>OZ014522.1:272700647-273966974 GCA_963966055.1 Lathyrus aphaca
ACAGTCGGTAAACTTTTTGCTAAGGTAATAAATAGTGTACTCTTTTCGACCAGACTAGTCATGTTGGCCTATAACACACCCCATTGACCCTTCTAGCACAGTCAAGTACATGATAAGCGGCCATCCTGGAACTTGATGCATTAGAATCGGAGGCTCCTGCAAATATTCTTTTATCTTATCGAAAGCTCTTTGGCAGTCCTCATTCCACCTGACCGTTTTCTCTTTTCTTAGCAATTTGAATATTGGTTCGCACGTGGCAGTTAGATGAGATATGAACCGTGAAATGTAGTTCTACCTCCCTAAAAACCCGTGCACTTCTTTTTCTGTTTTCGGTGCAGGCATATCTTGAATTGCTCTTACTTTTGCAGGATCCACCTCGATTCCGTTCTGACTGACAATGAAACCCAACAATTTTCCAGAACGCACTCCGAAAGTGCACTTGTTTGGGTTCAACCTCAGCTTATATTTTATTTGTCTATCAAACAGCTTCTTGAGGTTGACCAAATGCTCTTCTTCGTCTCGGGACTTAGCAATCATATCGTCCACATAACACTCTATCTCCTTGTGTATCATGTCGTGGAACAATGTGACCATAGCCCGCTGATATGTTTCCCCGGCGTTCTTCAAACCAAAGGGCATGACCTTGTAGAAGATGGTACCCCACGGGGTAATGAACGTTGTTTTCTACATGTCTTCCGGTTCCATCTTAATCTGATTATACCCGGAGAAGCCATCCATGAAGGAAAATACCGAGAATTGAGCAGTGTTATCTACCAACACATCAATGTGAGGTAACAGAAAGTCATCTTTTGGGCTCGCTCTATTTAGATCCCGGTAATCAACGCACATCCGGACCTTGCCGTCGTTCTTTGGTACAGGTACAATGTTAGCTACCCAAGGTGGGTAACTAGTTACAACAAGAAATCCGGCATCCCATTGCTTTTGAACTTCCTCCTTGATCTTCATCGCCATGTTAGGACGAGTTCTTCTCAACTTCTGCTTCACGGGAGGACAGTCCTCTCTCAACGGTAGCTTATGCACAACAATGTCGGTATCCAACCCTGGCATGTCCTGATACGACCAAGAAAAGATATCCACATACTCACGCAGCATACCAATCAGCTCTTTCTTTACTTCAGCTTGCAGTCTGGCCCCAATCTTGATCTCTTTCTTCTCATCTTCAGTGCCGATGTTGATGATCTCAATTTCTTCTTGATGAGGCTGAATAACCCGATCCTCTTGTTTCAACAATCTGACTAATTCTTCAGGGAGTTCACAGTCTTCCTCAACCCCTTCATCAGCTTGGTAGACAGGATTGTCAAAGTCATGCGTGGTCATAGCAGGAATGTTATCAATGGAATCCGAATGACACACGAGTAGTAATAAAGCTTTTCAAAAATATAATCTTTCCCAGATTTGGTGTGCCTAGACTCGTCATAAGTGACGGTGGCTCGCACTTCATTTCAAAAATCTTTAACAAATTACTATCTAAGTATGGAGTCAGACACCGTGTAGCAACACCATATCATCCACAAACAAGTGGATAGGTCGAAGTCTCGAACAGAGAAATTAAACAAATCTTAGAAAAGACTGTCGCCATATCTCGGAAATATTGGTCATCTAAACTTAATGAAGCTTTATGGGCTTATAGGACAGCTTACAAGACACCCATAGGAACTACACCTTTCAAATTAGTATATGGAAAGTCTTGCCACCTCCCGGTAGAACTAGAACACAAAGCATATTGGGCGATCAAAACACTCAATATAAACTATAATGCTGCAGGAGAAAAGCGAATCCTCGATATTAACGAATTAGAAGAGTTAAGGTTAGATGCTTATGAGAATGCTAAGATATATAAAGAAAGAACTAAGCGATGGCACGATAAACGCCTATCTAGGAAAGAATTTAGTGTGGGAGACGTTGTACTCCTCTTTAATTCAAGACTTAGGCTCTTTCCTTGAAAACTAAAATCTAGATGGTCAGGACCCTTTGGAATAACTAGAGTGTTCCCGAGCGGAGCGATAGAAATTAAGGGTAGGAATAGTGAACCGTTCACAGTAAACGGACAACGTTTAAAACATTACCATAAAGTTGAAAATAGAGATTATGCAAATAGTCTAAGGCTTTTAGAGTTGTCCACTAATTTCCCTGATTAATCTACACCTAAGCATTACGTCAGGCTTTTGACGATAAAAATAGCGCTTAGTGGGAGGCAACCCATTTTATCATTTTATCATTTATCATTTTATTATTTATCGTTATATTGTTTTATCATTTTATCATTTTATTGTTTTATTTCATTATTATTATTGCTTTTATTTATGCATTTATTTTCTTATTTTCCTTATTTTAATTTTTAAATCACTTTTACAGATTTTCTAAAGTCTTTTCCACTTTCCTTCTCCCCCTGATTTGTTTCCTCCATATTTACACTAACTATGGCTAACTAACCGAGAAACATTATAGAAACCAAATTTAGAGGTAGGAACCAAAGAATGAAATTTGAAGAGTTATCACAGAGACCAATGGATTTGACTCTGTACCCGGATGATCTGACTATGGAAACCTTAGGTACACATGATATCATCCTATACTTGTTTAACCAACTTGGATGGGAGAATGCACTGATAAAACAAAAGTTTGTGACTTACCGCGAGCTCACCCTTGAGTTCCTAAGCTCCTTAATTTACTTACCCGAGAGCGGTTTTGGATTCAGGAAAGGATTTATCAGTTTCCGACTATTCAGAATAGAATATGACTTTAACCATAAAGAACTAGCTGAGTTATTAGGATTCCCTAGTGGACCCTTCGCTTTTACTACCACACAGGTATAATTGATGGACATTGAGCTGGACTTCTTTTGGGGAACCTTAACCGGAAATTACCATCCTGAGCCAAATAACATGAACAATGATGAGATACATAACCCTGCTATCCACTATTTCCATAAGATCCTTGCCCACACCTTCTTTGGAAAAGAAGAAAACCTTACTGGAGTATCTAAAGATGAGATATTCATTATGTCATGTCTGACTAATGGACAACCAGTTAATGGTGTGCCTTTCATGATGCAAACCTTCACCCGAATCCAAGAAGAACCTGATCTACCCATATTGGTAGGAGGTCTTGTCACCATGATCGCTGATGCCTTAGGACTTAGATACCAATTACACAGGTGTAACCGTTTAGGTACCATCCGTCCTATGAATCTGAACTTTTCCTTTAACCGCCATATCATAAGAAATTTAGGACAACCACCTTACGAGTACCTAATCAGGAATGAAGTAGTAACCCTGTTCACATTACCAAACCATGCTAGAGTCAGTGTTCATAATAAAGATAATTGGCTTTATGAGCTTACCCCTCCTGACTATCCATCCACTCCCGAAACACCACAATCTTACAAGATAAGGGATGATTTAATGACCGATGTAGAAAGTGACCCTGAGACACCTCCTGGTTACCATGATATTGTACACACTGATGAAGTGATTGAAACCCCTGAAGTAAATCAAGTAGAATATGCTGACAACTTAAAGAAAATCATGAATACTCTTGAAGTTTACCAAGCCGATATTAATGCTGTTAAGGATGAGATTAAAAGCATGCGATTGGATGTTATAGGTTTAACTGATATAACGTGTGAGCAATTCTACCACCTAAACTCCTCAATTGAAGATTTGAAAAAGCACCTTTGAATAGTGCTGTAGTGATTTAACTTATTTTACTTCTTGTTTTTGTTTCTAGTTAGTTTTTAACATTTCGCAAACATTTTCGTACCTTATTTTTGTTAATGTAATTTTCCTTCAATTATATCAAAAGCAAAGCACTTCTAGTTTTACCATTTTCCAATTTAATCAATTTCTATGATTTCCATTAGTTACTGTTATATTTAAATTGATTAATATTTTTATTTCTCGTGTGATGAAATTTGCTGCTAATTTATGTTGATCTAATAATATATATTGTTTGTGTTGTAATTAAATGAGAAGTGATAAAAAAAGAGAAAAATTGCATTGAACGTGTGAGATAATGCATTCTGTGAAGAAAATACTATAAGTTTTAATCCCTCACGGTCGTCATCATCCTCTCACGATCGTGACAAGCTAATTAGCGCGTCACGACCGTCACTCACCCATCACGACCGTGACGACCCTGTTATACGAATTCTGAGAAACAGAACTGTTCTTCTTCGCAGAAACCACTTTTCCACTTCCACAAAAATTAGAAACCCCCCATTATCTCCTCACAATCCCGTAACCTCCCATTACCCTAAATAAATTCCATTAACCTCTCCATTTATTCCAAACCTCTCACATTCACTTCTTTCACTATAATTAGAACCAATTTCTTCACATTTTTCATTTTTCTCTCAAAACTCAAAAACCTCTCATCTCTCATTCCCGTACTTGCATGCAATGGAAGAAATCCAATTTAGAGATGGTGAACATGGAGAAACTCAAAGACAAAAATTCATCAGGTTTCAGAACCGTGGCGTCCAACCCACTCGGTATGTCGACATTAACTGCTTGAGGGAGTTGGGACTGCTCAACGGCGTGAAGCTCCTGCTTAGGCATGTTGGTTTGTGGAACTTGTGCAGTCAACCACAGCCGACATTCAAACTCCTCACATTGGAATTTCTGAGTTCGTTTCAATATGTTACACCTCCTGGTTCATCAAGTCAACTCACCGGCATTGCAAAGTTCAGAATGCTCGGCCGAGAGTTCGAAATTACACAAACAAGGATCGCCGAACTGTTAGGTTTTGATCACGACGACGATGCTCATCTCCGCGTGCCGGACAACTTCAGCGAAACCGCTTTCACCTTATGGCACGACATCACCAACACCCGTGCTACAGCCTTTCAGAGTCTGAATGCTACCCACATCCATAACCCGACGATCCGATATTTCCATCGCATCATCTGCAATACTATTTTTGCAAGAGAGAGCAATCACAAACTAAACTCCAAGGAGCTCTTGTTCTTGCACTGTGCCTTAAATGACGAGCGCATCAATGCTGCCCCATTCCTTTTATCACATATCCAGTCTGTAGCGCAACGGGGCACAACCCCCTTCTACATAGGCGGGATTGTCACTACCCTTGCCATTCTGCTGGAGCTTGGTGACTTGATTATCCATTTGCCTCGCAGAGCCGCATAGTTGCTTACAAAGAACTATTGCAGGTCCGCCCACTTGATTTCTCAGAGAGAGGATGGCAGGTTCAACCCTGTTATCCAAGGCACCGTTTATCACCATATCACCTTGCCGTGCCGTGACCGGATCGATCCGTCCATCCGAGCCAACTGGCTGTTTGCTTTACCGGATGCTGCAGGCCACGTCCCCATTATTGATGAGCAGGCCGATCCACCAGTGGACGAGATGCAAGATACAATGGATGCTACTGACCCTGTACAGGACATTCCTGAGACCTCCACCCGACAGCCACCTGCACAAGAATTCACACTTGAAGACGTCCTCCGTGCGATTCATCAGCAGAACCAGATGAATGCCGCATTAGAGCGAAGGCAAAAAGAGCAACATGATGCACTACTTTCAGCTGTTGCCACTAACCAGAGGACGACAGATGAGAAGCTCAGAGAGATTTTTAGCGAGCTAAAGGCTTTGCGTATTGATATCACTGCTCTCACCGGCACCGGTTCTGATCCTGAAGCGACTCCGACCAGACGCTCCCGCACCAGAAGCCGAGGCCGTGGTCGTCAGCAGCCTTAGTTTTTGTTTATGTTTTTCCATTTCCATCATTTGTATTGTATTTTACCCGCTATTATATCACAACATTGAGGACAATGTCTGATATAGTGTGGGAGAGATACCTTTCCTTTTTCCGCATTTCCCTTTCCGCACTTTCCATTCGTTGTATTTCCCTTTTGTATTTTAATGAAACAAAGTAATATTTGTGCTATTTCTTTAGTTTCGAATTTTCCCCGTTTATTTAGCCATACCGAAAATTTTTGTTTTATCTTCGCATTACCTGACTTACCTATGAAATCATAGTTAGGAAGCTGAGAACGATTTAACAAGATCAATATAGTCTTGACACCTTAGACTTCCTACTTAAGCATTTCGTTCCGATAATTGTTACGACAACACCTTAAGTTTCAGTTCAAAAGTAACCCCTAGTAGTTTATACTAGCAGTCAGCACCGTATGAACACAAACCACGTGGGGAGCCGATGAATATAAGTGTTTGATGCCTAATCTATAATGATCCTTCATATCTCGATGCGAATAAAAAGAAATTGCACCAAAGTACACGGTCGCATAACAGAAACGAGAAGTATGAGAAGGAGTCCATTGCGGGTTGGTTCAGAGGTACCTGGTTCTGAACTTGGTAGGGCGTGCTACGGCTCGATCCCCCACAACCTCCAAATCGGATAATATATGTAGGGTTGCCACATTCGTGTACCAGACCCCGTGCTTATAAAGGATCAAAGTCACTAACCGGCTACTCCACTACGTGCGTGCTAAGGCAAAGGGCTTAATGTGATTGCGCTAGAATGAAACCGGGTGAAATAAGATCGAAAGACTCTAGGTGGAATTGTAACACAATTACCGAATGTTTCGTTTAACAGGAAGTCGACGACTTAGCTTGTTGCTTGTGTCATTAGTGTATCGTTAGTGTTTTATTCTAGTACCGGTTTATCTACCAAAACGATTCCTCGTATGGTTTGTTATGTGTATGCGTCGATGGAAACCTGTCCGATCATTTTTCAACCGACTATTTGCTTGAGGACAAGCAAAGGTTTAAGTTTGGGGAAGTTTGATAACAAGAAAAAGTATCGTTTTATTACTATGTTTCAATGTCGTTTTATCGCACATTTATCGTATTAACACCCGATTCCTCGAGTTTTCTTTGTCATTTTGCAGGTATAACAATTATAGAGCTAAATCATAAGCCAAAAGTGAAATGAGAAAAAAGAAGCATGATAAGAAGAAGAAGAGAGGAATTCTGCATAATCTGCATAATTTGCAATTGTCACGACCGTTACCATGGAGTCACGACCGTGACACGCTAAAAGGAGCAGTCACGGTCGTCACCAATCCCTCACGACCGTGACGCGCTAAATACAAGGATAACGAACGTGACACCCTTGTCACGTTCGTGACAAGGGGAAAATAGGTTTACTTTGTGAGAATTGGTCATGAACGTGCTACGTGAAGTCATAACTTTTCCTATTCTTCCGCAGACCCAGTAACACAACTTCTCCCTGGATTCTCTCAGCAACTACGAAGCCCACGCATTATTCCAACTGACAAGCCCAAATTATGTTTCCTATAAATAGCTTTATTTCAAAGTAGAAAACACAGAGTTTTATTTTAATTTTTCTTGCGGAAGCTCTGCCGTATTTCCATTGCACCCTATTCCATTTATTTTTCCAGCAATTGTTTGTGTTCTTGTTTTAATTTTCTATATCCCAACCAAATCAAATAACAATTTCCAACATTAGGAAATTGTTATTATTTAATTTCTTTCAACCCTTCAGCATTTCGTTTTTGTAATTTTATTTCCGACTCCGGTCCGCACTCCGAGCTTGCCAGATTGTGGAAGAAGGAGTTTGACATTATTTTTGTTATTCAGGTTTTTCATTAATTCACATTTATATTAATGTTAAGAATTTATTTTTATTATTATTGTATAATGCATATTTTAATTTGTGTTCCTCTGTTTCTGCATCTGTCTGGTACAACAATTATGAGTAGCTAAACACTTTAGGCGGTATGTAATTAAAATACACTAAATCGGTAAAATCAATTCCAGGCTTAATATAATTAAGAACTTAAAATTCTGGTTGTGACTTTTTATTATAAAATCAATCTTTTTGTTACGAGAGTAAGGAAAGTGTAATAGGTTAGGTCGAGACCACGAGAGTGTGAGATTTTAACCAGATAGCTAAAGTTAGGCATTTAATTTAAACATAGAGAGAGCGCTTTAAAATGAATTAGACTTATTAAGTTTCCAAAAATTATTTCTAAACACTTATGGGCTAGCGAGAGCAGGCATAGGCCTTTAGGAGTAAGATCTGAGATAAGACCACAAGAGTGTGAGTTAAAGATATTTAAACTGATAACCTCTACAGAATAAATTAAGTGAACCATCCTTATAAGCCTAGGTTAGATTGACCCGCCTAAGTTAACATAATTACATACCGACCGCCTTATTATTATTTTATTAAACTAAAATTTAATTCTTAAAAACAACCAAAAAATCGTGACAACCATTCACCTTAGCTAAACTAATAAACCCTCTAGCACTAAGTAATCATAAAGTCCCTGTCGAATCAAAAATCTTAAATATTACTTCGATAGGTTGTGCGCTTGTAGTTAAGATACCGCTAGACACATATTAGATTACGTCTTTAGCCCATCAGCAGCAATCCTTCCTACAAAGGACTGAAGATGAGTCTTTAGACACGTTGTGTCGTTGTATTTCTCGAAAGTCGGGACGTTAAACTTGTAAGGGAGTCTAACCCCTGGAATCAATCCCAAGTAAGTAATGTCGAACCCCAAGGAGTTCTGAGTTGAATAGCCCTGATCTGTTCCGCCATCTCTTCAAATTTTCTGTTCATTTCAGCCCCCTGGCCTTCAGTTTCGTCCAGCAACGTAAACTGTTCGTCTTGACCGTCCATCTGTACATTGTTCAGTCCATCATTAATTATGGTAACCCCTGGCTGTGCTATAGGGATTTCAACCTGACGAGCGCCCTCACTGTTACGATTACCTCCATCAGTTGTACCGTTGTTCCTGGATTGACTATTTTCAACCAACTCACGCAGACGTTCCTGATTCTGACCCATTCCTGCCATAAGGGTCATAAAATTATCCATCCTCAACCTCAAATCAGCTAAATCAGCTTGCATTTGATCCATGACTCTCTCTCTGTTGACTCTTGTGGGATATCTGTGTATGACTAGCTGTTCTCGAACTTTTATGGGAGCTATAGTGCCTGTTACAACATAAACATTAGAAACTGAAGCACTACCTGCAAAACAAACAAACACGTCATATGCATGCAATGTAACTACTCATGTTCCCATGTTTTAAGCATTTGCATGCCCCAGTTCTGGTATTTACTCCAGACAGCCACTTTGAGTATTAACTTTCAGACTTTCTCTTTGAAGAGTATTCAGATATTTAGTAGTATCAGACAAACGAGCCTTGCACATTCAGAAATGATAATTTTCATATTAACACTGTATATCATAGACAAACCACTGCCGGCCAAAAGTTAGAGCACAAACAAAAATACTCCCCGAAGGGTTACAAGTCATTACATGAATAAAAGACAAAACAAATAAAGCAAGACTCCTACAACAAGTATGTGGGTAGTCTGAATCAAAAATAAACTAAACTAGAGACCCAGGCTCCTCTACAGCCACCTCTGCGATGTTCTTCTTCACACCTGCTCTCAGCTTGAGCTCTTCAATCTCCTTTCGTGCCTCCTCCAAGGCTAATTGACTTTGTGCTAACTGTTGAGTCTTTTCCCTTCGTATGTTGTGGACTTGCTCCACCTCTTCCTTCTTGAAGGCCATTTGCACCTCGAAAAACTCTTCTTTTTCTTTAAACTTCTTTTGCTCTTCCTCCCTTTGGCCTTGCAACCAAACAATGGATTGGCGAGCTTCCTTGAGAGTTTTCAAAGTCTTTTTGCGTTCCGCTTCTCTTTTTGCTTCCATCATACCTGAAAGTGAGCTTCCCTTCCAGTAAAGTCTTTCTCTTTAGCTTCCAAAGAGGCTTGTATCTTTTGCAGCTTTCCCTCTGCTTCATTTTTGGCCCGGTTGGCAAGATGGTACAGATTGACCATTTCAGCATTCTCCACTCGAACTTCATGCAACTGAGCTTCCAATTTCTTATACTCTTCAAGGGAGACAGTACTTTGGCTTGGCACTTCTTTGGGATAAAGTGGAGCTTCTACTGAAAAAGGCATGAGAACTTCTTCTACATGTTTCTGCAACCATGTAGCAAAAAGAGGGTACGTCTTGGGATCTACTCTGCCAAAGTCTTTCTTACCCTTCTTTATTCTGTGATCCCAAGCCTGAGATGCTTGTAGAACTAGCTCCTTGTTTCCTTCCACAGGAAAATGCAAAGACTCAGCAAACTCTTCCATCTGTGGTGAATCTCTCAACGGGTAACCAAATTGCTTTCTGGCTAATGTTGGTTAATAACTGATCACACCCTTCCTTCCTAGAAAAGGCACTCCAGTAAATCTTCCACAACTGACCAACAACTCTTTTCCCAGCAGATCTCTGTCATATCCCCAGGTTATATCCTCAGCAGTTAGCCCCATCAACCTTCTAGACCATCTCCACTCATCTCTCATTTCCTTGAAAGCACCTGATTTTGGCAACTGTCTGGCAAACCACTCAGCAAACAATGAAGCACAACAGCCCACTAGTCCACCTCTACCTTTCTCATTCCGGTAATGAACGTTGTAGTAGAAGTCTCCCAACAGAGTTGGCACAGGATTGCCTTTAGCAAAGATAGAGATCACTTCCAAGCTTACAAATTCTTTCTCCCCTGGGAATAAGCTAGACCCATACACCATCAAAGCCAGCACATCACCAAAGTCACCCCATTTACCCTCTTTAGCATATTTCTCAACCTCTGGTATGAGCACACTCCAAGGGAGTCCTTTGCCTTCACTATCCTTCAGAGCTTTCTTGACTGTAGCAGCTGGCAAACGACAGACTTTGGCTATGTCCTCTTCCTTAAGCACCACCTTAGACCCATAGAAAGGCAAGGTATCTCTGACTGGAACATTCAAAATGCTGGAAATCTCCTCCAAGGTAGGAGCCAAGATGTAGTCTGGAAACACAAAGCACCGCAGCAGGGGATCATAAAACTGAAGCAAGGTAAGCAAACTGTGCTTTTTGGTCTGCAGTGGGTTTGTCCACATACTTCAATATCTGGCCATATCTTTTTCTTAAATTTCCCAAGACTTGGTCATTAATCAGACCTGCTAATTTCTGAACACTTCTGACTTCAGGTTGAAGAAAAGTATAGTGAACATTCTTTTTCCTTGGAATTCTTCTGACTTCTGCCATCTGGAGATAAGATTTACCAGAACTGGGAGCTGACTATGAACAATAACCTGAAAAATGGAAACATAAACAGTTAATGCAGGAACGTTGCAAATGCAAATGCAATGCAGGCATATGATCAATCTGGGACCATCTGGATACTGGACATTGAACATAAGGACCCTATGATCAACTGCAAATCAAAATCCTCTGAGTCACAACACTCTGATAGAAATTCTCAGAACCATAGTACCAAGAAAACCAGAACACCAGAACCATAGGACCACATCATAACAAGGACCACTGATAATGAGGGTATGTAGAGGCCAAAGGTTCCTGCAAACCTGTAAACCCCTCCCAATCTCACTGGTATGCTCCGGGTCAGACATCACGGACTCTCAAAGCCGAATAGCAATAATACTTTCTCCATTTCCGAGAGATGGCACATGACCAAATCAGGGAATCGGTTTGGCATTATATACTATGCAGGGAGGCCTAAGTTGTGTCCAGGAAAACAAGGTCATCCTATGTAAGTCCCAGGTGGGTCCTCGGATGCGAATGAGTTTGCCACGCAATGTGGTCTGCCACTGTCATCACTAGAGAGGGATGTTTCCACAAGGTTCTCAATGATCGGTCCCCAGCAACACATAACTATCAAGGTTATGAAATGAGAGAGGAAGATCCCCAAATCAAGACATTTCCAAGAGGGTCGCAAATCTGGGCGTGGAACTCACTACTAACCCCATGACAAGATCTCATGAGACCAAAGTGGAACCACTCTAAGTCCTAAGGTGCACTCGAGCTGTGGTAATGAGCTCATCTCTCAGAAACAGTATCACCCAAACCCACCAAACAGAAGATCCAGTCCAGACAGTCCAGTAATAATATAATGCGGAAAAAAAATACTGAAATCTGTAAATAAAGCTGTAAATAACTGTAAATAAACAACAGTAACATACAACACACAACAGCAAACAATCAACACCCAAAGAAACAGAAACATGCAAGCACTAGGAAAGACTCACAGGGGAACCATAGATTCTGGGTTCGATTCCCCAGCAGAGTCGCCAGCTTTCGCTCCCCGGATTTCCAACCTGGTACAAACGCGAAAGTGGCGCGGAAAAGAATAGAGTCGCCAGCTAGGCATTTTTATCCCGAAGGAACGGGAATGGTAATGCTGCATAAACCAGAAGAAAAGAAAAGGAAGGACACGGTTCCTGCGAACCAAAGAGACTGAGTTCGGGAGTCGGTTACGACCTGGGAAGGTATTAGCACCCACATCGTCCGCCGTACCTGACGGGATCCATGCTTGCAAAGAAAATATTTCAAAGGGTGAAGAAATGAAAGCTGCTGCAAAACTGAAACTGAAACTGGATAAGAAATTAAAGAAAGGGGGAAAATGTTGGGAAAATAAAAGAGTGTGCTCGAACGGGCCCTACCCCGCTGCCTACGTACCTCACTGGACATGAGGATCAGAGTCGTCGTAGTTCCCCTAACTAGGGGTGGAAAATATTGCTTGTGTCTTAAGGCTTGAACTGCCTATGTCAATGCTCAGGTGTTGCAGGCTCGGACGACGAGTGCGTAATCGTCTTGTAAAATTACAAGTAATAGCAAGTTTGCGTACGGAGCGAAGGAGATGAGAAAAGAATTCCCGAAGGAAAGACGCTTATTGTTTGTTTGTGTTTTTTATGAAGATTTTTATGAGTGTGTCACAAGGAAGTGAACTCAAGCTCTTTTCCATGGAATGTGCACTTGTCACTACATTCCAAGATGGAATAATAGAACAAGCACACTCAAGTAAGGAGAAGATCCCCAAAACTTGAGTCCAAAGATTAGGGCTTAAGCTCACTAACTCATTAACTTATTAAGTGTTTTTGTATTTACATTGAAGAAGTGTGTTTTATGATTTTCTTGGTGAAGATGATATCTTGATCAGACTTGTGCATCACAAGGCAAGCTTGTACTATCCCAAGATGGGAAGACTACAAGTGTCTCATGGGATAAGGCTATTGCACAAGGTATCACTTCAATCTTTATTAAGTGTTTTCTTTAGAGTTTTGAGATGAGAAGAGAAGAGAAACCAAAGGATCACAAAGGCAAAAGTCTAATGGGGGACTAATGAATCCTAAGTGTTATCATGCATGGGAAATCCTAGGTTAGTGTGGTTTACTATCCTAAAGAAGAAAGAAAAAAAAGAGAAGAAGAAGAATAGAAGAAGAGGAAGTAAGGCCTAAGCCTAACAATCACAAGGTTAGAACAAGTAATGATAAGAAAAGAAGAGATAAGATTTGGAGATGTGGGAATCACATCCACACCTCTCACTTACCCAAGCCCCTGAAAAGGTTAGTGACATAAGCATAAAGGTAATATAAAATGATCACAATTCCATACCAACATCATACAAACAGAAGTGAAGTCAAACACACAAATGCTCAATGCAAATGCAAGTCACAAGAATGAGAGAAGAAGCACACAAGTCAACATGAGGCAACATGAATCACATAGCAAAGCAAAGTAAACTTGATAAGATACAAAGCAAAATAAGAAAAACAACATTCTCAAGGCACAAGTCCAAAACCCTAATCAAGTTAAAGAAGTGCTTAAGAAGCAAGAGAGATGAAGAGAGAAGCATAAAGCTAAGAAAACACATTATGGGAAGAAAGAAACAAAGGAGGTGAGATGGATATACAAAAGAAAGAAAGAACTTCAAAGGTAAACCAATTACAAGATTTCCAAAACACAAACCCCAACCCAAGATCAGAAAGGTATCAATGCCCTAAAGAGACCCTAAACAAGATGAAGAAGTTGGCACAAGTGCCCTTCTAAGCTAAGGAGAGGACTTATGATCAAAAAGAAGCAAAATGGAACAAGTTAAGAACAAAAACTTCAAATTAAATCAAATATGCATCCAAAAATTCCACAACCTTGGACAAGAGATCTTCAATCATGATATAACAACATGCCAAAAGGATAGAAAGAAATTCAGAAGCTATAAAAGCCAAATGAGGAGTCAAACATCAATTAGGGTTAAGAAACTTCACTCACAAGTCAATGGCCAAAACCAAATGAACAAGCTTCTAAAAATCAGAACAAAAATCACACATGAAGTGCACTCTATTATGGATCCATAGCAAAAAGAACCAATCAAAAATTCAAAATGAGAAACAATATGGAAAATGGATAAGTTAACATGCTTAAAAATGAATTAAATAAAGGAGGGAATTAATTTACACGTGTAAAACTAAAATAAATGGAAAATAAAAATATTAAAAATTAAAGAAAACTAAAAGTAACATTCCTGAATTTTTTCATAATGTTTTTGAGACTTATAACTATTTTTAAAAATTAAAAAGCTAAACTGAAATAAAATGAAATAAAAAAAGAATTAAAAATGAAAGATGAAGCTCGGGGTGCAAAAAGAAATCAGTTCAAAATAATTGGGCCTCACGCAAGGGGGGTGGGGATATCCATCCAGGCCCAATGGGTTTACGCAAGCTCACAACAATTAGGGTGGATACTCAAATAAAATCAGAAAAAACACAGGCCTTGAGATCAAATCGACGCATCATAATGGTCAAATCATTAATCCCAGTCAGCACAATGATTGGCCTGGAGAGAGGGATCATGCTAGTTATTATGGGGTGCAAAATAAAAACAATTAAATTAGAAAAACAAATGCACGTGAGGGAGAGTGTCCTCATTTATGAGGTGGCACGCTGGTGGACGTTGAGATGAACAAATCCAAGGGTCCTGAGACCTTCTTCTTCCTTGAAACCCTAGGCCACACACACCCAGAATCCGGTGACCGGAGCTAGGGCTCCGGCACCGGAAAATGCAAAACAAGAACAAACCTCAATGAAAATACGTAAAACACTCCAGATCAGATCATCAAGTTACCCTGAATTCAAATATGGCCATGAAATTCACAAATGAACACTGAATAAACTGGATCGAATAGAAACAGGTTCCACCATGAAAATTCAAATCATCATACAAAACTCAATAATGCATCATTTCGAATTTAAAACAAGCAGAATCACCAGCACAGGCAGAAGATCACAATGCACACATCTATTTTCATTTCTAGATCTGAGAATTTTGAGCTTACCTGAGACTTGCAGATCTGGAAATAGCTTGTTAGAAGCCAAGAAATAACTACCAATCCACTCCAAATACACTCTAGTTGCAAAATAAATGCAACTAAAGCCTTGAAAATTGCTGGATCTAGGAGCTTGAAGCTTGCTGCTCTGAAATGGCATGGTGTGTAATCTTGAGAATCAACTTGAACAAAGGATGGGTTTGTGACACTGAGCTCTCAAGGATGAAGAATATGAGATTGGTTTGTGAAGAGAGTAAGTGTAGAGAATGATTCGAAGGAATATGCAAAATGAGCAAAAACTTGAGAGCTGTGAAATGTGATGGATCTGAACCACACTAAAACCCTAATTCTCTTATAAATGAACTCATGAAGCATGCTGAAAGAAAGAAGGCCTTGGCACGTGGGAAAAGAGTGTGGGAGAGAATTTGCACAATTTGAAAATTTGGTGTGACATCATGAAACACTCGTGAATTTCCCTCTTTCTTGGCCATGTGCATTCCAAATCTCACCCTTGATTTCAATCCACAAAGATCCTGGCCCTTGGATGTAAGTATCACACAATTCTCATGATCATGCAAATTTTGCACTTATGGAATAAATTTCACCCCATGCACGAATTTGGTATCATTTTTGGAGAAAAATGTTTTATTTGCATTGCTTTGTAACATTGTAACCTCCTTTGGTTCATACCAACACCTAAAAATAAGTTTCATGACTTCTTGCCTTTGTGTACAATTGAAAATTCAAACCTTGCCCTAGTTTTCAAGCAATTTTCGAGGGCCTTAACTTTTAAACCATAAGGGCTGTGAAAATGCTCTTGTACTTTTTGAAAATGGGAGGCTTTAATCTTCAACTTTCATGTTTAACTTTGGTCCATTTGAAGATTTTTTCACCAAGTTATGCTTGTTTGAAATTTAGGGCAAAAACTTGCTAAAAATGGCATTTTCCATGACCAAGCTTAAGCCAATTTTGCAAAACACCTCAAAACCTCATGATTCTTGATCCTTGATCTCTCTAAAACTATTTTAACATTATAAGAACATCCTTTGGCTAGAAAAATGGGGTTGGACCCCTTGAAATCTCACAGTTGACTTTTCTAAGGCACAGTTGACCAATTTCTTCATTTACAAGCAACTGAAGAAATGCTTGACTTCCACAAGGAATTTTCTCACCAAATTTCATCCCTAGGATCCTCTTAACATATAGGATACTTTTCCCAAATGAAATGGCCAAATTCTTGAGGTTTTCATGCTTGAAACTCAAACCCTAATTTGGGATCACTATGTCGGAGCTTTGCCCTAGCCTGGATTCCCTGATGATCTTCCAACCTTCTGAGCTTTTGTGAGTGATCATGAACTTGTGAATGCAGCATAGACCCCTCCTAGGACTAGAACAAATCCATTGGGCCCCTTGTCATAGCTTGTGATGCTTCAAAACCCTCCACATATGATCATATGCCTAATGCTAGGTCATGAGAATGTTATGCCTCATCTTTCCATGCTAGGATGCCAAGAATATGATATGTTCATGATGAATATAATATGATATGATGCTTAAAAAGAAGAGGGAAAATTTGGGGTGTTACACAAGACACGGACGAGTGTCAAAAGGATTGAGCAAGGGACACGGACGAGTGTTTGACTTGCTGGGGAAGTATGACACAGGCGGGTGTCAAAAAGAATATGTACAAGTAAGAACAAGTATCTATATTGAGAGTGAAAAAAGTATTCTGGCCTTTTTTTCGGGGGGGTTAAGTTTTGTATATTGCTGGTGAAGCGATTCTGATGTTTGCAGGTGATTGGCTCGAACCTAGCGTATGATCATGCAATTGTTTGATTTTTTCCGTAATGCTCAGTATTAGATGGAATGCTACACTTTGTTTGGTGAAAAAATGATGTGAATGCTATAATTGTGCAAAATGAGAGAGCTGATCCGAGATCCGGATCCTGCGTGGAGAAAGATCTATGGGCGATCTTTCTGGAGGGAGAACTCCACTAGGGAAAGAGATCATTGGCCGATCTGCGGGGAGAGAGGATCACCGAACGATCTTCCTAGGGAACTCTATGGGGATCTCGGCTAGGGAAGCTTCTGTTGAAGAGACTCATGCTGGGGATAAGGAGGCTTCGGCAAATCGCTGGGGAACAGAAAACCCTGACAACTTTATTGGGGAGAAACTGGCAACTCCACGGGAAAGCGATTATGCTGACTCTGCTGAGGATGAGAAAATCCTAGCAACTCTGATGGGGAACAGAAAGTCCTGGTGACTGGCTTTGGAAGGGGACTCTTCCCACTCTAATGAGGATGAGAAAATCCTGGCGACTCTGTTGAGGAAAAGAAGATCCTGGAAAATCTAATAGGGAAAACTTTGGCAACTTGCTGGAGCTGAGAGGATCTTGGCAACTCTAGCTGAGGAAAACTCTAACGACCTCACTAGAGAAAAGAAGACTCTGGAAACTCTTTGGGGAAAAAGAAGTTCCTAGCGACTTTTCCAGGGAGAAGGAGTTCCTGGAAACTTTGCTGGGGAAAAGCAGTTCAGGCATTGCTCGGGAGATCTTGCTTGGGGAAAAAAAAGAACTCCTGTGAAGTAATCTGTTGTAACTCCTTCGTCCAAGCGACACACAGGGGATTTAATGAGTTTCTCGAAGGATCCTCTAAGGAGATGACAGCTTCGTGGGGGAAAACTCTTGTCGATTAACCCTGCCGATGAGGTGATTGCTGACTTGGCTGGGGATATAATTCTTGATATGCCCCATACTGTGAGATTGTCTGTCATGAATACCTGCAACTTGTTAAAAAAACGCACAAGTGTCCCGAGGTATCCTCAATCGGATTCCGTCATAGGAGTTAGATTTTCTAAAGAGTGCATATTTCTTGCAAGCATATATTGAAAATGGCTTATTTGTTTTCATGCAAGTGTTGTATTATGAACTTTGGACATTTTGCAAACGAAACAAAAATGTACAAAAACAAAGTGTGACTGAATATTCTGATTTTTTATATTTGTGTGCCTTGAATAGGCAAGTACAATGAAGAAGAAAATCTATGAAAGGAGGAGATTGCTGTATATTGAGAAAATAAAAGTGTTTGCAATGTTGAGGTTGACGCTCCCGTGAGCTTCCTTTTCTATGACCTGTATGACCCTAGCGTTCTTCTTATCTTGCTTTCTGAAGAAAGTTGATTCTGACTGATGCTTTATCCTTTCGAAGTTTGCCATGTTATGAGTGATACAGACGAATTAAGAATGCAATTGTTCGCTTATTCCCTGATTTTGTGTGGATCGCCCTTTTGGGTTTTTAATCCACCGGGATACCCATTTTTTCTTGAGCTGTCCAATGTGGCTTTTCAACTCAGTGGGAGTACATTTTTTTTCAATTTTTCCCTTATTTTTTCCCGAGTCTTTTATTCTGTTTTTGACTCGCCAGGATGCCCTATTTTTGCTTGGACTTACATTTTGTTTTTATGTCCAGCGGGTCTTTTATGCGAAGTATTTTTTAACTGCATCTGAATTCACAGGAGATAAGAAATCCTCGTCGTCCATAGTAGTGACAATCAGTGCCCCACCAGAGAAAACTTTCTTTACTATGAATGGGCCTTCGTAGTTTGGCATCCATTTTCCCCTATGGTCTGTATGAGGAGGAAGAAGTCTTTTCAGAACAAGTTCTCCCACTTGGTATTCCCGAGGTCTGACTTTCTGATCAAAGGATTTCTTCATTAGCTTATGATACAACTGCCCATGACAGATGCCCGCTAATCTCTTATCTTCAATCATACTCAGTTGATTATATTGGGATCGGACCCATTCTGCTTCATCCAGTTTCACATCCATCATTACTCGTAAGGAGGGTAGTTCAACTTTAATAGGTAGTACAACTTCCATACCATACACAAGCTGATAAGGTGTTTCCCCCGTATATGTTCTGATAGAGGTTCGGTACCCATGCAAGGCAAATGGTAGCATTTCGTGCCAGTCTTTTTAGGTGACTACCATCTTTTGCACAATCTTCTTAATATTCCTGTTAGTGGCCTCAACAACGCCATTCATCTTTGTCCTGTAAGGAGAAGAGTTGTGATGTTGAATTTTGAAGTCCCAGCAAAGTTCTGTCATCATCTTGTTGTTCAAATTGGAACCATTTGAAGCAGTCGGTTCAATCTTTCCAATCATATCAATGCCCGACATGGAGAAGGGCCAAGGTGAAGACATTACATTTAGAGAATTCGGAGGCACATGCACTACATCTGCGTAGATCTGGAATTTGTGGCATGTTTTGGAATAGGCACAACAGTCTGCATCCATTGTGATCCAATAGTAACCCGATCTTAAAAACTTCTTTGCCATTGAATGTCATTCGGCATGGGTACCGAAATAACCTTCATGTACTTCGCACATTAGTAGGTCTTCTTCCTTCTTGTCAACATATCTGAGCAAGACCATGTCGAAGTTTCGCTTGTACAAAGAACCATCGGTATTGAGGAAGAAACTACCAGCTAGCCTTCTTAATGTCTTCTTATCATTTGGATGCCCTAGGTCGGTATGTCTGAGTTTCCAAGAAGCTTTTGATGTCATGGTACCAAGGCTTGTT
This sequence comes from Lathyrus aphaca, assembly GCA_963966055.1. Lineage (NCBI taxonomy): Eukaryota > Viridiplantae > Streptophyta > Magnoliopsida > Fabales > Fabaceae > Lathyrus > Lathyrus aphaca. Next base: position 272,720,364 of record OZ014522.1, read on the forward strand.
ATCAGTAACGGTGTCCACAGAGAATACATATGCCGGTCTATCCAATCTGGATACCAAACTCCGAGGTACATAGTTGGCAGATCGTACTTTGATCATGGATGAAATGGTAGCCAAAGCTTCTGCAAACTGATTCTCATCTCGAGGGATGTATTCAAGCTTAACTGTTGTGAAGAAGGTCAACAATCTCCTCATATAGTCACGGTAGGGGATCAGATGCTCCTGATGAGTGTACCACTTGTCGTTGGTCTGGTTGATTACCAAAGCTGAATCTCCGAATACATTCAAGGTTTTGATCCTAAGGTCAATGGCTTCCTCAAGACCCATAATACAAGCTTCGTATTCTGCTTCGTTGTTAGTGCAGGAAAAGGTGAGCCTTGCTGAGAAAGGCATATGGACCCCTTTAGGTGTAATAAGCACTGCACCAACCCCACGACCGTTGCAATTAACTGCCCCGTCAAACATCATAGTCCATTCTTCTTCTGGGTCAGGCCCTTCAGTATGAACTGGCTCTTCACAATCTTTTGCGTTTAAGAACATGATGTCTTCATCAGGGAAGTCAAATCATATAGGATGGTAATCATCAATGGGTTACTCAACCAGATAGTCAGACAATACACTGCCCTTGATGGCCTTTTGAGAGGTGTACTGAATATCATATTCTGTTAGAATCATTTGCCACCTGGCAACCCTTCTGGTAAGTGATGGCTTCTCAAATATGTACTTGACTAGATCCATCTTTGAGATCAATAAGGTGGTATGAGTTAACATATATTGTCTTAGTCGGAGAGCAGCCTACGCTAAAGCACATCAAGTTTTCTCGAGCCGTGAATAACGTTGTTCACAGTTAGTAAATTTTTTTCTTAGGTAGTATATTGCATACTCTTTTCGACCAGACTCGTCATGCTAGCCCAACACACACCCCATCGACTCTTCTAATATTGTCAGGTACATGATTAGAGGTCTTCCTTCGACTTGAGGCATGAGAATTGGAGGTTCTTGCAAATATTCTTTGATCTTTTCAAAATATCTCTGACAGTCGTTGTTCCACCTGACTGTTTGCTCTTTTCTTAACAACTTGAACAAGGGTTCACAGGTTGCAGTGAGATGAGATATGAACCTTGAGATGTAATTCAATCTACCTAAGAACCCTCGAACTTCTTTCTCAGTCTTACGTGCAGGCATTTCCTGAATAGCTTTGACTTTGTTGGGATCAACCTCAATTCCTTTTTTACTTACAAAAAAACCCAGTAGCTTACCAGAACGTACCCCGAATGTGCATTTGTTGGGGTTTAATCTCAGTTGATACTTCCTCAGACGCTTGAACAGTTTTAGCAAATTCACCAAATGATCTTCTTTTGTGAGGGACTTGGCAATCATATCATCCACATAGCAATCAATTTCTTTATGGATCATGTTATGGAATAATGTTACCATAGCCCGTTGATATGTTGCACCGGCATTCTTCAGACCAAACGGCATTACCTTATAGCAGAACGTGCCCCAGGGTGTGATGAAACTTGTCTTCTCCATGTCTTCAGGTGACATCTTGAACTGATTGTATCTAGGGAATCCGTCCATAAAAGAAAATACCGAAAACTGAGCTGTGTTATCCACCAACACATCAATGTGAGGTAATGGGAAATCATCCTTTGGACTGGCTCTGTTCAGATCCTAGTAATCCACACACATACGCACCTTTCCATCCTTCTTAGGTACGGGTACAATGTTAGCAACCCACGGCGGGTAACTAGTTACAGCAAGAAAATTGGCGTCCCACTGTTTTTGTACTTCCTCTTTGATTTTCATGGCCATGTCTAGGCAAGTACGGTGCAACTTCTGTTTAACAGGCGGACAATCTTCTTTTAATGGCAGTCTGTGCATGACAATATCTGTATCCAAACCCGACATATCTTGATAAGACCAAGCGAACACGTCGACATATTCCCAAAGCATACTGATAAGTTGTTCTTTCACTGGAGCATGTAGACTGGCCCCTATCTTCACCTCTTTCACATCTTCCTTGGTACCAAGATTGACAGTTTTAACTTCCTCCTGATGAGGAGCAATCACTTTTTCCTCTTGTCTTAATAACCTAGCCAACTCTTCAGGCAAATCATAGTCTTCATCAACGCCTTCATCTGCTTGATTAATCGGATTGTTAAAGTCATTCAAGGCCATAGTAGTGTCGTTGTCGGTGCATTCTAGAGGACTATCTCTGCAAGGGTTGAGATTTGGTTCATTTTAGTGATTGATTTTATCTTATTTTAAAAAAGTGAATGAAGTTATTATTGAGAAAAACATTGCCATTTATTGTTTTATGCGAAAATAACAAAAATGAAAAGACAATGAGTGAAAAAACTGTTTGCAAAAGATGTCCATTGTTCATTAATTTCAATTTGCACAAAATACATATATGGCCCTATTACAAAATGAGTCCTGACACCTTGGGCAAGATGCAGGATTGATGCATGCTTAAACAAGAAATAATAATTACTCTGCAGCAGTAACCCTTATAATTTCCTAGGAAGACCAGTTGAGGACTTGTTGGCCCGGGACTCTTGGACGAATCCAGCTTTCCAGGTTGAAGTCGCTTTCAGCCTCGTCTTCTACATTTTTGATAGCATATGGGGTCATCATTCCCCCACTTACGAACTTCGGAGCTTCTGCCTCTTCCTCTTGGACCTGTCGAGATGGTCTGTAACCCAAACCGAACTTGTCTTCCTTTATCTGGACTTGTAGCAGCTTGCTCCAGCCTTGGGCATTCCTGTCCTCAACAACCTTCCGAGCTTGTTTGTAAGAAGCAATTGAAGTACCAGACACTTCAGCTGTTTCTTCATTGACATTGAGAGCTTCAAAACCCTTACTCATCGTCTCATGGATCTCCCCATTTATCTCAATGTACTTATAAGTAGCTAGATGACTAAAAAAGATGTTCTCCTCTCCACAGATGGTGATAACTTGACCCTCCCACTCGTATTTTAACTTCTGGTGAAGGTTTGATGTTACGGCGCCAGCGGCATGAATACAGGGTCGACCCAACAAACAGCCGTAGGCAAGCTGAATGTCCATCACATAAAAGGTAGTTTTGAAAATCTATGGGCCAATTACCACATGCAACTCAGTTTCTCCAAGAACCGATCTCTTAGAACCATCAAAGGCTCTCACAACTAGGTTACTTGGCCGAAGTGCAAGACCATCATATTAAATCTTGACCAAGGCTTTCTTTGGAAGGACATTGAGAAAGGACCCAATGTCGACCAAGACATGAGAAAGTACAACACCTTTACACTCTAAGGTGATATGTATAGCCTTGTTGTGGTTACGGCCCTCTGTAGTCATATCAGCATAAGTGAAACCTAGTCCATGACTAGTATTGACATTTGAAACCACCATCTCTAGCTGATTAATTGTGATCTCCTCAGGCACATAAGTTGCGTGCAAGACCTTGAGCAATGCATTCCTGTGAGCTTCGGAACACATGAATAGAGATAGAATAGAGATTTTGGAGGGTGTCTGATCGAGCTGGTCCACAACCTTGTAGTCACTCTTCTTGATAATTCTCATGAACTCATCTACATCCTGATCAAAGGATGTCTTATGAGTTTCCTTGGCAATTAGTTCTTCAGGCACCACACTCTTGTCTTTTACTTTGGCAGCAACTTCTGCTTCAGCATTAACTCTTGGGAGCTGTGACGCGAAGAGACGTCCGCTTCGAGTGAAGCCTCCGCCGACATTATCAATCTATGGTGTAGTCGAAGGATCAAGAGTGACTTTCTTTCTGTTGCAATAAAGATCTGAGCCATAGTGCCAAGGCACGGAACTGCTGTTGTCATATGGAACCGGTCCAGGTACCGTGATGGTAACCAGACTGATTGCTGCGGAAGAAGGAGTTGTGACAGTCTGAGGGTCATAATAGATTGTGACAGGAGGTCTGATTGGAGATGACACAGGTGCAGGAAGTTGTTGATGTTGATGTTGATGTTGCTGAAAGTTGTTAAAAGAATCCGGGACATGAATTGTTGTCGGATCATAGTAAATGGTGACTGTGGAAATGTCTTCATTTATGGTTATTGTTGTTGTAGTAGACTCCGTTGAAAAGATTTTTGTTGATGTTATAGGAGATACCTCTGAAATGGTGTTTGTTGGTTATGTAGGAGAGATGTTTGTTGAAGTTTTACAAGATGGAACTGTTGATGTGATTTGCAGGATGCCTTCTCTGATAAGACCATTGACCCAATATTCAGATTTGCACAACCATTGGTAGAAATCTAGCAAGCTTCACAATGGGCCTCACAACCTGGGAACACATGGCACTTCAATAGCTGAGCTTTCACTTCGGCCAGTGGTGTTTGAATGTTTGCAATGTCGTCAATCAACACTGATGGTTGGTCACCTTCAATGGCATTAATCCTCGGTCCATTGTGATTCGGTATCAGATTCTTCGTAACATTTGGAGGAGGTGCGAAATTCAAGCTTTGTAATCAACTAACTCCTGAAATTTCATTTGAAAAGCTATGCATTTCTCTGTTGTATGGCCAGGTGCATTGGAATGGAAGGCACATCTGGCGTAGACATCATAATTCCTTGGAAGATTCTGAGGGTCCGGGGGAGCCAAGGTCCTTAATTCAATCAGGTTGAACTTTAATAACTGTGGAAGCAGAGCTGCATAGGGCATCTGGATGGGATCGATAACCCTATTGATTTGAGAAGTCATTTGCTAGGATAGACGTTGTTGCTGGTTGTTGTTGTTGTTATAAGATCTTTGTTGTTGAGGAAACTGTTGTTGCTGTGGGAAGTGTTGTTGCTGTGGATAATGTTGTTGGTGAGGTGCTGGAGCAGGAATGGTGACAACAACTACTGATCTTTGCATGTATTGAGGCCTAACTCTATTAACATTTACTACATTAGTCTCACCTCTCCTTCTAGGCCCAGAGAATAGTTTCCTTTCATTGCTGGAACTAGCACCATTGTCAGAGATCTTACCCATTTTCAAAAGACTTTCAATTCTCTCACCAGCTATAACCACATCAACAAAACTGGTGGAAGAGAAAGCAACAAGTAGGTCAATGTAGGTTCCTTGCAATATATTCATAAACATGTCAGTCATTTCTCTTTCGGACATAGGTGGATTGACAGCAGCAGTAAGCTATCTACATCTTTGGGCATATTCTCGGAAACTCTCTCTTGAAGATTGAGACATACCCATTAGGAGGGTCCTGTTGGGAGCCATATCCAGGTTGTACTGATATTTGCGTATAAAAGCCTCAGCAAAGTCTTTCCAATTCTTGACTGTAGCTCTAGATAGGTAAGAATACCACTCACGGGATGCCCCAGTCAAACTGTCTTCAAAGTAAAACATCCACAGCTTCTCATCCATGGCATAAGCTTTCAATCTTCCTAGAAAAGATTGAAGATGGGTACAAGGACAGGAGGTACCATTATACTTCTCAAAGCAGGGAGGTTTGAACTTGTGAGGAATCCTAACTCCTTCCACTAATCCCATATCCATCACATCAAATCCCAAAGAGTTTTGGGATTCCAAGGATCTCAATTTCTCAGATATTTCGTCCAGACGACGATCATAAACTTCATCAGCCCCAGCACCTAACACTGTAAACTGCTCATCCTGAGGGTCTTCTTGCAGAACATGATATCCAGTGTTTCTTTGGGTATTTCTAATAACATTGACCTCAGGGTTGATGTGGGTTCCAAACTCTGGTGGATTAGTTTGCGGCTGATCACGCACATTGTTACTTGTATCCGCAGTCCCTGCATGGTTCTCGTCTGGAGTTTGCCGCTCGACTAACTCCCTTAATCTTTATTGGGTTTGTGCTAGCCCAGTCATCACAACCATGAACTGGTTCATCTGCATCCTTACTTCTGTCTTCACATCAATCATTTGAGGCCTCACATCTGTCAATTCTTGCTGAAGTTGATCCATCTGTAAGCTCGGAAGGTTGTTTCTGGTTAGATACTGGTGGATGTGATTGACGGGTAAGACTCTCCTGCGAGCAATATTTCCTGAAACACACAATAAAGTGAGAACACAACAATAAAACACCTTCAAAACAAATGATTAGCATGCAATGCAGTATGTCTATTTGTCTTCAAAAGGTATCTGGTTTGGTTCTTGGTTTCGACCTTCCAGACCTCTGGGAATGATGAAGATGCTGAAGTAAATGAAGTTCAGAAGAAGATCCAGGTAATACACAAACCATAACATTACAAAATGCCAAAATACATAGTTTATGATTACAACAAGATCCCATGGTGGGTTTAAATACAATCAAATCAAGAAATACAACAATCAAAATCACAATGAAGAATTTAAAGTACAACCAAAATAAAATACAAGTAAAGAAAATCAAACATCCAGCCAAAATTCATCCTCTTTGACTTCCTTCAGAAGAGCATCAGTCACTGGTCCAACTGGATGCTCTATGATGGTCCTGATAAGAAGGTTCTTGGTTGCAATGGCACTTGTCATCTTCTGGTACTTGTCTTGTTCTTTTGATCTCTTTAACCCCGCCCGATGTTTCAACTCTGAGATCTTCTTATGTGCTCCTAACAAGGATTCCTGACACTTCTTCTTATTGGCTTCCAGCTACTCTATATTAGCTTGTGTCTTCTGATCTTCTTGCAAACAAGCTTCAGTGATTCTGATCCATCTAGCCTGACTCTCCTCTAGGTAGTGTTCAACTCTGGCCTTCTGAATCTTGGCCTCTTTACAAGCATTCTTCAATACCAACTCCCCTGCTCGGGCTTTTCTGATGAAGTCCTCCATCTTTTCTATCTTGGTTATATGCTCGATTTGGAGCTTCTCTAACCTCTCAATGTCCAGACGACTGTCATTCCTTTCCCAAAGGGTCTTCTTCAAGGCTTCAGAAAGCTAGGTATTCCACTCTTTCAGCTTCTCAAACTGTTCCAAACTGACTGTGGCTATGGGATCCACTGTTGATGGCCCTGGCACATCTTCCAGGGTGAATAGCATGCGAGTGATTTGTCGTCTGATGCACGACCATTCAATGTACTGAGCTGAAGCTATGTTGTTACACTTCCCCAAAATGGCAGTCCCTTTAGCCTGTATGTTGTCCCAAGCCCAGGTTGCTTGTCGGAAGGTGGCATGATTATTCTGAACAACACAGTAAAGAGACTCTATTAAGTCCTGCTCTCGAGGTGGATGTACCAGGGCATACCCCAACTATCTTCTGAAAAGAAAAGGATTGTAATTGATGCAACCCTTAACTCCAATAAAAGGTACATTAGGATATTGTCCATAGCTTGCAATTATGTCCCGTCCCTTAGTGTTCTGAGTACACCACCTGATGTCTTCTAAAGTAAGGGCAATCATCCTCTTATCCCAATTCCTTGACTGATGTTGATTCAAGAAAGCTTCCATCTTCGGCATGTGTCTCAATAACCAACAATAGAAAAGAGGTGCACAACATCTGAACTGTCTTTCCCTCTGCTTCTCATTCCTCTGATGCACTGAGTAGTAAAAATCTCCCAACAAGGTAGGAACTGGATTCCTGAGCATAAAGATGTGGATGTAATTCTTGATTATAAACTTAGGCTCGTCCGCAAACAAGATGATACCATATATACTGAGAGCGAGGATAGCACAAACAGTTTCCCACTTCCCTGTTGCAGCATGACTGGTAGCCCGAGTGATTAAGAAGTCTAAATGAAGGCTTGGGACTCCAACCTTGGTGGTCATATGCTGATCAATAATGGTGGCTTCCAGATGTAGGGCTTTGGATATGTATTCATTCTTATGAGCAGTCATCTCAGGGTTGAAAGGAATTCCTCTTTTGATAGGGACACCCAACAACATGGAGAACTCTTCCAACAAAGGGCCTATCTGAAAATCTGGAAAAGTGAAACATCGGAGAGGAGGGTCATAGAGCTGAAGGCAAGTGTGAATCATGCTCCTCTGTGATGCATCCAAGTCCATGATCATGTTCATAATACCACCATAATATTCTCTGAATAAGGGAACAAAATCAGGAGTGATAAGTGCCTGTATCTGCCTGATGCCTGTCAGAGGGTGCTCAAAGAAATGGTATGTGATGTTGCTCTTCCTGGATGAGTCCATACTGACAATGGGTGCTGATGAAGATAATTGGAGAATATAACAGCTGAAGAGGATATCTGATGAAGATGGCTGAAGCAGAAGAACGGTCAAAACCAAACAAAAGAAGATGTGGATACCCTGTAAAACAAATATACAAATGTTAAATAATGCAATATGATGTATGCTGAATGATATGTAAGGGTTTGTGATCAGGTGCTGGATTGTCAGTTGCTTTTGATAGGATCCATGAGTGTTCAGAATTTCGGATGAAGGTCTGAGAACTAGTAACCAGGTGGGGGACTCAAATAAAGAGTCATTTGTCTAAGGTTTCATAAAATGAGTCCATAATCAGTATAACCTTAAAACAATTCCAGTAATAGGGTATGTTGAGGCCAAGGGTTCCTGCAAACCTGTAAACAACCCCATCCACTCACAGGTATTGTTCTAGAACAAGGATCCTCAGGTTCGGATCTATTATGAGAAGTGTAAATACTTCTAACCCGAAGGTATAGTGTTTACCCTAATCATAAAGGATCCTCCTCTAATTCACCTCAGATGTTGGAGGTCATCTAAAAAGGTCATCCAGACTTAGCAGGCTTCCCAGATAGCCCTAGCACTACAGGAAATCCGTAGCACAAAGTTCTCAAGAAGAACCCATGTCTGAATCGTGTTTCATATCCCCGCACCAGACCGAAATGGAATGGGAAAGAATATGAAGCCACTCTAATCCTATGTATGTCACTCAGGCCTTTGTGTTGGACCTTTCTCACTAGAATACCCCTCCCACCAAAGCAAACCAGCACAGATGATATGATAATAAAATGAAATGCATAAAGCGGTAAATGAAAGCGACAAAGTAAATGCAGTAAATAAAGCTGTACAGAAAGCAATAAATAAATCAAAAACAAAATCACACATAACACATAACACCCCTAGTAAAAAAAAAAAACAAGCGCTAGGAGAAACCTTCAAAAAGAACCAGAAGTCCTGGTTGCAAAGGTCTCATCAGCAGAGTCGCCAAGAAGTCGCTCCCCCAGACTTTGCGTCCCGGTGCAAATGCGAACGGTCGGCGAAAGAGGTTGAGGTTCAATAGAGTCGCCAGCTAGGCATTTTTATCTAGAAGGAAAGGTAATGCTGCATAAACCTAGAAAGATATGGCCAAGACGGTTGCGAAGCAAAGAAACTGAGAAAGGGGGTTGGTTACGACCTGGGAAGGTATTAGCACCCAGATCACCTATCGTACTCGACGGGATCCACGCTTACTTGATTGTGTAAAAAGGGATAGGTGCATGTGCTGACTGTGCATAAAAAGTTAGGGACAAAATAATGTGTTTCCGTGCAAAAAGAGAGGGTGAGATGCTCAAGACTGAAGCTTAGAAAGAATGCTGAAAGAGGGGGAATACAAAGAGAATTTTGTTCGATAACTATTAAGTTATGCCTACGTATCATCTCGTGCAATGAGGAAGTCATAACACCGTAGTTCGACTCAAAGAGATTGGAATGATTTGATTGTGAACTGCTTGCTTGTCTATGCTCAAATGTGTGACTCATCTGGCTCAAGTTCTAACTGTCTTGCATTATACGGAAGAAGCAAGTTCTCGTTTGTGAATGAGTGTGATGAGAAAAGAATCCCGGAGGAGAGGATTATTGTTTGTTTTTTTGTTTTCAGTTTTTATTGTTTTTGGTGTTTTGCGTAAGATAATGAGCTTAAGCCTAAATCAAGGGTTGTAAACTCAGTATATCCTCCCTGATTTGGGATAATGAGCCTACTTAAGTTTGAGATAAGCATCTCAACTTAATTACCATGATGAATATCATTAACCTACATGGTAATTATTAAGTGTTTTTGGATTTTTGTTTAGTGTTAAGTAATGAGTGTAATCTCAAATCAGGGATTAGTGAACTCATTACACCATCCTAAGAGAAGGATGATAGATGAGAACACTTAAACTGAGAAAGACTCCTCAACTTAATCCATGGTTAGGGACTAAATTCATTATATAACAAGCCTTTATTAAGTGGATTTTAATGAAAGGGTGAGATTAAGAAGTGGATTTTAAGTTTGTAAGATAACTTGAGGGGGCTTGTCCATTAAACACTAGGGTTATTCCCTCTTAACCATAAGGAAGAGATGGAACCCTAATATAAGGCCCAAGTTACAAGCTTATGTCTTAATCATTATTAAGTGTTTTTATTAAGAGGTGTAAAAAAATTAAAGTTTTAACACTAAGGATTAAAGTTGTACACTCCATCCTAAGATAAGGATGCAGGCATAACCCTAATTCAAAGTCCTAAAGCTTTAAGTGTTTTGCCTCTGATTATGAGATGAGAAGAGAGACTCAAGGAGAATCAAAGGTAAAAGACTAAGGGAGACTATATAAAACCTAAAATTATCATGCTTGGTTTTTCCTATGGTTCGTGAGGCATAAGAGAAGATCTTCAGGAAGGCCACCAAAGGAAGAGAAGCAGATGAAAAGAGAAGGAGGAAGGAGAATAGGTTACTTACTTCCTGGAGAACATAAGTAAGATAAAAGAAAGAAAGAGCAAGAGAGAACAAGTGAAACAAGTTCACTTCAAATACAAGTAAAGAATGCATATGAAGAGATAAGAAGAGGTGGGATGTGAAGGCAAATCCACATCCCAGACAACTTACCATAAGCCCTTGAAATGTTAGTGTGAATGCATAAGATGCAAAGCAAAAGGAAATAAGATGAATAAAGATGAAAAGACCAAAACCATAAGTTTATATGCAAGGAAAATGTGTTATGAGATTATGCAAAGTCATACATGATGCATATGAATAATCAGACAAGGATGAGATGCAATGGAAGCAAGTTGGAATCTTGAAAACACATGGATAAACATGAAATGCAATGAATGCAAGGCATACCAAATGAATGAAGAAATGATCATGAAATGTTCAAGAATGTTTTAAGATGTCTAATATGTCATAAAAATTCTTGAAATGTCATGGCAAGTTCATATGATGATTATATGCAAAGATGAGTGCAAATGGACATAGAAAATTAGGGTTTTATGAATGTATGCGATGCACATGATTAAAACAGAAGCATACATCATAATAAAAATTTGAAAATGAACTCAAACAAACCCTAAACACATACAAGAACACTCCCCAAAGGTGAAGGTCTGAAGCTAAACCTAGAGGTAGTTATGGTTTTTCTAAGTTTGCTAGGGTTTTTGGGTGATTCTAAAGGAAAATGCAAATCAATTTGAAAATGCAATGCAAAATCATGAGATAAATGATAAATAACCTAGATACTAGATGAAATATGTGAAACAATGCAAAAATAATCAAGTTCAAACTCATTATGGTTGATCATAAATGATTTTTCAAAGTTAGGGTTTGAAAAATGTGATTTTTATGAACCCTAATTCGAAGAAAATTGTGAAAGTATGATCAAACCCAAAAAGACATTTGTATGGTGAGTTTGTAAATGTTTCTAAATGTATGAAATTCTTCATGAATTGTTTGGTGATTTTTAGAAACCTAAATGTATTTTTAATTAATTAAAATCAATTAATTAATTAAATAAAACATTTAAATGATTTAAAAATACTTTTTTAATGCAAAAATAAAATAAAAAATGTTTCTGAGTTTAGAAAAATATTTAAAGTGAAAATGAAGAAAATTGAAATTTTTAAAAGTCTTTTTGCTATTTTAAAATAATTATGAGAAAACAAAAGAAATAAAATGAAAATAAAACAAAAGACAATGAAAGTAATCCAATCTGATGGTCCAGATTCAAATTTAGGGAGACTGCGTGCGTTTTTGGATAGCTAGGATTGAATCTGGATAATTAAAATTAATTAAATTGATTAATTAGGTTTAGGGCTAAATGAAATGATCTGGGCCATCTGTATCTTAAACTAATCACACATCCAATGATCCACATTCAAACTGGAATGCTAACCCTAATTAAAATCCTAATCACTCTCAGGTGACCAGAGAAAGCTCCGGTCATCTTCTTCGGTCACCCTTTCACCCTATCTCACTCAAAACCCCATGAAAATGCATCAAACTCTCCAGAATGCATCATTAAACAACATTAAACACAAATTCAACAACAAAATTCATTTATTTTGCATTAACAACAAGAATCGAAGGAAAACGGAAAACTAGCCAGATTTTCAGAAGTTCAATACACGCTCAATTATCAATCACTTTCCATCATTCAAAGTTCATTGTGATCAGGAGAGCATTTAGATTCATTTTATAATTTAAAATAATAGTTCTGGAAAAATTATTTGAGAGAGTTACCTGAGATGAAGCTTCCCAAACTTGAGCTTTCTGACATTTTCCTTTGTGTAAAACAAGTCCTTTGAGTCCCCTGAGGTTAATGAGATGCTTGGAACAAGCTTGTTTGGCCTATTTTGAATGCTCCAGTTCTGATGAAGCAGAATTCCTATTTTGGTTATGGAGTGTTTCAGGCCATGGCAAGGGGAGGGAAATGATCCTTAGGTGGTTTTGAGTTGATTGGTGAAGAAAGAAACAAAGTTTGATGGTTGTGCAGTGTGATTCGAAGAGATGAAGGTTTCTTGAGGATTTTGTGATTCTGAGTGTATAAGTGGTTGCAGGCTTCAATGTTGTGTGCTTTTAGTCCTTAGGGTATGCATAAGATGTGCTGATTGGCCAGAGAGTTGTTGTGGCACAAGCTGATTGGTATGGCTTGTTTTGCAAAAAAGTCAAAAGTTGGCAACTTGAGGTATGGGAAATGATATAGGGGATTTCATGTCTTGATCTACTTCATCTAAGTTTGAGGATGACCCTTGGATTGTTTATGATGGACTGCAACACTTGGATTGCAAGATAGCATGTGTTTTGCAAATTTCCAACTTTTTGCATTCTTGAGAAATTGGCCATGAAAACTTGTGATGCAAGGATCAAATCTGATCTTGAGATGTTGTGTCAACATGTTATGATGCTTAGAGGTGGATTAGAGGTCATTAGAATGCTTAAAACATGGTTTTGCAAAAAATCCTCTTTGGCACATACTTGAAAATTACAAGATTTTTCCCAACTTTGAAACATCATATCTTGAGTTCTAGGATGAATCAAGAAGAGTTCTTGTACTTTTTGAAAATGGGAAGATCCAGTCTACAACTTTCATGTTTGAAGATTTTTCATTTTGAAGTAGTTTTTATCAAGAAATAGGAGGTTGGAAATCTTTCCCAAAATGGAATGTTTTCATTACAAGTCATGTCCAATAATGGAAAGTTTGCAAATGGCTTTAAATTCTTCAATATTTTGAACTTCTAAACACTTCTAAGATCAAATAAAGATCATAGAACCTCAAAATTATGAAGATGAACCTTTGGTTCCATTGGTGGTGGCCTCAGATGCCCTGATTATGACTTTTCTTGCACAAAAAGTTACTTGTTGATTAGATGACTTCCACAATGAATTTAATCATCAAATTTGGTACACATGCTCCTTATAACATATTAAGACCATTAGAATCAATAATGACCAAATAATTTGAGGTTAAGGGCCTCAAACCCAAAATCCTAATTTTAGGTCATCTGTGCAAGAAACCTTTAGTCTGCCTCTATGCCTTTGCAATGCTCTGTGATATTTTGACTTTTAAGAACTTTGGGGAGCATATTATAATCATGGAACACATATGGACCCTCTTGGCATGCTTCAAGACCATTGAGATGGCTCAGATCACTTCTTGGATTCATCTGATCACAAACCCTAACTATGCAGCTTATGCAGATGAAATAAACTATGCAGTGGGAGATAGTATGCTTATGCGGTGCAATATGAAAAGATCACAAGCCATGGTGTGAGGAAAAAGTGAGGGAAATTTTGGGGTGTGTACACCGAGCTTGTTTCTCTTGATAGAAAATAATGCAAACTCAAAACCATTAGTCCAATTTGCACTTAATCTCAAAAAGTATTCTCAACTCACGACTTCTAAACTTTTGTAACATTCATACACCGTTCACAATTCAAGGTAACACCAAACAAGAGACTATATCCAGATGACCAACTCCAAAAAAGTGACAAGGTAGAACTACAATTTCTACTTCGATCACACCACTGATATTCGACGGAAAAGTTCAATTTACCACCTAAACCACGAAGCTCACAAAAAAAAATTATGATGACATCAATGGTCTCAACCACAATCTCACACTTGATCCTATCACAAGAAGAATTCAACACAACCATTACAGGGCAACACAACAAAATGGGAATCTCATGTCTAGAATACAACTCTTTCTTCCTATTCGAACTCTTGATGAAATTTGAAATGATGGCATTCTTAGTCCAACAAAAGTAGATTTCTTATAATCCGATCATCCATAATTACAGAAGTTTTCCAACACTTAGAAATTAAGGTAAGCATCCTCATGAAGAACATTGTTATCTCTACGTATACATTAATTGGGTTTCCTTATCCTCCACAATTCAACACACACGATAACTACATCAAAGTCACTTAATAAAAGACTCGCAACCCATAGTTCTCATCAACTATATACAAATCCCTTTCGGCATAAACCATTCCATGTTTAAACTTAATCTATAATGAGCCTTGGTTGTTTCTCATTGTTTTACTATGATATTACTTATTAAAATACCATACTTACTCCTCAATAAGGTACATCACTCAACATTCGTCTCAATGCTAAGAATCCATCACCTGCACTTAAAATCACGGTGCTGCTAATATATTTCTAAATACCAAGGTGTAACTTCTTCCAGTCTACATCACACTAATAGAATCCTCACTGTTGAGCTAGCATAGATTACACTTCCTTAATTTTAGTTACATCAACACCACAATGAACCTATTACATACTCGTCTAAAGTACATATTGTTATTGCTTTCATGTATCGAAATGTTAACACTGTTTTCCATACCGTGTTCACTTCACCCTCTGTGGTAATCCTAACAGATTCAAACATAAATTCATCTTACTAGAGTTCTCTTGAATCCAACTTCTTCCAGTATGCATCTGTAACTCCTAATTTCGACACTTGTGATTGAGTCAGAAATATTAATGTCAAGTATTAATCCCTTTTGAAAGGTTCAAAGGCCTTCTACTAGAATAATCATTAAGACACCAAGTTGAAGCCCAATAGGTGCAAAGGAAAAGCATGAATCTTGGACTTAGAAATATTTCTAAGTATTTAAACATTGTAATGAAAGCGAATGCTACTGAAGGCATTCGACGCGAGGAATTCAAATTCAAATAAAGGAGGGAATTTGTTCTTACCCATTAGTGAACAAGAAAATTGGCACACATACAAGACATGAAGACATGCAAGACACCATTTGTCATTATCTTAATGAATAAGCCGTTAATGGAGATTATTTAGTTTATTATAAATAAGAGTATTAACAATAGGATTCAAGGGTGGTCAATTTGTACTAGTAACTCAAATCAAAACTCAAACTATTAGTGTAGAGAAAAGAGTTGTGTGAGAATGTATGTGATGAACACCACCATTTATATTTTAAATGAAATTTAATTTATTTCTTTAAAGATGTCTCTCTGTTTTGTACAAGTTACAATTTTGCAGTTTTATTAAGTCCTTTACGCATTTTAAACTTCTTTTGATTCCATACATTTATTTAACTTCCTTTCAAATTTAGCCTTTTATTTAATCTTCATGATTTAAACAATTTTCCTTGCATTTCTTTAATGTTTATCTTTTCCTTGCATTTTTTAAACAAGTTACTTATGAATACTATCCTGTATGTTACTTATGAATAGCCATTTTTTAAACAAGTTACTTATGAATACTATCCTTTCATTTTTCTTATACTTTAAACAATTAACATTTATAGCACAAGTCCTATGATCAATCTGACATATCCTGTATGTTACTCGAAACTTTGGTGTTTTTAGAAGATCAACGGTTGTTTACGAGTTTTCACAGTAAACAAATTGGCAGGCCCAGTGGGACCTGTACTATAACCGTTAGAAAAATATTTATAACTTCCTTAAAAGATTTTTTTTGAATTTTCATTGGTTAAGAGAATTGTGAAAAAGTTGTTGCATGAATTTAAGTAGTGGAAAGGTAGACACTATAGAAGAATATAGACAAAGAAGAAGACAAACGAGGAAAATGGCATCGAATTAGGATAACCCAAATGATCTTAATCCTAAAGCGAGTGGAATGAACACTCAAGTTGGAAACAACAATTCTGAGGGTATACACAGAAGTGATGTGGTGCGACCCCATATTCATTCGAAAGGAGAACAAACAATGTCAAACATGGTATCCGAACCAACACCTTTGATGGTATGACCTGGAGCGACGTATATGAGGGCATATACTCAACCTGTGTTGGAGTATATTGGGGTAAATCCTGAAACTCCTCCACCTGGGACTTCTACATTCAGACCTTTCCCTCCCCTTGGGTTCTTATAGGCGTTGCCTAGGATTCAAGTTTATGGTATGCCGACTTCGATGATGCAAAACTTGCATAATTTACCCACAGTATTTTCAGAGATTTCTTCGCCACTACAAGAGTCATGTTCGGGAATAAACATGGTTCGAAACAACCAAACCATAGGGTTAGGGTACTCTACCCAAGGCCCTGGCTTGACAAATGAGTCTGCAACATATTTGAGGAAACAAATGGATGAAAGCAACATGAAAATGGTAAATACGGTCTCAAACCATGGGAGAGATCTTCCAACCATTGATCCAGAATACTACTCAAACTAAACAACAAATGGCATCCCAAATGGCATGGATAGCATAATTTATGGGTTTACCTGCCCCTGTTTGACACCCAACTACGGAATACATGAGTGAAAACCAAGGTGTTGAAGTAAAGGAAAACGTCCAACTGGTGAATCCAGAAAATCAGGAGATAGTCTAACCACCCCGAGTCAATCCTCCTAAAAATTAATTACAAGTTCCTGAAGAAGAGGAACCAGGGGTAGTGCTAGTAAATAGAAATCAAAACGCTGATAATATGATACATCAGGTCCGACGTGAGAACATAGCAGTGGATAATAACTTGGCATCCATGGTTGAAAGGATAATGGCTCGAAATGGGATGAATATGGGTTTTGCCGGGCCAAATTTTACTTCACCCATAGTAGACTATATACTTCAGTCTGAATTACCCCCTATGACGAAGGTTCACAAGTTTACTATATTCTCAGGGGAAACTATTGAGTCTATTGTCGAACATGTGGTACTTTACCTAATTGAAGCCAGGGAAATTGTAAATGATGAGAGCCTTAAGGTTAAGTATCTTCATAGTTCCCTCACCAAAAATGCATTTACATGGCTCACTATATTGCCACCTGGTTAGATTTGCAACTAGACCCAGTTAAAAAATTTGTTCTATGAACAAATTTACATGGGATAAACTAAGATTAGTTTGAAGGAGTTGGCTAGTAATAAATGAAATATTATTTCCCCAATAAATGACCACTTGAATAGGTTTCGATTACTCGAGACTAGGTGTTTTACACAAGTTCCTAATCATGAAATTGTAGAAATGGCCATTGGTGGCCTAGATTACTTTATTATAAAGAGGTTGGACATCCAATACTTGAGGGATATGGCCCAGTTGGCTGAGAGAGTTCGACAATTAGAGATTTTGAAAGAGGAAAAAGCTAAGGAAAATAAAAACAAAAGCATATCCTATGTTGAGTATAATGAAAGTGAGAAGGTCCAATATGATGAGCCTTCGAGTTTCGATAATAACGAGGTAGATCTTGCGGAATTAAAACAGGGTTCCCCTTATTCTTCTAAAATGCTAGTCCCTTCAAATAGAAAAAACCCTGTCAAAACCGAGAGGAATGATAGGTTTCCAAAGAAACCATACACTTTCGACATTAGTAAATGTGACAAAATATTTGATTCGTTAGTTAGGATGGTCAAATACAAGTTCCTCATAGCGCTAAAATATCACCATTAGAACAAAGGAAAAAGATAGGTTTTTGTAAATACCAAATTTTTTTCTGTCATAAGACTTCTTACTGTTTTCTTTTCAGGGACCTGGTGCAGAAAATTATACAGGGGGGAAGGCTCAAGTTTGGGAAAAAACACAAGAATCAAATGAAGATTGATGATGACCCCCTGTAGGTAGCGAAAGCAAATTATACATAGCCCAATGAAGTGAACATGATTGAAATTGCTGAAGATTCTGACAACAACGCAAACAGTGTCGCACCAATGAGGCTCTTGGTAATAATGTTGTTGTGGGTGAAGTTACTGAAGACTTCACCAACAATGTTGTATTTTTAAAGCTCATTGAGGACATGATGGTAGCCAGATGGAACACTTTATATGCCTAGCTGTCGAGTTTTTCTTCAGGTCATCAACTGAAGTCGAGAGTGCTGGCATGGAGGTCACTGTTAATCCTCATGTTGAACTTAAGGGGTCGAATCTTCAGATTGTAACAAAAGAAACTGTTGACAGTTTTATGCGAATGGACAAGGGTACTAAGGACCTTGATATGGACTTCTCCAAATTAGGTTTTAAGGAAGAAGTTGTTATAATCATGATCGAAATAATAGAAGAACAGACAATGGATGTTGACGAACAAACTCGTCAAGAAGAATATAATAAAATGGCTTACCGCAAGGAAGAAGAAACTATTGACGAATTTTTACATAGGTTCCAAAGGAAGGATTCTGAGGTAATGTTGTGCCCTAGGTGAAGTGTCATCTTTGACAAGAAGGTTGCCCACAACCTTCAAGGAGTGAGGAAGGCCAAAGTGTAACGCCCCGATTCGATAATTCCCATTTTTGTTGGAGTCTTTTATTTTAATTGAGTAATTATTATTTTGTTTGTGAAATTAATATGATGAAAAGATATGTTGATGAATAAATGTGATAAATTGTGTTGTGAGATTTTACCGTTTTGTGGATTTCCAGGTAAAATTGGATAAAGGGTATTTTAGACTTTTTTTAATCAGTGATAAGTTAGAATTAGTAAAATTGGTATTTTGTGAAAAAATGATATTTGGTTGGAAAGAAATAGAATTAATAGAGTAAGAATAGAAATAGAAAGAAAATAGTATAAGTTGTGAGAAAGGGAAAGAAAAGGAAAGATAGAAAAGAAAAAGAGAAGAAAGAAAGAGGAGAGAAAGAGGAAAGAAGAGAAAAGAGAGAAAAGTTGGAAAAGCTTCAAGATTGCTCCAAGGAATCAGAATAATCGGGTAAGGTTGATAAGCATTGTTATCTTAATCTTGTGTATGATTATGTATGTGTTTGATTGGTTGAGTTTTGGTTTTGATGAGAGTTAGAAAAGATGAATAGTTAGGGTTTTAGTGGAAATGTGAGAAATTGGTAGATTAATCGGTTAGAAATCGTTATAATCGAAGTATGATGTTAGATATATGCTATTAAGCATGTTTGCTTAAGATTTGGTGGAGTTTTGGAAGGGAAGAGTTGACTGTTCGCAGCTGGTGTGTTGCTGAAATCGCAGTGGTCGCTCAACGAGCTACCCCTCGCAAAGCGAAAGTTCCAGGGCGATTTTCGCTCAGCGAGCAAGAGGGCGCTCAGCGAGCCTGTAGGTTTTTGAGGGATTATGTGTTTTAATTCGTAGCTTGAGTTTCGGGTATTCGTTTTTAGCGATCCTTATATCGATTTGAAGTTAAAAACAAGTAGAATCCATTGATGCTAAGAAGAGTAATTTTTAGCCGACTTTTACCCGACTTTTCCGATAAAATCTAATTATGCTAATTATGGAATTGTGGGTTTGATTGTTGTGTTGTGGCCGTTTGGCAAATAGATACATTGTTTGAATTAAATGCAAATGTATGCTAATTGTATGAGATGAATGCATAACTATATTGTTAATATGTATGCATTTTCAAGAATGTTGTGTGCCATTTTGCATGTAAGCATAATGTATGCATTCTTGTGTTGTGGGATTCCTTGTGAATCCGTTGTAGCATCGTGTGCTCATGTGGAGTGTGAGCGATGACTACAACAACATCTTGTGCCCGTGTGGGGTGTGAGCGATGGGTGATTTATTCACATTGATCGTGTGCCCATGTGGGGTGTGAGCGATCGGATTGTGTGCCCATATGGGGTCTGAGCGGTCGGATTGTGTGCCCATGTGGGGTGTGAGCAATCCAGAAACATCTTGTGCCCGTGTGGGGTGTGAGCGATGGTTGATTTATTCACATTGATCGTGTGCCCGTGTGGGATGTGAGCGATCGGATTGTGTGCCCGTGTGGGGTGTGAGCAATCCTGAAACATTGTGTGCCCATGTGGGGTGTGAGCAATGGGGAACATCATATGCCCGACGAGGAGTTACTTTAGGTAACGAACGATGATTCTATTTGGTTCCTGAGTGAACTCGCTGATTGTTGAGTCGGTACCGCATTGCATCTGCATAGAGTCGTATGTCGGTCTCTATGAGTTGCATTTTATACATTGTATGTATATGCTTAAATAAACATGATTGTGCATATGTTTATTTGGAATGTTGTGAAATGATTGGTATGTGTGAAGGACATACTTGTGGATATATATATATATATATATATATATATATATATATATATATATATATATATGCATGTTTGATATGTGTATATGTATGTGATTTATACATTGAATGTATATGTGTGATTTAAACATAGCTTGTCGTATGTTTATGCGGAATGAATGTAAATGAAGAATAGACATAAATAATATAAGATTTGTGTCTATTGGTAAATGAAGATACATTGTGATGTATGTGGGTTATGTGAACATGGTTGGATATGATTTGTGTTATGTGAAAGAAACGGTGATAAGTATGCGTATAAGTATGCTTTATATTGTGTATGAATGATATGTTGTGGTGAGAATATGTCGATGTATATGTTATATGTTGAGATATATAATTATATGCAATATTATTATGATTATGTTTCTCACCCTTCTGCCGTTTTATGATGCTCTACGAGGCATTGCAGATTAGGTGTGCCGGAGTCGTTTTTGTGAAGCTTGTCTTCATATCTTTTGGTCGGTCGGCTCTGATATGTAGTACCGGGTAGTTAGGTGGCCTTGTGCCTTTTTGGGAATACATTTGTATATGTATTCGTTATGGACATGTTTTGTATAACATGATATATTTGTACGCTTCTAACTTGTAGATATATTTTGATAAATATATAAGTTGAAGTTGTTGATAATTTAAGTTTTCCGTTGTGCAATTTATGTTTGAGATATGGGTGTAAGGATTGAAATTCCTTTGTGGATAGCTACCCCATTGTTGCATATCTGTTTGAGCAGGTGTTGTATGTTTAAATTTCACGTAATGTGGCATGCTCCTTTTTATGCTTGATTTAAATTATACTCTGATGAAATTTTATTTATGCCTAAATGATTTAATGTATTATTTGGGGGTATATAAAGGGGGTGTTACATTAAGTGGTATCAGGGCCAGTGTTCAAGTCAGTTGTGTCTGTCTTTATGTTGTTGTGATTGAACTTTGGTTTAATCGTGTTGTTGTCTTGGGAATAATCAGAGTATGGCTGGTAGAAATGACAATGTGATGGCTTCTGCTTTGGAAGCAATGGCTAGGGCGGTGCGGGGAGCGCCGAATGTGAATGGGAACGATGAGTTCAGGAAGAATCAACCGCCGGTTTTCAAAGGGAGGTTTGATCCGGATGCTGCTCAGAATTGGTTGAAGGAAGTTGAGAGAATCTTCCGAGTGATGGATTGTGCTGAGGGAAGTAAGGTGAGACTTGGCTCTCACATGCTGAAGGAAGAAGTCGATGACTGGTGGGTCGGTAGAAGTCTTTCTTTAGAGGAAGAAGGTGAAAAGATTACATGGGAAGTTTTTTGCACTGAGTTCTTAAGGAATTATTATTCTAAGAGTGTGAAGGGAAAGAAAGAGATGAAATTCCTTGAGCTGAAGCAAGGCAGTATATCAGTGGTTGACTATACTGCTAAATTTGTGGAATTGGTTCAGTTTCATCCTCATTATGTTGCTGCTACTGCTGAGTTTTCTAAGTGCATTAAGTATGATAATGGTTTGCGTCCTGAGATTAAGCAAGTTGTGGGATATCAGAGGATCAGAAGGTTTTCGGATTTGACTGAATGTTGTAGGATCTTTGAAGAGAATAGTAAAGCTCGTTCTACGCACTATAAGAGTGTGAATCAGAAGAGAGGTAAGCAACAGGTTCGAAGTGGATCTTATGTGACACCCGCTGATATGAGAAATCATAGAGGAAGCTTTGACAAGAGGTCTAGTGGACGAAGTTCTGGTCCCGTGAAGTATTACAAGTGTGGCACCTTGGGCCATAAGTCTTTTGAGTGTGGAAAGAATTTGGTGAAGTGTGCTAATTGTGGTGGTCTTGGACATGCTACGACAGAGTGTCGAAGAAGTGTGGTGAAGTGCTTTAGTTGTGGTGAAGTTGGCCACATTAGTACTAATTTTACTAAGCCGAAGTAAGCTCAGGCGGGCGAATAGGTGTTTGCATTAGCAGGGAAGGATACTACTAGTGCATACCGTTTGATTAAAGGTACACGCTTTATTAATAGTACGCCTTTAGTTACTATTATTGATACTGGAGCCACTCATTCGTTTATTTCTCTTGAGTGCGCTAAGCGTTTGAATTTGTTTATGTCTTCTTGGGGTGGTGAG
Source organism: Lathyrus aphaca (assembly GCA_963966055.1). Lineage (NCBI taxonomy): Eukaryota > Viridiplantae > Streptophyta > Magnoliopsida > Fabales > Fabaceae > Lathyrus > Lathyrus aphaca. Next base: position 272,743,034 of record OZ014522.1, read on the forward strand.
ATGGTTATTGAGACTCCTGCTTCAGGGTCGGTAATTGCTTCTTTAGTGTGTGTAAGTTATTCTTTGACCATGTTTGGTAAAGACTTTGATTTGGATTTGGTTTGTTTGCCGTTGGAAGGTTTGGATGTAATCTTGGGTATGAACTGGTTGCAGTTTAATCGAGTTCATATAGATTGCTATCATAAGTTAGTGAGGTTTCCTTCTTTGGATGATGAAGAATAGAGTTTCATATCCACGAAAGAGTTGAAGAAACTTTTAGTGGACGAAGCTCAATTGTTTGGTTTGTTTGCATTGTGGTCAGTGGAAGGCGAAGTAGAGATAAGTAGGTTTCCAGTGGTGTGTGATTTTCCAGAAGTGTTTCCGGACGATATTATGGATGTACCGCCGGAAAGAGAGGTTGAGTTTTCTATTGATCTAGTTCCGGGTACTAGACCGATTTCGATGGCACCGTATCGTATGCCAGCTTCAGAGTTGGTAGAATTGAAAAAGCAATTGAATGACTTGTTGGAGGTTTGTTAGGCCGAGTGTTTCTCATTGGGGTGCACCGGTATTGTTAGTAAAGAAGAAGGACGGAAGCATGCGGTTATGTATTGATTATCGACAGTTGAATAAGGTAACAATTAAGAACAAGTATCCGCTTCCGAGGATTGATGATTTGATGGATCAGTTGGTTAGTGCGTGTGTGTTTAGTAAGATTGATTTGAGATCAGGATATCACCAGATTAGGGTGAAAGAGGAGGATATTTAAAAGACAACTTTTAGGACATGGTATGGTCATTACGAGTATTTTGTGATGCCATTCGGAGTTTCTAATGCGCCGGGTGTGTTTATGGAATATATGAATCGTATTTTTCATGAAAAGTTGGATCGTTTTGTGATCGTGTTCATCGACGACATTTTGATTTATTCTAAGTCTCAAGAAGAGCATGAAGAGCATTTAAGGATTGTGTTGCAATTTTTGAGAGAGAGAAGCAGTTGTATGCTAAGTTATCCAAGTGTGAGTTTTGGTTGACGAAGGTTAGTTTTCTTGGTCATGTTATTTCTGATGGTGGTATTAGTGTGGATCCATATAAGATTGATGTTGTGATGCAGTGGGAAGTTCCTAGATCGGTTACGGAGATTTTAAGCTTTTTAGGCTTGGCGGGTTATTATCGGATGTTTATTGAAGGATTTTCAAAGTTGGCACTTCCGTTAACGCAGTTGACGTGTAAAGGAAAGGCTTTCATTTGGGATATTCATTGTGAAGAAATTTTTATGGAGCTTAAATGAAGGTTGACTATGGCTCCGATTTTGGTTTTGCCGAATCCTACTGAACCATTTGTGGTGTTTTGTGATGCTTCATTGTTTGGACTTGGTGGTGTTTTGATGCAAGATGGAAAAGTTGTAGATTATGCTTCGAGATAGTTGAGAGTGCATGAAAAGAATTATCCTACGCACGATTTGGAATTAGCGGCTGTGGTTTTTGCTCTAAAGATTTGGAGGCATTATTTGTTTGGTGCGAGATTTGATGTTTTTAGTGATCACAAGAGTTTAAGGTATTTCTTTGATTAGAAAGAGTTGAATATGAGGCAACGAAGATGGTTAGAAGATTTGAAGGATTATGACTTTGGTTTGAATTACCATCCGGGTAAGGCGAATGTGGTGGCCGATGCGTTAAGTCGTAAGTTGTTACATATGTCTGCTTTGATGGTGAACGAATGGGAGCTTTTAGAAGATTTTAGAGATTTGAGTTTGGTTTTCGAGATGATGCCGAGGAGTGTGAGACTTGGTATGCTTCATGTTGCGGATGATTTTCTTGCAACCGTTTGTGAAAAGCAATAGTTGGACTCGAAATTTGTTGATTTGATGATGAATGAGAATGAGGACTTTAAGGTTGATAATTTTGGAGTTTTGAGATTTCGTGGACGTATTTGTATTCACGATGATGTAGAGTTGAAAAAGATGATTTTAGAGGAAGGACACCGAAGTAATTTAAGTATTCATCCGGGAGCGAACAAGATGTATCAAGATTTGAAGGAGATCTTTTGGTGGTTTGGATTGAAGAGAGATGTGGCTCATTTTGTGTATGCGTGTTTGACTTTTCAGAAGTCGAAGGTGGAACATCAGAAGCCGAGTGGTTTGATGCAACCGTTAGATATTCCAAAATGGAAATGGATAGTATATCGATGGATTTTTTTACGGGTTTGCCGAATACGCAAGGAGGTCATAATGCGATTTGGGTGATTGTTGATAGGCTTACTAAATCTGCACACTTTATTCCAATGGATATTAGTTATTCCATGGAGAAGCTAGCTGAGATTTATGTTTCCGTGATTGTGAAGTTACATGGAGTTCCTAAGAGTATTGTATCGGATAGAGATCCTAGATTTACATCGAGGTTTTGGGAAAGTTTGAAAAAGGCTTTGGGTTCTAAGCTAAGATTGAGTTCGGCTTACCATCCGCAAACAGACAGTCAAACCGAGAGGACGATTCAATCGTTAGAGGATTTGTTGCGTGCTTGTGTGCTAGAACAAGGTGGTATTTGGGATAGTTATTTAGCGTTGATTGAGTTCACCTATAATAACAGTTTTCATTCGAGTATTGGTATGGCACCATTTGAGGCTTTATACGGTCAGAGATGTCGAACACCTTTGTGTTGGCATGAATCCGGAGAGAGAACGGTAGTTGGACCGGAGATGGTACAACAAACTACGGAAAAGGTTAAGTTTATTCGGGAGAAGATGAGAGCTTCTCAGAGTAGACAAAAGAGTTATCATGATAAGAGATGGAAGGATCTTGATTTTCAAGAAGGCGACCATGTGTTTTTGAGAGTTACACCGGTTACGGGTGTGGGTCGTGCTTTGAAGTCGAAGAAGTTGACTTCTCGTTTTATTGGGTCGTATCAGATTATTGCAAGAGTTTGTGTTGTGGCTTATCGTGTGGCGTTGCCCCCGAACCTTTCGAATTTGCATGACGTGTTCCATGTTTCGCAACTTCGGAAGTATGTTCCGGATCCGTCACATGTTATTCCTATGGACGAGGTTGAGGTGAGAGATAACCTTACGGTGGAAGCTTTGCCGGTTAGAATTTTGGATCGTGAGATCAAGAGGTTAAGAGGCAAGGATATTGCGCTTGTGAAAGTGGCGTGGGGAGGCGTTGCGGCAGGTAAAATGACTTAGGAATTGGAAAGTGGGATGCGCGAGTCATATCCGGAGTTGTTTGAATCAGGTAATATTTTCGAGGACGAAAATTTCTAAAGAGGGGGAGAGTTGTAACGCCCCGATTCGATAATTCCCATTTTTGTTGGAGTCTTTTATTTTAATTGAGTAATTATTATTTTGTTTGTGAAATTAATATGATGATAAGATATGTTGATGAATAAATGTGATAAATGTGTTGTGAGATTTTACCGTTTTGTGGATTTCCGGGTAAAATTGGATAAAGGGTATTTTAGACTTTTGTTAATTAGTGATAAGTTAGAATTAGTAAAATTGGTATTTTGTGAGAAAATGATATTTGGTTGGAAAGAAATAGAATTAATAGAGTAATAATAGAAATAGAAAGAAAATAGTATAAGTTGTGAGAAAGGGAAAGAAAAGGAAAGATAGAAAAGAAAAAGAGAAGAAAGAAAGAGGAGAGAAAGAGGAAAGAAGAGAAAAGAGAGAAAAGTTGGAAAAGCTTCAAGATTGCTCCAAGGAATCGGAATAATCGGGTAAGGGTGATAAGAATTGTTATCTTAATCTTGTGTATGATTATGTATGTGTTTGATTGGTTGAGTTTTGGTTTTGATGAGAGTTAGAGAAGATGAATAGTTAGGGTTTTAGTGGAAATGTGAGAAATTGGTAGATTAATCGGTTAGAAATCGTTATAATCGAAGTATGATGTTAGATATATGCTATTAAGCATGTTTGCTTGAGTTTTGGTGGAGTTTTGGAAGGGAATAGTTGACTGTTCGTAGCTGGTGTGTGCTGAAATCGCAGTGGTCGCTCAGGGAAAGTTCCAGGGCGATTTTCGCTCAGCGAGCAAGAGGGCGCTCAGCGAGCTTGTAGGTTTTTGAGGGATTATGTGTTTTAATCCGTAGCTTGAGTTTCGGGTATTCGTTTTTAGCAATCCTTATATCGATTCGAAGTTAAAAGCATGTAGAATCCATTGATGCTAAGAAGAGTAATTTTTAGCCGACTTTTACCCGACTTTTCCGATAAAATCTAATTATGCTAATTATGGAATTGTGGGTTTGATTGTTGTGTTGTGGCCATTTGGAAAATAGATACATTGCTTGAATTAAATGCAAATGTATGCTTATTGTATGAGATGAATGCATAACTATACTGTGAAAATGTATACATTTTCAAGAATGTTGTGTGTCATTTTGCATGTAAGCATAATGTATGCATTCTTGTGCTGTGGGATTCCTTGTGAATTCGTTGTAGCATCGTGTACTCATGTGGAGTGTGAGCGATGACTACAATAACATCGTGTGCCCGTGTGGGGTATGAGCGATGGGTGATTTATTCACATTGATCGTGTGCCAATGTGGGGTGTGAGCGATCGGATTGTGTGCCCATGTGGGGTGTGAGCAATCCAGAAACATCGTGTGCCCGTGTGGGGTGTAAGCGATGGGTGATTTATTCACAATGATCGTGTGCCCGTGTGAGGTGTGAGCAATCAGATTGTGTGCCTGTGTGGGGTGTGAGCAATCCTGAAACATTGTGTGCCCATGTGGGGTGTGAGCAATGGGGAACATCGTATGCCCGACGTGGAGTTACTTTAGGTAACGAGCGATGATTCTATTTGGTTCCTGAGTGAACTTGCTGAATGTTGAGTTGGTACCGCATTGCATCTACATAGAGTCGTATGTCGGTCTCTATGAGTTGCATTTTATACATTGTATGTATATGCTGAAATAAACATGATTGTGCATATGTTTATTTGGAATGTTGTGAAATGATTGGTATGTGTGAAGGACATACTTGCGGATATATATATATATATATATATATATATATATATATATTTATATATATATATGCATGTTTGATATGTGTATATGTATGTGATTTATACATTGAATGTATATGTTTGATTTAAACATGGCTTGTCGTATGTTTATGCGGAATGAATTTAAACGAAGAATAGACATAAATAATATAAGATTTGTGTGTATTGGTAAATGAAGATACATTGCGATGTATGTGGGTTATATGAACATGGTTGGATATGATTTGTGTTATGTGAAAGAAACGATGATAAGTATGCATATAAGTATGCCTTATGTTGTGTATGAATGATATGTTGTGGTGAGAATATGTTGATGTATATGTTATATGTTGAGATATATAATTATATGCAATATTATTATGATAATGTTTCTCACCCTTCTGCTGTTTTATGATGCTCTACGAGGCATTGCAGATTAGGTGTGCCAGAGTCGTTTTTGTGAAGCTTGTCTTCATATCTTTTGGTCGGTCGGCTCTGATATGTAGCGCCGGGTAGTTAGGTGGCCTTGTGCCTTTTTGGGAATACATTTGTATATGTATTCGTTGTGGCCATGTTTTGTATAACATGATATATTTGTACGCTTCTAACTTGTAGATATATTTTGATAAATATATAAGTTGAAGTTGTTGATGATTTAAGTTTTCCTTTGTGCAATTTATGTTTGAGAAATGGGTGTAAGGATTGAAATTCCTTTGTGGATAGCTACCCCATTATTGCATATCTGTTTGAGCAGGTGTTGTATGTTTTAATTTCACATAATGTGGCATGATCCTTTTTATGCTTGATTTAAATTATACTATGATGAATTTTTATCTATGCCTAAATAATTTAATGTATTCTTTGGGGGTATAGAAAGGGGGTGTTACACAAAGAAAGTCATTGGTAGATAATTGCTCAAAGAAAAAAGGGGTTCGACCCAAGGGAATCTGCTCAGAGATAACATGGTGGAAGATCTCAAATTTCAGGAGCTAGGCAGGCCACTTTGAAGCCCAGTAGTGTGGTACCAAATGGAAAGTTAGTTAAACCCATCAAGGCTAACGAGAAAATAAAATATAAATGGAGGGAGTTCGACATGGAAAGAGGCTCTTCAATGGAGTATCGAAAAGAGCTCAAATCATCCAACAAATCTACATATGTCTTTGAGAATTACAAAGGCAAGAACCCTATGTCAAGGTTGAAATAGTGAAAGGAGAAAAGACGTAAGAAGACGCGGAGAGAAGACCAAACTGAATCCAGCACCAATGTTATGGCTGACAACAATGGAAGCTATGGGGGAAAGACATTAACAAGGTGCATGTAGGGAAAAAACAATTTGCCTCTAAAGAGGAGACTTAGAAGAAATATGCTCATGAGGTTGCTGAATATAAGAACATGAACGACAACTTCAATTCAGATTCAGAGGTCTCCCTAGACATTATTGTGAATATGGTCTCGGTGATGCCAAGGGAGTACGAAAAAATAACTGGGGTCGAAAATCTAGATGCAAACACTGAGGTTAAGATGGAAATACACAAACCTGTGTGTTATTATGTCATGAACAATGGCTGCATATAGGAGAAAAATGCTTTCTTTGAGAGGCCAACTGAAGCCATTAAAGGACAATTGAAACCTCTCTATATGACTAGGAAGGTAGAGAATGTGGTTGTAGACAATATATTGGTTGATTGTGGCGCGACAGTTAATCTGATGCCACATTTCTTGCTAAATAAATTTGGCAAGTTCGATACTGAACTAAAACCTCATAATATGGCCCTCTAAAATTATGAGGGTAAAATTGGCGCCACTTTAAGAGTTATACAAGTCGATTTGACTGTTGGAACAATGATAAGACCCATTGTGTTCATGGTGTCACTCCATAGATTTCAGTCCAGGTACAAACGCGAAGGGTGGCGCAGAAGAGGTAGATTCGCCAGCCAGACATTTTTATCCCGAGGGAACGGGAATGGTAATGATGCATAAACCAGAGAAAAGAAGGGAAGGAAAAAGGTCCTACGAACTAAAGAAAATGGGTTCGGGAGTCGGTTTCGACCTGGGAAGTTATTAGCACCCTAGATCGCCCGCCGTACCCGATGGGATCGACACTTGCAAATAAAATGTTTCAAAGGGTGAAGAAAGGAAAGTTTCTACAAAAGAAAGACTGAAACTAGATAAGAAAAGAAAAGAAAGGGGGAAATGTAGGGAAAATAAAAGAGTGCTCGAATAGGCCCTACCCCGCTGCCTACGTACCTCACCTGGATATAAGGATCAGAGTCGCTGTAGTTCCCCTAACTAGGGATGGAAAGATTGCTTGTGTGTTAAGAGCTTGAACTGCTTATGTCTATGCTCAGGTGTTACAGGCTCGTCTGTCACGAGTGCGTTACGGTCTTGCAAAGTGACAAGTAGGAGAAATTTTATTATGTAATGAGTGAAGGTGATGAGAAAAGAAATCCCGAAGGAAAAACGCTTATTCTTTGTCTAGTGTCTTTTAGATAAGTGTTTTTGTTTGTGGTATTTATTATGTGTTTTTTAGGTTTTTGTATGAAAATGAGAAAGAGAAAGAACTAAAGGATCTTAAAGGTAAAAAACTACAAATGGGGGACTGAAAAATCCTAATTGTTATCATGCATGGATGAGCCCAGGATAATAAGGCTTGAGTTATATCCTAATGAAGAAAAAGGAAAGAAAAAGAAGAAGAAGAAGAAGAGGATAAGAAGACAACTTACTTCTCTAAAGAAGTTAAGTTGTTTCTAAGAGGGAGGTAATGAATAGACAAGCATAGCATAAGGCTAAGACAATCACAAACTGAAAGTAGAAAGAGATGAAGGAAGAAGTTGTATGTGGGATACCTTCCCACACACATGACTTACCAAAACCCCCTACAAAACAAATGTTAATTAACCACAGAAGCATCAGGTGAAAATAAGAAGATTCAAGCAATACACCAACCAAATGTGAAAGTCCCAAACCATACCACAGTCACAAAGTCAAAAAATAAACCCTAGAGGTGATATATAACATCTACCTAGTAAATCTAATAGGATGGCATAAATGCCTTCCTAAACTATGTTAGACAGAGGGGAAAAAGAAACACACAAAGTTACTTAAGAAGCAAGGCAACAAACAAATTAAAATGATCATGATAAATTATGAAAATAAATCCCTAAAGTCAACAACCAGAAGCAAACAAAGTTTCCAAATGGCTCTTAAAATATCACAATCAAACTCCACAGATGGTCACACAAAGTCGCTTAAGAACACACAACAAACTCTCACAAACATGACTTACAAAACTATGGATAAAATGAATTTAAAAATATGACAAAAATATTTTTATGTGCTTTTCTGAGTGTTTAAAAAGATGCAAAAAGAACTGTGAGAAAATGTTACTTGATGTGGAAGAAATAAATTCTACAAGCTAAGGTGTTAATGTAGAAATTAAATGAGTAAGAAATTACATGAAAATTCGAAATAAAACTGAGAAATTAATAAAATCAGAAAATAAAAGCACACAAAATTTCTAAAATAAGTTAAGATGCTAAAATAATTTTTGTATAATTTTAGGATGAGTTTAAGTATTTTTTATGAATTAAAATGAAAAGGTTAGAAAAGAAATTAAAAAAAAACAAGAAAAAATAGGAGGGGTGCGCCCTTAGCAATTAGCTAGTTAAAAGAAAAGGAATGGGCCAGAAGGGGGTTCAGATAGTGAAGTTACAAGGCCCAAAACATGTGGAAAAGGCTGAGGGAGTATGGTAGGCAGACGGTCAACTGGTTAACTCGATGTGGACCGTGCGATCAAGAAACTATCAAAGTATTTACATCAGACGGTTGAGAAAGTGAGGGAGCACGAAAATAGGGTGGACAGCCGTGCATATAAGACAATGAAGGGGTCCTACCGGACGGTGACAAGTGTCACCGCCGGTATGGAAGAAAATCATAAAAGTTGTCATTATCCTTATTATCGTCATCTCAACTAATTATTTATGAATATCATATTCTTTCTCTTAACATTAAAAACAAGTTAAATGAATCCATAAAACCTAGAAGCAAATCACGTTAAATCCCTCCCTCTCTCACAATGCTTATCTTCTTCAACCTTCAAAACCCTAGCCGCCGACATTCAAACCATCGTCGTATCTTCGCCAGACTGCCACCACACTCCTCACCGGAAAACCGCCTCCAAACTCCAAACACAGACACAATCCTCCACTCAAATCCTCTTCTCAACGCGAATCCGAAATAAAAAATTTCAAACTCTTAGTCACGTCACCAGATCGAATAAGCATTTAGAAACAAGCAAACGAGTCTCAAACAACACCAAACACATAAAATCTCTATGATTTGAAACGTACTTGTACCTTGTCGAAAACGGAAGGATCAGAAGGTAATAATAGGTGAAGATGTTCTCATTGATTCGCTAAAGAAAATGAACAGTTTTCGTTGATTAATGAAGTCCAATGAAATTCATCTCCGATGTTGTTCAATGAAGACAACGAGAATGCAGGTTGAGTCTATTTGATACGATGGAATGATGAAGAAGCTCGATTATGGTTGAAGTTACAAAAGCGATGATTCCGTGAGATGAGGAGAAGTAATGACACTTAGTGTGTATGATGAAGAAGAGGAGTTAGGTTTTATGTTCAGTTGAAGAATGATGAATCCATTTTGTGAAGAGTGATGGAGAGAGTGAAAATCATTTTTGGTGTGGTGAAGAAGATTGGCCAATTCGGTTTGTGCGTGATGCAGATGATAAATGATAAATTCTCTTATTGATGAAGAAGAATCATGTAACTCGTTTTTTCATTTGATGAAGATTGAAATTCAGTTTTGTATTTTTGTGATGAAGGATAGGATTACTGGCTTTTTCTTGATGAAGAAAAGTGATGGATAAGAGTTTTGTTATAGATGAAGAAATTCTGGAAGAAATTTTATTTGTGCGTTGATGATGTGTGTCTTCGGCCCTTTCCTTTTTTTTTTGTGATTCTGATTTTTAATGGAATTCGATTATTGATCATGAAGAGTGAAATTGGTTTCCATCAAGAAGAGTGTAATTTTTCGTAACAGAATTCGGTTACCTCCCTTTCTTTTTCTTTTGATTTTTTTGTTATACTCCCTTTATTAGTTTTTTTTTTGTGAATTTCTTCTTATTATTATTTCCCCCTGCGTTTTGTGCGTGGTTGCTGCGTTTTGGGTGGTCCTTTTTCCGCATGAAGATGTGCGTAATGAATGCTTGGCTTGGTGTTTGGCTTGCTGGATGACGTGGTGTTAGTTGTCATAAGCTGCGAGTAAAAAAGTCACATGAATACTTGGTTGTGGAATCATCAAGTGGCCTTAAAAACAAACTTTATTATTTTTATTTTCTTTTTTCTTTTGTTTGATGGATGAGAATAAAAAATAATGGAAAACAAGCAAATGGGCCTAAGTGAGAATATCATGATTTTTGGAAATGGATGTGGATTAAAAGGTGATTGAAAATAAAAATGGATATCATTAAAAAAAAGATTTTAGGTATGAATCAGTTTATAATAAAATGGATTTGGGAAATTGGAATCTTAAAAAAAATTGGTTTATGAAATGAGAATGGATTGATAGCGGATATGAAGTCTTGATTTTAGCCCAAAACCAAATCTTGATTTTTCTCGCAAGCCACTGATAAAGTGAACACGACCATTCCTGAACCATTGAATAACCCACAACTTAAGTATCAACCATCTAAATTGTCTGAAAATTATCTTGGTTATTCGAATTCATGTTGAGGAAAATAAATCCACAAATGAACCACTGATGAACTAATAAACACTCAATCAAGCCAATATGAATCACGCCTTCAATATAAACCACTGCCTGATAAACTGAAGAATTTAGAACAATATCTTGACTTTGAAAATGCACTACCTGATAAATAACCGCCGGAACAAATAACTTGCAATTCAACCAATCTTATGATAATTTGACCAAGATTAGGTCAAACATCCCACGGAAACAGATCATAATTGAACCATCGCATTTGAAGTGAAAGCATTGTCAACTTAAGATTCTTTAACAATGAATGTTATGCTTCATTTTTCTATGCAGATGCAGTGCGAAATATGCTATATGACATGCTATATGATATGAAAAAAGAGAAGGAAAATTTTGGGGTGCTACAGCTGCCTCTATTCAGACATCAGTTAATCTGTAAAAATTTTTACTCTGCTGGAGAATGTAACACCTCAAATTTGCTCTCTCCTTTTTATCATCATTTTCACATCATAATCATCATAAGCACATCATATCCTTAACATCTAGCATAGAAAAATGAGGCATAACACTCACATGTTCTAGCATTGGGCATATGATCAATCATTTGAGAATTAATGATTCTACAAGTCAAAACAAAGGGCCAAGTGACATTGCAAAATATTCACAAGGGTTCCTTATATCCCATACAAGCTCAAAGTTGCCTACAAGAGCCAAGAAGGGTGAAGGATTATTAGAAGATCAAAGATGCAGTTACTTCTTACACAGATAAACCCTAAATTAGGGTTTTGCTTTTGAACAAGGATTTCTTGTATTTTTGACCAATTCTTGTGGTCAAAGTCCTTTATATGGTATTTGAAGCCTATGTATGAAATTTGGTGAGAAAACACATTGAGGAAGTCAATTAATTCATCAGTTACTTGTGGTGGAAGAAATTGGTCAACCGTGCAATTAAAAAGTCAATTGTCAGAGTTCAAGGGGTCCAATCCCATTTTTAAGTCAAGGGACCTTATTTAGGTGATAGAAGAACTTTGATGGTGTCAAAAATCAGGAATCAAGAGGTTTTGGAAGAGTATCTATTTTTGGCAAATGACTTATAATGGAAATTTCCATTTTTGGTAAGTTTTGCCCTAGTTTTCAAAGGCCTCTTTCATGACCAAGATGATCTCAATTGATTTTTCCTCAAACATTAAACTTGTAGGGTTTTTTATCCCCTTTCCAAAAAGTACAACATTTCAATTTTTCACCAAGTTGCAAAAGGACTTGTATTTTGTTTTCCAGCAGTTTTATGGGCAAAGTGAGGTCACAATATCTCAAGGTATTACATAAAAGAGGTTTTTCTCCAAGGATACCACAAAATTCGTGCATGAGCAAGGGAATATGATACAAAATGAGAAAATGCAAGATCATTCAAAAACCATGATACAAGCATCCTAATACCAGGATTAATCCATGGTTAGACTAATGAGTCAAGTGTGATTAGCATGTGCCAAATAGAGAGGGAATGCACGAGTAAACTAAGTGATCACATACTTCATGCAAAAATGAAAAATCATTTCCATCACACCATTCTCATGTGCATCCTTTTGGAAACCATAACCAATATTGAGCACATATCATATATAAGCCATTGCACATGAATTTGGAGGCTCAACCTCTCTCATTTCTCAGATTCAAAGTTTTATGCACAAGAGCAAAACCTTTGAATCTCTCTCTCCAAGTCTCATTTCTTTGATCTCTTTTAATATTCTTCATCTTCAAGCTTCAAAGAACTCATTTCCACCAATGATTTAAGCTGAAAGTTAGGAATTAGGGAAGTGCAGTTCAGAGATAGAAGCATTCGAAATCACTATTTCAGGATCTTTCAAGCTCTCTCTTGCATTTATTTTGCAAGACGAGTTCAAATCAAGTGGATTTGCATCATCTCAAGTTTTATCTTGGTGATTTTGAAGATCTTCAAGCTCAGGTAACTCACTGAATTCATAGATCTAGATGCTTGATTTTATGTGTGCTTCTTGACCTATGTGTTGTCTTGATCATCTTTAACTCTTTTGAATTTAATTTGGTTGTGTATTGCTTGAGATATGTTGATCTGAAAGTTTGACATGAAAATTGTTTTGATTTGATTTTCTTTACTTATGAAGTGTTTGTGGATTTTGTTGTGTGATTTATGATCAGCATGATTAGAGGATTGGATATGGAGATTTTGGATTGTTTATGCAAACTTTTTTTCTTAGGGATGAGTTTTCCGACGCCAGAGCTAGGGCTACGGTCGCCGGTTTTTGGAATTGAATTTAAATTTTGAAATGAAGAAGATGTAATCAGAGCCCTACGTTTTTTGATCTGGACGGATCTCTTTGTTCCAACACATACAAATTGGACACTCTCACTCACGTGCTTTATGTTTTTATTTTGAATCTGAATAATACTTTATATGTGTCAGCCTACACTAGTTATCATGTGCGTGTATCTGGATTGTTGATATGTTGACTTGTTCCATCTTGTTGACCTAACTGCATGTGTTGGATTGATCTATTGGTTCCTATTTTTCCCTGAATAAGTGAATATCCACCATAATTATTGTGTAACACGTTGGATCCACTGTGCTTTTCTTTCTATTTGCACCCTTCCTTTGTAGAGCCCAATCATTTTGAACTGAGTTTGATTGCTTCCTGCACCCCATGCCCTTTGTTCTATTATTTTTTATTTCTTTCATTAATTGTTTCGTTTTGAATTTTTAAAAATAATTAGGAGCTTCTTAAAATCACCAAACAATTCATGAAGATTAATTTGAGTTTTGTTTAATTTTGTGGATTTTTATTTTCCATTTATTTCTTTTATTTTCAGGCCTTAATCAATTCTGAATTAATTTATTCATTTTAATCCCTTTAAAATACATGCTGACTTGTATATTTTCTATCTTGAACTTGGAAATGAGTTTGATTTTGATTCTTTTTGCATTTGCTTTCTAACCTGATAAAGTGTATATGAGATTTATTTTATAATTTTTAGGGCTTGTATGATTGGATTTTATCAAGTTGCTTTGTATGTGAACTTCAAAACCATAATTGACATGTATGCTTTCTATTACCATAGTTTGCTTCTGTTTGAGGACCTCTCCTTTTGGCATGTTGATTTTATAGGTTTAAAGAACCTTTTATTTTATTTGTAGAATTTTTGAATGCATTTTCTATTTGTTATGAGTATTTCTTGCTTGTTTGTTCTAATTTGTGTTCTTTCTTGATGTATGCTTACTTATTAGGTTAGGAGGGCACTTGTGCCAACTCCTATAGGGTGTTTGAGGTTCATTTAAAATTTACATATGCTCATAGTCTTGGTATATGGATCAAAACTATGTTTGCTTTGAGTTTCTTGTGCTTTAGGTTACACATTCCTATGTATGCTTCACCTCACCTTTAGTTTCTTAATGCTTCTCTCACTTAACTCCTTTTGTGTTTGCATACTTCATTTGATGTTTAGATTTTCTTCTTAGACACTTATTGGCCATGATAGGGTTCTGGACTTGAGTTGTATGATACATGTTTGGTTTATATGATCTTATTCCATTTCATGTATGCTTTGTGTGCCCCATGGTAACTTGTAATGCCTTGTAATGGTTTGTTTGCCTTATTTCTTTCATGATTTTGTATGATTGGTTTTGTTATGTGAATGGAATGTTCCACTTCTGACTGTAGTGATTTGGTTTGACCTATTGCTTATTTGAATCTCACTTGATCTCATTTGCTTTCATCTTATTACTTGTTCATGTTCTAACTTTGTAGGTGCACATGTTAAATGAAATGTGGATGTTGTCCACATTTCAAATCTTCATCTCATCTCTCAATTGCTTTCTTACTTGTGTTTAAGATGTGCTTTATGCCATCACTTGATTAACTTCATGTATTCCCTTTTGGAAGCAACTTATCTCCTTTAGAGGAGTGAGTTTCATTCTTGCTTTCTTCTTCCCTCCTTCTTCTTTTCTTCTTTCTTTCTTCTTCATTAGGATATATTTCAAACCACACCAACCTAGGTCCATCCTTGCATGATAACTTTAGGATTATTCTTTCCCCATTAGATTTTTTACCTTTAAAGATCCTTTGGTGTCTTTCTCCTCTCATCTTCAAGAAAACCATAAAAAACACCTTAATAAAGAAAGAAGTGGCCTCTTGTGTATAGCCTTACTCCATGGGGCATATGTATTCATTCCATCTTGGAATAGTACACTTGTCTAGCATGATGCACAAGTTTGATCATGAGACCATCTTCATCAAGAAAATCATAAAAAACACTTCTTTATTCAACCACTAAGACATTTAATAACTTCAACAAGATAGTGAGCTTAGGCCTTAGCCCTTGGAAACAAGTCTTGGATAAATTCTCCTTACTTGGTGTGCTTGTTCTATTATTCCATCTTGGAATGTAGTAACAAGTACACATTCCATGGAAAAGAGTTTGAGTTAACTTCCTTGTGCCACACCCATAAAAAACATCTAAAAAAACTGGACAAATAATAAGCGTCTCCTTCGGGACTCCTCTTCTCATCACCTTCAGTCTTTACGTAAGAACTTGCTCCTACTTGTCACTTTGCAAGACGGTAACACAGTCGTTCCAGACGAGCCTGCAACATCTGAGCATTGACATAAGAAGTTCAAGATTTTATGGGAACTACGGCGTCTCTGATCCTCATGTCCAGATGAGGTACGTAGACAGCGGGGTAGGGCCCGTTCGAGCACTCTTTTATTTTCCTTACATTTTCCCCATTTCTTTTCTTTTCTTATCCAGTTTCAGTCTTTCTTTTGTAGCATTTTTCATTTCTTCACCCTTTGAAACAGTTTCTTTGTAAGCGTGGATCCCGTCGGGTACGGTGGACGATCTGGGGTGCTAATACCTTCCCAGGTCGTAATCGACTCCCGAACCAAGATTCTTTGGTTCGCAGGACCTGTGTCCTTCCTTTTCTTTTCTTTGGTTTGTGCATCATTATCATTCCCGTTCCTTCGGGATAAAAATGTTTGGCTGACGACTCTATATCTTCCGCGCCACTTTCGCGTTTGTACCAGGTTTAAAATTCAGGGAGGGATAGCTGGCGACTCTACTGGGGACCGAACCCAGAAATCTGGTTCCCTTTAGAGTCTCTCCTAGCGCTTGTTTGTTTCTATTTTATTGGGTGTTGATTGTTTGTTGTTGTGTGTATATGTTACTGTTGTTTATTTACAGTTTATGCATTGATTTATCTATAGTTTTCAGTGTTTATTTTCATGCATCATGTATATCATACTGGACTGTCTGACTGTACTGGTTTTCTTTTTTGGTGCATTTGGGAACTGTTACTGTGAGATGAGCTCGTAACCGGGGCTCGAGTGCAGCCTAGGACTTAGCGTGGACAGTCACTTTGGCTTTATGGCATCTTGCTATGTTGGTAGTAATGAGTTCCACACCCAGACTTACGACCGTCTTGGAAGTGTTTTGATGCAGGAACCTTTCTTGGATCATTACATGACCTCGATAGTTATGTGCATCTGGGGACCGATCATTGAGGACCTTTGTGGAAACATCCCTCTCTAGTGGTGACAATGGCATACCACTTTTTGTGGCAAACCCATTCGCACCCGAGGGTCCACTGGGAAATCGCATAGGATGTCCTGGTTATTTTATAGGAACTCAGTCAAAGTATATGGTCGTATGACGATAGTAATGTATCCTACGGGATGAATGTACTATTGTTTCTCGATTTCAGCGCTTGAAGTTGGGGACTTATAAAGGATGCTAGTTTTACTGGACTCACGCTGAGACCTCACTAAGTAGTACTTAATGCTTAACCAATTCCCTGATTTGGTCATGAGCCATTTCTCGAAAATGGTGAACGTATTATTGTTATTCGGCTTTGAGAGTTCGTGATGTTTGACCCGGAGCACACCCGTGAGAAAGGGAGGGGTTTACAGGTTTTGTCAGGAGCCCTTAACCTCATCATACCTCATTTTCAGTACAGTCCTATGACTTGATATGGTTACATGGATTCTGGAGTTTTTGAGTTATCTGATATTTGATTTGGGCTTATTTGAGATTGAGTTCTTGTTCATGGGGCTTTATTCAGAGGATTCTGGTTCTTGGTCACTTGGCTCTAGTATTCAGTATCCAGACCCTCCCAGATGTTGATCATATGTCCGCATTGCATTGCATTGCATCATACTCGCATTAAGTGTGTGTGTTTTCATTTTCAGGTAGTTATTTGCATCTTGCACCTAGTTCCAGTAATTGCCACTTATCCAGATGGAAGAGAATAGAGAGGCTCCTAGGAAAAGGAATATGTATTATACTTTCCCCCAACTAGAAATTGAGGGTATTCAGAAACTGAATGGCTTAATGAATGACAAGGTGTTAAGTGACTTCAGAAGCTGGTATGGGAAGGTTTTGGGCTACATAAACAAGCCTACTGTTGATCAGAGAGATAATCTTCATTTCTTGTTACAGTTCTACGATCCTCAGCTAAGATTTTTCGTGTTCCCAGATTATATTCTATCCCCTACCTTGGAAGAAGTTTCTGATATTCTGAAGATTCTTATCAAAGAGAATATTCCTTATTATGCTTCAGAGAGGGTTCCTCCATATGAAGATATAGGAAGTGATTTCCATCTAAGTATGCTTAGGGTGAAGATAGGCTTGGAAGCTAGTAAAGGAAAAGGGTTTGCCTTGGAATTTCTTATAATAGAAGCTCATGTTTTTGCCTTGGGAAACAAATGGTCAGAGTTCAGTGCATTGTTGGCCTTGATGGTGTATGGGACAAGTTTGTTTCCTGGAGAGAAAGGCTGGGTCAGTATGGAGGCCATCACTATTTTCATCAAAGGAAACCCAGTGCCCAAGTTTTTAGGGGATTTCTATTATAGTGTCCATCACAGAAACGAGAAGAGAAAAGGGTATGTGAATTGTTGTGCTCCTTTATTTGCTGAGTGGTTTGCTAAGAGACTTCCAAAGTTAGGGCCCTTCAAGGATCTTAAGCAGGAGTGGAAGTGGGCTAGAAGATTGATGGGGCTTACTTCTGATGACATAGCTTGGGGATGCAACAAATATTTAGTGGGAAAGGAGATTATTACAAGGTGTGGTGAATTTCCTAATGTACCTCTACTAGGAAGAAAAGGAGTGATAAGTTATAATCCGGTGTTGTCCAGAAAGCAGTTTGGCTACCCTTTGAAGAATCCTCCATCCAATAAAGAGTTAGTTGAGTCCTTGTATTTTCCAGTAGAAGGGAATGAGAAGTCAGTTATAGAGGCATCCCAGACATAGGAGATGAAGACAAGGGAAGGAAAAAAGGAATTTGGGAGAGTGGATCCAAAGACGTACCTTCCTTTTTCTACTTGGTTGCAAGATAGAGTGGACACTTTCTTTCTTCCATTTTCAGTTAAAGCTCTGTTGTACCTAAAGAAATTACCTGTTCAGTCCACGGTCTTTATTGAAAAATACAAGAAGTTGGAAGCATTGATACAGGAGTTAAGAGTTGAGAATACGGGGATGACTGGTTTGTATCATCGTGCAGCCAGTTCTAAAGTAGAGGTAGATGAGAAACTCCAGAAGATACAAAGGGCCCAGGAAGCTAAAGAGAAGGAGTTTGCTGGAAGGGAAGCCTATTTCCAAAGGAGAGGTTTGATGGACTCAAGGAGAGAAGCAGAGCACAAGAAACTTCAGAAGACTCTCAAAGAAGCCATATAATTCATTACTTGGTTGCAGGAAATGAGAGGAAAAGATCAGAAAGTGTTTGAGGAGAAAGAGAAGGCATACAAGTTACAGATCTAAGACCAGAAATATGAGATGGAGAAAGTTCATACGATACGGAGAGAAAAGACCCAACAGTTGCCACAGAGTCAACAACCTTTGGAGGAGGCACTCAAGGAGATTTCAGATCTCAAGTTGGTGGCTGGAGTGAAGAAAGCTAGGGAAGAGTTGGGACTTACAGGAGAAGAGGCAGAATCTTCTTGCAACTTAGAGTTTTAGTTTGCATGTCTCTTCTTGTAGTTCAGATTACCTACAGGCTTGTTGTAGGAATCTCATTTATTTTTCCTGCACTATATTTGAAAGGCTTGTAACCCTTCGGGGAATTGTTGTTACTCTTGCCTTATTAAGGCTTTGCTTATTATAGTAGCTTCCTATGTTTAGTCTTCTGGTTTTTCTTTGAGTATTCTAAAACCTGTTTGTCTAAATCCATCAGGATCTGAATACCTCTCAAAGAAATTTCGTGATGAAAAGTTAATTTCCAAAAAAAACCATCTGGATCATTCCCTGTTAAAATACCGGAACTGGGGCACCAAATTCTTGACCATGGAAACATGAATAGTTGCATTGCATGCATGTAACCTTGTGTTGGTTTTGCAGGTACAATTACCGGATTTCTAACATCTCTTCTCATTTCAGGCACTATAGCTCCAAATAAAGTTCCTAATGAGATTCATAGATATCCAACAAAGGAGAACAGAGAAAGAGTGATGGATCAGATGCAGGCTAATTTGGCAGACTTATGTACAAGAATGGATCAGTTCATGACCCTTATGGCTGGTATGGGTCAGACTCAGGAGAGTTTACGAGAGTTGGTGGAAGGGAATCAAGCTAGGAACAATGGTCATGGAGATGGAGGAAATCGCAATGGGGAAGGCGTCCGTCATGTTGAAATTCCTGTGGTACAACCTGGTGTTACTATTATCAATGATGGAGTGAACAATCTTCAGATGGATGGACAAGATGAACAGTTTACACTGTTAGATGAGGCTGAAGGACAAGGGGCTGATATGAATCATTGCATTAAAGAGATGGATGAACAAATTCATTCTATCCAATCCCAGAATTCCTTGGGATTTGATATTACTGATTTGGGACTGGTACCCGGGGTGAGAATCCCTTACAAGTTTAAGGCTCCAACGTTTGATAAGTACAACGGAAATGCATGCCCAAAAACTCATCTTCAATCCTTCTTCGGAAGAATCGATGCCCACACGGACGATGAAAAGCTATGGATGTACTATTTCCAAGATAGTCTTGTTGGGGCGTCTTTGGAATGGTATATGAAGTTAAGCAGGGTTACTGTCAGAAGTTGGAAATATTTAGCGGAGGCATTTGTCAAGCAGTATCAATATAATATGGACATGGCTCCCAATCGCACGCAGTTGCTAAGCATGTCACAAAATGCAAAAGAGAGTTTTAAAGAGTATGCTCAAAGGTGTCGCCAGCTTACGGCCAGGGTACAACCTCCACTGCTAGAAAACGAGATTGCTGACATCTTCATGGGAACATTGCAAGGAGTGTTCATTGAAAGTTTATTGTCATGTTCAGAGACCAAATTCAATGACATTGTTATAGTAGGAGAGAGGTTCGAAACCTTATTGAAGATGGGTAAGATTCAAGATAATGGAGCTGGAAGTTCTTCTGGAGCAAGAAAGCCTTTTGTTGGCCCTCAAAGAAGAAGAGAATGGGAGACTAATGTTGTCTACGAAAGAGGAAGGGGTCGTGGATACATGAATTCATATGATCAAGTGGCAGTTGTCACTATACCGATAAGTCCTGCTGCTCAACCGCAACAACAACATAACAATTATCAATAGAGGCCTTACCAACAACGTCAACCCCGCCCTGCTGATCGTGTTTTTGAAGCTATTCCCATGACCTATACAACATTGCTACAGAGGTTGATAGACCTGAACATGATACAACTGAGGACGTTGGCTCCACCACCCCCAGGAGATCTTCCACCAGGGTATGATGTTAATGTACGATGTGCTTTCCACTCAGGAGCTCCTGGACACTCAATAGAGAAGTGCAGGGCGCTGCATAACAAAGTTCAGGACCTGATTGATTCAAAGGCTATCAACTTTGCACTGCCACCAAATGTTAATTCTAATCATATCCCTAATCATGGGGGGCTAGGATTAATCCTATCGAAGGTGGATAACACTTGAATTTGATCCTAGATATAAAAGAGGTGAGGACCCCCCTCTTGTTTGTGAAGGAAAGGTTGTTTAGAGGATATGAGTTCCCTGGATGTGATTTTGATTGTGAGGAATGTGAGATGTCTGTTAATGGCTATGAAAAGTTGAAAAATGGGCTGCAAAATTTGATAAATGAAGGGACATTGCAGTTTGATAAAGTTAACAAACAAAGTGATTATGTTTCTACTGTTATTATCTTCTATTATCCAACTGATATGCCAGTCCTAGTCCAGAGGGAGCCTGTTACAATCTATGTGCCATAGGAAGTCAGTCCTGTTACAATCACTATGTCTGGTCCTATACCGTATGATGATGACAAAGTTGTGCCATGGCATTACATGTCAGATGGTTATGTACAAGGACGAAAGGTGGAGGATAAGCCCGTAACTATAAATCCTGTTATTGCTAGTGTTGGAGGCTTGGGTGGCTTCACTAGAAGTGGGCATTTGTTTGCTCCACAGACTCTCCGGAACAACGATGAAGCTGAAGCAAATTCCAGAGCTAAGGGCAAACAATTAGCTATTGAGGAGGTGGTAACCCCGAATGCTGATCAGAATGCTTTTGAAAAGGAAGTAGAAGAGTTTATGAGGATAATAAAGAAGAGTGACTATAAGATAGTGGAGTAATTGAACCAAACATCGTCCAAGATTTCCATACTATCATTGATGATATGCTCGCAAGCATATAGGGAAGCTCTATTGAAGGTGTTGCAGCCTGCATATGTGTCTCAGGAGATTACTATTAATCAGTTGGAAGCCTTAGTGGCCAACGTAAACGCTAGCCATGGGTTAGGGTTTACTAACAAATACCTTACAACGGAAGGAAGGAACCATAATAAAGCTTTGCACATCATAATTGAGTGCAAATGCGCAGTTTTGTCACACGTCCTGGTTGACACAAGTTCTTCCCTAAATGTGCAACCAAAGAAGGCTCTGATGAAATTGGAGGTTGACGGTCTAATTCTCCGACCTAGTGACTTAGTTGTAAAGGCTTTTGATGGCTCTAGGAGGTCTGTTTTCGGGGAAGTAGAGTTACCAGTGTAGATTGGGTCACAAGTGTTTAAGTTTATTTTTTATGTGATGGACATTCAGCAAACTTACAACTGTTTGTTGGGACGCCCTTGGATTCATGTTGCAGGAGTCGTGACATCTACTCTTCACCAAAAGCTAAAGTATATGGTGGATGGGCAGGTGGTTACTGTTTGTGGCAAGGAATATATTTTTGTTAGCCACCTGTCTACATTTAAGTATGTTGAGATGGATGGCAAAATCCATGAAACCTTGTGCCAGATGTTTGAAGCGGTAAATGTTAGCACAGTGTCTCCCACTTCTATGTTCCAAAGCAGTGAAAAAGAGGGGACTTCTATCTCTTTGTATAAGCAGGATAAAAAAGTGGTACAGTCAAGGAAAGCCCAAGGCTAGGGCAGGTTGCTAGAGGTTGAGAATAAGAATGATAAGTTTGGTATTTTGTACAAACCGGGGCAGGCTGGATGGTCCCAGAATAGCAAGGCAATGAACTTCAAGAGTGATGGGATGATTGACCCCAATCATGTGTGTGCCATGGACGAAGATGCTGACAGCGACTGTGATCTGGCAATTGGGTGCGCCCATGTGCTCCCGGGGAAGAATTGCAGAACCGGTTTGCTGAATAGATCATTCAAGTAATCTGTCCAACAGAGTAATTTTTCCTGTTTTCCTTTTATTCATTTGCATATCAAGTCCTACACTATGCCCAAGGTGTATGGACCCATTGTAGGGCCACCATTGCATTCTATGCAGTTAATTTTACCATGAATAAAGGACATTTTTTATAGAAATTACGTTCCTTTTCTTTCTTTTGAATTTTTCACAAAAAATATAATAAAAATGGCAATGTTTTTATTTTTCTATTTTTTTTTCATTTTCACAAAAAGTAGAATCTAAAATAAGCACATCCTTGTGCAGAGTGAATCATTTGGATTTCTCTGATAACTCTTCTGCAATGACCAAGTATGACTTTGATAATCCAATCTACCATGCTGATGAAGGGGTTGAAGAAGATTGTGAACTCCCTAAGGAATTAGCCAGGTTATTGAGACAAGAGGAAAGGGTTATTCAGCCTCATCAAGAAGAGCTTTTAGTCATCAACATCGGGTCTGAGGACGTAAAGAGGGAAATTAAGATTGGGCCAGTATATAGGCCAAGGTAAAGGAAGAACTGATTGGCATGCTTCGAGATTATGTGGATATCTTTGCTTGGTCATATCAAGATATTCCAGGTTTGGATACTGACTTCGTTGTGCATAAGTTGCCATTGAGGGAAGACTTTCGTCCTGTCAAGCAAAAGCTTAGAAGAACCCGTCCTGACATGGCGTTAAAGATTAAAGAAGAGATTCAAAAGCAATGGGATGTCGGTTTCTTTTCCGTGACTAGTTATCCACCATGGGTAGCTAATATTGTACTTGTACCGAAGAAGGACGGCAATGTCCGAATGTGCATTGATTACCGAGATTTCAATAGAGCAAGCCCAAAAGACGATTTCCCACTATCTCACATTGATGTACTAGTGGATATTACGGCTTAATTCTCGGTATTTTCCTTCATGGGTGGCTTTTCCGGTTATAATCAGATCAAAATGGAACCGGAAGACATGGAGAAGACAACGTTCATTACCCCTTGGGGAACATTCTGCTATAAAGTCATGCCCCTTGGTTTGAAGAACGTCGGGGAAACGTACCAACGGGCAATGGTGACTTTGTTTCATGACATGATCCCTAAAGAAATTGAATGTTATGTGGATGACATAATAGCCAAGTCCCGTGATGAAGAAGAGCATTTGGTTAACCTCAAGAATTTTTTTGAAAGATTTAGAAAGTATCGTTTGAGGTTAAATCCAAACAAGTGCACCTTTGGGGTGCATTCTGGTAAGCTGTTGGGTTTCATTATTAGTCAGAGAGGAATTGAGGTAGATCCTGCAAAGGTTAAAGCAATACAAGATATGCCTGCACCGCGAACTGAAAAATAAGTGTGTGGTTTCTTGGGGAGATTGAACTACATCGCTCAGTTCATATCTCACCTAACAAACACATGTGAGCCAATATTCAAATTGTTAAGAAAAGAACAGAAATTCAGGTGGAATGAAGATTGTCAAAGAGCATTTAGAAAGATAAAAGAATACTTGCAGGAACCTCCAATTCTAGTGCATCCAATTCCAGGAAGGCCACTAATCATGTATTTAACTGTGTTAGAAGGATCAATGGGGTGTGTTCTAGGCCAACATGACGAGTCTGGTCGAAATAGCATGCAATATACTACCTTAATAAAGAGTTTACCGACTGTGAATCCCATTATTCACTACTCGAGAAAACTTGAAGCGCTTTGGCATGGGCTGCTCCGCGACTGAGATAGTACATGTTGACTCACACAACCCTGTTAATTTCAAAGATGGATCCTGTTAAATACATTTTTGAGAAACCAGCATGAACCGGAAGGGTTGCTAGATGGCAAATGGTGCTGATAGAGTATGACATTCAATAAACTTCTCAGAAAGCCATTAAGGGAAGTAAACTTTCAGACTATCTTGTGCAGCAACCCCTTGAAGACGAATATCATCCAATGAGATTTGATTTCCCTGATGGGTACATCATGTACCTCAAAGCAAAATATTACGAGGAACCACATCCGGAGGAGAGGCCCGACCCTGAATTCAAATGGAAGTTGATGTTGATGGGGCAATCAATATCAATGGACGTGGAGTTGGTGTTGTTCACATTACTCCCGAAGGTGTTCATTTTCCCTTCGCTTCCAGAATTACTTTTGGCTGCACCAACAATGAAGAGGAATACGAGGCATGCATTATGGAAATATAGGAGGCTATTAATCTACGGATTAAAACCCTCGATATATTCGGAGACTCAGCCAACGTGATAAATCATATTACCGGCAAGTGGTATACACACCAAGAACACTTAATTCCTTATAGAGATTATGCCAGAAGATTGTTGACATTCTTCACAACGGTAAAGCCTCAGTATATACCACGAGATGAAAATCAATTTGTTGATGCATTGGCTACGCTCTCTTCATCAATCAAAGTCATGTGTTGGAATTATGTCCCCAGAATTGACATATCTAGGCTTGATGTAAAAGCTTATGTATTTTCTGTAGACGTGGTGTCTGATGAGAAGCCTTGGTATCATGATATCAAAGATTTCCTGGAAAGCAAAGAATATCCAGCTGGGGCAACTTCCAATGACAAGAAACCTTAAGGAGACTTGCTGCTAGTTTCTTCTTAAATACTGACGGTGTTTTATAACCAATTATTCCTAATTGATGAAAAGATATTAGCAACTGTGTGTCATGGTCAACTTTATCAGAGGAGAATGAAGCAAGCTTTTGATCAGTGAGTACACACTCGGGAGTACCAAGTTAGTGAACTTGTACTCAAGAGAATCGTTCCTCCAGGTTCAGATCACAGGGGCATGTGGACTCCAAATTATGAGGGCCCATTCATAGTAAAGAAAGTTTTCTCTGGTGGAGCATTGATGCTCACTACTTTGGATGGTGAAGACTTCCAGTCCCCTGTTAACTCGGATGCAGTTAAAAAATATTTCGCATAAAAAGACCAGTTGGACACAAAAACAGAATTATAAGTCCAGGAAAAAAAGGGCATCCCGGTGAGCTAAAAACAAAATAAAAAGCTCGGGTAAAAGTTAGGGAAATTAATAAAAAAATGTACACCCGCTGAGTTGAAAAACCACATTGGACAGCTCAGGCAAAAAAGGGTATCCCGGTGGATTGAAAACCCGAAAGGGTGATCCCCACAAAATAAGGGAATAAGCGAATGACTGCGATCCGGGTAATCTGTACGACATCATCGTCTAATTTAATTTGGAAATATCTGAAGGATATGGATTAGTCTCATCCTCCTCCTGAGAAGGCAAATGAAGGAATGGAAAATATTGAAGATATATTGGTCATAGCAGAAAGGAAACTCTTTGGAATGCCGTGTAAATTGCCATTAGGATAGTTTCTTTTTCTCATTTTTGTGGTGACTACCTCTTATTCATTCAAAAATCTTAGTCTTTGTTTCCTGTTTTATTTAATTTATTTGCAAAAATGTCTTGAATTTTTGGTAAAAGAACATTGCATATAGATTTGTTGGCTTTATGAATGACGTGCGAAAGGAAAACATCTAAAAATGATTTTAACGATAGGTGACATGTGATTATTAACTCAGGCCATGTAATTTCCTGGGGTATATGAATGCACTTTTGTTGTTGCAGGTACAGACAGTGAGTGTTTGGTCCCATTTAGTCTTTCCACAACTGAGTTAGAGTAGATGATATCCCCATTAAAACCTCAAGGTTAATTGAATTGTTCTCATCCCCAGGCAGAGTCAACAGTAAAGTATTCCCAGCAGGTAGCTGAAGGCATTGCATTCCCCACAGAGGTCAGAAGGCCAGAATTTGTTTCCCAGCAAGGGTTATTTGACCAAGCATCTTCACCAGCCAAGTCTGAAGATGGTATTCCCCACAGAGTTTCATGTTTGAAAGTTGTCCATCATTGAAATATTCCCCAGGAAGTTGCCAATTTATTTTTGGCCTTGTGATAACGCAAATAGTTGTTCGTTTCCTCAACCAGAGTCAAGCATTATTAGAGCATCTTGATTTTGTTCCTCAGCAGAATATTCTACAGATATTATTCTCCCCTGCAGATTTGTCACTCTCCTCTCAAATCAGGCATTTTTGTTGATACTCGTCGGTATCATCTTAAACACTTGTCCGTGTTATCTTTCTGACAAACACTCGTTCGTGTTTGATACCTTTTTGATACTCGTATGTATCGTGTTTAAAACTCGTCTGTGTTATCTTTTGACAAACACTCGTCCGTGTTTGATATCTTTTTGATACTCGTCTGTATCGTGTTTAACACTCGTCTGTGCTATCTTTTGGAAAACAGTCATCCGTGTTTGATACCTTTCTAATACTCGTCCGTATCAGGGGCTGGTACTCGTTCCTATCATTTCCTGAAGCACTCGTCAGTGTTTCTTTGATCACCATCTGATTCTCGTCTGTATCATTGACTTAAGGAACTCGTCTGTGTTTCCTTGATGATCACCCAATACTCGTCCGTATTGAAAAGGTTTGAATTCCAGACGGTGGGATTAAACGTAAAAATGTTTACCGGTTATTTACGCAAGTTATATGAAGAGGGCTCATACGTCCTAGAACCATATATCTAGGCAAGATTTGTGAAGAGGGCACATACGTCCTAGAACCATATATTTACGCAAGTTATATGAAGAGGGTTCGTCTATCCTATTGGTGCATGTTTATCCCACAGGCTTAAGTGCACTACCAGTCCTGGCGTAACATGTTATCCAAAGAAGACTCGTATGCCTTGAGAACCACATATCTAGGAAAGATTTGTGAAGAGGGCCCATACGTCCTAGAACCATATATTTACGCAAGGTATATGAAGATGGTTCGTCTATCCTATTGGTGCATGTCTATCCCACAGGCTTAAGTGCACTACAAGTCCTAGCGTAACAGGTTATCTGAAGAAGACTCGTTCGTATTAAGCACGATATATCTGAGCAAGATGTATGAAGAGGGCTCATCTGTCATGGATTTTATTCACCTGGCTAAACAGGTTTGTTATTTATCCACCCGGCGTAACAAGTTTGTTTGAAGGATGCTCGTCTGCTCTGTTTGATGTTGAATCAACACAAGATTTTTGTTTCTGAGTTACTTTTCATCACAACATAGGTGTCAAGCAGTTTGTTATATTGGATTGGGTTTATTTCCCATTTCTTTTTTATTCTTCAGCAGAGTCCAAATTTTTGGTTCTTAGGGGTATACAATCATAGTTCATCTCGAACGGCCGACAACCTAGTTTTTCATCCTTTTCAGATTAACAGGTGTTTGAATAGGGCAACTATAACACCCTAAATTTTCTCTCTCCATTTTATCATCATTTTCACATCATAATCATCATAAGCACATCATATCCTTAGCATCTAGCATAGAAAAATGAGGCATAACACTCACATGTTCTAGCATTGGGCATATGATCAATCATCTGAGAATTCATGATTCTACAAGTCAAAGAAAAGGGCCAAGTGACATTGCAAAAGATTCACAAGGGTTCCTCATATCCCATACAAGTTCAAAGTTTCCTACAATAGCCAAGAAGGGTGAAGGATCATTAGAAGATCAAAGATGCAGTTACTTCCTACACAGATAGACCCTAAATAAGGGTTTTGCTTTTGAACAGGGATTTCTTGTATTTTTGACCAATTCTTGTGATCAAAGTCCTTTATATGGTATTTGAAGCCTATGTATGAAATTTGGTGAGTAAACTCATTGAGGAAGTCAGTCAATTCATCAGTTACTTGTGGAGGAAGAAATTGGTCAACTATGTAATTAAAAAGTCAACTGTGAGAGTTCAAGGGGTCCAATCCCATTTTTAAGTCAAGGGACCTTCTTAAGGTCAAAGAAGAACTTTGGTGGTGTCAAAAATCTGGAATCAAGAGGTTTTGGAAAAGTTTCTATTTTTGGCAAATGACTTATAATGGAAATTTCCATTTTTGGTAAGTTTTGCCCTAGTTTTCAAAGGCCTCTTTCATGACCAAGATGATCTCAATTGATTTTTCCTTAAACATGAAACTTGTAGGGTTTTTTCTCCCCTTTCCGAAAATTACAAGAACATCATCATAGCCTTTGTGGTTAAAGAGTTATGGTCATTTGAATTTGGCAGATTTTAGGGTTTTTTCATGAAGTTCAATTTTCCACATAGTTGCAAAAGGACTTGTATTTTGTTTTCCAGCTGTTTTATGGGCAAAGTGAGGTCACAATATCTCAAGGCATTGCATAAAAGAGGTTTTTCTCCAAGGAAACCACAAAATTCGTGCATGAGCAAGGGAATATGATACAAAATGCAAAAATGCAAGATCATTCAAAAAGCATGATACAGGCAACCAAGGGATAGGATTAATCCATGGATAGACTAATGAGTCAAGTGTGATCAACTTGTGCCAAAGAGAGAGGGAATGCACGAGTAAATTGAGTGATCACACAATTCATAGAAAAATGAAAAATCATTTCCATCACACCATTCTCACGTGCATCCTTTTGCAAACCCTAATCAGCATTGAACAAACATCATATATAAGCCATTGCACATGAATTTGGAGACTCCGCCTCTCTCATTTCTCAGATTCAAAGTTTTATGCACAAGAGCAAAAACCTTCAAATCTCTCTCTCCAAGTCTCATTTCTTTGATCTCTTTTCATATTCTTC
Source organism: Lathyrus aphaca (assembly GCA_963966055.1). Taxonomy (NCBI): domain Eukaryota; kingdom Viridiplantae; phylum Streptophyta; class Magnoliopsida; order Fabales; family Fabaceae; genus Lathyrus; species Lathyrus aphaca. Next base: position 272,771,971 of record OZ014522.1, read on the forward strand.
ATCTCCAAGCTTCAAAGAACTCATTTCCACCATTGATTTAAGTTGAAAGTGAGGAATCGGGGAAGTGCAGTTCAGAGCTAGAAGCATTTGAATTCACTATTTCAGGATCTTTCAAGCTCTCTCTTGCATTTATTTTGCAAGAGGAGTTCAAATCAAGTGGATCTGCATCGTCTGAAGCTTTATCTTGGTGATTTTGAAGATCTTCAAGCTCAGGTAATTCACTGAATTCATAGATCTAGATGCTTTATTTTATGTGTGCTTCTTGACATATGTGTTGTCCTGATCATCTTGAACTCTTTAGAATTGAATTTGGTTTCGTATTGCTTGAGATATGTTGATCTGAAAGTTTGACATGAAAATTGTTTTGATTTGATTTCCTTTACTCATGAAGTCTTTGTGGATTTTGTGGTGTGATTCATGATCATCATGATTAGAGGATTGGATCTGGAGATTTTGGATTCTTTCTATGAACTTTTGTTCTTAGGCATTATTTTTCCGGCACCGGAGCTAGGGCTTCGGTCGCCGGTTTCTGGAATTGAATTTAAATTTTGAAATGAAGAAGATGTAATTAGAGCCCTACATTTTTTGATCTGGACGGATCTCTTTGTGCCAACACATAAAAATTGGACCGTCTCACTCACGTGCTTTGTGTTTTTGTTTTGAATCTGAATAATACTTTATGTGTGTCAGCCTACACTAGTTATCATGTGCGTATATCTGGATTGTTATTGTGTTGAATTGTTCCATCTTGTTGACCTAACTGCATGTGTTGGATTGATCTATTGGTTCCAGTTTTCCCTGAATAAGTGAATATCGACCATAATTATTGTGTAACACACTGGATCCACTGGGATTTTCTTTCTATTTGCGCCCCTCCTTTGTATAGGCCAATCATTTTGAACTTAATTTGTTTGCTTCCTGCACCCCATGCCCTTTGTTCTATTATTTTTTATTTCTTTCATTAATTGTTTAGTTTTGAATTTTTAAAAATAATTAGGATCTTCTTAAAATCACCAAAAAATTCATGAAGATTAATTTGAGTTTTCTTTAATTTTGTGGATTTTTATTTTCCATTTAGTTCTTTTATTTTCATGTCTGAATCAATTGTGAATTAATTTCTTCATTTTAATCCCTTTAAATACATGTTGACTTGTATATTTCTATCTTGAACTTGGAAATGAGTTTGGTTCTAATTCTTTTTGCACTTTCTTTCTAACATGATAAAGTGTATAGGAGATTTAATTCATAATTTTTAGGGCTTGTAAGATTGGATTTTATCAAGTTGCCTTGTATGTGAACTTCAAAACCCTAGTTGACATGTATGCTTTCTATTACCATAGTTTGCTTTTGTTTGAGGACCTCTCAGTTTGGCATGTTGATTTTATAGGTTTAACGAACCTTTGATTTTATTTGTAAATTTTTTGAATGCATTTTCTATTTGTTATGAGTTTTTCTTGCTTGTTTGTTCTAATTGGTGTTCTTTCTTGATGTATGCTTACTTATTAGGTTAGGAGGGAACTTGTTCCAACTCCTATAGGGTGTTTGAGGTCCATTTAACATGTACATATGCTCCTGGTCTTGGTATGTGGATCACAACTTTGTTTGCTTTGAGTTGCTTGTGCTTTAGGTTACACATTCCTATGTATGCTTCATTTCACCTTTAGTTTCTTAATGCTTCTCTCACTTAACTCCTTTTGTGTTTGCCTGCTTCATTTGATGTTTAGATTTTCTTCTTAGACACTTATTGACCATGATAGGGTTCTGGACTTGAGTTGTATGATACATGTTTGGTTTGTATGATCTCATTCCATTTCATGTATGCTTTGTGTGCCCCGTGGTAATTTGTTATGCCTTGTAATGGTTTGTTTTCCTTATTTCTTTCATGATTTTGTTTGATTGGTTTTGGTATGTGAATGTAATCTTCCCCTTCTGATTGTAGTTATTTAGTTTGACCTTTTGCTTATTTGAATCTCACTTGATCTCATTTGCTTTCTTCTTATTACTTGTTCATGTTCTAACTTTGTAGATGCACATGGTAATTGAAGTGTGAATGTTGTCCACATTTCAAATCTTCATCTCATCTCTCTTTTGGTTTCTTACTTATGCTTAAGATGTTCCATATTCCATCACTTTCTTAAATTCATTTATTCCCTTTTTGAGGCAACTTATCTCCTTTAGAGGAGTGAGTTGCATTCTAGCTTTCTTTTTCCCTCCTTCTTCTTTTCTTCTCTCTTTCTTCTTCATTAGGATAGATTTAAAACCACGCTAACCTAGGTCCATCCTTTCATGATAACTTTAGGATTAGTCTTTCCCCATTAGATGTTTTACCATTAAAGATCCTTTGGTGTCTTTCTCCTCTCATCTTCAAGCAAACCATAAAAAACACCTTAATAAAGAAAGAAGTGGCCTCTTGTGTATAGCCTTATTCCATGTGGCATATGTATTCATTCCATCTTGGAATAGTACACTTGTCTAGCATGATGCAAAATTCTGATCATGAGACCATCTTCATCAAGAAAAGCATAAAAACACTTCTTCATCGAACCACTAAGACACTTAATAACTTCAACAAGTTAGTGAGCTTAGGCCCTAGCCCTTGGAAACAATTCTTGGATAAATCTCCTTACTTATTGTGCTTGTTCTATAATTCCATCTTGTAATGTAGTAACAAGTACACATTCCATGGAAAACAGTTTGAGTTCACTTCCTTTTGCCACACTCATAAAAAACTTCTAAAAAACACTAGACAAATAATAAACGTCTCCTTCGGGACTTCTATTCTCATCACCTTCACTCTTTACGTAAGAACTTGCTCCTACTTTTCATTTTGCAAGACGGTAACGCACTCGTGCCAGACGATCCTATAACACCTGAGCATTGACATAAGAACTTCAAGCTTTTAAAACACAAGTAATCTTTTTTCCACCCCTAGTTTGGGGAACTACGGCGTCTCTGATCCTCATGTCCAGATGAGGTACGTAGGCAGCAGGGTAGGGCCCGTTCAAGCACTCTTTTATTTTCCCTACATTTTCCCCCTTTCTTTTATTTTCTTACCCAGTTTCAGTCTTTCTTTTGCAGCATTTTTCATTTCTTCACCCTTTGAATCAATTTCTTTGCAATCGTGGATCCCGTCAGGTACGGCGGACGATCAGGGGTGCAAATACCTTCCTAGGTCATAATCGACCTCCAAACCTAGATTCTTTGGTTCACAGGACCTGTGTCCTTCCTTTTCTTTTCTTCGGTTTGTGAAGCATTACCATTCCCGTTACTTCGGGATACAAATGCCTGGTTGGCGACTCCATCTTTTCCGCGCCACTTTCGCGTTTGTACCAGGATGAAAATTAAGGGAGCGACAGATAAGAAAAGGGAAATATACCCAATCAAGGAAACACAATCTTTGCTTTTGCATACACATACCATGCATCATGTCCACATTGTTCTTGCTTCTTGAGAGTTGTACAGGGATCTTATGTTGTTTCTTGGTCTTCATTCAGTTCTCCTGTCAAGCTGACTCACAAGCTTGATAGTCGAGCTAATTGGAAGAAGACGTCGGAAGCCTTACAACAAGAGAATCGCGAGCTGCGCGAGGAAGTTTCATATCTGAAAGATAGCTTGGAAAGGGTTACTGCCATGATGGAAAGCTTGGTTGCTGCTCAGTAATCAGCCACACCCTATTCATAATTCTTTGACTCAGCATACAGTCATCTCTGAGATTGTCTCTGCATCGATTCCTGCTGAAACTGTAATTTCTCCTTGCTACCACATGCCTCCTAGCATACCGTGAGGCATTCCGGCTAATTTCATTCCCGCTGGTTATCATCCTCCTCCTCCTTAGACTGTTGTGTTTAATACTCTTCAGCCAATAATGACTACTGCACCGCCTATGATGCACACTACTCTGCACCGTGATGAATTGATTTACCATGATGAGCCCAGTGAAGGCGTTGATGTGATTGAAAGACTTGATGCTTTCGAAGCCATTTTGTTGAGTTACAGAAAGAGATTAGGGCCTTGAGGCATAAGGATTTGTTCGAGAAAGATGCTTATGATCTCTGCTTGGTTCCAAATGTCAAGGTTCCATACAAGTTTAGGCTGCCTGAGTTCGAGAAGTATAAGGGCAACACTTGTCCTCTGATTCATTTGACTATGTATGCTAGAAAGATGTCTGCTCAGACAGACAATGATCAGCTGCTGATTCGTTATTTCCGGGATAGTTTGACTGGTGCAACCATGAGATGGTACATGAGTTTGGATAATAGCCAAATCAAGATTTTCCATGATTTGGGAGAGGATTTTGTTAGGGAATAAAAGTATAATGTTTATATGGCACCAGACAGGGATCAACTTCGTGCTATGTCCCAGAAGAACAAAGAAACTTTCAAAGAGTACGTGCAGAGATGGCGTGAGCTAGTAGCTCAGATTGTTCCTCCTCTAGAAGAGAAATAGATGACAAAGATCTTTTTGAAGACTTTAGGTTCTTTCTACTATGAGAAGATGATTGCAAGTGCTCCTTCTGATTTCACTGAAATGGTGAGTATGGGGATGCATCTAGAAGAAGGCGTCGGTGAAGGACGGTTGAGCAAAGAGAGTAGTATTGGCTCAAGTTCTAAAAGGTTCAACTTTGGTAAGAAGAAAGAAGGTGAGACCAATGATGTGTCTCGTGAATGTTACAAAAGACCTCGTGCTCGTGAGAATCGTCATCAGCAACATGTAGCTTCTGTAACTCTGATGACTAATGTGACTTAGAATGTGCCATTAGCTCCAAAGTATCAGTCTCGTTATCAATAGCCTTTTGTGCAACATAATGGTAATCAACAGGTTTGTGTTAAGCCAAATTTTGATCCCATTCCAATGTTGTATGTGGATTTTCTTCCAACTCTGGTTGAAAAGAATCTTGTGCAAACATGTTCTCCACCTCTAGTTCCAGAGTTTATCCCATGGTGGTATAAGCAAGAGGCTTACTGTTCTTTTCAATAAGGTGCCCCGGGGCACAATATTGAGAACTATTATCCGTTGAAGTTTGAAGTGCTGAAATTCATAACGAGCAATGTTTTGTCTTTCAATGATGTTAATCCAAATGTGACGACAAATCCACTTTCGTAGCATGGTAATACGTCTGTGAACATGGTTGATGGTTGTCCTGGTTTGTTCAAGATTTTTGAGTTATGCCATATTCGAAGGTCTTTGGTTGAGATGCATGCTTTCTTAAGTGAATACCACGATATTGACCATGATTATTCCATTTGTTGCATTTGCTCGGTGAACCCTCGTGGTTGCGTGATTATTATGAAATAAATTCAAAAGATGATGGATGATAAGTTGATTGAAATGACAGTGAAAAGAGATGAGTATGAGAATGAAGTGAATGTTATTGTGCCTAAGTTCAATATTCCTGAGAAGCTTGTTCCTGAGAATGTGGTTATTTCTTTTGATAGTCGCAAATATGTTGTTACTCCATTGGTGATCAATTTGCCTAGTCCAATGTCATATTAGTCTGATAAAGCTGTTTTGTATCGGTATAATGCTACGATGAGAGAAAATGGTAAGGAAGTTCTTATTCCTTCTCCAAAGTATGTGGTTAGCATTTCTGATGTGACAAAGGTTACTCAAAGTGGTAGAGTTTATGCTTCGGATCCTCCAAAGAAAACTGAAGATACAAGTGCGAGTAAACAAATTAAGGACAGTGTTGCTCGATCAGGCCAATTTGGTGATTCCAATTTGAAAGATAGTGAAGAAGAGGTGTTGAAATTGATAAAGAAGAGCGAGTACAACGTTACTGAGAAGTTGTTGCATACTCCATCGAAGATATCAGTTTATCACTCTTGATGTGCTATGAGGATCGTAGGAGGTCTTTATAGAAGATTCTTGATCAAGCTTATGTTGATCATGATATGACTATCGATCAGTTTGATAGTATTGTGGCTAATTCATATCGTGCAACAATCTGAGTTTTTATGATGATGACTTGCCTGAGGAAGGAAGGAACCATAACTTGGCTTTGCATATTTCAATGAACTTTCAGGAAGATGTTATTTCTAATGTGTTGGTTGATACGGAGTCTTCTCTGAATGTGATGCTGAAGTCGACTTTGTAAAGGCTTGCGTACCAAGGTGCCCCCATGAGGAATAGTGGGATTATTGTGAAAGATTTTGACGGATCGAAGAAAACTGTGATTGGGGAAGTTGATCTTCCTATTCTGATTGGACTGTTTATATTCCAAATTACTTTTCAAGTAATAGATATACGTCCTCCTTACAGCTGTCTCCTTGGAAGACGCTGGATTCATGTGGCAGGAGCTGTGACATCTACTCTCCATTATCAACTGAATTTTGTGAAATATGGGAAATTAGCGACTATTGGCGGTGAGCATGCGATGCTAGTGAGAAATTTGTTATCTTTCTCCTATGTTGATGCTGAAGAAGAGGTGGGAATTTCATTCCAAGCTCTTCCTATTGTTGATAATACTGCGAAGAACAATGTTATGCATATGTCTTCTCTCAAGGATGTTCTGCGCGTACTCAAAACTGGTCGATCTGATGGTTGGGGACGAGTTATTGATGATGTTAACAACAAAGAAGGATTTGGTATTGGTTTTGCACCAGGTATGGCTCTCAATGACCTGAAGATTATTCAGGAAGGATTCCGAAGTGCTGGGTTTATCAACGATGATTCTGTTGTTACTATCATTGAACATGATGAAGATGAAGAAATGCCTAACTTTGTTACGCACATAAAGATTTGCAAGAACTGGATTGTTGTTGATGTTCCTTCTATTATTCATGCTTCAAAGTAATTTGTTTTATTTTCTTTCAAAAATCCTTTCACTCTGCCCAAGGTGAAAGTGATGTTCGTCGGGCTTTGTTTCAAATTTTATCATCATAAATAAAATGTTATTTTGTTATTTCCATATGTGTTTTTCCTTTTTTCTTTATTCTGAAAAATGGTAACATAAAAAACCCAAAATAATAATAATCATTGTTTATCTGCATAATGTTTGCACTTTCGTTCATACTCTAAAATAAAAATAAAATCATTATGCAGATTGATTGATAAACCCATTAAAAACAATGATCCTATGCATAATCCCAACTTTGAATTCCCTGTGTTCAAAGCTGAGGAAGAGGATGTTGAAGAGATTCCTTATGAGATTTCTCGGTTGCTTGAGCACGAGGAGAAGGTTATTCAGCCTCATGGAGAGTCTATAGAATTGGTCAACTTGGGTTCTGAAGATGATAAGAAAGAAGTCAAGATTGGAGCATTGCTTGGTCGTGAGGTTAAGAAGAGGATGGTAGAGCTTCTTAGAGAGTATGTTGATGTATTCGCTTGCTCCTATCAGGATATGCCAGGTCTTGATATTAATATTGTGGATCATAGATTGCCAATGAAGCCTGAATGTCCACCTGTGAAGCAAAAGTGGAGAAGAACTCATCCTAATATGGCAGTAAAGATCAAAGAGGAGGTTCAAAAGCAGATTGATGCAGGTTTTCTTGTGACATCTAATTATCCTCAATGGGTGGCCAATATTGTGCCCATTCCAAAGAAAGACAGAAAAGTCCGAATATGTTTGATTACAGAGATTTGAATAAAACCAGTCCAAAAGATGATTTTCCATTACCACGTATTGATGTGTTGGTAGATAATACGACTAAGTTTGATGTGTTCTCTTTTATGGATGGATTTTCCGGTTATAATCAAATAAAGATGGCACCCGAGGACATGGAAAATACCACATTTATTACACCATGGGGAACATTTTGCTACATAGTGATGCCCTTTGGATTGAAGAATGCTGGTGCAACATACCAAAGAGCTATGACCACGCTTTTCCATGATATGATGCACAAAGAAATTGAGGTATATGTTAACGATATGATTACTAAGTCGAGGACTAAAGAGGATCATGTTGAACATTTGCTGAAGTTGTTTTAGAGGTTAAGGAAGTTTAAGCTTCGTTTGAATCCGAACAAGTGCATGTTTGGTGTACGTTATGGAAAGTTGTTAGCTTTCATTGTCAGCCAAAGAGGCATTGAAGTTATCCTGATAAAGTGAAAGTTATTCGGGAAATGCCCGCTCTAAGAACTGAAAAGCAACTAAGAGGATTCTTGGGCCGTTTAAATTATCATTCGAGGTTTATTTCTCACATGACTGCCACATGTGCTCTGATCTTCAAGTTGCTTCGGAAAGACCAAGGTTGTGTCTGGACAGATGATTGTCATAAGGCGTTTGAAAGTATCAAAGAATATATATTTGAACCTCCTATCTTGTCTCCTCCGGTGGAAGGTAGATCGTTGATTATGTACTTGACTGTGTTGGAAGATTCCATGGGTTGTGTTCTTGATCATCCTAATGTGATTTACTACTTGAGTAAGAAATTCACTGATTGTGAGTCTCGGTACTCCATACTTGAAAAAACTTGTTGTCCCTTAGCTTGGACTGCAAAGCGTCTTCGCCAGTATATTTTAAATCATACAACTTGGTTGATCTCCAAAATGGATCTGATCAAGTATATATTTGAAAAGCCTGCTTTGACTGGGAGGATTGCTTGTTGGCAAATGTTATTATCAGAATATGATATCGAGTACCGACCTCAAAAAGCTATAAAAGGTAGTATCTTGGATGACCATTTGGCATATAACCGATTGATGATTACCAGCCTATCAAGTTTGATTTTCCAGATGAGGATGTGATGTATTTGAAAATGAAAGATTGTGATGAACCTTTGATCGAGGAAGGGCCGGAGCCTGGATCTTGATGGGGTTTAGTTTTTTATGGTGCTATAAATGCATGCGGAAGAGGAATTGGGGCAATGATCATTACTCCCCATGGTTCACATATTCCTTTTGCTGCAAGGTTGACTTTCCCATGTACCAATAATGAAGTTGAGTATGAAGCCTATATTCTGGGTCTTGAGGAAGCTATTGATTTGAGGATTAATCATCTTGATGTGTATGGAGATTTTTCCTTGGTAATCAATCAAATCAAGGGTAAGTGGGTAACTCATCAACCACACTTGATCCCTTATAGAGATAATGCCAGGAGGATATCAACTTTCTTCACTAAAGTTGAGTTTCATTATGTGCCTCGTGATGAAAATTAGATGACTGATGCTTTGGAAACTATAGCCTTTATGATAAAGGGGCACCAGTGGAATGATGTTCCCATGATCAGAGTGATGCGGCTTGAAAGACTAGCTCATGTGTTTGAAGTTGAAGAGGTCCATGATGACAAGCCTTGGTATCATGATATTAAATATTTTCTCCAGAGTCAGGATTACCCACTTGGGGCATCCAATAAAGATATGAGGACTTTGAGGAGATTGGCAGGAAACTTCTCCCTGAATGGAAATGTACTTTATAACAGGAATTTTGTTATGGTCTTGCTCAGATGCGTGGATAGACACGAAGCAGACATGTTAATGAAAGAAATTCATGAAGGATCATTTGGTACTCATGCTAATGGGAATGCAATGGCTAAAAAGATGTTGAAAGCAGGTTACTATTGGCGGACAATGGAAACTGATTGTTGCAAGTATGTGAATAAGTGCCATAAGTGCCAAGTGTATGTTGATAAGATTCATGTGCCACCAACTCATATCAATGATATTTCTTCCCCATGGCCTTTCTCTATGTGGGGAATTGATATAATTGGTATGATTGAACCCAAGGCTTCGAATGGACATCATTTTATTCTTGTGGCAATTGACTACTTCACCAAGTGGGTGGAAGCGACATCATATGCTAATGTGACCAAGCAAGTTGTGGTTCGGTTTATTAAGAATAACATTATCTGCAGATATGGTGTTTCGAATAGAATCATTACCGATAATGGTTCGAACTTGAATAATAAGATGATGAAAGAGCTTTGTGAAGAATTCAAGATTCAACACCATAATTCTTCTCCTTATAGACCGAAGATGAATGGGGTTGTTGAAGCTGCGAATAAGAACATTAAGAAAATCATTCAGAAGATGGTTGTGACATATAAGGACTGGCATGAGATGTTCCCTTTTTCTTTGCATGGGTGTCGTACATTTGTCCGCACTTCAATAGGGGCAACCCCTTTCTCGCTTGTTTATAGTACAGAAGTAGTGCTCCCCGTCAAGGTTGAGATCCCATCAATGAGAGTTCTGATAGAAGCCAAGTTGACTGAGGCTGAATGGTGTCAGAGTAGATTTGATCAGTTGAATTTGACTGATGAAAAGAGAATAACAACTTTGTTTCATGGTCGGTTGTACCAGCAAAGAATGAAGAAAGCTTTTGACAAGAAGGTCAAACCTCGTGTATTCAGAGAAGGCGACCCCGTGCTAAAAAAGATCCAGTCTTTCATTACAGATTCTCGGGGCGAGTGGAATCTGAACTATGATGGCACATATGTTATTAAGAAAGTCTTGTCTGGCGGTTCATTAATTCTTGCAACTATGGATGGTGAGGAGATCACTCTTCCTGTGAATGAGGATATAGTCAAGAAATACTTCTCCTAAATAATAAAAGAACAACTCGCTATGTTGAAAACCCAAAAGGGAGGCTTAGGCAAAAATGAGCGTCTAGGTGGATTGAAAACCTGAAAGTGCGGTCAAGACAAAAATTAGAGACATAAACAGAAATAATTTTTCAGGTAGATTGAAAATACGAAAGGACAATCTAGGCAAAAGTTAGGGATCATGGCAAGTAACTGCGTCGACAAACTGGATCACTTCTAGCAATCGAGGATTTCAGATTCTTTCCCTCAGAAAGATTTTTCCATCAAAGATTCTTATTCAATCATCCTTGACTGAAGTTTCGGACAAAGTGGAATTCAAAGTTCATAGGGATAATAGTGATCATTGTATTTTAATGTAGCCATTTTCCATGTATTTACCAATTTGAGCTTTTATCCAATTGTTTGAAATTCTTTATATTGTTTCCGTTTACAAAATTTCAATTTATTCTTGATGATGATTTTTGAAACAAATTTAATAAATTTAATCTTTGAATATTATAAAAACATTTTTTTCTTTTGATATGTGAACAAAGAAAGAATATCAATGGTGATTCCAGGGATGGTAAAGTCTGAATGTGTGTAACTTGTCTCTCCCGAAGCAGGGTTTGATCTAGTTGTATCCATACAGAATTCCTGAATAGTCCTTGTAATACCCTGTAATTTATTTAATGCTCTGAATAATATTATTTGATATTAATATTGTTCCGAATTACTCTAATAAATTTTGATAGAATTAAATAGAGTAATCGGCGGGGTTTTATTTTATTAATTAATATTAGCTGACTTAGAGGTTTTATAAATTGTTGAATTAAGAGACATTTTTGGATACTCTCTATTTGGACCCGTCGGTAGGAAAAGTTATGTTTCATTTTAAGACCTAAAGTCTTATTTCTTTTGTTTTGATAAAAACATAGGAATAGAGAAAGAAGGAGAAGAGAGAAAGGAAGAGAAGAAAGAAGAAGACAAATTCTTGAAGAAGAAGAAGAGGACTCCTAATCTTGTTGCTTCCACCCACCATTCACCATTCAATCTTCTCCAATCTTCTTGCTAGAGGTGGGTTCATAGCTAGAAAATTTACTTTTGTTTTGGTAGAGTTTTTAGAGTTTATGAGTTTTAGGTCAAACTTGTGAAAAATCCTAGAATCGGTAGATTAAACAGTTAGAAATCGATATAAATGATGTAATATGTTGCCTCTAGGTGTAGGAACATTGCTAATATGTTGTTTTGATGATTGCCAGTGTTTGGAATGGTTTTGGGATGTTATTTTCATGGATTTTTACATATATGCTGCTATCTTTGTTTTATTAACCGATTAACCGAATTCGTTAACCAGTTAACAATGTAAGTAAGGGAGAAAATATTTTATTTCCAAACTTTGAAAATCCATTACTTTTTACTCGGTTATCCGATTTCAGTGTTCTATATATCGATTGAAAGCTAAAATTATGTACTTTCACTTGATGCCGAAAAATGTTATTTTCATCTGACTTTTACCCGACATTTCGATCATATGGTAAAAATAATATGTTAGGGAATTGTGAACTAGAGGTAATAAAAAGGTACAACTTGTGAGGTATCTAGGATTCCCTTGGGCTAGCGAGAATTGAGATTTTTGTATCGATTTGGGTCCTCTGTAAGGTCTTGTGTAAGTCTCAATGTGGTTACTTTGTGTTTCACAAGAGCATCTGTAAGGACTTGAGGTATCCGTTGTGTATACACAGGCGTTGAATTGATATGTGTAGGCTATAAGTCCTCCGTAAGGTCTTATGTAAGTCTCAATATGGTTACTTTGTGTTTCGCAAGAGCATCCGTAAAGACTTGAGGCGAGTGCTATACTAGTTAAGCGTTAATCTTTAATAAGTCTTGAGGTGGGTTGCCTTTAGTCCCACGTGAAACATCCTTAAAGATTAAAGAAAGTGTTATATTGAATCCTCCATAAGGTCTTGTGTAAGTCTCAATGTGGTTACTTTGTGTTTCGCAAGAGCATCCGTAAGGACTTGAGGTAGATGTTTCACTTAGCTTATGTTTCGAGAGGTTGTACGGATCTTAGTTCCTTTGGATCCCGATTTCATGTGTTAGAATGATTAGAGCTTGAGATTTTTGGAATGAAACCTTTAGAGCCGAACAAACTTTAAGATAGGGAAATCACGAAGATATTTTATCTCACCCCATATTGATGTTGTTATTTCAGGTACTTTAAGTTCCGCAAAGGGTAAGGATAAGGCGACTTGATTATCCTTACTTGTTTGATGGCTTCTTCCACTATGAACTTTTGAGATCCTTGGATCTAGTTCTTAGATTTTGTATTTGTGAACATCTTGTACTATTTATAGCCTTTTTGCTAGTACCTTATGTTGTATTGGCTATATTTATATAATGTGTTATTAAGAACTTGTTGTATTTCAATACCAAACTTAAATTTATATATGAAAAATATGCTTTGATGTATGTAAATGTTCCTAGTTCCGATTCCTTCCCCAGAAGAGTTGTTGGAAGGGATATTCTTGAGAATCCCCAACTAAGTTATGATATCTTCCTCAGCAGTTTATTTTTGAAGCATTGGGAATCCTCAACTGAGTTCTTCATCTTGAGTTGGTTGCATCCTTTAGTAGAAGTATTGATATAGCATTCAGTTTAGAGGTTTTCCTTTACCTGGTGGTAGGTATTGATTTAAAATCCCTCGGTAACTTTGTTTTTTCTATGATGTTAACTTCCGGTATCGCCGTGTGGGTTGGCAAGTCCAAATTTTCGGTGATGATTGATCTCCATAGATCTTTTCTAAAGATCCCTAGTAGGTCTACGTGTGATGGTTCCCAGCAGATTCCGATTTGATCTTAAGCAAGTCTTACACTATTTCCCCAAGCAGAGCAAGAGTTGCATGACTCTTTCCCCAAGTGGAACAAGAGTGGTATGATGATTATTCCCTACAGGAGTTTGATCATTAATGAGAATACTTTTTCCCTAGAAAGGATTGTGGAAGCTTTTCTCCATCCCCGATGTCGCTCCCCAGAATTTCCATCCTGGTACAAACGCGAAAGTGGCGCGGAAAAGAGGTAGAGTCGCCAGCCAAGAACTTTTATCCCGAAGGAACGAAAATGGTAATGCTGCACAAACCAGAAGAAAAGAAGAGGAAGGACAAGGGTCATGCGAACCAAAGAGACTGAGTTCGGGAGTCGGTTACGACCTGGGAAGGTATTAGCACCCAGATCGTCCGCCGTACCCGACGGGATCCACGCTTGCAAAGAAACTGTTTCAAAGGGTAAAGAAATGAAAGCTGCTACGAAGAAAATAAGCTGGAACTAGAAAAGGAACTGAGCAAGAAAACAAAGGGAAAATGTAGGGAAAATAAAGATTATGCTCGAACGGGCCCTAGCCCGCTGCCTACGTACCTCACTGGACACGAGGATCAGAGTCGCCGTAGTTCTCCTAACTAGGGGTGGAAAAGATTATTTGTGAATTAAGGCTCGAACTGCCTATGTCAATGCTCAGGTGTTGCAGGCTCGGACGACGAGTGTGTTACCGTCTTGCAAAGTGACAAGTAGGAGCAAGTTCGCGGACGGAGCGAAGGAGATGAGAAAAGAATTCCTGAAGGAGAGACGATTATTGTTTGTTTGTTTTTTTAGAAGCTTTTATGAGTGTCTCACAAGGAAGTGAACTTAAGCTCTTTTCCATGGAATGTGCACTTTCTACTACATTCCAAGATGGAATAATAGAACAAGCACACTCAAGTAAGAAGAAGATCCCCAAAACTTGATTCCAGAGATTAGGGCCTAGGCTCACTAACTGCTTGACTTTATTAAGTGTTTTTGTATTTTTGGATGAAGAAGTCTTTTTTATGATTTTCTTGATGAAGATGGTCTCACGATCAGACTCGTGCATCATGATGAACAAGCTTGTACTATCCCAAGATGGGTAAACTACAAGTGTTTCATGAAATAAGGCTATTGCACAGGAGACCACTTCAATCCTTATTAAGATGTTTTCTAGGGTTTTTGTTTTGAGATGAGAAGAGAAGAGAACCAAAGATCTTAAAGGTAAAATATAATGGGGAAAATCTAATCCAAAAGTTATCATGCAAAGGAAATCCTAGGTTAGTGAGGTTTACTATCTTAAAGAAAGAAGAGATAAGAAGAGAAAGAGAATAATGAATAAGAGAAGAAGAAGAAAGGATGGCCTAAGCCCCTCAAACACAAATAAGAGAATATCATGAAAATAGAAGAGATTAGAATTGGAGATGTGGGAATCACATCCACACCTCTAACTTACCAGAGCCCCTAAACTGGTTAGTAACATAAGCAAATATCATGACAAAAGCAAATGAAATCAAATGAAACACCAAATGGGAATAAGATAAAACCAAAGCAACACAACCAGAATTGGAATCTCAATTACAAATGTCAAATGCAAACACACAACACAAGAATGAAAAATGGACTACACAGTTCAACATGAAGCATTATGGATTATCATGACAAAGCAAAACAAACATGAGATAACACAAAGCAAACCAAGAAAACATACATTACAAACTTCAAGACCAGAACCCTAACCTATCAAGAATGTGCCTAAGCAACACAAGAGATGAAGAGTAGAAGCATACAAACTTAAACATTATCATAATGAGAAACAAAGAAGCATAAGAAGTGAGGCGAACATGTACAAAAGTGAACGAACTTCAAAGGTAAGCAACCAAAAAATTTCTCAAAGTACAAACATAAAATCATGACCAGAGAGGTATCCACATCCTAAAAGGGCTCTAACAACCTTAGGGAATTGGCACAAGTGCCCTCCCAACCTAAGGATTAAACATATGACCAAAAAGGAATCAAAAGAAGATAAGCAAAGAACAAAACTTAAATCAAATCAAGAAATCATCCAAAAATTCCAAAAATTTGCACAAAGATTCTTCAAACATATAATATTAGCATGCTAAAAGGAAAGAATCAAAATCAGAAGCTAAGCAAGTCAATATGGGTCTAAACATGGATTAGGGTTATGAAACTTCATGCACAACTTAAGGATAAAAAATAATCAAGCAAACTCCTAAAAATCAGAAGAAAAATCATCAACAAACTAAATTTCAATATGAATCCAAAGCAAAAAGAATCAATTCAAAATTCAAATTAATGGTCAAGATACAAATTCTACAAGACAGCATGCTTTAAAAGTGAATAAAAAACAAATAATAAAAGAAAAAACTAATTCCAGCGTGGAAATTGAAAATAAATGGAAACTAAAAATGTCAAAAATTAAAGAAAACTCAAAATATCACTTATGAATTTTTTTGGAATTTTTATGAACTTATTACTATTTTAATTAATTACAAAACAAACTGAAATAAAAATAAAATAACAAAATGATGAAACAAGACCAAGGGTTCAATTAGCAAGGAAAATAGTTCAATTGGTTTGGGCTCATAAGGAGGAGGGGTGGGAATAACAACCAAGGCCCAATGGATCCTGCGCATGAGCATACTATTTACCATGGAAATTCAGGAAATCAGCAAAAAACAACAGCCAGCGGAATAATCTGAAGTGTGAGATCAAGTCAAACCTAATAACCAAGTCAAACATCCAAGCATTCAGTGCGTGTGTGCATGATAAGTTCAGTGAGGTGCGAAACACAATGCATTATTCAGATTTAATTCATAAAATGAAGCACGTGCAAGGGAGGAGGTGATTTTAATGTGCTGGCAGAACAAGGACCATCCAAATCAAAGATCCTAGGGCTGGGAAGTCATCTTCCTCAAATCACATTTCCAGAATCCGGTGACCAGAGCCCTAGCTCCGGCACCGGAAAGTTCAAGCTCAAGAACAAACATAAATATAAATGAATCAAAATCTCCAGATCCAGTAATTAAACCATGCTGATCACGAATATGCATTCAGAATTTTCAAAAGATCCATGGATTGAGCAGATCGAACACAAACAGTTCTATGTATCAAACAGTTCTATGTATCAAACAGTTATATATGATGCCAATGATCACTGATGCAAAAATGAGAGGGAATGCAAGTGAGGAATGAGTGGGAGGATTGATTTTGCAATTTTGCATGAAGTTTGTGATCCCTCTATTTACTCGTGCTTCCCCTCCCTCCTTTGCACATGCTGATCACTCTTGATCCACTAATCAAAAAATGAAACAATCATGGCCCTTGGATGAATGTATCATGCTTTTTGAATGTTCATGCACTTTTTGCATTTTATGAAATATATCCTTTCCCATGCACGAATTTGGTGAATTATTTGGAGCAAAATGTGTCTCATGTCATGAATAATGGTATAGTGACCTTACTTTGCACATAAAACAGCTTGGAATTGAGCTATATGGGTTTTTGCTCTTGGTGGAAACTTGAATTTTATGGTAAACCCTAAAAAACAAGTGAACTTTCGAAGGCCATATCTCTTGATCCATGAGGGCTATGAAAATGTACTTGTACTTTCTGAAAATGGGAGGACCTACCCTACAACTTTCATGTTTATTGGAAATTCATTTGAGATCTTTTTCACCATGAAAGAAGCCTTTGAAAATTAGGGCAAAAGTTGCCAAAAATGGAAAGTTCCATAACAAACCCATATGCCAAAAATGGAAACTTCTTCAAAACCCTTTGATTCTTGATCCTTGACTTTGCCAAACCTCTTCTAAGGTCTTAAGGATATCCCTTGACTTGAAAAATGGGGTTGGACCCTTTGAATTCTCACAGTTGACTTTTAAAATGCACAGTTGACCAATTTCTTCTTATGCAAGCAACCGATGAAATAACTGCCTTCCACAAGGAATTTTCTCACCAAATTTCATCCCAGGATCCTCTTATCATATGAAAGACTTTGCCCACATGAAATGGTCAAAGTCACAAAGAACTCCTGCTTGAAAGTGAAACCCTAATTTGGGAATCATTGTGCAGGAGCTTGCCCTAGCTTGGATTACCTGATGATTTCCCAACATCCTGGGCTTTTGTAAAGGATCTTGAGTTTGTAAATGTCATGTAGACTCTTCATGGGACTTGGACAAGTCCACTGGGCCTCTTGCTATAACTTGTAATGCCTCAAATCCACCCATAGTTGATCATATGCCTAATGCTAGAACATGAGAAAGTTATGCTTTACTTTTCCATGCAAAGATGCCAAAGATATGATATGCTTATGATGATGATGCTTAAAAAGAAGAGGGAAAATTTGGGGTGTTATAGCTTTCCCTATTCAAACAATGGTTAATCTGAAAAGGACGGTAGCACGGGATATCGACCGTTCAAGATGAACTGTGGTTGAATACCAAGAAAACCTGAAATGTGTAGTCTGCTGGAGAATGCAAGCAATGGGAAATAAACCCAACTAAATGACACTTTGGTGACTGAAGCGAAGAAAAAGCAGACGAGCTCCTTCCAAAGTTGAACTGTTACGCCGGATAAGGAAACTTAGACAGACGAGTCTTCTTCGAACAAACTTGTTACGCCAGGTGCTGGACATTCGAGCCCTCATCACGTATACCTGTTACGCCAGGAACTGGACATACGAACCCTCATATGTTTAGCAACATATAATCTGAGACAGACGAACCTCCTTTGGATAAACCTTTACGCCAGGACCGGTAACCATTTAAGCCTGCGGGATAGACATGCATAATCAAGATAGACGAACCCTCTTCATATATCTTCCGTAGATATATGTTCTAAGACAAACGAGCCTCCTTCGAGCCAACCTATTACGCCAGGTGCAACATTAGGATTTGACGAACCCTCTTCACAAATCTTGCGTAGATAAGCGGTGCTTGAGACAGACAAACCTCCTTCGGATAAACCTTTACGCCATGATCGATAACCATTTTGACGTTTACTCCCACTATCAGGACTTCAAACCTCTTCAATACAGACGTATATTGGATGATCATCAAGAGAACACAAACAAGTGCCATAAGTCGATGATACAAACGAATATCACACGATGATCTGAGAAACACAGACGAGCGCTTCAGTCGATGATACATACGAATATCAGCCACTGATATAGACGAATACCAGAAACCCAACACAAACGAGCACTTGGAGTAGCAATACAGACGAGTACCAGAGTGATTATCAAATCAACACATATGGATATAAGCTAACACGGACGAGTGTGAGGGATGATACAGACGAGTATCCGAATAATGTAGACGAGCTTCAAACAGATAACAAACACAGCCAAGTGTTGGGGAATGCAGACGAGCAACAAGAAAATATCAAACAAAAACGAGTGATGGGGCGTGCATACGAGCAAAAGCAACTATCAAACACAGACTAGTGTTGGGGGTGCATACGAGCATCAGCAAATATTAAACACAGACGAGTGTTGGGGTGCATACGAGTATCAAACAAATATCAAACACCGACGAGTATTAGGGAATGCAGACGAGCAACAAACAAATGCCTGATTGGCAACAAGAATCACAACTCTGCAGAGGAGAACCAGGTCAAGAGGCTTTGACACTTAACTCTGGTTAGGGGGATGAATAACTGTTCATATCATCACCTTGACCAAAAATAAATTGGCGACTTCGCTGGGGAATGTTTCAATGATGGGAGTGAAACCCAAACATGAAGTTTGCGGGGAATTGACGATCTTCCGACACGGCTGGGGAGATGCTTCATCAAATAACCTTTGCTAGGGAAAAAGTTCTGACAGTTATAAACTCTGTGGGGAAATGAGCATCCAGCTGCCTGCTGGGCATACTCCACTTGTGGAAAGATAATCTGCTTGGGGATGAAAGCTTTTCAATTAGTCTTGGAGTTCTACTGGGGATTCCAACTACTCTAACTCAGCTGGGGAACATTCTGCTTGGGGAGATATGACACCATCCTGCAAACCCTGCAACAACAGAAAACACATATGTGCCTAGGGACTTGCATGGTATGATCTGTTCATCCATCGTCACCCGACACTCAAAGATGGTTTTAAATGTTTCCCTACAATGTCATTTTTTTGTTTAGAAAACAAACACAATGTTTTAAATGCAATTTTTTTTGCCAAAAATTTAGGACATTTTTGCAAACAAAAATAAACACAACGCAGCTTTTTGACTGAATATTCTTTTATTGAATGGCCTCTGAATGGGAAAAGTTTTTACATCAGGAAGCAACCACCTGGAAAGAGGTAGCTACCATAAAATTGAGAAAATAAACTATCCTAATGGCAATTGGAACGACATCCTAATGAGTTTCCTTCTTGCTATGACCAGCATGTCTTCAAAACTTTCCATTTTTTCCTTTGCTTTCTGAAAAGATGAGGGGATTGATTCCTATCCTTCTGATATTGTCCGGCTATACGAAACGATGATTTGGTTCAGATTACCCGGATCGCAGTTGTTCGCTTATTCCCTTGTTTTGTGTGGATCGCCCTTTCGGGTTTTCAATCCACCGAGATACCCTTTTTTGCCTGAGCTGTCCGATGTGGCTTTCCAACTTAGCGGGTGTACATTTTTTATTTGTTTTCCCTAACTTTTGCCCGAGCTTTTTATTCTGTTTTTAGCTCGTCGGGATGCCCTTTTCTTGCCTGAAATATAATTCTGTTTTTGTGTCCAGCGGGTCTTTTTATGCGAAGTATTTTTTAACTGCGTCCGAGTTAATAGGGGATTGGAAATCTTCTCCATCCATAGTGGTGAGCATCAGTGCTCCTCCCGAGAAAACTTTATTCACTATGAATGGTCCTTCGTAGTTTGGGGTCAACTTGCCCCTGTGATCTGAACCTGGAGGAACGATCCTCTTGAGCACAAGCTCGCCTACTTGATACTCCCGAGTACGTACTCGTTGGTCGAATGCTCGCTTCATTCTCCTCTGATAAAGCTGACCATGACAGATAGCCGCTAATCTCTTTTCCTCAATTAGTCATAACTGATTGTATCGAGCATGTACCCATTCAGCCTCATCAAGCTTCACATCCATCATCACACGCAATGAAGGATTTTCTACCTCGACAGGCAAGACTGCCTCCATACCATATACCAATGAGAAAGGAGTTGCCTCGGTTGACATCCTGACTGACATTCGGTACCCATGCAACGCAAATGGTAACATCTCATGCCAATCCTTGTAATTGACAACCATCTTTTGCCCAATCTTCTTAATATTCTTATTTGCTGCCTCTACCGCACCATTCATCTTTGGTCGGTAAGGAGAAGAATTATGATGCTGAATCTAGAAGTCCCGACACAATTCGGCCATCATCTTGTTGTTCAAATTGGAACCATTGTCAGTAATGATTCGCTCGGGCATTTCGTATCTGCAAATAATGTCTCTTTTCAAAAACCTGGCTACCACTTGACGAGTGACATTGGCATAAGACGCTGCTTCAACCCACTTAGTGAAGTAATCGATTGCAACTAAGATGAAACGATGACCATTTGAAGCAGTAGGCTCTACTTTCCCGATCATGTCAATGCCCCACATAGAAAAGGGCCAAGGAGATGACATGACGTTGAGCGGGCTGGGAGGAACATGCACCTTGTCTGCATAAATCTGGCACTTGTGGCACTTACGGGCGTACGAACAATAGTCTGAATCCATCGTTATCCAAAAGTACCCCGATATCAACAACTTTTTAGCCATTGCATGTCCTCCTGCATGAGTACCGAAAGATCCCTCGTGAACTTCTTGCATTAACAGGCTTGCTTCGTGTCTATCCACGCATCTGAGCAAGACCATGTCAAAGTTCCTCTTAGACAAACCTCATCTGTATTCAAGAAGAAGCTAGCAACAAGTCGTCTTAAGGTCCTCTTGTCGTTGGATGATGCCCCAGCTGGGTATTCTTGTTTTTCCAGGAAGAGCTTGATATCAAAGTACCAAGGTTTCTCATCAAACACTGTGTCTACAGAGAAAGCATAAGCTGGTGCGTCAAGCCGAGAAATGTCAATCCTAGGCACGTAGTTCCAACACAAGACTTTGATGGATGAAGAAAGAGTAGCCAATGTATCGGCAAATTGATTCTCATCTCGTGGTATATACAGAAGCTTAACCATTGTGAAGAACGTCAACAGTCTTCTGGCATAATCCCTATAAGGAACTAAGTGTTCTTGATGTGTATACCACTTGCCGATAATCTGGTTGATAACGAGGGCTGAATCTCCGAATATATCGAGGGTCTTAATCCGAAGATTAATAGCCTCCTCTATTCCCATTATGCACACCTCTTATTCCGCTTCATTGTTGGTGCAATCAAAAGTAATTCTGGCAGCGAAAGGAAAGTGAACACCTTCAGGTGTGATAAGAACAACACCAACTCCACGTCCGTTGATATTGACTTCCCCATCAAACATCAACTTCCATTTGGATTCAGGGTCTGGCCGCTCCTCCAGAAGTGGTTCCTCGCAATCTTTTGCTTTGAGGTACATGATGTCCTCATCAGGGAAATCAAATTTCATTGGCTGATAGTCATCTTCAAGAGGGTGTTGTGAAAGATAATCTGACAATACACTTCCTTTGATGGCTTTCTGAGAAGTATATTGTATGTCATACTCTGTTAAGATCATTTTCCACCTTGCAACCCTTATAGTTAACGCTGGTTTCTCAAAAATATATTTGACAGGATCCATTTTTGAGATTAACAGTGTGGTATGGGTCAACATATACTGTCTCAGTCGGCGAGCAGCCCATACCAAAGCGCAACAAGTTTTCTAGAGTAGTGAGTAACAAGATTCACAGTCGGTAAACTTTTTGCTAAGGTAGTAAATAGCATACTCTTTTCGACCAGACTCGTCATGTTGGCCTAGAACACACCCCATTGACCCTTCTAGCACAGTCAAGTACATGATAAATGGCCGTCCTGAAACTGGAGGCATTAGAATCGGAGGTATCTACAAATATTCTTTTATCTTTTCAAAGGATCTTTGACAGTCCTCATTCCACCTGACCGTTTATTCTTTTCTCAACAATTTGAATATTGGCTCACACGTGGCAGTTAGATGAGATATAAACCGGGAAATGTAGTTCAATCTCCCTAAAAACCAGCGCACTTCTTTTTCTGTTTTTGGTGTAGGCATATCTTGTATTGCTTTTACTTTTGCAGGATCCACCTCGAATCCTTTCTGGCTAACAATAAAACCCAACAATTTTCCGAAACGCACTCCTAAAGTACACTTGTTTGGATTCAACCTCAGCTTATACTTTATCAATCTATCAAACAGCTTTTTGAGATTGACCAGATGCTCTTCTTCGTCTCGGGACTTGGCAATCATGTCGTCCACATAGCATTCAATCTTCTTATGTATCATGTCGTGGAACAATGTGACCATAGCCCGTTGATACGTTGCCCCGGCATTCTTCAACCCAAAGGGCATAACATTGTAGCAGAATGTACCCCACGGGGTATTGAATGTTGTTTTCTCCATGTCTTCCGGTGCCATCTTGATCTGATTATACCCGGAGAAGCCATCCATGAAAGAAAATATCGAGAACTGAGCGGTGTTATCTACCAACACATCGATAAGAGGTAATAGAAAGTCATCCTTTGGAATTGCTCTGTTTAGATCCCAATAATCAATGCACATCCGAAATTTGTCATCTTTCTTTGGTATAGGCACAATGTTAGCTACCCAAGGTCGGTAACTAGTTACGGCAAGGAATTCGGCATCCCACTGCTTCTGAACTTCCTCCTTGATCTTCATCGCCATATCAAGACGAGTTCTTCTCAGCTTTTGTTTCACCGGAGGACAATCTTCTTTTAGTGGCAGCTTGTGTACAACAATGTCAGTATCTAGCCCTGGCATATCTTGATACGACCAGGCGAAGATATCCACATATTCACGTAGCATACCAATCAACTCCTTATTTACCTCGGCCTACAGACCGGCCCCAATCTTTATCTCCTTCTTTACATCTTCAGTCCCAATGTTGATGATCTCTATTTCTTCCTGATGAGGCTGAATGACCCTTTCCTCTTGTTTCAACAACCTGACCAATTCTTCTAGGAGTTCACAGTCTTCCTCAACCCCTTCATCAGCTTGGTAGATAGAATTGTCAAAGTCATGTGTGGTCATAGCAGGAACGTTATCCATAGAATCCGGATGATCAACACTGCACAGATGATGTGCTTATTTCAGAATCTGTTCTTTTCAAAAGAGACGCAAACATGCAAAGCAAAAGGAAAAACATTGCCATTTTATTTTTTGTGTGAAAAACTTTAAACCGAAAGAAGGAGAACAACAATTTGCTTGAAAAATGTCCTTTATTGCATGGTAAAAATAAATGCATTAAAAGCATGGTGGCCCTACAAATGGATCCGTGCACCTTGGGCAGAGTACAGGATTGACATGCAGCATGATAAAAAGGAAACAAGTAAATTACTTTTATTTCCAGGTAACTTGAACGAAATCCTCAGCAGACCAATTCCGGAGCTCCTCCCCAGGTGCACATGGGTGAATCCAGCTATCCCAGTCGCAGTCACTGTCCCCTTCTTCACTGGACCCACCAGGCTGGTAACCAAGACCAAACTTGTCATCCTTCTTCTCTAATTCCAGCAACTTGCCCCAGCCCTGGGCACTTCCAGATTGTACCACTTCTTTGGCTTGTTTGTAGGAGTAGATAGATGTCCCTTCCTTCTCGTTGTTCCGCTCTGCCGGAGCCAAAATACTGACATTGACTGCTTTAAAAGCCTGACACAATGTTTCATAAATTTCTCCGTCCATTTCCACGTACTTAAAAGTTGACAAATGACTCACAAAAATGTCTTCTTCTCCACACACTGTGATCACCCTAACATCTACCACATACTTCAGCTTCTGATGCAACGTGGATGTCACTGCGCCTGCAGCATGGATCCAGGGACGTCCTAGCAAGCAACTGTAAGCAGGTTGAATATCCATGACATAGAATGTACTCTTGAACACTTGAGATCCTATCTTCATAGGTAGCTCAACTTCCCCGAACACAGACCTCCGGGACCCATCAAAGGCTTTCACAATTAAGTCACTGGGTCGCAACACAATGCCATCAACATTCAACTTCATCAAGGCCTTCTTAGGGAGCACGTTGAGAGAAGAGTCGGTATCAACTAATACATGCGACAGGACAACACCCTTACACTCCATGGTGATATGCAGGGCCTTGTTGTGATTGCGGCCTTCAGAAGTAAGATATCTATCCGTGAAGCCTAACCCATGGCTAGCATTCACAATGCCTACTACAGCCTCCAACTGAGTAATAGTTATCTCCTGTGGAACATATGCCATCTGTAAGACTTTCAGCAGAGCTTCCCTATGAGCTATAGAACACATCAACAAAGACATAATTTATATCTTGGACGGAGTCTGATTCAATTGTTCAACTACTTTATAGTCACTCTTCTTTATTATTCTCATAAACTCTTCGACTTCCTTTTCAAAAGTACCTTGCCCGGCAGCAGGAGTTGTCATTTCCTTGGTCGCTATCTGCTTACCTTTTGCCTTTGCAATGGCTTTAGTTTCAGGATCTCCTCTGAAAGCTTGAGGAGCAAAGAGACGCCCACTTCTCGTAAATCCACCGACTCCTTCGACATTCACCACAGTCGGGTTAATTGTTACTGCTTTACTCTCCACCTTCTGACCTTCCACATACACATCCGAGCCATAATGCCATAGGATGGCTTTGTCATCAGCATAAGGAATTGGTCCTGGAACAGTAATGGTAACAGGACTAACCTCCGGAGCATAGATAGTCACAGGTTCTCTCCGGGCAGGGACTTCAGCAGGATCAAAGTAAATTGTTATGGTAGACACACAATTACTTCTATCATCAACCCTATCAAACTATAGCGACCCCTCATCAATCAGATGTTGTAACCCAACCTTCAAGTCTTCACAGCCATTGACTAAACTCAAACATCTTTCACAATCATAACCACACCTTGGGAATACTTGTCCTTTCAACAGTCTGTCTTTCACCACCAGCAATGAAGTCTTCACTTCTTCCACATTCATAATCAAGCTTAACCTCTCACCACCGTCAACAGCATTTATCCCCGCCCCTCCATGGTTTGGAATAGGGTTTGATGTAACCTTAGGATGCGGTGCAAAGTTAATCGCCTTTGAATCAATCAAGTCCTGAACTTTATGCTGTAGTGCTCTGCATTTCTCAGCTGAATGCCCGGGAGATCCTGAGTGAAACGCGCATCTTGTATTGGCATCATACCCCACTGGAAGCTCTCCAGGTGGAGGTGGTGCTAATTTCCTTAATTGAACCAAGTTCAAGTCTAACAACCTTTGCAGCAGTGCCGTGTACGTCATCGGAATGGCTTCAATTACCCTATTAGCGGGACAAGCTTGTCTCTATTGATAGGGTCTTTGCTGATAATGATTGCGCGGCGGCTGTTGTTGTTATTGTTGTGGTTGAGTTTGTTGCACATGACTTGATGGAATAGTGACAGCTGCCACTTACTCATAGGATCTTCTGTATCCCCGGCCCTGTCCTCGGTCGTACACAACATTAGTTTCCCCCTTTCTTCTTCTCGGATGTCTATTAAAAGCTTTTCTTACACCGCTTGAGCTACCTGCACCGGGGTCCTGAATCTTCCCCATCTTCAAAAGAGTTTCGACCCTCTCTCATACTATCACAATGTCATTGAACTTTGTCGCTGAAAAAGATGCCAACCTCTCGATAAACACCCCCTGTAGCGTTCCCATGAACATATCCACCATTTCATTTTCCAACAAGGGAGGTTGTAATCTAGCAGCAAGCTGACGCCACCTCTGAGCGTACTCCTTGAACCCTTCTTTAGCATTCTGAGACATGGTCTGCAGCTGAGTACAATTTGGAGCCATATCCAAATTGTACTGATATTGTTTCACAAATGCCTCTGCTAAATCCTTCTAGCTTCAAATATTAACCCTGCTCAGCTTCATATACCACTCCAAGGAGGCCCCCACAAGGTTATCCTGGAAGTAATACATCCATAGCTTCTCGTCATCGGTGTGTGCAGCGATTCTTCCGACAAGAGACTGGAGGTGAGTCTTCGGGCAAGCCGTGCCGTTGTACTTATCGAAAGTAGGAACCTTGAACTTGTAGGGAATTCTAACCCCTGGAACCAAGCCCAAGTCAGTGATATCAAACCCCAAAGAGCTCTGAGATTGAATGGCACGAATTTGCTCAGCCATCTCTTCAAACTTTCTGTTCATGTCAGCCCCTTGGCCTTCTGCCTCATCCAGCAAAGTAAACTGTTCATCTTTCCCATCCATCTGCACATTGTTCAGTCCATCATTGATAATAGTAATCCCTGGCTGTGCCACATGGATTTCAACTTGACAGACGCCAACCCCATTGCGATTACCTCCCTCTGCGGTCCCATTGTTCCTGGCTTGATTGTTTTCCACCATCTCGCGCATGCGCTCCTGAGTTTAACCCATCCTAGCCATGAGGGTCATGAAGTTATCCATTCTTGTTCTCAAGTCATCCAGATCTTCCTGCATCTGATCCATTACTCTCTCTCTATTTACTTTTGTGGGATATCTGTGCACGGTTGGCTGTTTCTGAACCTTCCTAGGAGCTATAGTGCCTGAAAGGACTTAAACGTTAGAAACTGATGAATTACCTGCAAAACAGCAAACACGTTATATGCATGCAATGTAACTATTCATGTTTCCAAGTTTAGGCATTTATATGCCCCAGTTCTGGTATTTGCTCCAGATAGCCCCTTGAGCATTAATTTTCAAACTCTCTCTTTGAAGAGTGTTCAGATCTCAGCAGTTTCAGATAAACAAGCTTTTCATACTCATAAATGGTAACTGGAATTTAACATTGCACAACATGGATAACCCAATGGCAGCCAAAGTTAGAGCACAAACAAATTCCCCGAAGGGTTACAAGTCCATACATGAACAAAAAGATAAAGCAGGACTCCTACAACAAGCCTGTAGGTAGCCTGAACAACAAATTAAAAATCCTAGCCTAAAGGAAAGACTCAGGTTCTTCTTCTGCAGTTATCACCTCTGTCCGGTTCTTCTTCATGCCTGCTTTCAGCTTAAGCTCTGCAATCTCTTTCAATGCCTCCTCCAAGGCCATCTGGCTCTGTGCCAACTGTTGAGTCTTTTCCCTTCGTATTTTGTGAACTTGTTCTACTTCTTCTTTCCTGAAGACCATTTGTACCTCGAAAAACTCTTCCTTTTCTTTATACTTCTTCTGCTTTTGTTCCCTTATGCCCTACAACCAAACAATGGACTGGCGAGCTTCTTTAAGAGTCTTCAAAGTCTTCTTACGTTCCGCTTCTCTTTTTGATTCCATTAGACCCAATCTCTGAAAATGAGCTTCTCTTATAGCAAATTCCTTTTCCTTAGCTTCTAATGAGACTTGTATCTTTTGTAGCTTTTCTTCTACTTCATTCTTAGCACGATTGGCAAGGTGGTACAAGTTAATCATTTCAGCATTCTCCACCCGGACCTCGTGCAACTGAGCTTCCAACTTCTTATATTCTTCTAGAGAAACAATATTCTGACATGGCACCTCTTTGGGGTATAATGGAGCTTCCACTGAAAATGGCATGAGCACTTCTTCTACACGCTTCTGCAACCATGCAGCAAAAGGAGGATATGTCTTGGGATCTACCCTTCCAAAATCCTTCTTTCCTCTCTTCACCCTGTGAGCCCAAGCCTGAGATGCTTGTATGACCAACTCTTTGTTTCCTTCCACAGAAAAGTACAAAGACTCATCTAACTCTTCCATACTTGGTGGATCCCTCAGAGGATAACCAAATTGTTTCCTGGCTAAGACTGGATGGTAACTGATCACACCTTTTCTTCCTAGCAAAGGCACATTAGAAAATCTTCCACAACTAATCAGTAACTCCTTTCCCAATAAATCTCTATTATAACCCCAGGCTATATCCTCAAAAGTTAGTCCCATTAGCCTCCTTGACCACCTCCATTCCTCTCTCATCTCTTTGAAAGGGTCTGACTTTGGTAATTGCTTCGCAAACCAATCAGCAAATAATGTAGCACAACAACCCACTGGTCCACCTCTGCCTTTCTCATTCCGGTAATGAACATTGTATTAGAAATCTCCCAACAAGGTTGGTATAGGATTACCTTTAGCAAAAATGGAGATCACCTCTAAACTCACCAACACCTTTTCTCCCGGGAAAAGACTAGATCCATATACCATCAGGGCCACCACAACACCAAAATCTCCCCACTTACTCTCTTTGGCATACTCTTCAGCTTCCGGTATAAGCACATCCCAAGGATGTCCTCTGCCCTCACTGTCCTTCAAAGCTTTCTTGACCTTAGCAGCTGGTATACGACATACTCTGGATATGTCTTCTTCCTTGAGAACTACCTCTGACCCATAGTAAGGCAAAGTATCTCTGACAGGAATACCCAAAATGCTAGAAATCTCCTCCAAGGTAGGAGCCAAAATATAATCCGAAAATACAAAACACCGCAACAAGGGATCATAAAACTGAAGCAAAGTGTTCAAGCTATCCTTCTGGTCTGCAGTAGGTGTATCCATGTACTTCAAAATCTGACCATACCTCTTTCTGAAATTCCCTAAAACTTGATCATTCATTAGCCCTGCTAATCTCTGAACACGCTTGACTTCTGGTTGAAGAAAAGTGTAATGGACATTCTTCTTTCTTGTAATTTTCTTAACTTCTGCCATCTGGAGAGCTTACAATTACCAAAACTGGGTGCTAACTGTAAACAAAAACCTGAAAAATGGAAACACAAATAGTTAATGCAAGTATGATGCAATGCAAATGCAATGTAGACATATGATCAACTCAGGACCATCTGGATACTGGATATTAGGACCCCCAAATAACTGAAAACCATAATCCTCTGAGTCATAACCATCTGATAGAAACCCTCAGAACCAAAAGACCAAGAAATCCAGAATCATAAGGACCAAATCATAACAGAGACCATACTGATAATGAGGGTATGTAGAGGTCAAGGGTTCCTGCAAACCTGTAAACCCCTCCCAATCTCATTGGTGTGCTCCGGGTCAAACAACACGGACTCTCAAAGCCGAATAGCAATAATACATTCACCATCTTCAAGAAATGGCTCATGACCAGATCAGGGAATCGGTTTGGCATTATGTACTACTCAGGGAGGCCTCAGCTGATTCCGGGAAACAAGGTCATCCTATGCGAGTCCCAGGTGGGCCCTCGGGTGTGAATGCGTTTGCCACATAATATGGTCTTCCACTGTCACCACTAGAGAGGGATGTTTCCACAAGGTTCTCAATGATCGGTCCCCAGCTGCACATAACTATCAAGGTTATGAAATGAGAGGGGAAGATCCCCAAATCAAGACATTTCCAAGACAATCGAAAATCTGGGCGTGGAAATCACTACTACCCCCATGACAATATCTCATGAGGCCAAAGTGGAACCAATCTAAGTCCTAAGGTGCACTCGAGCCTTAGTAATGAGCTCATCTCACAGTAACAGTATCACCCAAGTCCCACCAAATAGAAAATCCAGTCCAGACAGTCCAGTATATATATGATGCAGGAAAATAAATAACGAAAACTATAAATAAAGTTGTAAATAAACTGTAAATAAACAACAATAAAGTATACACACAACAACAAACAAAAACCACACAAAGAAACAGAAACACGCAAGCGCCAGGAGAGACTCTCAAGGGAACCAGATTTTCTGGGTTCGCTCCCCAGCAGATTCGCCAGCTGTCGCTCCCCGGAATTTCCATACTGGTATAAACGCGAAAGTGGCGCGGAAAAAATGTAGAGTTTCCAGCTAGGCATTTTTATCCCGAAGGAACGGGAATGGTTATGCTGCACAAACCAGAAGGAAAGAAGAGGAAGGACACGGGTCCTGCGAACCAAAGAGACTGAGTTCGGGAGTCGGTTACGACCTGGGAAGGTATTAGCACCCAAATCGTCCGCCGTACCCAAAGGGTGAAGAAATGAATGTTTCTGCGAAGAAAATAAACTGGAACTGGAAAAGGAACTGAGAAAGAAAACAATGGAAAAATGTAGGGAAAATAAAGATTATGCTCGAACGGGCCCTACCCCGCTGCCTACGTACCTCACTGGACATGAGGATCAGAGTCGCTGTAGTTCCCCTAACTAACGGTGGAAAAGATTGCTTGTAAATTAAGGCTCGAACTGCCTATGTCAATGCTCAGGTAGTTCAGGCTCGGACGAAGAGTGCGTTACCGTCTTGCAAAGTGACAAGTAGGAGTAAGTTCGCGGATGGAGCGAATGAGATGAGAAAAGAATTCCCGAAGGAGAGACGATTATTGTTTGTTTGTGTTTTTTAGAAGCTTTTATGAGTGTGTCACAAGGAAGTGAACTCAAGCTCTTTTCCATGGAATGTGCACTTGCTACTACATTCCAAGATGGAATAATAGAACAAGCACACTCAAGTAAGAAGAAGATCCCCAAAACTTGATTCCAGAGATTAGGGCCTAGGCTCACTAACTCATTGACTTTATTAAGTGTTTTTGTATTTTTGGATGAAGAAGTCTTTTTTATGATTTTCTTGATGAAGATGGTCTCATGATCAGACTCGTGCATCATGATGAACAAGCTTTTACTATCCCAAGATGGGAAAAATACAAGTGTTTCATGGAATAAGGCTCACTAACTCATTGACCTTATTAAGATGTTTTTTAGGGTTTTTGTTTTGAGATGAGAAGAGAAGAGAACCAAAGATCTTAAAGGTAAAATCTAATGGGGAAAATCTAATCCTAAAGTTATCATGCAAAGGAAATTCTAGGTTAGTGAGGTTTATTATCCTAAAGAAAGAAGAGATAAGAAGAGAAAGAGAAGAATGAAGAAGAGAAAAAGAAGAAAGGATGGCCTAAGCCCCTCAAACACAAATAAGAGAATATCATGAAAAGAGAAGAGATAATAATTAGAGATGTGGGAATCAGATCCACACCTCTCACTTACCAGAGCCCCTGAAATGGTTAGTAACATAAGCAAATATCATGACAAAAGCAAATGAAAACAAATGAAACACCAAATGGGCATAAGATCAAACTAAAGCAACACAACCAGAATTGGAATCTCAATTACAAATGCCAAATGCAAACACACAACACAAGAATGAAAAATGGACTACACAAAGCAAACCAAGCAAACATACATCACAAACTTCAAGACCAGAACCCTAACCTGTCAAGAATGTGCCTAAGAAACACAGGAGATGAAGAGTAGAAGCATACAAACTTAAATATTATCATCATGAGAAACAAAGAAGCATAAGAAGTGAGGTGAACATGTACAAAAGTGAATGAACTTCAAAGGTAAGCAACCACAAAATTTCTCAAAGTACAAACATCAAATCATGACCAGAGAGGTATCCACATACTAAAAGGGCTCTAAGCAACCTAAGGGAATTGGCACAAGTGCCCTCCCAACCTTAGGATTAAAAATATGACCAAAAAGGATGCAAAAGAAGATAAGCAAAGAACAAAATTTAAATCAAATCAAGAACTCATCCAAAAATTCCACAAATTTGCACAAAGATTCTTCAAGCATATAATATTAGCATGCTAAAAGGAAAGAATCAAAATCAGAAGCTAAGCATGTCAAATATGGGTCTAAACATGGATTAGGGTTATGAAACATCATGCACAAGTTAACGATAAAAAATAATCAAGAAAACTCCTAAAAATCAGAAGAAAAATCATCAACAAACTACATTTCAATATGAATCCAAAGCAAAGAGAATCAATTCAAAATTCAAATTAATGGTCAAGATACAAATTTTACAAGACATCATGCTTTAAAAGTGAATAAAAAACAAATAATAAAATAAGAAATTAATTCCAGCATGGAAAATGAAAATAAATGGAAACTAAAAATTTCAAAAATTAAAGAAAACTCAAAATATCACTTATGAATATTTTAATTAATTACAAATCAAACTGAAATAAAAATAAAATAACAAAATGAAGAAACAAGACTAGGGGTTCAATTAGCAAGGAAAACAGTTCAATTGGTTTGGGCTTATAAGGAGGAGGGGTGTGAATAACAACCAAGGCCCAATGGATCCTGCGCATGAGCATACTATTTACCATGGAAATACAGGAAATCCGCAAAAAACAACAGCAAGTGGATCAATTTGAAGTGTGAGATCAAGTCAAACCTAATAACCAAGTCAAACATCCAAGCATTCAGTGCGTGTGTGCATGATAAGTTCAGTGAGGTGCGAAACACAATGCATTATTCAGATTTAATTCATAAATGAAGCACGTGCAAGGGAGAAGGTGATTTTAATGTGCTGGCAGAACAAGGACCATCCAGATCAAAGATCCTAGGGCTGGGAAGTCATCTTCCTCAATTCACATTTCCAGAATCCGATGACCGGAGCCCTGGCTCCGGCACCGGAAAGTTCAAGCTCAAGAACAAACATAAACAGAAATGAATCAAAATCTCCAGATCCAGTAATTAAACCATGCTGATCACGAATATGCATTCAGAATTTTCAAAAGATCCATGGATCGAGCAGATCAAACACAAACAGTTCTATGTATCAAACTTTAGATCAACATAACAACCTTAATATTCAAGCAAATGCAAAACTAATCACACCAGAATCATCAGTGAAACAAGCAGATCACAATGCACATTAATTAAAACAATTTCTAGATCCACGAATTTGAAGCTAACCTGAAACTTGCAGAGCTCAAATTAGATCCAGAAATTGCTCCTCCAGCTGCAGATCAACTTCCTCTACCCTCTCCTTGCAAAATAAATGCAAGAGAGAGCTTTAATTGCTCTAGATCTTGAAATTCGAACTGAACTGCACCACTCTTGCACTTGAAGAAATATTGAGATTCAACTTGAATTGATGGTGAATTGATGATCCTTGGAGCTCAAGGATGAAGAATAAGAAGTTTTTTTGGTGAATGAGTGAGAGAATCAGAGGATTCGAAGGAAAAAGCTTGAGATGCAAAAACTTGAGAGTGATGAAAATGTGATGAATCTCAGCAAATGGAAACCCTAGTTTTCTTATATATGATGCCAATGATCACTGATGCAAAAATGAGAGGGAATGCACGTGAGGAATGAGTGGGAGGATTGATTTTACAATTGTGCATGAAGTGTGTGATCCCTCTATTTACTTGTGCTTCCCCTCCCTCCTTTGCACATGCTGATCACTCTTGATCCACTAATCAAAAAATGAAACAATCCTGGCCCTTGGATGAATGTATCATGCTTTTTGAATGTTCATGCACTTTTTGCATTTTATGAAATACATCCCTTCCCATGCACGAATTTGGTGAATTCTTTGGAGAAAAATGTGTCTCATGTCATGAATAATGGTATAGTGACCTTACTTTGCACATAAAACAGCTTGGAATTGAGCTATATGGGTTTTTGCTCTTGGTGGAAACTTGAATTTTAAGGTAAACCCTAAAAAACAAGTGAACTTTCGAAGGCCATATCTCTTGATCCATGAGGGCTATGAAAATGTACTTGACTTTCTGAAAATGGGAGGACCTATCCTACAACTTTCATGTTTATTGGAAATTCATTTGAGATCTTTTTCACCATGAAAGAAGCCTATGAATATTAGGGCAAAAGTTGCCAAAAATGGGAAGTTCCATAACAAACCATATGCCAAAAATGGAAACTTCTTCAAAACCCTTTGATTCTTGATCCTTGAATTTGCCAAACCTCTTCTAAGGTCTTAACTATATCCCTTGACTTGAAAAATGGGGTTGGACCCTTTGAATTCTCACAGTTGACTTTTAAAATGCACAGTTGACCAATTTCTTCTTATGCAAGCAACCGATGAAATAACTACCTTCCACAAGGAATTTTCTCACCAAATTTCATCCCTAGGATCCTCTTATCATATGAAAGACGTTTCCCACATGAAATGTTCAAAGTCACAAAGAATTCCTTCTTGAAAGTGAAACCCTAGCTTGGATTCCCTGATGATCTCCCAACATCCTGGGCTTTTGTAAAGGATCTTGAACTTGTGAATGTCATGTAGACTCTTCATGGGACTTGGACAAGTCCACTGGGCCTCTTGCTATAACTTGTAATGCCTCAAATCCACCCATAGTTGATCATATGCCTAATGCTAGAACATGAGAATGTTATGCTTTACTTTTCCATGCAAAGATGCCAAAGATATGATATGCTTATGATGATTATGATATGATGATGATGCTTAAAAAGAAGAGGGAAAATTTTGGGTGTTACACCCGATAGATTATTGCTTTTCCTCAGCAAGGTGATGTCCCTATGCAGTGTTGATGCTTGATGTTTGATACTCCATCATGCTATGCTTTATTTGCATCACTGGTAGATCTTTATCTTGTTTCCTCAAATAGAATTGCGAAGATATATGTCCCCATCAGAGTTTAACAAGGACATCTCCCTCTTTCCCCAAAGAGTGGAAGATTTTGTGTTGTTGGTGTTTCTCCAACATGTTATCCTCTCAAAGTGGAATTTCTGATGTTATCCTTTTACGAATTCTCGAAGATGGCTTTGTGGATTGGATCCCTAGCAGATGTTTCCTCAGTATGAGTTAAGTCTTGTTGTAGGATTTTATTCCTTTGATGGATTTTGATGCTCCCTGCAGGATTTCAAATTGAACTTTCACCAGGATTCCCCAAACATGTTGTCTTGGGATTAGCCGAGTATCTGGTTGTTGTGGTGTTTATGTCACCCGTTGCTTATCTTTATGTCTGTTTTATCAGCATATTCAAACGCATAAGCATAGCATCATTTGCTTGCATTCATGCATTTATCATTGTTCCCTGCTCTTTGGTGTGGATTTTCCCCCCATAGTGTGTGTGTTGTCTTCCTCTCAAGTTTAGAGTGTCGACCATTAAGCAGAAAGTGTTTATCCTTTTTAATTCCCCACCGAGTTTGTTCCTCGTGGATGATTTTGATTCAGTTTCTTCCCCAGTTTACTATCTGGATGAAATTTCCCTAGTTGAGATATTTCCTCCTCGGGATGAGTTTTGCTTGATCGTTTCTCTCCAATTTGTTCTTGGATTGAACTTTAGTCCTTTTGGTGTGTTTTATTTGCTTTGGAGTTAAGCTATCATTGTTTGATAATGGGCAATAGTTTCCCCATCTTAAGTATATTACTTTGGAATTAAGCTATCAATTATTCGATAGTGGGTAATATTACCAAATTAATCAAGCTCTTTTGCTTGTGCTCCTACCAAGTAAATCTGGTAGTTAAGAGTTCTTTTTCTACCTAGTAAAAAGGTAGTAGATATTGTTTCTCTTAGCTTGTACTCCTACCCACTAAATCTGGTAGTCGAGAATTCTTTTCCTGCCTAGTAAACAGGTAGTGGAGGTTATCCCTCTTTGTTTTGCTCCTATCTAGTAAATCGATATTTGAGTCCTTTGTTTTCATATTTCCTACCCAGTAAATCCGGTAGTTGAGAATTCCATAGTTTTTCTACCTAGTAAACACATAGTGGAGGTTATCCCTCTTTGTTTTGCTCATATCCAGTAAATCGATAGTTGAGTCCCTTGTTTTCCTACCCAGTAAACCGGTAGTTGATGATTCTTTCCCAACTCAGTATTCCTCCATTTTTAGACTCGGATACTTTGTTTGATTTATATTCCCTGGAAGAGCGTTTACTCTTCCTCATTTGAACCTTTTACCTGGATTTTTCCCCCAAGTTGAGTCAGTTATCCAGTGATTTATTTTCCTGGTAAAATCTTTTGGTGTCTATTGTTTTCCCCAAAAAGTTTTTCTTCTGTTTCCCCAATCTTTTGCTTTCCTCTGGTGGTTGTGTTCTCCCCACAGAGATCTTGGGTTTGCATATCATATCATATTCATATCATATCATTTTATCTTAGGAAAAAATTTGGGTTTTTCTGTATTTAAGTCTCTCCCATCTTGCAGAGACGAAGATGTCAATATTCATATCTCCAGATTAAAGAAACTTAAATAGGGGCAGCTGTAGTACCCTAATTTTTGCCCTATGTTTTCTTTTCATTTCATCTGCATCTTGCATACAAACAAGATCGCGCTGGTTGCTCGGCTCTTCTCGGGTGTAGATTTATATCTCACAGGGGATCACCATTGCCTTTATTTGCTTTATTTTTTTATGTTTACTAACCATTAATTAAAATCCAAATATATTTTGTTTTCTTTCACTAACATTTTCAGGAAAGAGGACAATTGAAAATGCCAAAGATAGCAGTCCTGCAGCTCGAGTAAAATTTCACAGACAAAAGTCGAAGTTGATCCGCAATTAATTCAAATTTATCTGATCAAGGATTTCCCCAAGTTAATTGATTCATTCAAGGATTTCCAAGGTTCATGTGTTTATTTCCATGCCTTCTTCTGCGTACAAAAGAATCGGGCCACAACAACCAAACAATCATGTATGAATAAAAAATTCAAATTTATGCTTGGTTAACCGGTTAACCATTTCCAGTGTAATCTGGTTAACCGGTTAACCAGTGCGAAATTTGAGTTTTTTATTCAAATTCAGCACCCTTGGATCATTGATATATTTGGAATTTTCTAGATCCATTGGACTCTGATTTCTCTATATCACTTTGATCATTTCCTACCATAAACCCTCACTAATCACCACCCTTTTCCATTTCCCACCAAATTTCCAATTAGCAAGGCTAATTTTAATTACCAAAGCAAGCTCCATTCCACCATATTTCCATACCTAAGTCCTTTAAATAGGACCATAATTTAATTCATTCATCAAGCTTTAGAGAGCCAAATTCACCTTGAAAAACTTTCTTGAAGATCTTTTCTCACTAAAGATCTTTTCCTCTTTTTGAAGTTATCAAGAATTCACATTGAATTCTTGACTAACTTGAGCTAAACCTTCATCCGACTTCTTTCTTGTTCATCAATTGCAGTAGATCTAGCTTGATTTGGTCCAATTTGAAGAAGTGCTTTTGGTAATTCATTCTCTCCATAAACCCATAATCATCATTAACATTCAAGATGTAAATCTTTGGTACCTTTGGTTCTAGATCCTTTGGATCTTAATTTATTATTTGATTGCAGAGATTCCACTGTATTTTGGATTTAAAATTCGTGCAAATTCAGATCATGATCACCAAATGTTTGAAATGGGTTTTGAAAATGGATCATGCTGAATTTCAGCAATTTTTCTGTTATTGGTTCATCGTTAACCGGTTAACCATTTACAGTGTAAATTGATTAACCGGTTAACCAATTTTAAAATTGTGCAGGATTTTCTTGCATTAACCGGTTAACCAAATTGGTTAACTGGTTAACACAAGTCAGAATTGACTTTTTGGCATGTTTTAAGCCCCTTTTTGGTTCCTCTTTCTTCTTCTTCCTCCTGCTTTTTA
Organism: Lathyrus aphaca; assembly: GCA_963966055.1. Classification (NCBI taxonomy): domain Eukaryota; kingdom Viridiplantae; phylum Streptophyta; class Magnoliopsida; order Fabales; family Fabaceae; genus Lathyrus; species Lathyrus aphaca. The sequence goes on from OZ014522.1 coordinate 272,809,692, forward strand.
TTTTTACCTTGGGAAGCACTTTTGGGAGTGATTTCTCCTTAATTCCAATGAAATTTGGGTGCAGATTAGAGTTTTTAATGTTCATTAGTTCAAAACTACCTTTAAGTGAATTATTTAATTCATTTAAGGTACTTTGCATTAGTGATACATTTTCATGCTTGAATCCACCGAGATGAGTGATTGAACTTAAGGATGGAGGAATACCATGAGTGTGAATCAATTTGGTATTCATCTTAATTTTTGTGCGGTATTGCGTTCGGATGGCGATTTACATATCGTTTATCTCGCATGCATTATCACAAACATTATTCACCTTAATTGGTGGTGGCCAGCCTCATTTGTAGGGTAATTACTTCGTAAATTACTCGGCGATTTCTTAACATAGACCTAAATGTGTCCCGAATTCGGAAAATCTAATTGGGTACTTTCACTTTCGTGGACCGGATCTCTTGTTGGTCGCGTAATCCTAAAGCGTTTGATCATATTGCATTAAGAATCGAGACTAATGAAGATTTGATGCGTAGGTGCTTTGGGTCTCCCAATCGCCTTTCAAATTTCATTGAATTTGATTTAGTTTGCCTTGATTAGTCGCTATAGTGTAAGATGCTAAGCAAATTCGATTGCCTTTCGATTTTGGTTACTCTTTTGGTTGTGGTTGATTAAGTTCACCATACCACTTTTATGTAAATATTATTATACTATTATTACTATTAATATTTTAGATTCTTGCACTTTAATTTCTTTTGCTACTAACATTTAAATTCTTGCACTTTTATTGTTTTTTTTATTATGCTTTATTCATCCATTATCATGTTTATTATATGCTCTTATATTTGTTATGTTGATTTTCCCTTTGTCCATTCGGACACGAAAACATTAATAAAGGATTAAACCTCTAAAAAATTGTGATCTTAATCTTTGGACTATTGGTTACTACCCTTGGCATTGGAATGGAGTTTTGGACTTAGATTTTAGGACACCCCTCCTTTGCCTTGATCTTCATGAAATTGGTATTTGCCGTTAGTTGGTCATTTGCTAGCTTGTAAGGATGGAACTCTTATTCTCATAATTGGAAGTGCCATCAAGTTTGGTTAGATCTTTCTTCCTTTATCTCCTTATTGTCTTTTTTAGGATAGTCCCTTCATTTCCACCCCTTCTTTAATTTTCAAAATCGTCTCTCTTTTTCAAAGGGTTCCTTTTTTTTTAAAAAGCCATCACTTCTTTAATAAACAAAAACCTTGACTTTTGTCAAGTGAATTTTACTTCTTCTTTTCTTTAAAAAACCAATGAATCTAACCATTTTGACTTTAATTCAAAAATAAAAAAAATCAAACTCATTCAAGTTGTATCGTGCCTTTTTGCACTTTTGTTTATTTTCTTTAAAAAAGTGACGATTATGAGTCATTATTTTTTAGTCGGTATCATACCCCAAATTTATCATACCTTTACACTATTTTATTTTTCTTCTCTAACAATATTCGAAAAATAAAAAATATATCATTTTCTTTTATTATCCAAGTTCGGTTTTTTTTATAATTTTTAGTGTGTGGTGTGGAGGTCTTCCATTCTTTTATGACCTTTATTTTTCATTAATCATTTTATCACAAAAATTCCACACAAAAAAATAAATTTATTTTTCCTTTTTGTACTATCCATAATTTCATTATCATTTTTATTACCATGTTTCCATTTTTATTATGTTTATTATTATTTTTATTATTATTATTATTATTATTATTATTATTATTATTATTATTATAGCCTAAACTTTGTTTTTTTTTTAAATTTTTATTAAAAATCTATTAGCCCATTACTTTCTTTGTCTTAAACCCATCACCAAACAAAAATTACAAAAATCTATCATCATTTAGTATTTTCTTTTTCTTTTTATTATTTTCTTTTTATTATTATTATTATTAATATTACTATTTTTATTTTCATTATTATTTTAATTATCATTAATAGTATTATTATTATTTTGTTTTTCTTCTCCCAACCAATACAAGCCAAATCTCACAGCTAGCTGACCACACCACCCATTGATTCCGAACAAAAATTCTATGACTCAGATTTTTTTTCTCATAACAATAACAGTTGTCACTAAATTCCATCTACTTTTCTCCTACACATGAAAACAAATTCGCATCCTTCCCACCCACACAACAGAATCAATTTTCACAACCTGTACAATAATCAAATCATAAACATATTATTTTCAATTCTTATCCTCACAAACATTGATCCAAAAGACCCATCTATCCTCATCAATTTCACTCTATAAAACCAGCCTCACAACACTCTCACATTCAAGCTTGGAGACTTTGATAATACGCTGCAAGAAAGTATATAAACCAAGCTTCACAAAAAATAATTCCTAAAACCATACACTATACATTATCCATTTTCACAGAACTTGCAAACTCCAAATAAACTCACACAAAAAATCATCTTCAAAACTCACCATTTCCATAAATCAATAAAAACCATTTCTTTAAATCCACCACCCTTTTTTTTCATATTTTAACTACCACAAAAAACGCTGAAAAACAAAGAATGAGAATGACGAAATGAGTGAGAGTTGAATGAACAAAACCAAAACACAGTGAGAATCGAGAAACTTGAAAAGAAAAATCTGAGAGATGAGTGAATCGAGTCAAAAAAACGAACCACCAACACACAAATCACGAACCAGAATAAATCCATGAACCATGAAATCCCAACAATACCACCTTCAAACGTCGTTGATGAACTCACCACTGCCTCCCTTCAAATCTGTGAGAAACCGAATTCGCCATAAACCAACCAAAACCATCAAGCCACACAAAACCGCATCAAACTCGCGAGTAAAACCCTCTAAAACCGCGAGCAAATCTGGAAAAAAACCTATGAAAACCACGACTGAGTTGAGAAGTAAGCCACCGAACCAAAAATCCAAATCGAAATCTGATTGAGAACAATTCATCGAGAGTGAAAACGTGAAACCATGAACCATTTCTGCGCGACAAAGAGAGATTCAGAGAGAGGACACAGTGCACCGCCGAGAGATTGAGAGAAAATCGAAAAGGTTGGATGTCGTTTTTTCATTCTGAACCGTGAAAGGGATTTTTCTTTTTAATTCATTTCATAAACCTGCTTGATGTTTACCCTGTCTTTATGAGCATTTTTTTTTAAATTCTGTTTTTATTTTAAGTGTTATGAACATTATTGTCATTGGGCCTTAGACCCAACAAGGTGTTCACTTACCACACTCACAACCCAATTTGCAGCACACCCTCTTTTTTTATTTAAGTTATTTATTTTATTTTGTATTTCTTTATTTGTATCAAAATTTCCTTTTAGAATTTTTTTTTAGTTTGTCAAAATTAATAATTTTTATTTCTTAGTAAATTTTTTTAAAAAAAAAGAAGAAGGTATAATTTAATGTTCATTTGAGTAATTTCTCGATCTACCTTTCACTTTACAGGCTGATGATACAACAAACGACCGAATTGTGTCCGGTTTCATTAAGTCGGAAAATTCGGTTAATATGAGGCCTACTTAGTTTAGTTTATTTTTGTTTATCAATTTTATTTTAATTTATTTTCTATTTTGTAAATAGAATTTAATTTAGTTTATTTTTATCGGTTATTTAATATTTATGGTCGATGAACATCTACATAGTCTTAAGATTCGTCGCAAGACGACTTGAAATCTCGATTAATGATGAGACCATTTTATTTTATTTCACTTTATTTTATTTTATTTTTTGTATTACAACATAAACGCTCGACTCCTCATAGAATGATTCTAAACATTGAATCGGTTCTAAGATAGTTAAAGAGCCAGATTTCGACTCATCCGTAAAGGTCCAACGCCTCCGAATAGTTGCCTCCGAATAAAAAGGTCCAACGCCTCTGAATAGTTTGGTACACTGCACACACGCTTTCTTTTGGGAAAAATACAACGAAACCCTTTTATTTTATGCAATCCCGTGTAATTTATTTTGTATCCCTCCCCCCATTTCATGTATGTTATTTACTTTTTCCGTTTAGTTCGCGAACCCTTGGTCAAACACCAAGTAGTTTCACTAGCACACTTCTACTTTATTTTTCATTTATCGTTTCGTTTATTAGGATCCACCAAACCTTGCGAGCCAAACACATTGTGCCTCGCTAACAAACCACAAATAAAACTCCATTTGCATTCACCCTCTAACCTCAAAAAACCAAAACGATTCTTTTTAGATCCAAACCCTTGATCCAATGTCAAGCAGTCATTAGGTAATAAAACACATTAATAATATGAGAAGAATTGTATGCCACGAGCCTTAATCGGTAGAAAGGAGGACTACAAGTTGTCGTTATTCAATCTGATTATTTCGTTGCCGGACGTTGGTCTGAATCAAGCGGAATAAATAATCCATAATCTTTAGTGCAATTCAACTCCTAAATTCTTGCATCGAAGAAAGGTAATAAAACGAACAACCAATCAACCATAATAGGCCGAACTACGAGGCTCTGACTTTTCCATTGCAGGCGGGAGTACGTAGGCACAAGGATCTCAATCCTTGTTGAGCTCCTAGGATCAATAAAACTTATAGTTCAAACTCATTTCCCTCTAGCAAGTAACTCATTAAGCATAGACATCCTTTCGTGCGTGAAAAATTAGATGGTTCTGTAAACACCCCAAAATTTCCCTCACTAAGTTCAAACCATGGCTTGTGATCTTTTCATTTGCATAAGTTCAATCATATCATCTCATGTTACATTTTTACTTCACTGCATTGGTTCAAAGTCATCTGCATTTAGGGTTTGTGATCTGAGTGATCCATGATCCATCTGAGCCACTCCAAAGGTCTTCAATCATCTCAAGAGGGTCCATGTATGTTCAAACATCATATTATATCCTCCCAAGATTAAGGAAGTCAGAAAATCACAAGAACTGAGAAAGCATCGAAGTTGAGCTAGGGTTTAACTTCACGGATGACCTGAAATTAGGGTTTTGGTTTCAGAGGCCATAACTCCAAATTTTTTGGTAATTCTTGTTTATAATGTTCTTAATATGATATAAGGATCATACATACCATGTTTGATGAAGAAATTCATTGTGGAAGTCATCTAATCACTGGGTAACTTCCTGAGCAAGTCAGAGCAAAATCAGGGCATCTGAGGCCCCCACCAATGGACCCAAAGTGAATTTTTCATCAAATTGAAGTTATATGGTCTTTATTTGATCATTGAAGTGTTTATAAGTTCACAAATTTGAAGAAAAGTGAGCAAAACCAAAAGTTGCCAAAAATGGAATTGACTTGTATTGTAAACTTTCCATTTTGGGAAAGTTTTTCAACCTCCTCTTTCTCAACCAAAAATGCTTCAAATGAAAAGTTGTTGGTCATGAAATTTGTATATTGGATCATTCCCTTTAAAAAAAGTTCAAGAACAAGACCTAATTCATTTTGGAACTCAAGTTATGGCCTTCCGAAGTTGGCAAAAATCACATAATTTCATGTTTCATGCCAAAGAGGGAATGTTGCAAAACCTCTTGCCAATTCATTTTGTGACCTCAAATTGACTTCTAACTATCATACAAGCATAACACATTGCCTAAAACTCAGAATTGACCCAAGAATTTCCAAGTTTCATGACTTGCACATAAAGAAATCTCAAAAGGGCCAAAGGTTCACAAATTTGCAAAACCTCCCATAACCTTTCACAAACTTGTTGATTTGCCTCAAAGTGGTTTCTATGGACATCCTCAATCCCAGCTGCACCAGACACCCCTTTGTCCTTGGCCTGAAACAACCCATACCTCCAAGTACAACTTCGTTGACTTTTTTGCAAGAAGGCCATACCAATCAGCATAGCCCATACCAACTCCACAAACCTACACAGCTTGAAATGTGGACAAAATGAAACTCAAAACACACAAGAAGCAAGCCTGAAACCACAGCATTTCCATAGTTCACGAAAACTCCCTCTTATGCATTTTCATTCGAAACACTCAGCACAAACATCAAACTTAAAAATTCTTCCACCATTCATCTTCAAATCCATCACTGATCACAAACCACCCTTCACTTTTCCCTAAAAACCACCATACACCAAATACGATTTTCCCCCCTTTGAACTGAACTTCACTGAACTTCAAAGAGAGGTCACAAACACTTCAGCAAAGCATCAAAGAAGCTCAAGGGTGATCAGAGGAGAGTGTTTGCTTCAAGAAGAAGGCCCAGGAAGCTCCATTGGCAAAGCTTCATCTCAGGTATCCTCTTGAAACATTTTTCCAGGAATCATTTCTTTAGTTACGAGATGGTAGAGTTTGTTCTCCTGATTACAATGAGCATTTATTTTTGAAGAATGGTTGAGTATTGACTGTGTATGCATGTTCTGAAATTTTGTCCATTTTTATGTTTTCGTTCGAATCATGATTTTGATGCAAGATAAATGAATTATGATGTTGGATTCTTGTTATTTGATGTTAGGAGATGAGTTCTGGAGATTTTGGCATGATTTTGTAGCCTAGGGAGTGAGATAGAGATTTTAAGGGGAGAGTGTGGCCGGAGAAGATGACCGGAGGTCATTTTCGGCCACCTGAAAGTCATTAACCTAATTAATTAGGGTTAGGGCACTTTTTAAATGTGGGCCGTTAGATCCTTCTTTCCCGCGTGCTGTGTGTGGATCAGATTGAATCATTAGTTTTAATTTTAGGATTAATAATTAATTAAATCAGTTTAATGAAGTTTGAATTTGGGCCTTTCAGATGCGCGCCCAGTCAAACATTTTAAACCCAGACTTCATCCCCACCACCCATTCTGCATACTTTTCATTTAATTTGTATTTATTTCATTATTTTCTTATTTAATTTGTACGAATATTTAAAAATAATAAAAATAGTCAAAAAATTCTGAAAAGTTTTATCTAACCTTTCATTAATTTTCAAAACCCAAAAATATTTTTATTTTTATTTTTTTCATTAAAAAAATATTTTTAAATCATTTAAATGTTATTTTGAATTAGTTAATTGATTTTAATTAATTAAAAATACATTTAAGTATTTAAAAATCACAAAAAAAAATCAGAGGACATCTTTGAACATTTAGAAGCATTTACAAACTCACCACACAAATTTCTTTTTGGTTTTGATCATGCTTTGACATTTTTCATTTGAATTAGGGCTCTTAAATTGTTCATTTCCTAACCCTTACTTCAAAAATTCATAACTTTTAAACCAAGTTGAGTTTGTGACTGATTATTTTTGCATTGTTCTATGCATGGCTTCAAGCATCTAAAAACATTTTTGTTTCATTTTTATCTTGCATTTTCAATTTGTTTGGCATTTTACATTTAAGATCACCCTTAAAACCCTAGAAACTTAGGAAATTCATAAGTCCCTCTAGGTTTAGCTTCTGACCTCCCCCTTTGTGTTTTGCATCTCACATGTTCATATAACCCTAATTTCTCATCTTCATTTGCATTCATCTTGCATATGCTTGCATTCAAGAACTTTCCATGACATTTTGTGCATTCACATGACTCATATGACATCCTAGGACACATTAGAACCATGTTTGATCATTGCATCATTCATTTTCCATGTTATGCTTTCATTTCATTTCTTGTGCATTCATGAACTTTTATGTTTCTTACATGCTTCATTTGCATTCCCATCCCTTGTATGATCATTCACATCTCTTGACATGTTTTCATATCATCCCTTGGCATCATTTTCATCATGAACTTGCTTCTGGTTTTGGTTTGCCTCATTGCATTCATTTCATTCTCATTTCATTTCATTTCCTTTTGCTAACTTTTTAGGTGGTAAGTGTTTGAGAAGTGAATTTGCCTTCACTTCTCACAATCTCTTCTCATTTCTCCTATGCATTCATTGCTTCATTTTGTTTATGTATTAGAGTGAACTTGCTCATTCATGTTCCCTCCTCTCTTTCTTTCTTCAAGCAACTTATCTTCTTAAGTAAAGTAAGTTGACTTGCTTCTTTTGCTTCTCTTCCTTTCATCCTGCTTCTTCCTTGGTGGCTCTCCTGAAGATCTCTTGCAAGCCTCATAAACCCTAGGAATAGCCAAGCATGATCACAATTAGGGTTTGATTAGTCTCCCATTAGTTTTACCTTTGTGTCATCTTTTGTGTCTTCTCTCCTCATCTCTTAATCAAGGACTAAATCCTTAAGGTTTTAAGACTTTGTGATTAGGGTTATGCCTGCATCCTTCTCTTAGGATGGAGTGTATAACATTAATCCTAAGTGTTAAACCTTTAATGTGTTTAAATCCTTTAATCAATTCACCTAATAATCACTAAGACATCAAGCTTGTAACTTGGGCCTTGCATTAGGGTTCTAAATCTTTCTTAATTGGTTAAGAAGGACTAACCCTAGTGTTAATGGACAAGTCCCCCTCAAGTTGTCTTACAAATCATAAAATCCACTTCTTAATCTTACCATTAACTAAAATCCACTTTAATAAAGGCTTTTTTGTGTCATGAGGTTAATCCCTAATCATGGAATATGTTGAGGAGCCTTCTTCAGCTTAAATGTTCCCATCTATCATCCTTCTATTAGGATGGTGTAATGGGTCCATTAGATCTTTGATTATGGCTTAAACTCATTACTTAACACTAAACAAAAACTCCAAAAAACATCTAAATAAATGCAAGTAGGTTAATGATCTTAATCCTGCATCATGGTGATGAAGTGTGAGGTGTTTATTTCATGCTCAGGGTATTCTCATTACCCCTAATCAGAGTGAAGATGTGATGAGTTTACTAATCCTTGGTTTAGGCTTAAGCTCATTTTCTTATGACAAACTCCAAAGGCAATAAAAGATTGAAACACCAAAAACAAACAATAATCGTATCCTACGGGATTATTTTCTCATCTCATTCACTCACAATCGAGAACTTGCTTCTTCCGTCTAATGCAAGACAGTTTGCACCTGAGCCAGACAGGTCATACACTTGAGCACGGACAAGTAAGAAGTTCATCAGTCAATTTATCTTTCAGTCTCTTTGAGTCGAACTACGGTGTTCTGACTTCCTCATTGCACGAGAGGATACGTAGGCATAACTTAACAGTTATCGAACAAAAGTCTCTGTGTCTTCCCCCTCTTCTAGCATTATTCTTTTAAGCCTCATGGTCTTGAGCATTGCACTCTCTCTTTGCACTGACACTCTTTCATTTCACTTCACACTTCTTTTGCCCTGACACTTGCATTCTTTTCCAGCTTTTGCACACAGAATAGCACTGACACTACCCCTTTAAACACAAATCTTTTAAGCGTGGATCCCGTCGAGTACGACGGACAATCTGGGTGCTAATACCTTCCTAGGTTGTAACCAACCCCCTTTCTCAGTTTCTCTGGTTCGCGACCGTCTTATCCATATCTTTCCAGGTTTATGCAGCATTACCTTTCCTTCGGGATAAAAATGCCTAGCTGGCGACTCTTTTCAGTTCACCCTTGTGTTCTCTCTTTCGCCGACCGTTCGCGTTTGTACCCCTTCTGACCAGGTGTCATTGGGCGGGAGCGACAGCTTGGCGACTCTGATGGGGACCCTTATACTGCAACCAGGGCTTCTGGTTCTTTTTGTGGGTTCCTCCTAGAGCTTGTTTGATTTGTTTTTACTGGGGTGTTATGTGCTATGTGTGTTTATTTATTTTTCTTTATTTATTGCTTTATGTACAACTTTATTAATGCTTTCTTTACAGTTTTTTTTTATACATCATACTGTCATTATCATTATTGGAGCTGGTTTTTTGTTTTGGTGGGAGGGGTTTTCACTGAGTGATTAAGGTCCTATACCTGGGACCTGAGTGACACCTAGGCTAGAGTGGTTCATGTTCTTTCCCATTCTATTTCGGTCTAGTGCAGGAATATGAAACACGGTTCAGATGTGGGTTTCTTCTTGAGAACTCTGTGCTACAGATCTCCTGTAGTGCTAGGGCTATCTGGGAAGCCTGCTAAGTCTGGATGACCTTTATTATGACCTTCAGAATCTGGGGTGAATTAGAGGAGGATCCTTTATGGTTATTGTAAACACTGTACCTCTAGGTTAGAAGTGTTTACACTTCTCATAACTGATCCAAGTCTGAGGATCTTTGTTCTAGAACATTACCTGTGAGGGGGTTGGGCTGTTTACAGGTTTGCAGGAACCCCTAGCCACATCATACCCTGTTACTGTTTTGGTAAGAATACTTTATTTTGGAAAGTTCTTGTGATTAACCCCGGACATGTGACTCTTTATTTGAGTCCCCCACCCTGGTTTCTAGATTTCTGAGCCTTCACCTGGAATTTTGAACATACATGGACCTTATATCAAGACAGATAATCAGATCCAGCTCTTGATCACAAACCCTTGCATATCATTTGCATATATCATCATTGCATCATTTAACATTTGTTTATTTGTTTTTCAGGGTATCCATCATATCATATTTGGTTTGGTTTTGACCCCTTCTACTGACCTCATCTTCACTTATCTTCTTCAGCATTTGCTTCAGTTATCTCCATCATCACCTGCATCAGTCTGTCAGAGACTTACCTTCATCTCCTCAGTCACTGATCTTCATCAGCATTTGACTTTAGTTTCTTTAGCAGCACTCATGGCTACTTCCAAGAAGAGCAACATATCTTACCACTTTTTTGAGCCCATAGTGACTAGTATCAGGCAGGTCCAGTCACTCATCACCCCTGACCACATCCCACTGTTTAGAGAGCAATATGGGGGTATTTTGGACATGGTTATGGATCTTGATTCTTCTTAGAGAAGCATGATCCACACATGCTTGCAGTTTTATGACCCTCCACATAGATGTTTCACCTTTCTTGACTTTCAGATAGGGCCTCTATTGGAGGAGTTTTCTTTGTTGATTGGAGTACCTATCAGAGGAGGGATCCCATTTAATCCAGAGATGACTGCTCCCAGAAGTGAAGAGGTAGCAAGGGCATTATACTTGGAGCCTGCCCTTATTGAGCAAAGTATGACAACAAAAGCTGGGATTCCTGATTTACATCTGGACTTCTTGATTTCTCAGGCCAGCCTGAAGGCTACCTTGGGAGAATGGAGGTCAGTCTGTGCATTATTAGCCCTCAACATATATGGGGCTATATTATTTCCAGATGAGCCTAAATTTGTTAGTAAGAATGCCATCCACTTGTTTCTGCTGAGGAATCCAGTGCCTACATTTCTAGGGGATTTTTACTATTCTATCCATCAGGGAAATGAAAAACAAAGGTGGAAGTTGGTCAGATGCTGTGCTCCCTTGTTCTACTCTTGGCTACTCAAACACCTGCCTAAGTCAGATGCTTTCTTGAACCCACACCAGCAAAAGAATTGAGCCAAAATTTTCATTTCCTTAACATCAGATGATATCAGGTGGTGCACCCAGAGCACCAAAGGCAAGGACATTATCACCAGTTGTGGGTAGTACCCTAATGTGCCTCTGATAGGAGTAAAAGGTTGCATTAACTACAACCCTTTGTTGTTTAAGAGACAATTGGGCTATGCCTTAGTTCACCCTCCCAGAGGACAGGATTTAGTTGAGACCCAATACTGTGAAGTGCAACCTAATTCAGTTGTTGTCAGGCAAGCTGCCTGGGCTTAGGACAACTTCCAGACAAAAGGGATAGCCATCCTTGGAAGGTGTAATAATGTTACTTCAGCTCAGTACTCTGACTGGTCCCGTACTAGAGCTCAGATTACTAGAATGCCTTTCACCTTTGAAGACACCCCTGGACCATCTACAGTACTGCCAGCGGCAACTATTAGCCTGGAGGAATTTGAAAAGATGAAAGAGATGAATGATCAGTTATCTGAGGCTCTGAAGAAGACTCTTTGGGAAAGGAATGACGGTCGTCTGGACATTGAAAGGTTAGAAAGACTCAAGATTGAGCATCTTACCAAGATTGAAAGGACAGAGGACTACATAAGGAAAGCAAGGGCTGGGGAAAAGATATTGAAGAATGCTTGTAAGGAGGCCAAGATTCAGAAAGCTAGGGCTGAACATTACTTGGAAGAGAGCCAGGCTAGGTGGATCAGGATCACCGAAGCCCGTGCACAAGAAGACCAAAGGACTCAGGCCAAGATTGAGCAGCTGGAGGCCAATGAGAGGAAGCAACAGGAAGCTCTGTTGGCAGCTCAGAAGGAGATATTAGAATTGAAGCTCCGAGCGGGGTTAAAGAGATCCAAAGATCAAGACAGGCATAAGCAGCTGACTAATGCCATTGCTACCAGGAACCTCCTCATTAGGACCATTACAGAGCACCCATCTGGTCCGGTGACTGAGGCACTCCTGAAGGATGTGAGGGAAGATGACTATGGATTGGATGTCTGATTCCTCTTTGCTTGTTGTTCTTTCCTTTTGATGTACTTTTCTTTTTGTTGTATTTTTGACCCTCCATGGGCATGTATTGTAAAACAGACTATGTATTTTTCATCATTTGTAATATAGTTAGTTTGTTTTCATGGGGCTTCTTTTCTAAACAAACATCAAGCATCTCCTCGAGGTCTGGAAAGGTCAAAGCCAAAACCGAACCGGATACCTTGGAAAACAAATAAGCATACTGCATTGCATACTAACATTGTTCTTTGTTTTGTTGGTTTTTGTTTATTATTTGTTTCTCACTCTGTTGTGCTTTCAGGAAACATTGCTCGTCGCCGAGTGTTCCCTGTCAACCGCACACACCGGTACCCAACTCGTAACAACCTTCCAGGCATTCAGATGGAGCAGGTACAACAGGATCTGAATGAGGTCAGAAATCAGATGGTGAATGAAAGGGTCGAAATGAGAAACCAAATGTCTCAGTTTATGGCTGTGATGACTAGCTTAGCCCAGAGACAGGAGAGATTAAGAGAGCTGGTATAAAGACAGACACCTGAAGAGCCCCACCTTGGGGCAGGAGGAACCAGCAATAATGAACAGGGGCAGCCTCGTATTGACCCACCAGAGTATGGACCCCATTTGAATCCAGATGTTAACATCCCGAGGAATGTTCAAGGTAATACTGCTGGGGGCAGAATCCTGCAAGAGGATCCCCAAGAAGAACAATTTACTGTTATTGGGGATGGAGATGAGGTATATGATAGAAGACTGGATGAGATTGCTGAAAAGTTAAGATCTTTGGAATCTCAGAATTCTTTGGGCTTTGACGTGATGGATATGGGGCTGGTAGATGGTGTGAGGATTCCCCACAAATTCAAACCCCCTTGCTTTGAGAAGTATAATGGTACCTCCTGCCCGCGTACTCGTATGCAATCTTTCCTAGGAAGACTCAAGGCTTATACCATGGATGAGAAGTTATGGATGTTCTATTTTGAGGACAGTCTGACTGGGGCTTCAAGAGAATGGTATTCGCATCTGACAAGGGCCACCATAAGGTGTTGGAAAGACTTGGCCGAAGCCTTCATCCATCAGTACTAATACAACCTAGACATGGCTCCCAATAGAACTCTTCTAATGGGTATGTCTCAGTCTTCAAGAGAGAGCTTTTGGGACTATGCTCAGAGGTGGAGACAGCGTGCTGCTGCTGTCCAGCCACCCATGTCAGAAAGGGAGATGGATGACATGTTTATGAACACCTTGCAGGGAACTTATATCGATAAACTTGCTGCTTTCTCCTCTACCAGTTTTGCCGATGTAGTTATAGCTGGTGAGAGAATTGAGAGTCTTTTGAAGATGGGCAAAATCTCTGACAATGGTGCAAGTCCCTCCAGCAACCCCAGGAAACCTTTTGCAGGACCCCAGTATTCTCATAGATTAGTAGCAGCTGTTACCATCCCAGCTCCGGTTCCAAAACAACCATTATATCCTCAACAACAGAAACAACATCACTATCAGCAGCAATCTCATTTTCCGCAACAAAGAACGTACAACAACAATAGCAACCAACATCAGCGCCCTTTTCAACAGAGGCCATCTCAGGCAAATAGGGTAATTGACCCTATCCCTATGCCTTATGCTGCTTTATTGCCACAACTCCTGAAGCTTAACCTAGTTGAGTTAAGGACGTTGGCACCACCAGATCCCCTCAATCTCCCAAAGAATTATGATGCTAATACCAGGTGTGCCTTTCACTCCAACGCCCCTGGTCATAATACTGAGAAGTGTAGGGCCTTACAAATGAAGGTTCAAGATCTGGTCGATTCCAAAGCTCTCAATTTCGCACCTCCTCCGAATGTTAACAGAAATCCTATGCCTAATCATGGTTGGCCCAGGATTAATACCATAGAGGAGGACCAACCATCTGTATTGATTGATAATGTTGCACAGATTCAAACACCACTGGCTGAAGTCAAAGTTCAACTTTTAAGATGCCAAGTGTTCCCGGGCTGTGGGCCCTGTTGTGAATTGTTTAAGACTGCTGATAATGGTTGTGAGAAGCTAAGGTTTGGCATAGATGGCCTCATTAGAGATGGAATCTTGCAAATTACTTCAACAACTCCTTTAGCAACTCTGGTTTCAGCAACAATGCATTCTCCTACAACATCAACAATCCTTTCTTCAGCAACAACAGACCCTCCTACAACAGCAACAACTATCATTCCCACTGATTTGTCAACAATTCCCGCAATTACTCCATCCATTATTTCAACAGATCAAAGTTCAGTAACATTTAATTCTACAACATCAACACCCATCTTATCAACAAAATCTCCTACAACACCAGCGAACACTAATGAAGATGTCTCAACGGTCACGATCTATTATGACCCAGCAAATGTTCCTCCCAACAACAATTTCCAACAACAAACTGCAACACCTCTTGTCAGATCTCCAGTCACAATCTACTACGATCTGCATACCATCGCAGTTCCTTCCGCTGCAGCAATCAGTCTGGTTACCATTACGGTACCTGGACTTGTTCCTTATGAAAGCAGTAATGCCATACCTTGGCACTACGGCTCTAATCTCTACTGCAACGGGGAGAAAATCACTCTTGGTTCATCAACCTTTTCACCACAAGTTGACAATGTTAGGGGAGGCGGAGGCTTCACCAGAAGCGGACGCCTTTTTGCTTCACAAGCACAAAGACCTAATGCTGAAGCAGAAGCTGCTGCTAGGGCAAAAGGGAAGAATGTGGTATCTGAAGAGTCAACTGTTAAAGACACTCAGAAGACGTCTTTTGAACAAGATGTAGACGAGTTCATGAGAATAATAAAAAGGAGTGATTATAAGGTGGTGGACCAGCTTCACCAAACACCCTCCAAAATCTCCATATTATCACTGTTAATGTGTTCCGAAGCTCACAGGAATGCATTGTTGAAAGTCCTGCACGCAGCATACGTGCCGGAAGAGATAATGTTAATCAGTGAGAAACTGTGGTTGCAAATGTCAACACCAGTCATGGACTGTGCTTTACAAATGCTGATTTAACAACGGAGGGGCGCAACCATAACAAGGCTTTACATATCACCTTGGAATGCAAAGGTGCTGTCCTTTCTCATGTACTGGTGGACACTGGGTCTTCACTCAATGTTCTCCCAAAGAATGTCCTGGTGAAGTTGGAGTATGATGGCTTGGCATTGCACCCAAGTAATTTGGTAGTGAGAGTATTTCATGGCTCTAAGAGATCGGTGCTTGGAGAGATCGATCTACCTGTGTTGATTGGTCCGCAGACCTTTAAAACTACCTTCTTTGTGATGGACATACAGCCGGCCTACAGCTGTCTGTTGGGTAGACCCTGGATTCACGGCACTGGCGATGTTACGTCTACTCTTCACCAGAAGTTAAAATTCAAGTGGGAAGGCCAGATCATCACCATTTGCGGGGAGGAGGATATCCTTCTTAGCCAGCTGGCTACATATAAGTACATAGAAATGGATGGGGAGATCCATGAGACCATGAGTCAGGGGTTTGAGGCCTTTAACATTAATGAAGCATCTGCTGTGTCTGGAACCTCCATCACTTCATATCAACAGGCCCAAAAGGTTGTTGAGGAGGGTTATAGACCAACTCGACAAGATCAACCAGAGGCTGCAATGGAGCCCAAATTTGTCAACGGGGGAATGCATACCCCGGATGTTGTGAACAAGTTTGGAAGACGAGGAAGAAGACGAACGCAACCTGGAAAACCGGATACGTCCAAGGATCCCGGGGAACCAAGTCTCAAACTGGTCTTCCCAGGAAATTATAAGAGTTACTCCTGCAGAGTAATTATTATTTCCTGTCTTTAAGCATGCATCAAGTCCTGCATCTTGCCCAAGATGTCAGGGCTCATTTTGTAATCGGGCCATCTTGTATTTTGTGCAAACGATCAATTAATGAATATCAGGACATCTTTTGCAAATGAGTCTCTTTTTTTTTCTCGCTTACTGTTTTTCATTTTTCATTTTTTGTACAAAAATAAAATGGCAATGTTTTTCAAAATAATAACTTCATTTTCACTCTTTCTAAGCAAGATAAAATTGATCACTAAAATGAACAAATCTAAACCCTTGCAGAGAGTGCCCTCCAGACTACACCGACAACGACACTGCTATGATTTCGTATGACTTCGACAGTCCGATTAATCAAGCCGACGAAGGGGTTGAAGAAGATTATGAGCTACCTGAAGAGCTAGCCAGGTTATTGAGACAAGAGGAGAAGGTTATCACTCCTCATCAAGAGGAAATGGAGACAGTTAATCTTGGTACCGAGGAAGACTTAAAAGAGGTGAAGATCGGGGCCCGTCTACAAGATTCAGTGAAAGAACATCTTATTGACATGCTTCGGGAGTATGTGGATGTTTTTTCCTGGTCTTATCAGGATATGCCAGTTCTGGATACCGACATTGTTATGCACAAGTTGCCTCTAAAGGAAGACTGCCCTCCAGTAAAACAGAAGCTTCGCCGTACTCGTCCGGATATGGCTATGAAGATAAAAGAAGAGGTACAAAAACAGTGGGATGCCGGTTTCCTTGCTGTAACTAGTTACCCGCTGGGGATTGCTAACAATGTACCAGTGTCTAAGAAGGATGGAAAAGTACGGATGTGTGTGGATTACCGGGATCTGAACAGAGCTAGCCCAAAGGACGACTTCCCTTTACCTCACATTAATGTATTGGTCGACAACACGACTCATTTCTCGGTGTTCTCCTTCATGGATGGATTTTCAAGAAATAATCGGATCAAGATGTCGCCTGAAGACATGGAGAAGACAACTTTCATCACACCCTTTGGCACATTCTGTTATAAGGTGATGCCATTCGGACTGAAGAATGTTGGTGCCACTTATCAACGGGCTATGGTAACATTATTCCACGACATGATCCACAAAGAAATTGAATGTTATGTGGATGACATGATTGCCAAGTCCCTCACAGAAGAAGACCACCTGGTGAATCTGTTGAAGCTGTTCAAACGTCTGAGAAAGTACCAGTTGAAGCTAAACCCCAACAAATGCACATTCGAGGTGCGATCCGGTAAGCTGCTGGGATTTATTGTAAGTGAAAAGGGAATTGAAGTTGACCCTGATAAAGTCAAATCCATACAAGAGATGCCTGCACCAAAGACTTAAAAAGAAGTTCGGGGGTTTCTAGGTAGATTGAACTACATCTCAAGGTTCATATCTTACCTTACAGCAACCTTTGAGCCTTTGTTCAAGTTGTTAAGAAAAGAACAAACAGTCAGGTGGAATGAAGACTGCCAGAGGGCTTTTGACAAAATCAAGGAATACTTACAAGAGCCTCCAATTCTTATGCCTCCAGTTGAAGGAAGACCTCTGATAATGTACTTGACAATATTAGAAGAGTCAATGGGGTGTGTGCTGGGCCAGCATGACGAGTCTTGTCGAAAAGAGTATGCAATATACTACCTAAGCAAAAACTTTACCGACTGTGAACAACGTTATTCACTGCTCGTGAAAACTTGTTGTGTTTTAGCGTGGACTGCTCGCCGACTAAGGAAGTATATGTTGACCCATACTACCTTATTGATCTCAAAGATGGATCTAGTCAAGTATATATTTGAGAAGCCAGCACTTACCGGACGGGTTGCAAGATGGCAAATAATTCTCACAGAATACGAAATTCAGTACACATCTCAGAAAGCCATCAAAGGTAGTGTATTGTCTGACTATCTGGCTGAGCAACCCATTAATGATTACCAGCCTATGAGATTTGACTTCCCTGATGAGGACATCATGTTCATAAAAGCAAAAGATCATGAAGAGCCTGTTCACACTGAAGGGCCTGACCCAGAAGAAGAATGGACTATGATGTTTGATGGGGTTGTTAATATGAATGGTCGTGGTGTTGGTGCAGTACTCATTACACCTAAGGGAGTTCACATGCCTTTCTCGAAAAAACTCACTTTTAACTGCACTAATAATGAAGCTGATACGAAGCCTGTATCATGGGTCTTGAGGAGGCCATTGACCTCAGGATCAAGACTCTAACTGTATTCGGAGATTCAGCTCCGGTAATCAATCAACCCAATGGCAAATGGTATACTCACCAGGAGCATTTGATTCCATACCGGGATTATACGAGGAGATTACTGACTTTCTTCACAACAGTCAAGCTTGAGTATATCCCTTGAGATGAAAATCAGTTTGCAGATGCTCTGGCTACCATTTCATCCATGATAGAAGTTCAAACAGCCAACTTTGTGCCTCGAATTTCGGTATCCATACTTGACAGACCAGCATACGTATTCTCATCAGACCTTGCTAAAGATGATAAGCCTTGGTTCTATGACATCAAGTGCTTCTTGGAGGATCAAACATACCCACTTGGGGCATCATCCAATGACAAGAAGACATTAAGGAGGCTAGCTGGTAGTTTCTTCCTGAATACTGATGGTTCCTTGTACAAGCGCAACTTTGACATGGTACTCCTCAGATGTGTTGATAAGGCAGAAGCAGACTCGTTGATGCACGAGGTGCATGAAGGATCTTTCGGTACCCATGCTGGAGGACATGCAATGCCTAAAAAGTTATTGAGATCAGGCTACTACTGGATCACAATTGATGCAGACTGTTGTGCTTATGCCAGAAAATGCCGTAAATGCCAGATTTATGCAGACACAGTGCATGTGCCTCCGAATCCTTTGAATGTGATGTCTTCACCTTGGCCCTTTGCCATGTGGGGCATTGATATGATTGGAAAGATTGAACCGACTGCTTCAAATGGCCACAGATTCATCCTGGTAGCCATTGATTATTTTACCAAGTGGGTTGATGCAGCTTCGTATGCGAATGTCACCAGGCAAGTGGTAGCCCGATTCCTGAAGAGAGACATCATCTGTCGGTATGGAGTGCCCGAGAAAATCATTACTGATAATGGTTCCAATTTAAACAACAAAATGATGGCAGAACTGTGTCGGGACTTCAAGATCCAACATCACAACTCTTCTCCTTACAGCCCAAAGATGAATGGCGCTGTTGAGGCAACTAACAAGAATATCAAGAAGATTGTGCAGAAGATGGTGGTAACATACAAAGATTGGCATATGATGCTACCATTTTCCTTACATGGATACCGTACCTCAATCAGAACATCCACTGGGGCAACGCCGTATCAACTTGTGTATGGTATGGAGGCAGTCCTACCTGTTGAAGTTGAATTACCCTCTTTACGGGTACTGATGGATGTCAAACTGAATGAAGCAGAATGGGTCCGATCACAGTACAATCAACTGAATCTGATCGAAGAGAAGAGATTAGCTGCAATCTGTCATGGGCAGTTATATCAGAAAAGAATGAAGAAAGCCTTCGATCAGAAAGTCAGGCTTCGGGAATACCAAGTAGGAGATATTGTGCTGAAAAGACTCCTTCCTCCTCATACAGACCACAGGGGCAAGTGGACTCCAAATTACGATGGTCCGTTCATAGTAAAGAAAGTTTTCTTGTGTGGGCTCTGATAAGGGAATAAGCGAACAACTGCATTCTGAATTCGTCTGTATCACTTACAACATGGCAAGCTTCGAAGGGTTCAAGCATCGGTCAGAACCAGCCTTCTTCAGATAGCAGGATGAGAAGAACGCCAAAAGTCATACGAAGTCATAGCGAAAGGGAAGCTCACTAAAGCGTCATCAACATTGCCAGCACCTTTTGTTTCTCAATTTTGTAACAACCTCCTCATTTCAGGGGATTTGTTTCTTTGACTATATTTGCCAATTCAAGGCACCCAAATTAATAAGATCAGATTTTTCAGTCACATTTTCGTCTTGTACATTTTATTGGCAAAAATGTCCGATATCCTTCATATAACGTTTGCATAAAAACAAATGTGCTTTTCTAATCACATGCTTGCAGGAAATATATTACTTACTCCCGAGAGTGTCTAAACTCCTATGATGGAATCCAGTAAGGGATACCTCGGGGTACTTATGCGTTTCTTTGTCATAATAGGATTGCAGGTATTCAGAGAGCAACATGGGGCATGAAAGGTTTCCCCCCAGCAAAGCTGCCAAATCTTTGTTTCCTCAGCACATCTTCCAAACAACACCGGAAATGCTCTCTCCCCATCAGGGTTACTGGGCATCACTTCTCCAACACATCTTTTAGAGCAGTACCAGAAGGGGCTCATTTCCCCCAGCTAAGTTGTCAATATCTTCATCCTCAGCAGGATCCCCATAGAAATCCCTTGGAAGATTGTTCAGTGATTGTTCCTCCCCCAGCCGGGTGCTAGACACGGAACCATTTCCCCACAAAGTTCCAGTCTCTCCCGTAAGGGCAATGTCTGAATTTCTCGCACAACAAAGTGATGAAAGCATCCATAGCCCCAACTGGGCTCCTCATTACTAAGATAGGTCTATCAATGACCTATTTCCCCAAGAAAAGCTATATATCAGATCTACCAATGATCTCATCCCCAACTGGGATATTCTTTCAAGCAGATCAATCGGAGATCTCCACAGCAACGGGATCCGAAGTCCCGGATCGGTATCTTTGCATAATCATAGCATTCGCATCATATTTCCCCTCAGAGCGTAGCATTTTATCTAATACGGAGCATTATGGCAAAAATCAAACATATTGCATAATCGCAAGTCATGTTTTGAATCGAACACCTGTATATACCAACGTTCCGTCAGTAATGTATATAGAGACTCATACTCCCAGCAGAAAGCCAAAGCGTCCCCGTTGCACTCACAAATACATATTAATATATACTCTTTTCGACACCCGTCCGTGTCATATCATTCCCCTGCAGAAATAAACCACAAACATATATATATCTATATACACTCCGTTGACACCCGTCTGTGTCACCACTCCCTGGCATGGTTGCTTAAACACTTGTCGTAAACCAAACACTTGTTTATAATACACTTCTTTTTGACACCCGTCCGTGTCATCTTACCCCCCACATATCGTCAGAATATCTTTTACACTTATAAATTCATAACTTATACACTTCCTCTTATGATACTCGTCTGTGTCATACTCTCCCCAGCAAGTTGAACGCTCATCTGTGTCTCACTTATGCTAGTTTTTACGCATACAGATACTCCTCCGTATCTTGTATACACCACTCTTTCCCCTCAGATTCGGCACTCGTTTGTGTTCTTTGTTAACCAGTTGGTACTCGTCCGTATCATCATCTCTGAACATGCGTCAGCGTTTGTTTCTACCGATACTCGTCTGTATCATAGTCTTAAGGATGCTCATCCGCATCTTTAATCTATACACAGTATCAAACACTTATACCTTTTATTTCTTGGATATAAACATTCGTCCGTGTTTACTATTCGCCAACAAAACCCAGTAAATTATTCCTTTTTTTATATGACATTCGTCATATGTCATGATACTTTCGGCAGCCGTACCCTGCCAGGTGATCGTCCTTCACCTTTCGATGATCGTCCTTCATCATTCCCCCAGCGGAGTCTCCATTATTAGAACCATTTTATTCTATCTGACATTCGTCCTATGTCATGATACTTTTCAGCAGTCGTCCCCTGCTAGGTGATCGTCCCTCACCTTTTGATGATCGTCCTTCATCACTTTATCTGATGGTCGTCCCCATCGTGTATCTTGTTATCAGACATTCGTCCTATGTCATGATAAACCCTGAGAGCAGCCGTACCCTGCTAGGTGATCGTCCTTCACCTCTTGATGATCGTCCTTCATCATGCTTATCTGATAGCCGTCCCTATCGTCGACTTTTTCTATCCGGAATTCGTCCTATGTCGTGATATTGTCGGCAGTTGTACCCTGCCTGGTGATCTTCCTTCACCTTGGATGACCATCCCTCATCCTTATCCCCAAAAGAGCAACCGTCCCCTGCTAGGTGATCGTCCTTCACCTTTGATGAATGTCCCTCATCATTTATTTCGTTAACTTGATGGTCGTCCCCATCGTTGAATTTACCTTTAAATCCCCAGAGAACCTCGTTATTTTACTTGATGGTCGTCCCCATCATGATCTCTTTATTTCCCTAGCATGTCGGTCGTCCCCGTCATTGATTTTATCCCCAACATTCGTCCTCTGCTCAATGGTCGTCCTCTATCGCCCGCATTTTGATAATCATACTATATTGTCTTTTACAATTTATATCCCTTATCTTCTTCGCACCCAGTGAGTGAAAATTTTGGACTGTCTTTGGTATTCAACCACAAGTTATCTTGTTCGCCTATTAAGCCGTCGCTTACATCCTGCACAGCTAACTCATGCTTGAATAGGGGCAGCTGTAAACACCCAAAATTTTCCCTCACTAAGTTCACACCATGTCTTGTGATCTTTTCATTTGCATAAGTTCAATCATATCATCTCATGTTACATTTTTACTTCACTGCATTGGTTCAAAGTCATCTGCATCTAGGGTTTGTGATCTGAGTGATCCATGAGCCATCTGAGCCACTCCAAAGGTCTTCAATCATCTCAAGAGGGTCCATGTATGTTAAAACATCATATTATATCCTCTCAAGATCAAGGAAGTCAGAAAATCACAAGAACTGAGAAAGCATGGAAGTTGAGCTAGGGTTTAACTGCACAGATGACCTGAAATTAGGTTTTTGGTTTCAGAGGCCATAACTCCAAATTTTTTGGTCATTCTTGTTTCTAATGTTCTCAATATGATATAAGGATCATACATACCATGTTTGATGAAGAAATTCATTGTGGAAGTCATCTGATCACTGGGTAACTTCCTGAGCAAGTCAGAGACCAATCAGGGCATCTGAGGCCCCCACCAATGGACCCAAAGTGAATTTTTCATCAAATTGAAGTTATATGGTCTTTATTTGATCATTGAAGTGTTTATAAGTTCACAAATTTGAAGAAAAGTGAGCAAAACCAAAAGTTGCAAAAAATGGAATTGACTTGTATTGTAAACTTTCCATTTTGGGAAAGTTTTTCAACCTCCTCTTTCTCAACCAAAAATGCTTCAAATGAAAAATTGTTGGTCATGAAAGTTGTAGATTGGATCATTCCCTTTTCAAAAAGTACAAGAACAAGACCTAATTCATTTTGGAACTCAATTTATGGCTTTCCAAAGTTGGCAAAAATCACATAATTTCATGTTTTATGCCAAAGAGGGAATGTTGCAAAACCTCATGTCAAGCTTCTTTGTGACTTCAATTTGGCTTCTAATCATCATGCAAACATAACACATTGCCTAAAACTCAGAATTGGCCCAAGAATTTCCAAATTTCATGACTTGCACATAAAGAAATCTCAAAAGGGCCAAAGGTTCACAAAATTGCAAAACCTCCCATAAACTTTCACAAACTTGCTGATTTGCCTCAAAGTGGTTTCCATGGACATCCTCAATCCCAGCTGCACCAGACACCCCTTTGTCCTTGTCATGAACCAGCCTATACCTCAAAGTAGAACTTTGTTGACTTTTTTGCAAGAAGGTCATACCAATCAGCATAGCCCACACAGACTCCACAAACCTATCACAACTTGATATGTGGACAAAATGAAACTCAAAACACACAAGAAGCAAGCCTGAAACCACAACATTGCCATAGTTCACAAAAACTCTCCCTCTTGCATTCTCTATCGAATCTCACAACTCAGCCACTCATTCTCAAAACTTCTTCCACCATTCATCTCCAAATTCATCACTGATCATTTCCCACCCATCAAAACAGCCAAGAACCCCTCACAAACAAAACACGATTTTATGGCCAGTTGAACACAAACTCACAAACCAGTCATAAAAAACTCCATCCAAGCTTCAAAGCTTCTTCAGGGAGGTCATTGGAGCCATTTTGAAGCAAGGAAGCAGTCAGAAAGCTCCTGGGTTGAAAGCTCCACCTCAGGTAGCCATGCGAATTATTTTTTCCAGAAGCTTTATTTTAAGTTACTAAATGATTAAGCATGCTCCCCTGAATACACTGAGCTTTGTAATTTTGAAAATGATTGAGAAATGAGGTTGTATGGTTGTTCTGAAATTTTTTCCATTTTTAAACTTTGAATCGAATCTTGTTTATGAGTGAAAAGAAATGAAGTTTGAGAGTGGGTTTGATCTTAGGAAGGTGAGAGGAACCAATCTAGAGCTTTAGAGCTCCAGAAATGGCCTAGGGAGTGTTTTGGGAAATTTTCAGGGGAGGTGTGGCCGGAGAAGATGACCGGAGGTCATTTCCGGCCACCTGAAAGTAATTAATTAGATTAATTAGGGTTAGGGCACTTTTTGAACCTGAACCGTTATATCAAGCCTTCCCGCGTGCAGTGTAGAGTCAGGATCATGTCATTAATGTTTAATTAGGTTTAATTAATATTTTAATTGAGTTTAGCTCAGTTTAAATGTGGGCCGTCCAGATGCACGCCCAGTCAACCCATTCAAAACCCAGTTTCAATCCCCACCATCCATCCTTCTTACTTTCCATTTATTTTGTTTTTATTTCATTTTTTCTATTTTATCTTATACGAATTTTTAAAAATAGTAAAAATAGTCAAAAAATTCTAAATTTTTTTTATCAAACCTTTTATTAATTTTCAGAACCCAAAAATATTTTTATTTTTATTTTCTGCATTAAAAAAATATTTTTAAACCATTTAAATGTTATTTTTAATTAGTTAATTGATTTTAATTAATTAAAAATACATTTAAGCATTTAAAAATCACACAAAAAATCAAAAAACATCGTTGAACATTTAGAAGCATTTACAAACTCACCACACAAATTTATTTTTGGTTTTGATCATGCTTTGACATTTTTTAGTGGAATTAGGGTTCTTTAATTGTTCATTTTCTAACCCTAACTTCAAAAATTCATAACTTTTAAACCAAGTTGAGTTTGTGAATGATTCATTTTGCATTGTTCTATGCATGACTTCTAGTTCCTAAAAACATTTTTGTTTCATTTTTATCTTTCATTTTCAATTTATTTGGCATTTTTCATTTAGGATCACCCTTAAAACCCTAGAAACTTAGGAATTTCATAGCTCCCTTAGGGTTTAGCTTCTGACCTCCCCCTTTGGATGGTAAACTAGTATAGGTTTAGGGTTCCTTTGAGTCCATTTTCAATTTTTTATCTTATGATTTGCTTCTGTTTTTGAGTTTTGCATCTCACATGTGTCGCTCCCACCAAATGAGGCTGAGTCAAATGGGGTACAGACGCGAACGGTCGGCGAAAAGAGAGAGAACACACAAGGGTGAGCTCAAAAGACAAGAGTCGCCAGCTAGGCATTTTTTTCCCGAAGGAAAGGTAATGCTGCATAGACCTAGAAAGATATGGATAAGACGGTCGCGAACCAGAGAGACTGGGAAAGGGGGTTGGTTACAACCTGGGAAGGTATTAGCACCCAGATTGTCCGTCGTACTCGACGAGATCCACGCTTAAAAGATTTGTGTTTTAAAGGGGTAGTGTCAGTGCAATTTGTGTATCAAAGCTGGAAAGAATGCAAGTGTCAGTGCAAAAGAAAAGTGAAGTGTATAAGAGAAGTGTCAGTGCAAGAACAAGAGTGAAATGCTCAAGACTCTGAGGCTTAAAGAAAAATGCTGGAAAGAGGGGGAATATACAGAGACTTTTGTTCGATAACCGTTAGGTTATGCCTACGTATCCTCTCGTGCAATGAGGAAGTCAGAACAATGTAGTTCGACTCAAAGAGACTGAAAGATAAATTGACTTGTGAACTGCTTACTTGTCTATGCTCAAGTGTATGACCTGTCTGGCTCAGGTGCAAACTGTCTTGCATTAGACGGGAGAAGCAAGTTCTCGCTTGTGAGTGAGTGAGGTGAGAAAAGAATCCCGGAGGAGACGATTATTGTTTGTTTTTGGTATTTTCAGTCTTTTTATTGCTTTTTGAAGTTTGTTATAAGAAAATGAGCTTAAGCCTAAACCAAAGGGTTAGTAAACTCATTACATCTTCCCTTTGATTAGGGGTAGTGAGAATGCCTTAAGTATGAGGTAAGCACCTCACACTTAATCACCATGGTGTAGGATTAAGATCATTAACCTACTTGTAATTACTTAGATGTTTTTGGTGTTTTTGTTTTAGTGTTAAGTAATGAGTTTAAGCCATAATCAAAGATTTAATGGACTCATTACACCATCCTAATAGAAGGATAATAGATGAGAACATTTAAGCTGAGGAAGGCTCCTCAACTTAATCCATGATTAGGGATTAACCTCATGACAAAACAAAGCCTTTATTAAATGGATTTTAATTAATGATAAGATGAAGAAGTGATTTTTATGGTTTTTAAGACAACTTGAGGGGGACTTGTGCATTAACACTAGGGTTAGTCCTTCTTAACCAATTAAGGAAGAATTAGAACCCTAATGCAAGGCCCAAGTTACAAGCTTGATGTCTTAGTTATTATTAAGTGAATTGATTAAAGGGTTTAAACACATTAAGGGTTTAACACTTAGGATTAAAGTTATACACTCCATCCTAATAGAAGGATGCAGGCATAAGCTTAATCACAAAGCCTTAAAACCTTTAGGGTTTAGTCCTTGATTAAGAGATGAGAAGAGAAGACTCAAAGATGACACAAAGGTAAAAGATAAATGGGGGACTAATCAAATCCTAATTGTTATCATACTTGGAGATCCTAGGGTTTGTGAGGCTTAAGAGAGAAAGAATCTTCAAAGAGCCACCAAGGAAAGAAGCAGATGAAAGGAGAAAGAAGCAGAGAGAAACAAGACAACTTGCTTCACTTAAGAAGACAAGTTGCTTGAAGGAAGAAAGTGGGAAAGAGCATGAATGAGCAAGCTCACTTCAATACACAAGATAAAATGCAGCAATGGTGCATAAAAGGGATGAGAAGAGATTGTGAGAAGTGAAGGCAAATTCACTTCTCAAAACAACTTACCACCTGAAAAGTTAGCAAAAGAAATGAAATGCAATGAAGATGAAATGAAATTCCATGATGCAAGACAAAGTCAGAAGCATAAACATGATTTCAATGATGCTAATAGATGATGCAAACACATATCAAGAGTTGTGGATGATCATACAAGGATGAGTATGCAGATGAAGCATGCTTTGAACCATAAAAGTTCATGAATGTTTATTGAATGATATGAATGCACAACATGGAAAATGGAAGATGAAATGATCAAGCATGATTCTAATATGTCCTAAGATGTCTTATATGTCATGAGGATGCACAAAATATCATGGCAAGTTCATGTATGCAAGCAAATGGGAGATGGATGCAAAGGAAAGCAAGAATTAGGGTTTATGAACATCATGCAACAACAAAATCAAAATCAGAAGTAAATGACATGATAAAAAATTAAAAATAGAATCAAAGGAACCCTAACCCTACACAAGTTCACTGCCCAAAGGAGGAAACCTAAATCTTAACCTATGGAAGTTATGAATTTTCTAAGTTAACTAGGGTTTCAAGGCACCTCAAAAGGAAAAATGCACATCAAATTGAAAATGAAATATAAATTCAAACCAATTTTACCCTGGAAACTACATGATATGAAGGATGCAATGCAATTTTAGGCAGAATGAATTTTTCTAAGTTAGGACCAAAATATTGCCTTTAAACAACATTAATTCCAATGAAAATTGTCAACATACATCAAGGACCAAAAAGAAATTTGTTTGAAGTGTTGGATAATGTTTCTAAATGTTTTAAAATGCAATGTGAATTTTTTGGTGATTTTTAAATACCTAAATGCATTTTTAATTAATTAATTTCCATTAACTAATTAAAAATAAACATTTAAATGATTTAAAAATATTTTTTAATGCAAAAAATAGAAATAAAAATATTTTTGGGTTCTGAAAATTAATAAAAGGTTTGACAAAAAATTTCAGAATTTTTTAATGTGTTTTGCTATTTTAAAAAATTCGTAGATACAAAACAAATAAAAATAAAAATGAATTTAATGAGAAAATGAGAAAGTCAAACCATCCAAGGGCCCAGATTCAAACTTAGGGGGGCGGGAATTGACTACGCGCGCGAACGAACGGCCAGAATTCAGATCTCACTAATTATGATTAAACCCTAATCCTGAGCCCTGATCACTTTCAGATGACCGGAACAGTGTTCCGGTCGTCTTCTCCGGCCAACCAAAACTCCAATCTCACTCAATACGCATCAAAACTTCATCAAACACTCTAGAATCAATCCTTAAACATCACTGAATCTAAACCCCACCACGAAAATCATTTATTTTCCATGAATCAAGAGAATCAGATCAAAACGCATTTCACGGGCAAAGTTTCAGAACCACATAACATTCTCAAAACTCAATCATTTTCAAAAATAAAAGCATCAACATGATCAGGGCAACATGAGGAACACGTTTATAACCTAAAATCAAGCTTCTGGAAAAAATTTTCTTAAGGTTACCTGAGTTGGAGCTTTCGAAAGTGGTACTGTTTGGCTGCTTTTTTGCTTCAAAACTGCTCCATTGATCTCCCTCAAGTGTTTGTGATGCTTAGCTGAAGTTTTTGTGGCCTCAAGATGGAGATTGCAGAAGCTCAGTTTGTGCAATGTGAAAATCGTATTTCTGATTGTGGGTTTTTCAGGGCAAATTGATGGTTGGGAAATGATCAGAGGGTTAGGGTGAGTTGTTCTGTGGAATTTGTTTTGAGGTTTCAAGCTTGTGTGATGAGTTTCGAAGAAAAATGCATAAGAGAGGATTTTGGTGAATGTTGTGCTATGAGAGGTTTCAGCTTGTGTTGTATGGTATGTTGAGTTGCTTTTGGTCCATGTATCAAGTTGTGATAGGTCAGAGAGTTGTTGCTGGCCTATGTTGATTGGTATGGGCAAGTTGCCAAAATGTCAAAAGTTGGTGTACTTGAGGTATGGGTCATGGCAGGCCAAGGACAATGGGGTGTCCTGCGCAGCAAGGATCAAGGGCAACCATGGAATTCAAATTGAGGTCAATTAGCAAGTGGATGGAAGCTTATGGGTGGTTTTGCAAATTTCATGAAGTTTGGTCTCTTTTTGGATTCCTTAATGATCAAGGCATGGAAATGAGTGATTCTTTGGGCCATTCTGATTTTTAGGTCATGAATTGTGTTTGTATGATGATTAGAAGTCACTTTGAAGTCATAGAAATGCTTGGCAAGTGTTTTTTGCAAATTCCCTCTTTGGCACAAAAGTGAAATTTTAGTGATTTTGTCCAACTTTGACAAGCCATAACATTTGATCCAAAATGATTAAAATGAGTTCTTGTACTTTTTGAAAAGGGAATGATCCAATCTAAAACTTTCATGACCAAAGTTTTCTCATTTGAAGCATTTTTGAATCAAAAAAAGGAGGTTGAAAAACTTTCCCAAAATGGCAAGTTTACATTATAAGTCACTTTCCCAAAAAAGCA
Source organism: Lathyrus aphaca (assembly GCA_963966055.1). NCBI lineage: Eukaryota > Viridiplantae > Streptophyta > Magnoliopsida > Fabales > Fabaceae > Lathyrus > Lathyrus aphaca. Next base: position 272,839,344 of record OZ014522.1, read on the forward strand.
ACTTTGCTAATGGCTTGAAATTCTTCAATTTTGTGAACTTATAACATCTTCTATGATCAAATAAAGATCATACATATTCAAAATGTTGGAGAAATCCCTTTGGTTGGGTCATTGGGGGCCTCAGATGCCCTGATTTTGCACTGACTTGCTCAAGAAGTCATCTCCTGATCAGATGCCTTCCCCATTGAATTTCTTCATGAAAATTGATATGCATGATCCTCATAACATATAGAGACCAATAGAAACAGGAATGACCAAAAACTTGGAGTTATGGCCTCTGAAACCAAAACCCTAATTTTAGGTCATCTGTGCAGTTAAACCTGACTCTGCTTCCATGCCTTTCTCAGTTCTTGTGATTGTTTGACTTTCTTGACCTTGTGAGGATATAATATGATGCTTGAAAATACAAGGACCCTCTTGAAGTGATTGATGAACTTTGGAGTGGCTCAAATGGCTCAGGGATGGCTCAAGTCCCAAACCCTAGATGCAGATGATTTTGAATTAATGCAGTGCAACAAAAATGCAATATGAGATGCTATGGTTGAACTTATGCAAATGAAAAGAGTCACAAGCCATGGTGAAATGAGTGAGGGAAAATTTGGGGTGTTTACAGCTGCCCCTATTCAAACATGAGTTAGCTGTGCAGAATGTAAGCAACGGCTTAACAGGCAGGCAAGATAACTTGTGGTTGAATATCAAAGACAGTCCAAAATTTGCACTCACAGAATGAAGACGAAAAGGGATATAGATTGTAAAAGAAAATAAAGTATGATTATAAAGTGTGGGCGATGGAGGACGACCGTCGAGCAGAGGGCGACTGCTGGGGATAAAGCAATGACAGGGACGGCCGACGTGCTGGGGATATAAGAGATTATGATGGGGACGGCCATCAAGTAGAGAAATAAGACTTTTTTGGGGATTAAAGGTAAATGATGGGGACAACCATCAAGTAGAGAAATAAGACTTTTCTGGGGATTAAAGGTAAATGATGGGGACGACCATCGGGCTGAAGAAATAAATGATGAGGAACGGTCATCAAAGGTGAAGGACGATCACCTAGCAGGGGATGGCTGCTCTGTTGGAGATAAGGATGAGGGACGGTCATCCAAGGTGAAGGACGATCACCTGGCAAGGTACGGCTGCCGAGAATATCACAACATAGGACGAATGCCGGATAAAAAGGTCGACAATGGGGACGGCCATCGGATAAGCATGATGAAGGACGATCATCAAGAGGTGAAGGACGATCACCTAGCAGGGTACAGCTGCTCTCGGGGTTTATCATGACATAGGACGAATGTCAAATAACAAGATCAACGATGGGGACGACCATCAGATAAAATGATGAAGGACGATCATCAAGAGGTGAAGGACGATCACGTAGCAGGGGACGGCTGCTAAAAATATCACGACATAGGACGAATGTCGGATACGGAGGGGTTCTAATGAATAGAGACTCCACCGGGAATGATGAAGGACGATCATCAAAAAGGTGAAGGACGATCACCTGGCAGGGGACGGCTGCCGAAAGGCATCATGACATAGGATGAATGTCAGATAGAAAGGAAATAAATTATTGGGGTTTGCTGGGGGACTCTTCTGGGGAATAATAGACACAGACGAGTGTCTAAATTCAAGAAAATATAAGTGCTTTGACACGGTGTATAGATTAAAGATGCGGACGAGCATCCTTAAGACTATGATACGGACGAGTATCAGTAGAAACAATCGCTTGACACATGTTCAGAGATGATGATACGGACGAGTATCAACTAGTTAACAAAGAACACGGACGAGTGTTGACTCTGAGGGGATTTAAGTGGCATATACAAAATACAGACGAGTATTTGTATGAGAAAAAAGTGATGAGTGAGACATAAACGAGTGTTCAACTTGCTGTGGAGAACACGACACGGATGGGTGTCGGAAGAAGTGTATTATAAACAAGTATTTGATCTACAATCAGCGTTTAGTTAATCATGCTGGGGGAGGGTGACACAGACGAGTGTCAAAGGAGGAAAACACATATGTATTAGTGGGTGCAAAGGGGACGCTTTGGCTTTCTGCTAGGGATATGGCACATACGAGTGTCAAGAAGCATCTGTAATGTATAAGCATCTGTTTAGGCGACTTTACTGGGGAATGATGACACGGACGAGTGCCAAAAGGAGCATGTTTCTGTATTCTGCCGGGGAGTTTGAGAGGTATTTAGTATATTGCTGATGGAACGTCAGTATTTACAAGTGTTCTGTTCGACACATGGCTTATGATTATGCAATATGTTTGATTTTTGCCGTAATGCTCCGTATTAGACGGAATGCTACGCTCTGTGGGGAAAATATGATGCGAATGCTATGATTATGCAAAGATACCGATCCGGGATTCGGATCCCGTTGCTGTGGAGATCTCTGGCTGATCTGCTTGAAGTGGATATCCTAGTTGGGGATGAGATCATTGGAAGATCTGACATATTCGACTCTGCATGGGCAAATAGATCACTGATAGACCTATCTCAGTAATGGGGGACCCAGCTGGGGTTTGTGGAGCTTTCGTCACTCTGTTGTGAGATCTTCAGGCGTTGCCCTTCTGGATAGAGGTTGAAACTCTGCGGGGAGATGGTTCCCTGTCTTTGCACTTGGCTGAGGGGGAATGATGACTGGAAACTCAGCTGGGGAGAAAGCAACCTTGGTGCCATTTGGAAGATGTGTTGAGTAGATAAAGATTTAACAGCTTGCTGGGGAGTTGTTTTTTGTGCCCCATGTTGCGCTTTGAACACCTGCAATCCTGCATGACAAAGAAACGTACAAGTATCCGAGGTATCCCTTACTGGATCCCATCAAAAGAGTTTAGACACTCCTGGGAGTAAGTATATTTCCTGTAAGCACGTATTTATTATTTTTCTTTTAGAAGGTGGGCATCTGTATTTATGCAATCAATATCTTAAGGACATCGGGCATTTTTGCAAATGAGATTAAAATGTACGAGACGAAATATGACTGAACATCTGATTTTATTAATTTACGTGCCCTGAATTGGCAAGAAACAGTCAAAGAAACGGATCCCCTGAAATGAGGAAATCGTTACAAATTGAGAAACAAAAAGATGCTGGCAATGCTGGTGACGCTTCGGTGTGCTTCCCTTTTGCTATGACCCGTATGACATTGACGTTCTTCTCATCTTGCTTTCTGCGGAAGGCTGATTCTGGCCGATGCCCGAACCTTTCGGAGTTCACCATGTTGTTAGTGATACAGATGAATTCAGAATGCAGTCGTTCGCTTATTCCCTTATTTTGCATGGATCGCCCTTTCGGGTTTTCAATCCACCGGGATACCCATTTTTTCCTGAGTTGTCCGATGTGGCTTTTCAACTCAGCGGGTGCACATTTTTTCATTTTATTTTCCCTTATTTTTGCCCGAGTCTTTTATTTTGTTTTTGACTCGCCGGGATGCCCTATTTTTGCCTGGACTTACATTCTGTTTTTATGTCCAGCGGGTCATTCCTACGCGAAGTATTTTTTAACTGCATCTGAATTCATAGGGGACAGGAAGTCTTCACCATCCATAGTACTGAGCATCAGTGCTCCACCGGAGAAAACTTTCTTTACTATGAACAGACCATCATAGTTCGGAGTCCACTTGCCCCTGTGGTCTGTATGAGGAGGGAGGAGTCTTTTTAGCACAAGATCTCCTACTTGGTATTCTCGGAGCCTGACTTTCTGATCGAAGGCCTTCTTCATTATTTTCTGATATAACTGCCCATGACAAATTGCAGCCAATCTCTTCTCTTCAATCAGATTCAGTTGCTCGTATCGGGATCAGACCCACTCTGCTTCATTTAGCTTAACATCCATTAGTACCCGCAAGGAGGGTAATTCAACTTCAACTGGTAGGACTGCCTCCATACCATAAACAAGCTGATAAGGCATTGCCCCAGTGGATGTTCTGATTGACGTTCGGTACCCATGTAAGGCAAACGGTAGCATTTCATGCCAATCTTTATAGGTAACCACCATCTTCTGCACAATCTTCTTGATATTCTTGTTAGCTGCCTCCACAGCGCCATTCATCTTTGGCCTGTAAGGAGAAGAATTGTGGTGTTGGATCTTGAAGTCCCGGCATAGTTCTGCCATCATTTTGTTGTTCAAATTGGAACCATTATCAGTAATGATTCGCTCGGGCACTCCATACCGACAAATGATATCTCTCTTCAGAAATCGGGCTACCACTTGCCTGGTCACATTTGCATAGGAAGCTGCTTCAACCCACTTGGTGAAATAGTCAATGGCTACCAGGATGAATCTGTGGCCGTTTGAAGCGGTCGGTTCAATTTTGCCAATCATATCAATGCCCCACACGGCAAAGGGCCAGGGTGAAGACATCACATTCAGGGGATTGGGAGGCACATGCACTTTATCTGCATAAATCTGGCATTTATGGCATTTTCTGGCATAGGCACAACAGTCTGCATCCATTGTGATCCAGTAATAGCCTGATCTCAACAACGTTTTAGCCATTGCATGCCCTCCCGCATGGGTACCAAAAGATCCTTCGTGCACCTCGTGCATTAACAAGTCTGCCTCTGTCTTATCAACGCATCTGAGGAGTACCATATCAAAGTTCCGCTTGTACAAGGAACCGTCAGCATTCAGGAAGAAACTACCAGCTAGCCTTCTTAATGTCTTCTTATCATTGGATGATCCCCCAGGTGGGTATGTCTGATCCTCAAAGAAGCACTTAATATCAGGGAACCAAGGCTTATAATCTTTAACAACATCTGCTGAGAACACATATGCTGGTCTGTCAAGTCTGGACACTGAAATTCGAGGCACAAAGTTGGCAGCTTGAACTTTGATCATGGATGAAATGGTAGCCAGAGCATCTGCAAACTGATTTTCGTCTCGTGGGATATACTCAAGCTTGACCATTGTGAAGAAAGTCAATAACCTTCTTGTATAATCCTGGTAAGGTATCAGATGATCTTGGTGCGTGTACCATTTGCCGTTGGTTTGATTGATTACCAGAGCTGAATCTCCAAATACAGTCAAAGTCTTGATCCTGAGGTCAATGGCTTCCTCAAGACCCATAATACAAGCTTCGTATTCAGCTTCGTTGTTAGTGCAGTTAAAGGTGAGTTTTGCCGAGAAAGGCATGTGAACTCCCTTAGGTGTAATGAGTACTGCACCAACACCACGACCATTCATATTAATAGCCCCGTCAAACATCATAGTCCATTCTTCCTCTGGGTCAGGCCCTTCAGTGTGAACAGGCTCTTCATGATCTTTTGCTTTTATGAACATGATGTCTTCATCAGGGAAGTCAAATCTCATAGGCTGGTAATCATCAATGGGTTGCTCAGCAAGATAATCAGACAATACACTGCCATTGATGGCCTTCTGAGAGGTGTACTGAATATCATACTCTGTGAGGATCATTTGCCATCTTGCAACCCGTCCTGTAAGTGTTGGCTTCTCAAAAATGTACTTAACTGGATCCATCTTCGAGATCAATAAAGTAGTGTGGGTCAACATATACTGTCTCAGTCGGCGAGCAGCCCACGCTAAAGCACAGCAAGTTTTCTCGAGAAGTGAATAACGTTGTTCACAGTCGGTAAACGTTTTGCTTATGTAGTATATTGCATACTCTTTTCGACCAGACTCGTCATGCTGGCCCAGCACACACCCCATTGACTCTTCTAAAACTGTCAAGTACATGATTAGAGGTCTTCCTTCAACTGGAGGCATAAAGATTGGAGGCTCTTGCAAGTACTCCTTGATTTTGTCAAAAGCCCTCTAGCAATCTTTGTTCCACCTGATCGTTTGTTATTTTCTTAACAGCTTAAACAAGGGCTCACAGGTTGCTGTAAGGTGAGATATGAACCCCCGAACCTCTTTTTCAGTCTTCGGTGCAGGCATTTCTTAAATGGCTTTGACTTTATCAGGGTCAACTTCAATCCCTTTTTCACTTACAATAAATCCCAGCAGCTTACCAGATCGCACCCCGAATGTGCACTTGTTGGGGTTTACCTTCAACTGGTACTTCCTCAGAAGCTTGAATAACTTCAGCAGATTCACCAGGTGGTCTTCTTCTGTGAGGGACTTGGCAATCATGTCATCCACATAACATTCAATTTCTTTGTGGATCATGTCATGGAATAATGTTACCATAGCCCGTTGATAAGTGGCACCCGCATTCTCCAGTCCGAATGGCATTACCTTATAACAGAATGTGCCCCAGGGTGTGATAAAAGTTGTCTTCTCCATGTCTTCAGGTGACATTTTGATCTGATTGTATCCTGAAAATCCGTCCATGAAGGAGAACACCGAGAACTGAGCCGTATTGTCGACCAATACATCAATGTGAGGTAATGGGAAGTCATCTTTCGGGCTGGCTCTGTTCAGATCCTGATAATCCACACACATTCTCACCTTGCCATCTTTCTTAGGTACCGGTACAATATTAGCAACCCATGGCGGATAGCTAGTCATAGCAAGGAAACCGGCCTCCGACTGCTTTTGTACCTCTTCTTTTATCTTCATTGCCATATTCGGGCGAGTACGGCGCAACTTCTGTTTTACTGGCGGGCAGTCTTCTTTCAGAGGCAGCTTGTGCATGACAATGTTGGTGTCCAACCCTGGCATATCCTAATAAGACCAAGCAAAAACATCCACATATTCTCGAAGCATGTCGATCAGTTTCTCTTTCACTGAATCTTGCAGGCAGGCCCCGATCTTAACCTCTTTCACGTCTTCTTCCGTACCAAGATTAACCGTTTCAATCTCCTCCTGATGAGGAGTGATAACCTTCTCCTCTTGTCTCAAACACCTGGCTAGCTCTTCAGGTAGCTCATAATCTTCTTCAACCCCTTCATCATCTTGATTGATTGGATTGTCAAAGTCATACGAAGTCATAGCAGTGTTGTTGTCGGTGCAGTCTGGAGGGCACTTTCTGCAAGGGTGTAGATTTGTTTGTTTTAGTGATCGGTTTTATCTTATTTAGAAAAAGTGAAAATGAAATTATTTATTCTGAAAAACATTGCCATTTTATTTTTGTACAAAAAGAAAAAATGAAAAACAGTGAGCGGAAAAGAAAAGACTCATTTGCAAAATATGTCCTGATGTTCATTAATTGATCTTTGCACAAAATACAAGATGGTCCGATTACAAAATGAGTCTTGACATCTTGGGCAAGATGAAAGACTTGATGCATGCTTTAAAATACAGGAAATAATAATTACTCTGCAGGAGTAACCCTTATAATTTCCTGGGAAGACCAGTTTGAGACATGGCTTCCTGGGGTCCTTGGACGTATCCAGTTTTCCAGTTTGCGCTCGTCCTCTGACTCGTCTTCCAAATTATTCACAGCATCCGGGGTGAGCATTCCCCCGCTGACAAACTTGGGCTCTTTTGCAGCCTCTGATTGATCTTGTTGAGTTGGTCTGTAACCCAACCCAAATCGGTCTTCTTTCTTTTCCAGGGGCAACAGCTTGCCCCAGCCTTGGGCGGTACCTTCCTCAACAACCTTCTGGGCTTGCTGATATGACGTTATGGAGGTTCCCAGTATAACAGATGCTTCATTAATGTTCAGGGCCTCAAACCCCTGGCTCATGGTTTCATGGATTTCTCCATCCATTTCAATGTACTTATGTAGCCAGCTGGCTAACAAAGATGTCTTCCTCCCCACAGATAGTGATGATTTGGCCTTCCAAGTCGAATTTCAACTTCTGGTGAAGGGTAGACGTAACAGCGCCAGCGGCGTGGATCCAGGGTCTACCCAACAGACAGCTGTAGGCCGGCTGAATGTCCATCACAAAGAAGGTAGCTTTGAAGGTCTGCGGGCCAATCATCACAGGCAGATCAATCTCTCCAAGCACTGATCTCCTAGAGCCATCAAATGCTCTCACCACCAAATTACTTGGACGCAGTGCCAAGCCATCATACTCCAGCTTCACTAAGGCTTTCTTTGGTAGAACATTGAGTGATGACCCAGTGTCCACCAGTACATGAGATAGAACAGCACCCTTGCATTCCAAGGTGATATGCAAAGCCTTATTATGGTTGCGTCCCTCTGTTGTTAAGTCAGCATTGGTAAAGCCCATTCCATGACTGGTGTTGACATTTGCCACCACAGTTTCTAGCTGATTAACAGTAATCTCCTTTGGCACGTATGCTGCGTGCAGGACCTTTAACAATGCGTTCTTGTGAGCTTCAGTACACATCAACAGTGATAATATGGAGATTTTTGAGGGAGTTTGGTGAAGCTAATCCACCACCTTGTAATCACTCCTCTTTATGATTCTCATGAACTCGTCTACATCTTGTTCAAAAGATGTCTTATGAGTTTCCTTGGCAATTGGTTCTTCAGACACCACACTCTTTCCTTTTGCTTTGGCAGCAGCTTCTGCTTCGACATTAGGTCTTTGCATTTGTGAGGCAAAAAGGCGTCCGCTTCTGGTGAAGCCTCCGCCTCCCCCAACATTATCAATTTGTGGAGAAGAGGTTGATGAATCCAGAGTGATTTTCTCCCTGTTGCAGTAGAGATCAGAGCCATAATACCAAGGTATGGCATTACTGCTTTCATAAGGAACTGGTCCAGGTACCGTAATGGTAACTGGACTGACTGCTGCAGAGGAGGGTATTGTAATGGTGTGCGGATCATAGTAAATTGTGACTGGTGATCTGGCAAGAGGTGACATGGTTTGTTGTTGGAAATTGTTGTTGGGAGGAACCTCTGATGGGTCATAGTAGATTGTAACTGCTGAGACATCTTCATTAATTTTTGCTGGCGTTGTAGAAGATTCTGCTAATAAAGTGGATGCTGATGTTGTAGAAGAAATGGTTGTTGAATTTTGACTTGTTGAAGTGATGGATGGAGCCATTGCTGATGATATGGATTAATCGGTAGGAATGATTGTTGCTGCTGTTGTAGAAGAATCAGGAATTGTTGTTAAAGGAATTGCTGGATTTGTAGGCGCCGTTGTTGAGATTTGAAGGATACCATCCTTAATAAGACCATCTATGCCGCTTCTCAAATTTTCACACCCGTTGACTGCAATGTTGCAATACCCACAACCGAGCTCACACCTGGGGAACACTTGGCACTCTAGAAGCTGAGCTTTAATTTCGACCAAAGGAGTTCGAATTTGTGCAACACTGGTGATCAAGGTAGATGGTTTGTCTTCCTCAATGGCATTAATCCTCGGCCCTCCATGATTAGGCATAGGATTTTTGTTGACATTCGGAGGAGGTGCAAAATTGAGGGCTTTAGAATCCACCAGATCTTGGACTTTCATTTGCAAGGCCCTGCATTTTTCAGTATTGTGACCAGGTGCATTGGAGTGGAAAGCACACCTGGCGTTGACATCATAATTCCTTGGGAGATTGAGGGGATCTGGTGGTGCTAGCGTCCTTAACTCAACCAAGTTAAGCTTCAGGAGTTGTGGCAATAAGGCAGCATAAGGCATAGGGATAGGGTCAATAACCCTGTTTGCCTGTGATGGTCTTTGTTGGAAGGGTCGCTGTTGATGATTGCTATTGTTGTTGTTGTAGGTTCTCTGTTGCGGGTACTGAACTTGCTGTTGATAATGTGGTTGTTGTTGTTGATGATATGCTGATTGCTGAGGAATCGGAGCTGGAATGGTGACAGCTGCTACTGATCTGTGGACATACTGAGGTCTGCCCCTGCTGGCATGAATGGTATTTGTCTCACCGATCCTTCGGGGTCCCACGAAAGGCTTCCTGGGATTGCTGGATGAACTTGCACCATTATCAGAAATTTTGCCCATTTTTAATAGGCTTTCAATCCTTTCACCAGCTATGACGACATCAGCAAAGCTGGTAGAAGAGAAGGCAGCCAGTCTATCAATATACGTTCCTTGCAAAGTATTCATGAACATGTCAGCCATCTCCCTTTCTGACATGGGTGGTTGGACAGCAGCAGCAAGCTGTCTCCACCTTTGGGCATATTCTCTGAAGCTTTCTCTGGAAGACTGAGACATTCCCATTAGAAGGGTCCTGTTAGGAGCCATGTCCAGGTTATATTGATATTGTCTGATGAAGGCTTCGGCTAAGTCCTTCCAGCATCTAATAGTAGCTCTGGTTAGGTGTGAATACCACTCTCTTGAAGCCCCAGTCAGACTATCTTCAAAGTAGAAAATCCATAGCTTTTCATCCATGGTATATGCTTTAAGTCTTCCCAGGAAAGACTGTAGGTGAGTTCGCGGACAGGAGGTTCCATTGTATTTCTCAAAGCACGGGGGTTTGAATTTGTGGGGAATTCTCACCCCATCCACTAGCCCCATGTCCATTACATCGAAGCCTAAGGAATTCTGAGACTCCAAAGATCTCAACTTCTCAGCAATTTCATCTAACCTCCTATCATAGACTTCGTCTCCAGCTCCCATAACAGTAAACTACTCTTCTTGGGGATCTTCTTGCAAGATTCTCCCCCCAGCAGTATTTCCTTGCACATTTCCTGGGATGTTGACTTCCGGATCTAGATGAGGTCCAAATACTGGTGGATTAACATGAGGCTGGCCCCGCTCATTATTGCTAGTTCCTCCAGTTCCAGGATGAGGTTCCTCGGGAGTTTGCCTCTCCACCACTGCCCTTAACCTTTCTTGACTCTGGGCCAAACCAGTCATCACAACCATGAATTGAGTCATTTGGTTTCTCATCTCCACTCTTTCATTAGCCATCTGAGTTCTGATATCAGTCAGGTCCTGCTGTACTTGCTCCATTTGGATACCAGGAAGGTTGTTGCGAGTAGGGTACCGGTGCGTACAGTTGACAGGGAACACCCGGCGACGAGCAATATTTCCTGAGATCATAATAGAGTTAGAAACAAATAATAACAAAACCTACAAAACAAAACAAGGTTAGTATGCAATGCAGTATGCTTATTTGTTTTCCAAGGTATCCAGCTTGGTTCTTGGTTTTGACCTTTCCAAACCTCGAGGAAGATGCTTTGATGTTGTTGAGAAAAGAAACCCAATGAAATCAAACTAATATATTACAAATGATGAACAATACATAGTTTGTTTTACAACACATGCCCCTGGAGGGTCAAAATACAACAAAAAGAAAAGTACATCAAATGGAAATGAACAACAAGCAAAGAAGTCAAACATCCAATCCAAACTCATCTTCCTTAACCTCCTTCAAAAGTGCCTCAGTCACTGGACCAGCTGGATGCTCTGTAATGGTCCTAATGAGGAGGTTCCTTGTGGCAATGGCAGTGGTCAGCTTCTTGTGTCTGTCCTGGTCCTTTGATCTCTTCAATCCAGCTCTAAGCTTCAACTCTGAAATCTCCTTATGGGCTGCCAGCAAAGCTTCCTGCTGCTTCTTTTCATTAGCCTCTAATTGTTCAATCCTGGCTTGAATTCTCTGATCTTCTTGTGTTCGGGCTTCAGTGATCTTGACCCACCTAGCCTGACTTTCTTGCAGATAGAGATCAGTCCTAGCCTTCTGAATCTTGGCCTCCTTACAGGCATTCTTCAATATTTGCTCCCCAGCTCTTGCTTTCCTGATGTAGTCCTCTGTTTTCTCAATCTTGGCCAGATGATCCACCCTAAGCTTCTCCAACCTTTCAATGTCCAGACGACCATCACTCCTTTCCCAAAGAGTTTTCTTCAAAGCTTGAGACAGATTCTCATTCATTTCCTTCAGTTTCTCAAATTCTTCCAGGCTGACAGTTGCTGCTGGCTGTACTGTAGAGGGTCCAGGTATGTCCTCCAAGGTGAAGGGCATTCCAGTAATCTGAGCTCTAGTATGGGACCAATCATAGTACTGAGCTGAAGCAACATTATTACACCTTCCAAGAACAGCCATCCCTTTTGTCTGGATGTTGTCCCAAGCCCAAGATGCTTGCCTGACAACAGCTGAATTAGGTTTTACTTCACAATACAGGGTCTCAGAAAAATCTTGCACTCTAGGAGGGTGAACCAAGGCATAGCCCAGTTGTCTTTTAAACAGTAAAGGATTGTAGTTGATGCAACCCTTCACTCCTATTAGAGGTACATTTGGGTATTGCCCACAGCTGGTGATAATGTCTTTGCCTTTGGTGCTCTGGGTGCACCACCTAATATCATCTGAAGTCAAAGCAATGAGCCTCTTGGCCCAATTCTTCTGTTGGTGAGGGTTCAAGAAGGCATCTGACCTAGGCAGGTGTCTGAGTAGCCAGGTGTGAAACAAAGGAGCACAACATCTCACTAACTTCCCCCTTTGTTTTTCATTCCTCTGATGGATGGAGTAATAGAAATCTCCCAGTAATGTGGGCACTGGGTTCCTCAGAAGAAATAGATGAATGACATTCTTGCTGATAAATTTGGGCTCATCTACAAACAGTATAACCCCATATATGCTGAGGGCTAACAGTGCACAGACTGCCCTCCATTCTCCCAAGGAGGTCTTTAGGATGGCCTGAGAAATCAAGAAGTCTAAGTGCAAACCAGGGATCCCTGATTTTGTTGTCATGCTTTGCTCAATCAAGGCAGGCTCCAGGTACAGTGCTTTTGCTACTTCTCCATTGCTGGGAAAAGTCATTTCTGGGTTGAAAGGGAGTCCACCCCTGATAGGTACTCCAGTCAATGAGGAAAACTCTTCCAGCAGAGGCCCTAACTGAAAATATGGGAAAGTGAAGCATCTCAAAGGAGGGTCATAAAATTGCAGGCATGTGTGGATCATGCTCCTATGAGAAGGGTCAAGGTCCATAACCATATCCAGGATACCTCCATAATGCTCTCTAAGCAACGGGATATGGTCAGGTGTGATTAGTGACTGGACCTGCCTGATACCAGTCAACACATGCTCAAAGAAATGGTAGGATATGTTGCTCTTCCTGGGAGTAGTCATAAATGTTGAAGAGGAGGAAGATAGGTGCCGATGAAGATCAAGGCTGATATTGGAGATGAGCCACTGACAGGCTGATGCTGGTGATGATGAGAATAGCTGAAGCAGATAAATGATGAAGATAGCTGAAGCTGGGGTCTATGCAAAAGAAGGGGTCAAAACCAAACCAGATATGATATGGATACCCTGAAAAACAAATAAAAAAATGTTAAATGATGCAATGATGATGTATGCAAATGATATGCAAGGGTTTGTGATCAAGGTGGATCTGATTATCTATCTTGATATAGGCCCATATATGTCCAAAAGGTCCAGATGAGGGCTTAGAAATCCAGTAACCAAGGTGGGGGACTCAAATAAAGAGTCACATGTCCAGGGTTAAATCACAAGAACTTTCCAAAATGAGGTACTCTTAACCGAAACAAGTAACAGGGTATGATGTGGCCAAGGGTACCTGCAAACCTGTAAACAGCCCAACCCCCCTCACAGGTAAAGTTCTAAAACAAGGATCCTCAGACTTGGATCAGTTATGAGAAGTGTAAACACTTCTAACCCGGAGGTACAGTGTTTACAATAACCATAAAAGATCCTCCTCTAATTCACCTCAGCTTCTGAAGGTCATAATAACGGTCATCCAGACTTAGCAGGCTTCCCAGATAGCCCTAGCACTACAGGAAATCTGTAGCACAGAGTTCTCAAGAAGAAACACACATCTGAACCGTGTTTCATATTCCCGCACCAGACCGAAATGGAATGGGAAAGAACATGAACCACTCTAGCCTATGTGTCACTCAGGTCCCAGGTATAGGACCTCAAACTCTCAATGGAACCCCACCCATCAAAGCAGAAGCCATATCCAGCAATGATAATGACAGTATGAAATATAAAAAACTGTAAAGGAAAGAAATAAATAAAAGTTGTACATAAAGCAGTAAATAAAGCAAATAAATAAACACAATTAGCACATAACACCCCAGTAAACACAAATTAAACAAGCGCTAGGAGGAACCCACAAAAAGAACCAAAAGCACTGGTTATAGTATAAGGGTCCCCAGCAGAGTCGCCAAGCTGTCGCTCCCACAAAATGAGGCTGAGTCAAATGGGGTACAGACGTGAACGGTCAGCGAAAAGAGAGAGAACACACAAGGGTGAGCTCAAAAGACAAGAGTCGCCAGCTAGGCATTTTTTTCCCGAAGGAAAGGTAATGTTGCATAGACCTAGAAAGATATGGATAAGACGATCGCGAACCAGAGAGACTGAGAAAGGGGGTTGGTTGCAACTTGGGAAGGTATTAGCACCCAGATTGTCCGTCGTACTCGACGGGATCCACGCTTAAAAGATTTGTGTTTTAAAGGGGTAGTGTCAGTGCAATTTGTGTATCAAAGCTGGAAAGAATGCAAGTGTCAGTGCAAAAGAAAAGTGAAGTGTATAAGAGAAGTGTCAGTGCAAGAACAAGAGTGAAATGCTCAAGACTATGAGGCTTAAAGAAAAATGCTGGAAAGAGGGGGAATATACAGAGACTTTTGTTCGATAACCGTTAAGTTATACCTACGTATCCTCTCGTGCAATGAGGAAGTCAGAACACCGTAGTTCGACTCAAAGAGACTGAAAGATAAATTGACTTGTGAACTGCTTACTTGTCTATGCTCAAGTGTATGACTTGTCTGGCTCAGGTGCAAACTGTCTTGCATTAGACGGGAGAAACAAGTTCTCGCTTGTGAGTGAATAAGGTGAGAAAAGAATCCCGGAGGAGACGATTATTGTTTGTTTTTGGTGTTTTCAGTCTTTTTATTGCTTTTTGAAGTTTGTTATAAGAAAATGAGCTTAAGCCTAAACCAAAGGGTTAGTAAACTCATTACATCTTCCCTTTGATTAGGGGTAATGAGAATGCCTTAAGTATGAGGTAAGCACCTCACAATTAATCACCATGGTGTAGGATTAAGATCATTAACCTACTTGTAATTACTTAGATGTTTTTGGTGTTTTTGTTTTAGTGTTAAGTAATGAGTTTAAGCCATAATAAAAGATTTAATGGACTCATTACACCATCCTAATAGAAGGATAATAGATGAGAACATTTAAGTTGAGGAAGGCTCCTCAACTTAATCCATGATTAGGGATTAAACTCATGACAAAACAAAGCCTTTATTAAATGGATTTTAATTAATGATAAGATGAAGAAGTGATTTTTATGGTTTGTAAGACAACTCGAGGGGGACTTGTCCATTAACACTAGGGTTAGTCCTTCTTAACCAATTAAGGAAGAATTAGAACCCTAATGCAAGGCCCAAGTTACAAGCTTGATGTCTTAGTGATTATTAAGTGAATTGATTAAAGGGTTTAAACACATTAAGGGTTTAACACTTAGGATTAAAGTTATACACTCCATCCTAATAGAAGGATGCAGGCATAAGCTTAATCACAAAGCCTTAAAACCTTTAGGGTTTAGTCCTTGATTAAGAGATGAGAAGAGAAGACTCAAAGATGACACAAAGGTAAAAGCTAAATGGGGGACTAATCAAATCCTAATTGTTATCATACTTGGAGATCCTAGGGTTTGTGAGGCTTAAGAGAGAAAGAATCTTCAAAGAGCCACCAAGGAAAGAAGCAGATGAAAGGAGAAAGAAGCAGAGAGAAACAAGACAACTTGCTTCACTTAAGAAGACAAGTTGCTTGAAGGAAGAAAGTGGGAAAGAGCATGAATGAGCAAGCTCACTTCAATACACAAGATAAAATGCAGCAATGGTGCATAAAAGGGATGAGAAGAGATTGTGAGAAGTGAATGCAAATTCACTTCTCAAAACAACTTACCACCTGAAAAGTTAGCAAAAGAAATGAAATGCAATGAAGATGAAATGAAATACCATGATGCAAGACAAAGTCAGAAACATAAACATGATTTCAATGATGCTAAGAGATTATGCAAACACATATCAAAAGTTGTGGATGATCATACAAGGATGAGGATGCAGATGAAGCATGCTTTGAACCATAAAAGTTCATGAAAGTTTATGGAATGATATGAATGCACAACATGGCAAATGGAAGATGCAATGATCAAGCATGATTCTAATATGTCCTAAGATGTCTCATATGTCATGAGGATGCACAAAATATCATGGAAAGTTCATGTATGCAAGTAAATGGGAGATGGATGCAAAGGAAAGCAAGAATTAGGGTTTATGAACATCATGCAACAACAAAATCAAAATCAGAAGCAAATGACATGATAAAAAATTAAAAATAGGATCAATGGAACCCTAACCTTACACAAGTTCACTGCGCAAAGGAGGAGACCTAAATCTTAATCTAATGGAAGTTATGAATTTTCTATGTCAACTAGGGTTTCAAGGCACCTCAAAAGGAAAAATGCACATCAAATTGAAAATGAAATATAAATTCAAACCAATTTTACCCTAGAAACTACATGATATGAAGGATGCAATGTAAGAAGAACCATCATCAAACTCTTCATGGTTAGGCAGAATGAATTTTTCTAATTTAGGACCAAAATATTGCCTTTAAACAACTTTAATTCCAATGAAAATTGTCAAAATACATCAAGGACCAAAAAGAAATTTTTTTGAAGAGTTGGATAATGTTTCTAAATGTTTTAAAATGCAATGTGAATATTTTGGTGATTTTTAAATACCTAAATGCATTTTTAATTAATTAATTTCCTTTAACTAATTAAAAATAAACATTTAAATGATTTAAAAATAATTTTTAATGCAAAAAATAAAAATAAAAATATTTTTGGGTTCTGAAAATTAATAAAAGGTTTGACAAAAAATTTCAGAATTTTTTAATGTGTTTTGCTATTTTAAAAAATTCGTAGAAATAAAATACAAAACAAATAAAAATAAAAATAAATTTAATGAGAAAATGAGAAAGTCAAACCATCCAAGGGCCCAGATTCAAACTTATGGGGGCGGGAATTGACTACGCGTGCGAACGAACGGCCAGAATTCAAATCTCACTAATTATGATTAAACCCTAATCCTGAGCCCTAATCACTTTCAGATGACCGGAACAGTGTTCCGGTCATCTTCTCCGGCCAACCAAAACTCCAATCTCACTCAATACGCATCAAAACTTCATCAAACTCTCCAGAATCAACCCTTAAACATCACTGAATCTAAACCCCACCATAAAAATCATTTATTTTCCATGAATCAAGAGAATCAGATCGAAACGCATTTCACGGGCAATGTTTCAGAACCACATAACATTCTCAAAACTCAATCATTTTCAAAAATAAAAGCATCAACATGATCAGGGCAACATGGGGAACAAGTTTATAACCTAAAATCAAGCTTCTGGAAAATTTGTTCTTAAGGTTACCTGAGTTGGAGCTTTCGAAAGTGGTACTATTTGGCTGCTTTTTTGCTTCAAAACTGCTCCATTGATCTCCCTCAAGTGTTTGTGATGCTTAGCTGAAGTTTTTGTGGCCTCGAGATGGAGATTGCAGAAGCTCAGTTTGTGCAAGGTGAAAATCGTATTTCTGATTGTGGGCTTTTCAGGGCAAATTGATGGTTGGGAAATGATCAGAGGGTTAGGGTGAGTTGTTCTGTGGAATTTGTTTTGAGGTTTCAAGCTTGTGTGATGAGTTTCGAAGAAAAATGCATAAGAGAGGATTTTGGTGAATGTTGTGCTATGAGAGGTTTCAGCTTGTGTTGTATGGTATGTTGAGTTGCTTTTGGTCCATGTATCAAGTTGTGATAGGTCAGAGAGTTGTTGCTGGCCTATGTTGATTGGTATGGGCAAGTTGCCAAAATGTCAAAAGTTGGTGTACTTGAGGTATGGGTCATGGAAGGCCAAGGACAATGGGGTGTCCTACGCAGCAAGGATCAAGGGCAACCATGGAATTCAGATTGAGGTCAATTAGCATGTGGATGGAAGCTTATGGGTGGTTTTGCAAATTTCATGAAGTTTGGTCTCTTTTTGGATTCCTTAATGATCAAGGCATGGAAATGAGTGATTCTTTGGGCCATTCTGATTTTTAGGTCATGCATTGTGTTTGTATGATGATTAGAAGTCACTTTGAAGTCATAGAAATGCTTGGCAAGTGTTTTTTGCAAATTCCCTCTTTGGCACAAAAGTGAAATTTTAGTGATTTTGTCCAACTTTGACAAGCCATAACTTTTGATCCAAAATGAGTTAGAATGAGTTCTTGTAATTTTTGAAAAGGGAATGATCCAATCTACAACTTTCATGACCAAAGTTTTCTCATTTGAAGCATTTTTGAATCAAAAAGAGGAGGTTGAAAAACTTTCCCAAAATGGCAAGTTTACATTATAAGTCACTTTCCCAAAAAAGCAACTTTGCAAATGGCTTGAAATTCTTCAATTTTGTGAACTTCTAACATCTTCTATGATCAAATAAAGATCATACACATTCAAAATGTTGGAGAAATCCCTTTGGTTGGGTCATTGGGGGCCTCAGATGCCCTGATTTTGCACTGACTTGCTCAAGAAGTCATCTCCTGATCAGATGCCTTCCCCATTGAATTTCTTCATGAAAATTGATATGCATGATCCTCATAACATATAGAGACCAATAGAAACAAGAATGACCAAAAACTTGGAGTTATGGCCTCTGAAACCAAAACCTTAATTTTAGGTCATCCGTGCAGTTAAACCTGGCTCTGCTTCCATGCCTTTCTCAGTTCTTGTGATTCTTTGACTTTCTTGACCTTGTGAGGATATAATATGATGCTTGAACATACAAGGACCCTCTTGAAGTGATTGATGACCTTTGGAGTGGCTCAAATGGCTCAGGGATGGCTCAAGTCACAAACCCTAGATGCAGATGATTTTGAATTAATGCATCGAAACAAAAATGCAATATGAGATGCTATGGTTGAACTTATGAAAATGAGAAGAGTCACAAGCCATGGTGAAATGAGTGAGGGAAAATTTGGGGTGTTTACAACATGTTCATATAACCTTAATTTCTCATCTTCATTTGCATTCATCTTGCATATTGCTTGCATTCAAGGACTTGCCATGACATTTTATGTATTCACATGACATATAAGACATCCTAGGACACATTAGAAACATGTTTGATCATTGCATCATCCATTTACCATGTTATGCTCTCATTTCATTTCATATGCATTCATGAACCTTCATGCTTCTTACATGCTTCATTTGCATCCCCATCTCTTTTATGATCATTTGCATAGCTTGACATGCTTTCATATCATCCCTTGGCATAATTTTCATCATGAACTTGCTTCTGGTTTTGGTTTGCATCATTGCATTCATTTCATTTTCATTTCATTTCATTTCATTTCATTTCCTTTTGCTAACTTTTCAGGTGGTAAGTTACTTTGAGAAGTGAATTTGCCTTCACTTCTCACATCTCTTCTCATCTCTCTTATGCATTCATTGCTGCATTTTGTATGTGGATTAGAGTGAGCTTACTCATTCATGTTCCCTCCTCACTTTCTTTCTTCAAGCAGCTTATCTTCTTAAGTGAAGTAATTTGACTTGCTTCTTCTGCTTCTCTTCCTTCCATCTTTGCTTCTTCCTTGGTGGTTCTTCTTGAAGACTTCTTGCAAGTCTCATAAACCCTAGGAATACCCAAGAATGATCACAATTAGGGTTTAATTAGTCCCCCATTAGTTTTACCTTTGTGTCATCCCTTTGTGTCTTCTCTTCTCATCTCTTAATCAAGGACTAAACCTTCAAGGTTTTAAGGCTTTGTGATTAAGGTTATGCCTACATCCTTCTCTTAGGATGGAGTGTATAACTTTAATCCTAAGTGTTAAACTCTTAATGTATTTAAATCTCTTAATCAACCCATCTAATAATCACTAAGACAATATCTTGTAACTTGGGCCTTGCATTAGGGTTCTAATTCTTCCTTAATTGGTTAAGAAGGACTAAACCTAGTGTTAATGGACAAGTCCCCCTCAAGTTGTCTTACAAACCATAAAATTCACTTCTTAATCTTATCATTAACTAAAACCCACTTTAATAAAGGCTTTGTTTTGTCATGAGGTTAATCCCTAATCATGGATTAAGTTGAGGTATCTTCCTCAGTTTAAATGTTCTCATCTAAATAAATGCCAGTAGGTTAATGTAGGCACTTGTTTCTGCTGAGGAACCGAATGCCTACATTGCTAGGGGTTTTTTACTACTCCATCCATCAGAGAAATGAAAAGCAGAGAGGGAAGTTAGTCAGATGTTGTGCTCCCTTGTACTACTCTTGGCTACTTAGACACCTTCGTAAATCAGATGCTTTCTTGAACCCCCACCAGCAAAAGAATTGGGCCAAAAGGTTCATTGCCTTAACATCAGATGATATCAGATGGTGCACCCAGAGAACCAAAGGCAGGGACATTATCACCAGCTGTGGGCAATACCCTAATGTGCCTCTGATAGGAGTAAAAGGTTGCATCAATTACAACCCTTTACTGTTTAAGAGACAATTGGGATATGCCTTAGTTCACCCTCCCAGAGGATAGGATTTAGCTAAGACCCTATATTGTGAAGTGCAACCTAATTCAGCTGTTGTCAAACAAGCAGCCTGGGCTTGGGACAACATCCAGACAAAGGGGACAACCATTCTTGGAAGATGTAACAATGTTGCTTCAGCTCAGAACTCTGACTAGTCCCGTACTAGATCTCAGATTACCAGAATGCCTTTCACCTTGGAAGTCACACCTGGACCATCTACAATACAACCTGCAGCAACTGTTAGCCTGGAGGAATTTGAAAAGTTGAAAGAGAGGAATAATCAGCTATCTGAGGCCCTGAATAAGACTCTTTGGGAAAGAAATGAAGGTCGTCTGAACATTGAGAGGTTGGAAAGACTCAAGACTGAGCATCTTACCAAGATTGAAAAGACAGAGGACTACATAAGGAAAGCAAGGGTTGGGGAACAGATGTTGAAGAATGCCTGTAAAGAGGCCAAGATTCAGAAAGCTAGAGCTGAGCATTACCTGGAAGAGAGCCAGGCTAGGTAGATCAAGATCACCGAAGCTCGGGCACAAGAAAACCAGAAGACTCAAGCCAAGATTGAGTAGCTGGAAGCCAATGAGAAGAAGCAGCAGGAAGCTTTGTTGGTAGCTCAGAAGGAGATATCAGAATTGAAGCTCCGAGCGGGGTTAAAGAGATCAAAAGATCAGGAAAGGCATAATAAGCTGACTACTGCCATTGCTACTAGGAACCTCCTCATTAGGACCATTACAGAGCACCCAACTGGTCCAGTGACTGAGGCACTCCTGAAGGAGGTCATGGAAGATGATTATAGATTGGATGTCTGATTCCTCTTTGCTTGTTGTTCTTTCCTTTTGATGTACTTTTCTTTTTGTTGTATTTTTTACCCTCCATGGGCATGTATTGTAAAACAGACTATGTATTTTTCATCATTTGTAATATATTTAGTTTTTTTTCACGGGGCTTCTTTTCTCAACAACATCAAGCATCTTCCTCGAGGTATGGAAAAGGTCAAAACCAAGAACCAAACCGGATACCTTGGAAAACAAATAAGCATACTGCATTGCATACTAACTTTTTCTTTGTTTTGTAGGTTTTTTTCTTTTATTTGTTTCTCACTTTGTTGTGCTTTCAGGAAACATTGCTCGTCGTAGAGTGTTCCCTGTCAACTGCACACACCGGTACCCAACGCGTAACAACCTTCCAGGAATTCAGATGGAACAGGTACAGCAGGACCTGAATAAAGTGAGAAATCAGATGGTAAATGAAAGGGTCGAGATCAGAAACCAAATGTCTCAGTTTATGGCTGTGATGACTGACTTAGCCCAGAGCCAAGAAAGGCTGAGAGAGATGGTAGAAAGACAGACACCTGAAGAGCCCCACCTTGGGATAGGAGGAATCAGCAATAATGAACGGGGCAGCCTCGTATTGACCCACCAGAGTATGGACCCCATTTGAATCCAGATGTTAACATCCCGAGGAATGTTCAAGGTAATATTGTTGGGGGCAGAATCCTGCAAGAGGATCCCCAAGAAGAACAATTTATTGTTATTGGGGCTGGAGATGAGGTATATGATAGAAGACTGGATGAGATTGCTGAAAAGTTGAGATCTTTGGAATCTCAGAATTCTTTGGGCTTGACGTAATGGATATGGGGCTGGTAGATGGGGTGAGGATCCCCCACAAATTCAAACCCCCTTGCTTTGAGAAATATAATGGTACCTCTTGCCCGCGTACTCATCTGCAATCTTTCTTAGGAAGACTCAAGGCTTATACCATGGATGAGAAGTTATGGATGTTCTATTTTGAGGATAGCCTAACTGGAGCTTCAAGAGAATGGTATTCGCATCTGACAAGGGCCACCATAAGGTGTTGAAAAGACTTGGCCAAAGCCTTCATCCGGCAATACCAGTACAATCTAGACATGGCCCCCAATAGAACTCTTCTAATGGGCATGTCTCAGTCTTCAAGAGAAAGCTTTTGGGACTATGCTCAGAGGTGGAGACATCTTGCTGCTGCTGTCCAGCCACCCATGTCAGAAAGGGAGATGGCTGACATGTTTATGAACACATTGCAGGGAACATATATTGTTAGACTTGCTGCTTTCTCTTCCACCAGTTTTGTCGATGTAGTTATAGCTGGTGAGAGGATTGAGAGTCTTTTGAAGATGGGAAAAATCTCTGAAAATGGTGCAAGTTCCTCCAGCAACCCCAGAAAACCTTTTCCAGGACCACGAAGGGCGGGTGAAACAAACGATATCCATGCAAGCCGGGGCAGACCTCAGTATTCTCACAGATCAGTAGCAGCTGTTACCATTCCGGCTCCAGTTTCACAACAATCATTATATCCTCAACAACAGCATCACTACCAGCAACAATCTCACTTTCCGCAACAAAGAACTTACAATAACAACAATAGCAACCAACAACAGCGCCCTTTTCAACAGAGGCCATCTCAGGCATATAAGGTGATTGACCCTATCCCTATTCCTTATGCTTCTTTATTGCCACAACTCCTGAAGCTTAACCTGGTTGAGTTAAGGACGTTGGCACCACCAGATTCTCTCAATCTCCCGAAGAATTATGATGCTAATGCCAGGTGTGCCTTTCATTCCAACGCACCGGGTCACAATACTGAGAAGTGTAGGGCTTTGCAAATGAAAGTTCAAGATTTGGTCGATTCCAAAGCTCTCAACTTCGTACCCCCTCCGAATGTTAACATAAATCCTACGCCTAATCATGGTGGGCCCAGGATTAATGCCATAGAAGAGGACCAACCATCTACACTAATTGATAATGTTGCATAGATTCAAACACCACTGGCTGAAGTAAAAGTTCAACTTTTAAGTTGCCAAGTGTTCCCGGGCTGTGGGGCCTGCTGTGAATTGTGAAAAACTGCTATTAATGGTTATGAGAAGATAAGGTTTGGCATAGATGGCCTCATTAGAGAGGGAATTTTGCAAATTACTTTAATAGCTCCTTCAGCAACTCTGGTTTCAGCAACAACGGATTCTCCTACAACATCAACAATCCTTTCTTCGGCAACAACACATCCTCCTACAACTGCAACAACTATCATTCCCACCGATTCATCCACAACTCCAGCAATCACTCCATCCATTGTTTTAATAAATCAAAGTTCAATAACACCTACTTCTACAACATCAGCACCCATCTTATCAACGGAATCTCCTACAACACAAGCGAACACTAATGAAGATGTCTCAACGGTCACAATCTATTATGACCCGACAAATGTTCATCCCAACAACAATTGCCAACAACAAACTGCAACACCTCCTATCAGATCTCCAGTCCCAATCTACTACGATCCGCATACCATCACAGTTCCTTCCGCTGCAGCAATCAGTCTGGTTACCATTATGGTACCTGGACCTGTTCCTTATGAAAGCAGTAATGCCATACCTTGGCACTACGGCTCTGATCTCTACTGCAACGGGGAGAAAATCACTCTAGATTCATCAACCTCTTCACTACAAGTTGACAATGTTGGGGGAGGCGGATGCTTCACCAGAAGCGGACGCCTTTTTGCCTCATAAACACCAAGGTCCAATGCTGAAGCAGAAGCTGCTGCTAAAGCAATAGGAAAGAATGTGGTATCTGAAGAGTCAACCGTTAAAGAGAATCCGAAGACGTCTTTTGAGCAGGAGGTAGACGAATTCATGAGGATAATAAAGAAGAGTGATTACAAGGTAGTGGACCAGCTTCACCAAACCCCCTCCAAAATCTCTATATTATCATTGTTAATGTGTTCCGAAGCCCACAGGAATGCATTGTTGAAGGTCTTGCGCGCAACATACGTGCCGGAAGAGATTATCGTTAATTAGTTTGAAATTGTGGTTGCAAATGTCAACTCCAGTCATGGACTGGGCTTTACAAATGTTGATTTAACAACGGAGGGGTGCAACCATAACAAGGCTTTACACATCACCTTGGAATGCAAAGGTGATGTCCTTTCTCATGTACTGGTGGACACCGGGTCTTCACTCAATGTTCTCCTAAAGAAAGCCCTGGTGAAGTTGGAGTATGATGGCGTGGCATTGCGCCCAAGTAATTTGGTGGTGAGAGCATTTGATGGCTCTAAAAGATCGGTGCTTGGAGAGATCGATTTACCTGTGTTGATTGGCCCGCAAACCTTTAAAACTACCTTCTTTGTGATGGACGTACAGCCGGCCTACAGCTGTCTGTTGGGCAGACTCTGGATCCACGCCGCTGGCGCTGTTACATCTACCCTTCACCAGAAGTTAAAATTTGAGTGGGAAGGCCAAATCATCACCATCTATGGGGAGGAGGACATCTTTGTTATCCAGCTGGCTACTTATAAATACATAGAGATGGATGGGGAGATCCATGAGACCATGAGTCAGGGGTTTGAGGCCCTTAACATCAATGAAGCGTCGGCTGCGTCTGGAACTTCCATCACCTCATATCAATAGGCCCGGAAGGTTGTTGAGGAGGGTACCGCTCAAGGCTGGGGCAAGTTGCTGCCAGTTGAAAAGAAAGAAGACAAAATCGGTTGGGTTACAGACCAACTCGACAAGATCAACTAGAGGCTGCAATGGAGCCCAAATTTGTCAGCGGGGGAATGCTAACCCCGGATGTTGTGAACAGTTTGAAAGACGAGGAAGAAGACGAACGCAACCTGGAAAATAGGATACGTCCAAGGATCCCAGGGAACCAAGTCTCAAACTGGTCTTCCTAGGAAATTATAAGAGTTACTCCTGCAGAGTAATTATTATTTCCTGTCTTTAAGCATGCAACAAGTCCTGAATCTTTCCCAAGATGTCAGGGCTCATTTTGTAATCGGGCCATCTTGTATTTTATGCAAATGATCAATTAATGAATATCAGGACATCTTTTGCAAATGAGTCTCTTCTTTTTTCCAGCTCACTTTTTTTCATTTTTCATTTTTTGTACAAAAATAAAATGGAAATGTTTTTCAAAATAATAAGTTCATTTTCACTTTTTCTAAGCAAGATAAAATTGATCACTAAAATGAACAAATCTAAACCCTTGCAGAGAGTGCCCTCCAGACTGCACCCATAACGACACTGCTATGACTTTGTATGACTTTGACAATCTGATTAATCAAGCCGATGAAGGGGTTGAAGAAGATTATGAGCTACCTGAAGAGCTAGCCAGATTGTTAAGACAAGAGGAGAAGGTTATCACTCCTCATCAGGAGGAAGTTGAGATGGTTAATCTTGGTACCGAAGAAGACTTGAAAGAAGTGAAGATCGGGGCTCGTCTGCAGGATTCAGTGAAGGAACAACGTATTGACATGCTTCGGGAATATGTGGATGTTTTTGCTTGGTCTTATCAAGATATGTCGGGTCTGGATACCGACATTGTTGTGCACAAGCTGCCTCTAAAAGAAGACTGTCCACCAGTAAAACAGAAATTGCGCCGTACTCGCCCGGATATGGCCATGAAGATAAAAGAAGAGGTGCAGAAACAGTGGGACGCCAGTTTCCTTGCTGTGACTAGTTACCCACCGTGGATTGCTAACATTGTACCTGTGCCTAAAAAGGATGGCAAAGTACGGATGTGTGTGGATTATCGGGATCTGAATAGAGCTAGCCCAAAAGATGATTTCCCATTACCTCACATTGATTTATTGGTCGACAATACGGCTCAGTTCTCGGTGTTCTCCTTCATGGATGGATTTTCAGGATATAATCAGATCAAGATGTCGCCTGAAGACATGGAGAAGACAACTTTCATCACACCCTAGGGCACATTCTGTTATAAGGTGATGCCATTCGGACTGAAGAATGCTGGTGCCACCTATCAACGGGCTATGATATCATTATTCCATGACATGATCCATAAAGAAATTGAATGTTATGTGGATGACATGATTGCCAAGTCCCTCACTGAAGAAGACCACCTGGTGAATCTGTTAAAGCTGTTCAAACGTCTGAGGAAGTACCAATTGAAGTTAAACCCCAACAAATGCAGATTTGGGGTACGGTCCGGTAAACTGCTGGGATTTATTGTAAGTGAAAAAGGAATTGAGCTTGACCCTGATAAATTCAAAGCCATCCAAGAGATGCCTGCACCAAACACTGAAAAAGAAGTTCAGGGATTTCTAGGTAGATTGAACTACATTTCAAGGTTCATATCTCACCTTACAGCAACCTATGAGCCCTTGTTCAAGTTGTTAAGGAAAGAACAAACGGTCAGGTGGAATGAAGACTGCCAGAAGGCTTTTGACAAAATTAAGGAATACTTACAAGAGCCTCCGATCCTTATGCCTCCAGTTGAAGGAAGACCTCTAATAATGTACCTGACAGTATTAGAATGGTCAATGGGTGTGTGTTGGGTCAACATTACGATTCTGGTCGAAAAGAGTATGCAATATACTACCTAAGCAAAACGTTTATCGACTGTGAACAATGTTATTCACTGCTCGAGAAAACTTGATGTGCTTTAGTGTGGGCTGCTCGCTGACTAAGGCAGTATATGTTGACCCACACTACCTTATTGATCTCAAAGATGGATCCAGTCAAGTATATATTTGACCCACACTGACAGAATATGACATTCAGTACATATCTCAGAAAGCTATCAAAGGCAGTGTATTGTCTGATTATCTTGCTGAGCAACCCATTGATGATTACCAGCCTATGAGATTTGACTTCCCTGATGAAGACATCATGTTCATAAAAGCAAAAGATCATGAAGAGCCTATTCACACTGAAGGGCCGAACCCAGAAGAAGAATGGACTATGATGTTTGATTAGGCTGTTAATATGAATGGTCGTGGTGTTGGTGCAGTTCTCATTACACCTAAGGGAGTTCACATGCCATTCTCGGCGAAGCTCACTTTTAACTGCACTAACAACGAAGCTAAATACGAAGCCTGTATCATGGTCTTGAGGAAGCCATTGACCTCAGAATCAAGACATTGACTGTATTCGAAGATTCAGCTCTGGTAATCAATCAAACCAATGACAAATGGTACATTCACCAGGAGCACCTGATTCCATACCGGGATTATACAAGGAGATTACTGACTTTCTTCACAACAGTCAAGCTTGAGTATATCCCTCAAGATGAAAATCAGTTTGCAGATGCTCTGGCTACCATTTCATCCATGATCAAAGTTCAAGCTGCCAACTTTATGCCTCGAATTTCGGTATCCAGATTTGACAGACCAGCATACGTATTCTTAGCAGACCTTGCTAAAGATGACAAGCCTTGGTTCTATGACATCAAATTCTTCTTGGAGGATCAAACATACCCACCTGGGGCATCATCCAATGATAAGAAGACACTAAGGAGGCTGGCTGGTAGTTTCTTCCTGAATGCTGATGGTTCCTTGTACAAGCGAAACTTTGACATGGTGCTTCTCAGATGTGTTGATAAGGCAGAAGCAGACTTGTTGATGCATGAGGTGCATGAAGGATCTTTCGGTACCTATGCTGGAGGAAACACAATGGCAAAGAAATTGTTACGATCAGGTTACTACTAGATCACAATGGATGCAGACTGTTGTGCCTATGCCAGGAAGTGCCACAAATGTCAGATTTACGCAGACAAAGTGCATGTGCCTCCAAATCCTTTGAACGTGATGTCTTCACCTTGGCCCTTTTCCATGTGGGGCATTGACATGATTGGAATGATTGAACCGACTGCTTCAAATGGGCACAAATTCATCCGGGTAGCCATTGATTACTTCACCAAATGGGTTAAAGCAGCTTTGTATGCAAATGTCACCAGGCAAGTGGTAGCCCGATTCCTGAAGAGATACATCATCTGTCGGTATGGAGTGCCCGAGCGAATCATTACTGATAATGGTTCCAACTTGAACAACAAAATGATGGCAATACTGTGCCGGGACTTCAAGATCCAACATCACAACCCTTCTCCTTACAGGCCAATGATGAATGGCGCTGTTGAGGCAGCTAACAAGAATATCAAGAAGATTGTGCAAAAGATGGTGGTCACATATAAAGACTTGCATGAAATGCTACCATTTGCCTTGCATGGGTACCGTACCTCAATCAGAACATCCACCGGGGCAACACCGTATCAGCTTGTGTATGGTATGGAGGCAGCCCTACCTGTTGAAGTTGAATTGCCCTCTTTACGGGTACTGATGGATGTCAAGTTGAATGAAGCAGAGTGGGTCCGATCTCGGTACAATCAACTGATTCTGATCGAGGAAAAGAGATTAGCTGCAATTTGTCATGGGCAGTTATATCAGAAAAGGATGAAGAAAGCCTTCGATCAGAAGGTCAGGCTTCGGGAATACCAAGTAGGAGATCTTGTGCTGAAAAGACTCCTTCCTCCTCATACAGACCACAGGGGCAAGTGGACTCCGAATTACGATGGTCCGTTCATAGAAAAGAAAGTTTTCTCTGGTGGAGCACTGATGCTCACTACTATGGACGGTAAAGATTTCTTGTCCCCTATGAATTCAGATGCAGTTAAAAAATACTTCGCATAAAATGACCCGCTGGACATAAAAACAGAATATAAGTCCTGGCAAAAATAGGGCATTCCGACGAGTCAAAAACAGAATAAAGACTCGGGCAAAATAAGGGAAAATAATAAAAAATGTTCACCCGCTGAGTTGAAAAGCCGCATCGGACAGCTCTGGCAAAAATGGGTATCCCGGTGGATTGAAAACCCGAAAGGGAGGTCCACGCAAAATAAGGGAATAAGCGAGCAACTGCATTCTGAATTTGTCTGTATCATTTACAACACGGAAAGCTTCGAAGGGTCCAAGCATTGGTGAGAATCAGCCTTCTTCAGATAGCAGGATGAGAAGAGCGTCAAAATTCATACGAGTCATAGCGAAAGGGAAGCTCACTAAAACGTCATCAACATTGCCAACACGTTTTGTTTCTCAATTTTGTAACAATCTTCTCATTTCAGGGGATCTGTTTCTTTGATTGTATTTTCCAGTTCAGGGCACCCAAATTAATAAAATCAGATTTTCAGTCACACTTTGTCTTGTACATTTTTATTTCATTTGCAAAAATGTCTGATATCCTTGATATAAGGGTTGCATAAATACAGATGCGCTTTTCTAATCACAAGCTTATAGGAAATATATTACTCACTCCCGGGAATGTCTAAACTCCTATGATGGAATCCAGTAAAGGATACCTCAGGGTACTTGTGTGTTTCTTTGTATTAACATGATTGCAGGTATTCAGAGCGCAACATGGGGCATGAGAGGTTTTTCCCCAGCGAAGTTGCCAAATCATTATTTCCTCAGCACATCTTCCAAACAGCACCGGAAGTGCTTTCTACCCATCAGAGTTGCCGAGCATCACATCTCCAGCACATCTTTCAGAGCAGTACCAGAAGGTGCTCATACCCCCAGCTGAGTTGTCAGAAATTATTATCCTCAGCAGGTTCCCCACAGAAATCTCTAGAAGGATCGTTCAGTGATTGTTCCTCCCCAGCCAAGTGTTAGACAGGGAACCATCCCCCCACAGAGCTTCAGCCTCTCCCAGAAGAGCAAAGTCTGAATTTCTCGCACAACAAAGTGACGAAAGCTTCCACAGCCCCAGTTGGGCTCCTCATTATAGTAGGTCTATCAATGACCTATCTCCCCAAGCAAAGCTATACATCAGATCTACCAATGATCTCATCCCCTAGCTGGTACATCCTTGCAAGCAGATTAGCCAGAGATCTCCACAGCAGCGAGATCCAAATCCTGGATCAGTATCTTTAGCATAATCATAGCATTCGCATCATAAATCACCTCATAGCGTAGCATACCCTTCTAATACGGTGCATTACGGCAAAAATCAAACATATTGTCTAAATCACAAGTCATGTTTTGAATCAGTCACCTGTGCATACCAACATTTCGTCAGCAATGTATATAAGGACTCACAATCCTAGCAGAAAACCAAAGCGTCCCCTTTGCACTCGCAAATACATATTAATATATATTCTTTTCGACACCCGTCTGTGTCATATCATTCCCCTGCAGATATAAACCACAAGCAGATATCTACATTCTCTGGACACTCGTCCGTGCCACCACTCCCCAGCATGGTTGCCTAAACACTTGTCGTAAACTAAATACTTATTATGATACATTTCTTTTGACACCCGTCCGTGTCATCTTATCCCCACAGATCGTCAGAATATCTTTCACACTTATAAGTTTATAACTTATACATTTTCTCTTTGGCACTCGTACGTGTCACTTTCCCCAGCAAGTTGAACACTCGTCTGCGTCTCACTCATACTTATTTTTCACTCATACAGATACTCATCCGTATCTTGTGTACACCATTTATTTCTCCTCAGATTCGACACTCGTCCATGTTCTTTGTTAACCAGGTGGTACTCGTCCGTACCATCATCTCTGAACACGGGTCAATGTTTGTTTCTACCGATACTCGTCCGTATCATAGTCTTAAGGATGCTCGTCCGCATCTTTAATCTATACACAATGTCAAACACTTATACCTTTTATTTCTTGGATATAAACACTCATCCGTGTTTACTATTCCCCATAAAATCCCAGTAAATTATTTCTTTTTTATATGACATTCGTCCTATGTCATGATACTTTCGGCAGCCGTACCCTGCCAGGTGATCGTCCTTCACCTCTCGATGATCGTCCTTCATCATTCCCCCAGCGAATTCTCCATTATTGGAACTCTTTTCTTCTATCTGACATTCGTCCTATGCCATATTACTTTTAGCAGCCGTCCCCTGCTAGGTGACCGTCCTTCACCTTTTGATGATCGTCCTTCATCACTTTATCCGATGGCCGTCCCCGTCGTTGATCTTGTTATCTGACATTCGTCCTATGTCATGATAAACCCCGAGAGCAGCCGTACCCTGCTAGGTGATCGTCCTTCACCTCTTGATGATCTTCCTTCATCATGCTTATCCGATGGCCGTCCCCATCGTCGACTTTTTTCATTCGGCATTCGTGATACTTTCGGCAGCCGTACCCTTCCAGGTGATCGTCCTTCACCTCGGATGACCGTCCCTCATCCTAATCCCCAACAGAGCAGTCGTCCCCTGCTAGGTGATCGTCCTTCACCTTTTGATAATCGTCCCTCAGTATTTATTTCATTAAACCTGATGGCCATCCCCATCATTGACTTTACCTTTAATCCCCAGAGAATATTGTTTCTTTGCTTGATGGTCGTCCCCATCATGATCTCTATTTCCCCAGCATGTCGACCGTCCCCGTCATTGCCACTCCCCAGCAATCGTCCTCTGCTCGATGGTCATCCTCCATCACCCGCACTTGATAATCATATTGTACTTTCTTTTACAATCTATATCCCTTTTCTTCTTCACACCCAGTGAGTGCAAATTTTGGAATGTCTTTGGTATTCAACCACAAGTTATCTTGCTTATCTGTCAAGCCGTCGCTTACATCGTGCACAGCTAAGTCATGTTTGAATAGGGGCAGCTGTAAACACCCAAAATTTTCCCTCACTAAGTTTTCACCGTGGCTTGTGATCTTTTCATTTGCATAAGTTCAATCATATAATCTAATGTTGCATTTTTACTTCACTGCATTGGTTAAAAGTCATCTGCATCTAGGGTTTGTGATATGAACAATCCATGAGCCATCTGAGCCACTCCAAAGGTCTTCAATCATCTCAATAGGGTCCATGAATGATCAAACATCATATTATATCCTCCAAATATCAAGGAAGTCAAAGAATCACAAGAACTGGCAAAGAATGGAAGCTGAGCTAGGGTTTGACTACACAGATGACCTGAAATTAGGGTTTTGGTTTCAGAGGCCATAACTCCAAATTTTTTGCTCATTCTTGTTTCTATTGGTCTCAATATGTTATAAGAATCATACATACCAGGTTTGATGAAGAAACTCATTGTGGAAGTCATCTGATCACTGGGTAACTTCCTGAGCAAGTCAGAGCCAAATCAGGGCATCTGAGGCCCCCCAACATGGAACGAAAGTGGATTTTTCATCAAATTGAAGTTATATTATCTTTATTTGATCATTGAAGTGCTTAGAAGTTCACAAATTTGAATAAAAGTGAGCAAAACCAAAAGTTTCCAAAAATGGAAATGACTTGTAATGTAAACTTTCCATTTTGGGAAAGTTTTTCAACCTCCTCTTTCTTAACCAAAAATGCTTCAAATGAAAAAATTTTGGTCATGAAAGTTTTAGATTGGATCATTCCCTTTTCAAAAAGTACAAGAACAAGATCTAATTCATGTTGGAACTCAAGTTCTGGCTTTCCAAAGTTGGCAAAAATCACATAATTTCATGTTTTATGCCAAAGAGGGATTTTGGCAAAACCTCATGTCAAGCTTCTTTGTGACTTTAAATTGGCTTCTAATCATCATGCAAACATAACACATTGCCTAAAACTCAGAATTGGCCCAAGAATTTCCAAATTTCATGACTTGCACATAAAGAAATCTCAAAAGGGCCAAAGGTTCACAAAATTGCAAAACCTCCCATAACCTTTCACAAACTTGCTGAATTGCCTCAAAGTGGTTTCCATGGACATCCTCAATCCCAGCTGCACTAGACACCCCTTTGTCCTTGGCCTGAACCAGCCCATACCTCAAAGTACAACTTTGTTGACTTTTTTGCAAGAAGGCCATACCAATCAGCATAGCCCACACCAACTCCACAAACCTATCACAGCTTGATATGTGGGCAAAATGAAACTCAAAACACACAAGAAGCAAGCCTGGAGCCACAACATTGCCATAGTTCACAAAAACTCTCCCTCTTGTATTTTCTATCGAATCTCACAACTCAGCCACTCATTCTCAAAACTTCTTCCACCATTCATCTCCAAATTCATTACTGATCATTTCCCACCCCATCAAAACAGCCAAGAACCCCTCACAAACAAAACACGATTTTCTGGCCAGTTGAAAACAAACTCACAAACCAGCCATAAAAAAACTCCATCCAAGCTTCAAAGCTTCTTCAGGGAGGTCATTGGAGCCATTTTGAAGCAAGGAAGCAGTCAGAAAGCTCCTGGGTTGAAATCTCCACCTCAGGTAGCCATGCGAATTATTTTTTCCAGAAGCTTTATTTTAAGTTACTAAATGATTAAGCATGCTCCCCTGAATACACTGAGCTTTGTATTTTTGAAAATGATTGAGAAATGAGGTTGTATGGTTGTTCTGAAATTTCTGCCATTTTTAAACTTTTAATCGAATCTTGTTTTTGAGTGAAAAGAAATGAAGTTTGAGGGTGGGGTTGATCTTAGGAAGGTGAGAGGAACCAATCTGGAGCTTTAGAGCTCCAGAAAATGCCTAGGGAGTGTTTTGGGAAATTTTCAGTGGAGGTGTGGCCGGAGAAGATGACCGGAGGTCATTTCCGGCCACTTGAAAGTGATTAATTAGGTTAATTAGGGTTAGGGCACTTTTTGAACCTGGACGTTAGATCAAGCCTTCCTGCGTGCAGTGTAGCGTCAGGATCATGTCATTAATGTTTAATTAGGTTTAATTAATATTTTAATTGAGTTTAGCTCAGTTTAAATGTGGGCCGTCCAGATGCGCGCCCAGTCAACCCATTCAAAACCCAGTTTCAATCCCCACCATCCATCCTGCTTACTTTCCATTTATTTTGTTTTTATTTCAATTTTTTCTATTTTATCTTATACGAATTTTTAAAAATAGTAAAAATAGTAAAAAAAATTCTGAATTTTTTTTATCAAACCTTTTATTAATTTTCAGAACCCAAAAATATTTTTAAACCATTTAAATGTTATTTTTAATTAGTTAATTGATTTTAATTAATTAAAAATACATTTAAGCATTTAAAAATCACACAAAAAATCAGAGAACATCTTTGAACATTTAGAAGCATTTACAAACTCACCACACAAATTTATTTTTGGTTTTGATCATGCTTTGACATTTTTTAGTGGAATTAGGGTTCTTAAATTGTTCATTTTCTAACCCTAACTTCAAAAATTCATAACTTTTAAACCAAGTTGAGTTTGTGAATGATTCTTTATGCATTGTTCTATGCATGACTTCTAGTTCCTAAAAACATTTTTGTTTCATTTTTATCTTTCATTTTCAAGTTATTTGGAATTTTGCATTTAGGATCATCCTTAAAACCCTAGAAACTTAGGAAATTCATAGCTCCCTTAGGGTTTAGCTTCTGACCTCCCCCTTTGGATGGTAATCTAGTATAGGTTTAGGGTTTCTTTGAGTGCATTTTAAATTTTTTATCTTATGATTTGCTTCTGGTTTTGAGTTTTGCATCTCACATGTTCATATAACCCTAATTTCTCATCTTCATTTGCATTCATCTTGCATATTTCTTGCATTCAAGGACTTGCCATGACATTTTATGCATTCACATGACATATAAGACATCCTAGGACACATTAGAAACATGTTTGATCATTGCCTCATCCATTTACCATGTTATGCACTCATTTCATTTCATATGCATTCATGAACCTTCATGCTTCTTACATGCTTCATTTGCATCCCCATCTCTTGTATGATCATTTTCATAGCTTGACATGCTTTCATATCATCCCTTGGCATCATTTGCATCATGAACTTGCTTCTGGTTTTGGTTTGCATCATTGCATTCATTTCATTTCCTTTTGCTAACTTTTCAGGTGGTAAGTTACTTTGAGAAGTGAATTTTCCTATACTTCTCACATCTCTTCTCATCTCTCTTATGCATTCATTACTGCATTTTGTATGTGGATTCGAGTGAGCTTTCTCATTTATGTTCCCTCCTCACTTTCTTTCTTCAAGCAGCTTATCTTCTTAAGTGAAGTAAGTTGACTTGCTTCTTTTGCTTCTCTTCCTTCCATCTTTACTTCTTCCTTGGTGGTTCTTCTTGAAGACTTCTTGCAAGCCTCATAAACCCTAGGAATACCCAAGCATGATCACGATTAGGGTTTAATTAGTCCCCCATTAGTTTTACCTTTGTGTCATCCCTTTGTGTCTTCTCTGATCATCTCTTAATCAAGGACTAAACCTTCAAGGTTTTAAGGCTTTGTGATTAAGGTTATGCCTACATCCTTCTCTTAAAATGGAGTGTATAACTTTAATCCTAAGATTTAAACCCTTAATGTGTTTAAATCTCTTAATCAACCCATCTAATAATCACTAAGACAATAGTTTGTAACTTGGGCCTTACATTAGGGTTCTAATTCTTCCTTAATTGGTTAAGAAGGACTAACCCTAGTGTTAATGGACAAGAACCCCTCAAGTTGTCTTAAAAACCATAAAATTCTCTTCTTAATCTTATCATTAACTAAAACCCACTTTAATAAAGGCTTTGTTTTGTCATGAGGTTAATCCCTAATCATGGATTAAGTTGAGGTATCTTCCTCAGCTTAAATGTTCTCATCTATTATCCTTCTATTAGGATGGTGTAATGGGTCCATTAAATCCTTGATTATGGCTTAAACTCATTACTTAACACTAAAGAAAAATACCAAAAACATCTAAATAAATGCCAGTAGGTTAATGATCTTAATCCTACATCATGGTGATTAAGTGTGAGGTGTTTACTTCATACTTAAGGTATTCTCATTACCCCTAATCAGAGGGAGGATGTGATGAGTTTACTAACCCTTGGTTTAGGCTTAAGCTCATTTTCTTATGACAAACTCTAAAAGCAATAAAAGATTGAAAATACCAAAAACAAGCAATAATCGTCTCCTCCGGGATTCTTTTCTCACCTCATTCACTCACAAACGAGAACTCGCTTTTTTCGTCTAATGCAAGACAGTTTGCAACTAAGACAGACAGGTCATACACTTGAGCATAGACAAGTAAGCAGTTCATCAGTCAATTTACCTTTCAGTCTCTTTGAGTCGAACTACGGTGTTCTGACTTCCTCATTGCACGAGAGGATACGTAGGCATAACTTAACAGTTATCGAACAAAAGTCTCAGTGTCTTCCCCCTCTTCTAGCATTATTCTTTTAAGCCTCATAGTCTTGAGCATTGCACTCCTTCCTTGCACTGAAACTCCTTTTCTTCACTCCCCATTTCTTTTGCACCGACACTTGTATTCTTTTCCAGCTTTTGCACACGAAATAGCACTGACACTACCTCTGTAAACACAAAATTTCAAGCGTGGATCCCGTCGAGTACGACGAACAATCTGGGTGCTAATACCTTCCCAGGTTGTAACCAACCCCCTTTCTCAGTTTCTCTGGTTCGTGACCATCTTATCCATATCTTTCTAGGTTTATGCAGCATTACCTCTCTGGTTCGCGTCTGTACCCCTCTTGGCCAGGTGTCATTTGGTGGGAGCGACAATAAGCATGTCATGTCCTTCACATTTTTGAATAGAAAGATGAAAGATAGCACTTGCATGTTCAAGCATAAGTCATATGATCAGTCATCCAGGAAATTTGAAGCACTACAAGTCAAAATCAATAGCATGGTGACCTGGCAAGAAGCTCACAGGATCTTTTATGCAAGCTCTGTATCATGTTCATAGACCTAAAAAGGATTGAGGATTAAAATCAGGTCAGAACGGTTGGCGTCGGGTTATTCCTGAGGTTTCCCACCAAAAGGAGGGAAAATTCAAAATTCATTGGCGTTAACTGGTTAACGCTTTGGTTAACCGGTTAACGGCTGCGAATTGTGAATTCCGGCAGCAAATTCAGCATGTGATTTGGCTCTAAATTTTCAAATTTCTGATTTTTTATTCATTTGAGATCATTAATCCAAGCCTAATTCCATTGCTAAATCCTAATCACTTTACCAAACCATATGTTTTGGATCCCAAGCCTAAAGTTTGGGCCCCAAACCTAAACCATATTTAATCCATTTCTCTCCAAACCAAGAAGGAGCTCTCTCATTTTTCACTTCTCATTCTGAATTTTCACTCTTCTCTCTCACTATTCTCTCATTTTCTCTCCCATATTTTCCAAATTCACTAAGAGTTCCTCTTTAAAGATCACATAACCTTGCCTTAAGGTGTGTAGATCTTGGAACTAGACCTCCATCCATAGCTTCTTTGCATCATTTTGCTGGTTTAATTGGTGATTCAGATCTGGTTTGGGAATTAGAAGTGCTTTTGGATCCAAAATTCTACATCAAGACCTTGTTCTTGCATTTATTTTGCATGGAGTGTGAAGCTTAGCACCGGATCTTCAATGTTTTCCGCGAGATCTCTCATTTCCAGCTCAATCAACAACTACCAAAGCATACCTCAGCTTGGTAGGTTGGTTAAATTCAGATCTAGCTCTGTTTTAGCTTATTTGCATGCTTGTGATTTAGATCCACCATGTGCATGTGTATTTGTTTTTGTTGCTTGAATTTATTGGTTGATTTGTAGCCGGATCTATGTATTAATGTTCATGAGTTTGATGATGCTAATTAATGTGAATTGATCCATTTATTTCATGCTTAATTGATTGCTGGTATGGTGTGGAATTATTTGAATAAGCTGGTTTGAGCTGATTTTCTGCAGGAAATTGTTGTTGTTTTTTCAGTGTTAACCGGTTAACGCTTTGGTTAACCGGTTAACACTTCTGTTTTTTGTGTAAATTGCTGCAGGTTTGGACTAGTTAACCAGTTAACGCTTTGGTTAACCGGTTAACATTGAAGAAGATTGCCTTTTTGGGGTTGTTTTGAGCTTGTTTGATCCCCTTACATGTTTTAAATGCCATGGATCATTATATGATCATTGAATATGATTGTTTAGGGTGATTTTCTTGCTGGTTGATGCATGCCTTCATGTTCTCGACGCGTAAATGCTTGTATGTGCAAATTTTGGCATGTTTATTTAACTTGGTTTTCTAGAACTTTGAGCATGCTAATTCCATGATTGTATTGATGAACATATTCTAGATTTTTGCTAACATTGCAGGGGCTTATGGTAAGAGAAGTGTGGATGTGTATCCACATTTCAACTCTTCACCTTTCCTTTTTAAGTTGCTTTCTCTTTGTGTTTTTGATGTGCCTTATGCCATCATGTGATGCAACTCTTTTCTTCCCCCTTTAGGAGAAACTTATCTCCTTTAGAGGAGTAAGTTGCTTGCTAGCTTTCTTCTCCTCTCCTTGCTCCTCTTTGGTTCTTCTTTTCTCTTAGGATAGTTGAAAACTCACTAACCTTAGGACTACTTTTGCATGACAACTTTAGTTTTTGTCTTTCCCCATTAGACTTTTACCTTTTTTGCTCCTTTGGTTCTTTCTCTTCTCATCTCAAAACAAAAACCTAAAAAAAACATTAATAAAGAAAGAAGTGACCTCTTGTGTAATAGCCTTATTCCATGGGGCATATGTATTCATTCCATCTTGGAATAGTGAGTTTGTATAGCATGATGCACAAGTCGGATCATGAGGTCATCTTCATCAAGAAAAATCATAAAAAAATACTTCTTCCTTTTAATCACTAAAACACCTAATAAATTCAACAAGTCAATGAATTTAGGCCCTTGCCCTTGGAAACAAGTCTTGGATAAATTCTCCTTGCTTGGTGTGTTTATTCTATTATTCCATCTTGGAATGTAGTAGCAAGTACACATTCCATGGAAAAGAGCATGAGGTCATTCTCTTGTGCCACACCAATAAAAAAAAGCTCTAAAAAACACAAACAAACAACAAGCGTCTCTCCTTCGGGACTTCTTTTCTCATCACCTTCGTTCCGTCCGCGAACTTTCTCCTACTTGTCACTTTATAAGACGGTTACACACTCGTAGTCCGAGCCTGCAACACCTGAGCATTGACATAGGTAGTTCAAGCCTTAATTCACAAGCAATCTTTTCCACCCCTAGTTAGGGGAGCTGCGACTCTACCTCTTTCTGCGCCACTTTCGCGTTTGTACCAGGATGGAAATCCGGGGAGTGACAAGTTCCACAAGGTGTCCTCATGTCATATGCAAGCCCAAGATCCTCATGTCATATGCAAGCCCAAGATCATTTACAAAAGTCAATAAGGGTAGAAGGTCATCAGAGGATCAACGATGCAACAATCTCCTACACATATGTATTTTGAACTAGGGTTTTGCTTTTGAGCAAGGATTTCTTGTACCTTTTACCAATTATTGTGGTCAAATTCTTTTATATGATATTTGAAGCCTATAGATGGAATTTGGTGAGTAGTTCATTAAGGAAGTCAGTCAATTCATCAGTTACTTGTAAAGGAAGAAATTGGTCAAACTGAGTATCTGAAAAGTCAACTATGGAAATTCAAGGGGTCCAATCCCATTTTTCAAGCTAAGGGATGTTCTTAAGATCAAAGAAGAGGTTTGGTGGTCTCAAATTTCAAGAATCAAGAGGTCTTGCAAGGCTTTCCATTTTTTGCATATGGCATGTAATGAAAATGTCTGAAATTAGTAAGATTTGCCCTAATTTTCAAGGCTTTCTTTCACAACCAAAATGACTCCAAATGGATTTTCTTTGAACATGAAATTTGTAGGGTATGCTCTCCCATTTTCAAAAAGTACAAGAACAAGTCCATAGCATTTATGGTTGAAAAGTTATGATCAAGTGAAGTTTGGATATTTTTAGGGTTTACATGAATTATCATTTTCTACCAAGTTACAAAATGCATGGTAATCTATTTCTAAGCTATCTTATGGGATAATGCTGATCATAAACATCAAGAACAAGGCATGAGGAGTATTTGGCTCAAGAGAAACCATTAAAATCATGCATGAATAAAGAGATATTCCTTAAGTTGCAAAAATGAAAAATCACAAGTAGAGCATGATGCAAGCATCCAAGGGCCAGGATTATTTCTTTTTTGGATTAGTGGGTCAAGAGTGATCAGCATGTGCAAAGGAGAGAGGGGGAGAACGAGTAAATAGAAGGATTATGCACTTCATGCACAATTATAAAATCATCCCATTCACACTCCTCTCACGTGCACTCTTGCTGAAACCCTAATCAGTAAAATTTGGCATCATATATAAGTGAACAAAGCCTTTGAATCACCAGAATTCATCACATTTTCATCACTCTCAAGTTTTTGCATCACAAGCATTTTGCTATGAATCTCTTCATACACTCACTCTTTACAAAAACCAATCACATATCCTTCATCCTCGAGCTCCATAGATCATAAATCCATCATTCATTCAAGTTAATTCTCCAGATTTCACCAAGTGCAAGTAAGGTGCATTTGAAGTTGGAACTCTAGATCCAGGCCAAATTCAACACTCTCTTGCATTTATTTTGCAAGGAGAAGCTTAAAGGAGGAGATCTACATCTCTTGGAGGCTTCTTTCAAGATAAAATGATCACTTCAAGTTTCATGTAAGTGCAAAATTTGTGGATCTGGATCTTGATTTTTTTTGTGGTAAATGATATTCATGCTTCTCTTAGTACACTGTTATGTTTGGTTTTGAATTTGAGTTAGAAATGAGCATGTTATGTTGAATTTCAGTTTGATGTGTGAAAATGTTTGTATTCGATTTGCATTATCCTGTGATCTATTGAAGAATCTAATGTGATATTTGAACTCAACGTGTTTGAATTATGTGATATGGAGAGTTGCATCCATTTTAGTGATGTTGTGTTCTTAGGTTTGAAATTTCCGGCGCCGGATGGTTCAGGATAGTCCAGTGCATTAAAACTCCACCCTCTTACGCATGTGCCTTGCTTTTGTTATAAACTCTGAATAATGCATGGTGTTGTGCACCATATCATAACTATCATGTACACACACGCATCTCTTTTGTTTTGATTGACTGGTTAATGATGTTGACTTAATCCCAGGCGTTCCTTTGATCCATTGGTTGTTTATTTCCCTGAATTTTTGAATATCCACCATAATTTTGTGAGTAACACGCTGAATCCCTTGGGCCTGGCTTGCTATGCACGCCCCCTATTTTGTGAGCCCAATTAATTGAACTAAGTTCCTTTACTGAATACACCTCCTTGTGTCCATTTGTTTTATTTTATTTCTTTAATTAATTGTTTGGGTTTCAATTTTTAAAAATAGCTAGAGGTTCCTAAAAATTCATCAAAAATTAATGAACATCAATTTTAATTTTCAATTTTTGTATGTTTTTATTTTCAATTTATTTTTATTTTTCGTATTAGAATTAATTATGTAGTTTAATTTCTTTTAATTCACACACTTTTTTGTTTATTTTCTATTTTGATCATGGATTTGAATTTCTACCTGGTTCTTTTTGCTATGGACTAATAACATGATGTAGTTTGTAGATGATTTATTTCATGATTTTTAGGGATTTGTATGTGGATTTTTGTCAAGCTGCTTAGGAATGAAGTTTCAAAACCCTAATTCTTGTTTATGAAGTTCTTTGACTTAATTTTATTTTTATTTTGATCTTGTTCTTTTGGTATGATGTTATCACATGTTTAAGGAACCTTTGTGCTTAATTGTAGATTTTTTTATTTCACTTTTGATTTAATATGATTTTTCTTGTTTGCTTGCCTTATTTTTCATCCTTTTTGGTTATATGTTTGTTTCTTAGGCTAGGAGGGCACTTGTGCCAACTCCTATAGGGTGTTTAGAACCTTTCTTGTATGAGGAATGGTCCCTGGTCTTTGTATTTTACTTGTGCCTTGATTTGGTTTGTGTTACTTTTCTTTGAAGTTATACACTTATGTAAATATTCACTTCACCATTTGTGCTTATGTGTTTCTTTTGTTGACAATGATTAAACCTTTTTGCTTCCTTTCTTGATCTCTTGTGTTGCTTAGGCACATTATTGGCATGTTAAGGTTCTGGTCTTGAATGGTATGATGTTTGATTGGCTTGTATATTAGGTGTTACTTCGTGTATTCTTAGCCTTTCCATAACTAACTAATGTTGCCTTGTAATGCTTTGTTTGCTCCACTCTTTCCTTGGTATTGTTTGATGTATCTTAGCATGTAATTAAGGTGAATCACTTCTGGTTGTGATGTGTTGGTTTGATCTTTTGTTTGTTCACATCTCTTTTGAATTCATTTGGTTTATTTTATCATGTGTGAATAATTCTAATCATTTCAGGGGCTCATGGTAAGTGAAGTGTGGATTATGTCCACATTTCAATTCTTCATATCTTCTTGTTTTTTTTGGGTACTTTCTCACTTGTGATTGTGATTTGCCTTATGCCATCTTGTGATCAACTTATTCTCTTCACCATTTAGAAACAACTTATCTCCTTTAGAGGAGTAAGTTATATTATAGCTCTTTCCTTTCTTTTTCTCCTTTTTTTCTTTCTTTCCTTCTTTCTTTCTTCTTGATTAGGATAGAGCTCAAACCACAATAACTTAGGACTCCCATTCATGATAACATTTAAGTTTGTTAGTTCCCCTTCAGTTTTTACCTTTGAGATCCTTTTGGTGCTCTCTCTTTCTCATCTTCAAACAAAAACCTAAAAACATCTAATAATAGTTGAGGTGATCTCTCCCTTTTGCCACTCTCTCAAAGAAAAGATAAAAAACACTTCTTCACTTTAATCCATAAAAGCATTTAATAATACAAACAAGTTAGTGAATTTAAATCCTAAACTCAGGAATCAAATTTGAGGATCTTCTTCATTCTTGATGGACTTGTTACTCATTCTATTTTGGGATGAGGTAATGAAGACATGTTCCTTAGAAAGGGATTTGCTTTCACTTCCTTGTGCCACACTCATAAAAAAACCCTAAAAAACACTGGAAAACAATAAGTGTCTCTCCTTCGGGACTTCTTTTCTCATCACCTTCACTCCTTTCGTAAGAACTCGCTCCGTAATACCCCGTATTTAATTAAATGCTCTGGATAATATTAATTAAATATTAATAAGGTTACGGTGTGGTCTGAGAGTTTTCAATCAAAATAATTAGAGCAACCGACTAATTTAAATTAATTAATTAAGTATTATCTGACTCAGAGATTTTATTAAATATTCAACTCAGATACATTTTTGGATACACTCATTTTGGACCCGTTAGGTTACTAACTAATTGTTATATCAGTAAAACAATTATTTGGTTTATAAGATAAGAAAAAAAAACAAGTTTTGTGATATAAAAGAAAAGAAAGTTAGTAAAGGAATAAGAAAGGAAAGAAGAGAAAGAAAGAAAGGAAAAGAAGAAGAAAAGGGAAGAGAATAGGAAAAATGGAAAAGAGGAAAACCTAGAAGCTAGAGAGCTTGGATTCATCAATCTTCTTCATAGATTCTCCATCTTCATCAAACTCCTCTTCATGGTTAGAGGTGGGTTCTAGTTAGGAGCTTTTCTTTTAAGAGTTTTGATATTTTAGTGTTTAGGTTAGATTTGATAAAATTTCTTAATAATGAAATCTAACGGATGAAATATTGAATTAATCGGGTAGAATAGTCGTGATACATGTACATTAAACCTACTATGATTTCTTGGATGATCCATAATGTTAGGAATGAGTTTGGATGGGTTTTATGTTCAGAAAAATAGGGTTTTTCAGCTTCTGGTGTAGTGGTAACCGGTTACCCTATGGGTAGTAACCGGTTACCCATTGACAAATTGATTTTCTGGGCGAATTTTACACTGGTAATCAGTTATCCTCTGGGTAGTATTCGGTTACCACTGTTGTCTTCTGAAAAATGTCATTTCTTAGAAAATTCATAACTTTTTTCTCGGGTATCCGATTGAGGCAAAATTTATATTGTTGGAAAGCTAAGACAACATACTATTCAATGGTAGAGGAAAATATTACTTTTGAAGTGGAAAATAATTATTTATTTTATGCCGATTAAAAATATTAATTTTGATTCCTCTTTAAAAGCTTTTAACTCCTTCAACCCTTATCCGATTTAATTGTTCGTTATACCGATTTGAAGCTAATAATATGTCATATCTTATGAGACTAAGTAATATTATTTTGAGTCGAATTTTACCCGACTTTTCTAATTAACCGTAATTATGTTAGTTAGGGAATTGTGAGTTATTGGAAATAATAAGGAATAACTTGTGAGATGTTCAGGACTACCCTCGGTTTGATACAAAACTGTTGGCGCGTAATACACTAGGACCTCCGTAAAGACCTGAGTAAGTTTTGAGGTGGGTTGCCTTGAGTCCCACAGGAAGCATCCTTAAAGGCCTGAGGTGTGTATTATACGGTATTCCTCTGTAAAACGCCTGAGTAAGTCTTGAGGTGGATTACTATGAGTACCACGAGAAGCATCCGTAAAGATTTGAGGTACCGTATAGTGAGACGGGGATAGTGGTTTGATTTGTGTAATACGTTAGGTCCTCCGTAAAGTCTTGCGTAAGCCTTGAGGTGGGTTGACTTTAGTCCCACGGAAAGCATCCGTAAAGACTTGAGGTATGTATTACACTGGGACCTCCGTAAAGTCTTGAGTAACCCTTGAGGTGGGTTACTTTTAGTCCCACGTGAAGCATCCGTAAAGACTTGAGGTGTGTATGTTACTAGATCCTC
Organism: Lathyrus aphaca; assembly: GCA_963966055.1. Lineage (NCBI taxonomy): Eukaryota > Viridiplantae > Streptophyta > Magnoliopsida > Fabales > Fabaceae > Lathyrus > Lathyrus aphaca. The sequence goes on from OZ014522.1 coordinate 272,883,945, forward strand.
CGTAAGGTCTTGAGTAAGTATCGAGGTGGGTTGCTTTGAGTCCCACAAGAAGCATCCATAAAGGCTTGAGATGAGTAATACATTGGGTTATGCGTGAAGTCTTGAGTAAGTCTTGAGGTGGGTTATTTTGAGTCCCATGGGAAGCATCCGTAAAGACTTTAGCGAGTGCGATATCGAGTCCTCCGTAAGGTCTTGAGTAAGTCTTGAGGCGGGTTATCTTTAGTCCCACGGGAAGCATCCGTAAAGGCTTGAGGTATATGTTTCACTCGTTTAGTGGCGTGAGATTTGTATGGACCGTTTGTTCCATCTCATACCGGATCCTTTTGCAAGGTAACGTTAAGACTTGAGTTAGGTTTGATAAAACCTTTAGAGTCGAGATAACTCTAAGATAGGGAACCTACTGAGATGTTTTTATCTCACCCCACTATTTGTTGTTGCTTTTCAGGTTTCTTTTGCAGGTTTATTTACAAGTTGAGCTATACTCGGGATGTTTCAAGAGAAGCATAGACTTTAGTTTTCGCTGTGTATTTTCTATCTTTCGTATAATAATGGATATTGTTTTGATCTTTGTGTTTTTATTTTAGTATGATTTCCATGTCTTGTACCTTTGTTGTATAGAATTTTTATAGTTGGTCAAGAATGTGAATTATGCTATTAGGCACTTATGATGGTGTCAGTACCAAAAATTAACATTGTATGATATTATTATAGATATATATTATATGGGTATTACAGTTGCTATCAGAGCAGGTCGTATCCTTGACCTAGCCTTGAAACATCATTAGTAAATCTTTCCTGCCTGTTAAGTGTGTTTGGCCAACAAGATTCTTAATGACATATTACGTAGTATTGGGTCTGATCAGCCTAATGCTATGTATGTGATAGGTAGAATCATGGTTGTGCGACCATGAGGACTCCGAAGTGTTGTTGTAACCTGTGCTATGAGACTAGATTCAAGCCAAGAGTTAGCAGAGGGAGATTTGGTCAGCTCAGTTGGAGTCTTCTTAAGAGTTGTACTTCCAGTAACATGGAGTTACAGAGTAGTATGTTGTTCGAGAAATCCTTGGAATGGATAAAATCTGAAGGGTGCAAATATCTACAGGATGAGTGGTTAGTGTATTAAGGAATACGTAAAGTCCTTAGTGGATTAGTATTGGTCATTGTATGGACAAGAACCTTAAGAAATATCATTCTATGAAAAGAGAAAATGCATTGTGAATCGTGTGACATAAGTTTCAGGTGTGAGTTAATTGTTACTATTTCAGTTCTAAGTTCGGGGTGGCATCTTGGATGGGTGAGCATACTTAAAGGATTGTATTTGAATAAGACCTCCCAGATGGATATGAGTTACAAGTTGAGAACATTCTATGGACTTAATGAAGATGTGATAAGTGATAGAATAAGCACTTCTTGATTTGGGAGAATATCTAGTAAGAGGAATTATGTTTGAGTATGAGAGTATTGCCTTAGAGCGTAAAGTTAACGCAGTGCGGAAATGGTATTAATAGTGCGATATGAGAAAGTGATAACGAAATGTATTTTTGGACGAGTGTGCAATGAAATTGTCAAGTTATTGTTGAGACTAAAACTAATGAAGTGTAAGCAATGATTATTCACCCATTAAGACTCTGGTAGTATGATTGCTATAAGTGTGGAATCAGTTGTAGATAATTGTTATAACTTCGGTTGCGAATGGGATGAGTTATGGAGGTTAGGTAGCAATGGAAATCATAAACTTTGCTTCTATGTTTTAAGTAATTGGTTACCCTCTGGGAAGTAACCGGTTACCGAGTTGTGTTCTAAATCTCTTTTAGCGGCTGGAAGTTCAGTTTTTGGCCAAGTAACTGGTTACCCTCCTGGTAGTAACAGGTTACCGCTGTTAAGTTTTGAATTTTTTATTTTTCTAAGATTCTTAATTTTGGACGGAGTGCCCGATTGAAGCATTCTTGGTACTGTCGCTCCCCGGATTTCCATCCTGGTACATACACGAAAGTGGCGCGGAAAGAGGTACAAACGTCGTAGTTCCCCTAACTAGGGGTGGAAACGATTGCTTGTGAATTAAGGCTTGAACTGCCTATGTCAACGCTCAGGTGTTGCAGGCTCGGACGACGAGTGTGTAACCGTCTTGCATAATGACAAGAAGAAGCAAGTTCACAGACGGAGCAAAGGAGATGAGAAAAGAATTCCCGAAGGAAAGACGATTATTGTTTGTTTGTGTTTTTTAGAGCTTTTTATTTGTGTGGCACAAGAGAACGAACTCAAGCTCTTTTCTATGGAATGTGTACTTGCTACTACATTCCAAGATGTAATAATAGAACAAGCACACCAAGCAAGGAGAACTTATCCAAGACTTGTTTCCAAAGGCAAGGGCCCAAATTCATTTACTTGTTGAATTTATTAGGTGTTTTGGTGATTAGAAATGAAGAAGTATTTTTTAGGGTTTTTTCTTGATGAAGATGACTTCATGATCCGACTTGTGCATCATGCTAGACAAATGCACTATTCCAAGATGGAATGAATACATGTGCCCCATGGAATAAGGCTATTACACAAGAAGTCACTTCTTTCTTTATTAGTGTTTTTTAGGTTTTTGTTTGAGATGAGAAGAGAAAGAAACCAAAGGAGCAAAAAGGTAAAATCTAAAACAGGGAAAGACTACCTAATGTTATCATGCAAAAGAGGTCCTAAGGTTAGTGAGGTTCCAACTATCCTAATGAAGAAGAAGAAGAAACAAAGAGGAGCAAGAAGAAGAGGAGGAAAGCTAGCAAGCAACTTACTCCTCTAAAGGAGATAAGTTGCTCCTAAGGGGGGGGGGAAGAGTTGAATTACATGATGGCATAAGGCACATCAAAACACAAAGAGAAATAAACTTGAAAAGGAAAAGGACGAAGAGTTGAAATGTGGATGAACATCCACACTTTACTTACCATAAGCCCCTGCAGTTGTTGGCAAAATCTAGCTATTGTTCATCAACACAATCCATGGATTTAGCTTGCTCAAAGTTCAAGTCAACAAAGATCAAACAAACATGTCAAACTTTGCACATACAAGCATTTACGTGTCGAGAACACGGAAGCATGCATCAATCAGCAAGAAAATCAACCAAACAATCATATTCAATGATCATACAATGATCCATAGCATTTAAAATGAGTAAGGGGATCAAACATGCTAGAAACAACCCAAAAATGGCTCACTGCATCAGTGTTAACTGGTTAACCAAAGAGTTAACTAGTTAACCAGTCAAAACCTGCATATAAACAACACAATTAAGGTGTGTTAACCAGTTAACCAATCCATTAACCGGTTAATGTTGTTAAGACAACAACAAATCTTGCAGCAAAAACAATTCAAACTAGCTTTTCCGATTAATCTTGCACCAGACCAACAAGCATTTGAGCATGAAAATGATGTATCAATTCACATTAAATGGCATCATCAAGCTCATGAACATTAATACATTGATCCGGTCACAAATCAACCAATCAAATCAATCAACACAAGCAAATATGCAAACACGTGGTGGATCTAAAGCACAAGCATGCAAATAAGCTAAAACAGAGCTAGATCTGAATTTAACCAACCTACAAAGTTGAGGAATGCTTTGGTAGTTGTTGATTGAGCTGGAAATGAGAGATCTTGCGGAGAACTTTGAAGATCTGGTGCTAAGCTTCACATTTCGTGCAAAATAAATGCAAGAACAAGATCTTGATGCAGAATTTTGGATCCAAAAGCACTTCTAAATCCGAAACCAGATCTGAATCACCAATTAAACCAACAAAAAGATGCAAGGAAGCTATGGATGGAGGACTAGTTCCAAGATCTACACACCTCAATGCAAGGTTATGTGATCTTCAAAAAGGAACTTTGAGTGATTTGGAAAATTGGGAGAGAAAAGTGAGAGAATTGTGAGAGAGAAGAGTGAAAATTCAGAATGAGAGATTTGGCTTAATTATGGATTAGGTTTGGGGCCCAAAAATTATGGTTTGGCAAAGAGATTTGGATTTTGCAATGGGATTAGTCTTGGACAAATGCTCTAGATCCTTCCTTTTAATTTCTAATTAATTCAAAATGAATAAAAAAATCAGAAAATGGAAATTGGAACCAAATCACACATATTGCAAAAAGCAATCAAAGGAAGTGTATTGTCATAATACTTGGCTCAGCAGCCAATTGATGATTATCAACCCATGAAATTCGAGTTTCCGGATGAGGACATCATGTTCCTTAAGTTGAAAGACTGTGAAGAACCACTTCCGGGGTAGGGGAAAGACCCTAAATCCAAATGGAAGTTGATGTTTGACGGAGCTGTGAACATGAACGGAAGCGGAGTAGGTGTTGTTATCATCTCACCAGAAGGGGTCCATACACCTTTAGCTACTCGGTTGACTTTCTAATGCACTAACAATGAGGCAGAGTATGAAGCTTGCATCATGGGGGTTGAAGAAGCAATCAACTTGCGAGTCAAGAACCTTGAGATCTTTGGAGATTCTGCTCTGGTGGTGAATCAAGTAAATGGAAAATGTTTAGTTCATCAACCTCACTTGGTTCCTTACAGGGATTATACCAGGAGGTTGCTAACCTTCTTCACCAAGGCCAAGTTGAGTTATATTCCCCGAGACGAAAACCAGTTTGCTGATGCTCTAGCAACTTTGTCGTCCATGATTAAAGTTTGTCAAGAGAATTTCGTGCCTCGAATCACGGTCTCTCGCCTTGAAAGACCTGCCTATGTCTTTGCAGTTGACAATGGTGAAGATAACAAACCTTGGTATCATGATATCAAGCAATTCTTGATGACTCGAGAATACCCAGCTGGGGCATCCAGTAAAGACAAGAAGACCCTCAGAAGACTAGCAAGTGGTTTCTTCTTGAATCAAGATTGTGTGCTATACAAGCGAAACTTCGACATGGTTCTGCTCAGATGCGTGGATAGACACGAAGCAAACCTGTTGATGCAAGAGGTTAATGAAGGCTCCTTTGGTACCCATGCTGGAGGACATGCTATGGCCAAGAAGTTGTTGAGATCAGGATATTATTGGATAACCATGGAATCCGATTGCTGTAAATACTCACGTAAATGTCACAAGTGTCAGATTTATGCCGATAAGGTCTATGTGCCTCTGAATCCATTGAGTTTCATGTCTTCACCATGGCCGTTCGCCATGTGGGCATTGATATGATTTGCAAGATCGAACCGACAGCTTCCAACGGTCACCGTTTCATCCTGGTTTCTATAGACTATTTCACAAAGTGGGTCGAAGCGGCATCTTATGCCAATGTTACTAAGAAAGTGGTAGCCCCGTTTATTAAAAGAGACATCATTTGCCAGTATGGAATTCCCGAAAGAATCATTATTGATAATGGTTCTAATCTCAACAACAAGATGATGGCTGACTTGTGTCAGGATTTTAAAATAGAACATTACAACTCTTCTCCATATCGCTCGAAGATGAATGGCGTCGTCGAGGCGGCCAACAAGAACATCAAGAAGATCTTGCAGAAGATGATTGTGACATACAAGGACTGGCATGAGATGCTACCATTCGCTTTACATGGGTACAATACGTCAGTGCGTACCTCAACAGGGGCAATCCCGTTCTCACTGGTATATGGTATGGAGGCAGTCTTACCAATTGAAGTGGAAATCCCCTCATTAAGGTTAATGATGGAAATTAAGCTAGATGAAGCTGAGTGGCTCCGATCCAGATATAATCAGTTGAGCCTCATTGAAGAAAAATGTCTTGCAATTGTATGACATGGGCAGTTGTATCAATGGCGGATGAAGCAGGCTTTTGACAAGAAGGTACGACTACAAAGGTACATACCAGGTGACTTGGTGCTGAAAAGGATTATTCCTCCTCTTAACGATCACAAGGGATAATGGACAACTAATTATGAAGGACTTTTCGTGGTTAAAAAGGTTTTCTCAGGTGGAGCCTTGATGCTGACAACCATGGATGGAAAAGACTTCCAGTCCCCTGTCAACACGGACGCAGTAAGAAAATACTTTGTGTAAAAAAGGACCCGCTGGATAAAAACAGAATAAAGATCCAGGCAAAAATGGGCATCCCGGCGAGCCAAAAACAGAATAAAAGGCTCGGGAAAAAATTAGGGAAATATTGAAAAAATGTACACCCGCTGAGTTGAAAAGCCACATCGGACAACTCAGGCAAAAATGGGTATCCCGGTGGATTGAAAACCCAAAAGGGCGATCCACGCAAAAGAGGGACTAACACGAACGACTGCGATATGCGAAATTCGTAATCCATCTGCAATTGAGGTTATTTTAAGGGTTCAAGACCAGTTCAATCACCTTTATCAAGGGGAAGAGCAAGCGGATAGTCTTGAAGATATACGAGTCATAGCCGGGTTGAGACTTGATGAGATCCACTTCTCACATTGCCAATAGGATAGTTTGTTTTCCTTTTAGGCTATTTCCTCTTTCCAGGGAATTTCTTCCTTTGTAATGCCTATTCATGGTTGTAAACACCCCAAATTTGCCCTAACCCATTCACACCATGGCTTGTGATCTCTTCATATGCATAAATTCAATCATAGCATCTCATACCACATTTTTTATTCACTACATTGGTTCAAAGTCATCTGCATCTAGGGTTTGTGATCTGAGCAATCCAAGGGCTTCTTGAGCCACTCCAAAGGTCATAAATCACTTAAAAGGGGTCCATGTATGTTCAAGCATCATATTATATCCTTTCAAAGTCAAGAATGTCAAAGAATCACAAGAACTGAGAATGGTATGGAAGCAGGACCAGGTTTGACTGCACAGATGACCTAGAATTAGGGTTTTGGTTTCAGAGGCCATAACTCCAAATTTTTTGGTCATTATTGTTTCTATTGGTCTCTATATGGTATAGGAAGCATGCATATCAATTTTCATGAAGAAACTCCATGGGGAAGTCATCTGATCAAGAGTTGACTTTCTAAGCAAGTCAGTGTAAAATCAGGGCATCTGAGGCCCCCAATAACCCAACCAAAGGGTGATCATCATCATTTTGATTATGTATGATCTTTATTTGATCATATAAGATGTTAGATGTTCACAAAATTAGATAATTTCAAGTCATTTGCAAAGTTGACTTTTTGGGTAGTTTGACTTTTAATGAAAATTGCCATTTTGGGAAACTTTTTCAACCTTTACTTTTTGATTCAAAAATGCTTCAAATGGAAAAACTTTGGTCATGAAAGTTGTAGATTGGATCATTCCCTTTTCAAAAAGTACAAGAACATGACCTAATTCATTTTCGATCAAAAGTTATGGCTTGTCAAAGTTGGCTAAAATCACAAAATTTGAAGTTTTCTACCAAAGAGGTATTTTGCAAAATGGTTTGATCAAGTGTTCTAAAGGCCTCAAATGTATACCATTTCTTCACAACATGATCATATGACCTCTAAAATTCGGAATGGGCCAAAGAACTTTGCACTTTGATGCCTTGAAATTCAAGAAATCCCAAAGGAACCAAACTTGAACCAACTTGCAAAACTTATCATAAGTTACAAACCACTTGCTGCATTGCCTCTAAACCTTTTTCATAGCATTCCTTGATTCAAGCTGAGCAAAATCAAGCCAAAAAGCAAGTTGTACCATAGCCCATGCTTCAAGTACACATCAAGTTGACATTTTGGCCAAAGACCCATACCAATCACCATAGGCCACCAACAACTTTCTGACCTATCCCCTTTTGATACATGGACAAAACCCAGCCTAACACAACACACAACTCATTCTGATCTTGCCCACAAGCCATAGTTATCAAAATATCTCCCATTTGCAAAAGCCTTCGAAACACTCTCCACAAGCTGCAAACACACAAACAACCTTCACAAACAAACTCAGCACACTTCACTGATCAAAAACCACCCATCACCATAGCCTGAAAGTCACTGAAATCAAAATACGATTTCCACCCCACCTTGAACAGAACTTCTGCCATCTCTCAAACCAGCCATCAACAAGAGTTGTGAAGCATCCCATTGAGTTCAGGAAGGTCAAAGGAGTGGGCTTGCATAAGAAAAAGGGTCAGAAAGCTCCTGTTCGAAGGACTTCAGCTCAGGTATCCATCAAGAACAAATATTCCAGAACTCATTTTACTTGTTATAAACTGATTCTATATGATATCCTGATCATCATGATGTGTTTAAAAATGAAAATGGTGGAATATTGAGCATGTATGAACTGTCTGAAACTTTTTGCCCTAAATGAGTTTTGCTTCGATTTGCTTGATTAATGGATGAAAAATGATGTTTGTTTGGGGGTTTTGATTCAGTGTTGAATGGGGATGAATTCTGGGCAGTTAGATTTCATTTTTATTGCGTGTAGGGAGAGTTAGAGATTTGGTTCGTCGGAGAAGATGACCGGAACCACTGTTCCGGTCATCTGAAAGTCATTAGGGCATTTAATTAGGGCACTAATCATAATTAGCAAATTTGAATGTTGGCCGTCCAGATGCGCGCCAGGTCAATTCGCGCGCGTGTGAGTTCAAACCTCAACCCTTGATCTTGCTGACTTTTCTATTTTTCAGTTTTAATTCATTTTATTTTCTTTTTATTTCATTTGTTTTCTTCATTTAATTTAAAATAGCAAAACATTGTGAAAAATTCTGAAAATTTTTGTGCAAGCTTTTGTTAATTTTCAGAACCCAAAAAAAATTTTATTTTTATTTTTTGCATTAAAAAATATTTTTAAATCATTTAAAAGATTATTTTTAATTAATTAATGAGAATTAATTAATTAAAAATACTTTTAAGTATTTAAAAATCACCAAAAAATTCATGAAACCTTTAAAATCATTTAGAAACATTGTCCAACCTTCAAACCAAATTTCTTTTTTGATCTTGACCTATCTTGACAATTTTCCATGGAATTAATTTCATTTCAAGGCATTATTTTGATCCAATCTTTGAAAATTCATTTCTGCCTAGTCTTTAAGAGTTGGACTTTGATTCTTTTTGCATTGCATCTTGCATATCATGAAGTTTATAGGATTAAATTGGCATGAATTGATCTTGCATTTCCTATTTGTTTGACATTTTTCTTGACAAGGTACCTTAAAACCCTAGCAATCTTAAGAAATTCATAACCCTCATTAGGTTAAGAGTTAGAACCCCTCCTTTGGGCAGTGAGTTTGTATAGGTTTAGGTTTCCTTTGAATGCATTTTCAATTTTTTATCATGATGTTTGCTTCTGGTTTTGATTTTTGTTTTGTGCATTGATCATAAACCCTAATTTGGGCTTTCATTTGCATCCATCTTCCATTTGCTTGCATACCATGACTTGCCATGACATTTTGTGCATTAATTTGATTCATATTACATCTTAAGACATATTAGAATCATGATTGATCATTGCTTCTTGCATTTGCCATGTTGTATGTCATTTGCATTTCATAACTTTTCATGTATGTTCATGGTTCTAAGCATGCTTCTCTTGCATCCATGTGTTTGTATGATCATCCTCATGCCTTGATTCATGTTTGCATCATCTTATAGATTCATTAACATCATGTATATGCTTCTGGTTTTGATTTGCATCATGTCATTTCATCTCATCTTGCATTGCATTGCATTCCTTTCATTAACTTTTCAGGTGGTAAGTAACTTTGAGAAGTGAATTTGCCTTCACTTCTCACAATTTCTTTTCATCCCTCTTATACATCATTGCTGCATTTTATCTTGTGTTTGAGATTGAGCTTGCTCATTCTTCTTCATCTTACTTTCTTTCTTCAAGTGACTTGTCTTCTTAAATGAAGCAAGTTACTTTGCTTCTCTTTGCTCCTTTCATCTGCTTCCTGGTGGTTTCTCTGAAGATGTCTCTTGTGAACCTCACAAACCTTAGGAACAACCAAGCATGACAATGATTAGGGTTTTGATTAGTCCCCCATTTAGATTTTACCTTTGTGTCTCATTGAGTCTTCTCTTCTCATCTCATAATCAGGGACTAAACCCTAAAGGCTTTAAGGCTTTGTGATTAAGTTTATGCCTGCATCCTTCTATTAGGATGGAGTGTATAACTTTAATCCTAAGTGTTAAACCCTTAATGTGTTTAAATCCTTTAATCAATCCATCTAATAGTCATCAAGACATCAACCTTGTAACTTGGGCCTTGCATTAGGGTTCTAATTCTTCCTTAATTGGTTAAGAAGGACTAACCCTAGTGTTAATGGACAAGTCCCCCTCAAGTTGTCTTACAAACCATAAAAATCATTTCCTCATCTTATCATTAACTAAAATCCACTTAATAAAGGCTTTGTTTTGTCATGAGTTTAATCCCTAATCATGGATTAAGTTGAGGAGCTTTCCTCAGCTTAAACATTCTCATCTATTATCCTTCTATTAGGATGGTGTAATGAGCCTGTTTAATCTTTGATTATGGCTTAATCTCATTACTTAACACTAAACAAAAAAACCAAAAACATCTAAATAATCACAAGTAGGTCAATGATCTTAATCTTACACCATGGTGATTAAGTGTGAGAAGATGACTTCACACTTAAGGCATTCTCATTACCCCTAATCAGAGGGAAGATGTGATGAGTTTACTAAATCCATTGGTTTAGGCTTAAGCTCATTAATCTATGACAAACTTTCAAAAGCAATAAAAGATTGAAAACCCAAGAACAAACAATAATCGTCTCCTCCGGGATTCTTTTCTCACCTCATTCACTCACAAACGAGAACTCGCTTCTTCCGTCTAATGCAAGACAGTTTGCACCTGAACCAGACAGGTCATACACTTGAGCATAGGCAAGTAAGCAGTTCACAGGTCAATTCATCTTTCAGTCTCTTTGGGTCGAACTACGGTGTTCTGACTTCCTCATTGCACGAGAGGATACGTAGGCATAACTTAACGGTTATCGAACAAAAGTCTCTGTATATTCCCCCTCTTTCTAGCCTTATTCTTTAGCCTCATTATCATGAGCATTTCATCTTTGTTCTTACACTGACACTTCACTTATACACTTCACTTCTCTTACACTGACACCTGTACATCCTTTTCCAGCTCTTTTATACACAAATTGCACTGACACTACCCCTTTAAAACACAAATATCTTAAGCGTGGATCCCGTCGAGTACGACGGACAATCTGGGTGCTAATACCTTCCCAGGTTGCAACCAACCCCCTTTCTCAGTCTCTCTGGTTCGCAACCGTCTTATCCATATCTTTTCTTAGGTTTATGCAGCATTACCTTTCCTTCGGGATAAAAATGCCTAGCTAGCGACTCTTTTCTTTCTCTTGAGTTCACTCTTGTGTGTTCTCATTTCTCCTTTCGCCGACCGTTCGCGTTTGTACCTTTATCTGAGCCGGTCTCATTTATCGGGAGCGACAGCTTGGCGACTCTGCTGGGGACCCTTATACTGTAACCAGGGCTTCTGGTTCTTTTTGTGGGTTCCTCCTAGCGCTTGTTTGATTTGTGTTTACTGGGGTGTTATGTGCTATTTGTGTTTGTATATTTGTTTTATTTATTGCTTTATGTACAGTTTGTTTACTGCTTTCTTTACAGCTTTATATACATCATACTGTCATTTTGTTCTGGCTGGATCTGGTTTTGTTGCTATGGTGGGTGGGTGTTCTATTGAGAGTTTAAGGTCCTATACCTGGGACCTGAGTGACACCTAGGCTAGAGTGGTTCATGTTCTTTCCCATTTCATTTCGGTCTGGTGCGGGAATATGAAACACGGTTCAGATATGGGTTTCTTCTTGAGAACTCTGTGCTACATATTTCCTGTAGTGCTAGGGCTATCTGGGAAGCCTGCTAAGTCTGGATGACCTTTATTATGACCTTCAGAAACTGAGGTGAATTAGAGGAGGATCTTTTATGGTTATTGTAAACACTGTACCTCCGGGTTAGAAGTGTTTACACTTCTCATAACTGATCCAAGTCTGAGGATCCTTGTTTTAGAACATCACCTGTGAGGGGGTTGGGCTGTTTACAGGTTTGCAGGTACCCATGACCTCAGCATACCCTGATACTTTGTTATGTTTGAGAATGCTTCACTTTGGACAGTTCTTATGATTTAACCCAGGACATGTGACTCTTTATTTGAGTCCCCCACCTTGGTTACTGGACTTATGAACCTCCATCTGGACTTATTGAACATACATGGACTTATACCAAGGCAGTAATCAGATCCAGCTTGATCACCAAACCCTTGCATATCATTTGCATACATCATCATTGCATCATTTAACATGTGTTTATTTGTGTTTCAGGGTATCCATATCACATTTGGCTTGGTTTTGACCCCTTCATCTGCATAGTCCCTTTGTTCACCAGCTATATGCTTCAGCTACCTTCATCAGCTACCTGCTTCAGTCACCTACATCACCAGTATTAGCCTGTCAGTGGCCCATCTCCAGTGTTAGTCTCCATCATCAGCATCTGTCTCAGCTCTTCATCACCAGACATGGCACCCAAGAAGAGCAACATCTCCTACCATTTCTTTGAGCCTGAGTTGGCTGGTGTCGCTCCAACTAAATGAAGCCGGGTCAAATAGGGTACAGACGCGAACGGTCGGCGAAAGGGGGGTGTGAGAACACACAGCAGTGAACTCACTGGAGATGAAAAGAGTCGCCAGCTAGGCATTTTTATCCCGGAGGAAAGGTAATGCTGCATAGACCTAGAAAGATATGGATAAGACGGTTGCGAACCAGAGAGACTAAGAAAGGGGGTTGGTTACAACCTGGGAAGGTATTAGCACCCAGATTGTCCGTCGTACTCGACGGGATCCACGCTTAAAAGATTTGTGTTTTAAAAGGGGTAGTGTCAGTGCAATTTGTGCATAAAGAGCTGGAAAAGAATGTACAAGTGTCAGTGTAAAAGAAAGTGAAGTGTGTAAATGAAGTGTCAGTGTAAGAACAAAGAAATGAGATGCTCAAGATCATAAGGCTAAAAGAATGAAGCTGGAAAGAAGGGGAATATACAGAGACTTTTGTTCGATAACTGTTAAGTTATGCCTACGTATCCTCTCGTGCAATGAGGAAGTCAGAACACCGTAGTTCGACCCAAAGAGACTGAAAGGTGAATTGACTGATGAACTGCTTACTTGTCTATGCTCAAGTGTATGACCTGTCTGGCTCAGGTGCAAACTGTCTTGCATTAGACGGAAGAAGCGAGTTCTCGTTTATGAGTGAATGAGATGAGAAAAGAATCCCGGAGGGGACGATTATTGTTTGTTTTTGTGTTTTCAGTCTTTTATTGCTTTTGAAAGTTTGTCATAAGTTAATGAGCTTAAGCCTAAATCAATGGGTTAGTAAACTCATCACATCCTCCCTCTGATTAGGGGTAATGAGAATACCTTAAGTGTGAAGTCAGATTCTCACACTTAATCACTTTTGGTGTAGGGTTAAGATCATTAACCTACTTGTGATTAATTAGATATTTTTGTTGTTTTTGTTTAGTGTTAAGTAATGAGATTAAGCCATAATCAGGGATTAAACAGACTCATTACACCATCCTAATAGAAGGATAATAGATGAGAGTGTTTAAGCTGAGGAAAGCTCCTCAACTTAATCCATGATTAGGAATTAAACTCATGACAAAACATGCCTTTGATTAAGTGGATTTTATTTAATGATATGATGATGAAGTGATTTTTTAGGGTTTGTAAGACAACTTGAGGGGGACTTGTCCATTAACACTAGGGTTAGTCCTTCTTAACCAATTAAGGAAGAATTAGAACCCTAATGCAAGGCCCAAGTTACAAGTGTGATGTCTTGATGATTATTAAGTGGATTGATTGAGGGAGTTAAACACATTAAGGGTTTAACACTTAGGATTAAAGTTATACACTCCATCCTAATAGAAGGATGCAGGCATAAGCTTAATCACAAAGCCTTAAAACCTTTAGGGTTTAGTCCCTGATTATGAGATGAGAAGAGAAGACTAAATGAGACACAAAGGTAAAACTAAGTGGGGGACTAATCAAAAACCCTAATCATTGTCATGCTTGGTTGTTCCTAAGGTTTGTGGAGTTTACTAGAGAAGATCTTCAATGGAACCACCAGGAAGCAGATGAAAGGATCAGGAGAAGCAAAGCTACTTGCTTCAATTAAGAAGACAAGTCACTTGAGGAAAGAAAGTAAGAAGAAGAAGAATGAGCAAGATCAAACTCAAACACATATCAAAATGCAGCATGGATGCATAAAAGAGATGATGAGAAAGTTATGAGAAGTGAAGGCAAATTCACTTCTCAAATCCACTTACCACCTGAAAAGTTAGAAAAGAAATGCAATGCAATGTGAAATGGGATGGAATGGCATGATGAGAAACAAAACCAGAAGCACATACATGGTGTTAATGATGCTATGGGATGCTACAACCATGAAACAACACATGAGCATGATCATACAAGCTTATGGATGCAAATGAAGCAAGTTAAGACACATGAACATACATGAAAAGTTATGACATGCAAATGGCATACAACATGGCAAATGCAAGATGCAATGATCAAACATGCTTTCAATATGTCTTAAGATGTCATATGAATCACATGGAGGCATAAAATGTCATGGCAAGTCAAGGTATGAATGCAAATGCAAGATGGATGCATATGGAAGCCCAAATTAGGGTTTATGATCAAAGCATCAAACACAAACCAAAATCAGAAGCAAACATCAATACAAAAAATTGAAAATGCACTCAAAGGATCCCTAAAATTATACTAACTCACTGCCCAAAGGAGAAATTCCAACTCTTAACCTAATTCAAGTTATGATTTTCCTAAGTTTTCTAGGGTTTTAGGGTTCCTTAACAAGAAAATTACCAAACAAATTGAAAATGAAAGATCAAATCATGGCCATTTAATCCTACAAACTACATGATATGCTAAACACAATGCAAAAAGAACCAAAGTCCAACTCTTTAGGGTTAGGCAGAAATGATTTTTGGAAGCTTGGATCAAAATAATGCATTAAAATGATTTTAATTCCATGAAAAATTCTCAAAATGTATCAAGATCAAAAAAGAAATTTTGTTTGAAGGTTGTACAATGTTTCTAAATGTTTTTAAATGTTTCATGAATTTTTTGGTGATTTTTAAATACCTAAAAGTATTTTTAATTAATTAATTCTCATTAATTAATTAAAAAGAAACTTTTAAATATTTAAAAATACTTTTTTAATGCTAAAAATAAAAATAAAAATATTTTTGTGTTCTGAAATTAAATAATAACTTGTATAAAAAATTTCAGAATTTTTAAATTAGTTTTGCTATTTTTAATAAAATGTACAAATTAAATGAAATATTATGAAAAATAAAATGAATTTAAAGCTGAAAAAGAAAAGTCAACAGATCCAAGGGCCCTCATTTAAACTTGCTGCGCGCGCGTTTGACCTTGCGCCAGATCCTACGGCTGGAATTCAAACTCACTAACCCTAATTAATTAGCCCTAATCACAGCCTTAATGACTCTCAGGTGACCGGAACAGTGTTCCGGTCATCTTCTCCGATCACTCCAAACTTCAAACTCTCTCTAAACTCATCTAAAACGAAATCTAATTAAACAGAAATGATCCCCACTTAAAAACGAATCAAAACCCCCATTCAAAACACATTTATCATTCCTAAACTGGCTGAATCGAATCAATCTAGTTCTAGGGCAAAAAGTTTCAGAGACTGCATACATACTCATCTCTTCACCATTTTCAAAACCAACAACATATTCATGATCAGGGAAGCATGTAGAAGCTATTAAGAACTTAAAAAATCATTTCTGGAAAAAAAGTTCTTGAGCTACCTGAGTTTTGAAGCTTTCAGTTCACAGCTTTCTGGCCTCTCCTCTTTGTGCAATCCACTCCCTTTGGTCCCTTGATGATGTCTGGATGCTTAGAAGGAGTTTGTGTTGGCTGGTTTGAGAGTTTGAACAGGTTCTGTTCAAGCTCAGGTGGGAATCGTGTTCTAGATTCTTTGGGTTTAAGGCAAGGGTGAGGGGTGCTTTGTGACCAGGATGATGAGTTGAGTTGATCTATGAAGTTTGTTTAAGTGTTTGTGGCTTGTTTTCTGAGTTTCGAAGGCTTTTGCTTTTGAGAGTGAGAATGAGAATGTGTTGTTCTTGCTGGTTTCAGGCTTGTGTGTTATGTTGTTTGGCTTGCCATTTGTTTGTATAAACAATGTTGATTGGTCAGAAGATGTGACATGCCCTTTTGTGATAGGTGTAGCTACTTTTGCAAATTGTCAACTTTGTGTAAGAGAAGGCATGGGTCTTGTTCTAGCCAAGTACAAGGGTTGTGGGCTGCGCAGCATGGTGAGGGGAAAGGCTAGGGTGGTTCAGCATCCAAGGCAGCAAGTGGATGAGAAGTGATCATGAGCTTTTGCAACTTGACTTTGCTTTGCTTTTCATGAAAATATCTTGCTCCAAAGGCCAAAACAAATGAGAAACTCTTGGCCCATTCTGATTTTTAGGTCACATGTGATGTTTGTGTAATGGTTTGACATCAATTAGAAGTCACAAATTGCCTTGGTACAAGATTTTGCAAGTTTCTCATTTGGTGCATAATTTGAATTTTAGTGATTTTTGCCAACTTTAATGAACCATAACTTTTGATCCAAGATGAATTAGGTCATGTTCTTGTACTTTTTGAAAAGGGAAAGATCTATTCTACAACTTTCATGACCAAAGTTTTTCCATTTGAAGCATTTTTGGATCAAAAAGTAAGGATTGAAAAGTTGCCTAAAATGACAAATTCCTTAAAAGTTAAACTTGCCTCAAAAGTCAACTTTGCAAAAACTTGTAATCCTTGAATTTTGTGAACTTCAAACTTCTTCCATGATCAAATAAAGATCATACACACTCAAAATGATGAAGATCACCCCTTGGTTGGGTCATTGGGGGCCTCAGATGCCCTGATTTTGCACTAACTTGTCTGAAAAGTCAACTCTTGATCAGATGACTTCCCCATGGAATTTCTTCATGAAAATTGATATGCATACCCCCTATACCATATAGAGACCAATAGAAACAAGAATGACCAAAAAAATTGGAGTTATGTCCTCTGAAACCAAAACCCTAATTTTAGGTCAACTCTGCAGTATAGCCTGGCTCTGCTTCCACACCATTTCCAGTTCTTGTGATTCTTTGGCATTCTTGACTTTGAGAGGATATAATATGATACTTGAACACACATGGAACCCTTTGAAGTGATTGATCGCCTTTGGAGTGGCTCAGGAGGCTCTTGGATTGCTCAGATCACAAACCCTAGGTGCAGATGACTTTGAATCTATGCAGTGAATCAAAAATGTGGTATGAGATCTTATGATTGTGTTTATGCATATGAGAATGATCACAAGCCATGGTGTGAATGGGTGAGGGCAAATTTGGGGTGTTTACAGCTGCCCCTATTCAAACATGAGTTAGCTGTGCAGGATGTAAGCAGCGGCTTATCAGGCGAACAAGATAACTTGTGGTTGAATACCAAAGAAAGTCCAAAATTTGCACTCACAGAATGAAGAAGAAAAGGGATATAGATTGTAAACGAAAATAAAGTATATTGTAAAGTGTAGGCGACGGAGGACGACCGTCGAGCAGAGGACGACTGCTGGGTAAAGAGCAATGACGGGGACGGCCGACATGCTGGGAAAAGTGCGGACAGTAAAGCAATGACGGGGACGGCCGACATGCTGGGGATAAAAGATATTATGATGGGGACGGCCATCAAGTAAAGCTGTAAGATTCTCTGGGGGATTGATGAAACATGACGGGGACGACCATCAAGTTCATAAAGTAAAGTAAACAACGATGGGGACGGCCATCGGGCTAAAAAAGAAAAGGGATCACGACGGGGACGGCCATCGGGTTAAAGAATAAATGAAATAAACAGATGATGAGGTACGGTCATCAAAGGCGAAGGACGATCACCTAGCAGGGGACGGCTGCTCTGTTGGGGTTAAGATGAGGGACGGTCATCTAAGGTGGAGGACGACCACCAGGCAGGGTACGGCTGCCGAAAATATCGTGACATAGGACGAATGCCGGATAAAAAGGTCAACGATGGGGACGGCCATCGGATGAGCATGATGGAGGACGACCATCCAGAGGTGGAGGACGACCACCTAGCAGGGGACGGCTGCTCTCAAGGTTTGTCATGATGTAGGACGAACGTCAGGTAACCAAAATCAACAATGGGGACGGCCATTGGATAAAATGATGAAGGACGATCATCAAGAGGTGGAGGACGACCACCTAGCAGGGGACGACTGCTAAAATATCACGACATAGGACGAATGTCGGATAGAAGTTACCGATGGGGACGGCCATCGGTCGAGCATGATGGAGGACGACCATCAAGAGGTGGAGGACGACCACCTAGCAGGGTACGGCTGCTCTCAGGGTTTATCATGACATAGGACGAATGTCAGATAAAAAAGAAAATTGCTTTACTGGGGAATAGTAAACACGGACGAGTGTTTACATCCAAGAAATAAAAGGTATAAGTGTTTCGTATTGTGTATAGATTAAAGATGCGGACGAGCATCCTCAAGACTATGATACGGACGAGTATCAGGTAGAAACAAGTACTGACACATGTTCAGAGATGATGATACGGACGAGCATCAACTGGTTAACAAGGAACACGGACGAGTGTTGGATCTGAAGGGATTCTTCTGAGGAATAGTAGACACAGATGAGTATCTATATTCAAGAAGACACAATGTATGGATTAAAGATGCGGACGAGCATCCTTATGATACGGACGAGTATCAAGTAGAAACAAACGCTTGACGCATGCTCTGAGATGATGGTACGGACGAGTACCAACGGGTTAACAAAGAACACGGACTAGTGTCGAATCTGCGGGGATGTAAATGGTATATACGAGATACGGACGAGTATCTGTATAAGTGAAATGAGAGTGAAAAATATGAGTAACGTAACTGTTGGGGAGGGTGACACGGACGAGTGTCAAAAAGGAGAAGAGTGTAGTATAACAAATATTTGGTATACAGAATGTTTACATTACTGTACTGGGAAAAGTGACATGGATGGATGTCGAGAAAATTATATATACAAGTATCTGTGAGTGCAAAGGGAATATCTTTGGCTTTCTGCTGGGGATATGACACGGACGGTTGCCACAAGGAGTGTGTATTTGTATTGGTGAATGGGAGGCAACTGCTTTTGCTGGGGAATCCGGGAGGGATTCTGCATATTGTTGATGAGTTGATAATATTCACAAGTGTTTGATTCAGACCATGACTTGTGATTATGCCACGTGTTTGATTTTTGCCGTAATGCTCCGTACTTAAGACGGAATGCTACGCTTTGTTTGGTGAATATGATGCGAATGCTATGATTATACAAAGATACCAAACCGGGATTCGGATCCCATTGCTGCGAAGATCTCTAGTCGATCTGTCTGAAGTGATCATCCCAGCTGGGGATGAGATCATTGGTAGATCTGGTGAGATGTATTTGCTTGGGGAGATAAGTCACAGATAGACCCATCCTTGGTAATGAAGGGACCCAGCTGGGGTTTGTAGAAGCTTTCGTCACTCTGCTGTGATTCTTTCGCGCACTGCTCTTCTGGATAGAGGCTGAGGCTCTGTGGGGAGATGATTCCCTGGCTTTTGCACCTGGCTGGGGAAGAATGATTGGAAACTCGGCCGGGAGAAGCAACAAGTGGCAACTCGGCTGGGGAGAAAACACTTTGAGTGCTAAGACTGAGTGAGTGTTGATTTTCCAGCTTGCTGGGGTGAAGCTTCCATGTCCCATGTTGCGCTTTTGAATACCTGCAATCCTGCAAAGACAGAGAAACGCACAAGTAATCCCGAGGCATCCCTTACCGGATTCCGTCATAGGAGTGAGACACTTCTGAGAGTAAGTATATTCCTTGTAAGCACGCGCTTTATTTTTTATTTTTTTAAAAGATAAGCATCTGTATTTATGCAATCAGTTTTTCTTTAAGACATCAGACATTCTTTGCAAATAAAAATGTACATAACGAAACATGATTGAAAAATCTGATTTTATTAATTCAAATGCCCTGAATTGGCAAGATACAGTCAAAGAAACGAATCTCCTGAAATGAGGAAATTGTTACAAATTGAGAAACAAAAATGCTGGCAATGTTGTCGACGCTTTCAAGGAGCTTCCCCTCTTGCTATGACCCGTATGACTGTTGACGCTCTTCTCGTCTTGCTTTCTGAAGAAGGCTGATTCTGACAGAAGCTTGATCCTTTCGAGGTTTACCAAGTTGCAGGTGATACAGACGAATTCAGAATGCAATTGTTCGCTTATTCCCTTATTTTGCATGGATCGCCCTTTCGGGTTTTCAATCCATCGGGATACCCATTTTTGCCTGAGCTGTCCAATGCGACTTTTCAACTCAGCGGGTGTACATTTTTTGTTTATTTTCCCTTACTTTTTCCCGAGTCTTTTATTCTGTTTTTGACTCGCCGGGATGCCCTATTTTGCCTGGACTTACATTCTGTTTTTGTGTCCAGCGGGTCATTTTTATGCGAAGTATTTTCTAACTGCATCTGAATTCACAGGGGACGGGAAATCTTCACCATCCATGGTGCTGAGCATCAGTGCTCCACCAGAGAAAACTTTCTTTACCACGAATGGTCCTTCATAGTTTGGAGTCCATTTGCCCCTATGGTCTGTATGAGGAGGGAGGATTCTTTTCAGCACAAGATCTCCTACTTGGTACTCACGGTGCCTGACTTTCTGATCGAAGGCCCTCTTCATTCTTTTCTGATACAACTGCCCATGACAGATTGCAGCCAATCTTTTCTCTTCAATCAAACTCAGTTGTTTGTGTCGGGACCGGACCCATTCTGCTTCGTTCAGTTTAACATCCATCAATACTCGCAAAGAGGGTAATTCCACTTCAACAGGCAGGACTGCCTCCATACCATACACAAGCTGATACGGTGTTGCCCCAGTGGATGTTCTGATTGACGTGCGGTACCCATGCAAGGCAAATGGTAGCATTTCATGCCAGTCTTTGTAGGTGACTACCACCTTCTGCACAATCTTCTTGATATTCTTATTGGCCGCCTCAACAGCGCCGTTCATCTTTGGCCTGTAAGGAGAAGAATTGTGGTGCTGGATCTTGAAGTCCCGGCATAGTTCAGCCATCATTTTGTTGTTCAAGTTAGAACCATTATCAGTAATGATTCGCTCGGGAACTCCGTATCGACAGATGATATCTCTCTTCAGAAATCTGGCTACCACTTGCCTTGTAACATTTGCATATGAGGCTGCTTCAACCCACTTGGTGAAATAGTCAATGGCGACCAGGATGAATCTGTGGCCATTTGAAGCAGTAGGTTCAATCTTGCCAATCATATCAATGCCCCACATAGCAAAGGGCCAGGGTGAAGACATTATATTCAGAGGATTGGGAGGCACATGCACCTTATCTGCATAGATCTGGCATTTGTGGCACTTTCTGGCATAAGCACAACAGTCGGCATCCATTGTGATCCAGTAATAACCTGATCTTAGCAACTTTTTAGCCATGGCATGCCCTCCCGCATGAGTACCAAAGGATCCTTCGTGCACCTCGTGCATCAACAAGTCTGCTTCTGTTTTATCAACGCATCTGATGAGTACCATGTCGAAGTTTCTCTTGTACAGGGAACCATCAGTATTCAGGAAGAAACTACCAGCAAGCCTTCTCAAAGTCTTCTTATCATTGGAAGATGCCCCAGGTGGGTATGTTTGATCCTCCAAGAAGCACTTGATGTCGTGGAACCAAGGCTTATCATCTTTGACAACATCTACTGCGAACACATATGCTGGTTTGTCAAGTCTGGACACTGAGATTTGAGGCACAAAGTTGGAAGCTTGAACTTTGATCATTGACGAAATGGTAGCCAGAGCATCTGCAAACTGATTCTCGTCCCTAGGGATATACTCAAGCTTGACCGTTGTAAAGAAAGTCAGTAACCTCCTTGTATAATCCCTGTAAGGTATCAGATGATCCTGGTGTGTGTACCATTTGCCGTTGGTTTGATTAACTACCAGAGCTGAATCTCCGAATACAGTTAAAGTCTTGATCCTGAGGTTAATAGCTTCCTCAAGACCCATAATACAAGCTTCGTATTCAGCTTCGTTGTTAGTGTAGTTGAAGGTGAGCTTTGCCGAGAAAGGCATGTGAACTCCCTTAGGTGTAATGAGTGCTGCACCAACACCACGACCATTCATATTAACAGCCCCATCAAACATCATAGTCCATTCTTCTTCCGGGTCAGGCCCTTCAGTGTGAATAGGCTCTTCATGATCTTTCGCTTTTATGAACATGATGTCTTCATTAGGGAAGTCAAATCTCATAGGCTGGTAGTCATCAATAGGTTGCTCAGCAAGATATTCAGACAATACACTGCCCTTGATGGCTTTCTGAGACGTGTACTGAATGTCATACTCCGTGAGAATCATTTGCCATCTTGCAACCCGTCCGGTAAGAGCTGGCTTCTCGAAAATGTACTTAACTGGGTCCATTTTTGAGATTAATAAGGTAGTGTGGGTCAACATATACTGTCTCAGTCGGCGAGCAGCCCACGCTAAAGCACAGCAAGTTTTCTCGAGCAGTGAATAACGTTGTTCACAGTCGGTAAATTTTTGCTCAGGTAGTATATTGCATACTCTTTTCGACCAGACTCGTCATGCTGGCCCAACACACACCCCATTGAATCTTCTAATATTGTCAGGTACATTATCAAAGGTCTTCCTTCAACTGGAGGCATAAGGATTGGTGGTTCTTGCAGGTATTCTTTGATCTTGTCAAAAGCCCTCTGGCAGTCTTCATTCCACCTGACCGTCTGTTCTTTTCTTAACAGCTTGAACAAGGGTTCACAGGTTGCTGTAAGGTGGGATATGAAACTTGAAATGTAGTTCAATCTACCTAGGAACCCCTGAACTTCTTTTTCTGTCTTCGGTGCAAGAATTTCTTGAATGGCTTTGACTTTATCAGGGTCAACTTCAATCCCTTTCTCGCTCACAATAAAGCCCAGCAGCTTACCAGATCGTACCCTGAATGTGCACTTGTTGGGGTTCAACCTCAGTTGGTACTTCCTCAGACGCTTGAATAGTTTCAGCAGGTTTACCAAGTGGTCTTCCTCTGTGAGGGACTTGGCGATCATGTCATCCACATAACACTCGATTTCCTTATGGATCATATCGTGGAATAATGTTACCATAGCCCGTTGATATGTTGCACCAGCATTCTTCAATCCGAACGGCATTACCTTGTAACAGAAAGTGCCCCAGGGTGTGATGAAAGTTGTCTTCTCCATGTCTTCAGGTGACATTTTGATCTGATTGTATCCTGAAAATCCGTCCATGAAGGAGAATACCGAGAACTGAGCCGTATTATCAACCAATACATCAATGTGAGGTAATGGGAAATCATCTTTCGGGCTGGCTCTGTTCAGATCCCGGTAGTCAACACACATCCTCACTTTGCCGTCTTTCTTAGGCACAGGTACTATATTAGCAACCCACGGTGGATAGCTAGTTACAGCAAGGAACCCGGCGTCCCACTGCTTTTGCACCTCCTCTTTGATCTTCATTGCCATGTCTGGACGAGTACGGCGCAGTTTCTGTTTAACTGGTGGGCATTCTTCTCTCAGAGGCAGCTTATGCATAACAATGTCGGTGTCCAACCCTGGCATATCCTGATAAGACCAGGCAAACACACCCACATACTCTTGAAGCAGGTCAATCAGCTGTTTCTTCACTGAGTCTTGTAAGCCGGCCCCGATTTTCACTCCTTTCACATCTTCATCTGTACCAAGATTGATCGTTTCGACCTCCTCCTGATGAGGAGTGATAACCTTCTCCTCTTGTCTTAACAATCTGGCTAGCTCTTCAGGAAGCTCGTAATCTTCTTCAACCCCTTCATCAGCTTGATTGATCGGATTGTCAGAGTCATACGAAGTCATAGCCGTGCTGTTGTTGGTGCTGTCTGGAAGGCACTCTCTGCAAGGGTTCAGTTTGTTCATTTTAGTGATTGATTTTAATCTTGTTTAGAAAAGTGAAATGAAAATTGTCATTTTGAAAACATTGCCATTTATTTTTTGTACAAAAAGAAAAATGGAAAACAGTGAGCGGAAAAGAAAAAGACTCATTTGCAAAAGATGTCTGATATTTCATTGATTAATCTTGTTGCACAAAAATTACAGATGGCCCGATTACAAAATGAGTCTTGTCATCTTGGGCAAGATGCAAGACTTGATGCATGCTTAAAATATACAGGAAATAATAATTACTCTGCAGGAGTAACTCTTATAATTTCCTGGGAAGACCAGTTTGAGATACTGCTCCCCGGGATCTTTGGACGAATCCAGCTTTCCAAGTTGCGTTCATCTTCTGACTCATCTTCCAAGTTGTTGACAGCATCGGGGGTGAGCATCCCCCCACTAACAAAGTTGGGCTCCTTAGCAGCCTCTGCTTGATCTCGTTGAGTTGGTTTGTAACCCAACCCAAATCTATCTTCTTTCTTCTCCACAGGCAACAGTTTGCCCCAGCCTTGAGCATTTCCTTCTTCCACCACCTTCCGGGCTTGCTGGTAGGATGTCATGGAAGTCCCAAGTACAGCAGAGGTTTCATTAATATTCAGGGCCTCAAACCCTTGACTCATTGTCTCGTGGATCTCCCCATCCATCTCAATATATTTGTAAGTAGCCAGATGGCTAACAAAAATATCCTCCTCTCCACAGATAGTAACGACTTGGCCTTCCCACTCAAATTTTAACTTCTGGTGAAGGGTAGACGTTACAGCGCCAGCGGCATGAATCCATGGTCTACCCAACAAACAGCTGTAGGCAGGCTGAATGTCCATCACGTAGAAGGTCGTCTTGAAAGTTTGTGGGCCAATCGTTACAGGCAACTCAATTTCTCCCAGAACTGATCTCTTAGAGCCGTCAAAAGCTCTCACTACCAAGTTACTGGGTCGTAATGCCAATCCTTCATATTCCAGCTTCACAAGGGCCTTTTTAGGTAAGACATTGAGGGATGACCCTGTGTCTACCAGCACATGGGAAAGAACTGCACCTTTACATTCCATGGTAATGTGCAGAGCCTTGTTATGATTGCGGCCTTCCGAAGTCAAATCAGTGTTGGTGAACCCTAGTCCATTACTAGCATTAACATTTCCAACCACAGCTTCCAACTGATTGACGGTGATCTCTTCTGGCACATAAGCTGCATGCAAGACTTTGAGTAGTGCGTTCCGATGAGCCTCGGAGCACATAAACAATGATAGAATGGAGATCTTGGAAGGCGTCTGGTGAAGCTGGTCCACTATTTTGTAATCACTTTTCTTGATGATTCTCATAAACTCATCAACTTCTTGATCAAAAGGTGTTTTCAAAGCTTCTCTAACAACCTGCTCTTCTTGCACCATGCTCTTCCCTTTTGCCTTGGCAGCAGCTTCTGCTTTGTCAGTGGGTCTTTGAATTTGCGGGGCAAAGAGACGTCCGCTTCGAGTGAAGCCTCTGCCTCCTCCCACATTGTCTATTTGTGGTGCAGAAGTTGATGATTCAAAAGTGATCTTTTGTCCTTCGCAGTATAAATCAGAGCCGTAATGCCAAGGGATGGCATTACTGCTTTCATAAGGTACTGGTCCAGGCACTGTGACGGTGACTGGACTGATGGCAGCTGCGGAAGGAACCGTGATAGTCTGTGGATCATAGTATATTGTGACTGGTGCTCTGGTAGGAGTGGCACTTTGTGAGTTATAGGCAGAATCATTGGCAGGATCATAATAAATTGTAACTGTTGAGACATCTTCATGGTTGGCTGCTGATGTTGTAGGGGACATTGTTGGAAGGATGGGTGTTGTTGTTGTAGGAGATTCAAAATGAAGTGGTGCTGAAGTTGTAGAAGGAATGTTTGTTGTTATCTGGTCAGTTGAAACGACAGATGAAACATTTGTTGATGAAGCTGAAGAGTTGTCTGGAACAATGGTTGTTGCAGTTGTAGTAGACTCTGGAATTGTTGTTAATGAGATTGCTGGATTGGTAGGAATTGATGTTGTAATTTGGAGCAGGCCACTCTGGATGAGACCATCTATGCCATCTCTCAGGTTATCACAACCATTCACTGAAATGTTGTAATAAGCACACCCTAACTCACATCCTGGGAACATTTGACATTCCAAGAGTTGAGCTTTAATCTCCACCAAGGGTGTCCGAATCTGACCCACACTGGTTATCAAGTAAGACGGCTTGTCTTCTTCAATAGCATTGATTCGGGGACCACCATGGTGTGGCATAGGGTTCTTGTTGACATTCGGTGGTGGTGCAAAGTTTAAAGCCTTAGAATCCACTAAATCCTGCACTTTCATGTGCAAAGCTCTGCACTTTTCTGTACTATGACCAGGTGCATTTGAGTGAAAGGCACATCTGGCGCTGGCGTCGTAATTTCTGGGCAGACTGTTAGGATCCGGAGGTGCCAACGTCCTTAGCTCAACTAGGTTGAGTTTCAAGAGTTGTGGCAGTAATGTGGCATAGGGCATAGGGATCGGATCGATCACCCTATTGGCCTGAGAGGGCCTCTGTTGGAATGGTCTCTGCTGATTATTGTTGTTGGTGTTGCTGTTGTTGTAATTTCTTTGAGGAGGAAACTGAGTTTGTTGCTGGTAATTCTGCTGCTGAGGTTGATAAGTTGGTTGAGGATGAATTGGAGCGGGAATGGTGACTGCTGCCACAGACCTATGAACATATTGGGGCCTGCCCCTGTTGGTGTGGATAGCATTGGTCTCACCAGTCCTTCTTGGGCCTGCAAAAGGCTTTCTTGTGTTACTGGATGAGCTTGCACCGTTGTCTGAGATCTTACCCATCTTCAATAGGCTTTCAATTCTCTCCCCGGCTATAACAACATCCGCAAAGCTGGTGGAAGAGAAGGCAGCTAGCCTATCAATGTAAGTCCCCTGGAGGGTGTTCATGAACATATCAGCCATCTCCCTCTCTGACATGGGTGGCTGGACAGCAGCAGCAAGCTGTCTCCACCTTTGAGCGTATTCGCGGAAGCTTTCCCTGGATGACTAAGACATCCCCATCAGGAGGGTCCTGTTGGGGGCCATATCCAGGTTGTACTGATACTGTCTGATAAAGGCCTCTGCCAGGTCCTTCCAGCATCTAATGGTTGCTCTTGTCAAGTGGGAGTACCATTCCCTCGATGCTCCAGTTAAGCTATCCTCAAAATAAAACATCCATAGCTTTTCGTCCATGGTATAGGCCTTCAGTCTCCCCAAAAAGGATTGTAAATGGGTCCGGGGACAGGAAGTCCCGTTATACTTCTCAAAGCATGGTGGTTTAAACTTGTCGGGGATCCTGACCCCGTCCACTAGACCCATGTCCATAACATCAAATCCCAAAGAATTCTGGGACTCCAAAGACCTTAGTTTCTCAGCAATCTCTTCTAGCCTTCTGTCATAGGCTTCTTCCCCAGCTCCCATCACTGTGAACTGATCTTCCTGGGGGTCTTCCTGCAGTACTCTACCTGCTGTGGCAGTCCCTTGCACATTGACAGGGATGTTGATCTCTGGATGTTGGTGGGGTCCAAAGACTGGGGGATTAACATGAGGTTGGACTCTCTCATTGTTGCTTGTCCCAGCAGTCCCTGGATGATGGTCTTCCTGGTTCCTCCCCTCTACTAGTGCTCTTAACCTCTCCTGGCTTTGAGCCATATTGTTCATCACCTCCATAAATTGTGTCATCTGATTCCTCATTTCCAATCTCTCGTTGGTCATTTGATTTCTGACCTCTGTAAGGTCCTGCTGCATTTGGTCCATCTGTATGCCCGGAAGATTGTTGCGGGTGGGGTATCTGTGTGGACGATTGAGTGGAAACCCTCGACGTCGAGTAATAGTTCTTGAAGTCACAACAGAGTTAGTAACAATAAAACAAAACCTACAAAACAAAACAAAAGGTTAGCATGCAATGCAGTGTGCTTATTTGTTTCCAAGGTATCCGGCTTGGCACTTGGTTTTGACCTTTCCAGACCCTTGAAGAAGATGCTTGTGATGTTGCTTGAAGAAATCAGATGAAACAAACCAACACATATATTACAAAAAGGTAAATGATACATAGTTTGCTTCGTTTACAATACAAGCCCTCTGAGGGGTTAAAAATACAACAAAAAGAAAAATACATAAAATGAAAGCAACAACAAGCAAAAGTCAAACACCCAGTCCAAATTCATCCTCCTGAACTTCCTTGAAAAGTGCTTCAGTCACAGGATCGGCTGGACGCTCTGTAAGATTCCTGATGAGGAGATTCCTGGTAGCAACAGCTGCAGTTAGCTTCTTGTGTTGACTCTGGTCCTTTGACCTCTTTACACCAGCTCTAATCTTCAACTCCGAGATCTCTCTCTGGGCTGCTGCCAGGGCTTCCTGTTGCTCTTTTGCACTAGCTTCCAGCTGCTCAATCTTATCCTGAGTCCTTTTGTCCTCCTGAGTACGGGCTTCGGTGATCCTGACCCACCTAGCCTGACTCTCCTTCAGATACAAATCAGTCCTGGCTTTCTGGAACTGAGCTTCCTTGCAGGCATTCTTCAAGATCTGTTCTCCAGCCCTAGACTTCTTAATGTAATCCTCCGACTTCTCAATTCTAGCCAAATGCTCCACTTTCAACTTTTCTAGCCTCTCAATATCCAACCTACCATCACTCCTCTCCCAGAGGGTATTCTGTAGGGCTTGAGTCAACTTCTCATTTCTCTCTTTTAATTTCTCAAACTCCTCTAAACTGACAGTTGCCGGAGGTGGTGCTGTGGAAGGTCCAGGCATATCTTCAATAGTGAAAGGCATTCCAGAAATTTGAGCCCTGGCATGAGACCACTCATAGTACTGAGCTGAGGCTACATTGTTGCATCTCCCAAGAATGGTTACCCCCTTAGTCTGCACATTGTCCCAGGCCCAAGATGCCTGCCTGACAATAGCCAGATTAGGCTTGATCTCACAATAAAGGGTCTCAGTCAGATCCTGTGCTTTAGGAGGATGGACTAATGCATAGCCCAGTTGTCTTTTGAATAGCAGAGGGTTGTAATTGATGCAACCCTTCACTCCAATCAGAGGAACATTAGGAAATTGCCCACAACTTGTAATGATGTCTCTGCCCTTGGTGCTTTGAGTGCACCACCTGATGTCATCTGAGGTTAGAGAAACAAGCCTCCTAGCCCAATTTTTCTGCTGGTGAGGGTTCAAGAATGCATCAGTTTTTGGCAAATGCTTGAGCAGCCAAGTGTGGAACAAAGGAGCACAGCACCTCACTAATCTTCCCCTTTGCTTTTCATTCCTTTGATGAACAGAGTAGTAAAGATCTCCCAGTAAGGTGGGCACTGGGTTTCTCAGGATGAAAAGATGGACTGCATTCTTGCTAACAAACCTAGGCTCATCTACAAAAAGTATGACCCCATATATGCTACGGGCCAACAGAGCACAGACTGCCTTCCACTCCCCTAAGGAGGCCTTCAAACTAGCCTGAGAAGTCAAGAAAACCAGATGAAAACCAGAGATTCCCGCTTTAGATGTCAAATTCTGCCCAATCAGAACTGGTTCCAGATGTAATGCTTTTGCTATCTCCTCATTACTAGGGAAAGTCATCTCAGGGTTGAAGGGTATTCCACCCCCGATAGGTACACCAACCAATGATGAATATTCCTCCAACAAGGGCCCCAACTGAAAATTCTGAAAGTGAAGCACCTCAGAGGGGGATCATAGAACTGCAGGCAAGTATGTATCAAGCTCCTCTGTGAAGGGTCCAAATCCAATACCACATCAAGGATTCCTCCATAATGTTCTCTGAAATACGGTATATGGTCTGGAGTAATCAGGGTCTGAATCCTCCTGATGCTAGCTAGCTCAGGCTCAAAGAAATGATAGATGTTACTTTTCTTAGGTGCCATGTTGCTGAGAATGGGTGCTGATGATGATGACTGAGAATAATACTGAAGATGGGCCACTGATAGGCTGAGACTGAGGGTGCAGGTGACTGAAGCAAGTGGCTGATAGCTGAAGCAAGCACTGATGAAGATAGGTCTATGCTGAAGAAGGGGTCAAAACCAAGCCAAAATGTATGATGGATACCCTGAAAAACAAATAAACACATGTTAAAATGATGCAATGAGGATGTATGCAAATGATATGCAAGGGTTTGTGACTGAGCTGGATCTGATTAACTGCTCTGATATAAGTCCATATATGTTCAAGAAATCCAGATGGAGGTTCATAAGTCCAGTAACCAGGGTGGGGGACTCAAATAAAGAGTCACATGTCCAGGGTTAAAAATCACAAGAACTGTTCCAAAATGGAGTACTCTTAACAAAACAAAGTAACAGGGTATGCTGAGGTCAAGGGTACCTGCAAACCTGTAAACAACCCAACCCCCTCACAGGTGATGTTCTAAAACAAGGATCCTCAGGCTTGGATCAGTTATGAGAAGTGTAAACACTTCTAACCCGGAGGTACAGTGTTTACAATAACCATAAAAGATCCTCCTCTAATTCACCTCAGTTTCTGAAGGTCAATACTAAAGGTCATCCAGACTTAGCAGGCTTCCCAGATAGCCCTAGTACTGCAGGAAATCTGCAACACAGAGTTCTCAAGAAGAAACCCATATCTGAACCGTGTTTCATATTCCCGCACCAGACCGAAATGGAATGGGAAAGAACATGAACCACTCTAGCCTAAGTGTCACTCGGGTCCCAGGTATAGGACCTCAACTCTCAATATAACACCCACCCACCAAAGCAACAAAACAGATCCAGCACAGGCAGTATGACAGTATGGTATATATGCACAAAGCTATAAAGAAAGCAATAAACAAAACTGTATAATAAGGCAATAACAAAATAAATACCAATACAAGCACAAGTAGCACTTAACACCCCAGTAAACACAAATCAAACAAGCGCTAGGAGGAACCCACAAAAAGAACCAGAAGCCCTGGTTACAGTATAAGGGTCCCCAGCAGAGTCGCCAAGCTGTCGCTCCCACTAAATGAAGCCGGGTCAAATAGGGTACAGACGCGAACGGTCGGCGAAAGGGGGGTGTGAGAACACACAGCAGTGAACTCACTGGAGATGAAAAGAGTCGCCAGCTAGGCATTTTTATCCCGGAGGAAAGGTAATGCTGCATAGACCTAGAAAGATATGGATAAGACGGTTGCGAACCAGAGAGACTGAGAAAGGGGGTTGGTTACAACCTGGGAAGGTATTAGCACCCAGATTGTCTGTCGTACTCGACGGGATCCACGCTTAAAAGATTTGTGTTTTAAAAGGGGTAGTGTCAGTGCAATTTGTGCATAAAGAGCTGGAAAAGAATGTACAGGTGTCAGTGTAAAAGAAAGTGAAGTGTCTAAATGAAGTGTCAGTGTAAGAACAAAGAAATGAGATGCTCAAGATCATGAGGCTAAAAGAATGAAACTGGAAAGAAGGGGAATATACAGAGACTTTTGTTCGATAACTGTTAAGTTATGCCTACGTATCCTCTCGTGCAATGAGGAAGTCAGAACACCGTAGTTCGACCCAAAGAGACTGAAAGGTGAATTGACTGATAAACTGCTTACTTGTCTATGCTCAAGTGTATGACCTGTCTGGCTCAGGTGCAAACTGTCTTGCATTAGACGGAAGAAGCGAGTTCTCGTTTATGAGTGAATGAGATGAGAAAAGAATCCCGGAGGGGACGATTATTGTTTGTTTTTGTGTTTTCAGTCTTTTATTGCTTTTGAAAGTTTGTCATAAGTTAATGGCTTAAGCCTAAACCAATGGGTTAGTAAACTCATCACATCCTCCCTCTGATTAGGGGTAATGAGAATACCTTAAGTGTGAAGTCAGATTCTCACACTTAATCACTTTTGGTGTAGGGTTAAGATCATTAACCTACTTGTGATTAATTAGATGTTTTTGTTGTTTTTGTTTAGTGTTAAGTAATGAGATTAAGCCATAATCAGGGATTAAACAGACTCATTACACCATCCTAATAGAAGGATAATAGATGAGAGTGTTTAAGCTGAGGAAAGCTCCTCAACTTAATCCATGATTAGGAATTAAACTCATGACAAAACATGCCTTTGATTAAGTGGATTTTATTTAATGATATGATGATGAAGTGATTTTTTAGGGTTTGTAAGACAACTTGAGGGGGACTTGTCCATTAACACTAGGGTTAGTCCTTCTTAACCAATTAAGGAAGAATTAGAACCCTAATGCAAGGCCCAAGTTACAAGTGTGATGTCTTGATGATTATTAAGTGGATTGATTGAGGGAGTTAAACACATTAAGGGTTTAACACTTAGGATTAAAGTTATACACTCCATCCTAATAGAAGGATGCAGGCATAAGCTTAATCACAAAGCCTTAAAACCTTTAGGGTTTAGTCCCTGATTATGAGATGAGAAGAGAAGACTCAATGAGACACAAAGGTAAAACTAAGTGGGGGACTAATCAAAAACCCTAATCATTGTCATGCTTGGTTGTTCCTAAGGTTTGTGGAGTTTACAAGAGAAGATCTTCAATGGAACCACCAGGAAGCAGATGAAAGGATCAGGAGAAGCAAAGCTACTTGCTTCAATTAAGAAGACAAGTCACTTGAGGAAAGAAAGTAAGAAGAAGAAGAATGAGCAAGATCAAACTCAAACACATATCAAAATGCAGCATGGATTCATAAAAGAGATGAAGAGAAAGTTATGAGAAGTGAAGGCAAATTCACTTCTCAAATCCACTTACCACCTGAAAAGTTAGAAAAGAAATGCAATGCAATGCGAAATGGGATGGAATGGCATGATGAGAAACAAAACCAGAAGCACATACATGGTGTTAATGATGCTATGGGATGCTACAAACATGAAACAACACATGAGGATAATCATACAAGCTTATGGATGCAAATGAAGCAAGTTAAGACACATGAACATACATGAAAAGTTATGACATGCAAATGGCATACAACATGGCAAATGCAAGATGCAATGATCAAACATGCTTTCAATATGTCTTAAGATGTCATATGAATCACATGGAGGCATAAAATGTCATGGCAAGTCAAGGTATGAATGCAAATGCAAGATGGATGCATATGGAAGCCCAAATTAGGGTTTATGATCAAAGCATCAAACACAAACCAAAATCAGAAGCAAACATCGATACAAAAAATTGAAAATGCACTCAAAGGATCTCTAAACCTATACTAACTCACTGCCCAAAGGAGAAGTTCCAACTCTTAACCTAATTCAAGTTATGATTTTCCTAAGTTTTCTAGGGTTTTAGGGTTCCTTAACAAGAAAATTACCAAACAAATTGAAAATGAAAGATCAAATCATGGCCATTTAATCCTACAAACTACATGATATGCTAAACACAATGCAAAAAGAACCAAAGTCCAACTCTTTAGGGTTAGGCAGAAATGATTTTTGGAAGCTTGGATCAAAATAATGCATTAAAATGATTTTAATTCCATGAAAAATTCTAAAAATGCATCAAGATCAAAAAAGAAATTTGGTTTGAAGGTTGGACAATGTTTCTAAATGTTTGTAAATGTTTCATGAATTTTTTGGTGATTTTTAAATACCTAAAAGTATTTTTAATTAATTAATTCTCATTAATTAATTAAAAAGAAACTTTTAAATATTTAAAAATACTTTTTTAATGCTGAAAATAAAAATAAAAATATTTTTGTGTTCTGAAATTAAATAATAACTTGTATAAAAAATTTCAGAATTTTTAAATTAGTTTTGCTATTTTTAATAAAATGTACAAATTAAATGAAATATTATGAAAAATAAAATGAATTTAAAGCTGAAAAAGAAAAGTCAACAGATCCAAGGGCCCTCATTTAAACTTGCTGCGCGCGCGTTTGACTTGGCGCCAGATCCTACGGCTGGAATTCAAACTCACTAACCCTAATTAATTAGCCCTAATCACAGCCTTAATGACTCTCAGGTGACCGGAACAGTGTTCCGGTCATCTTCTCCGATCACTCCAAACTTCAAACTCTCTCTAAACGCATCTAAAACGAAATCTAATTAAACAGAAATGATCCCCACTTAAAAACGAATCAAAACCCCCATTCAAAACACATTTATCATTCCTAAACTGGCTGAATCGAATCAATCTAGTTCTAGGGCAAAAAGTTTCAGAGACTGCATACATACTCATCTCTTCACCATTTTCAAAACCAACAACATATTCATGATCAGGGAGCATGTAGAAGCTATTAAGAACTTAAAAAATCATTTCTGGAAAAAAAGTTCTTGAGCTACCTGAGTTTTGAAGCTTTCAGTTCACAGCTTTCTGGCCTCTCCTCTTTGTGCAATCCACTCCCTTTGGTCCCTTGATGATGTCTGGATGCTTAGAAGGAGTTTGTGTTGGCTGGTTTGAGAGTTTGAACAGGTTCTGTTCAAGCTCAGGTGGGAATCATGTTCTAGATTCTTTGGGTTTAAGGCAAGGGTGAGGGGTGCTTTGTGACCAGGATGATGAGTTGAGTTGATCTATGAAGTTTGTTTAAGTGTTTGTGGCTTGTTTTCTGAGTTTCGAAGGCTTTTGCTTTTGAGAGTGAGAATGAGAATGTGTTGTTCTTGCTGGTTTCAGGCTTGTGTGTTATGTTGTTTGGCTTGCCATTTGTTTGTATAAACAATGCTGATTGGTCAGAAGATGTGACATGCCCTTTTGTGATAGGTGTAGCTACTTTTGAAAATTGTCAACTTTGTGTAAGAGAAGGCATGGGTCTTGTTCTAGCCAAGTACAAGGGCTGTGGGCTGCGCAGCATGGTGAGGGGAAAGGCTAGGGTGGTTCAGCATCCAAGGCAGCAAGTGGATGAGAAGTGATCATGAGCTTTTGCAACTTGACTTTGCTTTGCTTTTCATGAAAATATCTTGCTCCAAAGGCCAAAACAAATGAGAAACTCTTGGCCCATTCTGATTTTTAGGTCACATGTGATGTTTGTGTAATGGTTTGACATCAATTAAAGTCACAAATTGCCTTGGTACAAGATTTTGCCAGTTTCTCATTTGGTGCATAATTTGAATTTTAGTGATTTTTGCCAACTTTAATGAACCATAACTTTTGATCCAAGATGAATTAGGTCATGTTCTTGTACTTTTTGAAAAGGGAAAGATCTATTCTACAACTTTCATGACCAAAGTTTTTCCATTTGAAGCATTTTTGGATCAAAAAGTAAGGATTGAAAAGTTGCCTAAAATGACAAATTCCTTAAAAGTCAAACTTGCCTCAAAAGTCAACTTTGCAAAAACTTGTAATCCTTGAATTTTGTGAACTTCAAACTTCTTCCATGATCAAATAAAGATCATACACACTCAAAATGATGAAGATCACCCCTTGGTTGGGTCATTGGGGGCCTCAGATGCCCTGATTTTGCACTGACTTGTCTGAAAAGTCAACTCTTGATCAGATGACTTCCCCATGGAATTTCTTCATGAAAATTGATATGCATACCCCCTATACCATATAGAGACCAATAGAAACAAGAATGACCAAAAAAAATTGGAGTTATGGCCTCTGAAACCAAAACCCTAATTTTAGGTCAACTGTGCAGTCTAGCCTGGCTCTGCTTCCACACCATTTCCAGTTCTTGTGATTCTTTGGCATTCTTGACTTTGAGAGGATATAATATGATACTTGAACACACATGGACCCCTTTGAAGTGATTGATGGCCTTTGGAGTGGCTCAGGAGGCTCTTGGATTGCTCAGATCACAAACCCTAGGTGCAGATGACTTTGAATCTATGCAGTGAATCAAAAATATGGTATGAAATCTTATGATTGTGTTTATGCATATGAGAATGATCACAAGCCATGGTGTGAATGGGTGAGGGAAAATTTGGGGTGTTTACAGCTGGCATCAAGAAGGTCCAGGCCCTGATTACTCAAGACCATATACCACTATTCAGAGAACATTATGGAGGCATCCTTGATGTGGTTATGGATTTTGTACCCTTCCCAGAGGAGCTTGATTCATACTTGCCTGCAGTTCTATGATCCTCCTCTGAGGTGCTTCACCTTCCAGAATTTTCAGTTGGGACCCTTGTTGGAAGAGTATTCATCACTGATTGGTGTACCTATCAAGGGTGGAGTCCCCTTCAACCCTGAGATGGCTTTTCCTAGTAATGAAGAGGTGGAAAAGGCATTATATCTGGAACCAGTTCTGATTGAGCAGAACATGACAGCAAAGGCTGGAATCTCTGGTCTACACTTGGATTTCTTGACCTCTCAGGCTATCCTGAAGGCCTCCTTGGGAGAGTGGAAGGCAGTTTGTGCATTATTAGCCCTTAGCATATATGGGGTCATATTATTTGCAGATGAGCCTAAGTTTATTAGCAAGAATGCAATCCATCTTTTCATTCTGAGGAACCCAGTGCCCACCTTACTGGGAGATTTCTACTACTCTGTTCACCAAAGGAATGAAAAGCAAAGAGGAAGATTGGTGAGATGCTGTGCTCCCCTATTCCATACCTGGCTGCTCAAACACCTGCCCAAGACTGATGCCTTCTTAAATCTTCACCAACAGAGTAATTGGGCTAGGAGTCTTGTTGCTTTGACCTCAGATGACATCAGGTGGGGCACCCAGAGCACCAAAGG
This sequence comes from Lathyrus aphaca, assembly GCA_963966055.1. Lineage (NCBI taxonomy): Eukaryota > Viridiplantae > Streptophyta > Magnoliopsida > Fabales > Fabaceae > Lathyrus > Lathyrus aphaca. The sequence continues at coordinate 272,920,503 of OZ014522.1, forward strand.
CAGGGACATCATTACTAGTTGTGGGAAGTTCCCCAATGTACCCCTGATAGGAGTGAAGGGTTGCATCAACTACAACCCTCTGCTATTCAAGAGACAACTGGGCTATGCATTGGTCCACCCACCTAGAATACAAGATCTAGCTGAGACCCTTTATTGTGAGATCAAGCCTAATCTGGCTATTGTCAGGCAAGCATCCTGGGCTTGGGACAATGTCCAGACTAAAGGGGTAACCATTCTTGGGAAATGCAACAATGTGGCCTCAGCTCAATATTATGAGTGGTCTCATGCCAGGGCTCAAATTTCTGGGATGCCCTTCACCATTGAAGATGTACCTGGACCATCCACAGCAACACCTCCAGCCACTGTCAGCGTGGAGGAGTTTGAAAAGCTAAATGAGAGGAATGAGAATTTGTCTGAAGCCTTGAAGAGAACCCTCTGGGAGAGGAGTGATGGTCGTCTGGACATTGAAAGGTTAGAAAAGCTTAAGGTGGAGCATCTAGCCAGGATTGAAAAGTCAGAGGATTACATCAAGAAGTCCAGGGCTGGAGAACAGATTTTGAAGAATGCCTGTAAGGAGGCCCAGTTCCAAAAGGCTAGGACTGATCTCTATCTGAAGGAGAGCCAAGCGAGGTGGGTCAGGATCACTGAAGCTCGCACTCAGGAGGATAAGAGAACCCAGGACAAGATTGAGCAGTTGGAGGCAAATGCAAAGGAGCAACAAGAAGCCCTATTAGCAGCCCAGAGGGAAATCTCAGAATTGAAGCTCAGGGCTGGTGTGAAGAGGTCAAAGGACCAAAGCAGACACAAGAAGCTAACCACTGCTATCACCACCAGGAATCTTCTCATCAGGAACCTCATGGAGCATCCAGCTAATCCTGTGACTGAGGCACTTTTGAAGGAAGTCCAGGAGGTTGAGTTTGGTCTTGGTGTCTGACTTTTGCTTGTTGTTGTTTTCATTTCGTGTACTTTTATTTTATGTTGTATTTATTGACCCCTCAGAGGGCATGTATTGTAAAAAACAAACTATGTATGTTTTTCCATTTGTAATATATTAGTTTGTTTTATCTGAGTTCTTTTTCTCTCAAGCAACATCGAAGCACCTTCCTCGGGGGTCTGGAAAGGTCAAGACCAAGTGCCAAGCCGGATACCTTGGAAACAAATAAGCATACTGCATTGCATACTAACTTTTGTTTTGTTTTGTAGGTTTTAGTTTTGTTTGTTACTAACTTTGTTGTGATTCAGGAACTATTGCTCGACGACGGGTGTTCCCACTCAACCGTCCACACAGATATCCTACCCGCAACAACCTTCCGGGTATACAAATGGACCAAGTACAACAGGACCTTACAGAGGTCAGGACTCAAATGGCCAATGAGAGACTGGAGATGAGAAATCAGATGACCCAGTTTATGGAGGTGATGAATGGATTCGCACAGAGCCAAGAGAGACTAAGGGCATTGGTAGAAAGGCAGACCCACGAGGAACCCCATCTAGGGACTGGGGGAACAAGCAACAATGAGAGGGTTCAGCCTCATGTTAATCCTCCGGTGTATGGGCCTCACCTTCATCCAGAGATCAACATCCCTGCTAATGTGCAAGGGAATGCCACTGCAGGCAGAGTATTACAAGAAGACCCCCAGGAAGATCAATTTACTGTGATGGGAGCTGGGGATGAAGCCTATGACAGAAGGCTAGATGAAATTGCTGAGAAATTGAGATCCCTGGAGTCCCAGAATTCCTTGGGCTTTGATGTTATGGACATGGGTCTAGTGGACGGGGTAAGGATTCCCCACAAGTTTAAACCTCCATGCTTCGAGAAGTACAACGGAACTTCCTGTCCCCGAACCCATTTACAATCCTTTCTGGGGAGGCTGAAGGCATACACCATGGATGAAAAGCTATGGATGTTTTATTTTGAGGATAGCTTAACAGGAGCTTCAAGGGAATGGTACTCTCACTTGACTAGAACAACCATCAGATGCTGGAAGGACCTGGCTGAGGCCTTTATCAGACAATACCAGTACAACTTGGATATGGCTCCTAACAGGACCCTCCTGATGGGAATATCTCAGTCATCCAGGGAAAGCTTCCGGGAATACGCCCAGAGGTGGAGACAGCTTGCTGCTGCTGTCCAGCCACCCATGTCGGAAAGGGAAATGGCCGACATGTTTATGAACACCCTCCAAGGGACATACATTGACAGGCTAGCTGCTTTTTCTTCCACCAGCTTCGCTGACGTAGTCATAGCTGGAGAAAGAATTGAAAGCCTGTTAAAAATGGGCAAAATTTCTAACAATGGTGCGAGCTCATCCAGCAACCCCAGAAAGCCTTTTGTGGGGCCAAGAAGAATAGGTGAGACTAATGCTATTTAGGCCAGCAGGGGCAGACCACAGTATGTACATAGGTCAGTGGCAGCTGTCACTATTCCCACTCCAATTCCTCAGCAACCAGCATATCAACCACAACAACAACCCCATTACCAGCAACAAACTCAATATCCGCCTCAGAGAAACTACAACAACAACAACAACAGTCAGCAAAGACCATTTCAACAGAGACCATTTCAGGCCAATAGGGTGATTGATCCGATCCCTATGCCTTATGCCGCTTTACTGCCACAGCTCCTGAAGTTCAATTTGGTTGAGTTAAGGACGTTGGCACCACCTGATCCTTCCAGTTTGCCAAGAAATTACGACGCCAACGCCAGATGCGCTTTTCACTCCAACGCACCTGGCCATAGTACAGAGAAGTGCAGAGCTTTACAGATGAAGGTACAAGACTTTGTAGATTCTAAAGCTATAAACTTTGCACCCCCGCCAAATGTCAACAAAAACCCCATGCCCAACCATGGAGGGCCCAGAATTAATGCTATTGAGGAAGATAAGCCGTCTTTCTTAATAACTAGTGTTGGGCAGATCCGGACACCCCTGGTAGAGATTAAAGCTCAACTCCTTGAATGCCAGATATTCCCTGGGTGTGAGCTCGGGTGCGGTTATTGCAACATTTCGATAAATGGATGTGATAACTTGAGAAGCGGCACAGACAGTCTTATCCAGAATGGTCTACTTCAAATCACAACATCAATACCTTCAAATCCGGCAATCCCTCCGGCAACAGTTCCAGAGTCTCCTACAACTGCAACAACAATTATTCCAAACAATTCTTCAGTTTCATCAACAAATGCTTCAAATATCACTTCAACAAGCCAGATATCAACAAACCTTACTTCTACAACGTCAGCACCCCTCTATTCAGAATCTTCTCCTACAACACCAGCAAATATCTCAGCAGTCACTATTTATTATGATCCGTCAAGTATTCCTCCGAACAACAATTTTCAACAACAAGCAGTGGCATCTCCTGCCAGGACACCAGTCACTATCTACTACGATCCACATACTATTGCAACACCCTCCTCTGCTGCAGTCAGCTCGGTTACCATCATGGTACCTGGGCATGTTCCATATGAAAGCACTAATGCCATCCCTTGGCATTATGGCTCTGACCTATACTGCAATGGGGAGAGAATCACTCTTGACTCTTCAACCTCTTCTCCACAAGTTGACAATGTCGGGGGAGGCGGAGGCTTCACCAGAAGCGGACGCCTTTTTGCCTCGCAATCACAAAGACCCAATGCCGAAGCAAAAGCTGCTGCCAAAGCAAAAGGGAAGAGTGTAATAGCTGAAGAACCCATTCTCAAAGAAACACAGAAGACATCTTTTGAACAAGATGTAGACGAGTTTATGAGAATTATCAAGAGGAGTGATTACAAGGTGGTGGATCAGCTTCACCAAACTCCCTCCAAAATCTCCATTCTATCCCTGCTGATGTGTTCCGAAGCTCACCGGAATGCATTACTAAAAGTCTTGCACGCAGCATATGTGCCGGAGGAGATCACCGCTAATCAGCTGGAGACCGTGGTAGCAAATGTCAATACCAGCCATGGATTGGGTTTTACCAATGCTGATTTAACGGCTGAGGGTTGTAACCACAATAAGGCTTTACATATCACCCTGGAATGCAAGGGTGTTGTTCTATCACATGTATTGGTAGACACTGGGTCTTCACTCAATGTCTTACCAAAGAAAGCCTTGGTGAAGCTGGAGTATGATGGCTTGGCATTACGTCCAAGTAATTTGGTAGTGAGAGCGTTTGACGGCTCTAAGAGATCAGTGCTAGGAGAGATTGATCTACCTGTGATGATTGGCCCACAGACGTTTAAAATAACCTTCTATGTGATGGACATTCAGCCGACCTACAGCTGTTTGTTGGGTAGACCTTGGATTCATGCCGCTGGCGCAGTAACGTCTACCCTTCACCAGAAGTTAAAATTCGAGTGGGAGGGCCAGGTCATCACCATTTGTGGTGAAGAAGATATTTTTGTTAGCCATCTGGCTACATACAAATACATTGAGATGGATGGGGAGATCCATGAAACCATGAGTCAGGGATTCGAAGCCCTGAACATTAATGAAGCATCTGCTGTACTTGGGACTTCCATGACATCTTACCAGCAAGCCAGGAAGGTTGTTAAAGAGGGGAATGCTCAAGGCTGGGGCAAGTTGTTGCCTGTGGAGAAGAAGGAAGACAGATTTGGGTTGGGTTACAAACTAACTCAACAAGATCAATCAGAGGCTGCTAAAGAGCCTAGTTTTGTTAGTGGGGGGATGCTCACCCCTGATGCAGTAAACAACTTGGAAGATGAGTCGGAAGATGAGCGCAACCTGGAGAGCTGGATACGTCCAAGGATCCCGGGGAGCCGCATCTCAAACTGGTCTTCCCAGGAAATTATAAGAGTTACTCCTGCAGAGTAATTATTATTTCCTATATTTTAAGCATGCATCAAGTCTTGCATCTTGCCCAAGATGACAAGACTCATTTTGTAATCGGGCCATCTTGTAATTTTGTGCAAACAGATCAATCAATGAATATCGGATGTCTTTTGCAAATGAGTCTTTTTTCGTTTCTGCTCATTGTTTTTCATTTTTCTTTTTGTACAAAAATAAAATGGCAATGTTTTCAAAATGATAAACTTCATTTCACTTTTTCTAAACAAGATTAAAATCAATCACTAAAATAAACAATCTAAACCCTTGCAGAGAGTGCCTTTCAGACTGCACCGACAACAGCACAACTATGGCTTCGTATGACTTTGACAATCTAATCAATCAAGCCGATGAAGGGGTTGAAGAAGATTTCGAGCTTCCTGAAGAGCTAGCCAGGTTGTTAAGGCAAGAGGAGAAGGTTATCACTCCTCATCAGGAGGAGATTGAAACAGTTAATCTTGGTACGGATGAAGACGTGAGAGAGGTTAAGATCGGGGCCTGCCTACAAAGCTCAGTGAAAGAACAACTGATTGATCTGCTTCGGGAGTATGCGGATGTGTTTGCTTGGTCTTACCAGGATATGCCAGGGTTGGACACTGATATCGTCATGCACAAGCTGCCATTAAAAGAGGACTGCCCGCCAGTAAAGCAGAAGTTGCGCCGTACTCGCCCGGATATGGCAATGAAGATAAAGGAAGAGGTACAAAAGCAGTGGGACGCCGGATTCCTTGCTATAACTATCTATCCGCCGTGGGTTGCTAATATAGTACCTGTGCCTAAGAAAGACGGCAAAGTGAGAATGTGTGTGGACTACCGGGATCTGAACAGAGCCAGCCCGAAAGATGATTTCCCATTACCTCACATTGATGTATTGGTTGATAATACGGCTCAGTTCTCGGTATTCTCCTTCATGGACGGATTTTCAGGATACAATCAGATCAAGATGTCACCTGAAGACATGGAGAAGACAACCTTCATCACACCCTGGGGAACGTTCTGTTACAAGGTGATGCCATTCGGACTGAAGAATGCAGGTGCAACATATCAACGGGCTATGGTAACATTATTCCACGATATGATCCATAAAGAAATCGAGTGTTATGTGGATGACATGATTGCCAAGTCCCTCACAGAAGAAGACCACCTGGTGAATCTGCTGAAGTTATTCAAGCGTCTGAGGAAGTACCAACTGAAATTGAACCCCAACAAATGCACATTCGGGGTGCGATCTGGTAAGCTGCTGGGCTTTATTGTAAGCGAGAAAGGGATTGAAGTGGACCCAGATAAAGTCAAAGCCATTCAAGAAATGCCTGCACCGAAGTCAGAAAAAGAAGTTCGAGGATTTCTAGGTAGATTGAACTACATTTCCAGGTTCATATCTCACCTTACAGCAACCTGTGAACCCTTGTTCAAGCTGTTGAGAAAAGAACAAACGGTCAGGTGGAACGAAGTCTGCCAGAGGGCTTTTGACAAGATCAAGGAGTACTTGCAAGAACCTCCAATCCTTATACCTCCAGTTGAAGGGAGACCTCTGATAATGTACTTGACAGTATTAGAAGAGTCAATGGGGTGTGTGCTAGGGCAGCATGACGAGTCTGGTCGAAAAGAGTATATAATTTACTACCTGAGCAAAAAGTTTACCGACTGTGAACAACATTATTCACTGCTCGAGAAAACTTGTTGTGCTTTAGCGTGGGCTGCTCGCCGACTGAGACAGTATATGTTGACTCACACCACTTTGTTGATCTCAAAAATGGATCCAGTTAAGTACATTTTTGAGAAGCCAGCGCTTACCGGACGGGTTGCAAGATGGCAAATGATCCTCACAGAATATGACATCCATTACACATCTCAGATAGCCATCAAGGGCAGTGTATTGTCTGATTATCTTGCTGAGCAACCTATTGATGATTACCAGCCTATGAGATTTGACTTCCCTGATGAAGACATCATGTTCATAAAAGCAAAAGATCATGAAGAGCCTATTCACACTGAAGGGCCTGACCCGGAAGAAGAATGGACTATGATGTTTGATGGGGCTGTTAATATGAATGGTCGTGGTGTTGGTGCAGTACTCATTACACCTAAGGGAGTTCACATGCCTTTCTCGGCAAAGCTCACCTTTAACTGCACTAACAACGAAGCTGAATACGAAGCTTGAATTATGGGTCTTGAGGAAGCTATCGACCTCAGGATCAAGACATTGACTGTATTCGGAGATTTAGCTCTGGTAGTTAATCAAACCAACGGCAAATGGTACACCCACCAGGATCATCTGATACCTTACAGGGATTATACAAGGAGGTTATTGACTTTCTTCACAACAGTCAAGCTTGAGTATATCCCTCGGGACGAGAATCAGTTTGCAGATGCTCTGGCTACTATCTCATCCATGATCAAGGTTCAAGCTGCCAACTTTGTACCTCGAATTTCAGTATCCAGACTCGACAGACCAGCATACGTGTTCTCAGCAGACGTTGTCAAAGATGATAAACCTTGGTTCCATGACATTAAGTGCTTCTTGGAGGATCAAACATACCCACCTAGGGCATCTTCCAATGATAAGAAGACTTTAAGAAGGCTTGTTGGTAGTTTCTTTCTGAACACTGATGGTTCCCTGTACAAGAGAAACTTTGATATGGTACTCCTCAGATGCGTCGATAGAACAGAAGCAGACTTGTTAATGCACGAGGTGCATGAAGGATCCTTTGGTACCCATGCAGGAGGACATGCCATGGCCAAGAAGTTGCTAAGATCAGGGTATTACTGGATCACAATGGATGCTGACTGTTGTGCCTATGCCAGGAAATGCCATAAATTCCAGATTTATGCGGATAAGGTGCATGTGCCTCCCAATCCTTTGAATGTGATGTCTTCACCCTGGCCCTTTGCTATGTGGGGCATTGACATGATTGGCAAGATTGAACCGACTGCTTCAAACGGCCACAGATTCATTTTGGTAGCCATTGACTATTTCACCAAGTGGGTTGAAGCAGCTTCCTATGCAAATGTTACAAGGCAAGTGGTAGCCAGATTTCTGAAGAGAGATATCATCTGTCGGTACGGAGTTCCCGAACGAATCATTACTGATAATGGTTCCAATTTAAACAACAAAATGATGGCAGAGCTATGCCGGGACTTCAAGATCCAACACCACAATTCTTGTCCTTACAGGCCAAAGATGAATGGCGCTGTTGAGGCAGCCAATAAGAACATCAAGAAGATTGTGCAGAAGATGCTAGTCACTTACAAAGACTGGCATGAAATGCTACCGTTCGCCTTGCATGGGTACCGCACATCAATCAGAACATCCACTGGGGCAACACCGTATCAGCTTATTTATGGTATGGAAGCAGTCTTACCAGTTGAAGTTGAGTTGCCCTCCCTACGAGTACTGATGGATGTTAATTTGAACGAAGTAGAATGGGTCCGATCCCGATACAAACAACTGAGTCTGATTGAAGAGAAGAGGTTGGCTGCAATCTGTCATGGGCAGTTGTACCAAAGAATAATGAAGAAAGCCTTCGATCAGAAAGTTAGGCTCCGAGAGTACCAAGTAGGAGATCTTGTGCTGAAAAGACTCCTCCCTCCTCATACAGACCACAGGGGGAAATGGACTCCGAACTATGAAGGACCATTCGTAGAAAGAAAGTTTTCTCCGGTGGAGCACTCATGCTCAGTACTATGGATGGTGAAGACTTCCCGTCCCCTGTGAATTCAGATGCAGTTAAAAAATACTTCGCATAAAAAGTGACCCGCTGGACATAAAAACAGAATGTAAGTCCAGGCAAAAATAGGGCATCCCGGCGAGTCAAAAACAGAATAAAAGACTCGGGAAAAAATAAGGGAAAATAAACGAAAAAAAGATGTACACCCGCTGAGTTGAAAAGCCGCATTGGACAACTCAGGCAAAAATGGGTATCCCGATGGATTGAAAACCCAAAAGGGCGATCTATGCAAAATAAGGGAATAAGCGAACAACTGCATTCTGAATTCGTCTGTATCACTTACAACTTGGTAAGCTTCGAAAGGATCAAGCCTCTTTCAGAATCAGCCTTCTTCAGAAAGCAAGACGAGAAGAGTGTCAAATGTCATACGAGTCATAGCAAAAGGGAAGCTCCTCGAAGCGTCGTCAACGTTGCCAACATTTTGTTTCTCAATTTATAAGCAATCTCCTCATTTCAGGGGATATGTTTCTTTGACTGTATCTTGCCGAATCAGGGCATATAAATTAATAAAATCAGATTTTCAGTCATGTCTCGTCTCGTACATTTTATTTTCATTTGCAAAATGTCCGATGTCTATAAAATACTGATTGTATAGATGCACAGATGGTTTCTCTTTTAAAGAATGCGTGCTTGCAGGAAATATGCTTACTCCCAGGTGTGTCTGAACTCCTGTGATGGAATCCTGTAAGGGATGCCTCGGGATTACTTGTGCATTCCTATCTTTGCAGGATTGCAGGTATTCAAAACACGACATGGGGTATGAAAACTTCACTCCCAGCAAGCTGGCAAATCAATACTCACTCAGCCTTAGCACCAGAAATGTTTTCTCCCCAGCTGAGTTGCCACTTGTTGTTTCTCCCCAGCCGAGTTACCATTTACTATTCCTCCACAATCAAGCCAGGGAAACGTCTCCCCACAAAGTGTCAATCTCTACCCGGAAAAACAACACACGAAAGAATCAAAACAGAGTGATGAAGGCTTCTACAAACCCCAGCTGGGTCCCTCATTACCAAGAATGAGTCTATCAGTGACTTGCTCCTCCAAGCAGATACATCCCAATGGTCTCGTCCCCAGCTGGGATGTCCACTTCAAACAGATCGGCCAGAGATCTTCGCAGCAACGGGATCCAAATCCCGGATCGGTATCTTTTGCATAATCATAGCATTCGCATCATATTCACCCTACAAAGCGTAGCATTCCATCTAATACGGAGCATTACGGTAAAAATTAAACATGTTGCATAAACATAAGTCATGGTCTGAATCAAACACTTGTGAATATTGACAATCCATCAACAATATACAGAATGCTCCCCAGATTCCCCAGCAAAGAGCTAAAGCAGTTGCCTTACACTCACAAACACCAGTACATACTCCTTGTGGCACCCGTCCGTGTCATATCCCCAGCAGAAAGCCAAAGCGTCCCCTTTGCATTCACAGATATGTATATATAACTTTCTTGACATCCGTCTGTGTCGCTTTTCCCAGCATAATTACCTAAATACTTTGTATATCAAATACTTGTTTTTACTATACTTTTCTCCTTTTGACACTCGTCCGTGTCACTCTCCCCAGCAGGTTGAACACTCAACTATATACCACTCATACTCTTATTTCACATATACAGATACTCGTCCGTATCTTGTATATACCACTCAAAACCCCTCAGATTCGACGCTCGTCCGTGTTCTTTGTTAACCAGTTGATACTCGTCCGTATCATCATCTCAGAACATGCGTCTAGCGTTTGTTTCTACCTGATACCCGTCCGTATCATAGTCTTAAGGATGCTCGTCCGCATCTTTAATCCATACACTGTGTCAAACACTCTTGTATTCTTGAATTTAGACACTCGTCTGTGTCTACTTTTCCCCAGAAGAGTCCCCTCGGAATCAACGCTCGTCTGTGTTCTTTGTTAACCAGTTGATACTCATCCGTATCATCATCTCTGAACACATGTCAGTATTTGTTTCTACCCGATACTCGTCCGTATCGTAGTCTTAGGGATGCTCGTCCGCATCTTTAATCTATACACAACACCAAACACTCATACCTTTTATTTCTTGGATGTAAACACTCGTCCGTGTTTACTATTCCCCAGTGGATCGCCCGCAAAGCAAAATTCCTTTTCTATCTGACATTCGTCCTATGTCATGATAAGCCCTGAGAGCAGCCGTACCCTGCTAGGTGATCATCCTTCACCTCTTGATGATCGTCCTTCATCACGCTCATCCGATGGCCGTCCCCATTGTTGAACTTTTCTATCCGACATTCGTCCTGTGTCATGATATTTAGCAGTCGTCCCCTGCTAGGTGATCGTCCTTCACCTCTTGATGATCGTACTTCATCATTTTTATCCGATGGCCGTCCCCATCGTTGATCTTTTTATCTGACATTCGTCCTATGTCATGATAAACCTTGAGAGCAGCCGTACCCTGCTAGGTGATCGTCCTTCACCTCTTGATGATCGTCCTTCATCATGCTCATCCGATGGCCGTCCCCATCGTTGACCTTCTATCCGGCATTCGTCCTATGTCGCTATATTTTCGGCAGCCGTACCCTGCCAGGTGATCGTCCTTCACCTTAGATGATCGTCCCTCATCTTATCCCTAACAGAGCAGCCGTCCCCTGCTAGGTGATCGTCCTTCACCTTTGATGACCGTCCCTCATCATTATTTCATTTATTCTTTAACCCGATGGTCGTCCCCGTCGTGGTCCCTTTTCCTTTTCCTGATGATCGTCCTTCATCAGTTTAGCCCGATGGCCGTCCCCATCGTTGCTCGCATTACTTTATGAACCTGATGACCGTACCTCATCATTTACTTTTTACATATTCCCCAGAGAATCTTACAACTTTACTTGATGGTCGTCCCCATCATAACCCCTTTTATCCCCAGCATGTCGGCCGTCCCCGTCATTGCTTTGTTTCCCATACTCCCCCCAGCAGTCGTCCTCTGCTCGACGGTCGTCCTCCGTCGCCCGCACTTTATATTATACTTTATTTTCCTTTACAATCTATATCCCTTTTCTTCTTCATTCTGTGAGTGCAAATTTTGGACTGTCTTTGGTATTCAATCACAAGTTATCTTGTTTGCCTGATAAGCCGTCGCTTACATCCTGCACAGCTAACTCATGTTTGAATAGGGGCAGCTGTAAACACCCCAACTTTGCCCTCACCCATTCACACCATGGCTTGTGATCTCTTCATATGCATAAATTCAATCATAGCATCTCATACCACATTTTTGATTCACTACATTGGTTCAAAGTCATCTGCATCTAGGGTTTGTGATCTGAGCAATCCAAGGGCTTCTTGAGCCACTCCAAAGGTCATCAATCACTTCAAAGGGGTCCATGTATGTTCAAGCATCATATTATATCCTTTCAAAGTCAAGAATGTCAAAGAATCACAAGAACTGAGAATGGTATGGAAGCAGGGCCAGGTTTGACTGCACAGATGACCTAGAATTAGGGTTTTGGTTTCAGAGGCCATAACTCCAAATTTTTTGGTCATTCTTGTTTCTATTGGTCTCTATATGGTATAGGAAGCATGCATATCAATTTTCATGAAGAAACTCCATGGGGAAGTCATCTGATCAAGAGTTGACTTTCTAAGCAAGTCAGTGTAAAATCAGGGCATCTGAGGCCCCCAATGACCCAACCAAAGGGTGATCATCATCATTTTGATTATGTATGATCTTTATTTTTTCATAGAAGATGTTAGAAGTTCACAAAATTAGAGAATTTCAAGTCATTTGCAAAGTTGACTTTTTGGGAAGTTTGACTTTTAATGAAAATTGCCATTTTGGGAAACTTTTTCAACCTTTACTTTTTGATTCAAAAATGCTTCAAATGGAAAAACTTTGGTCATGAAAGTTTTATATTGGATCATTCCCTTTTCAAAAAGTACAAGAACATGACCTAATTCATTTTGGATCAAAAGTTATGGCTTGTCAAAGTTGGCTAAAATCACAAAATTTGAAGTTTTCTACCAAAGAGGTATTTTGCAAAATGGTTTGATCAAGTGTTCTAAAGGCCTCAAATGTATACCATTTCTTCACAACATGATCATATGACCTCTAAAATTCAGAATGGGCCAAAGAACTTTGCACTTTGATGCCTTGAAATTCAAGAAATCCCAAAGGAACCAAACTTGAACTAACTTGCAAAACTTATCATAAGTTACAAACCACTTGTTGCATTGCCTCTAAACCTTTTTCATAGCATTCCTTGATTCAAGCTGAGCAAAAGCAAGCCAAAAAGCAAGTTGTACCATAGCCCATGCTTCAAGTACACATCAAGTTGACATTTTGGCCAAAGACCCATACCAATCACCATAGGCCACCAACAACTTTCTGACCTATCCCCTTTTGATACATGGACAAAACCCAGCCTAACACAACACACAACTCATTCTGATCTTGCCCACAAGCCATAGTTATCAAAATCTCTCCCATTTGCAAAAGCCTTCGAAACACTCTCCACAAGCTGCAAACACACAAACAACCTTCACAAACAAACTCAGCACACTTCACTGATCAAAAACCACCCATCACCATAGCCTGAAAGTCACTGAAATCAAAATACGATTTCCACCCCACCTTGAACATAACTTCTGCCATCTCTCAAACCAGCCATCAACAAGAGTTGTGAAGCATCCCATTGAGTTCAGGAAGGTCAAAGGAGTGGGCTTGCATAAGAAAAAGGGTCAGAAAGCTCCTGTTCGAAGGACTTCAGCTCAGGTATCCATCAAGAACAAATTTTCCAGAACTCATTTTACTTGTTATAAACTGATTCTATATGATATCCTGATCATCATGATGTGTTTAAAAATGAAAATGGTGGAATATTGAGCATGTATGAACTGTCTGAAACTTTTTGCCCTAAATGAGTTTTGCTTCGATTTGCTTGATTAATGGATGAAAAATGATGTTTGTTTGGGGGTTTTGATTCAGTGTTGAATGGGGATGAATTCTGGGCAGTTAGATTTCATTTTTATTGCGTGTAGGGAGAGTTAGAGATTTGGTTCGTCGGAGAAGATGACCGGAACCACTGTTCCGGTCATCTGAAAGTCATTAGGGCATTTAATTAGGGCACTAATCATAATTAGCAAATTTGAATGCTGGCCGTCCAGATGCGCGCCAGGTCAATTCGCGCGCGTGTGAGTTCAAACCTCAACCCTTGATCTTGCTGACTTTTCTATTTTTCAGTTTTAATTCATTTTATTTTCTTTTTATTTCATTTGTTTTCTTCATTTAATTTAAAATAGCAAACATTGTGAAAAATTCTGAAAATTTTTGTGCAAGCTTTTGTTAATTTTCAGAAACCAAAAACATTTTTATTTTTATTTTTTGCATTAAAAAATATTTTTAAATCATTTAAAAGATTATTTTTAATTAATTAATGAGAATTAATTAATTAAAAATACTTTTAAGTATTTAAAAATCACCAAAAAATTCATGAAACCTTTAAAATCATTTAGAAACATTGTCCAACCTTCAAACAAAATTTCTTTTTTGATCTTGACCTATCTTGACAATTTTCCATGGAATTAATTTCATTTCAAGGCATTATTTTGATCCAATCTTTGAAAATTAATTTTTGCCTAGTCTTTAAGAGTTGGACTTTGATTCTTTTTGCATTGCATCTTGCATATCATGAATTTTATAGGATTAAATTGGCATGAATTGATCTTGCATTTCCTATTTGTTTGACATTTTTCTTGACAAGGTACCTTAAAACCCTAGCAATCTTAAGAAATTCATAACCCTCATTAGGTTAAGAGTTAGAACCCCTCCCTTGGGCAGTGAGTTGTATAGGTTTAGGTTTCCTTTGAATGCATTTTCAATTTTTTATCATGATGTTTGCTTCTGGTTTTGATTTTTGTTTTGTGCATTGATCATAAACCCTAATTTGGGCTTTCATTTGCATCCATCTTCCATTTGCTTGCATACCATGACTTGCCATGACATTTTGTGCATTCATTTGATTCATATTACATCTTAAGACATATTAGAATCATGATTGATCATTGCTTCTTGCATTTTCCATGTTGTATGTCATTTGCATTTCATAACTTTTCATGTATGTTCATGGTTCTAAGCATGCTTCTCTTGCATCCATGTGTTTGTATGATCATCCTCATGCCTTGATTCATGTTTGCATCATCTCATAGCATCATTAACATCATGTATATGCTTCTGGTTTTGATTTGCATCATGTCATTTCATCTAATCTTGCATTGCATTGCATTCCTTTCATTAACTTTTCAGGTGGTAAGTAACTTTGAGAAGTGAATTTGCCTTCACTTCTCAAAATTTCTTTTCATCCCTCTTATACATCATTGCTGCATTTTATCTTGTGTTTGAGATTGATCTTGCTCATTATTCTTCATCTTACTTTCTTTCTTCAAGTGACTTGTCTTCTTAAATGAAGCAAGTTACTTTGCTTCTCTTTGCTCCTTTCATCTGCTTCCTGGTGGTTTCTCTGAAGATGTCTCTTGTGAACCTCACAAACCTTAGGAACAACCAAGCATGACAATGATTAGGGTTTTGATTAGTCCCCCATTTAGATTTTACCTTTGTGTATCATTGAGTCTTCTCTTCTCATCTCATAATCAGGGACTAAACCCTAAAGGCTTTAAGGCTTTGTGATTAAGTTTATGCCTGCATCCTTCTATTAGGATGGAGTGTATAACTTTAATCCTAAGTGTTAAACCCTTAATGTGTTTAAATCCTTTAATCAATCCATCTAATAATCATCAAGACATCAAGCTTGTAACTTGGGCCTTGCATTAGGGTTCTAATTCTTCCTTAATTGGTTAAGAAGGACTAACCCTAGTGTTAATGGACAAGTCCCCCTCAAGTTGTCTTACAAACCATAAAAATCATTTCCTCATCTTATCATTAACTAAAATCCACTTAATAAAGGCTTTGTTTTGTCATGAGTTTAATCCCTAATCATGGATTAAGTTTAGGAGCTTTCCTCAGCTTAAACATTCTCATCTATTATCCTTCTATTAGGATGGTGTAATGAGCCTGTTTAATCTTTGATTATGGCTTAATCTCATTACTTAACACTAAACAAAAACACAAAAAACATCTAAATAATCACAAGTAGGTCAATGATCTTAATCTTACACCATGGTGATTAAGTGTGAGAAGATGACTTCACACTTAAGGCATTCTCATTACCCCTAATTAGAGGGAAGATGTGATGAGTTTACTAAATCCTTTGGTTTAGGCTTAAGCTCATTAATCTATGACAAACTTTCAAAATCAATAAAAGATTGAAAACCCAAGAACAAACAATAATCGTCTCCTCCGGGATTCTTTTCTCACCTCATTCACTCACAAACGAGAACTCGCTTCTTCCGTCTAATGCAAGACAGTTTGCACCTGAACCAGACAGGTCATACACTTGAGCATAGGCAAGTAAGCAGTTCACAGGTCAATTCATCTTTCGGTCTCTTTGGGTCGAACTACGGTGTTCTGACTTCCTCATTGCACGAGAGGATACGTAGGCATAACTTAACGGTTATCGAACAAAAGTCTCTGTATATTCCCCCTCTTTCTAGCCTTATTCTTTAGCCTCATTATCATGAGCATTTCATCTTTGTTCTTACACTGACACTTCACTTATACACTTCACTTCTCTTACACTGACACCTGTACATCCTTTTCCAGCTCTTTTATACACAAATTGCACTGACACTACCCCTTTAAAACACAAATCTCTTAAGCGTGGATCCCGTCGAGTACGACGGACAATCTGGGTGCTAATACCTTCCCAGGTTGTAACCAACCCCCTTTCTCAGTCTCTCTGGTTCGCAACCGTCTTATCCATATCTTTTCTTAGGTTTATGCAGCATTACCTTTCCTTCGGGATAAAAATGCCTAGCTGGCGACTCTTTTCTTTCTCTTGAGTTCACTCCTGTGTGTTCTCATTTCTCCTTTCACCGACCGTTCGCGTCTGTACCTTTATCTGAGCCGATCTCATTTATCAGGAGCGACAATGGTCATTTTCCAAATCAATAAAAATTCAATTTCAGTCAACTTGTGACTATTTGCTTCTGGTTTTTGGTTTTCATCTAACATTGATTGATTGCGAAAACATCCAGCAAATTGTGATTTATATTGTGTTGTGAACATTTGAATGCTTTCTAACTCATGCAGGAGGACATAAACATTTAATACAACTCTAAAAGGGTGTCAAGATGCCCAGATAATGATTCATGCTATGAGCCTGGGGCATACAGGTCCAAACTAACTCTCCATGTTGTAGGCACTATCGATTGTGTTTATGCAGGTACAGGTACATGTGTTGCTAACAGAGCTAAAAGCAGATTTCCATGAGGAACATTTCTTTATGCTTGAACAAGAACAGGTGTTTTCCCAGGTGTCTCAAGTTATCCCCAATAGAAGTGAAGGTGAAGTTCTTCTCCAGCATTAATGGCAAGCCCTCCCTAAGAAGAAGTTTTCTTTCAATACAAGGGCAATCTCCAGCAGTGCAAGGAGTGTCTTTCCTCTCCCAACAGTTTGCTTCCTCAACAGAGCCATACCTCTAGTTCCCAGCCAAGTCAGGAGGACTCCACTTCCCCGTCAGAGTTCGAGAAGAGTCCATCTCCAGCAGCGTCTTGGCTCTCCAATCTTAAAGTCCAATTTATTTTTGGCAATAGCGAAAGTTCAGAGCCGGTGCATCATTAACAACTTTCCCCGCAGAGTTGTTTCCTCCTCATCCGGATGGACCAGGTCAATGCAGTGATCATCGTTTCTTCCCAGTCAAGCCATCTGGGATACTTGTAGTATCCTTACCAGGAGATCCTTTGCATTTACATTTAGTAATCATCATTACATTTTCATCCTCCAAAGCGTAGCATTTCCATTGTCATGGAGCATTACGCCATAAATCCAAACATATGCATGCCAGCATGGGCCAGTTTTGAGGTATATTACATACGACCTGTAACGCCTTCTCAACTTGAGATATTCCCCACAGAAAATACTTATACCATCTGCCAGACATCTTTGTCTTTCCAAGTCAATGTTGTCATCTTTCTTTTTGTGGCTTGATTCGCTCAGCAGTCACATTTCTGAGTTACGTTTTGTACAATTGTCTCGTTCAAAGCCCTATTTTGTACAACAGGCCCTTTCTTTTTGTGGCTTGATTCGCTCAGTAGTCACATTTCTGAGTTCCGTTTTGTACAATGGTCTCGTTCAAAGCCCTATTTTGTACAACATGCCCTTTCTTTTTGTGGCTTGATTCTCTTAGCAGTCACATTTCTGAGTTTTGTTTTGTACAATGGTCTCATTCAAAGCCCTGTTTCGTACAACAGGTCCTTCCTTTTTGTGGCTCTATTCACTCAACAGTCACATTTCCGAGTTCCGTTTTGTACAATGGTCTCGTTCAAAGCCCTGTTTTGTACAACAAGACCTTCCTTTCTGTGGCTTGTTTTGTACAACAGTCACGTCGCAGGTTATCGTTTTGTACAACGGTCCTGTTTGCCTGGGCTCTCGTTTACGTACAACAATCCCATTCCACCCGGTTCTTTTCCCGCCACCTATTCAGAGGTCAAAATCATAAAATAACAAAAAAAAAATAAGAAGCAGATGGCATTTCTATTATCCACCGAGTTCAAATTTCCAGGTTTATTCGAGTATTCAATTACTCCATATCTTGAATGTCTAAGAGCTTTCGCAATTAGTCATTCAAGCTTGCAGATAATTGAATAGGGGCAGCTGTAATACCTCATAATTTGCCCTCTCATTTCCTCAACATTTTGCATAGCATTTAGTATACACAAGTTCATAAAATAATCAAAAACATTTCATCATGTGTAGCATGGCTAAGGCATAGGTATGTGATCAATGATTGGAGCAACTGAAGGCATTACAAAGGCCATCAAAGGGTCCACAACATCCTACAAGTTCTCATTTGAGGCCACAAGTTATGGAAAGGTTTGGTTTGATCAAGGAAATCAAGCAGTGCAACATCTCCTGAGGAAATGATCAAAATTAGGGTTTCAATTGTGAAGGGCTTCTCCATGAATTTTTGAGCAAAAAGTGGATTCCATTGTGTTCTATATGACAACAAGTGTATAGGATTCAAATTTCATCGACAAATTCATTTTGGAAGAGGTTCAATTGGTCAGATGATTGAAAATCGAGGAATCGGGGAAAAGGCAACCGAGCTAGGTAAAAAAAGGTCGACTTCTTACTTTTAAGATCAAAATCATGAAATTAGGGTTACAATGATCCTATGATTCAAATTTGGTCAAGAGATGATGGAGGAATAATAGAAAATCAAGAAAAAAAATCATTTGAAAAGTGGTTAATTTCACCTTTCCCTCCACTTTTCCTTCCACTTTCCTTACACATTCCCTTTCATTCTTTCCCTCTTGTTTTTCCACTTCAATTCCACTCCATTTCCCTTGGATGCTTCTACTATGTTCTACCACCTTCTAGAGTATTCCAAGGAATATTCCTTCTCTAACCCTAACCCTAACTAACTACAAACCTAACTCCATTCCTAAACCAAGCTCCATTCCAAAACCTAGCTCCAAGCCTAGCCCCTATATAATCATTAATCACTTCAATGCAAAAGGTTCCCAATTTTTCACTCTCTCACAATTTCTAGAATCACTTTTTCTCTCTCACTTTTCCTCCATTTCCCTTTTTCACCAAAGCTTTTTGAAGAAGCTCTTCAAGTTTCACATTGAAACTTGAAGATCTTAAAGCTTAGCCTCCAACCTCCATTGATTGTGGATTGTAAAAGAAGAAGCTACTGATTTTTGTGAAGATTTCGACTTATCGGAAGTGTAAGAAGGCTCAAGCATCAAGAACGCATTTATTTTGCGAATTTGTGATTTTCCTGGTTTTCTCTTTGATTAAGCTTCGATTCTTGCAACATTTACCGAAGCACTTCTCTGCTTCGTAGGTTGGTAATCTAAAACCATGCTAGCTTTAAGTTATTCTCTTCATCTCGCCATTTCGGCATTCTTTAAGTTCTTTTTGTATTACTTATGGTTGATTATGTTTTCGTTACGTTTTGCTTGCGATTTGTGGAGTTTAATGGATTAGAAGCTAGGTTGTAGCTTGTTATAGATTCCAGCATATGTTAATAAGCCCTAATTGAGTAGAAATTCGTGTTAGCGTGATTAGGTGGGGGTTAGGGTTGTTTAGAAGGAAGATTGTGGCCAAAAGCACTTATTTCAAAAGCATTTTTCACTTTCTGTTCAGCGTTAACCGGTTAACGGTTTGGTTAACCGGTTAACGCATGCATTTTTGGCCAAATTTAGTGTTGTCTGGGGTCTGTTAACGGGTTAACCGTTTGGTTAACCGGTTAAAGCTGTTAGTTTTTGGTTTTTTAGCTTATTTTCTTGCTCAATCTTTCTTCCTAGTGCTTCTAAGGTTCATGTATGTTTAGATATTGATTTTAGGGAATTGTTTGGTCTATTTCCAGTAGCCGATCCATTTGTTTCGAGTCGTTTCGACATATTTCCGTTTATTTTTCCATGTTTTGTGTTAAACGTGTAAATGTGATATAATTGATTCTTGATGTATTTTTCCACACTTTAATCATTTGTTTCACATGTTAAGTGCTTTCTTAAATTCAATATGTGCTTCATGATTATTGACATTTCTTGCTTGATTGATAAAGTGATTAAATGTCATGATTGATTTTTTTTACCAAAAGTGATTAAATGCTTCACATGTTCATTGATAACGAGAAATCATATCACTTTATTACTACGTTTTAAGTCCGTTTTATCGCACATTTATCCTATTAACTCCCGATTCTTCGATTTTTTTATGTCATATTGCAGGTATAACATTTCTAGAGCTAAATCATGAGAAGAAGATCAAATGAACAAAAACAAGCATGAAAAGAAGATGAAGAGAGGAATTCTGCTGATTCTGCATATTTTGCAACACTCACGGTCGTTACAACATCACCACGACCGTGACGCCCTACCTTGAGGTCTCACGACCGTCACTCAAGTGTCACGACCGTGACACGCTTTAATTGGAAAAAGTTGTTGTTACACCCTTTGTCACGAACGTGACAAAGGAAAATAGGTTTAATTAAATTGAAGAATTCATAAGGACGTGCGCAACGTGAGTCAAATGTGACTCCTATTATTTCTCAGACCTAGTATGCACTTCTGCTAAATTCTTGCTTCATGGAACGATGCCCACGCTCATGAATTACAACTGCCCAAGCCCAAAAATTATTTCTATAAATACCCTAGTTAAAAATTGAAAGACACAGAGTATTTTTTCTACTTTTCCGCGGAAGCTCTGCCGTAATTTTGTTAAACCCTTATTTAATTTTTCCAGCATTGTTCTTGTTATTTTTCTGCTTCTATATCCAACCCAAACTCAATAACAATTTCCAACATTAGGAAATTGTTATTATTAATTTCTTTTTAAGCCTTCAGAATTTGTTTAGTATTATTTTTTATTCCGGTTCCGAACACTCCGAGCTTACCAGTCTGTGGAAGAAGGAGTTTTAAGATTTTAATCATTCAGGTTTTTATATTTTTGCATTTATATTAAGTCATTTATTTGTTTATGTTAAGATATTGTTATTATTTTATAATATATGTTTTAATTAATATTTGTTTATTTCTGCATCTGTCTGGTACAACAAAAATGAGTAGCTAAATTTATTAGGCGGTATGTAATAAACTAAACCAAACCGGTAAAATCGAATCTAAGCTAAAATAATTAAGAACTTATATTTTGGCTGTGACTTTTTATAATTAAAATTAATCTTTTTGTTACGAGAGTAAGAAAAGTGTAATAGGTTAGGTCGAGACCACGAGAGTGTGAGATTTTAACCGGATAACTAAAGTTAGGCATTTGATTTAAATACATCGAGAGCGCTTTAAAATGAATTAGACTTATTAAGTTTTCAAAAATTATTTTCTAAACACTTATGGGCTAGCGAGAGCAGGCATATGGCTTTAGGAGTAAGATATGAGATAAGACCACGAGAGTGTGAGTCGAGGGTATTTAAACTGAAAATCTCTACAGAACAATTTAAGTGAACCACCTTTATAAGTTTAGGTTAGATTGACCCGCATAGGTTAGCATAATTACATACCGACCGCCTTCTCATTATTTCATTAAAACTAAATTTAATTCCCGTTTTTAATCCTTAAAACCAAAATCGTGACAAACATCCGCCTTAGCTAAACTAGTAGACCTTCTAGCACTAAGTGATTACAAAGTCCATGTGGGATCGACAATCTTTTATATTACTTCGATAGGCTGTGCGCTTGCAGTATAGATACCCCTAGACACATATCGCGTCTTCGCGCCCATCAAGTTCTTGGCGCCGTTGCCGGGGACCTTGATTTAGTTACTAGTGCACTATTAGAGTAGCACTGTCTAGACTAAGGTAACAACTTATTCTTATCCTAATCTAATTTACCGAGTGTATGCCAAGTACTCGCTCTCAAGTCGAAGACTTGCAACCTCCAGTCCAAGAATTAGAACGTTTCTTATATTTAAGAAGACGAATATTCGAATCGAAAGAAAATACAACATTCCAGATCTTCAAGTTGATCCACCTAAACCAGTTGGAACATCAAAGGACGCAGAGATGGCTGAAGAACCAAATCACCCACTCAAATATTACGCTAGTCCTTCACAAGATGAGCCGCATTCCAGCATTGCTGCACCGGCTATCAACCGAAACGATTTTGAATTGAAACCTTCGCTGATATCAGCCGTGCAACAAAACCAATTCTCCGGAAATCCTATCGAGGATCCGAACCTTGATCTTTCGATATTTGTGCAGTACACAGATACTGTAAAAGCTAATGGAGTTACCCAAGAAGCTATTAGATTATGTCTTTTTCCTTTTTCACTTCGAGACAGAGCGAGAGCCTGGCTTCAATCTCTACCCTCGAATTCAGTAACTACGTGGGAGGAACTAAAGAGAGTATTCTTGACAAGATATTTTCCACCTAGCAAGACAGCTATGCTAAGAGCTCAAATCAACGGATTTAAGCAAAAGGAAAACGAGTCACTTTTCGAAGCTTGGGAACGCTACAAAGATATGCTGAGACTTTGTCCACATCACGGATTAGTAGAATGGATGGTCATCCATACTTTCTACAATGGACTCTTGTACAATACAAGAATGACAATCGACGCTGCCGCGGGCGGCACACTAATGGACAAAGAATATAATGATGCTTATGCACTTATCGAGAGTATGGCTCAGAACCATTACCAATGGGGAAGCGAGAGAGTCGCAACTGAGAAACCAACAAAAAGAGGTATGTACGAAGTGAGTAGTATGGACCAAGTCAATGCAAAGTTTGACCAACTTAACCAAAAGATCGACAACTTGACCATAACACCAACAGCCACCGTGGTTGCGGTAACACCTAACTGTGAGTTATGTGGAGTTCCAGGACATGCTGTCCCTGATTGTCAACTATTAGCAGGAATTCCCAGAGATCAAGTGAATTATGCTCAAGGAAACCCATACTCAAACACATACAAACCAGGTTGGAAGAATCATCCGAACTTCTCTTATAAGAATAACAATGCTTTATACGCACCAGGTCAAGCACCAGCTACACCACCAGGATATCAAAAGACTGCTCCTAATGTTCCTAGAAAATCAAACCTTGATTTGATGATGGAGAACTTCACAGCTACTCAATCTCAAACAAACAAGGATTTCTTAAACCAAAACATACACACTAGTGAGCAGATTAAGCAATTAGTGAGCAAGTTAGATGCGTTAGCTACACATAACAAAATGCTTGAAAC
This sequence comes from Lathyrus aphaca, assembly GCA_963966055.1. NCBI lineage: Eukaryota > Viridiplantae > Streptophyta > Magnoliopsida > Fabales > Fabaceae > Lathyrus > Lathyrus aphaca. Next base: position 272,943,847 of record OZ014522.1, read on the forward strand.
TCAGATTTCACAAGTAGCTCAACAACAAGCACCTACCGCTGCACCAGCTGGAGTATTTCCTGGACAACCCCAACCTAATCCGAAAGGACAGGCCAATGTTGTGATATTAAGAAGTGGCAAGGAACTTGACGGACCTACCGATCCAAGACTTGACAATCCAGCCATGTACCAAAAACCAGATAAGCCGACTGAAAAGGAGAATGAACCAGAAGAAAAGGAAGATAATAATCAAGAGGCAGTGGAGAAAGAAAAGCCTTATGTGCCTCCACCACCTTATAAACCACCAATTCCGTACCCTCAGAGATTAACCAATTCTAAGACGATGGGCCAGTTTAAGAAATTTGTTGAATTCTGAAACAATTGAATATTATTATTCCGTTTACAGAAGCTATCACTCAAATGCCCTCGTATACTAAGTTTCTAAAGGAAATCTTATCCAATAAGAAGAAGATAGAGGATAACGGAACCGTTACACTTACTGCTGAGTGTAACGCAATAATTCAAAACAATATGCCTCCTAAGTTAAAAGATCCAGGTAGTTTCTCTATACCCTGTGTAATAGGAAAATTCGTCATTGACAAAGCTCTATGCGATTTAGGAGCCAGTATCAGTGTTATGCCCTTAACAATTTGTAAAAGGCTAGACATGGGAGACCTAAGACCAACTAAAATGTCTGTTCAACTAGCCGACCACTCTATTAAATATCCTGTAGGCATACTAGAAAATTTCCCAGTACGTATAGGACAATTCTATATTCCTACTGATTTTATAATCATGGACATCTCTGAAGACTCCACTACACCTATCATACTAGGAAGACCATTCTTAGCTACCGCCGGAGCTATTATAGACGTAAAGAAAGGAAAGCTAACCTTTGAAGTAGGTGAAGAGAAAGTTGAATTTATTTTAACACAATTCTTACAATCACCAGCTATAGAGGATACATGCTATTTATTGGATGTAATTGACGAATGTGTAAGAGAAATGGAAATGAAAGAAACTAACTATTCTGAAATTATGAAAATTCAAATCCCTCCGATTTTCGAAGATGACAATTGGCGTAAACCATATCAGGATGATAGTCTAAGCGAAAGTTTAGCACTTACACCGGATCCCATGCCAAGTAAGAATAAACCTACATTAGAGTTAAAAACATTACCTAAGAACCTAAGATACGAATTCCTAGACACTGAGTGTACAAGACCAGTTATAATCAATTCCAGTTTAGGAACAATTGAAACAAAGAAACTTTTAGATGTCTTAAAGAAATATCCAACTGCGTTAGGATATAACATATCTGATCTCAAAGGAATATGTCCTTCAATATGTATGCATCGTATTCTGCTAGAAGAAGATTGCAAAACCTCCAGAGAATCTCAAAGAAGAATTAACCAAATCCTTAGCACTGTAGTAAAGGAAGAAGTTAAGAAACTACTAGACGCTGGAATAATATATCCAATCTCTGATAGTAAATGGGTTAGTCCAGTACATGTAGTACCAAAGAAAGGAGGTATCAATGTTGTGAAAAACGCTAAAGGCGAATCGATATCACAAAGAGTAGTGACCGGACATAGAGTGTGCATCGATTATCGTAAACTAAATAAAGCCACTAGAAAAGATCATTTCCCACTACCTTTTATAGATCAAATGTTAGAACGATTAGCCAAACACTCATATTTCTGTTATCTTGATGGTTACTCAGGATTTTTCCAAATCCCAATCCACCCAGATGATCAAGAGAAGACTACATTCACATGCCCTAATGGAACGTTCGCTTATAGACGAATGCCCTTTGGATTATGCAACGCTCCTGCAACCTTTCAAAGATGGATGATGTCAATCTTCGCAGATTTCATAGACAACATCATGGAAGTGTTCATGGATGACTTCTCTGTATGCGGGCAAAGTTTTGAAGGATGTCTATCAAATTTAGAAATGGTGTTAGAAAGATGTGTAAAAGTAAGCCTCGTGCTTAACTGGGAGAAATGTCATTTTATGGTCAGAGAAGGAATCGTACTAGGACACGTTATATCTGATAAGGGAATTGAAGTTGATAAAGCTAAGATAGAAGTCATAAAAGATCTTCAACCCCCTAAGACCATTCGAGAAATACGAAGCTTTTTAGGACACGCCGGTTTCTACCGACGATTCATCAAAGATTTCTCGAAAATCACTAAACCTCTTACCAGTTTATTAATGAAAGAATCTTAGTTCATATTCAATAAAGATTTTCTTAAAGCATTCGAAACTCTAAAAACAGCCCTCATCACCGCACCAATCATGCAACCCCCTGACTGGAGATTACCTTTCGAAATCATGTGCGATGCGAGTGACTATGTTGTAGGCGCAGTTCTAGGACAAATGAAGGACAAGAAACTTCACGCAATTTACTATGCCAGTAGAACTTTAGATTCTGCTCAGATGAACTACGCCACTACTGAAAAAGAATTGTTAGCAGTTGTCTTTGCACTTGATAAATTCCGTTCCTACCTAGTAGGAGCAAAAATAATCATCTACACAGACCACGCTGCTATCAGATATCTATTAACCAAGAAGGATGCTAAACCAAGACTCTTGAGATGGATTTTACTCTTACAAGAGTTTGATCTCGAAATCAAAGATAAGAAAGGTACTGAAAACGTCGTAGAGGACCATTTATCTAGAATAGAAGGTATTAAACTCGAACAAGTGCCGATTAACGACGATTTTCCGTATGAACAGCTGATAGCACAAATAGGAAGCGACCCAGTTCAGTTAGACATAGATGAACCAAAAACCATGGAAACAATCCAAACAACCGTAGGACTGCCATGGTACGCTGACATTGTCAACTACTTAGCTGCAGGAGCACTTCCACCTGACTTAACCTATTAGTAGAAAACGAAATTCTTTCACAATCTCAAGCATTACTATTGGGACGAACCATTATTGTTTAAAAGAGGACCTGACGGAATCTTTCGTCGGTGTATTCCCGAAGAAGAAATAGAAGATGTCATTGCTCATTGTCATTCATCTGCTTATGGTGGACATGCAAGCACTTCCAAGACTTGTGCAAAAATCTTACAAGCCGGCCTTTTTTGGCCTAATTTATGGAAAGATGTCCACATCGCTGTTATAAATTGCGATCGGTGTCAACGCACCGGTAATATTTCAAGAAGAGATGAAATGCCTCAAAGAGGAATATTATAAGTAGAAGTCTTTGACGTCTGGGGAATAGATTTCATGGGACCATTCCCATCATCTTTCGGTAATAAGTACATACTCGTAGCTGTCGATTATGTTTCAAAATGGATTGAGGCTATAGCTTCTCCTATAAATGACACACGAGTAGTAATTAAGCTTTTCAAGAATATAATCTTTCCAAGATTTGGTGTGTCTAGAATTGTCATTAGTGACGGTGGCTCGCATTTCATTTCGAAAATATTTGACAAATTACTATCTAAGTATGGAGTCAGACATCGTGTAGCAACACCATATCATCCACAAACAAGTGGACAGGTCGAAGTCTCAAACAGAGAAATTAAACAAATCCTAGAAAAGACTGTCGCCATATCTAGGAAAGATTGGTCATCTAAACTTAATGAAGCTTTATGGGCTTATACGACAGCCTACAAGACACCCATAGGAACTACACCTTTCAAACTAGTGTATGGGAAGGCTTGTCATCTCCCAGTAGAACTAGAACACAAAGCATATTGGGCGATTAAAACACTCAATATAAACTACAATGCCGCAGGAGAAAAGCGAATCCTCGACATTAACGAATTAGAAGAGTTAAGGTTAGATGCTTATGAGAATGCTAAGATATATAAAGAAAGAACCAAGCGATGGCACGATAAACGTCTATCTAGGAAAGAATTTAGTGTGGGAGACGTTGTACTCCTCTTTAATTCAAGACTTAGGCTCTTTCCTGGAAAACTAAAATCTAGATGGTCAGGACCCTTTGAAATAACTAGAGTGTTCCCGAGCGGAGCAATAGATATTAAGGGTAGGAATAGTGAACCGTTCACAGTAAACGGACAACGATTAAAACATTACCATAACGTTGAAAATAGAGATTATGCGAATAGTCTAAAGCTTTTAGAGTTGTCCAATAACTTCCCTGATTAATCTACCCCTAAGCATTACGTCAGGCTTATGACGATAAAAACAACGCTTAGTGGGAGGCAACCCATTTTATCATTTTATCATTTTATTATTTTATCAATTTATCATTTTATAATTTTATAATTTTATTGTTTTATTTCATTATTATCATCATTATTTTATTTATGCATTTATTTTCTTATTTTCTTTATTTTAATTTTTATTTTCTAAATCACTTTTACAGATTTTCTAAAGTCTTTTCCACTTTCCTTTTTCCCCTGATTTGTTTCCTCCACATTCACACTAACTATGGCTAACCAACCAAGAAACATTATGGAAACCAAATTTAGAGGTAGAAACCAAAGAATGAAGTTTGAGGAATTATCGCAGAGACAAATGGACTTGACTCTGTACCATGATGAACTGACCATGGAAACTTTAGGTATACATGATAGCATCCTATACCTATTTAACCAACTTGGATGGGAGAATGCTCTCATAAAACAAAAGTTTGTGACTTACCGCGAGCTCACCCTTGAGTTTTTAAGCTCCTTAGTTTACTTACCCGAGCACGAATTTGGATTAAGGAAAGGATTTATTAGTTTCCGACTATTCGGGATCGAATATGACTTTAACCATAAGGAACTAGTTGACTTACTAGGATTCCCTAGTGGACCCTTTGCCTTTACTACCACCCAGGTAGAATTAATGGATATTGAGCTAGACTTCTTTTGGGGAACCTTAACCGGAAATTACCATCCTGAGCCGGATAACATGAACAATGATGAAATACATAACCCTGCTATCCGCTATTTCCATAAGATCCTTGCCCACACCTTCTTTGGAAAGGAAGAGAACCTCACTGGAGTATCTAAATATGAGATATTCATAATGTCATGTTTGACCAATGGAAAACCTGTTAATGTTGTACCATTCATGATGCAAACCTTCACCCGAATCCAAGAGGAACCTGATCTACCAATATTGGTAGGAGGCCTGGTCACCATGATTGCTGATGCCCTCGAACTTAGATACCAATTACACAAGTGCAACCGTTTAGGTACCATCCGTCCTATGAATCTGAATTTTTGCTTTAATCGCCAAATTATAAGAAACTTAGGACAACCACCTTACGAGTACCTAATCAGAAATGAAATAGTAACCCTGTTCACATTACCGAACCATGCTAAAGTCAGTGTTCACAATAAAGATAATTGGCTTTATGAGCTTACCCCTCCTGACTATCCATCCACACCCAAAACACCATAATCTTACCGAATTAGGGATGACATAATGACTGATGTAGAAAGTGACCCTGAGACACCTCCTGGTTACCATGACATCGACCACACTGATGAAGTTATTGAAACCCCTGAAATAAATCAAGTAGGATATGCTGACAACTTAAAGAAAATTCTGAATACTCTTGGAGTTTACCAAGCCGATATTAATGTTGTTAAGGATAAGGTTAAAAGCATGTGATTGGATGTTATAGGTTTAACTGACATAACATGTGAACAATTCTATCATTTAAACTCCGCACTTGAATATTTGAAGAAGCAACTTTGATAATGCTGTAGTGATTTGATTTATTTTACTTTTCGCTTTTTTTTCTAGTTAGTTTTAATATTTTGCAAACATTTCATAGCTTATTTTTATTACTGTAATTTTCCTTCTATTATGTCAAAAGCAAAGTACTTCTATTTATGCAACTTTCCTATTTAATCAATTTCCATGCTTTTCATTATTTACTGATATATTCGAATTGCTGGATATTTTATGAATTCTCGTGTGATGAAATCTACTGCTTATATATGTTGATCCACTATTATGTATTATGTTTATGTTGGAATTAAATGAAAGTGATAAGAAATTGCATTGAACTGAACTGAGGTAATCCATTCTGTGAAAAATTCCATGTTTTGTAGTCATCACGGTCGTCACCATTCCCTCACGATCGTAACGGGCTATTTAGCGCTTCACGACCGTAAGACCCCCCTCACGACCGTGACAACCCTATTTTACGAATTCTGAAGTTACAGAACCGTTCACCTTCGCAGAACCCCATTTCCATTCTCATAAAAATAGAAAACCTCCCATTATCTCCTCTTCTCCCGTAACCATCCATTACTCTCAATCAATTCCATTAAACCGTCCACCTCTCCATTTATTCACAACTCTTCACATTCACTCCATCCCATTATTAACCCGAACAATTTCTTCACATTTCTTCATTTTCTCACAACACCTCAAAAACACTTATCTCTCATTTACCTTATTTGCATGCAATGGAGAATATACAGTTTAGAGATGGTGACCAAGGAGAAGCACAAAGACATAAGTTTGTTAGGTTTCAAAACCGTGGCATCCAACCCACTCGGTATGTCGATCTTGACTGCTTGAGGGAGTTAGGATTGCTAGACGGCGTGAAGCTATTGCTTGAGCATATTGGTTTGTGGGACTTGTGCAGTCAACCGCAACCGAAATTCGAAAACCTCACCTTGGAGTTTCTGAGTTCGTTTCAGTATATCACACCATCCGGTTCAACAAGTCAACTCATCGGCATTGCAAAGTTCAGAATGCTCGGAAGAGAGTTCCAAATCACTCAAACCAGAATCGCTGAACTGTTAGGCTTCAGCCACGGCGATGATGCTCACCTCCGCGTGCCCGACAACTTCAATGAAGTTGCCTTCACTTTATGGCACAACATCACGAATAGCCGTGTTACTGCCTACCAGAGTATGAATTCCACCCACATCCATAATCCCGCAATTCGGTATTTCCATCGCATCATCTGCAACACGATCTTTGCACGAGAGAGCAACCACAAGCTAAAATCCAAAGAGCTCTTATTCTTGCACTGTGCCTTAAATGAGGAACGCATCAATGCTGCCCTGTTCCTTTTAGCCCATATTCAGTCCGTAGCGTATAGAGGCGCAACTCCCTTCTACATTGGCGGGATTGTCACCACCCTTTCCATACAGCTGGAGCTTGGTGACCAGATTACTCATTTGCCTCATAGAGCGTCGGAGCTGCTTACAAAGAGCTATTACAAGTCCGCTCATTTGATATCGCAGAGAGAGGATGGCAGGTTCAACCCTGTGATCCAAGGCACCATCTATCATCACATCACCTTGCCTTGCAATGACCGCATTGATCCGTCGAACAGAGCCAATTGGCTATTTGATCTGCCGGATGCTGCAGGCCACGTTCCGATTTTTGACGAGCAGCCTAATGCACCTGTGGAAGAGATGCAGGATACGATGGACGTTGCTGCACCAGTTCAGGACATCCCAGAGTCCTCCACCAGGCAGCCACGTTTACCCGACATTACACTTGAAGACATCCTCCATGCCATTCATCAGCAGAATCAGATGAATACCGCACTTGAGCGAAGACAAAAAGAGCAGTACGATGCACTCCTTTCAACTGTTGCCAATAACCAGAAGACAACAGATGAAAAGCTAGGAGAGATTTTTAGCGAGCTGGAAGCTTTGTGTATAGATATCACTGCTCTCACCACCACCGGTTCTGATAAGGAAGCCATTCCTACCAGACGCTCCCGCACCAGAAGCCGAGGCCGTGGTCGTCAGCAGCCTTAGTTTATGTTTTTGTTTTTGCATTTCTGTTGTTGTATTGTATTTTCCCCGCTATTATATCACAACATTGAGGACAATGTCTGATATAGTGTGGGAGAGATACCTTTCCCTTTCCGCATTTTCCATTTCATTGTATTTCCCTTTCCGTATTTTCAATTAAACAAAGTAATATTTGTGCTATTTCTTCAGTTTCAATTTTCCCCGTTTATTTAGCCATACCGAAAATTTTTACTTTATCTTCGCATTACCCGACTTACCTTTGAAATCGTAGTTATGAAGCTGAGAAATATCCAACAAGATCAATACAATCTTGACACCTTAGACTTCCTACTTAAGCATTTCGTTCCAATAATTGTTACAACTACACCTTAAGTTTTAGTTCTAAAGTAACCCCTAGTAGTTTATACTAGCAGTCACCACCGTCTGAACACAAACCACGTGGGGAGTCGATGAACATAAGTGTTTGATGCCTAATCTATAAACGATCCTTCATATCTCGATGCCAATAAAAAGAAATTGCACCAAAGTACATGGTCGCATATAAGAGATGAGAAATATAAGAGGGAGTCCATTGCGGGTTGGTTCAGAGGTACCTGGTTCTGAACTTGGTAGGGCGTGCTATGGCTCGATCCCCCACAACCTCCAATTTGGATAATATATATAGGGTTGCCACATTCGTGTACCAGACCCCATGCTTATAAAAGGATCAAAGTCACTAACCGGTTACTCCACTACGTGTGTGCTAAGGGAAAGGGCTTAATGTGATTGCGCTAGAATGAAACCGGGTGAAATAAGATCGAAAGACTCTAGGTAGAATCGTAACGCAATTACCGAATGTTTCATTTAATGGGAAGTCGACGACTTAGCTTGTTGCTTGTGTCATTAGTGTATCGTTAGTGTTCTATTCTTGTACCGGTTTATCTAGCTAAATGATTCCTCGTATGGTTTGTTATGTGTATGCGTCCGATGAAAATTTTCCGATCATTTTTCAACCGACTATTTGCTTGAGGACAAGCAAAGGTTTAAGTTTGGGGAAGTTTGATAACGAGAAATCGTATCACTTTATTACTAAGTTTTAAGTCCGTTTTATCGCACATTTATCCTATTAACTCCCGATTCTTCGAGTTTTTTATGTCATATTGCAGGTATAACATTTCTAGAGCTAAATCATGAGAAGAAGATCAAATGAACAAAAACAAGCATGAAAAGAAGATGAAGAGAGGAATTCTGCTGATTCTGCATATTTTGCAACACTCACGGTCGTTACAACATCACCACGACCGTGACGCCCTACCTTGAGGTCTCACGACCGTGACACGCTTTAATTGGAAAAAGTGGCCGTTACGCCCTTTGTCACGAACGTGACAAAGGAAAATAGGTTTAATTAAATTGAAGAATTCATAAGGACGTGCGCAACGTGAGTCAAATGTGACTCCTATTATTTCTCAGACCCAGTATGCACTTCTGCTAAATTCTTGCTTCATGGAACGATGCCCACGCTCATGAATTACAACTGCCCAAGCCCAAAAATTATTTCTATAAATACCCTAGTTACAAATTGAAAGACACAGAGTATTTTTTCTACTTTTCCGCGGAAGCTCTGCCGTAATTTTGTTAAACCCTTATTTAATTTTTCCAGCATTGTTCTTGTTATTTTTCTGCTTCTATATCCAACCCAAACTCAATAACAATTTCCAACATTAGGAAATTGTTATTATTAATTTCTTTTTAAGCCTTCAGAATTTGTTTAGTATTATTTTTTATTCCGGTTCCGAACACTCCGAGCTTACCAGTCTGTGGAAGAAGGAGTTTTAAGATTTTAATCATTCATGTTTTTATATTTTTGCATTTATATTAAGTCATTTATTTGTTTATGTTAAGATATTGTTATTATTTTATAATGTATGTTTTAATTATTATTTGTTTATTTCTGCATCTGTCTGGTACAACAAAAATGAGTAGCTAAATTTATTAGGCGGTATGTAATAAACTAAACCAAACCGGTAAAATCGAATCTAAGCTAAAATAATTAAGAACTTATATTCTGGTTGTGACTTTTTATAATTAAAATTAATCTTTTTGTTGCGAGAGTAAGAAAAGTGTAATAGGTTAGGTCGAGACCACGAGAGTGTGAGATTTTAACCGGATAGCTAAAGTTAGGCATTTGATTTAAATACAGCGAGAGCGCTTTAAAATGAATTAGACTTATTAAGTTTTCAAAAATTATTTCCTAAACACTTATGGGCTAGCGAGAGCAGGCATAGGGCTTTAGGAGTAAGATCTGAGATAATACCACGAGAGTGTGAGTCGAGGGTATTTAAACTGATAATTTCTACAGAACAATTTAAGTGAACCACCTTTATAAGTTTAGGTTAGATTGACCCGCATAGGTTAGCATAATTACATACCGACCGCCTTCTCATTATTTCATTAAAACTAAATTTAATTCCCGTTTTTAATTCTTAAAACCAAAATCGTGACAAACATCCGCCTTAGCTAAACTAACAAACCTTCTAGCACTAAGTGATTACAAAGTCCCTGTGGGATCGACAATCTTTTATATTACTTCGATAGGTTGTGCGCTTGCAGTATAGATACCGCTAGACACATATCGCGTCTTCGCGCCCATCATTCATGCAAGTTTCTTGTTCCTAATTGATCATATCTTAACATGAGTTCAATTCTGGATTTTTTATGCCATACATGTGATATAATTGATGCTTGTAGTGATACTTGTTCAAAGTCATGATAAATGCTTGTTTTGTGCAATTTAGAAAAATGTGGTTGTTCTTGTTGATCATCGATCCTTTTAACCAAATAAATGATGTAAATAAATTCACATGTTTAAATTCATTTTGTGATGTATGTAGATTCATGTTAATTGACATTAATGTGTTGTTTATCATTCATTTTGTGCACATAAATGAAAAGGATCAAATTTGTCCCATGTTTTCATAGCTGTTTGTTAATATAGGTGCTTTAAAATACATGTGGTTTGTTATGTTTGCATGCTGTATATGATTTTTTACACCTACTTTTATGTTGTTTGATAACTGTAGTATGTTGTTTGCTTTGTGTGCTGCATTTCATAGTTATTTTTTAGTTTAGAGGTTGCAGTAGGTGCTGAATTTTTGTTTTAGCATTTTTTAGTTCCTCTAGAATTAAGATAGAGTTTAGATAGAGTCCTAGAGTTATTAGGATTTAATTGGTGTATGTTTGCTTTATTATTTTAATAAAATGCATATTAATCTTTGTTTTGTAGGGAGGGAAAGGTATGTTTCCTTACACCTTATCCTTTTATTTTATTTTTATGCATTTTCTTTATGCATTTAATTCACCTTTTACTTTCATATTTGTGATTGGTAGGATTCCCCTTTGTTAGGACCAACTTATCTTCCTTAGGAAGTAAGTTGCATCCTTTTTCTTCTCTCTTTTCCTTTTGCTATTTAGGATAAGAAAAGCCTCACTCACCATTAGGACCACCATTTTAATAAATAACTTAGGGTTGTGTCTTAGTCCCCCTTTAATTTTTGTCCTTTTCCGATTTGAGTCTTCTTTCTCATCTTCATACAAAATCCAAAAAGACTTAATAAATGCATGAAAGGATCCATTGTATATAGCCTTATTCCATGGGGAATTTACATTCATTCCATCTTGGAATGGTGTAGGCTTGTCTAGCATGATGTACAAGTCTTATCAAGGGGTTGTTTCACAAATAAAAATCTAAAAGACCCTTCTTCATAAAAGCTACAAAAACACTTAATAAAGTTCAACAAGCTAGTGAACTTAAACCCTAATTCATGGAAACAAGCCTTGGATGAATTCTCCTTGCTTGGTGTGCTTTCTCTATTATTCCATCTTAGAATGTAGTAGCAAGTATACATTCCATGGAAAAAAGTTTGAATTCACTTCCTTGTGCCAAACTCATACAAAACTCATAAAAAGCAAACAACAAACAATAAGCGACTTTCCTACGGGAACTTCTTTTCTCACCTCATTCATTCTCAACACGAACTTGCAACGACTTGTCTCGTATGCAAGACGGTAAACGAACTCGTACCATACGAGCCTGCAACACCTGAGCATAGACATACGCAGTTCAAGTCATAAAAAACACAAACAAATAGTTTTCGCCTGGTTAGGTGAACTACATCGACTTTGATCCTCATTTTCTCGATGAGGTACGTAGGCAGCGGGGTAGGGCCCATTCGAGCACATTCTTTATTTTCCCTACATTTCCCCCATTCTTTACGATCTCTTTTTCTTATTCCTTTTCCATTCCCATTCCAGTTACAGTAGCCGTTTTATTCAGCATCACTTTATTTTCTTACCCTTTGGAGCAAGCAAGCAAGCGTGGATCCCGTCGGGTATGGCGGACGTCTGGCGTGCTAATACCTTCCCAGGTCGTAACCGACTCCCGAACCCAGATCTTTGGTTCGTAAGGCCTCGTCATTTCCTTCTTCCTTATATTTGTGCAGCATTACCTTTCCCGTTCTTTCGGGATAAAAATGCCTGGCTGGTGACTCTACCTTTTCTGCGCCACTTTCGCGTTTGTACTAGGATGAAAATCCCAGGAGCGACAGGATCAGTTCAAGTATCTTCAAGCCTCTTAAGGGTGCCTTCTCTCAGGCTTAAAAATAATCAGCCACCCCAGCCTCCTATTGGGCTTTGTTCAAAGACCCATATGCCTCTTAAAGGTAACCTAGCCTCCTCTTGGACTTAAATTCAAGGACCCTCAAAGGCTCCCTAAAAGCATATGAACAAATTCTTAGCATCAAACATACACAATAGTCTCCCTCTCCCTGATGGATGACCAAGATAGCCTCCTTTTGGGCTTCAAGAAATAGAATCCCCCCAGCAAAGGAAAGTCTGATGACCTTAACTTTCACAAATAAACAGACAAACACTCTTCTTTAAGAGTCAACCTCTCACAAAATTCAGCCTCCCATCTTGGGCTTTATTCAAGAAAGAAACAATCAAGAGTTATTTTCTCACCAAATAAGCTTCACCATTTTGGGCTTCCAAATCAAGATACAGAAAAACTTTCCTCAGAAGAGTCTGTTTTCCTTGTTCATCTTCAACCTTGGGATTCAATCAAGGCATATTAAATCTCTAAACATAGTCAATCAAACATTACATTCTTAATCATGGACTATAACTAAGAAAATCATTCAAATATTTGCAGTCATACACTTAGACTATAATTAAGATAAAAATCCAGCCTTTCTTGAGTTATGCAATTCAAGATAAACATTCAGTTCTCCTTGAGCTATGCAATTCAAGGTACCTGTTCCGCCTTTCTTGAGCTATAAAAATAAACATACTGGATTCAGCTTATGCCTTGAGCTATGAAATTCAAGCAAACAATCTGAGCATCATCACCTTGTGCTTTGATCAAGATACAAACCAAACCTCTTCCTAGCCTTAGCCTTAGGAGGAAATACGATGCTTTCATCCCTCAATTCTCTTTTTGGGCGTACGTAGGCAAAAGGTCATAAGATCTTTGCAAGCACACCAAACAAAAAACAAAAATTAGGTCCTCATACATATCCAAAAACATCAGAAAAATCCTTCAAAATACTAAAAATACAAATCTCACTTATCTTACCATATCTCAACTCACTCCCAATCCCAAATTCAAGACCCCACCACCAGATATCAAGAATAACAAATATCTTCTAAACCTATTATGAATAAGCTAAAAGGTGACATCGATCTCTTACTAGCATCTGTAAATTATTAGTCATCTATTTAAACTTAGTTTGCAAGCATGGTTAGTTGGAGACTTCTATTACCCTTCCTTAATCAACTTCATAGGATAAAAAATGAATCAAATTGTAGCCATAAACGGTCGTGATTCGCAACCACAAAATCCAGCGCACCAATTAGAGGTCAAGAATCCTATAAAAATTTATGATGAAGAAGTGTACACAAACTTGATATTTTGGTAACATAGAAAAATTTCTAAGTGTTGAAAATAACAACTTTGAGACATGAACTTTGATCCACCATAACTTTTGATTCACAAATCCAATGGACAAATGGCTTACATATTTGGAAATGTGAGAAAACGTTCTCCAACTTTCATGTTTGAAATAATTTCATTTGGATGAGTCATCTTTCTTGAAATCAGCTCCAAATTTGGAAGAAAAATCATGAAAAACTTTCCCAAAATGGAAAGTTTACATTATAAGTCATTTCCCATTTTTGGAAACTTCTAAAACAAGTCTTTATTCTTGATTATTTGATCATCCCTTGATCAAATTCCATTAAATAAGCACCTTGTGACCTCAAAAAGTCAAGAGTTGACTTTTGGTTGACTTTTTTTTAAACAATTTATTTATGAACCATTGGCCAATTGAAAACCTTCTGATCACAACCAAAGGCTAATCTTGCATCCTTAGACACTTTATGACATATGAAACACCATGAGACCAAGTTTTGGCCCAAAGATCAAAAATAAATTGATCTTTGACAAAACCCTAATTTGGGTCAGTTCATTGATGAGGGTTGACTAGAGGTCAAAACACTAATTTCTTGTGGTATGAATGAGGATCTTTGAACCCAAAGTATCATAGGTGTCAAGATATTGAGATTGACATTCCCTTTCTTGTGAAAATCATTATTCCTTTTGTCAATCAAAACCCTAATTTGGACATTTCTCAAGGAGATGATGGTCCTTTGCATTCTCATGTCATTTATTAACCAATTAAGGTCAAGATGCATCTTGTGAAATATTTTTGATGTAGAATGCCTTTTCATGACTTAGACAAACTCTTCTTCTAGGGGATGATAATCCCATTCCTTTGAGAATCAATGATGCATGTATGATTAGTTATGACCTGAATGCAAATGGATGAAGCATAAGCTACTTGATGTTAGTAATAAATAAGATGGAAAATTTTGGGGTGTTACACTACTGTTATCAACCCAACACTAGTTCCAATATATTAGCCATAAATTCCTCAAAATCAACTGAGTTAACAACCATAATATCAATAAAGGAAACAATAACCTCTTGGACAGGCTCGCCCACAATACAACAACAACAATTGTACTTCAAGGTCACCTGGTTTTGATCCTATACCAATGTCATATGTAGAGTTATTCCCAGCTTTACTAGTGAAAGCGCACATTCAAACCAAGACTCCTCATGTCATTCCTGAAAATCTCCCTTATTGGTTCAAGGATAACCAATCTTGTATTAATCATCAATGAGCACCAGGACATAACATCGAGAACTGCTTCAGTTTCAAATCTAATGTTCAAAGGCTTATCAAGAATTGAATTTTTTCTTTCAAAGACACTAATTCAAACGTTCAAAGTAATCCATTACAACCACATGAGAAAGCTTTTGTGAACTATATTGAGGAAGAACCTAGCATCAGCTATCAAATTCATGATGTACGACTATTGGAAATGAATCTAGTCAAAATGCATTACTGACAATGTTGATACGACCATATACCATCACACAACTATCATCGATGCAATGTTTACTCTAAGAATAACCAAGGATACAACATTGTATAAACAGCCCTTCAAGAGCAAATGGACCTAGGATGGACCCAAAAACATAAAATCCATGAAATAAACATGATTTATAGATGCCCAGACATTGTTAAATATTTCAACATTTTCTCAATGAATGTAAACTTGATGGAAATGCACTCTAGGCAGAGTCAACACCATCATCTACCGTTGAATGACTACAGAGTCTATTCAATATGTTCTAAGGATAATCAAGGATGTTCTTTTGTGCAAGAAGCTCTTCAATTTAAAATGGATCTGGGATGGATTAAAGATTATCACAAAAGAAAAAATTATCAAATCAACGCGATCGATGAAAGTATATATTGGCTTCAAATCTTAGACATCCGCTTGAAGAATACCAACATGGTGGAGTTACACTCAAATCATGTTAGACTTGGCTTTTTAACATCCCACAAATATTAATATTTTGAAGTCTATTATGAAAACAATTAAGGTTACCCACCCGTACAAAGAGCTCTACAACATCTGATGGACCATTGGTGGCTTCTGGTATATCATATCATGAATACTATTCAAGTCAGCATCACTAACGAAAGTCCAAGAAGGCTTAAAAAATGAGATGTCTAGTTATTGCAAATAGAATTAATGAAGATGCATTGCATACAAAGAGGGTATGGTCGTGTACCACCTCACAATTATGAACATTACGAAGTCTATTCAGAAAATGACCAGGGATGTTACTTCGTAAGAGAAGCTCTCCAAAATCGGATGAACCGAGGTGAGATTCGACCACCTATAATGTAGGAATATCACTCAATCAACATGGTGGAGAGTTACTCGGATGATTATGCAATTCATAACAAAGAATTGTTAGTCAAGGACTCGCATGAATTTCCCTACGACATTCCAAATCACTCAAAGCACCGCAAAAGCCAAACTGGTCACTCACTCATCCAAAATGATATTCAAGAACTACTAGACCAAAAGGGCGCCACAACATTCCAGAAGGGAGAACCCATTAATTATTATTAAATGGATGAAGATGTTTACACCATAATTCCTCTGCTCAGCGAAACAAAGCGTATAAAGATTCCCTTTGATGATGGAAATCCTCGTGATGTCCCCAAATTGGAAGCAATAGAAGTCTCCGACAACAGTAGTAAGATCAATGTAACTCCTTTTTCCATCTACTTACCTGGTCCAGTGCCATACAAATTGGAGAAATCCATTCCTTACAAATACAGTTACACCATGATAGAAGATGGAAAAGAAATTCCACTATCCTCCATTGTCAACATTTCCAACATAAGCAAGGTCACCCGAAGTGGTAGAGTCTTCAACAAAGGAATTGAAGAACCTATGAAGGAGAAGGGACCCCATATTGAAGTTCCTAATCAATAGAATGGCCAATAAAGTGCCACAGAGCCTACGAAGAATAATGATGAAATTCTAAGACTAATCCAAAAAATAAAATATAACATCGTGGATCAGTTATTGCATACTCCTTCCCATATATATACATTATATCTTCTACTGAGTTCTTAAGGTCACAGGGAAGCTTTGAGGATAGTTTTCGAACAAGCATTTGTGGAACAAGACGTAAAAGTGGGTCAATTTGATAATGAGGTTTGTAGTGAGACCTTCAACAAGGAGAACACCATCCATACTTGGAAGGCATGGGTAATATAGATTTCCCTTTCCAATAATTATCCTTTAGCTTCATCCCCACAGGTAACATAACTATTAGAGTAAGATATCAGAAATTTCAAATAGTTTTGTTTCCATTCCATGTGTTTGGAGAATCCACTGTCAAAATACTAGTCTTCAGGAGGGGGCTCTTATGGAAGTGTAGGCTATATGGCTTGTAGTTTCTTCTTTAGCTTTCCACACTTGTTAAGAGTGTACATATTTTGAAGTGTTCTAGATAGGTCAAGGCTGATAATGGTAGTATGATCTACCATATAATTTTTAGCATAATGATTTATATGGACTTGTTTACCACATGAGTGACACACCCATTAAGTTGTCGTGTAGACATTAGAGTGTTGATAATAATTTTGAGCAGGATGTTAAGAATTATAATTTGACATGATGGACTCAGTCTTCTTAACATGAGGAACAAACTTAGATTTTGAGTTCAAAGATTCATACTTAAACCCAGTTCCTTTCATATCTCTTGCTAACTTGCCTAACCCCATAATTTCATCAAGGGTTCACAAGCATCATTAAGATAACGCGTAGTGAATAAAATTGATTTTAGAAGGAGGATGAGTGTGATAAGACAATAGATAGCTTATAAAATTCCTTCTTTAGAAGTGAGTACAACACTACTTGATATAGAAATGAAAAACTAATCAATTATATTAAATAAGAAAATGAAACCCTAAAACTAGTTTTCTTCTTAATCCATTAACTGGCATCCTAATTAATTAGGTGACAAACTCGTTTCTCCCTCAATTAGAAGAAAGCTCTAATTGATTATACAACGAGTTTACCTTTCCTAATTGGTTATAATTTCTTCTTAATTGATTTAGCACTAGATAATATTGGTTTTTAACAGAAATATGAAATAGATTTAAAAAGAAAAAGTTGTGTGATTAGAGAGAAAAAACAATGTAAGTGTGTGAGTGAGCGTGTGCGTGCTTATTTGTGTTTGTGTGCGTGTGTGTGACTTTTATTATTTTATAAATATCTCATCAAAAAGACTAAACATCTAAAGTGCAATATCAATTAAGTTTTGACATCTTCGGTTCCTTTTGATGTTGATCGTTGAAATTGATTTGTTTTATTTTCTATCAACATCCGAACTTAATAAACTTTAACTTTTGATGATTTCTATCATCAAAACCTCTTAAAGTTTTAACTTGCAAAAACATATAGAACCATAAATTTGACATGAGAAATTTGATGGCTATGAGAACAACATGTCATGATATCATGTTTAATAATGGACAAGGTGATCTTATGTTGTTGAATATTATGTTGGTAATATGGATGATTAGAGATATATGAAAGGATGTGACTTTACTCTTGTTGGCAGACCTATTTGTTTGAAATCATCAACTTAATCCTTAATGGTGATGTATAAAACTGAAGAAGAGTAGATGGCATTAACCAAAGCTTACAAAACAATCTTAAAAGTTATAAGATTTGTTAGGAAATTGAACATTGAGCAAGTAGGGTCTAGTTGCATTGTGATAGTAAAAATATCATTTATTTAATAAATAATCAGGTGTATCATACAAGAACCAAATATATTGATATGAGCTTTCACAAAAACAGAGAATTACTTTTCCAAGACAAATATTGCTTGAAAATATTCTTACTTAATTTTTGAAATATAACTTATATGTTGAAAATATTCTTACTTAATTTTTGAAATATAACTTATATGTTGATCAATTAAGTTACCAATAGCAATTCAATCACTACATAAATTTGTTATCTGTTTATCAATTTTAAGTATGTGAACTTTTCATGATGTGGACGCAATGCATAAAATCTTTATTGAGGTTCGAAACTTGTCAAGCTGAAAACATTAGGCACATTTGGCCGAACAACATAAACAAATTCCGTAGTTGCAATTACACACACTTTTGGCCGAACAAACATATTCCGTGTTAATTGATTTGCATTTCTATTTTATCTTATACTAATAACATATATCTACTTCCATACGAATAAAATTATTTGATACGGTATAAAATATATTTAAATTTATTTATAAATTTTGAATATTATAGAATATATTTATAAAATGTATTTATAAAATATATTTATATATATATATATCCAAATTTGAAATTAGTTATTAATTTTAAAAGGAACAATAATGATATAAATTTAATTATATTAAAATACAAATAAAAAAAAAGGACTCGTAAGATAAAAAAAATTTAGTATTTGATAATAATGATTTTATCTTTTAAATTAAAATAATTATTTATTTAAATAGAATATGTATTTTGATTATAGTAACCCGCGAAATAGAAATAATATTTGATACAATATAAAATGTATTTATATACAGATATAAATTTGAAACGAGTTATTTAATTGTAAATTAAAAAATAATTATAAAATCTAAATTTTATTAAATAATCAGGCATAAAGAACGAAAAAAAATTGTGAGATGAAGAAAGACAAAAAAAACATTGATGTAAAATGACCTGTAAGATAAAAAAACTATTTGATGCGATATAAAATATATTTAGATATAAATACAAAATTTAAAATGATATAATTAATTGTAAAATAAAAAATAATCATATAAATTAAATTGTATTAAATAATTATATAAAAAAAATAATTATGAGATGGAGAAATAAATAAATAAATATTTAAAAATAAGAATTTTGGCTCTCAAAATAATATAATTATTGATTAAAATAAAATAGATATTATGTTGATAGTGACCGTGAGATAAATAATTATTTAATTTTATTAAAATTAAAAAATAGACTATTAATGATAATAAATAAATAGAGAAAAAAATGAAAGTGAAAAATGTGTGGGGAAAAAATATGAGAGAGATTTGAAATTTGAATGAATATAATATATTTGACAAATTCTTAGGTATCCCTAATAAGAAATTGGATACCGTACCTTTTGTAAAAATTGTAGTAAAATTTTAATTTATTTTAAATAAAATAAAATAATAAAATAACGTGACATTGAAAAATAGATTTTAATTGGATGAACGTATCGGTACCCAATTAAATTCAAGGATAATGGAGTATTTACCGATATTTTATTATAATTTAATAATAGGTGTATGACATGTGTCATATAAAGAGAAGTTTAATGATGTTTTAATTCTAATATTTGTTAATCATTATTTTATCCATTATGTAGTGTAAAAGTATTTTGACATAATGTAAAAGTATTTTGATTGAAGGAAATAAATGACAAAATATTCAATCTACTCTTGATAGGTAGATAATAGATTATTAGTAATTATAAGAATCTTTTTAGATGTGGTAATGATAATTAATTTAATTAGTATTAAGTTAATTTGTTTTCATTCTTACATTTATAGAAGTTTTTAATTTGTGTTAACATCGACCTACAATATGAAATAGCTATATCTAGTAAAAAGAAAAAGATGCCATGCTCACCTCTTAAGTCGATCCTTGACACTATCATATCATTTCGAAATGAACTATTCTTTATTATTATTATTATTATTATTATTTATAAAGATTATAATCTAATCAAGCTCACCAAAAGTTGTTTTTGGGAAAGAACTATTTATTAATGATTCCAGTAATCATCTATTCAATCCGACCAAAAGTCACTGAGACACTGTCTGTCTCTTCTTTGTTAATAAGGTCTTGTCATTTTGTTAGAACAATATATTAGAATCTGTAACATATAACATAATATAGGGCAAAAAAAGTTTTCTTGTCAAACTAAAGTGAAAGAATATGGAATTAGAGAATAAAAATAATCAAATACAAGTTACAAATGCAGACCAACAAAAAGGAGGAACCAATTTTTTCAAAACATGTTTCAATGTACTCAACACCTTAACAGGTATTGGAATACTCTCAATGCCATATGCAGTTTATCAAGGAGGATGGTTGAGTTTTTTGCTGCTGATTATTTTTGGAATGATATGTTGCTACACAGCTTTACTTTTGGATAGATGTATGAATGCAAATGCAGGAGTCAAATCGTATGCTGATTTAGGTGAGGTTGCTTTCGGGTACAAAGGAAGAACTATATTAGCTATTTTCATATATGTAGAGTTGTTTTTAGTTGGTGTGGAGCTTCTTATATTAGAAGGAGACAATTTGGAGAAGCTTTATCCAAATATGAGTTTCACAATCTTTGGACTTAGATTTGGTGGAAAAAGTGGTTTTGTTATTCTCACTGCATTTGCAATATTACCAACGACATGGTTAAGAAACTATGGAGTTCTGGCCTATGTTTCTATTGGTGGGGTGTTTACTTGTGTTATTTTGATTGGATGTGTAGTGTGGGTGGGTGAAATTGATGGTGTGGGGTTTCATGAAAGAGGTGTGTTGCTAAATTTGGGAGGGTTGTCTACTTCTATGAGCCTTTTTGCATTCTGTTACAATGCTCATGCATTAATGCCCACAATACGCAATTCTATGACTGACAGAAAATTATTTTCCAAGGTAAATTTTGTCTCCTTCCAAAATTGCTTGTTGTTTAAGGTATTTATCCATAGTCATTTTGAAATAGAAGGAGTATTTTTCCAGGTAAATTTTATATTTTCTAAATGTGACATTTCTCTAATTGCAGGTTTTGGTTGTTTGCTTTGGAGCAAGCGCTATTATCTATGGAGCTATTGCCATTCTAGGCTACATGATGTTTGGAGATCATTTAAAGTCTCAAATCACATTAAATTTACCAACTAACACTATAAGCACTAAAATAGCAATCTATTCCACCATAATTAATCCTTTCACTAAGTATGCTATTATAATCAGTCCAATAACAATTGCGATTGAGGAAAAATGGAAGCAATGCATGAACAGACCTATTAGCATTGTAGTTAGAACAACTATTGTTGCTAGCAGTGTTCTTGTAGCATTACACATTCCCTTTTTTGCATATATCATGGCATTTATTGGTGCATTCTTGAGTGTAGCAATCTCATTGTTGTTCCCTTGTCTTTGTTACCTAAAGATAAACAAAGCTGCTATGAGATTTGGGTTAGAGATGATGATCATCATAGGAATTCTTATCATTGGAACATTGATTGGCATACTTGGTACATACATCTCAGTTACGAAAATAGTAAATCAGATGATGCATTGAAGGTGTATTCTTAATGCTAACTGTTGTAACTAATATTGATTCATATAATTATGAGTTATAATATTGTTATATTTTTGTAAGTTTTTTGTAACTTCGTGTAATATTGACCTTATAAGCAAAGGGTCCAATTTTCTCTAACACACAATAGAATGAAATAATCATTTTTCTCTTGCTCTTCTTAATCTTCGGAGTTATTATATTTTTCTTATTTCTTGTGTCATTTATATTTATCTTATTGTATATGATTGTCCCCAATATGAATGGATTGTTATTCTTAAATATAATGAGTTAGATCAGCCCTAGCTTCCTGGGTTATAGGTATATTAATTCTTTCAATTATTTTAAAGGAATTGTTCGTTACACCTATGAGCTACTCATATCAAAATACCTTAAAATTCGGTTCTCAAAATCCAAATACACCAAATACACAATAAACTCTCTCATAAACATGCCAAATCAAAGGGAAAAAATCATATTAGATCACTCTCCCCGGCCTATCAATACTCTCAAGTCGGGTGAGGTTGACACATTTTCCTTCCCTACCCCGAGAAAAAAAATGTGTTAACATCTTGAGTCCGTCTATTTGGACAAAAATGGTGGCGAGGACCATGAAGCATCACCTATAAGGGTGGACCTCTATGGGGTTTCTCCAAAGGACATCACGGCTCCTTGTGGAACCTTGTTTTGCAGGTGATTTGATTTTAACAATAACAATAACTTTTGTTACAATTTTGATGATGACTCTGATGTGTTCTAACAAAGTAAAGCATAAGTTATTAAGAGAATAAAGATGCAAACCTAAGTATTAGGATTTGATGGACTCGACTATCCGATGATAGCAACCAAATGGAATATAAACTCAAGTCTCATCTTATATAAACTCAAGCAAGTGTCTGCAAATGTAATACCTTGTATTTAATTTCTCAGGATAATATTGATTGAGATCAATAGGGTTCCGGTGTGCCTTGAGAATTTTTATCCAAAAATAATTAAAGCAACTGATGAACTCAAATCGATTTAATTTAATATTATCTGACTCAGAGGTTTTATTAATTAAGTGCATCAGAGACATTTTTTGATACCCTCAATTTTGGACCCATTTGTTAGTCTTACTAACTAATGATAGTATAACATCACCATTTCCTTTTATTTTCCTCATTTTGTATAAAAAAATATAAACAAGGGTTTGAGAGAAGAGAAAGAGAATAAAGGGAAAACCATGAAGTGGAAAGATGCTTAGATCATCACCATTCTTCATCATCTTCCCCAAACTCCTCTTCATTTGCAAGGTGGGTTCTAGTTAGACACTTTTGTTTTAGAGTTATAGAAATTTAGGTTAGAATGTGGTAGTTTCTTCTAATAAAAAATTTAACGGTTAAATCGTTTATTAAATACATGAGTATGATCATGGTATATGTGGAAATGATCTAGGATAATTGATAACATGTTATACTGAGAAAAAATGGAAAATCTAATGGTTTTAGGTTGAAAACCGGTTACCATGTTGAAAATTTGTTTTATGTGAAAAGTTGTACTAAATAACTGGTTACTCATTTTGTGGTAACTAATTACCGAAATATTCCTGTAACTCTCAAAACGCTACTTGAAGGATAGAAATACACTGAGTAATCAGTTACTCATTCTGAGGTAAGCGGTTATCACTAAAGGTTTTTGAAATTTATTTTATTAATTTCAAAACTTTTTACTCGGGTGTCCGATCGAAGCGTTCTTTGTATCATTGGAAAGCTATGACAACGTTCTTGGTATCACTGGAAAGCTATCCAATGAAAATATTGATATTAATGTGGAATTATTTTATTTATGATATTTGATTGGAATTAATGATTATGTATTTGTGTTGTGTCATATAAATATGCATGTTATCTAATGATAATCATGAGACAACTTAATTAAAGGAGTTAAGTAGAGTGAGGAAACCTTACCTTATATCAATAGTAAAACCTAGTATGTGGTTAGTGTAAGAACAAGAGTTTTCTCTGTATTTCATCTCTATGTTTTGATGATAATAAGGAAGTATTTATGTAAGAACTATTTTATGTTCGGATCTGTCTTACTATGCAGATCATGAATATTGAATATATTAGATCAAACAAACATTATGAAGATGTACAAAACGATAATATGCGAAGTTACTATGTGTAACATTAGTTGAAATTGTGCTGAAGAAGCAAGTGTGCTTCTGTATATGATCAAAATCAGAAAGATCCAAGGATGCCCAATGTTTTTGTTGCTGCAATGAACTTGTGGATTTTGTTGTGAGAGTGGTTCTGATCAGGAAGCGAGCGAAGCTTCTGATTTGTTAGTCTTCTGAAAGAACTAAGTTATGAAGACTCTGATGACTTGTAGTTCTGAAGACTGAATGTCTAAAGACCAAGTGCAGAAAGACTCTGAAGACTTAAGTGTTCTGAAGATTAAGGTTCTGAAGAACCAAGTGCTAAAGACTCTAAAGACAATGTTATGTGTAAATAGGTTCTGAAGATCTAAAGACTTGAAGTTCTGAATATCATGGGTTTAAAGACAGGTGCTTAAGTTCTGAAGAACAATGTTCTGTGTGAATAAATTCCAAATACTGAAGACTTAGGCTCTTTGAAGACCCAAGTATCATAATCTCTAACTCATGTTTCATTCAATCATCTACAATCAGAAGCCTCTGAAGTTCATAAGACAATGTTACCGTTATCAAGGATAATACAAGTACGAAAATGATTTATTCCACTATCTCTCCACTAACCGTGTATTATGGGAAAATGTAACACAGTGGGAGAACTGACTTTATCATTTTTGTTTTCACAAAAACAATGTTGCAGATAGCAAGAGTCACCACCGACTTTTCTTTTATCCAATTAGGAAAGGTGGAAAAGATCAGGAAAGACCATGGTTTATATTTTGAGTTCGGGGGGTAGGTTATACAAAGGGAATGTGTTAGCACCCTTTGTATCCATGGTTATCTATGGGCTCTTAACTGCTTAGCTCACTTTGTTTTTATTTGAAAAATAGTGGTGGTGTGTTTAGAAAATGCCCAACTTTGTAATTATTCTTGTATGAATGTATACAAAGTGGTTTTTTTCGAAAGATGTTTTGAAAGTGTGAGGTGTAAATAGTGTTTATTTTGAAATTGTAAGCAAGAAGTTAAGCGATCCTACCTACTCAAGTTCATTCATGTTATTCTCCTCTTTCCTTAGAAATAGGGTTGTCCTAACTATTTGTTAGTAAGTAGTCTTATCCTTGGATTTAGAAGGGATAGACGTAGGGACATTATGGTCATTGAAGGTAACATTGTGAGGATACTTTAGTAATTTCGAAGGGACTAATCATCACATTAGTAGGTGACCAAAGGGACAAGATCATTTTTCGAAGGTAACCTGAAGGGACATCGAGGGACTATGATCTTTTATTCGAATGGACTTTATGATGTTTATCGTAGCATCTTTACTAAAGTACCCCCACGTTCGAGGGGCATGACCATTATATCAAAAGGCAACGAAGAGAGGTTATCCTAGAGGTTTAAGTGTGTATGTAATTGAATTCAAAGATTTTATCTTGAGGTTAAGTGATCTAAGGTTGATTGATTAGGCTTACCATACAAATCCTAATTACTAGCAACAGTTAATATAATAGCATGCAAGGTAGTGCGGAAAGTAAAGAGCAGAAAATTAAAATCTTACGCTATTACATGACTTTGGGACAATTACAAAATAATTTATGTCGAAAATAAAGGTCCTAAATAAACTATTACATCCTCGGAAGCAGTTACAAGAATGTAAAAGAGCGTGCAAAAAATTAAAGTTACAACCTCGGAAACAATTATATAATAATGAACACGAAATAAAGAAAAATCGGGCAATAGAAAAAAAGGTCAGGATAAATTAATTCACATTAATTTAATTGTCAAAAGTCGGGTGAATCGGCGAATACTAAATTAACTAACTTAATTGATTTTAGAATTAAAATTAAATTAACTTAAATTAAAAAAACTTAATTAATTAATTAGTTGGAAATTAAGTGAAACAAAATTAATTGAGAAAAATAATTATCTAATTATCTTAATTATTAAGCTAATGGGGATTAACTAATAATTAAACCCAATTAAATTAATAATTTTTTTTAATTAGATGATAATTAAAAAAAAACGAGAGTTTGACTTTAATTTTTAAATAAAAAAATAACACGTCATGACTTCATCTTCTTCGCGTATGCAACCAGGCTATGGGCTACGATTTTCATTTCGTAGCAATAGGTTGTACCTGCAAGAATCAAACTCAACAAATAATGAAAATAAATTTCCTATGAATACATGAATCAATTGGAAACCGCCTCCTGAATAAGATGGTGGTATTGGTTTCGTCCGATTATGGCTAAATAAAAAACCTGATTTGGGGCTTTGAACTCTAGCCATGTTGAATCCTTGTACCCATTCTTAAAATGCAATTGATTTATCCAAAAAACATTGAAACATGATTATAAACACGAATATACAATCAAAACAAATTGATGGCCATGGTCTAGATAACTTCAGAAGAATCCCGTAAACCGATTGCAATGTTTAGAATGGATTGAAACAAGTTGGAAATTAGTCCGCAGATTGGTTCAAGTTCACAGTTTTTTCAAGTTATGCTAGGATTTTTGGCTGCAAAACTTCGTTTTCTGAAATTTTTTGAAAGTATATATTTTTTTGGTTTCTGAGGCATGAATTCGTGTGATTTTGATATACACATGATGAGAATATATAAGAAAAGAAATTAGGTAAAAAAAAATGGACTTGGATCAAAAGATTTGATCTTGTATTCAAGTGGTGTTCAAAACTCTCCTTATTTGAAAATTTGATCTTCAATTTTTTGAAATTTTGTATGAATAATATGATTCTTTCCAAGAATGATTTTGGAATCCTTCTAGAAGGCCTTTATGCGCCCTATCCTTCCTTATTTACCAAAATTCTATTTTTTTGCAATTTTTAAACAAATAAAAGATAAAAAACCATAATAGTGAGGAAGGTCTTTTGATCTTGTATTCAAGTGGTGTTCAAAACTCTCCTTATTTGAAAATTTGATCTTCAATTTTTTGATATTTTGTATGAATAGTATGATTCTTTCCAAGAATGATTTTGGAATCCTTCTAGAAGTTCTTAATGCGCCCCATCCTTCCTTATTTACCAAAATTCTATTTTTTGCGATTTTTAAACAAATAAAAGATAAAAAACCATAATAGTGAGGAAGGTGGGATTTTAGATCATGACCTTTTGCATTTATAAGCCTTTGAGCATATTCTCTTGCCAATTGTGCCATGTTACTTTTTTTGAAATAAATTTGCACAAGGAAACACATGAAGGTAAAATGCTTGGGCAAAATTGGTATGTGACAATGAAACAACATGAAGTCCATTTGAGGTCTTGGAAGTTTCGTTTCCCTAGTCCCTTGTTTAGGAGGAGTGTATGTATGATCATTCCTTGAGTTGTCTTGAAGTTTTGAGGCTCCTATGAGTGTGAGGAGACCTCTGAATCAATTTGTCTCAAAATCCTAATTAGATTACTATGTGGGGATGGATCTATGGAGATCTGTTAGACCTAAGCCTTGCTGGGGATTCCAATCTCTAAGAGTCCTTAGTAAATGCTATTATTGTAATTTTATGCATTTCGGTAAACATCAATCATATTCAAAAGCATATATTCATTCAAAGTAATCAATGGATTCAGAACTTTTGATATTCTCGACTTCTTCGAGTAATTTTCTAGGAATTATCATGACTAGATCCGAAGACATGATACTGACACCATCTGATACTACTGGCATAGACAATTAATTTCCACAATGGCCTTTGCTGAAACCCGGTATCAAGGCAATGTAATGAGAGGAATGTTCTTTCATATTGTGCTGGATCATGTACGCCCCGGGTAATGGTTAAGGATCTTGTAACTTAATTTGATCTGATTAGATTTGAAAAGAGAGTGATGCCCTTAGCTAATGATGATTTGTCCCAGAATGGAAGTGTTTGGAAGGATCTTCCTCAAGAGAAATAAAATATATGCCCCATAATAACATGACCCTAGCATCGTGAACTCAGTAATGTTACTTCTGGAAATTCAGATGAGGATACTTGCCCCTGGCTATTAAGCATCGTTAAATCTTGACCTGACTTCCCCAGATGAATTGGACAATAACATGACATGCCCCTTAATTGGAAGATATTAACCATGCCCCTTGTATACATTGGCTTTGATCCAACTGAGTCAGGCCCAGGAAGCAACTTTGTCTGTCAGGAGGATTTTAGTTTATTGAATGTTCATCATGTAAGCTTCTCTGCTGTCAAACACTTAGTTATATGCAAACAACGATATTCAAAATGCAACACTTATGTCTGTCTTGAAGTTTTGAAAAATCATTATTTTAGCAAAACAATGTTTGTAAAAATTGTGATATTAACTCAAGATTTATAATAAGCCCCAAAGGAGTCAGGATACCTTTTTGTAGCAGTGCGCTTTCAAACTAACCATGCTTCAGTTAGGATTTTTAAAGGGTTATAACGTGGTCTGGTTCACGATTTAAGAAATAAAGGATAAAGGCTCAAATTTTGTTTGTACCCAATCCATCCTTCGTGATATTCTTTAGTCCTATGTTCAGTTAACTTATGCATTAAGGCTCCAAAGGAGTTTTAGAATTGTAACACCGACATTTGCGATGGTTCAGAAACTAGAAGTTTATTTGAAAAGACAGTCATCTTTTTTTTTTGTTGAGGATTTGTAATGACCTCTTTTTCTTTTGACTTTGTTATCCCTTCCTTTTTCCTGAACTGCTTGTTTCGAGATTATAGTCAGTGGGATGTCTCAATTTTTACTAAGTCTCCTTCATAGGTTTTGACTTAGTGAGCTTTTCTTTTGCTAGATATTGATTTTCGGACTTAGTGATTATAGGGAACCATCATTAGTTGTGTACAAAAAAGACAACTGGCATAATTGAGTTAACCGAGGAACTACCCTGCCCCAGGTTATGATTAAGGGTTTTAATTTGCGTGAGAATGAAAACTCCTACTTCATAGGCTCAAAAGGGTTGACCAAGGATTAACTTCCTTATATCTCCACTGTTTAGGAATCGAACCAATGCCTGCACATCGTCAGCATAGTTTGTTCAAAAGTATACTATATGAAATTATGGTATCGTCTTCATCATCCTCCCTCTAAAGGCTTACAGATTTAACAAGAGTTAAATATCACAAAAGAGGAGTAAGAAGCATAGTTTAAATATAGTGAAACACATGGATTATTTCAAAACAAACATATGCAATGCATTAACATGAAAACAAAAGTTTGACATAATAGTAAGTGTTTAAGCTATCAAAAGAAATTACAAATGAAAATTCAAATGTTCTCAAAGCCTCCTCGTTTAAACTTGTCACTCCGGATGTCTGGAAGCTTCGATTTTTGATGGACAATAGAAGAATTCAATCTGGTCATCTGGCATAACCTTGAGGACTCCTTCGTCAACCAGGTCTTGAATCTTATTCTTCAATGCCCAACAATTAGTAGTGTCATGTCCAGAACTATTGGAATGGTATGCACACCTTGCATTAGGATCGTAGCAAGGAGGAGAAGTAATGGGTCTCTGAGGAGGTTCCCTTAACACGACCAAATTCATCTCTGAAATTCTGGGATCAGGTACGTGATGTCGAATGAGATGTTTAAACACTTGAAGACTTAAACAAAACTTAAAGTGCAGGTAATTTAAACAACACAGGAAATTGTTAACCCAGTTCAGTGTATCTCCACACTTACATCTGGGGGCTACCAAGCCAGGAAGGAAATCCAATATAAGTAATATTAATTCTGGACTTAAACCACTCAGTTTAATCCTTCACTTAATAACTACCCAAAGCAATTTCTACCTAAGACATAACTTAGATATGAGTACCAACTCACTCCCCCTCAATCACACAGTGATATGTTACAATGTTTAATAAAATTGAAGTCACACTTCAAACACAACAACTTGATTTTACTTCACAGTTTCAATCAAGACACAATACACTTTTGCTTAAAAGCTCATAAAGTGATACACATATAAAACCTGCTATTAAACACAAACACCCTATTTAGTCTTCTTAATTTCATACTCTATTCTGAGAGTTTCTGTTGCTTAAATAGATGCTTGGATTTTGGGCTTTCTGTAGGTTATCCAGTCCTGATACGCATGCTGTCATCACCTTGAATTAGGGTTTGTTACTTCCTTGATTCTAGGTGAGATAGTTCTTCTGTTATACTGAAATCATATAACTAATCTCCCTACAGATGCGCCTTGTATTGTTTATCCATTCACAATTTATTCCAGATAAATTCCCTGAATTTACTCAGTTCTGTTATGCATTATTTAATTCTGGTAGCAGGTTTGAGATGTCACAACATCTGGTGAGACATCCTGAAATCTGAACTTACTTCATTAACTTATACAATGTCACAACATCTGGTGTGACATCCTGAATTAAGTTCATTAACTTATACTCTGTTTGATAATGTCACAACATCTGGTGTGACATCCTGAACTAAGTTCAACACTTCTTGTTGGTCAAAAATTCTGCCAATTCTAAACATCTACAAACTCCCCCTTTGGCTAATTTTTGGCTAACACAATCTTCTGGTTTTATCAGAGTGCAGCAGAGTTTCATTTATCAGAGTGCAACAGAGTTCTTTTCTGTTTTAATCATATGAGAGTTTGCTCCCCCTCAAACCTGTATGTATTCTGACTTGTTCAACAGAATTTAAAACAACTTAGTTCAGAAGCAGATATTAAACAGATAAAGCTTGTTCATTAATCATGTAAACTGCAACAGACATTGTTGTTGTTCAGTTCTCTTCTCCCCCTTGTTAGACAGAGATTGGGGCCAAATTTTACATTAGCAGAGAGAATTACAAAATTTTCAAAATTACAATGCTGATACAGTACACTTTCCTCACACATTTTCACTCAGAGTCTTCATATTCAGTGTCTTCCTCTTCTTCAGATTCATCATCAGAGTCATCATCAGTTTTAGCAGCCTTCTGAGCACTCTCTTCCATCTCCAGCCTTTGAATAATTTCCTCAAGCTTTTGCTTCTTGGCATCCAGCTCTTTGTAGGTGTTCTTCAGTTCTGCAATCAAGGCAGCTTTGGATATGGGAGTCTTTGCTTTTGAAGGTCCAGCAGATGTCCCACTGGGAGCTTCAACATCAGCAGCATGATGGCTCAAGAAAAGTGTGTAGTGGAAGGCCAGTGGACTTTCTCTTTTGCTGACTGAATCCTTCTCACCGAGGATACCTGGATACTGGCTGAGGATGATTCCACATAGCAGAGATGGAAAGGCAATAAGAAGCTTTGTTGCTGATGTTCCTGCATGCTTCAGTGTTTGATCAAATATGTAAGCCCCAAAGTCCAGCTTTGTTTGGGTTCCCACAACATAAATGAATCTTCCCAATCCAGTTTCTATTGAAGAGGTATGGTTGATAGGGACCCAGTTGACAGTACCAATCCTATGCAGCATTGCATACTTCCTTGTTAGCAAGCTAACAGAAAGTTTGCCCTTGACTGGCCAAGTTTTGACCTGATTAGCAGTGATGACCTTGCAAATTTGGTTGTCAATCTTCTCCAGCTCATTAGGTCCATCAGATTCTCTCCCTAGGTAATGATTGATAACCCTAGGAGAGAATTCCACACATCTCCCTCTTACATATAATTTTCTAAATTCTTCTGACTTTCCATCAGCATAGTCTTCTTGCAGGTTGACAATGAACTCCTTGACTAGCAGCTCATAGCAGGGTGAAAAGTTTGAAACTGTTTTGAATAAACCAGCAGAAGATATTAGGTCTATTACCTCAGTGCACTCAAGTGCATTGCTGCCCAGCTCTCTTTCAAGTGCCACCCTTCTTTGGTATACATATTTCCATCTGCTCACACTTGACACATGATGGAATGACACATTGTCCAGAGGAGCTTCTGGAATAGCAGAGGTAGACCTTGAAGGTGCTGGTTTCTTCTTTGGTTGGGATGTTGGGACATCATCTTAAACATCTGAATCTGGTGGAGTTACAGCTTTCCTCTTTTGTGTATTCACCTTGCTCCATTGTTTAGTAGGTCCAAATACCACTTTGGCCTTGTCTTTCTTTGTAGTAGGCTGTTTCTTTTCAGGAGTTGCATGTCCTGCAGTCTTCTTTTCCTTCCTAGCCCTAAGCCTTTTGGCTATGCTAGGGTCCACAGATGCAATGATCTCTGTGTCAGAGTCACCATCTATGGCTTCAACAGGAGGAGGTTGGGAAGTCTCCTCTTCAGCAGGAGGATCAACAGAAGCTTGGTCATCAGTGGCTTCATTATCATCATCAGTTGAGGCCTTGTGCTGGTCCTCAGATGTTTCAACATCTATTGGGACATCCTGTTGAACAGGAGTGTCCTCTTTAGCTTGATTGCTCTGTTCCTCTTGTGGAGCAGGCATGGTGTTCAGGGGAACAGATACCCCACACACTACTCTTTGCTCAGACAAAATCCTATTAACAAGATGCTTGATGGAGGCATCCACATATTCAAAGGCTTTGGGGGTGGTGTTTGAGGATGAAGGAATCCCTTTGCTTTTGCTGAACACAGGTTCCTTTGCTCTTCTCACATTTGGAGTTCTAGGATTTTGAGCAAGAGGAACATTTCCTCTGATTTCGTCCATGGGAGTAGTATCCATTGGAACCATGGAGATTGGGGTTGCATGCACCACATCTTCTTGGTTGAGATTTTCATCCATGATGTTAGGGTTTTGATGTTGAGACATTTTCGAATGTGGTGAAAGAAGAGTTTAGGGTTGATTAATTTTGATGAGCTCAGAAAAACAGCTTTAGCATGCAATTTGTTTTGAGAAGATAATGAGGAGATGAAGAGCTGAGAGCAAGCTGGAGCTTTTATAAAAGCCGTTACTTGGAGAATTTTAAAGAGTGGAATACACAGAGTTTTTGACCAGAATGGTGTTGCCATCTGGTGATCATGCCACACGATGTCATAGGACATGTTGGCACTTCTCCATAACTGCTATATTTCACATAAGCAGATTCCCAATTTACCCCTTAGGTTTTCAAATTGGGTAGCATCCAAAGCTTTAGTAAATATATCATCCAATTGAA
Source organism: Lathyrus aphaca (assembly GCA_963966055.1). NCBI lineage: Eukaryota > Viridiplantae > Streptophyta > Magnoliopsida > Fabales > Fabaceae > Lathyrus > Lathyrus aphaca. Next base: position 272,976,950 of record OZ014522.1, read on the forward strand.
GATCTATGGCTACATGTTCTAATGAGATCACCTTCTCTTCCACAATATCTCTGATGAAATGATGCCTGATATCAATGTGCTTGGTCCTGCTGTGTTGGATAGGATTCTTTGATATGTTAATAGCACTTAAATTGTCACAGTACAATGTCATGACATCTTGTGGGACATTGTATTCTGTGAGCATTTTCTTCATCCAAACCAACTGTGAACAACTGCTACCAGCTGCAATATATTCAGCTTCAGCAGTGGATAAGGATACATAATTTTGTTTCTTACTGAACCAAGAAATCAAATTGTTTCCTAGAAAGAAGCATCCTTCTGATGTGCTCTTTCTATCATCAGCACTTCCATCCCAATCAGTATCACAAAAGCCAGTGAGAATTGGTTCACATCCATGGGAGTACATTATGCCATATTCACAAGTACCATTGACATATTTCAAAATTCTCTTAACCTGGTTTAGATGGCTAACTTTTGGATCAGCTTGATATCTTGCACATACACCTACTGCAAAGGCTATATCTGGTCTGCTAGCAGTCAAATATAATAGGCTTCCAATCATGCTTCTGTATAAGCTTTGGTCCACCTTCTCACCCTTGTCATCCTCTGTCAGCTTTAAATGAGTGGGGGTAGGTGTTATTTTTTGACTTGCACTGTCCATCCCAAACTTCTTGATAGTGTTCTTTGCATACTTGCTTTGGGATATGAACATGGAGTCTTCCATCTGCTTGATTTGCAGTCCAAGAAAGTAGGTTAGTTCTCCTACTAGGCTCATCTCAAATTCAGATTCCATTTGAGTGACAAAATGTTTAACCATCCTGTCTGACATCCCACCAAAGACTATGTCATCTACATATATTTGAGCAATCATGACATTTCCTTCTTCATCCTTCACAAACAAGGTTTTGTCTATTCCACCTTTCCTGTACCCTTGTCTTATGAGAAAAGTAGTCAGTCTCTCATACCATGCTCTTGGAGCTTGCTTCACTCCATTAAGAGCCTTCCTTAGTTTGTATACATGATTTGGACAACTTGGATCAACAAATCCCTTAGGCTGTTCCACATATACCTCCTCATTAAGATATCCATTTAGAAAGGCACTTTTCACATCCATTTGAAATAGCTTGAACTTCAGGATACAAGCAATTCCTAAAAGTAGTCTGATTGATTCAAGCCTTGCTACTGGTGCAAAGGTTTCATCAAAGTCTACTCCTTCAATTTGTGTGAATCCTTGAGCTACAAGTCTAGCCTTGTTCTTCGTAACAACTCCCTGCTCATTTGACTTGTTCTTGTACACCCACTTAGTGCCAATCACATTTATGTCATCAGGCCTAGGAACAAGATCCCACACTTCATTCCTTGTGAACTGGCCTAATTCTTCTTGCATAGCAGAAATCCAGTACTCATCATTAAGAGCTTCCTTGATGTTTTTAGGTTCTATTTTTGAAACAAAAAAAGAACCCGAAATCATCTCTCTTGATCTAGTGATTACACCACTGTTGGGATCACCAATTATCAGATCTTTAGGATGATCCTTCTGGATTCTGATGGAGGGAGGTTTGCTGGATTATTCTGTCCTTGTCTCAGTTAGAGTGAAGTCAGGATTATCACTCTTTATTTCAACTTCAGTCTGACTGTCAGCAGATGTTCCAACATCATCTGCAACATCTGCAGGGGCATCATCAATGATCACATTTATTGACTTCATTATAACCTTGGTTCTGGAGTTAAATACTCTATAGGCTCTGCTATTTATGGAGTATCCAAGGAAAATCCCTTCATCACTTTTAGGATCCATCTTTCTTCTTTGATCCCTATCAGCCAAAATGTAACAATTACTTCCAAACACATGGAAGTACTTGATTGTAGGTTTTCTGCCCTTCCAGACATCATAAATGGTGGACAAGGTTCCTTTCCTTAGAGTGACTCTATTATGAATGTAACAAGCAGTGTTCATAGCTTCAGCCCAGAAGTACAATGGTAACTTTTTAGCATGGATCATAGCTCTTGCTGACTCTTGGATAGTTCTTTTCTTCCTCTCAACAATCCCATTTTGTTGAGGGGTGATAGGAGAAGAATACTCATGATTGATTCCTTCTGAAGAACAAAAATCTGAGAATTTTTGATTCTCAAACTCCTTTCCATGGTCACTTCTTATTCTGACCACACAACTTGCTTTTTCTCTTTGTATTCTTTGGCATAAATCTTTGAATACATCAAACACATCATACTTTTCTTTGATGAAATTTATCCATGTATATCTTGAAAAGTCATCAACAACTACATAGGCATACCTTTTTCCTCCAAGGCTCTCAACCTGCATTGGTCCCATAAGATCCATATGCAATAATTCCAAAACTTTGGAAGTTGTCAGATGTTGGAGCTTTGGATGGGACATTTTGGTTTGCTTGCCTATTTGACATTCACCACATACTTTGCCTTCATCAATCTTCAGTTTTGGAATACCTCTTACAACCTCCATAGATATGATTTTCTTTATACCTCTGAGATGAAGATGACCCAGTCTTTGGTGCCATAGCTTCACTTCTTCTTCTTTGGCGAAGGAGCAAGTTGAAGTGAGACTGAAATCTTGAGGTTCCCACATATAACAGTTGTCTTTAGATCTGGCTCCTCTCATGACAACCTTTTGTTCTTTATCAGACACTATGCATTCAGTTTTGGTAAAGTTTACATTGTAACCTTGATCACATAATTGACTTATGCTGATCAAGTTAGCAGTCAATCCTTTTACCAGCAGCACATCATCTAGTCTTGGTACATCTGGGCAGTCCAAGGTCCCAACTCCCTTGATTTCTCCTTTAGCTCCATCTCCAAAGGTTACATATCTGGATGAATGTGACTTTAAGTTTACCAGCAGATTCTTCAATCCAGTCATGTGCCTTGAGCATCCACTATCAAAGTACCAGTCTTCTTTAGCTGATACTCTGAGAGATGTATGAGCTATATATGCAACACCTTTCTTTGACCATTTTTTCCCTTTGTGAGGTTTCCTTTGATGCCTCTGCCCTGTGTAGTGTCCATCTTTAGAGCTCCAAGGTTGTTTGTTGAACTTCTTCTTGGGCATGTAGCTTTGATCAACATGAAGACTAGCTTTAGGTACCCATACTTTCTTGATGACCTCTGTCTTCTGCTTAGGGGATTGCTGATATCTTTGATTTTGATGTCCATGCATCACTTTCTTGATGACCTCTATCTCCTGCTTAGGGGGTTGCTGATGCTTCTGATTTGGATATCCATGCAACTTGTAGCAATAAGGTTTGATGTGACCAAACCTTCCACAATGATGACATCTCCATCTTTGATACTTCTTTTTCATCATGTTCTTTTCATGATGTTGGGACATCTGTTGGGACATCTTGTTTGACTTTATGGGATTTGAAGTAGTTTTTCTGGTGCTAGCCTTAACCTTTTAAGCTCTGTTAAATCCCAGTCCAGTTCTATCCCCTGAATGCTTATTGTTGTTGAGAATGACATCCAGTGTGTTTGAGCTACTGTTCAGCATTCTAACAGATTTGGACATATGCTCCAACTTGGAGTTGAGAAGGCTTACTTCACTTTTCAAAGTGTCAATGATCTCTAGATTACTTGTTTTTTCAGCCTTTAATGCCTCAATCTGCTTCTTCTGCTTTATATTCTCCATGCATACTTTAGTGCTCCTTTTACACAGCATCTTGTATAATTCTTCAAGCTCTTCAAAAGTCAGCTCCTCATCACTGGATCCACTTTCAGATTCACATACTCCAGCTAGAGCAGTGATGTGCTTTGCTGATTCTTCTTCTGAATCATATCCTAAGTCTTCATCAGACCAGTTCACAGAGAGACCTTTCTTCTGCTTCTTTAGATAGGTAGGGCATTCATTTCTGATGTGTCCATATCCTTCACATCCATGACATTTAATCCCTTTTTCTTGGTTGGTATTCTCATCATAATTTGTCCTTCTATCATAAGGTCTTTTATTCTCAGAAGAGTTTGAGTTTCTTCCACTTGGTCTGGACCTGCTATCCATTCTTTTGAGAATTTTGTTGAATTGTCTTCCAAGCATAGCAATTGTTTCTGATAAATTTTCTTCAGGGTCTGCTTCATGATTTTCTTCTTCTTTATCAGTATTTGACACCAAGGTTATGCTTTTGTTCTTCTTTACAATTGTATCATTCATTCCCATCTCAAATGTTTGAAGGGAACCAATGAGCTCTTCAACCTTCATTGTGCATATTTCTTGAGCTTCTTCTATTGCTGTAACCTTCATGTCAAATCTTTTTGGTAAAGATCTGAGAATCTTTCTTACCAGCTTTTCATCACTCATCTTCTCTCCCAAAGCACCAGAAGTATTAGCTATTTCCAAGATGTTCATGTAAAACTCATGAATTGTCTCATCTTCCTTCATTCTCAAGTTTTCAAACTTGGTGGTGAGTGTAGACACCCTAAATTTGCCCTCTGGTTTTTCTAGTTTTATTCTGGCTTTTCGTTTTGCATTCATACGCATTTTGCATACCATTTTCATAAGTTCCTAAGACATGGGATCGTCTGCTGAGGAATTAGGGTTTATTTTCCTGATTCAGCGGTATTCAAGGATTTCACGTCTGAAAGGACTATTTGCTATGCATCTGGGCCGTCATCAGTTCAGTGATTGATTTCTCAAACAGTGTGTGTCCGAAGTTAAATTGTGTGGTGAAATTCATCAGATTATCAGTCTGTGTTTCATTAGAAGTTATGGGTTAGATTGTCTGTGCATCCGTTCATCATCGTTCATACTCGTTTCACAGACCATTTCATTGTCTAAATAATTTTTCCAAGTCCATTTCCATTGTCCATATTTCCAATCCTTTCTCCAAATTAAATCCGCCATTAAACCATTTTTTTATTCATTCTAAACATTTTCCAATATATATTTTATTTCCATGTCCAATTTTTCAATTTTTCTAATTCACTTATAATTACCTATGTCATCATTCAATTTCAAGCCCATATCACCTTTATTTATCTTTCCTATCCATTTTATATCCAAATTCTTTCTTTATTTTATTTTATCCACATTTATCCACCACTTTTTCTAAACCATTTTGTTTTTTATGTCCACATCCATTTCAATTTTTATTTGTTAGGCCCATTACCACCATTATAACCAAAAAGCCAAAGAATACATAAAAAAAAAAGAAAGAAGGCACAAAAGGTGCGCTGCCTGCTAAAAGAGTGTTTGGCTGGTGTTTTTTTCAATTTATTTTTACAATACGTATAATGTGGCCCCCACCTCACGAGTCTTTTGGCAATTGAAAATCATGCTTCAGCTAACATGCAGCGGATAACCTCCCTCCATCAACTTTTTAGCAAGGCGTTGCACCTCTTTTATCCAGCTATCACGTAACAAAACGGGGCCCACAATTCATACACCAAAACAGAATTCACAGACGTACCACATACAACTCACTATTTTTCGTGACAAAAACACGCAAAAGGCAAAAACGCACGACAAGAGTCACGCACGGATACCTCACGATGTGGCAACGAATTCATTCACTCAAAAGAAAGAATACCATTTCATACAATCACTAAAGGGAATAACAAGCCAAACTCGTTTCTCTCATTCTTTTTCCTGGAACTCATTCTCCTCACCCTGCTCACATTCTTCAATCTTTTCCATCATCACTCACCTTGCAGAACCAACACACATCAAAAACAACAATATCACAATCTTTTCGTCTTCACCTTGGAGCCAACCCTTCAACACAACTATCTTACTCACCGTCAAACCACACCAACAAGCCTTCAACAATTCCCCTTCCTCCATTAAACCAACAACCGAACCAACACCAACCCATCCTCCCTTCATCCTCAAACTGACACAGACATCACCCTTCACCTTCATTACCTAACCACTTTTCATCACTCTTCACAGCAACCTCACCTTCATCATCACCAAAATAAACACAAATCGAACCACTCTTCAATTTTTCTTCACCACCTTCAACACAACCGACAAATTTCAAACCACGTAAATCATCCACAACCTTCCCACCTTCATCTTCCATCTTCAAGCATTATCACTCTTCGACACCCTCTTCTTCTTCCACACTTGTTCAAACCTCTCTGCATAACCAATCTAAAGAAGAACCAACAATAAATTGTCTCAACACTTCATTTGCAAAACAACAACAACACAGAGCATAGATCCAGAAAAATAATGAAGAGATGAAGTGAGTCACAGCAAATAGATCTTAAAACTCAAATCACGCCGCAAAGCACAACTCACCAGGAACGAGGTCGGAGAGGAAAACCAGACGAAACCGGATACGTGTCTCGACATTGTTTCTGTTCGTGAACAGGGTGCGAGTTTGCGAAGCCGAAGCACGCGAAGCTGAGAACATAGGACGGTGAGGTCCCCTTCGTTTTCCGGCGCGATTTCGAACGGTTGAGAGAGAGGCGGTCACCGCAATGTTGAAGTGAGACCTAAGAGCATCGGCGTTGACGAGTTGAAGGCGATGGTGGAAGCCGGAAGATTGTGAATGAGAGAAGCGGCGCCGGCGTTGAGAAATTGATGAAGGAAAGCTGGGATGATGATCACTGACGGCATCGGAAGTTGTTTTTGACTGATTCGCTTTTCTCCCTCTTGTCTTTGATGAGCTTAAGTCTGGGGAAGCAGGGGATCTTGTTGCGTTCCTTTTTGTTAACTTTCTTTCTTTCTTTCTTTTCTTTTTTTCTTTTTTATTTTATTTTATTTATTTTAAGAAGCTGCAGATTGTGATAAGCGGGCTTAGTTAAGCCCATGATACTTTTCCTATCCATCACACCATTTCCACTGAACAAGCCCCCTCTCCGGAGGAATTTTTCTTGTTGTTGGGCTCTTTGTTTTGGGATGTTTAGTGCCCACCGAATTCCTGTTTTCACCTTAAATTCCAGCGACACACCCATCATCCTCATTCTTGTTTAATATTTTTTTTATCATCAATCCCTTAACATTTTCTCAATATTATTTTTGTTTATTAGTTTTATTAACATTTGAATATTATTAGAATTTTATTATAATCTTGATTATTGTTCTTAACATGGCTTTAATTTTAATTTCTCCCGTTTAATTTAGTTGACTAAATAGAGTTTTATTTGATTTTGGTTTTAGCGTTGTGTTTAATTTTTCTTTTGTAGGTTCATTGCTCGGTTTTGATGACGAAGAATGTAACTTGGTGATGACCTGGTGATCGATTAGTTTTTGGACTGATGATATTTGGATACCAATTGAACTTAGACTTTGTTGTTGCGCGCTTGCATCTGACTTTTGATTGATATCCTGATAATGAACATTTGGGCTTGATATACTTCTTCTTGATTTCTCTTGTGCATATTGAAGAGGAAACAGACCTTCTCCGTTAGGTACCATTGAGGCCCGATTTTAATTATTGCATGCTTGCTGCATCTGGATGTCCTACTGGTGTAGGCTCTGTCTGTGTATGGTCTGATTACTCCATTTTGCATTCTCATCTCTTTATCTTATTTCTATTTCATCCAATTCATCTTCTTTCTTATCTTTTCTTATTCATCTCATTTTCTTCTTCTTCATTCTTCTCTTTCTCTTCTTATCTCCTCCTTCTTTAGGATAGTAAGCCTCATTAACCTAGGACCAACCTTTTGCATGTTAATATTAGGAGTAGTCTTCCCCCTTTAGACTTTTTTACCTTTGTGATCCTTTTAATGCTCTCTCTATTCTCTTCTTCAAATTCAATTTTAATTCACTTAATAAAGGTTGAGTACTTTCATGTGACATGAGACTTTGCTATGAGATACTTGCACGTGTTCCGTTTCGGGGCGAGGTGTGAGTCATCACTCGTGGTGGATAGGTCTTAGCATGAGTACTTCACAAAGAAAAAGCTAAAAAACACTTATTAAACAGAAAACCACAAAAATACTTAATAATGGTAATAGGCCAGTGTGCTTAAGCCTTCACTTGTGGGACTAGCTTTGGGGATTTCCTCCATAGATAGGTGTGCCTCTTGCGCATTCCATTTCAGGATGATGTGAGATGTACACATCCCATTGAGTAAGACTTAGGTACACTCACCTATGCAAACTTCCACTCATAAAAGCTTATAAAAACACAAACAAATAATAAGCATCTTTCCTTCGGGAATTCTTTTCTTACCTCATTCGCTCTGTACGCGAACTTGCTCCTACTTGTCACTTTGCAAGACGGTTACGCACTCGTTGTCCGAGTCTGCAACACCTGAGGAATGGCATAGGCAGTTCAATCTTTAATTCACAAGCAATTTTCCTTTGTTACCCCTAGTTAGGGGAACTACGGCGTCTCTGATCCTCATTATCCCGATGAGGTACGTAGGCAGCGGGGTAGGGCCCGTTCGAGCACAATCTTTATTTTCCCTACATTTTTCGTTTATTTTCTTATTTCAGTTCTTTTCCAGTTCCAGTTTCTTTTCATTTTCATTTCTTTTGCTGCAGTTTTCATACCCTCACCCTTTGAAATATTTTCTTTTGCAAGCGTGGATCCCGTCGAGTACGGCGGACGGTCTGGGTGCTAATACCTTCCCAGGTCGTAACCGACTCCCGAGCTCAGACTCTTTGGTTTGCAGGACCTGTGTCCTTCCTCTTTCTTTCTTCTGGTTTGTGCAGCATTACCATTCCCTTTCTTCGGGATATAAATGCCTGGCTGGCGACTCTATTCTTTTTCCGCTCCACTTTCGCGTTTGTACCAGGATGGAAATCCGGGGAGCAACAGCTGGCGACTCTGCTGGGGATAGAACCCAGAGTCTCTGGTTCCCCTGTGAGTCTCTCCTAGCGCTTGTGTGTTGCTGTTTCTTTGGGTGATGTTTGTTTGTTGTGGCTTGTTGTATTGTATTGTTTATTTACAGCTTTATTTACAGTTTTCAGTATTTATTTTCCGCATCATGTATATCATACTGGACTGTTTGGACTGGTTTTCTATTTGGTGGGCTTGGGTGATACTATTTCTGAGAGATAAGCCAAGTACCCGGCTTGAGTGCACTATAGGATTAGAGTGGCCATATTGTATTCACATGTGACATGATGAGTGGCGATTTGTTTCACGCCCAGATTGCGACCGTCTTGGAAATATCTTGTGTGGGGATTTCCTCCACTTCGGGATAGGACCTTGATAATTATGTGCATCTGGGGACCGATCATTGAGAACCTTGTGGAAACATCCCTCTTTAGTGATGACAGTGGCAACCCACATTTTGTGGCAAACCCATTCGCATCCGAGGGCCCACCTGGAACTCGCATAGGGTGGCCTTGTTTTCCCGGACTCGGCTGAGGCCTCCCTACGTAGTATATAATGCCAAACCGATTCCCTGATTTGGTCATGAGCCATTTCTCGGAAATGGTGAAAGTATTATTGCTATTCGGCTTTGAGAGTCCGTGATGTTTGACCTGGAGCACACCCGTGAGATTGGGGGGGTTTACAGGTTTGCAGGAACCCTTGACCTCAACATACCCTCATTGACAGTGCAGTCTTATTGTGTTTGATTTGGTCTCTATGATCCTAAAGTTCTTGATCCTTCGGTTTTCAGTTACTATTTTGGGTTATTATGAAGATTTTGTGGTTACAGACACTCGATTCTTGGCTCAGTATTCCAGATTCCAGACAGTTTCCAGCTGTGATCCCATGTCTTTGCATCTTTTGCATCATCATATTGCATTTGCATTGCATTTCCATTTTCCAGAGAGCTCATCATTCCTCTTTTGTCCATGACCAGCCAGCTGATTTCCTGGTACTCAGTTTGAACAAGTGGTAACTGTTGAAAGACGGAAAAAAGTTGTTTGAAGTTTGACTGAGCAGTGTCAAGAGGAAAAAGGGGTCAGTTTGGAAGACATCAGTAGCTATGTCAGAGAACAAACCGGCATAATGTTGAGTTTCCACCTGGTTTTACTTCGTTGACCAATCCTTTGTATGGTCTTTCTCCTGATGAGGATCTTCCACAAGTGAACAATCTTGCTCAAGCTCAGCCTGCACAGACCCCGATCGTGAATCAGAGTGTACCTGAACCATCTGTTGTCCGAGGTGGACCTTCATATTCTTCTGATACTACGGATTATCAGAGTTTTGCTTTCCCTATGCCGGACTTCCAAGGGGAAATCCCTCTTGTGAAAACCAAGGATCCACCAGCTTTTGATCCTACTGAAAGGTTTCGTGTGTTGGACGAGCAACTCAAAACCTTAGCGGATCCTGATGCCTTCGGTTTTGATGCTCTAAACCTGTGTTTGGTGCCTGGTCTTGTCATTCCTCCAGATTTCAAAGCTCCGAAGTTTGAGAAGTACACTGGTGTCAGTTGCCCGAAGCGTCATTTGGTGATGTTCTGCAGAAAAATGACTTCTCATGCCCGCAACGATAAACTGATGATTCACTGTTTTCAGGACAGTTTAAGCGGGGCATCCCTAAGTTGGTATATAGATTTAGAGAGTAGTCGTATCCGATCATGGAATGATTTATCCAGAGCATTCGCAAAGCAATACCAGTACAATGTGGACATGGCGCCCAATCGCATGCACCTGCAAAGCCTATCTCAGAAAATTGGTGAATCTTTCAGAGAATATGCACAACGGTGGAGAGAGTTGGCATCCCAAGTGCAACCATCACTTTCAGACAGAGAATTAGTGGACCTGTTCGTGGGCACGTTGCAAGGTCCATACCTGGAAAGAATGAGTAGCATTGGGACCTCAAACTTCTCTGATTTGATGATAATTGGAGTACGCATCGAGAGCTTGCTCAAAAGTGGAAAGATCCAGTACTCTTCGAATATCCTAGCTAGTGAAAGTGAGTCTGTTGTTAGTTCCCAAGGGGAAGAAGGGTATGACATCAGTGCAGTCTTGGCAAATATTGAACATTCTAAACCAACATCTTCTCAGAGATCATCCGTTCCTAGGTCTGGCTACTCTTATGGGCATTCGGCAATGCTCAGAGCACCATATCAGAAACCCTGGACTCCTCCTCGTCGAAATCTGCAAGCTCATGGTCGAAGAACTCAGAATCAACTTCAGAGCCAGCCTAGGCCTCGCAACAATCTGGAAAGAAGGAACGCTCCTCTTCATACAGTTCCCATGGCATATAGTGAACTATTGCCACATCTAATTCAGAGCTCATTGGTGGTTCCGAAGCTGCTCAAGCCGTTGTCAGAGCCGTACCCTCCAGAGTACAATCCTCATGAGCAATGTGGGTATCATGGTGGATCAATGGGGCATTCAACTGAAGATTTTAAAGCTTTTCAAGCCAGAGTACAACAGTTGATCGACAAGGGGTGCATTTCCTTTCCAGAAGGAAGTTTGGTTGTGCACGTCAACTTCTCTCCTGATTGAGTTTCAAAGACTTCGGAGAAGCGTCTCCTGATTTCAGTGTCCAGACAAGAGATGTCATCAGAGTTGATGTTCATTGTATCCTTTTATCATTTGCATTTGTAGTTTCTTTCCTGTTAGCAGCTACTTGTCTTTTAAGCATTTTTATTTTGAATGGTAATGTTAATGTAGTGATCTTGCATTTTTGAATCAATTAATTCGCATTCGCTCATTTTTCTTTATTTGCATTGAAAAACAGAAAAAGAAACAAAAATATTGCATCCATATACCTCCCATTTATTTTACTGTTGTTTAGCAGGTTTGAGGGAGGATGATGACAACTGAATACCCATAATTGTTGAAGGTATGCTTTCGGTTTAGAACCTACTGACGATGTACAGGCATTGTTTCAATTCCCAAACACCGGAGATATAAGGGAGATAGACCCTTCTCGTCAACCTCTTTGAGCCTTGAAGTAGGAGTTTCTTTTCTAAACAGAAAAAACCCTCGCATTCAACCCGGGGCAGGGTAGTTATCAGTTAGTTTGACCGAGCGTTCAAATTTCCAAAGGAGTGTGCATCCAAGGATCCATTACCTTTATCCATCACACCTCAAGAGGTCAAGGGAAGTGAAACCACAATGGTTATCTCTCACCAACAAAGGAGTGAGGTCGTCACAACCCTTTCAGCAAGTCAGACAAACCAGTGTCACACGATTTGTTCAAGGAAAGAATAAAAAAAAGAGAAAGAGGAAATAAAGCCCGCTAAGTCAAAAAAAATGTGAAAACAAATGACTTAGGCAAAAGTTAGGGCATCCCGCTGGACTTTAGAATCGAAAAAAATTCAAAAAAAGAATCAGTCCAGGCAAAAGTTAGGGAATAAAAATAAGAAAGAAAAATCCTCCATTAGAACAAAATCGTGTGACCAGACACAAAGTCAGAAGGGGTGACTGTTACTCCAAGAAACCTCATTGGTGCGTAAACCGTCAATGTCATTGGTTCCTCAACCATCACAAAACTCTTCCTAGAGGCGAGCGCTTAGGGAAAATTAGTTGAACATAGGACTGGAGAACATCAAGGAGAATGGGTGGGCACAGATAAACTTTGAGCCATAAATCCTTCTTTCTAAAACCGTGAACCAAGCCACGTTACAACCCTTGAAAGTCCTAATTGAATCAGGTTGAATTCTGAAAGCATACTGCGGCAAGGTTGCGTAAACTGACTCCTCATGATTTGCTAACTCAACACTACGTTTGGACTAACCGTCCATTCGTCACACCACTGTCACAACATCCAAATAAATAAATTTTCAAAACATGCATGTGCACTGCATTAAAATTACCATTTGTGAATGAACAGTTTTAATTGCAAGTCAGCCTGTGTCATCAGTGAAGTTCCTACAGAGAGCAAATCAGAGGAGAACTTGATCATTCAACAATGATGACCAAAATCAAGAGCATCTTGTAGGCCTATGAATCAGGGGCATATTATCCAGTCATTTCATCGACCAAGGAATTTGTCAGGGTAAAGCAGATCCCAAGTATCAGTTGACGGAGGGACGTCATTCAAGAGTCATTTGATCAAAGCTAAATCTACCAAACAGGGGCAGGCCACCCGTATTTTCTGTTGACTAAGGGTAGAATCTTCCAACGATCAGTCAGAATGAGTCAAGTTGCTTCCACGCTCATACTGGGGCAAGACATCTCCAGAGATCACCAAGTGCAACTCTCCTCGTGAGGACATTCAAGTTTTCCATGCCAGGAATTGGATAATCGGTGACAGTCTGTTCAGAGACTCACCCAACAGGGGCAACTTTAGCTACACAGAGCAGGTTATATCAGTGATTTTCAAGTTCAAGATGAGTGTCGGGAAATCATGCTACCCACCCTCGCCTTTGTCACCCTTTTCAACCAAGAGCCTTTCTGCACAGATGTTTTCTTCCCACCTTGGGAATTTTTCTAGCCTTTCATGTGCATTGCATAAGTCATTTGCATACGTTACTCATGTCGCTCGAGCATATAGAGCATACGCATCATAATTGCATTGGGCATACCCCGCAACATCAATCTCACCCAGGGCCTCGTAACCCAACCTCTCGACGTTTCAAATTCTAGTCCCCGTCTGGCAGACAAACCCAAAGTCCAGTTCTCGTCTGGCAAACCAACTTCAAATACCAGTTCTCGTATGGTAGGTGAATTTTGTAACCAGTTCTCGTCTGGTCACATTTTGTTTTCATTTAGCCTATTGAACGCCAGTTCTCGTCTGGTAATCATTCTTTTTCAGAGTCAATTCTCGTTTGACAATGAACCTAAGGAGTCAGTTCTCATCTGACAACTTATTCTTTGCCCATAAGTTCTCGTCTGTTGGCCTACCTTTAATAAACAAGTTCTCGTCTGGTATTCCACCTTTTAAGTCCAACTGCTTGGCAACCAAAAACAAAAATCTCTCAACCTGGCCTTACGCCCAACCATCCTTGTTTCATCTTCTCTCGTGGCTTGCATATTCATATCCTTAGCATCTTGAGCATACGTCTACATTTTGCATCATTTGCATTGCATTTGCATACCGCATGGTTTCTGTTTTCTCTCTGGTATGGAGCAAGAGCTGTTACAAGACGCAATCTGGGGCAGTTTTCTCAAGACCTGATGAATTTCTGTGAGAGTTTGAAGACACTGGGGCATTTCTGGATGCCATGTCTTCTGTAAAATCCTCTAGAGATGGTCTTTTCATAGATGATGCAGTACGACACAATTTCAGGAGCAATGAATGCTTTTTCACTCTTGGTAATCAGTATGAAACATTTGAGCTCAGAAGCTTGAAGCACTGTGTTAATTTTCAGGGAATGTCTGGTATTTATTTTACCAGCAGGGCATTGGAAGTTTATTTCTTCCCCGAGCATGAGATCTTCTTTCAGCCAACTGGATTTCCTCATGAGGAGTTGCTATTCTCCATAGTCAAAATCCAATTTTCATTGGCATATCTTCCCAACACAGTCGTCATACTATACTTGGGGCATATTTTGGCTTGTCTTGATTCCCCAGCAATGTCTCTACTCAGCAGAATATTGCCAATTATGTTTCTCAGCCAGGCCAGAAGGTTAACATTTCCCCAGCTGAGTCAGAACAGATGATAACTCCAGCAGAACTTCAAGGCTAATTGAATCGTTCTTATCCCCAGGCCGAGTTATCTTTCCACAGTGAAGTATTCCCAACAGGCAGCGGAGGGCCTTGCATTTCCCCATAGAGTTCATGTTGGATTTTCACTCCGTCAGTGAAATATTTCCCAGCAAAGTTGCCATACTTTTGGGTAATTTGATGATACAGTCAGATATTCATCACCTCAGTCAGAGTTGGGTATCCAGACCTCTTGACTTGTCTTCCCCGGCAGAGTTGTATCTCTTGCTGCCAATCAGGCAGTCGTTTCTTGCTCGTCCTCAATCTTCAACACCCGTCTGTGTTATCCCTAAGCAAAGTTTTCCCCAACAGAGACATATTACTGCTTTATTGCTGCTCGTCTGCAACGTTCAACACTCGTCTGTGTTATCTTTGTTATTGCTCGTTTGCTCTCCCCAGCAGTGGCTCGCGATTACCTTGATTTTACTCGGCTGCAAATCCTGGCACTCGTCTGTGTTTGGTATAGTATCTGCTGTTTGCTCGTCTGCAAATTCTCAACACTCGTCTGTGTTATGATATCTCATATATTGTTGCTCGTCTGCAACTCCTCAACATTTGTCTGTGTTGTGATGTCATTTGTTGATGCTCGTCTGCAACTTTCCAACACCAGTCTGTGTTCGGTATTGGATCCTTTGCTGCACTCGTCTGTGCCTTGATATGTAACCTATGTTGTTGCTCTTCTGCAACTTTCCAGCATTCGTCTGTGCTTGGCATGCCTGATATTTGTGGATACTCGTCTGTATCATTTCCAACACTCGTCTGTGTTGTGGTGTTCTAATCTCTGTTTGAAGCTCGTCTGCTTTGTTTGGATACTCGTCTGTATCATCTCCAGCACTCGTCTGTGCTAGTTTACATCTGCATTGTGTGGATTGGCTGTTTATCCTGGTATTTCTGTTGCTACTTCAAATGCTCGTCTGTGTTTGAATTTCTGGTATTCGTCTATACCAGTGGCTGATACTCGTCTGTATCATTGCCTGAAGAGCTCGTCTGTGTTTCTAAGATCATCGTCTGATACTCGTCTGTATCATTGACTTATGGCACTCGTCTGTGTTATCTTGATGATCATCCAATACTCGTCCGTATTGAAGAGGTTTCAAATCCTGACAGTGGGAATTAATGTCAAAATGGTTACCGGTCCTGGCGTAACAGGTAAATCCGAAGGAGGCTCGTCTGTCTCAAGAACCAATTATTGTTGCTGCACCTGGCGTAACAGGTTTGCTAAGAAGACTCGTCTGTCTTATACCATATATCCGCGGATAATAAATGAAGAAGGTTCGTCTACCTTGATTGCATGTCTATCCCACAGACTTTAGTGCATTACCGGTCCTGGCGTAACAGGTAAATCCAAAGGAGACTCGTCTGTCTCAGTATTTGAGGACTCGTATGTCCAGCTCCTGGCGTCACAGGATTGTTTGAAGACTCGTCTGTCAACATGTTCTCACTCCAGATATCAGTTTCAACTTGGAGGAAGCTCGTCTGCTTTTTCTCCTTCTTATCCCCAGAGCGTCATCTGGTTGGGCTTATTTCCCGGTGTTGCATTCTTCGTCAGAGTGCAAATTTCTGGTCTTCTTGGTATTCAACCACAGTTTATCTTGAACGGTCGATAGCCCGTGCTACCGTCCTTTTCAGATTAACTGATGATTGAATAGGGGCAGCTGTAGACACCCTAAATTTGCCCTCTGGTTTTTCTAGTTTTATTCTGGCTTTTCGTTTTGCATTCATACGCATTTTGCATACCATTTTCATAAGTTCCTAAGACATGGGATCGTCTGCTGAGGAATTAGGGTTTATTTTCCTGATTCAGCGGTATTCAAGGATTTCACGTCTGAAAGGACTATTTGCTATGCATCTGGGCCGTCATCAGTTCAGTGATTGATTTCTCAAATAGTGTGTGTCCGAAGTCAAATTGTGTGGTGAAATTCATCAGATTATCAGTCTGTGTTTCATTAGAAGTTATGGGTTAGATTGTCTGTGCATCCGTTCATCATCGTTCATACTCGTTTCACAGACCATTTCATTGTCTAAATAATTTTGCCAAGTCCATTTCCATTGTCCATATTTCCAATCCTTTCTCCAAATTAAATCTGCCATTAAACCAATTTTTTATTCATTCTAAACATTTTCCAATATATATTTTATTTCCATGTCCAATTTTTCAATTTTTCTAATTCACTTATAATTACCTATGTCATCAATCAATTTCAAGCCCATATCACCTTTATTTATCTTTCCTATCCATTTTATATCCAAATTCTTTCTTTATTTTATTTTATCCACATTTATCCACCACTTTTTCTAAACCATTTTGTTTTTTATGTCCACATCCATTTCAATTTTTATGTGTTAGGCCCATTACCACCATTATAACCAAAAAGCCAAAGAATACATAAAAAAAATAGAAAGAAGGCAACAAAGGTGCGTTGCCTGCTAAAAGAGTGTTTGGCTGGTGTTTTTTTCAATTTATTTTTACAATACGTATAATGTGGCCCCCACCACACGAGTCTTTTGGCAATTGAAAATCATGCTTCAGCTAACATGCAGCGGATAACCTCCCTCCATCAACTTTTTAGCAAGGCATTGCACCTCTTTTATCCAGCTATCACGTAACAAAACGGGGCCCACAATTCATACACAAAAATAGAATTCACAGACGTACCACATACAACTCACTATTTTTCGTGACAAAAACACGCAAAAGGCAAAAACGCACGGCAAGAGTCACGCACGGATACCTCACGATGTGGCAACGAATTCATTCACTCAAAAGAAAGAATACCATTTCGTACAATCACTGAAGGGAATAACAGGCCAAACTCGTTTCTCTCATTCTTTTTCCTGGAACTCATTCTCCTCACCCTGCTCACATTCTTCAATCTTTTCCATCATCACTCACCTTGCAGAACCAACACACAGCAAAAACAACAATATCACAATCTTCTCGTCTTCACCTTGGAGCCAACCCTTCAACACAACTATCTTCCTCACCGTCAAACCACACCAACAAGCCTTCAACAATTCCCCTTCCTCCATTAAACCAACAACCGAACCAACACCAGCCCATCCTCCCTTCATCCTCAAACTGACACAGACATCACCCTTCACCTTCATTCCCTAACCACTTTTCATCACTCTTCACAACAACCTCACCTTCATCATCACCAAAATAAACACAAACCGAACGACTCTTCAATTTTTCTTCACCACCTTCAACACAACCGACAACTTTCAAACCACGTAAATCATCCACAACCTTCCCACCTTCATCTTCCATCTTCAAGCATTATCACTCTTCGACACCCTCTTCTTCTTCCACACTTCGAGTTTGCGAAGCCGAAGCACCCGAAGCTGAGAACATAGGACGGTGAGGTCCCCTTCGTTTTCCGGCGCGATTTCAAACGGTTGAGAGAGAGGCGGTCACCGCAATGTTGAAGTGAGACCTAAGAGCATCGGCGTTGACGAGTTGAAGGCGATGGAGGAAGCCAGAAGATTGTGAATGAGAGAAGCGGCGCCGACGTTGAGAAATTGATGAAGGAAAGTTGGGATGATGATCACTGACGGCATCGGAAGTTGTTTTTGACTGATTCGCTTTTCTCCCTCTTGTCTTAGATGAGCTTAAGTCTGGGGAAGCAGGGGATCTTGTTGCGTTCCTTTTTGTTAACTTTCTTTCTTTCCTTTCTTTTTTTCTTTTTTATTTTATTTTATTTATTTTAAGAAGCTGCAGATTGTGATAAGCGGGCTTAGTTAAGACCATGATACTTTTCCTATCCATCACCCCATTTCCACCGAACAAGCCCCCTCTCTGGAGGAATTTTTCTTGTTGTTGGGCTCTTTGTTTTGGGATGTTTAGTGCCCACCGAATTCCTGTTTTCACCTTAAATTCCAGCGACACACCCATCATCCTCATTCTTGTTTAATATTTTTTTTATCATCAATCCCTTAACATTTTCTCAATATTATTTTTGTTTATTAGTTTTATTAACATTTGAATATTATTAGAATTTTATTATAATCTTGATTATTGTTCTTAACATGGCTTTAATTTTAATTTCTCCCGTTTAATTTAGTTGACTAAATAGAGTTTTATTTGATTTTGGTTTTAGCGTTGTGTTTAATTTTTCTTTTGTAGGTTCATTGCTCGGTTTTGATGACGAAGAATGTAACTTGGTGATGACCTGGTGATCGATTAGTTTTTGGACTGATGATATTTGGATACCAATTGAACATAGACTTTGTTGTTGCGCGCTTGCATCTGACTTTTGACTGATATCCTGATAATGAACATTTGGGCTTGATATACTTCTTCTTGATTTCTCTTGTGCATATTGAAGAGGCAACGAACCTTCTCCGTTAGGTACCATTGAGGCCCGATTTTAATTATTGCATGCTTGCTGCATTTGGAAGTCCTACTGGTGTAGGCTCTGTCTGTGTATGGTCTGATTAATCCATTTTGCATTCTCATCTCTTTATCTTATTTCTATTTCATCCAATTCATCTTATTTCTTATCTTTTCTTATTCATCTCATTTTCTTCTTCTTCATTCTTCTCTTTCTCTTCTTATCTCCTCCTTCTTTAGGATAGTAAGCCTCATTAACCTAGGACCAACCTTTTGCATGTTAATATTAGGAGTAGTCTTCCCCCTTTAGACTTTTTTACCTTTGCGATCCTTTTGATTCTCTCTCTCTTCTCTTCTTCAAATTCAATTTTAATTCACTTAATAAAGGTTGAGTTCTTTCATGTGACATGAGACTTTGCTATGAGATACTTGCACGTATTCCGTTTCGGGGCGAGGTGTGAGTCATCACTCGTGGTGGATAGGTCTTAGCATGAGTACTTCACAAAGAAAAAGCTAAAACACACTTCTTAACCAGAAAACCACAAAAATACTTAATAATGGTAATAGGCCAGTGTGCTTAAGCCTTCACTTGTGGGACTAGCTTTGGGGATTTCCTCCATAGATAGGTGTGCCTCTTGCGCATTCCATTTCAGGATGATGTGAGATGTACACATCCCATTGAGTAAGACTTAGGTACACTCACCTATGCAAACTTCCACTCATATAAGCTTCTAAAAAACACAAACAAACAATAAGCGTCTTTCCTTCGGGAATTCTTTTCTTACCTCATTCGCTCCGTACGCGAACATGCTCCTACTTGTCACTTTGCAAGACGGTTACGCACTCGTCGTCCGAGTCTGCAACACCTGAGCAATGGCATAGGCAGTTCAAGCTTTAATTCACAAGCAATTTTCCTTTGTTACCCCTAGTTAGGGGAACTACGGCGTCTCTGATCCTCATTATCCCGATGAGGTACGTAGGCAGCGGGGTAGGGCCCGTTCGAGCACAATCTTTATTTTCCCTACATTTTTCCTTTATTTTCTTATTTCAGTTCTTTTCCAGTTCCAGTTTCTTTTCATTTTCATTTCTTTTGCTGCAGTTTTCATACCCTCACCCTTTGAAATATTTTCTTTTGCAAGCATGGATCCCGTCGGGTACGGCGGACAGTCTGGGTGCTAATACCTTCCCAGGTCGTAACTGACTCCCGAGCTCAGACTCTTTGGTTCGCAGGACCTGTGTCCTTCCTCTTTCTTTCTTCTGGTTTGTGCAGCATTACCATTCCCTTTCTTCGGGATAAAAATGCCTGGCTGGCGACTCTATTCTTTTTCCGCGCCACTTTTGCGTTTGTACCAGGATGGAAATCCGGGGAGCGACAGCGAGAAGTTGAAGTCTTGACATCTTCACCTTTGATGTTCCTTCATGAGTTGTCTTGAGAGTGTCCCAAACATCTTTGGCCAGCTCACAGTGATGCACAAGTCTGAATATGTTCCTATCAATTCCATTGAATAAGGCATTTAAGGCCTTGGAATTTCCAAGTGCTGAATCTTCTTCCTCCTTGCTCCATTCTTCTTCAGGTTTCAACATTTTTGCCCCATCCTTGTTGTCTTGGACAGGGTGCTCCCATCCTTTGTTGACTGCTTTCCAAGCCCTACTGTCAAGTGATTTTAAGAATGCTACCATTCTTGGCTTCCAGTAGTCATAGTTGGATCCATCCAATATAGGTGGTCTATTTACAGATCCTACATCTCTGTCCATGTTCCCAAAATTTGCAGTCCCTAGATCTCACCCAGTTAAACAGGCAGGGTGCCTGCTCTGATGCCAATTGAAATTCTGGGATCAGGTACGTGATGTCGAATGAGATGTTTAAACACTTGAAGACTTAAACAAAACTTAAAGTGCAGGTAATTTAAACAACACAGAAATTGTTAACCCAGTTCAGTGTATCTCCACACTTACATCTGGGGGCTACCAAGCCAGGAAGGAAATCCAATATAAGTAATATTAATTCTGGACTTAAACCACTCAGTTTAATCCTTCACTAAATAATTACCCAAGGAAATTTCTACCTAAGACACAACTTAGATATGAGTACCAACTCACTCCCCCTCAATCACACAGTGATATGTTACAATGTTTAATAAAGTTGAAGTCACACTTCAAACACAACAACTTGATTTTACTTCACAGTTTCAATCAAGACACAATACACTTTTGCTTAAAAGCTCATAAAGTGATACACATATAAAACCTGCTATTAAACACAAACACCCTATTTAGTCTTCTTAATTTCGTACTCTATTCTGAGAGTTTATGTTGCTTAAATAGATGCTTGGATTTTGGGCTTTCTGTAGGTTATCCAGTCCTGATACGCATGCTGTCATCACCTTGAATTAGGGTTTGTTACTTCCTTGATTCTAGGTGAGATAGTTCTTCTGTTATACTGAAATCATATAACTAATCTCCCTACAGATGCGCCTTGTATTGTTTATCCATTCACAATTTATTCCAGATAAATTCCCTGAATTTACTCAGTTCTGTTATGCATTATTTAATTCTGGTAGCAGGTTTGAGATGTCACAACATCTGGTGAGACATCCTGAAATCTGAACTTACTTCATTAACTTATACAATGTCACAACATCTGGTGTGACATCCTGAATTAAGTTCATTAACTTATACTCTGTTTAATAATGTCACAACATCTGGTGTGACATCCTGAACTAAGTTCAAAACTTCTTGTTGGTCAAAAATTCTGCCAATTCTAAACATCTACAATCTCCAACAGGCATTGCAAAGTTTGCGACATTGGTATGTTAATTTTGGTAAACTGTCTTTTATGTTCCTTGTGTAGATGCCGATTAACCCTATAAGACCTTCTTCCTTTAATTGAAAGAATATCAGTAGTAACCTGTATCTTTCCTTCTTTTATCCTCATATTCTTTTCAACCAAGTCAGCTTGTTTCACCGGAGGTTGACTGATGATTAGATCCTCGACTCCATTGTCTTGAAGTTTATTGATGAAGACTCTCAGCTATTCTTGCCCCTGAGCTAAGTTTTGGATAAGACCCACCTGACCATTCATCTAGATTCTCATCTCTGCCATTTCGGCTTGCAGTTGTTCCAACTGATCATCCTTGTTGTCTTCAGGATTCTTCTTTTTCATGTCCTTAGTGAGGAGGGCTTTCAACTCTTCTTGCCCCTTGGACAAATTCAGGATCACTTCTTGAAATTGAGCATTCTGGGTTTGGAGATCTTTCACAGTTTACTCGAGATACGTTTCTTCACTGAAATAAACAGCAAGAAAGTAAGAATTATGTCTTGACAACCTGATTTATGCATTGATAGGTATGTAAATGCATATGCCATGTTTTCAAGAGCCTTATAGGATTTAAATTTGTTAAAAGAGGAAACAGAAACATACACTCTTATTAGTAAGTTTAAATTATAATTGTCTCTCAGGCTTACAATAAAGGGAATAAACAAAAATAAATTTGCAAAAATCTAAGACTCTAAGGACTCAAGTCTCCCATGGACGCTTCCTCTTTGTAAAGAGATAGACATTAATATTCCGTTATTCATGAATTTTCTTTGACGTCTCCAAAACCTTCCTTTCACTAGCATAGAATTGAGTCTCAAAAGTACCCTTTTCTTCCTTTAGTTGGATCCAGGATTTCTGTAACTCTTCAAGATTGGTAGGCATGTCTGGAGGGAGAATGGTACAAGGAATGTCTTCCTCATTACCAGGTTCTACAATCACTGGGAGAATGGCAGGATATGGGATCATAATACTTTTAGCACGAGATCTTACCCACCTGAGGTAAGGCTCAAAAGGAATAGTGTTCTTTGTTCCCATTGTTTGAGTTTCAATTTATACACCTTTTCTCATGCGCGTATAAACTTTTGACGGTAACCTCGAGAATCATCTTTATAGTTGAACACAATGCCCTGAATAATCATATCATAAGGACCTTTCCTTCTGTAACACCCCAAATTTTCCCTCTTCATTTTAAGCATCATATCACATCATATTAATCATGAACATATCATTTTCTCAGCATCCTAGCATAGAAAGATGAGGCATCACATCCCTCATGTCCTAGCATCAAGCATATGGTCATCTGTGGAGGTCCTTGAAGCATTTCAAGCAATGACAAGGGTCCCAATGGTTGTATACAAGTCTTATGGTGAGTATACACTCCATTTACAAGTTCAATTCCATTGGCAAAAGCTCAGAAAATTGCATGATCATCAGAGGTCTCAGGACAAGGCAAAGCTCCTATAAAAAACACCCAAATTAGGGTTTGAGATTCAAGCACCAAGATCTCACAACTTTGGCCATTTCATTTGGGCAAAGTCTTCTATATTTTAAGAGGATCCTAGGTGTCAATTTTCATGAGAAAATTCCATGTGGAAGTCAGACAATGCCTCAGTTGCTTGCAGATGAAGTAAAAAGTCAATTGTTCCCTTAAAAAGTCAACTGTGTGATTTCAAGGGGTCTAACCCAATTTTTTTGGCCAAGAGGGGTCCTTACAATGTTATAAGAGGTTTGGAATGATCAAAGTTCAAGAATCATGGAGATTTGAAGGGTTTTGCAAAAATGGTACAAAGTTGGTTTTAAGGAATTTCCAAATTTGGCAACTTTTGCCCTAATTTTCAAATGGCCTTAACATGATCAAAAATTCTTCAAATGGACCAAAGTCAAACATGAAAGTCGAAGAGTAAGGGCTCCCATTTTCAAAAAGTACAAGTACATTTTCATAGGATTTGTGTATATCCCTATAAGTCCTTCGAAAATTGGCTGATTCTAGGGCAAATTTCACTTTTCAAGCATGCAACCAAAAGAAAAATGCTCCAAAGCTTAATTGTTAGACTTGGTATTGGTTCAATTGTGTTTCCAACTTAAAATGCATTGTATTACGACCAATTTTCTCCAAATAAAATCACATTTTCGTGCACAATGAGAAAGTTTCTTACAAAGAGGATATTTTGCAAAAGTCATGAAATAAGTGTGAGGGCTTGATCTAAAGGCCATGATTTGTTACATTTCAATCAAGGGTAGGAAATGCCTTGCACATGTGCTGAGAGGCCCAAGGAAGCATGAGCATAACATGCTTATCTCACATGTTTCCAATTATGCAAATTCACACTTTTCTCATGATTCACTCGTGCATTTCATTTCATTCTTTCAGCAAAGGCTTGTGAGGTCACACAAAGAGCAATTAGGGTTTTAGAAAGCCAGATCTCTCTCTCATTCTCTCATTCTCAAACTTCATGCAACTTTGCATTTTCTCTCATTCCTCTTCACCCAAGCATCCAATCTCCAAACCAATTGTGGATCTGTAATCTAGGCAAGCTCAGGATCATTAAACACTCCCTCATTGAAGCTTATTCTCAAGTTTAGTAACATTGCCATTTCAGGGCAACTTGCTTTGAAACCTCAGATCCAGCTTGTTTCAAGACCTTAGATGCATTTATTTTGAATCTAGGGAGAAAGTGGAGTGATTTGCATCCATTCTTTGGTTTTATATCTCATTATACCAAGATCTTCACCTCAGGTATGGCTCTAAATTTTGTGATCTGGAAATGAAATTAATAATGCATTTTGTGATCCTTGATCTTCACTGATGATTCTGCAATGTTTGGTTTCGAAAATGATGCATCATAGCATAAGTTATTTGAGTTCAAAGTTTGATGGTGCAACTTTATTTCGTTCGATCCCTTTGATCCTTTGACTTTTAGGAGTTTTTGATGCCATATTCTTGTTCCGTGATGTTGATTTAGTGGATCTGCACCTTTTTGTTCAATTATTTTGAGATTTGCGTGACTGGTTTGAATTCCGGTGCTGGAGCCCTAGCTCCGGTCACCGGAAATTGCTTATGTTCATCTTAGGGTTTGTATATGGAAGATAACTCAGCAGCCATTGGATCCTTTCATCCAGCGCTTGAAATGTAGCCATGTAGCCCTAATTCCCATCTGTCTCTTGTGTTTTCTTTTTTTTTTTTAATGCTACATGAGGCACAGCACACCATAGTTAGCGTGTGCTAACCAATCACCAACCAGCACAATGCCAGCTCTTTTAATGAGCCCCCGAACCACACTCGTTGGATCCATCCAGCGTCTCCCCTTTTTTACAGTTTTATTTCTTTTAATTCATAAAATTCACCATAAGATACTATATTCCTGCGCTTGGAATTGGGCCTCAGTGCTTGATATTTACACCTCCCTTTCATCAAGCCCAAACAAACTCATCGTGGATTTGTACTCTTCACACCCCTGCCTCATTTCATTTTCATTTCTTTTTCTTATTAATTTTTCTTTTATTCAGTTTCAATTTCTTTTTTATTAAAATAGTTCCCTTCATCCAAAAAATCCCAAAACAATCATGTGTATTATTTTGAGTCTCTTTTATTTTCTCATATTTGTATTCTATTTTTTTCCAATTTCCATGTGTCTGAATTAAATCATTATTTCACTTAACTTCTTTTTGAGTCCATTTTGACCACACTGCATTGTCCAATTTCCATACTCTTCAATATTTTGAATTTTAATCCCATTCATTTTGCTCTGGATTCTTAAGACATTGAATTTCCTGTGTGATTTTTCTCTGGATTTTTAGAAACTTATTTCTTGAGTCTTAGTCCTTTGGCTTGTGATGGAAGTTTGTAACCCTAGCTTGTGTTCTTGCCTCCAGTTGACCTAGTTTTCTTCTGAATCTTTTCAAATCCTTTTGGCTCATTGTTATATTATGTTTGAAGATCATTTGGTTTCAATTGTGGAATTTTTAGATGCTTGGTTGATTTGTTTTGAATTTTACTTTGAACCTTGTCCCATTTTAATTCCTTTGAACCTTTAGGTCTCATATAAGCCAAGAAGGGTGCTTGTGCCAACTTCTTCTTCTCATTTGGGGTTCTTTTGTGATGTGGGTACCTTCCTGGTCCTAGGATAGGGATTGTGTCCTTATAATTTTGTGTCTTGCTTCTTTCTTAAGTCATTTTATTCCTTAAGTGCTTTCACTTCATCTCTTTGCCTCTTTCACTTCCATTTGGTATTGTTTGGTCTTGTACCTTTCTTCTCTTCATTTTGTTGGCTTCTTAAGCCTTTCTCCATCTTGTTTTGGTTCTGGTTGTGAGCTTTGTGTCCATGTTTATGCATTGTTGCTTTGCATTCTCCTTAAATGTGCATTTGTTTTCATATGTGTTCATGTGGCATCATTTTGATTTGTAAGCTTCACTCCTCATTCCTTTGAGTTGTATTTGCATTGTGCATATGTTTATACCATTTCACTTCTGATTGTGTGATGTTAGCATGTTATCTTGCTCATTTTTTTTCACTTGTATGCTTTACTAACCTTGCAGGGGCTATGGTAAGTGTGAGATGTGGGAATTGAGTTCCACATCTCCAATTCTCATCTTCTCTTCTTATTTCTTTATTGAGCTAGCTCTTTGCTTGTTGGGCTTAGGCCTTTCTAACCTCTTCTTCTCTTCTTCTTTTTCTCTTCTTCTTCCTTCTTCATTAGGATAGAAACCTCACTAACCCTTAGGACAACCATGCATGTTAACACTTAGGATTTCTTTAGTCCCCCTTTAGAATTTTTCCTTTGTGATCCTTTGGTGCTTTCTCTTCTCATCTTCAAACTCAATTCTAATCCACTTAATAAAGGTTGAGTACTTTCATGTGACATGAGACTTTGCTATGAGATACTTGCACGCGTTCCGTCTCGGGGCGAGGTGTGAGTCATCACTCGTGGTGGATAGGTCTTAGCACGAATACCTCACAAAGAAAAGCTAAAAACATTTCTTAATAATAAAACCACAAAAATACTTAATAATGGTAATAGGCCAGTGTGCTTAAGCCTTCACTTATGGGACTAGCTTTGGGGATTTCCTCCATAGATAGGTGTGCCTCTTGCGCATTCCATTTCGGGATGATGTTAGATGTACACATCCCATTGAGTAAGACTTAGGTACACTTACCTATGCAAACTTTCACTCAATAAAAGCTTCATTAAAAAAACACAAACAAACAATAAGCGTCTTTCCTTTGGGAATTCTTTTCTCATCTCATTCACTCCTTACGCGAACTTGCTCCTGCTTGTCATTTTGCAAGAAGGTTACGCACTCGTCGTCCGAGTCTGCAACACCTGAGCATTGGCATAGGCAGTTCAAGCCTTAATTCAAAAGCAATTTCCTTGTTACCCCTAGTTAGGGGAACTACGGCGTCTCTGATCCTCATTTTCCCGATGAGGTACGTAGGAAGCGGGGTAGGGCCCGTTCGAGCACAATCTTTATTTTCCCTACATTTTTTCTCTTTGTTTTCTTATTCAGTTCTTTTCCAGTTCCAGTTTCTTTTCATTTTCATTTCTTTGCAGCAGCTTTCATACCCTCACCCTTTGAAATAGTTTCTCTTTGCAAGCGTGGATCCCGTCGGGTACGACGGACGATCTGGGTGCTAATACCTTCCCAGGTCGTAACCGACTCCCGAACTCAGTTTCTTTGGTTCGTAGGACCTGTGTCCTTCCTTTTCTTTTCTTCTGGTTTGTGCAGCATTACCATTCCCTTTCTTCGGGATAAAAATTCCTGGCTGGCGACTCTATACTTTTTCCGCGCCACTTTCGCGTTTGTACCAGGATGGAAATACGGGGAGCGACACCTTCGAGCGAAACCAAACTTGCGCAAAGCTAATGAAGGATTGTAAGTGATGCCTCCCCTAATTCCAAGGAGTGGAACATTAGGGAATTCCCCATAATAATCAATAATATTAAAGTCATCCTGAGATCGGTCACACTAGTAAATGTTTGTATGAGAGAGTGACATTATCCTTTGAGACCACAACATCCTTTGTTCATTCTTCAATATTGATATGGGAAGATGTGTACTGAACCACCTGAATAGTATAGGCATGCAACACATGAGAGTTCCTCGTATTTTAGCAGTGCAAGTATGAAGTGAGTGCAGTATATCTCCCAACAAAGTAGGCACTGGGTTGCGAGACAGGAATATCTTAATTGCATGCACATCTATGAATTAATTTGGGTTAGGGAATAGCACCAATCCATATATCAATAGGACCAAGACATCCTCAAAATCATATTAACTCATAGCATCAAGGAACAAACGAGTTTTCTCAATCAAGAACTTAGCAAGAAGACCTTTGACTCCTCTCTTTGTTACCCAATTAGACACAACATCTGACTTCTTGCACAAATTAATTGATATATTTTAATGTGCAAAATTTCAGAATTATTATCTTATTGAGATGTCTTAAAATGCTAAATGATTTAACTTTTTGATGATGTCAAAAATGAGGAGAAATGAAAATATAATTTTGTAATAACCTAAAAGAATGCAAACTCAAACAATAATCAGAATGATATAAAATGTGTTTTCTACTAACGTTTGATTGTTTTATGTTTAACCGAGTGTCACTCCCGAAATTTTCATCCCAGTACAAACGTGAAAGTGGCGCAAAAAAGAAATAGAGTCGCCAGCCAGACATTTTTATCCCAAATGAATGGGAAAGTTAATGCTACACAAACCGAAGAGAAGGAAAGAACAAGGTCTTGCGAATCAAAGAGACTGGGTTCAGGAGTCGATTACGAACTGGGAAGGTATTAGCATCCCAGATTGTCCGCCGTACCCGACGGGATCTATGCTTGCATGAACTGTTTCAAAAGGTAAGAATAAACTGTTGAGCAATTGAAACTTCTACTAGAACAAGAAAAGAGAACGAAAAGGTATGTAAAAATGTTGGAAAATAAAGAGTGTGCTCGAATGGGCCCTACCACACTATATACGTATCTCATGGGAAATAAGAATCAGAGTTAACGTAGTTCCCCTAACTAGGGAGTAAAATTGTGTTTGTATTTTTTGAGATTTGAACTGCTTATGTATATGCTCAGGTGTTGCAGGCTCGTCTGGTACGAGTGCGTTTACCGTCTTGCAAAGAGACAAGTATGGGCATGTTCTTTCGTTAAGAGTAAATGCGATGAGAAAATAATTCCCGAAGGAAAGACGCTTGTTATTTGTTCAATGTTTTTTAGAAGCTTTTTCTCATATATTAACATAAGAGATTTTAGTAAAGTCTCACTCCTTAGATCTCCAAGATAGGAGAAGATCCCCTAGACTAGGTTCCAAAGATTAGGGCTCAAATTCACTACCTTATTTTCCTTTATTAAGTATTTTTCCTTTTGCTGTGAAGAAGTTCTTTTTTAGGCTTTTCTTTGTGAATGTGACTTCATGATTAAACTTGTACATCATGCTAGACAGGTTCACATTACTCCAAGATGGGATAGATGTAAATTCCCCATGGCATAAGTCCATACATACAAAGTCACTTTTATCTTTATTAAATGTTTTTTAGCTTTTTGTTTGAAGATGAGAGAGAAATACCATAGATACCCAAGGGTGAAAGTCTAATGGGGGACTAAACAATCCTAAGTGTTATCATGCATTGATAAACCTAGGTTAGTGGGGTTTGAGCTCTATCCTAATGAATAAGAAGGAGAGAAGAAAAAGAGAAGAAGAAACTAGAAGACAACTTACTTCTAAAAAGAAGATAAGTTGATTCTAAGGGGAGGGAATGCAATTGTACTAAAACAAAGCATATTGAATGCTTAACAAATACAAGTATGGAATGCTTAAAAGAGATAAAGAAGAGGTTGGAATGTGGAAGCAAGATTCACATCCCTTATGCTTACAATTAGTCCCTACAAGGTTAGCAATAAACACATAACCAACATACAAAGCTCAAACAAGCATAAAACACGAAAGAAACAAGCCCAAGGCTATATTGATCATACAAGTCAATAGCTAATTATCAAAGGTGACCTCTAATGTTAGTCACACAACTATAAACAAAAATGAATGAAACAAATCCCAAATGTTACAAACTATGCCTTAAAAGGGAAGTAAGATGAGAAAGGGTGGTCATGCAAGGTGTTCATGTCAAAATGCTTCAAATAAACTCAAAGTCAGAAGTGAAATGCACTTATAAATGTCATTTAATGCATCTGAAGTGACATACATGTCATGTATATGAGTACACAATCATTAGAAAAAGGATGAAAAAGAAATGAGGAGAAGATGTCAAGTATTCATGTCATAAAACAAAGTTACTTAGAACACAAGTCACATATACAAACACAAGTGGGATGAGAATGAATTCAAGTCAGGGATGATATGACATTTTAAGATGCAATTAGAATGCAGAAATTGCCACATTTAGCTCAAAAGATGTCAGTTAGAAGGCATATGACAAATCAAACACAAACCAAATGAATATCTCTAACAAAAGGACTTTTAATATGAACATAAATGTCCTCTAATCTCTAAACAAAACTCAAGTAATCACACAAGTTAGACCTAATAGGATGACACAAATTTCTCCTCAAACTAGGTTAGAAAAAACATACAAAGAGACTTGAGAAGTAAGGCAAGTAAGCATGCAAAAACATCTCACAAAAGTTCAAGAGAAAAATAGGTCAAATGGTTAAGGCATCCTAACTAGGGTTTTTTCATGTAATGCACAAATAAGCAACCAGAAACCAATTCTAAAATGATTTTTAAATGTGTAAGAAATATATTTTAATGCTATTATGGATCAACAACATTATGCAAAAAGAACCATGCCAAAACTATGTTTAATAATGGAGATACATTTCTTACAATGTAAGATATCAAAAATAAGAGTTAAATGTTAAATAAATTCCAAGAAAATTAAAAAATACAACGAAATAGTGGCAAAAATGTAAAATAAATCATGGTAAAATTCTAAAATGTGTTTAGAGTGTACATGAATTTTTGTATGATTTTAGAATGGATTTTGATATTTTATAAAAATAAAAATCAAATCATATGCAACAAAAATAAGAAAATATGAAGAAAATGAGAAAGGGGGTGCTACACTAGTAAAACCTTAGTTCAAACGCGCATTGGGCCTAATAATGGGGGTTTGGATAGCGCTACTAATCCAGTCCAAAAGGGTGTTGAGGTCTTTGGAAATACTGTGTATCCTAGTCAACGAATTAACTCACTGATAGTCATTAGATCTAGTCAACCATAAAAATATACAACACGAAAGGTTCAGATGATACGCACATGCTATGATGAGGTGGATCACACATACCTAGCCAAGTCAAGGTCAACCACAAGAAACTCAGGTGCACGTGAGAAAGGGGTGGTCTCATTAATGTGTTGGTACGCTCTTAATCCTAGGATAGAAATGATCTAATGGTTGTAACCTAATCTGGTCTTCTAAACCCTAACATAACCCTCACCGGTCGGAGAAGATTTCGGTCATCTTCTCTGGCCATCCTCTGGCCTCAACAATAGTCAAACCTCCCAGAAATTCATACAAATGGTATCAATTGAAAGATGGACTCATATACATTCCAAATCTAACACTCAAATTCAAAAATCCAGCACAACAGAGAAAATCAGTTACTTTAAGTTTGCCCTAAAAATATTCAAACACCTCTAAGAGGTCTAGTTACTAACCAGAAGCAGATTGTTCTTGTTATTAGACTCAAATCAAGTAGAAATAGGTTATAACTTAGTGAAACTGAAGCAATATTAGTTGAAGAATTTCAAACCTGGATCTGAAAAATCTTGAATCAACAAAGAAAACCAGATGTCCTTGCTTGATGTTAAGTTTCCACATAAAAAAAAAATGTTCTAGAGCTTTGACTACTGATGAAAACAGAGTGAAAATCAAAACTGAATTTGTGCTTGCCCTTGTGAATTGGCAAGGTTCCTTTCTTGATCTTGATCAGGAGTGGTTTAGGATTTGGAAATGATGAAGATGATGATGAATAATATGGAGAACAATGGAGATTATGATCAGAATTCTGTGAGAATTCCTCAAAATTCAGAGAGAAATTTAGAGCAAAAATGGAAATGTGAATCAAGAAAAGTGAGAAGTTAGTGAAAATTCTACTATGAGAGGCTTATATAGGTGTGGTTAATTGTTAAAAATCATGGTTAACAGTTAAAACCAAGGTTAAATGAGGGTGCTTTGAGAATTTGAGGGTGTAGTGAGATTTTGCAAAAATGAAAGGAAGGAACTTGTGTGCCATGCCATGTTTTTGTGTGGTGGTGACCATGGCATTATGATGCAACTTCTCTAATGTGTGATGATGTGAAGTTGCTTCAATTTTTCATGCTACACCATCCTTCTGTTTCTGACTAATGCCCTTACTAATGCATGGTAGTTAGTGTAGGCATGCATGTATGGAATAGTATGGTCTTCTACGATGAGGCCTTATGTACACAACATGATCTTTGATGCCTGCAAGACTGAACTAATCATAACAATATCTTGTTACAATTCCTTAGCCCACAAGTAACACAGATTCAAACCATGATCTTCCATTACATAAAACTACATGCTTAGGGAACCAATTTGAGAATTTCTTGTGAGAAAATTCAAGGCAATGCATCATAGAATAACTTTGATGTTCATTCAAAGTGAAATTGTGGTCTTGAAGATGAATAAAAATGGATTGGAAGGTTGATGTATCAAATCTGTCTTGGCAAGCAAGCTGGCTCGTCGATAGGGCTAGGGCCTTAAGGCACAAGAATCATCTTCTACATCCCTACCTTGAACACTTTTATCTCTTCAGTCACTGCTCAAATGAAAAAAAACAAACATTAAAGTTGTAGAGGACATGTCAATGAAAAACTTTGATGTTCAACAAAATTTCATTTAGAGCCTTCTTGATGGAGTAATTTAGCTTGACATTCTGCACACCACTTGATTGATGAATTGACAGGCCTCTGGAACGCCATTGCCTTACCATGACTTGGTTTTTTTCCTAGTTTTGTCAATCTTGACAAGATCATATCTCCCATAATTTTGATCCTATGAAGATGATCTAGCTATGCATTTGAAGCTTAGAATGCCCTCTATGAAACAGGCCAAGTGGAATTTTTGTTTGACTTTTAGATTTTGAAATGGCCTCTCTTAAACATGGCTGCCAAAGTGGTCAAAACTTACTATTTTTGGTAAGCCTAATTCTCCCAAAATGGCAACTTTAGGTTTTCTTTATTTTTGATGATTCATCCATAATTCCTTGTGTAAACACCCCAAATTTTCCCTCACTAATTTCACACCATGGCTTGTGATCTTTTCATTTGCATAAGTTCAATCATATCATCTCATATTGCATTTTTTCACTGCATTGGTTCAAAGTCATCTGCATCTAGGGTTTGTGATCTAAGCCATCCCTGAGCTATTTGAGCAATTCCAAAGGTCTTTAATCATATCAAGAGGGTCCATGTATGTTCAAGCATCATATTATATCCCCCCAAGATCAAGAAAGTCAGAAAATCACAAGAACTGAGAAAGGCATGGAAGCAGACCCAAGCTTAATTGCACAGATGACCTAAAATTAGGGTTTTGGTTTCAGAGGCCATAACTCCAATTTTTTTGGTCATTCTTGTTTCTATTGGTCTCTATGTGTTATAAGGATCATACACACCAATTTTCATGAAGAAATTCAATGGGGAAGGCATCTGATCAAAAGATGACTTCTTAAGCAAGTCAGTGCAAAATCAGGGCATCTGAGGCCCCCAATCACCCAACCAAAGGGTCTTCTCAATCATTTTGGATGTGTATGATCTTTATTTGATCTTAGAAGAAGTTATAAGTTCACAAAATTGAAGGATTTCAAGCCATTTGCAAAATTGCCATTTTGGGAAAGTGACTTGTAATGCAAACTTGCCATTTTGGGAAAGTTTTTCAACCTCCTCTTTTTGATTCAAAAATGCTTCAAATGAAAAATTCTTGGTCATGAAAGTTGTAGATTGGATCATTCCCTTTTCAAAAAGTACAAGAACATGACCTAATTCGTCATAGAACTCAAGTTATGGCCTTGCAAAGTTGGGAAAAATCACAAAATTTCACTTATGCACCAAAGAGGGAAGTTTGCAAAAACACTTGCCAAAGCCAAATGTGACCTCTAATTGACTTCTAAGCATTGCACAAACATCACACATGACCTAAAATTCAGAATTGCACAAAGAAATCCCAAGCTTCATGCCTTGAACTTCAAGTAATTCAAAAGGGGCCAAACTTCCCCAAAATTGCAAAATGGATCAAATCTCTTCAGCCACTTGTTCCAGCTACAAACTATGACTTCCATGGACCTCCTTGAAGCAAGCTGACTCGAGCCATGCCTTGAAACAGCCACTGAACCAGCCCATACCTCAAGTACACAAGTTGGTGACATTTTTGCAACTTGCCTATACAATTCAACATAGGCCAGCACCCACCCTCTGACCTATCCAAACATGATATGTGTATCAAAAGCAACCCAACACATAACATAACACAAGCTGAAACCTCCAAGAACACAGCATACACAAAATCCCCCAAATTTGCAAAAGCCTTCGAAACTCATAGCTCAACCATCAAACCTTCAAACATTTTCCACCATTCAACTCCATAAACATCACTGATCATTTCCCACCCTTCATTTTGCCTTAAAACACTCAGAATCAAAAACACGATTTCATCATTTCATGAACTGAACTTCTGCCAACTTCCTTTTGAGGCCATTTAAGCTCCAACCAAGCATCACAAGCTCTTGGGGGGAATCATTGGAGTGGATTTGAGGCAAAGAACTGGCCAGAAAGCTCCTGTTTCGAAAGCTCAACTTCAGGTAGCCATGGCATTTATTTTTCCAGAACTCTCATTTTATGTTATAGAATGATTCTATGTGTTCCCCTGATTGCCATGATATGTTTGGTTTTGAAAATAGTTGAGAAATAAGCATTTCATAAGCTTCTAAAATTTTTGAGATATTTTCCGTTTTGCTTTGATTCGTGCTTTTGATGATGAATAAATGAATTTTGATGGTTGATTCTTGTTGGGGTTGAGGAGAGGATCATTTCTGGAGAGTTTTAGGGCTTGGACTACGTATTGAGTGAGATAGCTTGAGAGGCTAGCCGGAGAAGATGACCGGAACACTGTTCCAGTCACCTGAAAATGTTTAGGGTTCAGATTAGGGCTTAATGACATAATTAGCGTAGTTTGAATGTGGGCCGTCCATTTGCGCGTGCTAGTCAATTCCCTCCCCCCCCTTTTTATTTGAATCTGGGCCACTAGATCAACATACTTTCATTTTATTTCATTTAATTTTCATTTTAATTGCATTTCTTTCTACATTTTATTAAAAATAGCAAAACACTTCTAAAAAATTTCATTTTTTGCATCATAACTTAAAATATTTTTCTCATTCTGAAAATAATTTTTTTTATTTTTTGCATAAATTTCGTATTTTTAAAATATTTAAATGTTTATTTTAATTAATTAATGAGAATTAATTAATTAAAATACCATTTAAGTTTCTAAAAATCACCAAAAAAATCACATTGCATTTTGATACATTTAGTAACATTGTCAAAATCTTCATACAAATTTCTTTTTGGTTCTTGACCTATTTTGACATTTTTCTTTGGATTTAGGGTTCTTAAAAGTCAATATTTTTTCCCTAACTTAGAAAAATCCTTTCTGCCTAACCATGAAGATTTTAATGATGGTTCTTTTTGCATTGATTCCTCATGTCATGTAGTTTCTAGGATAAAATTGGTTTGAATTTATCTTTCATTTTCAATTTGTTTTGCATTTTTCCTTTTGAAGTACCTTAAAACCCTAGCAAACTTGAGAAAATCATAACTTCCATTAGGTTAAGATTTAGGTCTCCCCCTTTGGGCAGTGAACTTATATAGGGTTAGGGTTCCTTTGATCCTATTTTCAATTTTTTATCATGGCATTTGCTTCTGGTTTTTGAATTTTGTATTGCATGTTATGTGTAAACCCTAATTTTTGCCTTCATTTGAATTCATCCTTCATATGCTTGCATACATGAACTTGACATGACATTTTATGCATTCACATGACTTCTAAGACATATTAGGACACATTAGAATCATGTTTGATCATTGCATCATCCATTTGCCATATTTTGCTTTCATTTCATTTCATGTGCATTCATGATCTTTCATGCTTCTTACTTGCCTCATTTGCATTCTCATCTCTTGTATGATCATCCACATCTCATGTCTACCATTTGCATCATATCTTAGCATCATTTATTCCTCAATATGCTTCTGGCTTTGGTGTTCATCTTTGCATCTTATCTCATTCTCATTTCATTTCATTCCTTGTTGCTAACTTTTCAGGTGGTAAGTGTTTGAGAAGTGAATTTGCCTCCACTTTTCATAATCTCTTCTCATCTCTCTTATGCATCATTGCTACATTTTACTTTTGTATTAGAGTGAGCTTGCTCATTCATGTTCCCTCCTCACTTTCTTTTTTCAAGCAACTTGTCTTCTTAAGTGAAGCAAGTTGTCTTGCTTCTCTCTGCTTCTCCTTCTTTTCATCCTGCTTCTTCCATGGTGGCTTTTCTCTTGAAGATTTGTTGCAAGCCTCATAAACCCTAGGAACATCCAAGCATGATAACAATTAGGATTTGATTAGTCCCCCCATTAGTTTTACCTTTGTGTCATCTTTGTGTCTTCTCTTCTCATCTCATAATCAAGGACTAAACCTTAAAGGTTTTAAGGCTTTGTGATTAAGCTTATGCCTGTATCCTTCTATTAGGATGGAGTGTATAACTTTAATCCTAAGTGTTAAACCCTTAATGTGTTTAAATCCTTTAATCAATCCACACTAATAATCACTAAGACATCAAGCTTGTAACTTGGGCCTTGCATTAGGGTTCTAATTCTTCCTTAATTAGTTAAGAAGGACTAACCCTAGTGTTAATGGACAAGTCCCTCTCAAGTTGTCTTACAAATCATAAAATCCATTTCTCAATCTTACCATTAACTAAAATCCACTTTATTAAAGGCTTTGTTTTGTCATGAGGTTAATCCCTAATCATGGATTAAGTTGAGGAGCCTTCCTCAACTTAAATGTTCTCATCTATTATCCTTCTATTAGGATAGTGTAATGAGTCCATTAAATCCCTGATTATGGCTTAAACTCATTACTTAACACTAAACAAAAACACCAAAAACATCTAAATAAATACAAGTAGGTTAATGATCTTAATCCTACATCATGGTGATTAAGTGTGAGATGTTTACCTCATACTTAAGGTATTCTCATTACCCCTAATCAGAGGGAGGATGTGATGAGTTTACTAACCCTTGGTTTAGGCTTAAGCTCATTTTCTTATGACAAACACAAAAATCAAAAAAAGATTGAAAACACAAAAAACAAACAATAATCGTCTCCTCCGGGATTCTCTTCTCATCTCATTCACTCACAACCGAGAACTTGCTTCTTCCGTCTAATGCAAGACAGTTTGCACCTGAGCCAGACAGGTCATACACTTGAGCATAGACAAGTAAGCAGTTCACAAGTCAATTTATCTTTCAGTCTCTTTGAGTCGAACTACGGCGTTCTAACTTCCTCATTGCACGAGATGATACGTAGGCATAACTTAACAGTTATCGAACAAAAGTCTCTGTATATTCCCCCTCTTCCAGCATTATTCTTTAAGCCTCATTGTCTTGAGCTTCACACTCTTTCCTTGCACTGACACTCCTTTATTTCACTTCACATTCCTTTCTTACACTGACACTTGCATATCTTTTCCAGCTTTTGCACAAAAAATAGCACTAACAATACCCCTTTAAACACAAATCTTTCAAGCGTGGATCCCGTCGAGTACGGCGGACAATCTGGGTGCTAATACCTTCCCAGGTTGTAACCAAACCCCTTTCTCAGTTTCTCTGGTTCGCAACCGTCTTATCCATATCTTTCCAGGTTTATGCAGCATTACCTCTCCTTCGGGATAAAAATGCCTAGCTGGCGACTCTTTTCTTTCCAGTTCACCCTTGTGTGTTCTCTCCTTTCGCCGATCGTTCGCGTCTGTACCCTATTTGACTTAGCCTCATTTAGTGGGAGCGACACCTTGATCAAATTTTGTCCAATGATCACTTGTAACACGAAATTCATGATTTTGACCTAAAAAGTCAAGAGTATACGTTTTACACTGCATAGTTTACTTTTCCTCAATTTCTTGATTTTCAAGTAACTGATCAATTGGAGACCTTCTGAAATGATCCAATGGACCATATTCCATCCTTATATGCTTGAAATCATGTGGAAAACATTGGAACCAATGGACCATATTCCATCCAATGGACCATATTCCAGCTCCCAGGTCACGCTTCCACCAATAGCTCCTCCCTAAGCTCCTCTCACCAGAGGAATCTCCTTACCTTTGAGTTGCTTCATCTTGCGATCCTCAATCCTTATTGGCATTGCTTATACTATTAAATTCTTCCTAACCTGCACCTCATGCCTCAGAATAACATGAGATGAGTCAGACACATACTTCCGAAGTTGCGACACATGAAACACATCATGCAAGTTCGAAAGCTCTGGAAGTAACGCCACTCAATAAGCAACGCTACCATCTTTTTGCAAAATCTGATACGGTCCAATGAACTTAGGATCCAACTTCTTTGATTTTAAAGAACGTCCAACACCTATCATTGGATAGACCCTAAAAAAATACATGATCACCCTCGAAAATTTCGAATTCTTTCCATCGGTTATCATGATAGCTCTTCTATCTACTCTGAGAAGCTTTCATCTTATCACTGATCATCTGAATTACCTCAGTTGTCTGTTGTACAATTTCAGGTCCAATCACCACATTTTCACCAGTTTCATACCAACATAAAGGTGGAATTTTTTATAGAATAACATGGTTTAATAAAATAAATCCCAAAATAACCATGTTTTCAAAAAATTTACCAAAGTAACATACTTTCCATACATTTTCAACAAGTTGATTGGCGAATAAGTGTAAATTGAATCCAATTCGCCAATTGGATTGGCTAAATGAAATGAAATTTCAACACATTCATCATGTCAAATGGCGAATATGTTAAAAATGCAAAACAATTATCCACTTGGTTTGGCGAATGTGTGTTATGTGATGAAAGGTATTCGCCATTTGGATTGGTGAATGTGTTTACCTTGTAATTTTTTTTCTATAAATACATTTGCCCGGTTATCACTCATTCACATCAAACTCCTCTCACTCCTTCCTTACAATCCCTCTCTCATTCATTCCTTTCAATCTCTCCCTCTTACAACATGACTTCTCCTCATCCATATACTTTTGCATTGACACCATCTTCCTCAACATCAGAAGAACCACTTCCAAAATTTGATATTTTGAAGAAAAATGCTTTGGTGTTTTTCTCGGCAACAAAGCCTCCTTTGAAGATGTTGTTATGGAACCCGCAAACATTGGAACACTTGCATAGAGAATTAAACCGCTGGTTAGAAGGAGAGATCGGCCCCATTGAAAAGATAATTAAAATTGAGAAGCGGGTTGTGGAGTCTGGTGTGACGAAATGGAGAAAAGTGGTCAATGATGCATGTGTTCTTTCGATGATGTTAGGTGGAGGTGAAGCTGTCCTAATGGTTCTGATAGGCTAGATATGTTGAATGTTCCATGTTGTTTTATTTATGTATGGTCATGTTTGAATTTATGTATTTTCTTATTTTATTTATGTACGGTCATGTTTTGAATTATGTATTTCCTTGTTTTATTTATGTATGTTCGTGTTTGTGGTTGTATGATTTTACTGATATGAATGAAACGAACTAGGCTTCTATTTTAAATAAATACGGTTACAATGGTTTAATTTATGATGTTGAGCTTGGTCCAACGTTGGGATATTTTTTACGATTGTGACCGGGCTGACGACATGAACTGCATAGTCTCACCATCTTATTCGTCGTATCCATTTCAGTGCGAATACGCGTGCTGTTAGGACGCCCCTTTTTCTTTCTTTGCATGTTCTCATTATGCTAGACTATTTCCTCGTTGTAGGTGGACCAGTAGTACTCATTTGCAACTACCGGAAAGCTTTTGTTGTAGACGTTGCAAAGATTGTGCACTTGGTAAACAGGGGATAGTAAGCCTGAAGGGTCCAGCCGAACCTTCGAACATGCCGCTATGACATGGGAGCAAGGCATGCGAAAGGCTTGAAATTTTCCACAGTCGCACCAATTGTTATCAAGTTCTACCCGATAGGATCCCCTCGGGGTCCCTTCGTTGTGATCCATGATCTCAGCAACATTGAAATGTCCCTTATTGCGGTTAAACACGGTGACCACATGTGTGTTAAATTTGGATGCTTCGTCTTTAATGAATGTCATAGAACTATCGCTGAACACTTGACCAGACTGTAGGATGAAACTCCACTTTGAACGCTTGGTGTCAAAAAGTGCTCCGAGCCTAAAGTAGGTTGACCTCACCAAAGCGGTTATCGGTAGGTTGCAGATTCCTTTGAAAACAGAGTTCATTGATTCCACGAGATTTGTTGTCATGTGACCTCAGCGTTGTCCTTTGTCGTAGGCCCTGGTCCACTTATCCAAAGGAATTTTGTTTATCCATCTGAATGCATCTTCATTTGTCAGCCTGATTTCGTCACGATAGTGTTTGAATGACGGTTCGGTTAATGAGTACCCCGCGTTCACGACCTTCTTCCACAATGTCTTGTCTTTGATCTCTCTCATGAAATTTTGCACGATGTGTCTAATGAAATAGACATGTGTTGAAGGAGGTTCCTGCCAGCCGTTATCAACATTCTTCCATGAACTCTCAATTGATGCATGTCTGTCCGAAATCAAACATAAGTTAGACTGGGGAGCCACGTGCAAGCGGAGATTTTTCAGGAAAAAACTCCATCCCTCGGCAGTCTCTCCCTCGACTATAGAGAATGCAATTGGGAAGATATTTTTGTTGCCGTCCTGGGCCACTGCCATCAATAGAGTTCCTTTGTATTTGCCGTAGAGCCATGTTCCATCAATTTGGATTATAGGCTTGCAGAAGGCAAAACCCTTTACATATGGGTCAAAAGCCCAAAAGAGTCGGTGGAATATGCCATTTCCACTAACACAATGACTTTCTGAAGTATACGCCGGCAAGGTCTCAAGGATGACAACGGTCCCTGGTGCATAGTGCTTTAGTGCCAGCAAAAACTTTGGGAGTTCTTTGTACGAGTCCTCCCAATTTCCAAATACAACGGCAACAGCCTTGGTTCTAGCAATCCATGCTTTCCTGTATGATGGAGTATAATTGTGCTTCTGAACTATGTGTTTAATTATCATGCTGACCTTTACCGAAGGATCGTCGGCAACGATCTATAAGATATCGTTGCATATTAGCTAAGAGCTCAGTTGCCGATGATCCTGCAATGAGTTGGTTATTACACAAGTATGCTACGGTCCCATAGACGCAACCTTCCAATCTTCACTTCTCTTTCTGTATGATGTTGTCAATCGAAACAGACACGCCACGTTACGACAGCATATCATATATAGTGTAGGATTCATTCGGTCGACCTTATAATCAGCTGATAAATCCATGTGGTAAAATTTTATAGCTCGAACGCATTCTTCTTTTGTTCGAAAATGGTCGCCCTCCTTTAATGCACCTTGTCTTTGTGGATACGGATCATAAAATATGTCTGAAGATGGGTCATCTCCTCCCAAGTTCAAGTTTGTCATGTGTGGAGGAGGACGATATACATGACTGGCCGGGACCTCGTCTTCATTGACCATTTCATCAACTACTGCATCCTCTTCTTCCTCGTCCTTATCAACAACATCGACTTCAGCCAAATCATTGTCAGATTCGCAAAAGACTTGCGAAGGATCAATAGTCCGAGACATTTGTTGTTGGTTAAGCGTAACATAGAGCTCGATATCATTGAAACCAGAATACTCATGGCTTAGAAACATAGTACGAACACTTTCGTCATCAGATATAGTTAATTGGAAATACATGACCTGGTTATCCTCATAGAATACTGGATTTTTGTAAATAATGACGTCTACTGGACCACGCTGCATTTTGTTTTCCAATCTCTGTTTTAGATGAGCAAAATTGGATTGTCGGGTTATTGAGAACCGAGTAACCTCAGTGTTACGAAAGTTGAAACCAGAATGGTTATATTCAAATATTTCGCCATTTATATGGGCGTTGATCATATATTGGGGTCATTGAGACATAGTTCAAATACAAAGACACTTTTAGATATGTTTAATGTTTTGAAGTTTATGGTACAATGAAGATACGAAAAAAATCTATAAATAGAAAAGTTTAAAATTATTTTATGGATATATTTACTGTTTAGAATTAATGTGTACAAGTTGTGAAAAATAATTTCGGTAGCCTTATAGGCTTATCTTCTGCACATATTATTTTCACATACAGACTTATCTTCTGCACATATAGGCTTATCTTCTGCACATATAGGCTATATTCTTTTTTCACATATAGGCTTATCTTCTGTACATATAGGCTTATCTCCTTTGTCCATGCACTATGAAACAAATATTGTCCATGCATTTTATATATAATACAATTCACATAATATCATACATCTTAAATATTATACATCTTAAATATTAATACAAATATTACACTATCATTCACTTAATAAATATTATCACTTAATAAATATTAACATAATAAATATTTCACAAAGTATAATAAATATTCACATGATAAAACAAAATAAATATTCACATGATAAAACAAAA
This sequence comes from Lathyrus aphaca, assembly GCA_963966055.1. Classification (NCBI taxonomy): domain Eukaryota; kingdom Viridiplantae; phylum Streptophyta; class Magnoliopsida; order Fabales; family Fabaceae; genus Lathyrus; species Lathyrus aphaca. The sequence continues at coordinate 273,019,347 of OZ014522.1, forward strand.
GTCACGTAAAACAAAAGTCACATTCGCCATTCAGATTGGCTAAGGGCAAACAAGTTACACCCATTCGCTAATCCATATGGCGAAACCCTAGACCTATTCGCCAATCCATATGGCGAAACCCTAGACCCATTCGTCAATCAACTTGGCAACTGTGGAAACCTGCAAAAGCTGGAAATATTGGACAGAGGTAGCGTGCTTGCATTGAAGATTCCTGGTATGCTTCATGGTCAAGATTCCCTGCACATTAAACCTTTGCATTTGAAGGTTGGATGGTGATCCTACAAAACCTTCATTCGCCAATCAGAATGAAGCTAGAAAATCCTCAACAATGGTGTTGGACCAATCAGGTGAACACATATAGTTTTAAACAAATTCTCCATTCTAAGTGGTGAACATGTATGCTTGTTTATAAAAAATTCGCCAAACAAAGTGGCTAATGCATGCATCCATTATTTCTATAAATCTGTGATCAACAAATTGAATATCACACTTACTTCTTATATCACACTTACTTCTTCTAATAGTCTCATAATTATTCCTTATCATTTTTTATAAAATATTTCCAATGGCTCTACTAACAATGGGAGATCAACATCGAGGCACAATCGAAAATATCGAGTCATTTGTAAGTTTTTGTTATGTATATTTTTTTTACACATATACACTTATATATACTTTTTACTCATGCATTTTTTAACTTATTTCAAAAAATAATTTTACAGAATGTAAAGAGATTTCGGTGTCGGGTGTACGACTACATAGAGTTTGATCCGACCATTGAACCGTATCTACGTTCATGTGGATTTGGTGAAGTCATAAAGGTGCACAACAATTCTATAGACACAAAATTCATTTTGGCACTACAAGAGAGGTGGAGGTGAGAGACAAACACCTTTCACCTGCCATTCGGTGAATGCACGATCACATTGGAAGACCCCTACATGCTTTTGGGGTTACGTGTATCCGGTAGAGCTGTCTTTGGTAAGGTCAACCATGAAATTACTATAGTAGAGGAATTGCTGGGTGCCCCTCTCATTGACGAGGAGCAGCCAACAAATACTCGTAGCAGGGGTTCAGGGATTAATCTAGGAGTCCTTAGAGCCCACTATGCTAGTTTTATTTTAAACAAAGAATCAACCAAGTTAGAAACAATTCAAAAAACTCGGTGTTATATTATGCTTTTATTCGGTCATTTTTTATTTCCCGACGGTACCGGAAACACAATAAATATGATGTATTTACCATTGTTGCGAAATATCAACAATGTAAATACCTATAGTTGGGGTTCAGATGTTTTGGCTCATTTGTACAGTAGCCTTTGTAAAAATGCCGCAAATGATACTTGTACATTTTTTGGTTGTGCATTTTTGTTACAAGCTTGGGGGTATTCAAGACTGCCGATGCTCGCCCCACGCAATATGAATCCATGCCTTTTCCCCTACGCAAACCAGTAAGTCTACTATTATTATTTATTTCCAAACATATTAAAATTTAAATATTCAAATATTATTGTAACTAAATGCTTTTAAATCTAATATGCTTAGCTGGTCCGATCTTGGGATGGATTATAGTAGAAATCCAAGAAGTTCCATAGTTTTATATCGCAGTTTGTTAGACCACGTGGGGGTCGATCAGGTATTGTCATATATAAAAAATATATTTTCTTTTTAATGCATATTATTCACTAAAATTATTTTCTACTAAACAAATTATTTATTTAATGTAGTTCTTCTGGCGGCCCTATTTAGCCCTCGACCATGAGCCTAACCCAGAGGATGCTGAAATTTGGACAGCAAAAACACCAATCATCTAGTTCACTACGATTGAAATGCACCAAACAGATCGGGTGAAAATGCAGTTCGGAATGCAACAGGATATTCCGGGCCCTCCGACATGTTTAGGAGAATGGCATTTGAAAAGAGTAAGTGACATGTGGAATATGGAAGATTGAAGAGACTTTACAAGGGAATTACGTCAACAATGGAGGGATCGACGTCAACATGTCCTAACTGACCAAGTGCTGCAAAATGTCAAACCAACTAGAGAATATTTAGTTTGACTTAGGTCAGTTACTAGGAAACAATGGGTGTCTGATAACCCATACTTGATTGACCCGCGCTCGCAGGCCGCAGCATACGCCCAACCACCAACCCAACAACATGACCAACCCACCCATTTCCAGCCATCAACTTCAAACACCCATAGACCATTCTTCCAAACACGTAACCCCTTCATGCCACAAACTCAATCACAACAACAAGAGCCTTACCAACACCAATATACCCCCGATAACACCTTCATATCCACACCAGCCTATAGCCCCCCACCATTGTTTCGTTCTCAAAACTAGGCTATATCCTCATTCGGTCAAGCTTATCGTCCTCGCCTAACCCAATCCAATCCAGCCCAACCTATCCGACCCAGCTTTGAAAACATGGGCACACAACTGAGTTACGGCAACGCCTTTGGCAGCAACCGTGCTCGTTATTGGGGACAGGCTGTTGCAAACATAACAGAATCATGGACTCAACAATAACAACCGCCTACACTAAACACACAAAGACAAGCGGAACCTCAACCACCTCGTGGTAGAGCTTGAAGACGGGGTCATCCCCGTGGATGTGGTACTGGGGACATTTAGATCGGGCGAGAAATTAATCTTTGTACTGCCGTTGTTGGATTATTAATAATAATTTTCTTTTATATTATATTTCTCTTTGTCAGATTCTCTTAGTTTAATTTATTAAATTATTATTATTAACTTATATATACTCATATATATATATATATATATATATATACTCATATATATATATAATATATATATATATATATATATATATATATATATATACTCATATATATATATTCTCATATATTTATATATATATATATATATATTTATATATATATATATATATATAAATATATATATATATATATAGAGTAGTATGTACTCATTCGCCAATTGGTATGGCTCATATGGAGTAGTATGAACTCATTCGCCAATTGGTTTGGCTTCTTCATACACATGTTCGCCATTTGACATGATGAATGTGTTGAAATTTCTTTTCATTTAGCCCATCCAATTGGCGAATTGGATTCAATTTACACTTGTTCGCCAATCAACTTGTTGAAAATGTATGGAAACTATGTTACTTTCGTAAATTTTTTGAAAACATGGTTATTTTGGGATTTATTTTATTAAACCATGTTATTCTATAAAAAAAATCCATAAAGGTGTTCTACACCTCCTACCATACAAAGCTTCAAACGGTGCCATTCCAATACTAGAATGGTAACTATTTTTGCACGTGAACTCAATCAATGGAAAATGAGTATCCCACACACCGTCCTATTTTAACACACAAGTTGTCAACATATTTTCTAAAGTCTATATAGTCCTCTGTGACTGACCGTCCGTTTGTGGATGATAAGCCGACTCAATTTCAACCTTGAACCCAAAGCCTCTTGCAAACTCTTCCAAAACTCCGGAGTGAACCTTAGATCCCTATTTGACACTATACTCGAAGGGACACCATGCAGCTTCACAATTATCCTGATATAAATCTCCTCCAATTTCGTTAACGGAAAACTCATATTCATAGGAATAAAATGTGCGGATTTTGTAAGTCTATCCATGACCACCCAACTTGCATCAAATCCTCTTGCCATATTTGGAAAACTAGAAACAAAGTCCATAACAATACTATCTCACTTCCATTATGGAATTTCTAACGGTTGCATTATTCCTGAAGGCTTATGATGTTCCACTTTCGATTTCTGACACACCAAACAAGCATAAACAAACTGTGATATATCCTTCTTCATACCAAACCATAAAAACATCATATTTAAATCCAGATACATCTTCATAGCTTCGGGATGGATACTTAAGCTACTACGATTACTTTCCTCCAGGATTTCCTTTTTCAACTCCACATTGTCCGGCACACAAATTCTACCCCGAAACCTTAACATACCAGAATTATCTACCTAGAATTCACTTTCAGGATCATTGCCTCCTGTAGCCATCAAGTCAACCAACTTCACATCAAGTCTCTGATTCTCCTTAATAGCATCCAAAAAGTCATTACTCACCTTTAACATTCCAACTATAACACTCTCAGGTGTCATCGCACAAACCATACTCAAATCTCGGAACTGTTCAATTAGCTATAATTCCTTCACTATCAATGCCAATATATGAATTGTCTTACGAATCAAAGCATCTGCTACCATAATTGCCTTCACTGATGATAGTTGTCGCTCCCGGGATTTTCATCCTAGTACAATCACGAAAGTGGCGCGGAAAAGGTAGAGTCGCCAGCCAGACATTTTTATCCCGAAGGAACAGGAAAGGTAATGCTGCACAAACCTGAGGAAGAAATAAAGGACAAGGTCCTGCGAACCAAAGATCTGGGTTCGGGAGTCGGTTACGACCTGGGAAGGTATTAGCACCCCAGACCGTCCGTCGTACCCGACGGGATCCACGCTTGTTAGTCTGTTTCAAAGGGTGAGAAATAAGATGCTGCTGAACAAAAGAACTTCTAACTGGAACTAGAACTGAAATGGGAAAGGGAATTGGAAAAGAAAAATGGAAAGAAAAGGGGAAATGTAGGGAAAATAAAGAATGTGCTTGAACGGGCCCTACCCCGCTGCCTACGTACCTCATCGAGAAAATGAGGATTAGAGTCGACGTAGTTCGCCTAACTAAGGCGGGAACTATTTGTTTGTGTTTTTTATGTGCTACAACTGCGTATGTCTATGCTCAGGTGTTGCAGGCTCGTCTGGTACGAGTGCGTTTACCATCTTGCATGCGATGAGAAGAGAATTCTTGCAGGAAAGTCGCTTATTGTTTTTTGTGTCTTTTATGAGAAGTATTTTGAATTGTCATAAGGAAGTGAATTCATACTATTTTCCATGGAATGTGTACTTGCTACTATATTCCAAGATGGAATAATAGAACAAGCACACCAAGTAAGGAGAATTTATCCAAGGCTTGTTCTCATGGATTAGGGTTTAAGTTCACTGGCTTGTTGATCTTATTACATGTTTTTGTAGCATTGTGAAGAACTGTCTTTAAGGTTTTCTTTGTGAAATAACCTCTTGATCAGACTTGTACATCATGCTAGACAAGCTCACACTATTCCAAGATGAAATGAATGTAAGTGCCCCATGGAATAAGGTTATACACATGAGATTCTTTCATGCATTTATTAAGTCTTTTTCATTTTGTTTGAAGATGAGAAAAGTAGACTCAAGAGGCAAAATGTAAAAGCTAAAGGGGACTAAGAAACAACCCTAAGTTTTCTCATTATGTACAAAAGGTGATCATATGGTTTGTGAGGTAGTCTAAACCTAAGGAAAAGAAAAGCAAGTTAGAGTTCAACTTACTTCCTAAGGAAGTTAAGTTGAATCTAAAGAACAAAAGGGAAGCCTATGAATAAAGCACCAAGTGCTAAGGCAAACATAATTAAAATGCATAAGAGATAGGAATGAAGTAATGCTTACATCAATCTTCCCCCCTACAAAACAAATGTTAGTATGATAAAGCAATTTGAACAATTATAACATGGCAAAATTCAATTAAGAACTCACACTAGCTAATAAGAGAACCTAATGAACTTCTAAGCCTAAAAACTAAGTTCTAAAGAATTCTACATGTGAGCTAACTTCTAAGGCATCCTATATTATGCAAATCGAATCAAACAATTCCAGACCTAAAAATTGAATCTAAGCACCTATGGTGCATATCAACTAGCCAACATCAACTTTGCTTCTATTAAGCTTCAAACAACATGAAACCAACAAAAAATGGTGAAAGCAAGCAAGTAAATTTTCAGAGTGCACCTGAATTGCAGAGCTTCACAAGGTTGAAGAAAGACCAGAGAGTAGGATCCTGAGCTTTGCTTTGGCTTGATCTTGAGCAATGACAGTGAAATAAACACTCTGTGACTTGGAAATCTTGAGGAGTTGGTTCTTATGCAATGAAGTGTGAGATTATGCAGTGATGAATCCTTGATGCTTCAAGCTATAAAATCCATGGACATGGTTCAAAGCATGATGCTGATGAAGATTTGATGAAGGTTGAGATTAGACTGATGGAGTTTGAAGAGCTTCAATCCAAAATGCAGTGGAACCTCAAGAATATGCAGTGATGATCCTTGATGAATCAAGATGTATAATCCATGGAGATTGTTTCTAAGATGATGATAATGATAAATTGAAGAAGAATGGATCAAATTGGATGAAGATGAAGCTTCCTCGAAGCAAAATGCAGAAGAAGTTTCAGAGAGAATTCTGTGGATTTGGTGTGATTCTGAGCAAAATGAAGTGTGTGTCCAATGCAACTATGGTTGATCCTTTATATAGCCAGGGTTATCCTCTAAACTCAATGTAGTTAATAGTTAGATCCTTGGTTAACTGATTCAAGTTAGTTTGGAGTTTGTTATGGTGAGTGGAAGTTTGTTTAACTCGAGCTTGATCCCTTGTATGGAGAAGAGCATGGTAGTTATGATGAGCTTGATGATGTGTGGAGATGATATGATCAATGCAGCTTGAATTCAACACTATGCTTCTCATTTTGTTTGAATCTTCATGAGATGTGTGGCAGCTATGGTGATCATGCCATCATGTGATCATTTGAAACTTATAGTGTAATGCAAAGTGATCAATATAAGGTAAACAATGCATTCAAATTGACTGAACTAAACTAAATGGGATCATGATATAATGCCTTAGAAAACTAGAAACCAGTTTGTGCACATTGATCTTTCGAGGAGTGAAGCTTAATGTTAAAGCCATCAAAACATGGAGTTCTTGTACTCAATTTGAAGCGAATGTTTCATAGAACAAGATTGAGGTTCACACCAAATGAAAATGAAGCATCTAAGTCACTCAAATGTAACATTGAACACAATGAAACGTGACTGCATTCTTGGCCTGCACGAATTTGTCATGCCTTGGCAATTTGTGCCTATGGTTGATCAGGATGAGAACCCTACTTTGACCTTCAATAACTCTCTAACCTTTGATCAAATAAAAAAACTCCAAACATGAAAGTTGTAGAGAATGCATCAAGGAACAACTTTGATGTTTGGAAAATTTTCATTTGAGGTAATATTGATGGATTAATTGGGAAAAACTTATGACACACCACCTGTTTGACAAATTGCCTTGCAGGGCGCGCGCGCAGGACATTAGGCATGACTTGGTTTTGCCCTAGTTTGCTCAAACTTTGAATGATCATATCTCTCTCAATTTTAATGCTATTAGTGAGTTCCACATATGGATTTGAAGCTTAAGAAGCCCTCTTTAATTGGATCAAGGTAGAATTTTCATAGCCCTTGTATTTTGGGAGAAGACCCCTCTCAAAGTGGCTACAAAAATGGCCAAACTTGCCATTTTTGGAAACCCTAATTTTCCAAAAATGGTAAGTTTTGGTTTTAAAAATTTCTCTTGATTCCTACATCATTTCTTGATCAAATTTTAACCATAGGATCCTTGTAACCCCAATTTCATGATTTTGGCCACAAAAAGTTAGGAGTTGACTTTTTCCTCAACATGGTTGACTTTTCCCCAATTCCCTGATTTTCAATCATTTGACTAATTGAACCTCTTCCAAAATAATTCCATGGATGAAATTTCAACCCTAGGCACTAGAAATCATTTATAAAATAATGGAATCAAATTTGGATCAAAATTTCACTGAGAAGCCCAGTAGAATAGAAACCCTAATTTGCCCCCTTTTCATTAGGAGATGTTGCACTGCCTGCCTCCTTTGATCAATTCAATTATTTTCAAGACTTTAGGCCTCAAATGAAGACTTGTGGGATGTTGTGAACCCTTTTCACAAGGTTAAGAAGCTTTATTGCTCCTTGGTTTTCTTTGTATGGCCTTCAACTGCTTCAATCACTAATCACAAACCTATACCTCATCTATGATGAACATGATGCAATGTTTTTTATTGTTACATGAATTTGTTTATGCTAAATGCTATGCAAAATGTTGAAAAAATGAGAGGGAAAATTTTGAGGTATTACAACTTCCTCTATTCAATCATCTGCAGATCTGAATGAATAATAACGACAACTTTTAGACCTTCAAGGTATGAAGTGATTGAATACTCGAATAAAACCTGAAAATGTGTACTCCGTGAGACAATGAGGATGCCATTTAATTCTTGCTATTTTGTTTTTTTTTCTTTTTGACAGGAAGGAGCCTGTTGTACTTAAACAAGGCTTGGAAAGAAAAAAAGGGGCCTGTTGTACTTAAACATGGCTTGAACGAAACCATTGAACTTAAACGGAGTCGTAAGAAGAAAAATGGGTCTGTTGTACTTAAAAAGGGCTTAAATGAAACCATTATACTTAAACGGAGTCGTAGAAAGAAAAAAGGGGACTGTTGTACTTAAACAGGGCTTGAACGAAACCATTGTACTTAAACAGAGTCGTAAGAAGGAAAAAAGGGCCTGTTGTACTTAAACATGGCTTGAACGAAACCATTGTACTTAAATATAGTCGTAAGAAGGAAAATAGGGGCCTGTTGTACTTAAACAGGGCTTGAACGAAACCATTGTACCTAAACAGAGTCGTAAGAAGGAAAAAAAAGGGGCCTGTTGTACTTACATAGGGCTTGAACGAAACCATTGTACTTAAACGGAGTCGTAAGAAGGAAAAAAGGGGCCTGTTATACTTAAACAGGGCTTGAATGAGACCAATGTACTTAAACGGAGTCGTAAGAAGGAAAAAAAGGGCCTTTGTACTTAAACAGGGCTTGAACGAAACCATTGTACTTAAACGGAGTCGTAAGAAGGAAAAAAGGGCCTCTTGTACTTAAATAGGGCATGAAAGAAAAAGATGAGACTGTTGTACTGAAACGAGATTCATTGGGGATGACAAACATTGACTTGGAAGGACAATGATGCTTGGAAAATGATATTGTTATCCTCTGTGGGGAGTACTTCAGGTTGAGAAGATGTTTCGGGTCTTATGTAATATACCTCAAAATTGGCCCATGTCGACATGCACATGTTTGAACTTATGGCGTAATGCTCCATGATGAAGGAGATGCTACGCATCGGAGGATGCAAATGTAATGCTGATTATGCATATGCGAAGAGATCTCCTGATAAGTAGACTGCAAGTATCCCATGTGGCTTGACTGGGGAGAAATGATGATCACTGCATTGATCGGGTTAATCCTTGTGAGGAGAAAACAACTTTGTGGGGAATGTTATTAATGATACATCGGCTATGAACCTCCACCACTGCCAAAAATAAATTGGACTTTGAGATTTGAGAGCCAAGACCCTGCTGGAAGTGGGCTCTTCTTGCGAGGTACGCTACCCATTGAACTCCGCTGGGGAAGTGAAAACCTTCTGGCTTGGCTGGGGAACCAGACGTGTGAGTTGACGCATTGTTGAGGTAGCAACCTGCTGGGGATGAAAGAAACTCCTTGTACTGTTGGGGATTTCCCCCGTATTGAAGGGAAATATCTGCTTGGGGATACCAATAAAATTCTTTCACCCCTGCTGGGAAAGATTTCTACTTCCGCTCTACTGTGGATAATGGGAGACACATGGGAAGACACTTGTTCTTGTTCAAGCATATTATTAAGATATTCCTCCTGGATGTTTGCTTTAGCTCTACTAGCAACGCCTGTACCTGCACCTGCATAAACACAACTGATAGTGCCTGCAACATGGAGAGTTAGTTTGGGCCTGTATGCCCCGTGCTTATGGCATGAATCACCACCCCGGTCACTCAACCCTTTTTAGAGTTATATTAAATGATTTTGTCCTCTTGCATGAGTTAGAAAGCATTCAAGTGTTCATAACACAATTTTAAATCATAATTTGTTGGACGCTTTTGCAAACAATCAATGTTAGATGACAAACACAAAAACAAAAGCAAATAGTCACAGGTTTGACTGAAATTGAATTTTATTAATTTGGAAAATGGCCCTGAATAGGAATTACATTAGGAAGCAATCCCTAGAAAGAGGAAATCTCTCAAAAGGAAAACAAACTATCCTATTGGAAATGTGAAAAATGGATCTCATCAAGTTCCTACCCAGCTATGACTTGTATATCTTCAATACTCTCCGCTTGCTCTGCCCCTGAGAAAGGTGATTGGATTGGCCTTCAACCCTTGGGATGTCTTTAGTTGCAAATGGTTCATAAATTTCGCAGACCATAGTCATTCATGTTAGTCCCTCTTTTGTGTGGATCGCCCTTTCGGATTTTCAATCCACCGGGATACCCTTTTTGCTTGAGCTGTCTGATGTGGCTTTTCAACTCAGAGGGTGTACATTTTTTCAATATTTCCCTAATTTTTGCCTGAGCCTTTTATTCTGTTTTTGGCTCGCCGGGATGTCCATTTTTTTCTGGATCTTTATTTTGTTTTTATCCAGCGGGTCTTTTACATGAAGTATTTTCTTACTGCGTATGCGTGGACAGGGGAATGGAAGTCCTTGCCATCCATGGTTGTTAGCATCAAGGCTCCACCTGAGAAGACCTTTTTAACCACGAATGGACCTTCGTAGTTGGGTGTCCACTTTCCCTTATAATCGTTGAGAGGAGGAAGAATCCTTTTCAGCACCAAGTCACCAGGTATATATCGTTGAGGCCATAATTTCTTGTTAAAAGCCTGCTTCATTCGCCGTTGATACAACTGTCCATGGCATACAGCTGTTATGTGTTTCTCTTCAATGAGGCTCAACTGATTGTACCTGGATCGGAGCCATTCAGCTTCATCTAGCTTAACGTCCATCATTATTCTCAAAGAGGGGATCTCAACTTTGACTGGTAGGACTGCCTCTATACCATACACCAATGAGAACGGGGTTGCCTCTGTTGAGGTACGCACAGACGTTTGGTACCCATGTAGTGCAAATGGTAGTATCTCATGCCAATCTTTATATGTCACAACAATCTTCTGCATGATTTTCTTGATGTTCTTTTTGGCCGCCTCGACGGCGCCATTCATCTTCGGGCGATATGGCGAAGAGTTGTGATGCTCTATTTTGAAATCCCGACACAAGTCATCCATCATCTTGTTAGTGAGGTTAGAACCATTATCAGTAATGATTCTCTCGGGAATTCCATACCGACAAATGATGTCCCTTTTGATAAATCGGGCTACCACTTATTTAGTAACATTGGCATAAGACGCCGCTTCGACCCACTTCGTGAAATATTCTATAACAACCAGGATGAAGCGGTGACCGTTCGAAGCTGTTGGCTCAATCTTGTAAATCATATCAATTCCCCACGTGGCGAACGACTAAGGTGAAGACATGACACTCAATGGATTTGGAGGTACATGGATCTTATCAGCATAAATATGGCACTTGTGACATTTGCAGGAATATTTACAGCATTTGGATTCCATGTTGATCCAATAATATCCCGATCTTAACAGTTTCTTTGTCATAGCATGTTCTCCAACATGTGTACCAAAGGAGCCTTCATGAACCTCTTGCATCAATAGGTCTTCTTCGTGTCTATTTACGCATCTGAGCAGAACCATGTCGAAGGTTTTCTTGTATAGCACATCATCTTGATTCAAAAAGAAACCACCTGCTAGCCTTCTGAGAATCTTCTTGTCTTTACTGGATGCCCCAGTCGGGTACTATTGAGACTTCAAGAATTGCTTGATATCATGATACCAAGGTTTATTATCCTCATCACTGTCAACTACGAAGACATAGGAAGGTCTTTCGAGACGAGGGACCATGATTCGAGGCACGTAGTTCTCTTGACACACTTTAATCATGGATGATAAAGTTGCTAAAGCATCAGCGAACTGATTTTCATTTCATGGGATATAACTCAACTTGACTTTGGTGAAGAAAGTTAGCAACCTCCTGGTATAATCCCTGTAAGGAACCAGGTGAGGTTGATGAACTAACCACTTGCCATTGACTTGGTTCACTACCAGGGCAGAATCTCCGAAGATCTCGAGGTTCTTGATTCGCAAGTTGATTACCTCCTCGACCCCTATGATATAAGCTTCATACTCTGATTCGTTGTTGGTACATTCGAAAGTCAACCGAGCAGCGAAAGTCATATGGATCCCCTCTGGTGAGATGATGACAACACCTACTTCGCTTCCGTTTACGTTCACCGCTCTATCAAACATCAACTTCCATTTGGATTCGGGGTCTGGTCCCTCCTCCGGGAGTGGTTCTTCACAGTCTTTCAACTTGAGGAACATGATGTTCTCATCCGGAAACTCGAATCTCATGGGCTATAATCGTCAATTGACTACTGAGCCAGGTATTCTGACAATACACTCCCTTTAATTGCTTTTTGCAAAGTGTACTGGATATCATATTCTGTTAGAATCATCTGCCACCGGGCTACCCTTCTTGTTAAAGCAGGCTTCTCGAAGATATACTTTACAGGATCCATCTTGGAAATTAGGAGAATGGTGTGAGTCAGCATGTACTGTCTTAGTCGGCGAGCAGCCCATGCCAAAGCGCAACAAGTTTTCTCGAGTAGTGAGTAGTGTGTCTCACAATCGGTAAAATTTTTGCTAACGTAATAAATGGCATGCTCTTTTTGACCAGACTCGTCTTGCTGACCTAACACGCATCCCATTGACCCTTCGAGTATGGTAAGGTACATGATTAAGGGTCTCCCGGGCACTGGAGGCATGAGAATCAGAGGTTCTTGCAAGTACTCCTTGATTCGGTCGAAGGCTTGTTGGTAGTTTTCATTCCATTTGATAGCCTGATTCTTTCTCAGAAGCTTGAAAATAGGCTCACACGTGGCTGTTAGGTGCGATATAAACCGTGCAATGTAGTTTAGTCTCCCTAAGAAACCGTGTACTTCTTTTTCACTTCTTGGTTCAGGAATCTCTTGGATGGCTTTTACCTTTGTAGGGTCGACTTCAATTCTCTATTCACTAACAATGAAACCCAACAACTTACCGGAACGTACCCCAAGGTGCATTTGTTTGGATTCAACCTCAATTTGAATTTCCTGAGTCTGCCAAATAACATGGCTAAGTTGACTAGGTGCTCTTCTTTTGTTTGTGACTTTTCTATCATATCATCAACATAGACCTCAATCTCGTGATGAATCATGTCATGAAATAGCGTCACCCTTTCCCGTTGGTAAGTTGCACCGGAATTCTTCGAACCAAATGACATAACTTTATAACAGAAGGTGCCCCGAGGCATAATAAACATAGTCTTTTCCATGTCCTCTGGCGCCATATTAATCTGATTATAGCCCGAGAAGCCATCCATGAAAGAGAATACAGAAAACAGAGAGGTGTTATCAACTAGCACGTCAATATGAGGCAGAGGATAATCATCTTTAGGGCTGGCCCGATTCAAATCCCTATAGTCCACACACATCCTAACCTTACCATCCTTTTTGGGAACTGGTACAATATTTGCAACCAATGGGGGATAACTGGTTACGGCCAAGAATCCGACGTCAAACTGTTTTTGCACCTCCTCTTTAATTTTAATGGCCATGTTAGTACGTGTACGCCTCGACTTTTGCTTTACTTGTGGGCACTCTTCTCTGAGAGGTAATTTGTGCACCACGATGTTAGTGCCCAATCCAAGCCTGTCTTGATAAGACCAGGTGAAGACATCAACATATTCTTGAAGCATGGAAATTAGACGACTCTTGATAGATTCTTCTAGCGCAGCCCTGATCTTTACCTCTCTTGTCTTCTTCGGTACCCAAGTTTATCACTACAATAGCCTCTTCATGTGGCTGAATCATCTTCTCCTATTGTTTAAGCAACCTGGCCAACTCTTCAGGCAATTCACAATCTTCTTCACCTTCCTCATCGGCTAGGTAAATTGGAATGTCGAAGTCATACTGAGCAATAGCAAGGTCGTCATTGATGAGACCCGAGGATGAGCATCTGCATGAATGATGATTCATGCTAGATTTAGAAGCTATTTGAGATGTGAAAACATTGCCATTTTATTTTGAAAACAAAAACAAAAATGAAAGACAAGGAACAACATGTCATGAAATGCAAAAATGTCTGCTTTATTGATGATTATGAAATCAAATTATGAACAATAGAACCCTTACAATGAGTCCCTATGCCCCGTGTAAGACATATGACTTGAATACAGGAAAACAAAAACATAAAAAACTATTACTCTTCATGGCAAGTGACATATTACTTGAGCTTCAGACGTGTCTCTTGGTGGCACCATATTACTTCTCAGATTTTCAGGAGCAAATAACCTACCGCTTCGGGTGAACCCTCCAACTCCGACATTTTCTATTAGGCATGGAGAAGAAGTTGATGCAGTCAAGTTCTGCTTATGGACATCGTAGTATACTTCGCCCCCATAGTTCCAAGGAACGGCTCTGTTATCCTGGTACGAGACCGGACCAGCAGTGGTAATTGTTATGGGTGATACTCTCGCTGCAGCAGGAACCTGTGATGGGTTGTAAAAGATGGTAACAGTTGATACGTCTTTGCTTATTACAACTTTATCAAAATGTATGTTGCCTTTGTTAATCATCCTCTATATCCATGATCTCAGCTGATCGAAACCATCAGGGGAACTAAAACAATCTGGGCAATCCTCCTCACAACCCGAGAATAAATTTTTCTTGGCCAAGCAGGTTTTTATTGTCATTAGTGGAGTATTCAAGTCATTAACGTCGGATATAAAATTCAGGCCTTCACCACTATCAATTGCTCCCACAGTCCTCCCATGAGGAGGCATAGGATTCTGGATGACGTTTGGAGTAGGATCGAAGTTAATGGCTTTGGAATCAATTAAATCCTGAATAACGTGCTTCAGTGCCTTACAATTCTCCATGCTGTGACCAGGAGCCCCATAATGGAACTCACAGCGAGCATTAGCATCATACCCTTCAGGGATTTGCCCCAGTTTTGGAGGTTGTAGGGTCCTTAGCTGGACCATTTGCAGTTGTAGAAGATTATGAAGGAGCTGAAAATATGACATGGTTGGTGCTTCAAGATGTTTGTCTTTGTGTCTGGAAGGATAGTATGGCCTGGTGTAATACCCCGTATTTTATTTAAAGCTCTGAACAATATTAATTGGTAATAATATTATTCCGGAATACTCTAAGAAATTTTAATGGAACCAAATAGAGTAATCAACGGGATATTATTTTATTAATTAATATTAGCTGACTTAGAGGTTTTATAAAGTATCAGATTAAGTGACATTTTTGGATACTCTCTAATTTTTTACCCATTGGTAAAAATATAAGTTTTATATTTTATATGTATATAGAAAGAATATGAGAGAAAGAGGAAGTTGGTAAGAAAAAGAAGAAAAGAAGAAAAGGAGAGGAGGGGAGAAGAAGAAGAGAGAAAACCCCAAAAGCTTCAATTCCTCATTCTCGATTATCCGTCCGTCAAATCAACTCAATCTTTCCGCCAATCTTCATCTCTTGAGGTGGGTTCTTAGTTAGAAACTTATTTCTTTGATTTTGGTTGAGTTTTAGAGATTTTGTGGTTAGGGCTAAATTGGAAAATCTAAGAAAAATCAGAAGCTTAACGGTTAAAACTCGATTAAAACATAACTAAAATACTCATATGATGTTTATGAACACGTTTGATTATGTTTTTCTGTAATGGTTGACGTTTGGGAGAGATTTGCTATGGGAGAAGTGTTTTCCCGTAAGGCTGGAACTTCCTAAACTGGTATAGCTCGCTCAGCGAGCATACCTCGCTCAACGAAAGTTCCAGGGCGATTTTCGCTCACCGAGACCTGTAGGTTCCAACCTGGGTTTTTATTTCGTAACTTTTGATCCGGGTATCCGATTTTAACGTTCCACATATCGTTTCGAAGCCAATGATAAAATCTATATTTTGAGATCTAGAAATGTTAGTTCCACCCGACTTTCACCCGACTATTTGATTAAAAGGTAACGAAACGTAATTATGGAATTGTGAGTCAAAGATAATGAATGGTGAGACTTGTGAGACACCTAAGAGTTCATAGACTAATAAGAATTTAGGATCGCGCTTGATTGTGTTTCCCTTTGTTAGCTTGAGATGGGTATTACATTGAGTCCCACGGGAAGCGAGTGTTAGCTTGAGGTGGGTATTACATTGAGTCCCACGGGAAGCGAGAGTTAGCTTGAGGTGGGTATTACACTGAGTCCCACGGTAAGCGAGAGTTAGCTTGAGGTGGGTATTACATTGAGTCCCACGGGAAGAGAGAGTTAGCTTGAGGTGGGTATTACATTGAGTCCCACGGGAAGCGAGTGAAAACTTGAGATGGGTATTTCATTGAGTACCATGAGAAGTCTAGTGGTTCATACTGGAGGTGGGTGTTCCACTGAGTCCCACGGGAAGTCTTGTACGATGTATTGCTGGGTAGTTCCGTTTAGACATTGGTTATTTTTTAAAGGAACCTTTGTACTCGTAGAATTGTTATGCTTGACCCTTAGAGCTGGGAGAACTCTAAGATAGGGAACCCACTGAGATGTTTTATCTCACCCCATGTTGATGTTGTTATTTCAGGAACTTCTTGTTCTGCTAAGGGTAAGGAAAAGGCGACTTGATTATCCTTACTAGTTGATGGCTTAGTCTTCCGCTATGGATTTTTTAGATCTTCTGATCTAGTTCTTAGATCTTTTTGTAGTTGAACATCTTGTACTATTTTATAGCCTTTTTTAGTACCTTATGTTGTAGTGGCTATATTTATACAATGTGTTGCTAAGAACTTATTTGTATTTCAGTACCAAATTATTAATATTATATATGAAAAATATGCTTTATGTATGTCTTTTGTATATGGGTATTACAGTTGGTATCAGAGCAGGTCGTATCCTCGACCTAGCCTTGAAATATTATAAGTGTTTCCTTCCGTTCATACACGTTGACTTGCGATAGGACTAAATGTTATGTTTATGGTATTGAGCCTGATCAACTTAATCATTTTTTGATGACATTTAGGAAATATGGCTGGTAGACGTGGAACTCGTGCTCGACCCAGTGTCACTCCTCCCGGTAGCCATGGGAATTCTCCTATGTTCCAATTTATATAGCAGATGCAACAACAACAGCACCAATTCATGCAAGAAATGATGCATCAAATGAGTGGGGGCCTTCACCCTCACGTGGTTGCTCCTGGAGCTGTGGGAGGAGCATTTAGAGACTTCTTCCGCATGAACCCCCAAGAGTTTCATGGTGGATTGGATCCGGTTAAGGCTCACGAATGAGTGAATAGAGTAGAGAGGATATTCCAGATTGTGATTTGTAGTGAAGAAGACAAGGTGACCTTTGCGTCACATTTGCTAAAGGGTCCTGCTTCTAGGTTGTAGGAAAATGCTTCCAATTTGATGATGGTGCAAGGGATTCCGAGGGTATGGCAGCAATTTAAGACAGTTTTTTATGGATAACCATTTCCCGAGTTTCTTGAGGACACAAATGGAGTTCGAATTTAACAATTGAGGCAAGGGAGCATGATTGTGGCTAGTTATGCTGAGAAGTTTGAGAACATGGCGGCCAACTCTAGGCAGGCTATGTATGCTCTTGATGAAAGGTGGAAAATTGACCAGTTCTTATTTGGGCTAAGGGCCGAAATCTCGTATAGTGTCTCTCAAAGGGAGTTCACTACCTACTCTGAGATGTTGAGACAATGCTATGTTGCAGAACATAGTTTGATGGAAGTGCATATAGAGGCAAGTGCCGGAAGGTCGGTTCAAGGAGATAGGGGAGAGCTAGTCAATATTTTAGGCCGAGGCCTCAACCCTTCAAGGGGAAACAGGTGTCGATTTCTAGATCCAGTGCTCCTCCTTCTTGCTCCCGATACCATAAGAATCATTTTGGTAGATGCAATCCGGGTGCCGTGGTTTGTTTCCTTTGTCAGAGAGAAGGACATTTTTCTATAGATTGTCCCTAGATGAAGGACCAAGTGCAAGCAAGAGTTTATACTATGGATGTTAGGAAGGCGAAGGGCGACAATTCAGTGATTGCAGGTAATTGTCTTGTTAACAATCATCCTTGTCTTGTTTTATTTGACTATGGAGCTACACATTCTTTTATATCTACTAGTTGTACGAAGCGACTTGGGTTGCGACTATATCCTTTGTCTCCTCCAATGGTGGTTACTACCGCTATGGATGAAACTGTTCAGACGTCGCTTAATGTGAGAATTGTACGTTGTCCGTGGATGGTAGAATCGTTCAGATTGATCTCATTTGTTTGCCCCTTATGAAAATTGATGTTATCCTGGGAATGGACTTGTTGTCTGCTAATTTTGTGTTTATTGGATGTGAAGAAAAGTTGATCCTCATTCCCTCCGTTGAAGCGCCTTCGAAAGACGTATTGACAAAGATCTTAGAAGGTATGGTTGGAATGGTAAATTTTCTGTTTGAACAAGAGAAATTTGTTTTGCTTGTCCTTACTAATGAGGAGAGTAATGACCGGCAAGTTTTGAACATTCCGATAGTTTGTGAATTTCCCGATGTTTTTCCTGAAGATGTCACTTCCTTACCTCCGGTGAGGGAAGTTGAGTTCTCAATCGACCTGATATCGAGAATGGCTCCTATATTCGTTTTTCTTATCGGATGGCTCCGCTCGAGTTGAAGGAGTTGAAGGATCAATTGGAGGATTTGATGGCAAAGCATTTTGTAAGGCCTAGTGTTTCACCGTGGGGAGCTCATGTGTTATTGGTAAAGAAGAAAGATGGTGGTATGCGGCTGTGTATCGATTATCGTAAGTTGAACAAGGTCACAATCAAGAATAAATACCCCTTACCAAGTGTCGCTCCCACTAAAATACACCCGGGTCAGATAAGGTACAGACGCGAACGGTCGGCGAAAGGAGGACACAAGGGTGAACTGAAAAGAGTCTCCAGCTAGGCATTTTTATCCCGAAGGAAAGGTAATGCTGCATAAACCTAGAAATATATGGACAAGACGGTCGCGAACCAGAGAAACTGAGAAAGGGGGTTGTCGCTCCCACCAAATGAGGTCAGGTCAAATGGGGTACAGACGCGAAGGGTCGGTGAAAGGGAGAGAGAACACACAAGGGTGAACTCAAAAGACAAGAGTCGCCAGCTAGGCATTTTTATCCCGAAGGAAAGGTAATGCTGCATAAACCTAAGGAAAGATATGGATAAGACGATCGTGAACCAGAGAAACTGAGAAAGGGGGTTGGTTACAACTTGGGAAGGTATTAGCACCAAGATTGTCCGCCGTACTCGACGGGATCCACGCTTAAAAGATTTGTGTTTTAAAGGGGTAGTGTCAGTGCAATTTGTGTATCAAAGCTGGAAAAGAATGCAAGTGTCAGTGTAAAAGAAAAGTGAAGTGTATAAGAGAAGTGTTAGTGGGAGGACAAGAATGAAATGCTCAAGACTATGAGGCTTAAAGAATAATGCTGGAAGAGGGGGAATATACAGAGAATTTTTGTTCGATAACTGTCAAGTTATGCCTACGTATCCTCTCGTGCAATGAGGAAGTCAGAACACTGTAGTTCGACTCAAAGAGATTGAAAGATAAATTGACTTGTGAACTGCTTGCTTGTCTATGCTCAAGTGTATGACCTGTCTGGCTAGGGTGCTAATTGTCTTGCATTAGACGGAAGAAGCAAGTTCTCGTTTATGAGTGAATGAGATGAGAAAAGAATCCCGGGGGAGACGATTATTGTTTGTTTTTTGTGTTTTCAATATTTTATTACTTTTTGAAATTGTCATAAGAAAATGAGCTTAAGCCTAAACCAAGGGTTATTAAACTCATCACATCCTCCCTCTGATTAGGGGTAATGAGAATACCTCAAGCATGAAGTAAGCACCTCACACTTAATCACCGTGGTGTAGGATTAAGATCATTAACCTACTTGTATTATTTAGATGTTTTTTTGTGTTTTTGTTTAGTGTTATGTAATGAGATTAAGCCATAATCAGGGATTTAATGGGCTCATTACACCATCCTAATAGAAGGATAATAGATGAGAACATTTAAGCTGAGGAAGGCTCCTCAACTTAATCCATGATTAGGGATTAACCTCATGACAAAACAAAGCCTTTATTAAATGGTTTTTAGTTAATGATAAGATGAAGAAATGGATTTTATGGTTTGTAAGACAACTTGAGGGGGACTTGTCCATTAACACTAGGGTTAGTCCTTCTTAACCAATTAAGGAAGAATTAGAACCCTAATGCAAGGCCCAAGTTACAAGCTTGATGTATTGATGATTATTAGATGGATTGATTAAAGGATTTAAACATATTAAGGGTTTAACACTTAGGATTAAAGTTATACACTCCATCCTAATAGAAGGATGCAGTCATAAGCTTAATTACAAAGCCTTAAAACCTTTAAGGTTTAGTCCCTAATTAAGAGATGAGAAGAGAAGACACAAGAGATGACACAAAGATAAAACTAATAGGGGACTAATCAAACCCTAATTGTTATCATACTTGGAGATCCTAGGGTTTGTGAGGCTTAAGAGAGAAAGATATTCAGGAGAAAAGCCACCAGGAGAGAAACAGATGAGAGGAGGAGAAAGGAGAGAGAAGCAAGTCAACTTACTTCACTTAGGAAGATAAGTTGCTTGGAGAAAGAAAGTAAGAGAGAGCATGAATGAACAAGCTCACTCTAAAGCAAATACAAAATGCAGAAATGATCCATAAGAGAGATGAGAAGAGATTGTGAGAAGTGAAGGAAAATTCACTTCTCCAAACAACTTACCACTTGAAAAGTTAGCAAAAGAAATGTAAGGCCATGAAAATGAGATGAAATTCCATGATGCAAGACAAAGTCAGAAGCATAAACATGACTTCAATGATGCTAAGAGATGATGCAAACACATGTCAAGAGTTGTGGATGATCATACAAGGATGTGGATGCAAATGAAGCATGCTTTGAACCATAAAAGTTCATGAAAGTTTATGTAATGCAAAGTATACAAAACATGGCAAATGGATGATGCAATGATCAAACATGATTCTAAGATGTCCTAAGATGTCTTATATGTCATATGGGTGCACAAAATGTCATGGCAAGTTCTTGAATGCAAGCAAATGGAAGATGGATGCAAAGGAAGGCAAGAATTAGGGTTTATGAACAACATGCAACACAAAAATTCAAAATCAGAAGCAAAGGGCATGACAATAAATTGAAAATGGGATCAAAGGAACCCTAACCCTACACAAGTTCACTGCCCAAAGGAGGGGACCTAACTCTTAACCTAATGGGTGTTATGATTTTTCTAAGTCAACTAGGGTTTCAAGGCACTTCAAAAGGAAAAATGCTCATTAAATTGAAAATGAAAGATAAATTCAAACCAATTTTACCCTAGAAACTACATGCTATGAAGGATGCAATGCAAGAAGAACCATCATCAAACTCTTCATGGTTAGGCAGAATGAATTTTTTCAAAATTTGGACCAAAATATTGCCTTTAAACAACTTTAATTTTAATGAAAATTGTAAAAATAGGTCAAGAACCAAAAAGAAATTTGTTTGAAGAGTGTGATAATGTTTCTAAATGTTTTAAAATGCAATGTGGATTTTTTTGTGATTTTTAAATACCTAAATGTATTTTTAATTAATTAATTTCCATTAACTAATTAAAAATTAACATTTAAATGATTTAAAATTAATTTTTAATGCAAAAAATAAAAATAAAAATATTTTTGCGTTCTGAAAATTAATGAAAGGTTTGACAAAAAATTTCATAATTTTTTAATATGTTTTGATATTTTTAAAAATTCGTGGAAAATTAATACAAAACAAATAAAATAAAAATGAAATTAAATGGAAAATGAGAAAGTCAAACAATCCAAGGGCTGTGGTTCAAACTCAAGGGGGCGGGAATTAGCTACGCGCGCGAACGAACGGCCAGAATTCAAACTTCCCTAATTATGATTAAACCCTAATCCTGAACCCTAATCACTTTCAGATGACCGGAACAGTGTTCCGGTCATCTTCTCCGGCCAACCATTTCACCAATCTCACTCAATACGCATCAAAACTTCATCAAACTCTCCATAATCAACCCTTAAACATCACTGAATTTAAACCCCACCCCAAAAATCATTTATTTTCCATGAATCAAAAGAATCAAATCAAAACGCATTTCACGGGCAAAGTTTCAGAACAACATAACATTCTCAAAAACTCAATCATTTTCAAAAATAAAAGCATCAACATGATCAGGGCAACATGAGGAACAAGTTTATAACCTAAAATCAAGCTTCTGGAAAATTTGTTCATAAGGTTACCTGAGTTGAAGCTTTCGAAAGTGACACTGTTTGGCTGCTTCTTTGCTTCAAAACTTCTCTAATGATCTCCCCCAAGTGTTTTTGATGCTTAGCTGAAGTTTTTGTGGCCTTAAGATGAAGATTGCAGAAGCTCAGTTTGTGCAAGGTGGAAATCGTATTTCTGATTGTGGGCTTTTCAGGGCAAATTGATGGTTGGGAAATGATCAGAGGGTTAGGGTGAGTTGTTCTGTGGAATTTGTTTTGAGGTTTGAAGCTTGTGTGATGAGTTTCAAAGAAAGATGCATATGAGAGGATTTTGGTGAATGTTGTGCTATGAGAGGTTTAAGCTTCCAAGATTGTGTGAAATGTGATCCATGAGGCATGTATGTGAAGCTGTGATTGGTCAGAGTAGTTGGTGTGGCTCAGTTTGATTGGTATGGGCAAAATGCAAAAAGTCATGACTTTGTGTACTTGAGGTATGGCTCGGGTCAGAGGGAGATTAGGGGCATGGCTGGGCTCAGCATAGATCAAGGAAGGCCCTTAGATTGTTTTTGTGCAGCTGTAATGGCTAGGGCAAGTGGTAGCATGGTTCTTGAAATGTTCCCCCTTTTGGAAGTCTTTGTGAATCAAGGCCAAGAAACCTCTAAACTCTTGGGAAAATTGCAGCCAAATGGGTCATGTGAAGTTGTTATGATTCCTTGAACTCACTTAGCAACTAATTCAAGCATAAAAGGTTCCTTTTGCAAAGATTCAGATTTTGAAGCTTCATGAGAAAATGCCTTATGTAACTTGCAATTCAAGGCATAGAAATGAGGAATCCTTTGGGCCATTCTGATTTTTAGGCATTGCATTGTGTTTGTATGATGATTAGAAGTCACTTTGAAGTCACATTTTGCCTTGGCATGAAGTTTTGCAACTTTCCTCCTTTGGTGCATAAGTGAAATTTCATGATTTTTCCCAACTTTGGCAAGCCATAACTTTTGATCCAAAATGAATTAAAATGAGTTCTTGTACTTTTTGAAAAGGGAATGATCCAATCTACAACTTTCATGACCAAAGTTTTCTCATTTGAAGCATTTTTGAATCAAAAAGAGGAGGTTGAAAAACTTTCCCAAAATGGCAAGTTTACATTATAAGTCACTTTCCCAAAAAGGCAACTTTGCAAATGGCTTGAAATTATTCAATTTTGTGAACTTCAAACATCTTCTATGATCAAATAAAGATCATACACATTCAAAATGATGGAGAACACCCTTTGGTTGTGTCATTGGGGGCCTCAGATGCCCTGATTTTGCACTGACTTGCTCAAGAAGTCACCTTTTGATCAGATGCCTTCCCCATTGAATTTCTTCATGAAAATTGATATGCATGATCCTCATAACATATAGAGGCCAATAGAAACAAGAATGACCAAAAAATTTGGAGTTATGGCCTCTGAAACCAAAACCCTAATTCTAGGTCATCTGTGTAGTTAAACCTGGCTCTGCTTCCATGTCTTTCTCAGTTCTTGTGATTTCTTGACCTCCTTGATCTTTTGAGGATATAATATGATGATTGAACATACATGGACCCCTTTGAAGTGATTGATGACCTTTTAAGTGGCTCAAATAGCTCTTGGATTTCTCAGATCACAAACCCTAGATGTAGATGACTTAGAACCAATGCAGTGAAGCAAAAATGCAATATGAGATGATATTGTTGAACCTATGCTATATGAAAAGATCACAAGCCATGGTGAAATGAGTGAGGGCAAATTTGGGGTGTTTACAGCTGCCCCTATTCAAACATGAGTTAGTTGTGTAGGATGTAAGCATCGGCTTAACAGGCAAACAAGATAACTTGTGGTTGAATACCAAAGACATTCCAAAATTTGCACTCACTGAATGAAGAAGAAAAGGGATATAGATTGCAAAAGGAAGGAAAGTATGCTATAAGATGCGGGCGACGGAGGACGACCGTCGAGCAGAGGACGACTGCTGAGGATGAAGGAATGACGGGGACGGCCGACATGCTAGGGATATAAGAGATTATGATGGGGACGGCCATCAAGCAAAGAAATAAGATTTTCTGGGGATTAAAGGTAAATGACGGGGACGACCATCGGGTTCAAGGTATGAATGAAATAAATGATGAGGTACGGTCATTAGAGGTGAAGGACGATCACCTAGCAGGGGACGGCTACTCTGTTGGGGATAAGATGAGGAACGGTCATCTAAGGTGAAGGACGATCACCTGGCAGGGTACGGCTGCCGAAAATGTCACAACATAGGACGAATGCCGGATAGAAAAGGTCGACAATGGGGACGGCCATCGGATCAGCATGATGAAGGACGATCATCAAGAGGTGAAGGACGATCACCTAGCAGGGTACGACTGCTCTCAGGGTTTATCATGACATAGGGTGAATGTCAGATAACAGAACCAACGATGGGGACGGCCATCGGATAAAATGATGAAGGACGATCATCAAGAGGTGAAGGATGATCACCTAGCAGGGGACGGCGGCCAAGAATATCACGACATAGGACGAATGTCGGATAGAAAGGGGTTCTAATGAATATAGACTTCGCTGGGAATGATGAAGGACGATCATCAAAAAGGTGAAGGACGATCACCTGGCAGGTGTCGCTCCCGACAAATGAGGCTAGGTCAAATGAAGGTACAGACGCGAACGGTCGGCAAAGGGAACAGTGAGAACACACAGCCGTGAACTCACTGGAGAATGAATAGAGTCGCCAGCTAGGCATTTTTATCCCGGAGGAAAGGCAATGCTGCATAGGCCTAGAAAGAGATGGATAAGACGGTTGCGAACCAGAGAGACTGAGAAAGGGGGTTGGTTACAACCTGGGAAGGTATTAGCACCCAGATTGTCCGTCGTACTCGACGGGATCCACGCTTAGAAGATTTGTGTTTTAAAGGGGTAGTGTCAGTGCAATTTTGTGTGAAAAATAGCTGGGAAAGAATGTACAGGTGTCAGTGTGAGAGAAGTGTGAAGTGTAGTATGAAAGTGTCAGTGTGAGGAAGGAGTATGCTCATGACCATGAGGCTTGAAGAATAATGCTGAAAGGAGGGGGAATGTACAGAGACTTTTGTTCGATAACTGTTAAGTTATGCCTACGTATCCTCTCGTGCAATGAGGAAGTCAGAACACCGTAGTTCGACCCAAAGAGACTGAAAGATGAATTGACTTGTGAACTGTTTACTTGCCTATGCTCAAGTGTATGACCTGTCTGGCTCAGGTGCAAACTGTCTTGCATTAGACGGAAGAAACAAGTTCTTGATTGTGAGTGAAGGTGGTGAGAAAAGAATCCCGGAGGAGACGATTATTGTTTGTTTTTGAGTTTTCAGTCTTTTATTGCTTTTGAATTTTGTCATAAGTTAATGAGCTTAAGTCTAAACCAATGGGTTAGTAAACTCATCACATCTTCCCTCTGATTAGGGGTAATGAGAGTACCTTAAGTGTGAAGTCAGATTCTCACACTTAAACACCTTTGATGTAGGATTAAGATCATTAACCTACTTGTGATTATTTAGATGTTTTTGGTGTTTTTGTTTAGTGTTGAGTAATGAGGTTAATCCATAATCAAGGATTAAACAGACTCATTACACCATCCTAATAGAAGGATAATAGATGAGAATGTTTAAGCTGAGGAAAGCTCCTCAACTTAATCCATGATTAGGGATTAAACTCATGACAAAACAAGCCTTTGATTAAGTGGATTTTACTTAATGGTATGATTATGAAGTGGATTTTATGATTTGTAAGACAACTTGAAGGGGACTTGTCCATTAACACTAGGGTTAGTCCTTCTTAACCAATTAAGGAAGAATTAGAACCCTAATGCAAGGCCCAAGTTACAAGTGTGGTGTCTTGATGGTTATTAAGTGAATTGATTAAGAGAGTTAAACACATTAAGGGTTTAACACTTAGGATTAAAGTTATACACTCCATCCTAATAGAAGGATGCAGGCATAAGCTTAATCACAAAGCCTTAAAGCCTTTAGGGTTTAGTCACTGATTATGAGATGAGAAGAGAAGACTCAAAGAAGATACAAAGGTAAAACTAAGAGGGGAGACTAATCAAAACCCTAATCATTGTCATGCTTGGTTGTTCCTAAGGTTTGTGAGGTTAAACAAGAAAGATCTTCAATGGAACCACCAGGAAGCAGATGAAAGGATCAAGAGAAGCAGAGCAACTTGCTTCCTTCAAGAAGTCAAGTCACTTGAGGAAAGAAAGTGAGAAGCAAAAGAAAGAGCAAGCTCAATCTCATACACAAACATAAATGCAGCAAGTATGCCTAAAAAAGAGATGAAGAGAAGTTATGAGAAGTGAAGGCAAATTCACTTCTCAGGACAACTTACCATCTGAAAAGTTAGAAAAGAAATGCAATGCAAGACAAAATGGGATGAGATGACATGATGAGAAACAAAACCAGAAGCATGTACATGATGCTAATGATGCTATGAGATGCTACAAACATGAGGCAGCACATGGAGATGATCATACAAGTTCATGAATGCAAATGAAGCAAGTTAAGGAGCATGGACATACATGAAAAGTAATGGAATGCAAATGACATACAAAATGGCAAATACATGATGCAATGATCAAACATGCTTTCAATATGTCTTATGATGTTAAATTAATCAAATGGAGGCATGGAATGTCATGGCAAGTCATGTTGTGCAAGAGAATGCAAGATGGGTGCATATGAAAGCTCAAACTAGGGTTTATGAACAATACATCAAACAAAAATCAAAATCAGAAGCAAACCCTAAGATAGAAAATTGAAAATGCCACTCAAAGGACCCCTAATCCTATTCTAAACCACTGCCCAAAGGAGAAGTCTCAACTCTTAACCAATCTCAAGTTATGATTTTTTACAAGATTCTAGGGTTCTTAGGGGTTCCAAACAAAAGAAATGCCAAACAAATTGGAAATGAGGAATCAAATCATGGCCTTTTTATCTCAAAAAACTACATGCTAAACTCAATGCAATGCAAGAAGAATCACTGTCCAACTCTTCATGGATAGGCAGAAATGATTTTTTGAACTTAGGATCAAAATAATGCACAAAAATGATTTTAATTCAAGGAAAAATTCTTAAAATGCATCAAGATCAAAAAAGAAATTTGGTTTGAAGGTTGGACAATGTTTCTAAATGTCTTAGAACATTTCATGAATTTTTTGGGGATTTTTAAATACCTAAAAGTATTTTTAATAAATTAATTTTCATTAATCAATTAAAAATAATCTTTTAAACATTTAAAAATACTTTTTTAATGATAAAAATAAAAACAAAAATATTTTTGTGTCATGAAAATTATTGAAACTCATGAGAAAAAGTTTCATAATTTTTAAGACATTTTTGCTATTTTAAATAAATTATGCAAAACAAATGAAAAGAAATGAAATAAAAATGAATTTTAAATGAATTAATGAGAAGTCAGCTAATCCTAGGGACCAGATTCAAAGTTACACGCGCGGGAGTTGACTTGGCGCCAGATCTCACGACCAGAATTCAAATTTCGCTAATCAATGCTTATGCCCTAATCTTGCCGTTAAACACATTCAGATGACCGGAACAGTGTTCCGGTCATCTTCTCCGTTCACCCCAAAATGCTAACTCTCTACACACGTATCTAAAATGAAATCTAAGAACACAGGAATGATCCCCACTCACTCACGAACCAAAACCCCAACTCAAAACAAATTTATCATTCCTACAATGGCTGAATCGAAGCAATCTATTTCTAGGGCAAAAAGTTTCAGGAAGCAATTAAATCCTCATTTCATCACCATTTTCAAAACTAAAAGCATCAGGATAATCAGTGAAGCATGGAGAACAAGTTTAGAACATAAAAAATGATTTCTGGAAAAATATTTCTTGAGCTACCTGAGATTCGAAGCTTTCACTTCAGCCACTTTCTGACCTCCTCTCTTGGTGAAATCTACTCCTTATGACCTCTTGATGATGCTTGAATGTTCAGGAGAAATTTATATTGGCTGGATGAAGAGTTTGAGTAACTTCTGCTCAAGCTCAGTTGAACATGGCAATGGTGATTCAGGCTATTCCTGGCAAGGGTGAAGGGTTGTTTGTGGTCCAGATGATGAGTAGAGAAGGTTTATGGAGTTTGTTTGGATGTTTGTGAGCTGTGGAGAGAGTTTCGAATGAAACTGCAAGTTGGGGTGAAAATGGTGAAATGGAGTTATGGCTTGTTTCAGGCCTGGTTCTTGGTTGCTTTGGGCTCAATGAAGCATGATGAGCTGATTGGTGAAAATGGTTTGAATGTTTTATGGCTGGGCAGAGAGATTCGAAGCAATTTGCAAAATGGTGTGTTCTTGTGTATGTGATGGTGTGTCTTGTTTCAGCCTTGCTTCCTGAGTGTTATGGCCAGCATTTTCCTTGCATAAAGAACTCCCATTGGTCAGGTGATGTGACTTGGCCTGCTGTGATTGGGATGTCCACTTTTGCAAAATGTCAACTTGTTTGTAAGAGAGGCATGGGCTTGGTTCTAGCTTGGTACAAGGGCTAGGGCTGGCGCAGCATGGTGTGGTGAGAGACTATGGCTGGTTCAAAGGCCAAGGCAGCAAGTGGTGAGAAGCATAATGATGGTTTTGCAAGTTGTTACTTTTTGGAACTTCATGAGAAAAAGTCTTGTTACATGAACCATGAACATGTGATCTTTGGTTCAATTCTGATTTTTAGGTCACATAGAATGTTTGTGTCATGGTTTGATGTCAACTAGAGGTTACAATTTGCCTTGGTTCATGATTTTGCAAAATTTCCATTTGAAGCATGTCTTGAAAATCAATGATTTTTGCCAACTTTGTCACACCATAACTTTTGATCCAAGAAGAATTAGATCATGTTCTTGTACTTTTTGAAAAGGGAAAAATGTGATCTACAACTTTTATGACCAAGGTTTTTTTATTTGAAGCTTTCTTGGATCAAAAATCAAGGCTTGAAAAGTGACCTAAAATGACATATTCTTGAAAAGTCAACCATGCCCTAAAAAGTCAACATTGCAAAAACTTCAAATTCTTGATTTTTGTGAACTTCAACCTTCTTCCATGATCAAATAAAGATCATATACACTCAAAATGATGAAGATCACCCATTGGTTGGGTCATTGGGGGCCTCAGATGCCCTGATTTTACACTGACTTGTCTGAAAAGTCAACTCTTGATCAGATGACTTCCCCATGGAATTTCTTCATGAAACTTGATATGCATACTCCCGATACCATATAGAGACCAATGGAAACAAGAATGACCAAAAAAATTGGAGTTATGGCCTCTGAAACCAAAACCCTAATTTTAGGTCAACTATGTAGTCAAACTTGGCTCTACATCCACACCAATCCCAATTCTTGTGATTCTTTTGCAATCTTGACCTTGAGATGGTGTAATATGATATAAGAACACACATGAACCCCTTTGAAATTATTGGTGGCCTTTGGAGTGGCTCAGGAGCTCTTGGATTGCTCAGCTCACAAACCCTAGGTGCAGATGACTTTGAATCTATGCAGTGACTCAAAATGAGATATGAGATGATATGATTGTGTTTATGCATATGAAATGATCACAAGCCATGGGGTGAATGGGTGAGGGCAAATTTGGGGTGTTTACAGCTGCCCCTATTCAATCATGAGTTAGCTGTGCAGGATGTAAGCAACGGCTTAACAGGCAAACAAGATAACTTGTGGTTGAATACCAAAGACAGTCCAAAATTTGCACTCACAGAATGAAGAATAAAGTATATTGTAAAGTGTGGGCGACGGAGGACGACCATCGAGCAGAGGACGACTGCTGGATAAAGAGCAATGACGGGGACGGCCGACATGCTGGGGAAAGTGCTGAAAATAAAGCAATGACGGGGACGGCCGACATGCTGGGGATAAAAGTAAAGCCAAGACGGGGACGGCCGACTAGCTGGGGAAAAAGGTAAAGCTAAGACGGGGACGGCCGACTAGCTGGGGAAAAATAAAATTATGATGGGGACGGCCATCAAGATAAAGTAAAATTCTCTGGGAGTTAATGAAACATGACGGGGACGGCCATCAAGTTCATAAAGTAACCAACGATGGGGACGGCCATCGGGCTAAAAAGAAAAGGGACCACGACGGGGACGGCCATCGGGTTAAAGAATAAATGAAATAAACAGATGATGGGGTACGGCCACCAAAGGTGAAGGACGATCACCTAGCAGGGGACGGCTGCTCTGTTGGGAATAAAAGAAGTATGATGGGGACGACCATCAAAGGTGGAGGACGACCACCTGGCAGGGTACGGCTGCCGAAAATGTCAACGATGGGGACGGCCATCGGATAAAAGGTCAACGATGGGGACGGCCATCGGACGAGCATGATGGAGGACGACCATCAAGAGGTGGAGGACGACCACCTAGCAGGGGACGGCTGCTCTCAGGGTTTCTCATGACACAGGACGAGTGCCAGATAACCAAAAATCAACAATGGGGACGGCCATTGGATAAAATGATGAAGGACGATCATCAAGGGGTGGAGGACGACCACCTAGCAGGGGACGGCTGCTAAAATCAACGATGGGGACGGCCATCGGATGAGCATGATGGAGGACGACCATCAAGAAGTGGAGGACGACCACCTAGCAGGGTACGGCTGCTCTCAGGGTTTATCATGACACAGGACGAGTGTCAGATAAGAAGGAAAATTTGCTTTGTTGGCGATCTACTGGGGAATAGTAAACACGGACGAGTGTTTATCCAAGAAACAAAAGGTATAAGTGTTTGGTATTGTGTATAGATTAAAGATGCGGACGAGCATCCCTAAGACTATGATACGGACGAGTATCATGTAGAAACAAATACTGACACATGTTCAAAGATGATGATACGGACGAGTATCAACGGGGTAACAAAGAACACGGACGAGTGTTGTATCTGAAGGGACTCTTCTGGGGAATAGTAGACACAGATGAGTATCTATATTCAAGAAGACACGAGTGCTTGACACGGTGTATGGATTAAAGATGCGGACGAACATCCTTAAGACTATGATACGGACGAGTATCATGTAAAAACAAAACTCTTGACGCATGTTCAGAGATGATGGTACGGACGAGTACCAACTGGTTAACAAAGAACAAGGACTAATGCCGAATCTGTGGGGATATGAAAGTATATACAAGATACGGACGAGCATCTGTATGAGTGTGACATGAGTAGTGAGTAAGAGTATTGCATAGATGAGTGTTTATCCGCTGGGGAGAGTGACACGGACGAGTGCCAAAAAAAGAGGAGAGTATAATATGAACAAGTATATTGGTTGTAAAAGTGTAAGCGACTACGCTGGGGATATGACACGGACGGGTGTCGAGAAAGTGTGTATAAGTATATGTGAGTGCAAAGGGGATGTCTTTGGCTTTCTGCTGGTGATTTGACACGGACGGGGGTCAGGACGTATTTGTAATACGGGTGGTGTTGTTTGCAAGGAGTGTTCAGGCGACCTGATGGGGAAAGGTGGCACGGACGGGTGTCACAATGAGTATGTACTGGTGTTTGTGGATTGTGAGGCAACTGCTTTTGCTGGGGACCCTGGTGGGGACTCTGGGGGAAAGTATTCTGCATTCTGATGAATGGTTACTGGTCACAAGTGCTGATTCAAACACGGCTTATGATTATGCTATGTGTTGGATTTTTGCCGCAATGCTCCGTGTTAAAACGGAATGCTACGCTTTGGGGTAAATATGATGCAAATGCTATGATTGTGCAAAGATACCAAACCGGGATCCGAGTCCCACTGCCGCGAAGATCTTCGATCGATCTACTTGAAATGGACATCCCAGCTGGGGGTGAGATCATTAGTAGATCTGATGATATGATATCTGCTTGGGGATAAGGGTCATTGGTAGACCCATCCGTGTAAATGAGAGACCCAGCTGGGGTTTGTAGAAGCTTTCTTCACTCTGTTGTGATTCCTTCGTGCGTTGCTCTTCTGGATAGAGGCTGAGGATTCTGTGGGGAGATGGTTCCCTGACTTTTGTGTATTTCAGCTGAGGATAAAAGGCAACTCGGCTGGGGAGAGAAGGAGGAATCACTGAAAGACCTCCCTAAGGATTCTTTTGAAGAGGATCCTTGACTCAGCCGGGGATATATGTGCCTTTTGCGATGCCTGGCAATTCTGATGGGGATAAGTAGTAAGCGGCAATCTCAGCTGGGGAGAGTCACGGGAGGCAACTCAGCTGGGGAGAAAGCACCTCAGGTGCCACAATTGAGTGTTGATTTGCCAGTTTGCTGGGATGAGGCTTACATGCCCCAAGTAGCGTTCGGGATACCTGCAATCCTGAAAAAGATAGAGAAACGCACAAGATAATCCCGAGGTATCCTTTACTGGATTCCGTCATAGGAGTTTAGATACTTCTGAGAGTAAGCATATTTCCTGCAAGCATGTTTTTATTTGAAGATAAGCATCTGTATTCTTATGCAATCAGTTTTTTCTTTTAAGACATCAGACATTTTTTGCAAATAAAATGTACAAAACGAGACATGACTGAAAATCTGATTTTATTAATTCAATATGCCCTGAATTGGCGAGATACAGTCAAAGGAACATATCCCCTGAAATGAGGAGATTGTTATAAATTGAGAAACAAAATATTGGCAGTGTTGATGACGCTTTAAGGAGTTTCCTCTTCCACTATGACTCGTATGACTTTTTGACGTTCTTCTCATCTTGCTTTCTGAAGAATGTTGATTCTGATTGAAGCTTGGTCCTCTCGAAGCTTACCAAGTTGTAGGTGATACAGACGAATTCAGAATGCAGTTGTTCGCTTGTTCCCTTATTTTGCATGGATCGCCCTTTCGGGTTTTCAATCCATCGGGATACCCATTTTTGCCTGAGCTGTCCAATGCGGCTTTTCAACTCAGCGGGTGTACATTTTTGTTTATTTTCCCTTACTTTTGCCCGAGTCTTTTATTCTGTTTTTGACTCGCCGGGATGCCCTATTTTTGCCTGGACTTACATTCTGTTTTTATGTCCAGCGGGTCGTTTTACGCGAAGTATTTTTTAACTGCATCTGAATTCACAGGGGACGGGAAATTTTCACCATCCATGGTGCTGAGCATCAGTGCTCCACCAGAGAAAACTTTCTTTACCACAAATGGTCCTTCATAATTTGGAGTCCATTTGCCCCTGTGGTCTGTATGAGGAGGGAGGATTCTTTTCAGCACAAGATCTCCCACTTGGTACTCTCGGTGCCTGACTTTCTGATCGAAGGCCTTCTTCATTCTCTTTTGATATAACTGCCCATGACAGATTGCAGCCAACCTTTTTTCTTCGATCAAACTCAGTTGCTCGTATCGGGACCTAACCCATTCTGCTTCGTTCAGTTTAACATCCATTAGTATTCGTAGAGAGGGTAATTCAACTTCAACTGGTAGGACTGCTTCCATACCATACACAAGTTGATACGGTGTTGCCCCAGTGGATGTCCTGATTGACGTGCGGTACCCATGCAAGGCAAACGGTAGCATTTCATGCCAGTCTTTGTAGGTGACTACCATCTTCTGCACAATCTTCTTGATATTCTTGTTTGCTGCCTCAACAGCGCCATTCATCTTTGGCCTGTAAGGAGAAGAATTGTGATGTTGGATCCTGAAGTCCCGACACAGCTCTGCCATCATTTTGTTGTTTAGATTGGAACCATTATCAGTAATGATTCGCTCGGGAACTCCGTACCGACAGATGATATCTCTTTTCAGAAATCTGGCTACCACTTGTCTTGTGACGTTTGCATATGAGGCTGCTTCAACCCACTTGGTGAAATAGTCGATGGCGACCAGGATGAATCTGTGGCCGTTTGAAGCAGTTGGCTCGATCTTGCCAATCATATCAATGCCCCACATGGCAAGGGGCCATGGTGAAGACATCACATTCAAAGGATTGGGAGGCACATGCACCTTATCTGCATAGATCTGACATTTGTGGCATTTTCTGGCATAGGCACAACAGTCTGCATCCATTGTGATCCAGTAATAACCTGATCTTAGCAACGTTTTAGCCATGGCATGCCCTCCAGCATGGGTACCAAAAGATCCTTCGTGCACTTCATGCATCAACAAGTCTGCTTCTGTCTTATCAACACATCTGAGGAGTACCATATCAAAGTTCCTCTTGTATAAAGACCCATCAGTGTTCAGAAAGAAACTACCAGCAAGCCTTCTCAAAGTCTTCTTATCATTGGAAGATGCCCCAGGTGGGTATGTTTGATCCTCCAAGAAGCATTTAATGTCATGGAACCAAGGCTTATCATCTTTAACAACATCTGCTGCGAACACATATGCTGGTCTGTCAAGCCTGGATACTGAAATCTGAGGTACAAAGTTGGCAGACTGAACTTTGATCATGGATGAAACGGTTGCCAGAGCATCTGCAAACTGATTCTCGTCCCGAGGGATATACTCAAGCTTGACCGTTGTGAAGAAGGTCAATAAAATCCTTGTATAATCCCTGTAAGGTATCAGATGGTCCTGGTGGGTGTACCATTTGCCATTGGTTTGATTGATTACCAGAGCTGAATCTCCGAATACGGTCAATGTCTTGATCCTGAGGTCAATGGCTTCCTCAAGACCCATAATGCAGGCTTCGTATTCAGCTTCGTTGTTAGTGCAGTTGAAAGTGAGTTTTGCCGAGAAAGGCATGTGAACTCCTTTAGGTGTAATGAGTACTGCACCAACACCACGACCATTCATGTTAACAGCCCCATCAAACATCATAGTCCATTCTTCTTCCGGGTCAGGCCCTTCAGTGTGAACAGGCTCTTCATGATCTTTTGCTTTAATGAACATGATGTCTTCATCAGGGAAGTCAAATCTCATAGGCTGGTAATCATCAATGGGTTGCTCAGCAAGATATTCAGACAATACACTGCCCTTGATGGCTTTTTGAGATGTGTATTGGATATCGTATTATGTGAGAATCATCTGCCATCTTGCAACCCGTCTGGTAAGTGCTGGCTTCTCAAATATGTACTTAACTGGGTCCATTTTTGAGATCAATAGGGTAGTGTGGGTCAACATATACTGTCTCAGTCGGCGAGCAGCCCACGCTAAAGCACAGCAAGTTTTCTCGAGCAGTGAATAACGTTGTTCACAGTCGGTAAACTTTTTGCTTAGGTAGTATATTGCATACTCTTTTCGACCAGACTCGTCATGCTGGCCCAGCACACACCCCATTGACTCTTCTAATACTGTCAGGTACATTATCAGAGGTCTTCCTTCAACTGGAGGCATAAGGATTGGAGGTTCTTGTAAGTATTTTTTGATCTTGTCAAAAGCCTTCTGGCAGTCTTCGTTCCACCTGACCGTCTGTTCTTTCCTTAACAGCTTGAACAAGGGTTCACAGGTTGCTGTAAGGTGAGATATGAACCGTGAGATGTAGTTCAATCGTCCTAAGAAACCTCGAACTTCTTTTTCTGTCTTCGGTGCAGGCATCTCTTGGATGGCTTTGACTTTATCAGGGTCAACTTCAATCCCTTTCTCGCTTACAATAAAGCCCAACAGCTTACCAGATCTCACCCCGAATGTGCATTTGTTGGGGTTCAACTTCAGTTGGTACTTCCTCAGACGCTTGAATAGTTTCAGCAGATTTACCAGGTGGTCTTCTTCTGTGAGGGACTTGGCAATCATGTCATCCACATAGCATTCGATTTCCTTATGGATCATATCGTGGAATAATGTCACCATAGCCCGTTGATACGTGGCACCAGCATTCTTCAGTCCGAATGGCATCACTTTGTAACAGAACGTGCCCCAGGGTGTGATGAAGGTTGTCTTCTCCATGTCTTCAGGTGACATCTTGACCTGATTGTATCCCGAAAATCCGTCCATGAAGGAGAATACCGAGAACTGAGCCGTATTATCCACCAATACATCAATGTGAGGTAATGGGAAGTCATCTTTCGGGCTGGCTCTGTTCAGATCCCGGTAGTCAACACACATCCTTACTTTGCCGTCTTTCTTAGGCACAGGTACTATGTTAGCAACCCACGGTGGATAGCTAGTTACAGCAAGGAACCCGGCGTCCCATTACTTTTGTACCTCTTCCTTGATTTTCATAGCCATGTCTGGACGAGTACGGCGCAACTTCTGTTTGACTGGTGGGCATTCCTCCCTCAACGGCAGCTTGTGCACAACAATATCGGTGTCCAATCCTGGCATATCCTGATAAGACCAAGCAAACACATCCACATACTCTTGAAGCAGATCAATCAGTTGTCTCTTCACTGAGTCTTGCAGGCAGGCCCCGATTTTAACCTCTTTCACGTCTTCATCTGTACCAAGATTGATCACTTCGACCTCCTCCTGGTGAGGAATAATAACCTTTTCCTCTTGTCTCAACAACCTGGCTAGCTCTTCAGGAAGCTCATATTCTTCATCAACCCCTTCATCAGCTTGATTGATTGGATTGTCAAAGTCATACGAAGTCATAGCCGTGCTGTTGTCGGTGCAGTCTGAAAGGCACTCTCTGCAAGGGTTTAGATTGTTCATTTTAGTGATCGATTTTAATCTTGTTTAGAAAAGTGAAATGAAGTTGTCATTTTGAAAACATTGCCATTTATTTTTTGTACAAAAAGAAAAATGGAAAAACAGTGAGTGGAAAAGAAAAAGACTCATTTGCAAAAAGATGTCTGATATTTCATTGATTAATCTTGTTTGCACAAAAAGTACAGATGGCCCGATTACAAAATGAGTCTTGTCATCTTGGGCAAGATGCAAGACTTTGATGCATGCTATAAAAGTACAGGAAATAATAATTACTCTGCATGAGTAACTCTTATAATTTCCTGGGAAGACCAGTTCGAGATACTGCTCCCCGGGATCTTTGGACGAATCCAGCTTTCCAGGTTGCGTTCTTCTTCCAGCTCGTCTTCCAAACAGTTGACAGCATCAGGGGTGAGCATCCCCCCACTCACAAAGTTGGGCTCTTTCGCAGCCGCTGCTCGATCTTGTTGAGTTGGTTTGTAACCCAACCCAAACCTATCCTCTTTCTTCTCCACCGATAGGAGTTTGCCCCAGCCTTGGGCGCTTCCTTCCTCAACAACCTTCCGGGCTTGTTGGTATGATGATATTGAAGTACCAGGTACAGCAGATGTTTCATTCACATTCAAGGCTTCAAACCCCTGGCTCATTGTTTCATGGATCTCCCCATCCATTTCAATGTACTTATAAGTAGCCAGGTGGCTGACAAAAATGTCCTCCTCTCCACAGATTGTAACGATTTGACCCTCCCACTCATATTTTAACTTATGGTGAAGGGTAGAGGTTACGGCGCCAGCGGCGTGAATCCATGGCCTACCCAATAAACAGTTGTAGGCAGGCTGTATATCCATCACGTAGAAGGTAGTTTTGAAGGTCTGCGGGCCAATCGTTATGGGCAACTCAATCTCTCCCAGAACCGATCTCTTTGAACCATCAAAGGCTCTCACCACTAGGTTGCTGGGTCTCAATGCCAATCCGTCATATTCTAGCTTCACCAGGGCCTTCTTAGGTAAGACATTGAGGGATGACCCCGTGTCCACCAGCACATGGGAAAGGACAGCACCTTTACATTCCATGGTTATGTGCAAGGCTTTGTTGTGGTTGCGGCCTTCCGTTGTCAAATCAGTATTGGTGAACCCTAGTCCGTGACTAGCATTAACATTTCCAACTACAGCTTCTAGCTGATTGACAGTGATCTCTTCAGGCACGTAAGCTGCGTGCAAGACTTTGAGTAGCGCATTCCGATGGGCTTCGGAGCACATAAGCAATGATAGGATTGAGATCTTGGAAGGTGTCTGATGAAGCTGATCCACTACTTTATAATCACTCTTTTTGATGATTCTCATGAACTCATCAACCTCTTGATCGAATGGGGTTTTCAAAGCTTCTCTAACAGCTTGATCTTCCTGCACAGGGCTCTTCCCTTTTGCCTTGGCAGCAGCTTCTGCTTCGGCGATGGGTTTCTGAATTTGTGGAGCGAAAAGACGTCTGCTTCGAGTGAAGCCTCCGCCTCTTCCCACATTGTCTACTTGTGGTGCAGGGGTTGATGATTCAAAAGTGATTCTTTGTCCTTCACAGTACAGGTCAGAGCCGTAATGCCAGGGGATAGCATTACTGCTTTCATAGGGTACTGGTCCAGGCACCGTGATAGTGACTGGACTGACTGCAGTTGTGGAAGGAATCGTGATAGTCTGCGGATCGTAATAAATTGTGACCGGTGCTCTGATGGGAGCAGCACCTTCTGAGTTGTAGGCAGAGTTACTTTCAGGATCATAGAAAATTGTGACAGTTGAGACATCTTCATGATTTGTTGCTGGTGTTGTAGGAGACATTGGTGGAAGAATGGATGTTGTTGTTGTAGGAGTTTCAAAATGGAGTGGTGCTGGAGTTGTAGAAGGAACATTTGTTGATAACTGATCAGTTGAGATAATAGATGAAGTATTTGTTGATGAAACCGAAGAATTGTCAGGAACAATGGTTGTTGCAGTTGTAGGAGGTTCTGAAACCGTTGCCGATGAGATTGCTGGATTTGTTGGAAATGATGTGGTGATCTGGAGTTGGCCGCTCTGAATAAGACCATCTATGCCATTCCTCAGTTTATCGCACCCATTTACTGAGATATTGCAGTAAGCACACCCCAACTCACACCCCGGGAACATTTGACATTCCAGGAGTTGAGCCTTGATTTCTACCAACGGTGTCCGGATCTGACCCACACTGGCTATTAAATAAGACAGACGTTAATTCTGGGACCACCGTGGTTTGGCATGGGGTTCTTATTGACATTGGGTGGTGGTGCGAAATTCAGGGCCTTAGAGTCTACCAGGTCTTGTACCTTCATGTGCAGAGCTCTGCACTTTTCTGTACTGTGGCCAGGTGCGTTTGAATGGAAGGCACATCTGGCGTTGGAGTCATAGTTCCTGGGTAGACTGTTGGGATCTGGAGGTGCCAGCGTCCTTAGCTCAACTAGGTTGAGTTTCAGGAGTTGTGGCAGCAATGTAGCATATGGCATAGGGATCGGATCGATCACTCTATTAGCTTGAGATGGCCTTTGTTGGAATGGCCTTTGCTGGTTGTTGTTGTTGGTGTTGCTGTTGTTGTAATTTCTCGGAGGATACTGATTCTGTTGATGGTACTGAGGTTGTTGTTGATAGTTTTGTTGCGGAGGTTGATAGACTGGTTGAGGATGAGCTGGAGCGGGAATGGTGACTGCTGCCACTGATCTGTGAACATATTGGGGCCTGCCCCTGTTGGTGTGGATTGCATTGGTCTCGCCAGTTCTTCTTGGGCCTGCAAAAGGCTTTCTTGTACTACTGGACGAGCTTGCACCGTTGTCTGAGATCTTACCCATCTTTAACAGGCTCTCAATTCTCTCCCCGGCTATGACAACATCTGCAAAGCTAGTGGAAGAGAAAGCAGCCAGCCTGTCAATATAAGTCCCCTGAAGGGTGTTCATGAACATATCTGCCATTTCCCTTTCAGATATAGGTGGTTGAACAGCAGCAGCCAATTGCCTCCATCTCTGGGCATATTCTCGGAAACTTTCCCTCGACGACTGTGACATTCCCATTAGGAGAGTCCTGTTGGGTGCCATGTCTAAGTTGTACTGATACTGTCTGATGAAGGCCTCTGCCAGGTCCTTCCAACATCGGATAGTTGCCCTTGTCAAGTGAGAGTACCATTCTCTTGAAGCTCCTGTCAAGCTGTCTTCGAAATAGAACATCCAGAGCTTCTCATCCATTGTATAGGCCTTCAGCCTTCCCAGAAATGATTGTAAATGAGTCCGGGGGCATGAAGTCCCGTTGTATTTTTCAAAACAGGGAGGCTTGAACTTATGGGGGATCCTGACCCCGTCTACCAAGCCCATGTCCATGACGTCGAAACCCAAAGAGTTTTGAGACTCTAAGGATCTCAGCTTCTCAGCTATCTCCTCCAACCTTCTATCATAAGCTTCCTCCCCAGCACCCATTACTGTAAACTGGTTCTCTTGGGGGTCTTCTTGAAGTACCCTGGCTGCAGTGGCAGCCCCTTGAACATTTGCAGGGATGTTGACCTCAGGATGGAGGTGTGGACCAAATACAGGAGGGTTAACATGAGGTTGGACCCTTTCATTGTTGCTGGTGCCGGCAGTCCCTACATGTGGATCTTCTTGATTCTGCCTTTCCACCATGGCCCTCAATCTTTCCTGGCTCTGAGCCATGTTGTTCATTACTTCCATAAACTGAGCTATCTGTGTTCTCATTTCCAATCTTTCATTTGCCATTTGAGTCCTGACCTCTGTAAGGTCCTGCTGTACCTGATCCATTTGGATGCCCGGAAGATTGTTACGGGTTGGATAACGGTGCGGACGGTTGAGGGGAAATACCCGGCGCCGAGCAATAGTTCCTGAACATCACAACAGAGTTAGTGGCAATAAAACAAAAACCTACAAAACAAACAAAGGGTTAGCATGCAATGCAGTTATGCTTATTTGTTCTCAAGGTATCCGGCTTGGCATTCAGTTTTGACCCTTCCAGACCCTTGAAGATGCTGTTGATGTTGCTTTCGAAGCAAACTCGGATGGAACAAACTAACACATATATTACAAAAGCAAAATGGTACATAGTTTGTTAACAAATACAAGCCCTCTGAGGGGTCGAAATACATTACGGGAAAATAAAAGTACATGGAATGACAGCAACAACAAACAAATGGTCAAACACCAAGACCAAACTCATCCTCACGAACTTCCTGGAGAAGTGCTTCGGTCACAGGATCAGCCGGACGCTCCGTGAGATTCCTGATGAGGAGATTCCGGGTCGTAACAACTGCTGTTAGCTTCTTGTGCTGACCTTGGTCCTTTGACCTCTTCACTCCTGCTTTGATCTTCAGTTCTGATATTTCCCTCTGGGCTGCTGCCAGGGCTTCTTGCTGTTCTTTTGCACTAGCTTCCAGTTGCTCCATCCTGTCTTGAACTCTCTTGTCCTCTAGAGTACGAGCCTCGGTAATCCTGACCCACCGGGCCTGACTCTCCTTCAGATACAAGTCTGTCC
The DNA here is from genome assembly GCA_963966055.1 of Lathyrus aphaca. Lineage (NCBI taxonomy): Eukaryota > Viridiplantae > Streptophyta > Magnoliopsida > Fabales > Fabaceae > Lathyrus > Lathyrus aphaca. Next base: position 273,060,590 of record OZ014522.1, read on the forward strand.
TTGCTCTCTGGAACTGGGCTTCTTTGCAAGCATTCTTCAGAATTTGTTCTCCAGCTTTAGACTTTTTGATATAATCCCCAGACTTCTCAATCTTAACCAGATGCTCCACTCTCAACTTCTCCAATCTCTCAACCTCCTTCATACCATCACTCCTCTCCCGGAGGGTCTTCTGCAAAGCCTGAGTTAACTTCTCATTTCTTTCCTTCAAGCTCTCAAACTCTTCCAAACTGATAGTGGCAGGGGGTGCTGAAGATGATTCAGGCATATCTTCTATGGTAAAGGGCATTCCAGAGAATTGGGCCCTGGCACGGGACCACTCATAATATTGTGCTGATGTCACACTGTTGCACTTCCCTAGGATGGTCACTCCCTTGGTTTGAACATTATCCCAGGCCCAGGCAGCCTGCCTAAAAGTAGTCAAATTAAGCTTGTTCTCACAATAAAGGGTCTCCACCAAGTCCTGTGCCTTAGGAGTGTGGACCAATGCATAGCCCAGTTGCCTTCTGAACAGCAGAGGGTTGTAATTAATACTACCCTTAACTCCTATTAGGGGCACATTGGGAAAATGCCCACAGCTAGTGATGATATCCCTACCCTTGGCACTTTGAGTGCACCATCTGATATCGGCTGAAGTTAGAGCGGTGAGTCTCTTAGCCCAGTTTCTCTGCTGATGAGGGTTCAAAAATGCATCTGTCTTGGGTAAATGCCTGAGAAGCCAAGTGTGGAACAATGGAGCACAACATCTCACTAATCTTCCCCTCTGTTTTTCATTCCTCTGATGCACTGAATAATAGAGGTCCCCCAATAAAGTGGGCACTGGGTTCTTCAAGATGAACAGATGGATTGCATTTTTGCTAATGAATCGAGGCTCATCTGCAAACAATACAATTCCATATATACTCAAAGCCAACAAGGCACAAACAGCTTTCCACTCTCCTAAAGAAGATTTCAGGGTAGCTTGAGAGATCAAGAAATCCAGATGGAAGCCAGGGATTCCAGCTTTAGAAGTCATATGCTGCTCAATCAGGACAGGTTCCAGATGCAAAGCCTTGGCTATTTCTCCATTACCAGGAAAGACCATCTCAGGGTTGAAAGGGATTCCACCCCTGATAGGCAAACCAACCAATGAGGAGTACTCTTCTAATAGAGGGCCCAACTGAAAGTCTTGGAAAGTGAAACATCTCAGTGGGGGATCATAGAACTGAATGCAAGTGTGGATCAGGCTTCTCTGTGAAGGGTCCAGATCCATAACCATATCAAGTATATCTCCATAATGTTCCCTGAACAATGGTATGTGATCTGGAGTAATCAGGGTCTGAATCCTCCTGATGTCTGATAACTCTGGCTGGAAGAAGTGATAGGTGATGTTGCTCTTTTTAGGAGCCATGATGCTGAAGACTGAGTAGAGACAGGTGCTGATGATAATACTGAAGAAATGGCCACTGATTGGCTGTGCAGATAACTGAAGCAGATGCCGATGAAGATGGGTCAATACTGAAGATGGGGTCAAAACCAGAACCAAATGAAGATGGATACCCTGAAACACAAATAAGCAAATGTCAATATGATGCAATGAGTATGTATGCAAATGATATGCAAGGGTCTGTGACTGAGCTGGATCTGATCAAGTGCTCTAATATAGGTCCAAGTATGTTCAAGAATTCCAGATGGAGGTCTATAGATCCAGTAACCAAGGTGGGGGACTCAAATAAAGAGCCACATGTCCAGGGTTTTAGAATCACAAGAACTGTCCCAAAATGAAGTACTCTTAACAAGCAAAGTAACAGGGTATTCTGAGGTCAAGGTACCTGCAAACCTGTAAACAGCCCAACCCCCTCACAGGTGGTATTCTAAAACAAGGATCCTCAGACTTGGATCAGTTATGAGAAGTGTACACACTTCTAACCCGGAGGTACAGTGTTTACAATAACCATAAAAGTTCCTCCTCTAATTCACCCCAGTTTCTGAAGGTCAAAACTAAAGGTCATCCAGACTTAGCAGGCTTCCCAGATAGCCCTAGCATTGCAGGAAATCTGCAACACAGAGTTCTCAAGAAGGAACCCATATCTGAACCGTGTTTCATATTCCCGCACCAGACCGAGATGGAATGGGAAAGAATATGATTCACTCTAGCCTATGTGTCACTCAGATCCCAGGTATAGGACCTTAACTCTCAGTGAAACACCCACCCACCAAAACAAAACCAGATCCAGCCAGACAGCATGACAGTATGATATATGTAAAGCAGTAAAGAAAGCAGTAAAGCAACTGTACATAAAGCAAAAAAACAGATACAAAAATATAAACACAAATAAGCACATAACACCCCAGTAAACACAAATCAATCAAGCGCTAGGAGGAACCCACAAAAAGAACCAGAAGCCCTGGTTGCAATATAAGGGTCCCCAGCAGAGTCGCCAAGTTGTCGCTCCCGACAAATGAGGCTAGGTCAAATGAAGGTACAGACGCGAACGGTCGGCGAAGGGAACAGTGAGAACACACAGTCGTGAACTCACTGGAGAATGAATAGAGTCGCCAGCTAGGCATTTTTATCCCGGAGGAAAGGCAATGCTGCATAGGCCTAGAAAGAGATGGATAAGACGGTTGCGAACCAGAGAGACTGAGAAAGGGGGTTGGTTACAACCTGGGAAGGTATTAGCACCCAGATTGTCCGTCGTACTCGACGGGATCCACGCTTAGAAGATTTGTGTTTTAAAGGGGTAGTGTCAGTGCAATTTTGTGTGAAAAATAGCTGGGAAAGAATGTACAGGTGTCAGTGTGAGAGAAGTGTGAAGTGCAGTATGAAAGTGTCAGTGTGAGGAAGGAGTATGCTCATGACCATGAGGCTTGAAGAATAATGCTGAAAGGAGGGGGAATGTACAGAGACTTTTGTTCGATAACTGTTAAGTTATGCCTACGTATCCTCTCGTGCAATGAGGAAGTCAGAACACCGTAGTTCGACCCAAAGAGACTGAAAGATGAATTGACTTGTGAACTGTTTACTTGCCTATGCTCAAGTGTATGACCTGTCTGGCTCAGGTGCAAACTGTCTTGCATTAGACGGAAGAAACAAGTTCTTGATTGTGAGTGAAGGTGGTGAGAAAAGAATCCCGGAGGAGACGATTATTGTTTGTTTTTGAGTTTTCAGTCTTTTATTGCTTTTGAATTTTGTCATAAGTTAATGAGCTTAAGTCTAAACCAATGGGTTAGTAAACTCATCACATCTTCCCTCTGATTAGGGGTAATGAGAGTACCTTAAGTGTGAAGTCAGATTCTCACACTTAAACACCTTTGATGTAGGATTAAGATCATTAACCTACTTGTGATTATTTAGATGTTTTTGGTGTTTTTGTTTAGTGTTGAGTAATGAGGTTAAGCCATAATCAAGGATTAAACAGACTCATTACACCATCCTAATAGAAGGATAATAGATGAGAATGTTTAAGCTGAGGAAAGCTCCTCAACTTAATCCATGATTAGGGATTAAACTCATGACAAAACAAGCCTTTGATTAAGTGGATTTTACTTAATGGTATGATTATGAAGTGGATTTTATGATTTGTAAGACAACTTGAAGGGGACTTGTCCATTAACACTAGGGTTAGTCCTTCTTAACCAATTAAGGAAGAATTAGAACCCTAATGCAAGGCCCAAGTTACAAGTGTGATGTCTTGATGGTTATTAAGTGAATTGATTAAGAGAGTTAAACACATTAAGGGTTTAACACTTAGGATTAAAGTTATACACTCCATCCTAATAGAAGGATGCAGGCATAAGCTTAATCACAAAGCCTTAAAGCCTTTAGGGTTTAGTCACTGATTATGAGATGAGAAGAGAAGACTCAAAGAAGATACAAAGGTAAAACTAAGAGGGGAGACTAATCAAAACCCTAATCATTGTCATGCTTGGTTGTTCCTAAGGTTTGTGAGGTTAAACAAGAAAGATCTTCAATGGAACCACCAGGAAGCAGATGAAAGGATCAAGAGAAACAAAGCAACTTGCTTCCTTCAAGAAGTCAAGTCACTTGAGGAAAGAAAGTGAGAAGCAAAAGAAAGAGCAAGCTCAATCTCATACACAAACATAAATGCAGCAAGTATGCCTAAAAAAGAGATGAAGAGAAGTTATGAGAAGTGAAGGAAAATTCACTTCTCAGGACAACTTACCACCTGAAAAGTTAGAAAAGAAATGCAATGCAAGACAAAATGGGATGAGATGACATGATGAGAAACAAAACCAGAAGCATGTACATGATGCTAATGATGCTATGAGATGCTACAAACATGAGGCAGCACATGGAGATGATCATACAAGTTCATGAATGCAAATGAAGCAAGTTAAGGAGCATGGACATACATGAAAAGTAATGGAATGCAAATGACATACAAAATGGCAAATACATGATGCAATGATCAAACATGCTTTCAATATGTCTTAGATGTTAAATTAATCAAATGGAGGCATGGAATGTCATGGCAAGTCATGTTGTGCAAGAGAATGCAAGATGGGTGCATATGAAAGCTCAAACTAGGGTTTATGAACAATACATCAAACAAAAATCAAAATCAGAAGCAAACCCTAAGATAGAAAATTGAAAATGCCACTCAAAGGACCCCTAATCCTATTCTAAACCACTGCCCAAAGGAGAAGTCTCAACTCTTAACCAATCTCAAGTTATGATTTTTTACAAGATTCTAGGGTTTTTAGGGGTTCCAAACAAAAGAAATGCCAAACAAATTGGAAATGAGGAATCAAATCATGGCCTTTTTATCTCAAAAAACTACATGCTAAACTCAATGCAATGCAAGAAGAATCACTGTCCAAGTCTTCATGGATAGGCAGAAATGATTTTTTGAACTTAGGATCAAAATAATGCACAAAAATGATTTTAATTCAAGGAAAAATTCTTAAAATGCATCAAGATCAAAAACGAAATTTGGTTTGAAGGTTGGACAATGTTTCTAAATGTCTTAGAACATTTCATGAATTTTTTGGTGATTTTTAAATACCTAAAAGTATTTTTAATAAATTAATTTTCATTAATCAATTAAAAATAATCTTTTAAACATTTAAAAATACTTTTTTAATGATAAAAATAAAAACAAAAATATTTTTGTGTCATGAAAATTATTGAAACTCATGAGAAAAAGTTTCATAATTTTTAAGACATTTTTGCTATTTTAAATAAATTATGCAAAACAAATGAAAAGAAATGAAATAAAAATGAATTTTAAATGAATTAATGAGAAGTCAGCTAATCCTAGGGACCAGATTCAAAGTTACACGCGCGGGAGTTGACTTGGCGCCAGATCTCACGGCCAGAATTCAAATTTCGCTAATCAATGCTTATGCCCTAATCTTGCCGTTAAACACATTCAGATGACCGGAACAGTGTTCCGGTCATCTTCTCCGTTCACCCCAAAATGCTAACTCTCTACACACGTATCTAAAATGAAATCTAAGAACACAGGAATGATCCCCACTCACTCACGAACCAAAACCCCAACTCAAAACAAATTTATCATTCCTACAATGGCTGAATCGAAGCAATCTATTTCTAGGGCAAAAAGTTTCAGGAAGCAATTAAATCCTCATTTCATCACCATTTTCAAAACTAAAAGCATCAGGATAATCAGTGAAGCATGGAGAACAAGTTTAGAACATAAAAAATGATTTCTGGAAAAATATTTCTTGAGCTACCTGAGATTCGAAGCTTTCACTTCAGCCACTTTCTGACCTCCTCTCTTGGTGAAATCTACTCCTTATGACCTCTTGATGATGCTTGAATGTTCAGGAGAAATTTATATTGGCTGGATGAAGAGTTTGAGTAACTTCTGCTCAAGCTCAGTTGAACATGGCAATGGTGATTCAGGCTATTCCTGGCAAGGGTGAAGGGTTGTTTGTGGTCCAGATGATGAGTAGAGAAGGTTTATGGAGTTTGTTTGGATGTTTGTGAGCTGTGGAGAGAGTTTCGAATGAAACTGCAAGTTGGGGTGAAAATGGTGAAATGGAGTTATGGCTTGTTTCAGGCCTGGTTCTTGGTTGCTTTGGGCTCAATGAAGCATGATGAGCTGATTGGTGAAAATGGTTTGAATGTTTTATGGCTGGGCAGAGAGATTCGAAGCAATTTGCAAAATGGTGTGTTCTTGTGTATGTGATGGTGTGTCTTGTTTCAGCCTTGCTTCCTGAGTGTTATGGCCAGCATTTTCCTTGCATAAAGAACTCCCATTGGTCAGGTGATGTGACCTGGCCTGCTGTGATTGGGATGTCCACTTTTGCAAAATGTCAACTTGTTTGTAAGAGAGGCATGGGCTTGGTTCTAGCTTGGTACAAGGGCTAGGGCTGGCGCAGCATGGTGTGGTGAGAGACTATGGCTGGTTCAAAGGCCAAGGCAGCAAGTGGTGAGAAGCATAATGATGGTTTTGCAAGTTGTTACTTTTTGGAACTTCATGAGAAAAAGTCTTGTTACATGAACCATGAACATGTGATCTTTGGTTCAATTCTGATTTTTAGGTCACATAGAATGTTTGTGTCATGGTTTGATGTCAACTAGAGGTTACAATTTGCCTTGGTTCATGATTTTGCAAAATTTCCATTTGAAGCATGTCTTGAAAATCAATGATTTTTGCCAACTTTGTCACACCATAACTTTTGATCCAAGAAGAATTAGATCATGTTCTTGTACTTTTTGAAAAGGGAAAAATGTGATCTACAACTTTTATGACCAAGGTTTTTTTATTTGAAGCTTTCTTGGATCAAAAATCAAGGCTTGAAAAGTGACCTAAAATGACATATTCTTGAAAAGTCAACCATGCCCTAAAAAGTCAACATTGCAAAAACTTCAAATTCTTGATTTTTGTGAACTTCAACCTTCTTCCATGATCAAATAAAGATCATATACACTCAAAATGATGAAGATCACCCATTGGTTGGGTCATTGGGGGCCTCAGATGCCCTGATTTTACACTGACTTGTCTGAAAAGTCAACTCTTGATCAGATGACTTCCCCATGGAATTTCTTCATGAAACTTGATATGCATACTCCCTATACAATATAGAGACCAATGGAAACAAGAATGACCAAAAAAATTGGAGTTATGGCCTCTGAAACCAAAACCCTAATTTTAGGTCAACTGTGCAGTCAAACTTGGCTCTGCATCCACACCAATCCCAATTCTTGTGATTCTTTTGCAATCTTGACCTTGAGATGGTGTAATATGATATAAGAACACACATGAACCCCTTTGAAATGATTGGTGGCCTTTGGAGTGGCTCAGGAGCTCTTGGATTGCTCAACTCACAAACCCTAGGTGCAGATGACTTTGAATCTATGCAGTGACTCAAAATGAGATATGAGATGATATGATTGTGTTTATGCATATGAAATGATCACAAGCCATGGGGTGAATGGGTGAGGGCAAATTTGGGGTGTTTACAGCAGGGTACGGCTGCCGAATGGTATCATGACATAGGACGAATGTCAGATAGAAAGGAAATAGTTCATCAAGATTTGCCGGGAATTCTTCTGGGGAAGGGTAGACACAGACGAGTGTCAAAATTCAAGAAGACATAAGTGTTTGACACGATGTATAGATTAAAGATGCAGACGAGCATCCTTAAGACTATGATACGGACGAGTATCAGTAGAAACAAACGCTTGATGCATGTTCAGAGATGATGATAAGGACGATTTAAGTGGTATATACGAGACACAGCCGGGTATCTGAAATAAGTAAACATGAGTGAGACACAAACGAGTGTTCAGCTTGCTAGGGAGAGCATGACACGGACGGGTGTCGGAAAAAGTGTATTATAAACAAGTATATGGTTCCCAAAGTGTTTGTTTAGGCAACTATGTTGGGGAAAGTGACACGGACGGGTGTCAGGGAAGTGTGTAGATATATGTAAACATGTGTTTATGAGTGCAAAGGGGGACGCCTTGGCTTTCTGCTGGGGGTATGACACAGACGAGTGTCAAGAAGCATCTGTAATATGAGTATCTGTTTGTAGAGAACGCTCGGGCGACTTTACTGGGGAATGATGACACGGACGAGTGCCAAAAGGAGCATGCATCTGTATTAGTGAGTGTAAAGGGAATGCTTTAATATTCTGCCGGGGAATTCGGGGAGTATTCGGTATATTGATGATGGTATGTTAGTATTTACAAATGTTTGATTCAGAATATGGCTTTTGGTTATGCAATATGTTTGATTTTTGCCGTAATGCTCCGTATTAGACGGAATGCTACGCTCTGTGGGGAAAGTATGATATAAATGCTATGGTTATGCAAAGATACTGATCCGGGATCCGGATCCCGTTGCCGAGGAGATCTCTGGCTGATCTGCTTGAAGCGGATATCCCAGCTGGGGATGAGATCGTTGGTAGATCTGACATATCCGACTCTGCATGGGGAAATAGATCACTGATAGACCTATCTCGGTAATGAGGGACCCAGCTGGGGTTTAGGGGAGCTTTTGTCACTCTGTTTTGAGATCTTCAGGTATTGCTCTTCTGGATAGAGGCTGAAACTCCACGGGGTGATAGTTCCCTGTCTTTGCACTAGGCTGAGGAGGAATGATGACTAGCAACTCAGCTGGGGAGAAAGCAACCTCGTGTTGTTTAGAAGATATGTTGTGGAAATGGTTTGACAACTTGCTAAGGAGAAGCATTCATGCCCCATGTTGTGCTTCAAGTACCTGCAATCCTATAATGACAAAGAAGCGTACAGTGTGTGACCGAAAAAATCTGATCTTATTAATTTGTGTGCCCTGAATTGGCAAGATACAGTCATAGAAACAAATCCCCTAAAATGAGGAGATCGTTACAAATTGAGAGACAAAAAAGATGCTGGCAATGTTGATGTCGCTTCAAGGAGCTTCCCTTTTGCTATGACTCGTATGACATTGACGTTCTTCTCATCTTACTTTCTGAGGGAGGCTGATTCTGACCGATGCTTTAACCTTTCGAAGCTTACCATGTTGTAAGCAATACAGATGAATTCAGAATGCAGTTGTTCGCTTATTCCCTTATTTTGCGTGGATATCCCTTTCGGCTTTTCAATCCATCGGGATACCCATTTTTGCCTGAGTTGTCCAATGCGGCTTTTCAACTCAACGGGTGTACATTATTTTATTTTTATTTTCCCTTACTTTTGCTCGAGTCTTTTATTCTGTTTTTGACTCGTAGGGATGCCCTATTTTTGCCTGGACTTACATTCTGTTTTTATGTCCAGCGGGTCATTTTGTTTATGCGAAGTATTTTTTAACTGCATCTGAATTTACAGGGGACAGGAAGTCTTCACCATCCATAGTACTGAGCATCAGTGCTTCTTCAGAGAAAACTTTCTTTACTATGAATGGACCATCGTAATTCGGAGTCCACTTGCCCCTGTGGTCTGTATGAGGACGGAGGAATCTTTTTAGCACAAGATCTCCTACTTGGTATTCTCGAAGCCTGACTTTCTGATCGAAGGCTTTCTTCATTCTTTTCTGATACAGCTGCCCATGACAAATTGCAGCCAATCTCTTCTCTTCAATCAGATTCAGTTGTTCGTATCGGGATTGGACCCATTCTGCTTCGTTCAACTTGACATCCATCAATACCCGTAAAGATGGTAACTCAACTTCGATCGGTAGGACTGCCTCCATACCATACACAAGCTGATACGGTGTTGCCCCAGTGGATGTTCTGATTGACGTACGGTACCCATGTAATGCAAACGGTATCATTTCATGCCAATCTTTATAGGTAACCACCATCTTCTGCACAATCTTCTTGATATTCTTGTTAGCTGCCTCAACAGCGCCATTCATCTTTGGCCTGTAAGGAGAAGAATTGTGGTGTTGGATCTTGAAGTCCCAACATAGTTCTGCCATCATTTTGTTGTTCAAGTTGGAACCATTATCAGTAATGATTCGCTCGGGCACTCCATACCGACAAATGATGTCTCTTTTCATAAATCGGGCTACCACTTGCCTTGTGACATTTGCATAAGAAGCTGCTTCAACCCACTTGGTAAAATAGTCAATGGCTACCAGGATGAATCTGTGGCCATTTGAAGCAGTTGGTTCAATCTTGCCAATCATATCAATGCCCCACATGGCAAAGGGCCAGGGTGAAGACATCACATTCAAAGGATTGGGAGGTACATGCACTTTATCCGCATAAATCTGGCATTTATGGCATTTCCTGGCATAAGCACAACAGTCTGCATCCATTGTGATCCAATAATAGCTTGATCTTAACAACTTTTTAGCCATTGCATGCCCTCCTGCATGGGTACCAAAGGATCCTTCGTGCACTTCGTGCATTAACAAGTCTGCTTCTGCCCTATCAACGCATCTGAGGAGTACCATATCAAAGTTTCTCTTGTACAGGGAACCATCAGTATTCAGGAAGAAACTACCAGCCAGCCTTCTCAATGTCTTCTTGTCATTGGAAGATGCCCCAGGTGGGTATGTTTTATCCTCCAAGAAGCACTTAATGTCATGGAACCAAGGCTTATCATCTTTAACAACATCTGCCGAGAACACATATGCTGGTCTTTCAAGTCTGGACACTGAAATTCGAGGCACAAAGTTGGCAGCTTGAACTTTGATCATGGATGAAATGGTATCCAGAGCATCTGCAAACTGATTTTCGTCTCGAGGGATATACTCAAGCTTGACTGTTTTGAAGAAAGTCAACAACCTCCTTGTATAATCCCGATAAGGTATCAGATGATCCTGGTGAGTGTACCATTTGCCGTTGGTTTGATTAATTACCAGAGCTGAATCTCCGAACACAGTCAAAGTCTTGATCCTGAGGTCAATGGCTTCCTAAAGACCCATAATACAAGCTTCATATTCAGCTTCGTTGTTAGTGCAGTTAAAGGTGAGTTTTGCCGAGAAACGCATGTGAACTCCCTTAGGTGTAATGAGCACTGCACCAACACCACGCCCATTCATATTAACAGTCCCATCAAACATCATAGTCCATTCTTCTCCCGGGTTAGGCCCTTCAGTGTGAATAGGCTCTTCATGATCTTTTGCTTTTATGAACATGATGTCTTCATCAGGGAAGTCAAATCTCATAGGCTGGTAATCATCAATGGGTTGCTCAGCGAGATAATCAGACAATACACTGCCTTTGATGGCCTTTTGGGAGGTGTACTGAATGTCGTATTCCGTGAGGATCATTTGCCATCTTGCAACCCGTCCGGTAAGTGCTGGCTTCTCAAAAATGTACTTAACTGGATCCATCTTTGAGATCAATAAGGTAGTGTGGGTCAAAATATACTGCCTTAGTCGGCGAGCAGCCCACGGTAAAGCACAACAAGTTTTCTCGATCAGTGAATAACGTTGTTCACAGTCGGTAAACTTTTTGCTTAGGTAGTATATTGCATACTCTTTTCGACTAGACTTGTCATGCTGGCCCAGCACACACCCCATTGACTCTTCTAATACTGTCAAGTACATTATTAGAGGTCTTCCTTCAACTGGAGGCATAAGGATTGGAGGCTCTTGTAAGTATTCCTTGATTTTGTCAAAAGCCCTCTGGCAGTCTTCATTCCACCTGACCGTTTGTTCTTTTCTTAACAGCTTGAACAAAGGGTCGCAGGTTGCAGTAAGGTGAGATATGAACCGTGAAATGTAGTTCAATCTACCTAGAAACCCCCGAACTTCTTTTTCTGACTTCGGTGCAGGCATTTCTTGAATGGCTTTAACTTTGTTAGGGTCAACTTCAATCCCTTTCTCACTCACAATAAATCCCAGCAGTTTACCGGATCGCACCCCGAATGTGCACTTGTTGGGGTTTAACTTCAACTGGTACTTCCTCAGATGCTTGAATAACTTCAGCAGATTCACCAGATGGCCTTCTTCTGTGAGGGACTTGGCAATCATGTCATCCACATAACATTCAATTTCTTTATGGATCATGTCATGGAACAATGTTACCATAGCCCGCTGATAAGTGGCACCTGCATTCTTCAGTCCGAATGGCATCACCTTATAACAGAATGTGCCCCAGGGTGTGATGAAAGTTGTCTTCTCCATGTCTTCTGGTGACATCTTGATCTGATTATATCCTGAAAATCCATCCATGAAGGAGAACACCGAGAACTGAGCCGTATTGTCGACCAATACATCAATGTGAGGTAATGGGAAGTCATCTTTCGGGCTGGCTCTGTTCAGATCCCGGTAATCCACACACATTCTCACCTTGCCATCTTTCTTAGGAATAGGTACAATATTAGCAACCGACGGCGGGTAGCTGGTCACAACAAGGAACCCGACGTCCCACTGTTTTTGTACCTCTTCTTTTATCTTCATTGCCATATCCGGGCGAGTACGGCGCAGTTTCTGCTTTACTGGTGGGCAGTCTTCCTTCAGAGGAAGTTTGTGCATAACAATGTCGGTGTCCAACCCTGGCATATCCTGATAAGACCAAGCGAAAACATCCACATACTCCCGAAGCATATCAATCAGTTGCTCTTTTACTGAATCTTGCAGGCAGGCCCCAATCTTAACCTCTTTCACGTCTTCTTCCGTACCGAGATTAACCGTTTCAATCTCCTCCTGATGAGGAGTGATAACCTTCTCCTTTTTCCTTAACAACCTGGCTAGCTCTTCAGGTAGCTCATAATCTTCTTCAACCCCTTCATCAGCTTGATTGATTGAATTGTCGAAGTCATACGAAGTCATAGCAGTGTTGTTGTCGGTGTAGTCTGAAAGGCACTTTCTGCAAGGGTTTAGATTGGTTTATTTTAGTGATCAATTTTATCTTATTTAGAAAAAAGTGAAAATGAAGTTATTTTATTCTGAAAAAAAACATTGCCATTTTATTTTTGTACAAAAAGAAAAATGAAAAACAGTGAACGGAAAAGAAAAGACTCATATGCAAAAGATGTCATGATATTCATTAATTGATCTTTGCACAAAATACAAGATGGCCCGATTACAAAATGAGTCTTGACATCTTGGGTAAGATGCAAGACTTGATGCATGCTTTAAAATACAGGAAATAATAATTACTCTGCAAGAGTAACCCTTATAATTTCCTGGGAAGACCAGTTAAGGACTTGGCTCCCCGGGATCCTTGGACGTATCCAGCTTTCCAGGTTGCGGTCGCTTTCCTCCTCTTCTTCCAAATTGTTCACAGCATCCGGGGTGAGCAATCCCCCGCTGACAAACTTGGGCTCCTTTGTAGCCTCTGATTGATCTTGTTGAGTTGGTCTGTAACCCAACCCAAATCGGTCTTCTTTCTTTTCTACGGGCAACAGCTTTCCCCAGCCTTGGGTGGTACCTTCCTCAACAACCTTCCGAGCTTGCCGGTACGATGCTATGGAAGTTCCCAGTACAACAGATGCTTCATTAATGTTCAGGGCCTCAAACCCCTGGCTCATGGTTTCATGGATTTCTCCATCCATTTCTATGTAATTATACGTAGCCAGATGGCTAACAAAGATGTCTTCCTCCCCACAGATGGTGATGATCTGGCCTTCCCACTCGAATTTCAACTTCTGGTGAAGGGTAGACGTAACAGCGCCAGCGGCGTGGATCCAGGGTCTACCCAACAGACAGCTGTAGGCCGGCTGAATGTCCATCACAAAGAAGGTAATTTTGAAGGTCTGCGGGCCAATCATCACAGGCAGATCAATCTCCCCAAGCACTGATCACTTAGAGCCATCAAATGCTCTCACCACCAAATTACTCGGACGCAGTGTCAAGCCATCATACTCCAGCTTCACTAAGGCTTTCTTTGGCAGAACATTGAGTGATGACCCAGTGTCCACCAATACATGAGATAGAACAACACCCTTGCATTCCAAGGTGATATGTAAAGCCTTGTTATGGTTGCGTCCCTCCGTAGTTAAGTCAACATTGGTAAAGCCTAGTCCATGACTGGTGTCGACATTTGCCACCACAGTTTCTAGCTGATTAACGGTAATCTCCTCCGGCACGTATGCTGCGTGCAGGACTTTTAATAATGCATTCCTGTGAGCTTCAGAACACATCAACAGTGATAATATGGAGATTTTGAGGGAGTTTGGTGAAGCTGATCCATCACCTTGTAATCACTTCTTTTTATGATTCTTATGAACTCGTCTACATCTTGTTCAAAAGATGTCTTCTGAGTTTCTTTGACAGTTGGCTCTTCAGGTACCACACTCTTTCCTTTTGCTTTGGCAGCAGCTTCTGCTTCGACATTAGGTCTTTGAGTTTGTGAGGCAAAAAGGCGTCCGCTTCTGGTGAAGCCTCCGCCTCCCCCAACATTATCAACTTGTGGAGAAGAGGTTGATGAATCCAGAGTGATTTTCTCCCCGTTGCAGTAGAGATCAGAGCCATAATGCCAAGGTATGGCATTACTGCTTTCATAAGGAACTGGTCCAGGTACCGTAATGGTAACCGGACTGATTGCTGCAGAGGAGGGTACTGTAATGGTGTGCGGATCATAGTAAATTGTGACTGGTGATCTGGCTGGAGGTGCCACTGTTTGTTGTTGCAAATTGCTGCTGGGAGGAACATTTGATGGGTCATAGTAGATTGTGACTGTCGAGACATCTTCATTAATCTTTGTTGGTTTTGTAGAAGATTCTGCTAATGAAATGGATGCTGATGTTGTAGAAGAGGCGGTTGTTGAATTTTTACTTGTTGAAGTGATGGACGGAGTAACTGCTGATGATATTGATGAGTCCGTAGGAATGATTGTTGCTGCTGTTGTAGAAGAATCAAGAATTGTTGTTAAAGGAATTGCTGGATTTGAAGGCACCGTTGTTGAAATCTGAAGGATACCATCCTTAATAAGACCATCTATGCCGCTTCTCAACTTTTCACACCCGTTGACTGCAATGTTGCAATACCCACAACCGAGCTCACACTCGGGGAACACTTGGCACTCTAGAAGCTGGGCTTTAATTTAGACCAAAGGTGTTCGAATTTGTGCAACACTGGTGATCAAAGTAGATGGTTTGTCTTCCTCAATGGCATTAATCCTCGGCCCGCCATGATTAGGCATAGGATTTCTGTTGACATTCGGAGGGGTGCAAAGTTTAGGGCTTTAGAATCCACCAGATCTTGGACTTTCATTTGTAAGGCCCTGCATTTTTCCGTATTGTGACCAGGCGCATTGGAGTGGAAAGCACACCTGGCGTTGACATCATAATTCTTTGGGAAATTGGAAGGATCTGGAGGTGCCAATGTCCTTAGCTCAACCAAGTTAAGCTTCAGGAGTTGTGGCAATAAGGCAGCATAAGGCATAGGGATAGGGTCAATCACCCTATTTGCCTGTGATGGTCTT
This sequence comes from Lathyrus aphaca, assembly GCA_963966055.1. Taxonomy (NCBI): domain Eukaryota; kingdom Viridiplantae; phylum Streptophyta; class Magnoliopsida; order Fabales; family Fabaceae; genus Lathyrus; species Lathyrus aphaca. Next base: position 273,075,866 of record OZ014522.1, read on the forward strand.
TGTTGGAAGGGTCGTTGTGGTTGATTGCTATTTTTGTTGTTGTAGGTTCTCTGTTGCGGATACTGAATTTGTTGCTGATATTGTGGTTGTTGTTGTTGTTGATATGCTGATTGCTGAGGAATTGGAGCTGGAATGGTGACGGCTGCTACTGATCTGTGAACATACTGAGGTCTGCCCCTGCTTGCATGAATGGCATTGGTCTCACCGGTTCTTCGGGGTCCCACAAAAGGCTTCCTGGGATTACTGGATGAACTTGCACCATTATCAGAAATTTTGCCCATTTTTAAAAGGCTTTCAATCCTTTCCCCAACTATAACTACGTCAGCAAAACTGGTAGAAGAAAAGGCAGCCAGTCTATCAATATATGTTCCTTGCAAAGTATTCATGAACATGTCGGCCATTTCTCTTTCCGACATGGGTGGTTGGACAGCAGCAGCAAGCTGTCTCCACCTCTGGGCATATTCTCTGAAGCTTTCTCTGGAAGATTGAGTCATTCCCATTAGGAGGGTCCTGTTGGGAGCCATGTCCAGATTGTATTGATACTGTCTGATGAAGGCTTCAGCCAAGTCCTTCCAGCATCTAATAGTAGCTTTGGTCAAGTGTGAATACCACTCTCTTGAAGCCCCAGTCAGACTGTCTTCAAAGTAGAACATCCACAGCTTTTCATCCATGGTATATGCTTTAAGTCTTCCCAGGAAAGACTGCAGGTGAGTTCGTGGACAAGAGGTTCCATTGTATTTCTCGAAGCACGGGGGTTTGAATTTGTGGGGAATTCTCACCCCATCCACTAGCCCCATATCCATTACAGCGAAGCCTAAGGAATTTTGAGACTCCAAAGATCTCAACTTCTCAGCAATTTCATCTAACCTCCTATCATAGACTTCGTCTCCTGCTCCAATGACAGTAAATTTCTCTTCTTGGGGGTCTTCTTGTAAGATCCTCCCCCCAGCAGTATTTCCTTGCACATTTCCCGGGATGTTGACTTCCGGATCTAGATGAGGTCCAAATACTGGTGGATTAACATGAGGCTGACCCCTTTCATTATTACTTGTTCCTCCAGTTCCAGGATGAGGTTCCTCGGGAGTTTGTCTTTCTACCAATGCCCTTAACCTTTCTTGGCTCTGGGCCAAGCCAGTCATTACAGCCATGAATTGAGTCATTTGGTTCCTCATTTCCACTCTTTCATTAGCCATATGAGTTCTGACCTCAGTCAGGTCCTGCTGTACTTGCTCCATTTGGATACCAGGAAGGTTGTTGCGAGTAGGGTACCGGTGCGTACGGTTGATAGGGAACACCCGGCGACGAGCAATATTTCCTGAGACCACAACAAGGTTAGAAACAAAGATGATAACAAAACCTACAAAACAAAACGAAAGTTAGTATGCAATGCAGTATGCTTATTTGTTTTCCAAGGTATCCGACTTGGTTCTTGGTTTTGACCTTTCCAAACCTCGAGGAAGATGCTTGATGTTGTTGAGAAAAGAAACCCAATGAAAGAAAACTAATATATATTACAAATGGTGAATCATACATAGTCTGTTTTGCAACACATGCCCCTGGAGGGTCAAAATACAACAAAAAGAAAAGTACATCAAATGAAGACAACAACAACCAAAAAGTCAGACATCCAGTCCAAACTCATCCTCCTTAACCTCCTTCAGAAGTGCCTCGGCCACTGGACCAGCTGGATGCTCTGTAATGGTCCTAATGAGGAGGTTCTTGGTGGCAATGGCAGTGGTCAGCTTTTTGTGCCTGTCCTGGTCCTTTGATCTCTTCAGTCCAGCTCTGAGCTTTAATTCTGAAATCTCCTTCTGGGCTGCCAACAAAGCTTCCTGCTGCTTCTTTTCATTGGCCTCTAACTGCTCAATCTTGGTTTGAGTTCTCTTATCTTCTTGTGTCCGGGCTTCAGTAATGCTGACCCACCTAGCCTGACTCTCTTGCAGGTAGAGCTCAGTCCTAGCCTTCTGAATCTTGGCCTCTTTACAGGCATTCTTCAATATTTGTTCCCCACCTCTTGCCTTCCTGATGTAGTCCTCTGTTTTCTCAATCTTGGCCAAATGCTCCACCCTAAGCTTCTCCAACCTCTCAATGTCCAGACGACCATCACTCCTTTCCCAAAGGGTCTTCTTCAGAGCTTGAGACAGATTCTCATTCCTTTCCTTCAGCTTCTCAAATTCTTCCAGGCTGACAGTTGCTGCTGGCTGTGCTGTAGATGGTCCAGGTATGTCCTCCAAGGTGAAGGGCATTCCAGTAATCTGAGCTCTAGCATGGGACCAGTCATAGTACTGAGCTGAAGCAACATTATTACACCTCCCAAGAATAGCCATCCCTTTTGTCTGGATGTTGTCCCAAGCCCAGGATGCTTGTCTGACAACAGCTGAATTAGGTTTCACTTCACAATACAGGGTCTCAACTAAATCTTGCACTCTAGGAGGGTGAACCAAAGCATAGCCCAGTTGTCTCTTAAACAGCAAAGGATTGTAGTTGATGCAACCCTTTACTCCTATTAGAGGTACATTTAGGTATTGCCCACAGCTGGTGATAATGTCTTTGCCTTTGGTGCTCTGGGTGCACCATCTGATATAATCTGAAGTCAAAGCAATGAGCCTCTTGGCCTAATTCTTCTGTTGGTGAGGGTTCAGGAAGGCATTTGACTTAGGCAGGTGTTTGAGCAGCCAGGTGTGAAACAAAGGAGCACAACATCTCACAAACTTCCCCCTTTGTTTCTCATTCCTCTTATGAATGGAGTAGTAAAAATCTCCCAGCAATGTGGGTACTGGGTTCCTCAGAAGGAAAAGATGAATGGCATTTTTGCTGACAAATTTGGGCTCATATGCAAACAGTATAACCCCATATATGCTGAGGGCTAATAGTGCACAGACTGCCCTCCACTCTCCCAAGGAGGCTTTCAGGATGGCCTGAGAAATCAAGAAATCCAAGTGCAAACCAGGGATCCCAGCTTTTGTTGTCATTCTTTGCTCAATCAAAGCAGGCTCCAAGTATAGTGCTTTTGCTACTTCTCCATTGCTGGGAAAAGTCATCTCTGGGTTGAAGGGGAGTCCACCTCTGACAGGTACTCCAGTCAATGAAGAAAATTCTTCCAGCAAAGGCCCTAGCTGGAAGTCTGAAAAGGTGAAACATCTCAAGGGAGGATCATAAAACTACAAGCATGTGTGGATCATGCTCCTCTGAGAAGGGTCAAGGTCCATAACCATATCCAAGATCCCCCCATAATGCTCTCTAAACAAAGGGATGTGGTCTGGTGTGATAAGTGACTGGACCTGCCTGATACCAGTCAACACAGGCTCAAAGAAATGGTAGGATATGTTTCTCTTCCTGGGAGTGGTCATGAGTGCTGATGGAGAGCTGAAGATAAGTGCTGATGAGGATTAAGACTGATACTGGAGATGAGCCACTGATAGGCTGATGCTGGTGATGATGAAGATGGATGAAGCAGAGGTCTATGCAGGAGAAGGGGTCAAAACCAAACCAGATATAATATCGATACCCTGAAAAACAAATAAACAAATGTTAAATGATGCAATGATGATGTATGCAAATGATATGCAAGGGTTTGTGATAAATATAGATCTGGTTATCTGTCTTGATATAAAGTCCATGTATGTTCAAGAAGTCCAGATGGAGGTTCAGAAATCCAGTAACCAAGGTGGGGGACTAAAATAAAGAGTCACATGTACAGGGTTAAATCACAAGAACTATCCAAAATGAGGTACTCTTAATCAAAACAAGTAACAGGGTATGATGTGGCCAAGGGTACCTGCAAACCTGCAAACAACCCAACCCCCTCACAGGTAGTGCTCTAGAACAAGGATCCTCAGACTTGGATCAGTTATGAGAAGTGTAAACACTTTTAACCCGGAGTTACAGTGTTTACAATAACCATAAAAGATCCTCCTCTAATTTACCCCAGATTCTGAAGGTCATAATAAAGGTCATCCAGACTTAGCAGGCTTCCCAGATAGCCCTAGCACTACAGGAAATCTGTAGCACAGAGTTCTCAAGAAGAAACCCACATCTGAACCGTGTTTCATATTCCTGCATCAGACCGAAATGGAATGCGAAAGAACATGAACCACTCTAGCCTAGGTGTCACTCAGGTCCCAGGTATAGGACCTCAAACTCTCAATGAAACCCCACCACCAAAACAGAAGCCAGATCCAGCAATGATAATGACAGTATGAAATATGAAAAACTGTAAAGGAAAGCAACAAATAAAGCTGTACATAAAGCAAATATATAAACACAATTAGCACATAACACCCCAATAAACACAAATCAAACAAGCGCTGGGAGGAACCCACAAAAAGAACCAGAAGCCCTGGTTACAGTATAAGGGTCCCCAGCAGAGTCGCCAAGCTGTCGCTCCCACAAAATGAGGCCAGGTCAAATATGGTACAGACGCGAACGGTCGGCGAAAGGGAGAGAGAACACACAAGGGTGAACTCAAAAGACAAGAGTCGCCAGCAAGGCATTTTTATCCCGAAGGAAAGGTAATGCTGCATAAACCTAAGGAAAGATATGGATAAGACGATGGCGAACCAGAGAAACTGAGAAAGGGGGTTGGTTACAACCTGGGAAGGTATTAGCACCCAGATTCTTCGCCGTACTCGACGGGATCCACGCTTAAAAGGTTTGTGTTTTAAAGGGGTAGTGTCAGTGCAATTTGTGTATCAAAGCTGGAAAAGAATGCAAGTGTCAGTGTAAAAGAAAAGTGAAGTGTATAAGAGAAGTGTCAGTGGGAGGACAAGAATGAAATGCTCAAGACTATGAGGCTTAAAGAATAATGCTAGAAGAGGGGGAATATACAGAGAATTTTTGTTCGATAACTGTCAAGTTATGCCTACGTATCCTCTCGTGCAATGAGGAAGTCAGAACACTGTAGTTCGACTCAAAGAGATTGAAAGATAAACTGACTTGTGAACTGCTTGCTTGTCTATGCTCAAGTGTATGACCTATCTGGCTCGGGTGCTAACTGTCTTGCATTAGACGGAAGAAACAAGTTCTCGTTTATGAGTGAATGAGATGAGAAAAGAATCCCGGGGGAGACGATTATTGTTTGTTTTTTGTGTTTTCAATTTTTTATTACTTTTTGAATTTGTCATAAGAAAATGAGCTTAAGCCTAAACCAAGGGTTATTAAACTCATCACATCCTCCCTCTGATTAGGGGTAATGAGAATACCTCAAGCATGAAGTAAGCATCTCACACTTAATCACCGTGGTGTAGGATTAAGATCATTAACCTACTTGTATTATTTAGATGTTTTTTTGTGTTTTTGTTTAGTGTTAAGTAATGAGATTAAGCCATAATCAGGGATTTAATGGGCTCATTACACCATCCTAATAGAAGGATAATAGATGAGAACATTTAAGCTGAGGAAGGCTCCTCAACTTAATCCATGATTAGGGATTAACCTCATGACAAAACAAAGCCTTTATTAAATGGTTTTTAGTTAATGATAAGATGAAGAAATGGATTTTATGGTTTGTAAGACAACTTGAGGGGGACTTGTCCATTAACACTAGGGTTAGTCCTTCTTAACCAATTAAGGAAGAATTAGAACCCTAATGCAAGGCCCAAGTTACAAGATTGAGATCTTGATGATTATTAGACGGATTGATTAAAGGATTTAAACACATTAAGGGTTTAACACTAGGATTAAAGTTATACACTCCATCCTAATAGAAGGATGCAGGCATAAGCTTAATCACAAAGCCTTAAAACCTTTAAGGTTTAGTCCCTGATTAAGAGATGAGAAGAGAAGACACAGGAGATGACACAAAGATAAAACTAATGGGGGACTAATCAAACCCTAATTGTTATCATACTTGGAGATCCTAGGGTTTGTGAGGCTTAAGAGAGAAATATCTTCAGGAGAAAAGCCACCAGGAGAGAAACATATGAGAGGAGGAGAAAGCAGAGAGAAGCAAGTCAACTTACTTCACTTAGGAAGATAAGTTGCTTGGAGAAAGAAAGTAAGAGAGAGCATGAATGAACAAGCTCACTCTAAAGCAAATACAAAATGCAGAAATGATGCATAAGATAGATGAGAAGAGATTGTGAGAAGTGAAGGCAAATTCACTTCTCCAAACAACTTACCACCTGAAAAGTTAGCAAAAGAAATGTAATGCCATGAAAATGAGATGAAATACCATGATGCAAGACAAAGTCAGAAGCATAAACATGACTTCAATGATGCTAAGAGATGATGCAAACACATGTCAAGAGTTATGGATGATCATACAAGGATGTGGATGCAAATGAAGCATGCTTTGAACCATAAAAGTTCATGTAGTGCAAAGTATACAAAACATGGCAAATGGATGATGCAATGATCAAACATGATTCTAAGATGTCCTAAGATGTCTTATATGTCATATGGATGCACAAAATGTCATGGCAAGTTCTTGAATGCAAGCAAATGGAAGATGGATGCAAAGGAAGGCAAGAATTAGGGTTTATGAACAACATGCAACACAAAAATTCAAAATCAGAAGCAAAGGGTGTAAACACCCCAAATTTGCCCTCACCCATTCACACCATGGCTTGTGATCATTTCATATGCATAAACACAATCATATCATCTCATATCCCATTTTTGATTCACTGCATAGTTTCTAAATCATCTGCACCTAGGGTTTGTGATCTGAGCAATCCAAGAGCTTCTTAAGGCACTCCAAAGGTCATCAATCACTTCAAAGGGGTCCATGTATGTTCAAGCATCAAGTTATGTCCTCTCAAAGTCAAGATTTCAAAAGAATCACAAGAACTGGGATTGGTGTGGAAGCAGAGCCAAGTTTGACTGCACAGTTGACCTAGAATTAGGGTTTTGGTTTCAGAGGCCATAACTCCAAATTTTTTGGTCATTCTTGTTTCCATTGGTCTCTATATGGTATAGGGAGTATGCATATCAATTTTCATGAAGAAATTCCATGGGGAAGTCCTCTGATCAAGGGTTGACTTTCTGGACAAGTCAGTGTAAAATCAGGGCATCTGAGGCCCCCAATGACCCAACCAATGGGTGATCTTCATCATTTTGAGTGTATATGATCTTTATTTGATCATGGAAGAGGGTTGAAGTTCACAAAAATCAAGAATTTGGAGTTTTTGCAAGTGTTGACTTTTTTGGGCATAGTTGACTTTTCAAGAATGCTTCATTTTAGGTCATTTTTCAAGCCTTGATTCTTGATCCAAAAATGCTTCAAATGGAAAAACTTTGGTCATGAAAGTTGTAGATTACATCTTTCCCTTTCCAAAAAGTACAAGAACATGATCAAACTCTTCTTGGATCAAAAGTTATGGTGTGACAAAGTTGGCTAAAATCATTGATTTTCAAGACATGCCTCAAATGAGAATTTTGCAAAATCATGAACCAAAGCCAATTGTAACTTCTAATTCACTTCAAACCAGTATGCAAACATTCAATATGTCCTAAAAGTCAGAATTGGACCAAAGATTACATGTTTATGGTTTGTGTAACAAGACATTTTTCACAAAAGTTTCAAAAAGTGACAACTTGCAAAAACACTCATCACACTTCACCAACTTGATGCATTGGATGCTGCACCTTGCTAGCCCTCTCACCTCATCTTGCTGCACCAGAACCATGCCTTGTACTAGCTATAACTTAGCCCATGCCTCTTTTACAAAGAAGTTGACATTTTGCAAAAGGTGACTTACCTATCACAGCAGGCCATGTCACATCATCTGGCCAATTAGAATTGTTTATACTTTCCATTTGCAAGCAAAAACATGTCATCAAGCCAGGCTGAAACTCTCTCAAGCACCACATACACAAACACACCTCATTTTGCAAATTGCTTCGAATCTGCCTCCACAAACTACAAACACTCAAACAAATTCCTCCAATCATCTCACCCTGCCTTGTTGAGTAGAAACCACCAAGATTCAGGCTTGAACTGAGCAAGAACACTCCATTGCCATTTCTCACCTCAGCCTGCATTTCTCTTCGAATCAACATCCTCAGCCATCAAACATCCAAGCTCTTTTCACCAACAAATCAAGCACATCAAAAGGAGTCAAAACCACCCATCACCTTGATCTGAAACAGCCTGTACACAAAGCTCATTTTCTGCTATATCAGTTTGGTACCTCTTGAAATAGCTTGCTAAAGCTCATTCCAAGTTTGCCATTAGCACCAGGGGAGTCATTGGAGCAAGCTTGCACCAAAGAACAGCTTTGAAAGCTCAGAAACAGGAGTCTCCATCTCAGGTATGGTCATGAAACTTTTCTCTCAGAGCTTGATTTTTAAGTTATAGTTTGATTGTGTTTGCTTTGCTGGTCATGGGGATGGTTTTAGATTTAAGAATGGTTGAGAATTGAGGATTTACCAGGGCTCTGAAACTTTGCCCGTGAAACTTCATGGCTTCGATTCCCTTAGTTTAAGCATGATAAATTCATTTTGAGAGTTGAATCGAGTAAGGTTTGAGTGGAGGAGTGTTTCTCTGGCTTTGATTTGAAGAATGGTGGCCTGAATCGTATTTTAGGGTTTTGGGGTGCCGGAGAAGATGACCGGAGCTTCCCTCCGGTCACCTGAAAATGCTTAGCCCTAATCTCAGGTCATTAAGGAGATTTGAATTTGGAGCGTAGGATCAGTTGACCCCTTTGACCTCCCGCGCATGTGAATGGCTCAGATCTGATCATTATGCCCTAATTCATTTTATTAGTTTAATTAATTCATAATTAAGTTAATTAATCTGAACCAACCATGGCCCTTGGATCTGCGCGCCAGTCAACGCATTCGAATCCAGAAGCAATCTCAGCCCCTCCTTCTGTTTACTTCCCCTTTTATTTGTTTTTATTTTTCATTTATTTCATTTAACTTGCACAATTATTTTAAAATAGTAAAAAATGTGTAAAAATTATGAAACTTTTTCTCATAAGTTTTATTAATTTTTATGACACAAAAATATTTTTATTTTTATTTTTATCATTAAAAAAGTATTTTAAAATATTTAAAAGATTATTTTTAATTGATTAATGGAAATTAATTTATTAAAAATACTTTTAAGTATCTAAAAATCACCAAAAAATTCATGAATTGTTCTAAGACATTTAGAAACATTGTCAAACCTTCAAACCAAATTTCTTTTTGGATCTTGATGCATTTTGAGAATTTTTCCTTGAATTAAAATCATTTTTATGCATTAATTTGATCCTAAGTTCAAAAAATCATTTCTGCCTATCCATGAAGAGTTGGGCATTGATTCTTTTTGCATTGCATTGTGTTTAGCATGTAGTTTTTGAGATAAAAAGGCCATGATTTGATCTTGCATTTTCAAATTGTTTGACATTTCTTTTGTTTAGGAACCCTAAAAACCCTAAAAACTTGTAAAAATCATAACTTGAGATTGGTTAAGAGTTGAGACCCCTCCCTTGGGCCTTGGTTTAGTATAGGGTTAGGGTTTCTTTGAGTGGCATTTTTCCATTTTTTATCTTAGGGTTTGCTTCTGTTTTTGTTTTTTTGTTTGTTGTTTGATCCATAAACCCTAATTTGGGCTTCCATTTGCATCCATCTTGCATACTCTTGCATAACATGACTTGCCGTGACATTCCAAGCATCCATTTGATTCATTTGATATCATAAGACATATTGAAAGCATGTTTGATCATTTCATCATGTATTTGCCATGTTGTATGCCATGTGCACTTCATAACTTTTCATGTGTATCCATGCTTCTTAACTTGCACCATTTGCATCCATGAGCTTGTATGAACATTTCCATATGTTTCCTCATGTGTATAGCATTTCATAGCATCATTATCATCATCAACATGCTTCTGGTTTTGTTTAGCATCATACCATTTCATCTCATTTGGCTTTGCATTGCATTTCTTTTCTCACATTTCAGGTGGTAAGTAAACTTGAGAAGTGAATTTGCCTTCACTTCTCATAACTTTTCTTTTCATCTCTCTTGCATCCATTGCTGCATTTCATATGTGTTTGAGATTGAGCTTGCTCATTCTTGTTCCTCCCACTTTCTTTCTTCAAGTGACTTGACTTCTTGAATGAAGCAAGTCATTTTGCTTCTCTTGATCATGTTCATCTGCTTCCTGGTGGTTCCTCTGAAGATTGTTCTTGTAAAACTCACAAACCTTAGGAACAACCAAGCATGACAATGATTAGGGTTTTGATTAGTCTCCCCTTTTAGTTTTACCTTTGTGTCTCTTTGAGTCTTCTCTTCTCATCTCATAATCAGGGACTAAACCCTAAAGGTTTTAAGGCTTTGTGATTAAGCTTATGCCTGCATCCTTCTCTTAGGATGGAGTGTATAACTTTAATCCTAAGTGTTAAACCCTTAATGTGTTTAAATCTCTTAATCAATTCACTTAATAATCATCAAGACATCACACTTGTAACTTGGGCCTTGCATTAGGGTTCTAATTCTTCCTTAATTGGTTAAGAAGGACTAACCCTAGTGTTAATGGACAAGTCCCCCTCAAGTTGTCTTACAAATCATAAAACTCACTTCATCATCATACCATTAAATAAAATCCACTTAATCAAGGGCTTGTTTGGTCATGAGTTTAATCCCTAATCATGGATTAAGTTGAGGAGCTTTCCTCAGCTTAAACACTCTCATCTATTATCCTTCTATTAGGATGGTGTAATGAGTCTATTTAATCCTTGATTATGGCTTAACCTCATTACTTAACACTAAACAAAAACACCAAAAACATCTAAATAATCACAAATAGGTTAATGATCTTAATCCTGTATCAAAGGTGATTAAGTGTGAGAATCTGACTTCACACTTAAGGTATTCTCATTACCCCTAATCAGAGGGAAGACGTGATGTGTTTACTAAATCCATTGGTTTAGGTTTAAGCTCATTAACTTATGACAAATCCAAAAGCAATAAAAGACTGAAAACTCAAAAACAAACAATAATCGTCTCCTTCGGGATTCTTTTCTCATCTCATTCACTCACAAACGAGAACTTGCTTCTTCCGTCTAATGCAAGACAGTTAGCATCTGTGCCAGACAGATCATACACTTGAGCATAGGCAAGTAAGCAGTTCACAAGTCAATTCATCTTTCAGTCTCTTTGGGTCGAACTACGGTGTTCTGACTTCCTCATTGCACGAGAGGATACGTAGGCATAACTTAACAGTTATCGAACAAAAGTCTCTGTATATTCCCCCTCCTTCTAGCTTCATTCTTTAGCCTCATAATCTTGAGCAATTCATTCTCATCCTTACACTGACACATCATTATACACTTCACTTCTTACACTGACACCTGTACATCCTTCTCCAGCTCTTTACACACAAATTGCACTGACACTACCCCTTTAAAACACAAATCTTTTAAGCGTGGATCCCGTCGAGTACGACGGACAATCTGGGTGCTAATACCTTCCCAGGTTGTAACCAACCCCCTTTCTCAGTCTCTCTGGTTCGCAACCGTCTTATCCATGTCTTTCTAGGTCTATGCAGCATTGCCTTTCCTCCGGGATAAAAATGCCTAGCTGGCGACTCTATTCATCTCCAGTGAGTTCACGGCTGTGTGTTCTCATTGTCCCTCTCGCCGACAGTTCGCGCTTGTACCTTTATCTGGGCCATTCCCATTTATCGGGAGCGACAGCTTGGCGACTCTGCTGGGGACCCTTATACTGCAACCAGGGCTTCTGGTTCTTTTTGTGGGTTCCTCCTAGCGCTTGTTTGATTTGTGTTTACTGGGGTGTTATGTGCTTGTTTGTGTTTGTGTATTTGTATTTATTTTGTACAGTTTTGTTTATTGCTTTCTTATAGCTTTATGCATATATTACCATATTGTCATACTGTGCTGCTGGCTGGATCTGTTGTTTGCTTTGGTGGGTGGGTGTTCCATTGAGAGTTGAGGTCCTATACCTGGGACCTGAGTGACACCTAGGCTAGAGTGAATCATATTCTTTCCCATTCCATTTCGGTCTGGTGCGGGAATATGAAACACGGTTCAGATATGGGTTTCTTCTTGAGAACTCTGTGTTGCAGATTTCCTGCAACACTAGGGCTATCTGGGAAGCCTGCTAAGTCTGGATGACCTTTTAGTATTAACCTTCAGAAACTGAGGTGAATTAGAGGAGGAACTTTTATGGTTATTGTAAACACTGTACCTCCGGGTGAGAAGTGTTTACACTTCTCATAACTGATCCAAGTCTGAGGATCCTTGTTTTAGAACACCACCTGTGAGGGGGTTGGGCTGTTTACAGGTTTGCAGGTACCTTGACCTCAGAATACCCTGTTACTTTGCTTGTTTAAGAATACTCCAATTTGGGACAGTTCTTATGATTCTAAACCCTGGACATGTGGCTCTTTATTTGAGCCCCCCCACCTTGGTTACTGGATTTATAGACCTCATCTGGAATTCTTGAACATGCTTGGACCTATATCAGGACATTTGATCAGATCCAGCTCAGTCACAGACCCTTGCATATCATTTGCATACATACTCATTGCATCATATTGACATTTGCTTATTTGTGTTTCAGGGTATCCATTTTCATTTTTGGTTTGGTTTTGGCCCTATCTTCAGTATTTGACCTATCTTCATCAGCATCTGCTTCAGTTATCACCAGCCAATCAGTGGCCCTCTCTTCAGTATCAGCATCAGCACCTATCTCTACTCAGTCTTCAGCATCATGGCTCCTAAAAAGAGCAACATCACCTATCACTTTTTCCAGCCAGAGTTATCAGACATCAGGAGGATTCAGACCCTGATCACTCCAGATCACATACCATTGTTCAGGGAAAGTTATGGAGATATACTTGATATGGTTATGGATCTGGACCCTTCACAGAGAAGCCTGATCCACACCTGCCTTCAGTTTTATGATCCCCCACTGAGATGTTTCACCTTTCAAGACTTTCAGTTGGGCCCTCTATTAGAAGAATACTCATCATTGGTTGGTTTGCCTACCAGGGGTGGAATCCCTTTCAACCCTGAGATGGTCTTTCCTACTAATGGAGAAATAGCCAAGGTTTTGCATCTGGAACCTGTCCTGATTGAGCAGCATATGACTTCTAAAGCTGGAATCCCTGGCTTCCATCTGGATTTCTTGATCTCTCAAGCTACCCTGAAAGCTTCTTTAGGAGAGTGGAAGGCTGTTTGTGCCTTGTTGGCTTTGAGCATATATGGAATTGTGTTGTTTGCAGATGAGCCTCGATTCATTAGCAAGAATGCAATCCATCTGTTCATCTTGAAGAACCCAGTGCCCACTTTATTGGGGGATCTCTACTATTCAGTGCATCAGAGGAATGAAAAGCAGAGGGGAAGATTAGTGAGGTGTTGTGCTCCATTATTTCATACTTGGCTTCTCAAGCATCTACCCAGGACAGATGCATTTCTAAATCCTCATCAGCAGAGCAACTGGGCTAAGAGACTCACTGCCTTAACTTCAGCAGATATCAGATGGTGTACTCAAAGCACCAAGGGCAGAGATATCATCACCAGCTGTGGGCACTTTCCCAATGTGCCCTTAATAGGAGTTAAGGGAAGTATCAATTATAACCCTCCGTTGTTCAGAAGACAACTGGGCTATGCACTGGTCCACACTCCTAAGGCACAGGACTTGGTTGAAACTCTTTATTGCGAGAACAAGATTAATCTGGCTATTGTTAGGCCGGCTGCTTGGGCCTGGGATAATGTTCAAACCAAGGGAATAACCATTCTGGGGAAGTGCAACAATGTGGCATCAGCACAATATTATGAATGGTCCCGTGCCAGGGCCCAATTCTCTGGGATGCCCTTTACCATAGAAGACATGCCTGAGTCATCTTCAGCACCCCCTGCCACTATCAGTTTGGAGGAGTTTGAGAGCTTGAAAGAAAGAAATGAGAAGTTAACCCAGGCTTTGCAGAAGACCCTCCGGGAGAGGAGTGATGGTATGAGGGAGGTTGAGAGATTGGAGAAGTTGAGAGTAGAGCATCTGGTTAAGATTGAGAAGTCTGGGGATTATATCAAAAAGTCTAAAGCTGGAGAACAAATTCTGAAGAATGCTTGCAAAGAAGCCCAGTTCCAGAGAGCAAGGACAGACTTGTACCTGAAGGAGAGTCAGGCCCGGTGGGTCAGGATCACCGAGGCTCGTACTCTGGAAGACAAGAGAGTTCAAGACAAGATGGAGCAACTGGAAGCTAGTGTAAAAGAACAGCAAGAAGCCCTGGCAGCAGCCCAGAGGGAGATATCAGAGCTGAAGATCAAAGCTGGAGTGAAGAGGTCAAAAGACCAATGTCAGCACAAGAAGCTAGCAGCAGCTGTTACCACCCGGAATCTCCTCATCAGGAATCTCACGGAGCGTCCGGCTGATCCTGTGACCGAAGCACTTCTCAAGGAAGTTCGTGAGGATGAGTTTGGTCTTGGTGTTTGACCATTTGTTTGTTGTTGCTTTTATTCATTGTACTTTTTATTTTTCTTGTGGTGTATTTTGACCCCTCAGAGGGCTTGTATTTGTAAACAAACTATGTACCATTTTGCTTTTGTAGTATATGTATTAGTTTGTTCCATCCTAGTTTCACTTCGAAAGCAACATCAACAGCATCTTCAAGGGTCTGGAAGGGTCAAAACTGAATGCCAAGCCGGATACCTTGAGAACAAATAAGCATAACTGCATTGCATGCTAACCCTTTTGTTTGTTTTGTAGGTTTTTGTTTTATTACCACTAACTCTGTTGTGATGTTCAGGAACTATTGCTCGGCGCCGAGTATTTCCCCTCAACCGTCCGCACCGTTATCCAACCCGAAACAACCTTCCGGGAATTCAAATGGATCAGGTACAACAGGACCTTGCAGACGAAAGATTGGAAATGAGAACACAGATAGCTCAGTTTATGGAAGTAATGAACAACATGGCTCAGAGCCAGGAAAGATTGAGGGCCATGGTGGAAAGGCAAAACCAAGAAGATCCACATATAGGGACTGCCGGCACCAGTAACAATGAAAGGGTACAACCTCATGTTAACCCCCCTGTGTTTGGACCACACCTCCATCCTGAGGTCAACATCCCTGCAAATGTTCAAGGGACTGCCACTGCAGCCAGGGTACTTCAAGAAGACCCCCAGGAGGACAAGTTTACAGTAATGGGTGCTGGGGAAGAAGCTTATGGTAGAAGGCTGGATGAGATAGCTGAGAAATTAAGGTCCTTAGAATCTCAAAATTCTTTGGGTTTCGACGTCATGGACATGGGTTTGGTAGACGGGGTCAGGATCCCCCATAAATTCAAGCCTCCTTGTTTTGAAAAATACAACGGGACTTCATGCCCCCGGACTCATTTACAGTCATTTCTGGGAAGGCTGAAGGCCTATACTATGGATGAGAAGCTCTGGATGTTCTATTTCGAAGACAGCTTAACTGGAGCGTCAAGAGAATGGTACTCTCACTTGACAAGGGCAACTATTAGATGCTGGAAGGACCTGGCAGAGGCCTTCATCAGACAATATCAGTATAACTTAGACATGGCACCCAACAGGACCCTCCTAATGGGAATGTCATAGTCTTCAAGGGAGAGTTTCCGAGAATATGCCCAGAGATGGAGGCAATTGGCTGCTGCTGTTCAGCCACCTATGTCTGAACGGGAAATGGCAGATATGTTCATGAACACCCTTCAGGGAACTTATATTGACAGGCTGGCTGCCTTCTCTTCCACTAGCTTTGCGGATGTTGTCATAGCTGGGGAGAGAATCGAAAGCCTATTGAAGATGGGTAAGATATCTGACAACGGTGCAAGCTCGTCCAGTAGTACAAGAAAGCCTTTTGCAGGCCCAAGAAGAACTGGCGAGACCAATGCCATCCACTCCAGCAGGGGCAGGCCCCAATATATTCACAGGTCAGTAGCAGCAGTTACCATTCCTGCTCCAGCTCATCCTCAGCCAGTTTATCAACCTCCGCAGCAAAGCTATCAACAACAACCTCAGTACCATCAGCAGAATAAGTATCCTCCAAGAAATTACAACAACAGCAACACCAACAATAATCAGCAAAGGCCATTCCAACAGAGGCCATCTCAAGCTAACAGAGTGATCGATCCGATCCCCATGCCATATGCTACCTTGCTGCCACAACTTCTGAAACTCAACCTGGTTGAGCTAAGAACGTTGGCACCTCCGGATCCCAACAGTCTACCAAGGAACTATGACTTCAATGCCAGATGTGCCTTCCATTCAAACGCACCTGGCCACAGTACAGAAAAGTGCAGAGCTCTGCACATGAAGGTACAAGACCTGGTAGACTCAAAAGCTCTGAATTTCGCACCACCACCCAATGTAAATAAGAACCCAATGCCAAACCACGGTGGTCCTAGAATTAACGCTATTGAAGAAGACAAACCGTCTTATTTAATAACCAGCGTGGGTCAGATCCGGACACCGTTGGTAGAAATCAAGGCTCAACTCCTGGAATGTCAAATGTTCCCGGGGTGTGAGTTGGGTTGTGCTTACTGCAATATCTCTGTAAATGGGTGCGATAATTTGAGGAATGGCATAGACGGCCTTATTCAGAGTGGCCAGCTTCAGATCACCACATCATTTCCAACAAATCCAGCAATCTCATCAGCAACGGTTTCAGAACCTCCTACAACTGCAGCAACTATTGTTCCTGACAATTCTTCGGTTTCATCAACAAGTACTTCATCTGTCATTTCAACTGATCAGATATCAATGAATGTTCCTTCTACAACTCCAGCACCACTCCATTATGAAGCTCCTACAACAACAACATCCATACTCCCGACAATGTCTCCTACAACACCAGCAATAAATCATGAAGATGTCTCAACTGTCACCATATTCTACGATCCTGAAAACAACTCCGCCTACAACTCAGAAGGTTCTGCTCCCACTAGGGCACCAGTTACGATTTATTACGATCCACAGACTATCACAGTTCCTTCAACAGCTGCAGTCAGTCCAGTCACTATCACGGTGCCTGGACCAGTACCCTATGAAAGCAGTAATGCCATCCCCTGGCATTACGGCTCTGACCTGTACTGTGAAGGACAAAAGATCACTTTTGAATCATCAACCCCTTCACTACAAATAGATAATGTTGGCGGAGGCGGAGGCTTCACTCGAAGCGAACGTCTTTTCGCTCCACAAATTCAGAGACCCACTGCCGAAGCAGAAGCTGCTGCTAAGGCAAAAGGGAAGAGCCCTGTGCAGGAAGATCAAGCTGTTAAAGAAGCTTTGAAAACACCCTTCGATCAAGAGGTTGATGAGTTCATGCGAATCATCAAGAAGAGTGATTATAAAATAGTGGATCAGCTTCATCAGACGCCTTCCAAGATCTCAATCCTATCATTGCTTATGTGCTCCGAAGCCCATCGGAATGCACTACTCAAAGTCTTGCACGCAGCTTACGTGCCTGAAGAGATCACTGTCAATCAGCTAGAAGCTGTAGTTGGAAATGTTAATGCTAGTCACGGACTAGGGTTCACCAATACTGATTTGACAACGGAAGGCCGCAACCATAATAAAGCCTTGCACATAACCATGGAATGTAAAGGTGTTGTCCTTTCCCATGTGCTGGTAGACACGGGGTCATCCCTCAATGTCTTACCTAAGAAGGCCCTGGTGAAGCTAGAATACGATGGATTGGCATTGAGACCCAGCAACCTGGTGGTGAGAGCCTTTGATGGTTCAAAGAGATCGGTTCTGGGAGAGATTGAGTTGCCCATAACGATTGGCCCACAGACCTTCAAAACGACCTTCTACGTGATGGATATACAGCCTGCCTACAGCTGTCTATTGGGTAGGCCATGGATTCACGCCGCTGGCGCCGTGACCTCTACCCTTCACCAGAAGTTAAAATATGAGTGGGAGGGTCAAATCGTTACAATCTGTGGAGAAGAGGATATTTTTGTCAGCCACCTGGCTACCTATAAGTATATCGAGATGGATGGGGAGATCCATGAAACGATGAGCCAGGGTTTTGAAGCCTTGAATGTCAATGAAACATCTGCTGTGCCCGGTACTTCAATATCATCATACCAACAAGCCCGGAAGGTCGTTGAGGGAGGAAACGCCCAAGGCTGGGGCAAACTGCTATCGGTGGAGAAGAAAGAGGACAGATTTGGGTTGGGTTACAGACCAACTCAACAAGATCAAGCAGCGGCTGCGAAAGAGCCCAACTTTGTGAGTGGGGGGATGCTCACCCCTGATGCTGTCAACTGTTTGGAAGACGAGATGGAAGAGGAGCGCATCCTGGAAAGCTGGATCCGTCCAAAGATCCCGGGGAGCAGTATCTCAAACTGGTCTTCCCAGGAAATTATAAGAGTTACTCATGCAGAGTAATTATTATTTCCTGTATTTTTTATAGCATGCATCAAAGTCTTGCATCTTGCCCAAGATGACAAGACTCATTTTGTAATCGGGCCATCTGTACTTTTTGTGCAAACAAGATTAATCAATGAAATATCAAACATCTTTTTGCAAATGAGTCTTTTCCTTTTCATTCACTGTTTTTCCATTTTTCTTTTTGTACAAAAAATAAATGGCAGTGTTTTCAAAATGACAACTTTATTTCACTTTTCTAAAGCAAGATTAAAATCAATTACTAAAATGAACAAACTGAACCCTTGCAGAGAGTGCCTTCCAGACAGCACCGACAACAGCACGGCTATGACTTCGTATGACTTTGACAATCCAATCAATCAAGTTGATGAAGGGGTTGAAGAAGAATATGAGCTTCCTGAAGAGCTCTCCAGGTTGTTGAGACAGGAGGAAAAGGTTATTACTCCTCACCAGGAGGAGGTTGAAGTGATCAATCTTGGTACAAATGAAGACGTGAAAGAAGTTAAAATCGGGGCCTGCCTGCAAGACTCAGTGAAGAGACAACTGATTGATCTGCTTCAAGAGTATGTAGATGTGTTTGCTTGGTCTTACCAAGATATGCCAGGGTTGGATACCGATATTGTCGTGCACAAGCTGCCTTTGAGAGAAGAATGCCCGCCAGTTAAACAGAAGTTGCGCCGTACTCGTCCGGACATGGCAATGAAAATCAAAGAAGAGGTACAAAAGCAATGGGACGCCGGGTTCCTTGCTGTGACTAGCTATCCACCGTGGGTTGCTAATATTGTGCCTGTGCCTAAGAAGGACGGCAAAGTAAGGATGTGTGTTGACTACCGGGATCTGAACAGAGCCAGCCCGAAAGATGATTTCCCATTACCTCACATTGATGTATTGGTGGATAACACGGCTCAGTTCTCGGTATTCTCCTTCATGGATGGATTTTCAGGATACAATCAGATCAAGATGTCACCTGAAGACATGGAGAAGACAACTTTCATTACACCTTGGGGCACGTTCTGTTACAAAGTGATGCCATTCGGACTGAAGAATGCTGGTGCCACATATCAACGGGCTATGGTGACATTATTCCACGACATGATCCATAAAGAAATCGAGTGTTATGTAGATGATATGATTGCCAAGTCCCTTACAGAAGAAGATCACCTGGTGAATCTGCTGAAATTATTCAAGCGTCTGAGGAAGTATCAACTGAAGTTGAACCCCAACAAATGCACATTCGGGGTGCGATCTGGTAAGCTGCTGGGTTTTATTGTAAGCGAGAAAGGGATTGAAGTTGACCCTGATAAAGTCAAAGCCATCCAAGAGATGCCTGCACCGAAAACAGAGAAAGAAGTTCGAGGGTTCTTAGGTCGATTGAACTACATTTCAAGGTTCATATCTCACCTGACAGCAACCTGTGAACCCTTGTTCAAGCTGTTAAGAAAGGAACAGACGGTCAGGTGGAACGAAGACTGCCAGAAGGCTTTTGACAAGATCAAGGAATATCTGCAAGAACCTCCAATCCTTATGCCACCAGTTGAAGGAAGACCTCTGATAATGTACTTGACAGTATTAGAAGAGTCGATGGGGTGTGTGCTGGGCCAGCATGACGAGTCTGGTCGAAAAGAGTATGCAATATACTACCTAAGCAAAAAGTTTACCGACTGTGAACAACGTTATTCACTGCTCGAGAAAACTTGCTTTGCTTTAGCGTGGGCTGCTCGCCGACTGAGACAGTATATGTTGACCCACACTACTTTGTTGATATCCAAAATGGACCCAGTTAAGTACATTTTCGAGAAGCCAGCTCTTACCGGACGGGTTGCAAGATGGCAAATGATTCTCACAGAATACGACATACAGTACACATCTCAGAAAGCCATCAAGGGCAGTGTACTATCTGAATATCTTGCTGAGCAACCCATTGATGACTACCAGCCTATGAGATTTGACTTCCCTGATGAAGACATCATGTTCATAAAAGCAAAAGATCATGAAGAGCCTGTTCACACTGAAGGGCCTGACCCAGAAGAAGAATGGACTATGATGTTTGATGGGGCTGTTAATATGAATGGTCGTGGCGTTGGTGCAGTACTCATTACACCTAAAGGAGTTCACATGCCTTTCTCGGCAAAACTCACTTTCAACTGCACCAACAACGAAGCTGAATACGAAGCTTGCATTATGGGTCTTGAGGAAGCCATTGACCTCAGGATCAAGACGTTGACTGTATTCGGAGATTCAGCTTTGGTAGTTAATCAAACCAACGGCAAATGGTACACCCACCAGGATCATCTGATACCTTACAGGGATTATACAAGGAGGTTATTGACTTTCTTCACAACAGTCAAGCTCGAGTATATCCCTCGGGACGAGAATCAGTTTGCAGATGCTCTTGCTACCATTTCATCCATGATCAAAGTTCAAGCTGCTAACTTTGCACCTCAGATTTCAGTGTCCAGACTCGACAGGCCAGCATATGTATTCGCAGCAGATGTTGTTAAGGATGATAAGCCTTGGTTCCACGACATCAAATGCTTCTTGGAGGATCAGACATACCCACCTGGGGCATCTTCCAATGATAAGAAGACATTAAGAAGGCTTGCTGGAAGTTTCTTCCGGAATACTGATGGCTCCCTATACAAGAGGAACTTTGATATGGTACTCCTCAGATGTGTTGATAAGACAGAAGCAGATTTATTGATGCACGAGGTGCACGAAGGATCGTTTGGTACCCATGTCGGAGGGCACGCCATGGCTAAAAAGTTGTTAAGATCAGGTTATTACTGGATCACGATGGATGCAGACTGTTGTGCTTATGCCAGAAAATGCCATAAATGCCAGATCTATGCAGATAAGGTGCATGTGCCTCCCAACCCTCTGAACATCATGGCTTCACCATGGCCCTTTGCCATGTGGGGCATTGATATGATTGGCAAGATTGAGCCAACCGCTTCAAATGGCCACAGATTCATCCTGGTCGCCATTGATTATTTCACTATGTGGGTCGAAGCCGCCTCATATGCAAATGTTACAAGACAAGTGGTAGCCAGATTTCTGAAGAGAGATATCATCTGTCGATATGGAGTTCCCGAGCGAAACTTAAACAAAAAAATGATGGCTGAATTATGCCGGGACTTCAAGATCCAACATCACAATTCTTCTCCTTACAGGCCGAAGATGAATGGCGCTGTTGAGGCAGCGAATAAGAATATCAAGAAGATTGTGCAGAAGATGGTAATCACTTACAAAGACTGGCATGAAATGCTACCGTTTGCCTTGCATGGGTACCGCACATCAATCAGAACGTCCACTGGAGCAACCCCGTATCAACTTGTGTATGGTATGGAAGCAGTCCTACCTGTCGAAGTTGAATTACCCTCCCTGCGGGTATTAATGGATGTTAAACTGAGTGAAGCGGAATGGGTTAGGTCCCGATTCGAACAACTGAGTCTGATTGAAGAGAAAAGATTGGCTGCAATCTGTCATGGGCAGTTGTATCAGAAGAGAATGAAGAAAGCCTTCGATCAGAAAGTCAGGCACCGAGAGTACCAAGTGGGAGATCTTGTGTTGAAGAGAATCCTCCCTCCTCATACAGACCACAAGGGCAAATGGACTCCGAATTATGAAGGACCATTTGTGGTAAAGAAAGTGTTTTCTGGTGGAGCACTGATGCTCAGCACCATGGATGGTGAAGATTTCCCGTCCCCTGTGAATTCAGATGCAGTTAAAAAATACTTCGCATAAAAGGACCCGCTGGACATAAAAACAGAATGTAAGTCCAGGCAAAAATAGGGCATCCCGGCGAGTCAAAAACAGAATAAAAGACTCGGGCAAAAATAAGGGAAAATAAAGAAAAAGTACACCCGCTGAGTTGAAAAGCCGCATTGGACAGCTCAGGCAAAAATGGGTATCCCGATGGATTGAAAACCCGAAAGGGCGATCCATGCAAAATAAGGGAATAAGCGAACAACTGCATTCTGAATTCGTCTGTATCACCTACAACTTGGTAAGCTTCGAAAGGATCAAGCTTCAATCAGAATCAACATTCTTCAAAGAGCAAGATGAGAAGAACGTCAAAAGTCATACGGGTCATAGTGAAGAGGAAGCTCCTTAAAAGCGTCATCAACACTGCCAACATTTTGTTTCTCAATTTGTAACAATCTCCTCATTTCAGGGGATATGTTCCATTGACTGTATCTCGCCAATTCAGGGCATATGAATTAATAAAATCAAATTCTCAGTCATGTCTCGTTTTGTACATTTCTATTTGCAAAAAATGTTTGATGTCTTAAAAGAAAAAACTGATTGCATAAGAATACAGATGCTTATCTTCAAATAAAAACATGCTCGCAGGAAATATGTTTAATCTCAGAAGTATTCTAAACTCCTATGACGGAATCCAGTAAGGGATACCTCGGGATTATCTTGTGCGTTTCTCTATCTCTTTTCAGGATTGCAGGTATCCATAACGCAACTCGGGGCATGAAAACTTTATCCCAGCAAGCTGGCAAATCCACACTCAATTTTAGCACCCGAAGTGCTCTCTCCCCAGCTGAGTCGCCTCTCATGACTTCCCCAGCTGAGTTGCCTTTTATTATCTATCCCCATCAGAATTGCCAGGCATCGCAAAAGGCACATATATCCCCGGCTGAGTCAAGGATCCTCTTCGACAGAACCCCTAGGGAGGTCTCTCATTGATCTCTCTTTCTCCCCAGCCGAGTTGCCATCTCGCCCTCAGCCGAGTACAAAAAGTCAGGGAACCATCTCCCCACAGAATCCTCAGCCTCTATCCAGAAGAGCAACGCACGAAGGAATCACAACAGAGTGAAGAAAGCTTCTACAAACCCCCAGCTGGGTCTTTCATTTATTGGAATAGGTCTCCCAATGACCTATATCCCCAAGCAGATATCATATCATCAGATCTACCAATGATCTCATCCCCAGCTGGGATGTTTACTTCAAACAGATCGATCAAGGATCTTCGCAGCAACGGGACCCGGAGCCCGGTTTGGTATCTTTTGCACAATCATAGCATTCGCATCATATTTACCCACAAAGCGTAGCATTCCGTCTAACACGGAGCATTACGGCAAAAATCCAACGCATAGCATAATCATAAGCCATGTTTTAAACCAACACTTGTGAATAATGACAGTTCATCAATGTACAGAAAAAATCCCCACCAGAGTCCCCGGCAAAAGCAGCGGCTTCTCAATCAACAAACACCAGTACATACACTCATTGTGACACCCGTCCGTGCCACCTTTCCCCAGTAAAGTCGCCTGAACACCCTTTACAAACAAGGTCACTCGTATTACAGACACGTCCTGACACCCGTCCGTGTCATACCCCAGCAGAAAGCCAAAGACATCCTCTTTGCACTCACATATACCTATATACACTTTCTTGGCACCCGTCCGTGTCGTATCCCCAGCGCAGTCACGTACACTTTGTATATCAAATATTTGTTCATACTATACTCTTCTCCTTTTGACACTCGTCCGTGTCGCTCTCCCCAGCAGTTAACTACTCATACTACCTATACAGATACTCGTCCGTATCTTGTATATACTTATCCCCGCAGATTCAACATTGGTCCTTGTTCTTTGTTAACCAGATGGTACTCGCCCGTATCGTCATCTCTGAGCATGCGTCAAGAGTTTGTTTCTACATGATACTCGCCCGTATCATAGTCTTAAGGATGCTCGTCCGCATCTTTAATCCATACACTGTGTCAAACACTTTCGTCCTTTTGAAAGGAGATACTCGTCTGTGTCTGCTTTTCCCCAGAAGAGTCCTCTCGGATTCAACACTCGTCCGTGTTCCTTGTTAACCAGTTGATACTCGTCCGTATCATCATCTTTGAACACGCGTCAGTATTTGTTTCTACCCGATACTCGTCCGTATCGTAGTCTTAAGGATGCTCGTCCGCATCTTTAATCTATACACAATACCAAACACTTATACCTTTTGTTTCTTGGATATAAACACTCGTCCGTGTTTACTATTCCCCAGTAGATCGTCTACAAAGCAAATCTTCTTCTTATCTGACACTCGTCCTGTGTCATGATAAACCCTGAGAGCAGCCGTACCCTGCTAGGTGGTCGTCCTCCACTTCTTGATGGTCGTCCTCCATCATGCTCATCCGATGGCCGTCCCCATCGTTGATTTTAGCAGCCGTCCCCTGCTAGGTGGTCTTCCTCCACCCCTTGATGATCGTCCTTCATCATTTTATCTAATGGCCGTCCCCATTGTTGATTTTTGGTTATCTGGCACTCGTCCTGTGTCATGAGAAACCCTGAGAGCAGCCGTCCCCTGCTAGGTGGTCGTCCTCCACCTCTTGATGGTCGTCCTCCATCATGCTCGTCCGATGGCCGTCCCCATCGTTGACATTTTCGGCAGCCGTACCCTGCCAGGTGGTCGTCCTCCACCTTTGATGGTCGTCCCCATCATACTTCTTTTATTCCCAACAGAGCAGCCGTCCCCTGCTAGGTGATCGTCCTTCACCTTTGGTGGCCGTACCCCATCATCTGTTTATTTCATTTATTCTTTAGCCCGATGGCCGTCCCCATCGTTGGTTACTTTATGAACTTGATGGCCGTCCCCGTCAAGTTTCATTAATCCCCAGAGAATCTTACTTTATCTTGATGGCCGTCCCCATCATGATCTTATTCTCCCCAGCTAGTCGGCGGTCCCCGTCTTTGCTTTACCTACTTTCCCCAGCATGTCGGCCGTCCCCGTCATTGCCCTTTACCCAGCAGTCGTCTTCTGCTCGACGGTCGTCCTCCGTCGCCCACACTTTACAATATACTTTATTTTCCTTTTACAATCTATATCCCTTTTCTTCTTCATTCTGTGAGTGCAAATTTTGGACTGTCTTTGGTATTCAACCACAAGTTATCTTGTTTGCCTGTTAAGCCGCTGCTTACATCCTGCACAGCTAACTCATGATTGAATAGGGGCAGCTGTAAACACCCCAAATTTGCCCTCACCCATTCACACCATGGCTTGTGATCATTTCATATGCATAAACACAATCATATCATCTCATATCCCATTTTTGATTCACTACATAGTTTCTAAATCATCTGCACCTAGGGTTTGTGATCTGAGCAATCCAAGAGCTTCTTAAGCCACTCCAAAGGTCATCAATCACTTCAAAGGGGTCCATGTATGTTCAAGCATCAAGTTATGTCCTCTCAAAGTCAAGATTTCAAAAGAATCACAAGAACTGGGATTGGTGTGGAAGCAGAGCCAAGTTTGACTGCACAGTTGACCTAGAATTAGGGTTTTGGTTTCAGAGGCCATAACTCCAAATTTTTTGGTCATTCTTGTTTCCATTGGTCTCTATATGGTATAGGGAGTATGCATATCAATTTTCATGAAGAAATTCCATGGGGAAGTCATCTGATCAAGGGTTGACTTTCTGGACAAGTCAGTGTAAAATCAGGGCATCTGAGGCCCCCAATGACCCAACCAATGGGTGATATTCATCATTTTGAGTGTATATGATCTTTATTTGATCATGGAAGAGGGTTGAAGTTCACAAAAATCAAGAATTTTGAGTTTTTGCAAGTGTTGACTTTTTTGGGCATAGTTGACTTTTCAAGAATGCTTCATTTTAGGTCATTTTTCAAGCCTTGATTCTTGATCCAAAAATGCTTCAAATGGAAAAACTTTGGTCATGAAAGTTGTAGATTACATCTTTCCCTTTCCAAAAAGTACAAGAACATGATAAAACTCTTCTTGGATCAAAAGTTATGGTGTGACAAAGTTGGCTAAAATCATTGATTTTCAAGACATGCCTCAAATGAGAATTTTGCAAAATCATGAACCAAAGCCAATTGTAACTTCTAATTCACTTCAAACCAGTATGCAAACATTCAATATGTCCTAAAAGTCATAATTGGACCAAAGATTACATGTTTATGGTTTGTGTAACAAGACATTTTTCACAAAAGTTTCAAAAAGTGACAACTTGCAAAAACACTCATCACACTTCACCAACTTGATGCATTGGATGCTGCACCTTGCTAGCCCTCTCACCTCATCTTGCTGCACCAGAACCATGCCTTGTACTAGCTATAACTTAGCCCATGCCTCTTTTACAAAGAAGTTGACATTTTGCAAAAGGTGACTTACCTATCACAGCAGGCCATGTCACATCATCTGGCCAATTAGAATTGTTTATACTTTCCATTTGCAAGCAAAAACATGTCATCAAGCCAGGCTGAAACTCTCTCAAGCACCACATACACAAACACACCTCATTTTGCAAATTGCTTCGAATCTGCCTCCACAAACTACAAACACTCAAACAAATTCCTCCAATCATCTCACCCTGCCTTGTTGAGTAGAAACCACCAAGATTCAGGCTTGAACTGAGCAAGAACACTCCATTGCCATTTCTCACCTCAGCCTGCATTTCTCTTCGAATCAACATCCTCAGCCATCAAACATCCAAGCTCTTTTCACCAACAAATCAAGCACATCAAAAGGAGTCAAAACTACCCATCACCTTGATCTGAAACAGCCTGTACACAAAGCTCATTTTCTGCTATATCAGTTTGGTACCTCTTGAAATAGCTTGCTAAAGCTCATTCCAAGTTTGCCATTAGCACCAGGGGAGTCATTGGAGCAAGCTTGCACCAAAGAACAGCTTTGAAAGCTCAGAAACAGGAGTCTCCATCTCAGGTATGGTCATGAAACTTTTCTCTCAGAGCTTGATTTTTAAGTTATAGTTTGATTGTGTTTGCTTTGCTGGTCATGGGGATGGTTTTAGATTTAAGAATGGTTGAGAATTGAGGATTTACCAGGGCTCTGAAACTTTGCCCGTGAAACTTCATGGCTTCGATTCCCTTAGTTTAAGCATGATAAATTCATTTTGAGATTTGAATCGAGTAAGGTTTGAGTGGAGGAGTGTTTCTCTGGCTTTGATTTGAAGAATGGTGGCCTGAATCGTATTTTAGGGTTTTGGGGTGCCGGAGAAGATGACCGGAGCTTCCCTCCGGTCACCTGAAAATGCTTAGCCCTAATCTCAGGTCATTAAGGAGATTTGAATTTGGAGCATAGGATCAGTTGACCCCTTTGACCTCCCGCACATGTGAATGGCTCAGATCTGATCATTATGCCCTAATTCATTTTATTAGTTTAATTAATTCATAATTAAGTTAATTAATCTGAACCAACCATGGCCCTTGGATCTGCGCGCCAGTCAACGCATTCGAATCCAGAAGCAATCTCAGCCCCTCCTTCTGTTTACTTCCCCTTTTATTTGTTTTTATTTTTCATTTATTTCATTTAACTTGCACAATTATTTTAAAATAGTAAAAAATGTGTTAAAATTATGAAACTTTTTCTCATAAGTTTTATTAATTTTTATGACACAAAAATATTTTTATTTTTATTTTTATCATTAAAAAAGTATTTTAAAATATTTAAAAGATTATTTTTAATTGATTAATGGAAATTAATTTATTAAAAATACTTTTAAGTATCTAAAAATCACCAAAAAATTCATGAATTGTTCTAAGACATTTAGAAACATTGTCCAACCTTCAAACCAAATTTCTTTTTGGATCTTGATGCATTTTGAGAATTTTTCCTTGAATTAAAATCATTTTTATGCATTAATTTGATCCTAAGTTCAAAAAATCATTTCTGCCTATCCATGAAGAGTTGGGCATTGATTCTTTTTGCATTGCATTGTGTTTAGCATGTAGTTTTTGAGATAAAAAGGCCATGATTTGATCTTGCATTTTCAAATTGTTTGACATTTCTTTTGTTTAGGAACCCTAAAAACCCTAAAAACTTGTAAAAATCATAACTTGAGATTGGTTAAGAGTTGAGACCCCTCCCTTGGGCCTTGGTTTAGTATAGGGTTAGGGTTTCTTTGAGTGGCATTTTTCCATTTTTTATCTTAGGGTTTGCTTCTGTTTTTGTTTTTTTGTTTGTTGTTTGATCCATAAACCCTAATTTGGGCTTCCATTTGCATCCATCTTGCATACTCTTGCATAACATGACTTGCCGTGACATTCCAAGCATCCATTTGATTCATTTGATATCATAAGACATATTGAAAGCATGTTTGATCATTGCATCATGTATTTTCCATGTTGTATGCCATGTGCACTTCATAACTTTTCATGTGTATCCATGCTTCTTAACTTGCACCATTTGCATCCATGAGCTTGTATGAACATTTCCATATGTTGCCTCATGTGTATAGCATTTCATAGCATCATTATCATCATCAACATGCTTCTGGTTTTGTTTAGCATCATACCATTTCATCTCATTTGGCTTTGCATTGCATTTCTTTTCTCACATTTCAGGTGGTAAGTAAACTTGAGAAGTGAATTTGCCTTCACTTCTCATAACTTTTCTTTTCATCTCTCTTGCATCCATTGCTGCATTTCATATGTGTTTGAGATTGAGCTTGCTCATTCTTGTTCCTCCCACTTTCTTTCTTCAAGTGACTTGACTTCTTGAATGAAGCAAGTCATTTTGCTTCTCTTGATCATGTTCATCTGCTTCCTGGTGGTTCCTCTGAAGATTGTTCTTGTAAAACTCACAAACCTTAGGAACAACCAAGCATGACAATGATTAGGGTTTTGATTAGTCTCCCCTTTTAGTTTTACCTTTGTGTCTCTTTGAGTCTTCTCTTCTCATCTCATAATCAGGGACTAAACCCTAAAGGTTTTAAGGCTTTGTGATTAAGCTTATGCCTGCATCCTTCTCTTAGGATGGAGTGTATAACTTTAATCCTAAGTGTTAAACCCTTAATGTGTTTAAATCTCTTAATCAATTCACTTAATAATCATCAAGACATCACACTTGTAACTTGGGCCTTGCATTAGGGTTCTAATTCTTCCTTAATTGGTTAAGAAGGACTAACCCTAGTGTTAATGGACAAGTCCCCCTCAAGTTGTCTTACAAATCATAAAACTCACTTCATCATCATACCATTAAATAAAATCCACTTAATCAAGGGCTTGTTTGGTCATGAGTTTAATCCCTAATCATGGATTAAGTTGAGGAGCTTTCCTCAGCTTAAACACTCTCATCTATTATCCTTCTATTAGGATGGTGTAATGAGTCTATTTAATCCTTGATTATGGCTTAACCGCATTACTTAACACTAAACAAAAACACCAAAAACATCTAAATAATCACAAATAGGTTAATGATCTTAATCCTGTATCAAAGGTGATTAAGTGTGAGAATCTGACTTCACACTTAAGGTATTCTCATTACCCCTAATCAGAGGGAAGACGTGATGAGTTTACTAAATCCATTGGTTTAGGTTTAAGCTCATTAACTTATGACAAATCCAAAAGCAATAAAAGACTGAAAACTCAAAAACAAACAATAATCGTCTCCTTCGGGATTCTTTTCTCATCTCATTCACTCACAAACGAGAACTTGCTTCTTCCGTCTAATGCAAGACAGTTAGCATCTGTGCCAGACAGATTATACACTTGAGCATAGGCAAGTAAGCAGTTCACAAGTCAATTCATCTTTCAGTCTCTTTGGGTCGAACTACGGTGTTCTGACTTCCTCATTGCACGAGAGGATACGTAGGCATAACTTAACAGTTATCGAACAAAAGTCTCTGTATATTCCCCCTCCTTCTAGCTTCATTCTTTAGCCTCATAATCTTGAGCAATTCATTCTCATCCTTACACTGACACATCATTATACACTTCACTTCTTACACTGACACCTGTACATCCTTCTCCAGCTCTTTACACAAAAATTGCACTGACACTACCCCTTTAAAACACAAATCTTTTAAGCGTGGATCCCGTCGAGTACGACGGACAATCTGGGTGCTAATACCTTCCCAGGTTGTAACCAACCCCCTTTCTCAGTCTCTCTGGTTCGCAACCGTCTTATCCATGTCTTTCTAGGTCTATGCAGCATTGCCTTTCCTCCGGGATAAAAATGCCTAGCTGGCGACTCTATTCATCTCCAGTGAGTTCACGGCTGTGTGTTCTCATTGTCCCTCTCGCCGACAGTTCGTGCTTGTACCTTTATCTGGGCCATTCCCATTTATCGGGAGCGACAAAGGGCATGACAAAAAATTTAAAATGGGATCAAAGGAACCCTAACCCTACACAAGTTCACTGCCCAAAGGAGGGGACCTAACTCTTAACCTAATGGGTGTTATGATTTTTCTAAGTCAACTAGGGTTTCAAGGCACTTCAAAAGGAAAAATGCTCATTAAATTGAAAATGAAAGATAAATTCAAACCAATTTTACCCTAGAAACTACATGCTATGAAGGATGCAATGCAAGAAGAACCATCATCAAACTTTTCATGGTTAGGCAGAATGAATTTTTTCAAGTTTGGACCAAAATATTGCCTTTAAACAACTTTAATTCCAATGAAAATTGTAAAAATAGGTCAAGAACCAAAAAGAAATTTGTTTGAAGAGTGTGATAATGTTTCTAAATGTTTTAAAATGCAATGTGAATTTTTTTGTGATTTTTAAATACCTAAATGTATTTTTAATTAATTAATTTCCATTAACTAATTAAAAATAAACAATGAAATGTGAATTTTTGGGTTCTGAAAATTAATGAAAGGTTTGAAAAAAAATTTCAGAAGTTTTTAATATGTTTTGCTATTTTTAAAAATTCGTGGAAAATTAATACAAAACAAGTAAAATAAAAATGAAATTAAATGGAAAATGAGAAAGTCAAACAATCCAAGGGTTGTGGTTCAAACTCAAGGGGGCGGGAATTAACTACGCGCGTGAACGAACAGCCAGAATTCAAACTTCCCTAATTATGATTAAACCCTAATCACTTTCAGATGACCGGAACAGTGTTCCAGTCATCTTCTCCGGCCAACCATTTCTCCAATCTCACTCAATACGCATCAAAACTTCATCAAACTCTCCAGAATCAACCCTTAAACATCACTGAATCTAAACCCCACCCCAAAAATCATTTATTTTCCATGAATCAAAAGAATCAAATCAAAACGCATTTCACGGGAAAAGTTTCAGAACAACATAACATTCTCAAAACTCAATCATTTTCAAAAATAAAAGCATCAACATGATCAGGGCAACATGAGGAACAAGTTTATAACCTAAAATCAAGCTTCTGGAAAATTTGTTCATAAGGTTACCTGAGTTGAAGCTTTTGAAAGTGGCACTGTTTGGCTGCTTCTTTGCTTCAAAATTTCTCCAATGATCTCCCCCAAGTGTTTGTGATGCTTAGCTGAAGTTTTTGTGGCCTTAAGATGAAGATTGCAGAAGCTCAGTTTGTGCAAGGTGGAAATCGTATTTCTGATTGTGGGATTTTCAGGGCAAATTGATGGTTGGGAAATGATAAGAGGGTTAGGGTGAGTTGTTCTGTGGAATTTGTTTTGAGGTTTGAAGCTTGTGTGATGAGTTTCGAAGAAAGATGCATATGAGAGGATTTTGGTGAATGTTGTGCTATGAGAGGTTTCAGCTTCCAAGATTATGTGAAATGTGATCCATGAGGCATGTATGTGAAGCTGTGATTGGTCAGAGTAGTTGGTGTGGCTCAGTTTGATTGGTATGGGCAAAATGCAAAAAGTCATGACTTTGTGTACTTGAGGTATGGCTCGGGTCAGAGGGAGATTAGGGGCATGGTTGGGCTCAGCATGGATCAAGGAAAGCCCTTAGATTGTTTTTGTGCAGCTGTAATGGCTAGGGCAAGTGGTAGCATGGTTCTTGCAATGTTCCCCCTTTTGGAAGTCTTTGTGAATCAAGGCCAAGAAACCTCTAAACTCTTGGGCAAATTGCATCCAAATGGGTCATGTGAAGTTGTTATGATGCCTTGAACTCACTTAGTAACTAATTCAAGCATAAAAGGTTCCTTTTGCAAAGATTCGGATTTTGAAGCTTCATGAGAAAATGCCTTATGTGACTTGCAATTCAAGGTATATAAATGAGGAATCCTTTGGGCCATTCTGATTTTTAGGCATTGCATTGTGTTTGTATGATTATTAGAAGTCACATTGAAGTCACATTTTGCCTTGGCAAGAAGTTTTGCAACTTTCCTCCTTTGGTGCATAAGTGAAATTTCATGATTTTTCCCAACTTTGGTAAGCCATAACTTTTGATCCAAAATGAATTAGAAAGAGTTCTTGTACTTTTTGAAAAGGGAATGATCCAATATACAACTTTCATGACCAAAGTTTTCTCATTTGAAGCATTTTTGAATCAAAAAGAGGAGGTTGAAAAACTTTCCCAAAATGGCAAGTTTACATTATAAGTCACTTTCCCAAAAAGGCAACTTTGCAAATGGCTTGAAATTCATCAATTTTGTGAACTTCTAACATCTTATATGATCAAATAAAGATCATACACATTCAAAATGATGGAGAACACCCTTTGGGTGTGTCATTGGGGGCCTCAGATGCCCTGATTTTGCACTGACTTGCTCAAGAAGTCACCTTTTGATCAGATGCCTTCCCCATTGAATTTCTTCATGAAAATTGATATGCATGATCCTCATAACATATAGAGAACAATAGAAACAAGAATGACCAAAAAATTTTGAGTTATGGCCTCTGAAACCAAAACCCTAATTCTAGGTCATCTATGTAGTTAAACCTGGCTCTACTTCCATGTCTTTCTCGGTTCTGGTGATTTCTTGACCTCCTTGATCTTTTGAGGATATAATATGATGATTGAACATACATGTACCCCTTTTAAGTGATTGATGACCTTTGAAGTGGCTTAAATAGCTCTTGGATTGCTCAGATCACAAACCCTAGATGCAGATGACTTAGAACCAATGCAGTGAAGCAAAAATGCAATATGAGATGATATTGTTGAACCTATGCTATATGAAAAGATCACAAGCCATGGTGAAATGAGTGAGGGAAAATTTGGGGTGTTTACAGGGGTTGGTTACAACCTTGGAAGGTATTAGCACCCAGATTGTCTGCCGTACTCGACGGGATCCAGGCTTGAAAGTTTGTGTTTAAAGGGGTAGTGTCAGTTCTTTTTTGTGTGCAAAAGCTGGAAAAGAATGTACAAGTGTCAATGCAAAGAAGTGTGAAGTGAAATAAAAGAGTGCCAGTGTAAGGAAAGAATGTGAAGCTCAAGACTATGAAGCTTAAAGAATAATGCTAGAAGAGGGGGGATAAACAGAGGCTTTTTGTTAGATAACTGTTAAGTTATAAATACGTATCCTCTCGTGCAATGAGGAAGTCAGAACACCATAGTTCGACTCAAAGAGACTGAAAGCTAATTTGACTTGTGAACTGCTCACTTGTCTATGCTCAAGTGTATGACCTGTCTGGCTCAGGTGCAAACTGTCTTGCATTAGACGGGAGAAGCAAGTTCTCGTTTATGAGTGAATGAGGTGAGAAAAGAATCCCGTAGGAGACGATTATTGTTTGTTTTTGTGTTTTCAATCTTTTATTGCTTTTTTGTGTTTGTCATAAATTAATGAGCCTAAGCCTAAACCAAGGGTTAGTAAACTCATCACATCCTCCCTCTGATTAGGGGTAATGATAATACTTTAAGAATGAAGTAAACACATCACACTTAATAACCATGATGTAGGATTAAGATCATTAACCTACTTGTAATTATTTAGATGTTTTTGGAGTTTTTGTTTAGTGTTAAGTAATTAGTTTAAGCCATAATCAAGGATTTAATGGACCCATTACACCATCCTAATAGAAGGATGATAGATGAGAACATTTAAGCTGAGCAAGGCTCCTCAACTTAATCCATGATTAGGGATTAACCTCATGATAAAACAAAGCCTTTATTAAAGTGGGTTGATTAATGGTAAGATTAAGAAGTGAATTTTATGGTTTATAAGACAACTTGAGGGGGACTTGTCCATTAACACTAGGGTTAGTCCTTCTTAACCAATTAAGGAAGAATTAGAACCCTAATGCAAAGCCCAAGTTACAAGCTTGATGTCTTAGTGATTATTAGATGGATTGATTAAAGGATTTAAACACATTAAGGGTTTAACACTTAGCATCAAAGTTATACACTCCATCCTAATAGAATGATACAGGCATAACCCTAATCACAAAGTCTTAAAACCTAAAGGGTTTAGTCCTTGATTATGAGATGAGAAGAGAAGACACAAGAGATGACACAAAGGTAAAACTAATGGGGGACTAATCAAAACCTAATTTTCATCATGCTTGGGTATTCCTAGAGTTTATGAGGCTTGCAAGAGACCTTCAAGGAAAAGCCACCAAGGAAGAAGAAAGATGGAAGGAGGAGAAGCAGAAAGAAGCAAGACAACTTACTTCACTTAAGAAGATATGTTGCTTGAAGAAAGAAAGTGAGGAGGGAACATGAATGAGCAAGCTCACTCTAATACAAAAGTAAAATGCAACAATGAATGCATAAGAGAGATGAGAGGAGATTGTGAGAAGTGAAGGCAAATTCACTTCTCAAAGACTTACCACCTAAAAAGTTAGCAAAAAGAAGTGAAATGAAATGAAATGCAAAGATGAAAGTCGAAGTCAGAAGCATGTTCATGATGCTAATGATGCAAATAGATGGCATAAATGTATGTCATGAGATGGGGATGATAATACAAAGGATGAGAATTTAAGTTCATGTATGTAAGCTTATGTAAGATGGATGCAAATGAAGATGCAAATTAGGGTTACATGATCATGTGAAATGCACAATTCAAAAGCAGAAGCAAGACATGGGATAAAAAATTGAAAATAGACTCAAAGGGATCCTAAACCTATACAAGTTCACTGTCCAAAGGGGAAGGTCAGAAGCAAAACCCTAAGGGACTTATGATTTTTCTAAGTTTCTAGGGTTTTAAGGGTGATCATAAAGGTAAAATACCAAACAAATTGAAAATGCATCATAAAAATGAAACAAAATTTTTTTTAGATGCTTGAAAGTATGCATAAAACAATGCAAAAAGAACCATTCACAAACTCAACTTGGATCAAAAGTTATGAATTTTTGAAGTTTGGGTTAAAAATATTCAAATTAAAGAACCCTAATTCAAATGAAAATTGTCAAAGTGTGATCAAAACCAAAAAGAAATTTGTGTTGTGAGTTTGTAAATGTTTCTAAATAATTGAAAATGTTCTCTGAATGTTTTTGGGATTTTTAAATACCTAAATGTATTTTTAATTAATTAATTTCCATTAACTAATTAAAAATAATCATTTAAATGATTTGAAAATATTTTTTAATGCAAAAAAAAATATAAAAATATATTTGGGTTCTGAAAATTAATTAGAGCTTGGATAATAAATTTCAGAATTTTTAGACCTTTTTTGCTATTTTTAATAAAATGTACAAATTAAATGAGAAAAATGTGAAATAAAATTAATTAAATGAGAAGTATGTGCAATGGACGAATCAGATTGAAACTGTGGAAAGGCCTGTTGACCACGCGCCAAATCCAAGGGACTATATTCAAATCAGGCTAATTAACTAATTAAATCTAATTAATTAAGTTAAATGGAAATTATGAATTAATGAGATGATCTAAGCCATTGGTTCACACGCGGGAAACTTAATCCTAGGGCCCAGATTCAAAAACACACTAATTACTAAGCTAACCCTAATTAGGGCAAACTAACCTCAGGCAGCCGAAACAGTGGTTCCGGTCGTCTTCTCCGGCCAACCCCCAAGAATAAAATCCTCCTTAGGTCATTTCTGGAGCTCTAAAGCTCCAGATTTGTTCCTCTCACCTTCCTAAACTCATTCCTAACCTCAAACTTCATTTATTCTCCCTCACCAACAAGATTCGAATCAAAATGCAAAAATGGAAGAAATTTCAGAGCAACCATACAACCTCATTTCTCCACCATTTTCAAAACCACAAAGCTCAATGTACTCAGGGGATCACAAGGAACAATTCTATAACTTTAAAAAAGATTTTTGGAAAAAAAGTTTGAGAGAGCTACCTGAGATGAAGCTTTCAACCCTAGAGCTTTCAGGTTGCTTCTTTGCCTCAAAAGCCCTCCAATGATCTTCCTGAAGAAGCTTTGATGCTTGGTTGGAGTTTTTTGTGGCTGGTTTGTGAGTTTGAAACAGTTCAGTTCAAAGGGGGAGGGAAATCGTGCTTTTGATATGGCTGCTTTTAGGGCAAGATGATAGGTGGGAAATGATCAGTGGTTGGTGGTGAGTTGCTCTATGAAGTTTGTTTTGATGTTTGTAGCTTGTGTGATGAGTTTCGAAGAAAAATGCATAAGAGGGAGTTTTTGTGAATGCTGACTTGTGGGAGGATTCAGGCTTGCTTCTTGTGTGAAATGGCTTGTATTTAGTCCATGTATCAAACTGTGATAGGCCTGTGGGGTTGGTCTGGGCTATGCTGATTGGTATGGCTTGTTTTGCAAAAAGTCAAGGTTAGGTGTTCTTTGAGGTATGGAAAGTTCAGGCCAAGGACAAGGGCATGTCTGGTGTAGCTGTGATCAAGGAGAACCATGGAAGTGAGATTGAGGCAAATCAGCAAGTGGATTGAAGTTTATGGGAGGTTTTGCAATTTTGGCAAAGTTTGGCCCTTTCTTGATTTCTTCATGTGCAAGCCATGAAACTAGGAAGTTCTTGGGACAATTCTGAATTTTAGGAATTGCACAAAGTTTGTATGATGATTAGAAGACAAGTTGAAGTCACAAATTTGCTTGGCATGAGGTTTTGCAAAAATCCCTCTTAGGCATGAAACATGAAATTATGTGATTTTTGCCAACTTTGGAAAGCCATAACTTGAGTTCCAAAATGAATTAGATCCTGTTCTTGTACTTTTTGAAAAGGGAATGATCCAATATACAACTTTCATGACCAAGAAATTTTCATTTGAAGCATTTTTGGTTGGGAAAGAGGAGGTTGAAAAACTTTCCCAAAATGGAAAGTTTACATTACAAGTCATTTCCATTTTTGGCAACTTTTGGTTTAGCCCACTTTTCTTCAAATTTGTGAACTTAAAATCACTTCAATGATCAAATAAAGACCATATAACTTCATTTTGATAAAAAATCCATTTGGGTTCTGTCGCTCCCACCTGATGACACCTGGTCAGAAGGGATACAGACGCGAACGGTCGGCGAAAGGGAGAGGGAATGAATAGAGTCGCCAGCTAGGCATTTTTATCCCGGAGGAAAGGTAATGTTGCATAAACCTAAGAGAAGATGGATAAGACGGTTGCGAACCAGAGAAACTGAGAAAGGGGGTTGGTTACAACCTGGGAAGGTATTAGCACCCAGATTGTCCGCCGTACTCGACGAGATCCACGCTTGAAAGATTTGTGTTTTAAAGGGGTAGTGTATGTGCTATCTGTGTATCAAAGTTGGAAAGAATGCAAGTGTCAGTGCAAAAGAAAAGTGAAGTGTATAAGAGAAGTATTAGTGTAAGAACAAGAGTGAAATGCTCAAGACTATGAGGCTTGAAGAATAATGCTGAAAGAGGGAGGATATACAGAGACTTTTGTTCGATAACTATTAAGTTATGCCTACGTATCCTCTCGTGCAATGAGGAAGTCAGAACACCGTAGTTCGACTCAAAGAGACTGAAAGATAAATTGACTTTGTGAACTGCTTACTTGCCTATGCTCAAGTGTATGACCTGTCTGGCTCAGGTGCAAACTGTCTTGCATTAGACGGAAGAAGCAAGTTCTCGTTTGTGAGTGAATGAGTTGAGAAAAGAATCCCGGAGGAGACGATTATTGTTTGTTTTTGGTGTTTTCAGTCTTTTATTGCTTTTTTGAATGTGTCATAAGAAAATGAGCTTAAGCCTAAACCAAGGATTAGTAAACTCATCACATCCTCCCTCTGATTAGGGGTAATGAGAATACCTTAAGTGTGAAGTAAGCACCTCACACTTAATCACCATGATGTAGGATTAAGATCATTAACCTACTTGTGATTATTTAGATGTTTTTGGTGTTTTTGTTTAGTGTTAAGTAATGATATTAAGCCATAATCAGGGATTTAATGGGCTCATTACACCATCCTAATAGAAGGATAATAGATGATAACATTTAAGCTGAGGAATGCTCCTCAACTTAATCCATGATCAGGGATTAACCTCATGACAAAACAAGGCCTTTATTAGAGTGGATTTTGGTTATTGATAAGATTAAGAAATGGATTTTATGGTTTGTCAGACAAATTGAGGGGGACTTGTCCATTAACACTAGGGTTAGTCCTTCTTAACCAATTAAGGAAGAATTAGAACCCTAATGCAAGGCCCAAGTTACAAGCTTGATGTCTTAGTGATTATTAGATGGATTGATTAAATGATTTAAACACATTAAGGGCTTAACACTTAGGATTAAAGTTATACACTCCATCCTAATAAAAGGATGCAGGTATAAGCTTAATCACAAAGCCTTAAAACCTTTAGGGTTTAGTCCTTGATTATGGGATGAGAAGAGAAGACCCAAAGATGACACAAAGGTAATGGGGGACTAATCAAACCCTAATTGTGATCATGCCTGGATTTTCCTAGGGTTAATGAGGCTTGCAAAAGATCTTCAGGAGAAAAGCCACCAGGAAAGAAGCAGATGAAAGGAGAAAGAAGCAAGAAGAAGCAAGACAACTTGCTTCTCTTAAGAAGACAAGTTGCTTGAAGAAAGAAAGTAAGAGATGAACATGAATGAGCAAGCTCACTCTAAAGCAAAATAAAATGAAGCAAGGATGCATAATAGAGATGAGAAAAGATTATGAGAAATGAAGGCAAATTCAGTTCTCAAATACTTACCACCTGAAAAGTTAGTAACAAGGAAGTGAAATGAAATGAAAATGAGATGAAATGCAATGATGCAAACAAAAGTCAGAAGCATAAACATGATTTAAATGATGCTAAGAGATAAAGCAAACACAAGTCAAGAGTTAGGGATGATCATACAAGGATGTGGATGCAAATGAAGCATGCTTTGAACCATGAAAGTTCATGAAAGTTTATGTAATGAAATGAATGCAAAACATGGCAGATGAAAGATGCAATGATCAAACATGATTCTAATATGTCCTAAGATGTCTTATATGTCATGTTGATGCACAAAATGTCATGGTAAGTTCTTGAATGCAAGCATATGAGAGATAGATGCAAATGAAGACAAGAATTAGGGTTTACATACAATATGCAATGCAAAATTCAAAATCAGAAGCAAATGACAAGATAAAAAATTGAAAGTGGGATCAAAGGAACCCTAACCCTACACAAGTTCACTGCCCAAAGGAGGAGACCTAAATCTAAACCTAATGGAAGTTATGATTTTTCTAAGTCAACTAGGGTTTCAAAGCACCTCAAAAGGAAAAATTCACATTAAATTGAAAATGAAAGATAAATTCAAACCAATTTTACTCTAAAAACTAAATGCTATGAAGGATGTAATGCAAGAAGAACCATTATCAAACTCTTCATGGTTAGGCAGAATGAATTTTTTCAAGTTAGGATCAAAATATTGCCTTTAAACAACTTTAATTCCAATGAAAATTGTCAAAATAGGTCAAGAACCAAAAAGAAATTTGTTTTGAGAGTTTGATAATGTTTCTAAAAAATGTTTTAAAATGCAATGTGAATTTTTTTTTGTGATTTTTAAATACCTAAATGCATTTTTAATTAATTAATTTCCATTAACTAATTAAAAATAAACATTTAAATGATTTAAAAATTATTTTTAACGCAAAAAATTAAAATAAAAATATTTTTGGGTTCTGAAAATTAACAAAAGGTTTGACAAAATATTTCAGAATTTTTTAATATGTTTTGCTATTTTTAAAAATTCGTGGAAGTTAAATACAATTAAAATGAATTAAAACTAAATAAATGGAAAAGTAAGCAAATCCTGAGGCTGAGATTCAAATGGATTTGGAGGGAATTGACTGGCGCCAGATCCTATGGTCCACGTTCAAACTGGCATTTTTAAAACTAATTCTAATTAATTAATTTAATTAATCACAATTAATCCTAATGACCTAATCTGGACCACACAGTGCGCGCGGGAGAGATAGATCCAAGGGTCTCAATTCAAACCAAAACCCTAACCCTAATTTACACTTAATGACTTTCAGATTACCGGAACAGTGGTTCCGGTCATCTTCTCCGGCAAGCACAAACCCTAGTTTCTTCTACAGGTTACCAAACTCCAAATTTCTTCCACCAAAATGATCCTTTCATCAATCTAAACATAAACCCTCATCTAAAACTCATTTATTTCACCTCACAAGCATGAATCGAAGCAAAATGTAAAACACGGGCAAATATTCAGAGATATCATACATGATGGTTTCGCAATTATTTTCAAAAGTAAATACATCCCCATGATCAGGGGAGCATGCAGAATCATAAAAGAACTTAAAACTTAGCTTCTGGGAAAAAAATCTTCATGTTACCTGAGATGAAGACTCTCTGGTTCTGAGCTTTCTGGACTCACCCTTTGTGCAAACCCTCTTCTTTGAACACCCTGATGATGAAATGAAGCTTAGAAAGCTTTGATAATGTCTGGTTGAGGCTGTTTTGTTCTGGTGTAGCAGAAATGGAGGTCTTTGTGTGTGATGTTTCAAGCTGTTTCAGGGGGTGGGTTTTGTTCTGAGGATGATTTGTGACTTGTTGGTGAAAGAAAAATGGAAGTTTGAAGGCTATGTGAAGAGTTTCGAAGAGGAGAAGTTTTGGACAGATTTTGTGCAAGCTGGATTGTGGGAGGTTTCTGGCTTGTGTGTGGTGTGTTTTATGATCCTTATACAAATCCTAAGCTATTGGAATGAGTCAGAAGACTTGACATGCACTGTGGGAATGGCATGGGGCAATTGGCCAAAAAGTCAATGTTAGGTGTACTTCAAGCATGGGCCATGGCAGAGAAGATTTCTGTGTTTGGATTGCCTCAGCTGAGTTTGAGGATGACCCTTGGATGGTTTATGAAGGACTGCAACACTTGGATTGCAAGATAGCATGTGTTTTGCCAATTTCCAACGTTGTGAATCTTGTGATTTTTGGCCATGGACATGTGACATCTCTTGGAAAAATGCAGCAAAATGCACCATATAATGTTGTTATGACACTTTGATATTGATTAGAGATCAAGCAAAACCATAGGAACCCTTCTTGCAAGATTTCCCTCTTTGTGATCTTCATGAAAAATGGCTTATGATTTTTTGAATTCAAGGCATGACAGTGAGAAATTCTTTGGTGCATTCTGAATTTTGGACCATGGAATATGTTTGTGTAATGCTTAGAAGTTGATTTGAAGTCACATTTGGTTTTGGCATGAGGTTTTGCAACTTTCCTCCTTTGGCACAAAAGTGAAAATTTCATCATTTTTCCCAACTTTGCAAGGCCATAACTTTTGATCCAAAATGAATTAGAAAGAGTTCTTGTAATTTTTGAAAAGGGAATGATCCAATCTACAACTTTCATGACCAAAGTTTTCTCATTTGAAGCATTTTTGAATCAAAAAGAGGAGGTTGAAAAACTTTCCCAAAATGGCAAGTTTACATTATAAGTCACTTTCCCAAAAAGGCAACTTTGCAAATGGCTTGAATTTCTTCAATTTTGTGAACTTCTAACACCTTATATGATCAAATAAAGATCATACATATTCAAAATGACGGAGAAACCCCTTTGGTTGGGTCACTGGGGGCCTCAGATGCCCTGATTTTGTACTGACTTGCTCAAGAAGTCATCTCTTGATCAGATGCCTTCCCCATTGAATTTCTTCATGAAAATTGATATGCATGATCCTCATTACATATAGAGACCCATAGAAACAAGAATGACCAAAAAATTTGGAGATATGGCCTCTGAAACCAAAACCCTAATTTTAGGTCATCTGTGCAGTTAAACCTGGCTCTACTTCCATGCCTTTCTCAGTTCTTGTGTTTCTTTGACTTCCTTGACCTTGGGAGGATATAATATGATGCTTTAACATTCATGGACCCTCTTGAGATGATTGAAGACCTTTGGAGTGGCTCAGATGGCTCATGGATTGCTCAGGTCACAAACCCTAGATGTAGATGACTTAGAAACAAAGTAGTGAAGCAAAAATGCAATATGAGATGCTATGATTGAACTTATGCACATGAAAAGATCACAAGCCATGGTGAAATGGGTGAGGGAAAATTTGGGGTGTTTACAGCTGCCCCTATTCAAACATGAGTTAGCTGTGCAGGATGTAAGCAACGACTTAACAGGCAAACAAGATAACTTGTGGTTGAATACCAAAGACAGTCCAAAATTTGCACTCACTGAAATGAAGAAGAAAAGGGATATAGATTGTAAAAGAAAATAAAGTATGATTATAAAGTGCGGGCGACGGAGGACGACCGTCGAGCAGAGGACGACTGCTGGGGAAAAAACAATGACGGGGACGACCGACATGCTGGGGATATAAGAGATTATGATGGGGACGGCCATCAAGCAAAGAAATAAGATTTTCTGGGGGTTACAGGTAAAGTGAATGATGGGGACGACCATCCAATTCAAAGCATAAATGAGACAAATGATGAGGTACGGTCATCAAAGGTGAAGGTTGATCACCTGGCAGGGGACGACTGCTCTGTTGGGGATAAGATGAGGGACGGTCATCTATTGGTGAAGGACGATCGCCTGGCAGGGTACGGCTGCCGAAAATATCACGACATGGGACGAATGTCGGCTGAAAAGGGTCGACGATGGGGACGGCCATCGGATAAGAATGATGAAGGACGATCATCAAGAGGTGAAGGACAATCACCTAGCAGGGGACGGCTGCTCTTAGGGTTTATCATGACATAGGACGAATGTCAGATACAAGAATCGACGATGGGGATGGCCATCAGATAAAACGATGAAGGACGATCATCAAGAGGTGAAAGACGATCACCTAGCAGGGGACGGCTGCTAACAATATCACGACATAGGACGAATGTCGGATAGAAAGGGGTTCTAATGAATAGAGACTCCACTGGGAATGATGAAAGACGATCATCGAAAAGGTGAAGGACGATCACCTGGCAGGGTACGGCTGCCGAAAGGTATCATGACATAGGACGAATGTCAGATAGAAAGGAAATAATTTATGAAGATTTGCAGGGAATTCGTCTGGGGAACGGTAGACACAGACGTGTGTCTAATCTTATGAAAACATAAGTGTTTGACATGGTGTATAGATTAAAGATGCGGACGAGCATCCTTAAGACTATGATACGGACAAGTATCAGTAGAAACAAACGCTTGACGCATGTTCAGAGATGATGATACGGACGAGTATCAACTAGTTAACAAAGAACACGGACGAGTGTCAAATCTGAGGGGATTTAAGTGACGTATACAAGATACGGACGAGTATCTGTATGGGTAAAAAGCGATGAGTGAGACATAGACAAGTGTTCAACTTGCTAGGGAGAGCATGACACGGACGGGTGTTGAAAAAAGTGTATTATAAACAAGTATTTGATCTACAAATTGTTTAGGTAACTATGTTGGGGGAGGTGACACGGACGGGTGTCAGGGGATTGTATATATATATATATATATATATATATATATATATATATATATATATATATATATATATATATATATGTATCCACTTGTGGTGAGTGCAAAGGGGGTGCTTTGGCTTTCTGCTGGGGATATGACGCAGACGAGTGTCAAGAAACATCTGTAATGTATAAACACCTGTTTGTAGAGAGTGCTCGGGCGACCTTACTGGGGAATGATGACACGGACGAGTTCCAAAAGGAGTGTGTTTCTGTATTGTGAGTGTAAAGGAAATGCTTTAATATTCTGCCGGGGAGTTTGAGAGATATTTTGGTATATTGTTGATGGAATGTCATTATTTACAAGCGTGATTCAGAACATGGCTTATGATTATGCAATATGTGTGATTTTTGCCGTAATGCTCCGTATTGGACGGAATACTACGCTTTGTGGGGAAAATATGATGCGGATGGTATGATTATGCAAAAATACCGATCCGGGATTCAGATCCCGTTGCTGTGGAGATCTCCGGCTGATCTGCTTGAAGTGGATATCCTAGCTGGGGATGAGATCATTGGTAGATCTGACATATATGACTCTGCTTGGGGAAATAGATCACGGATAGACCTATCTCGGTAATGAGGGACCCAGCTGGGGCTTGTGGGAGCTTTCGTCACTCTGTTGTGAGATCTTCAGGCGTTGCTCTTCTGGATAGAGGTTGAAACTCTGCGGGGAGATGGTTCCCTGTCTGACATTTGGCTGAGGAGGAACGATGACTGGCAACTCGGCTGGGGAGAAAGCAGCACTGGTGCTATTTGGAAGATGTGCTGAGGAAATGGTGACTTGACAGCTTGCTGGGGAGGAACTTTTGTACTCCACGCTGTGCTTTGAACACCTGCAATCCTGTATGACAAAGAAACGTACAAGTATCTTGAGGTATCCCCTACTGGATTCCATCATAGGAGTTTAGACACTCCCGGGAGTAAGTATATTTCCTGTAAGCACGTATTTATTATATATA
Organism: Lathyrus aphaca; assembly: GCA_963966055.1. Lineage (NCBI taxonomy): Eukaryota > Viridiplantae > Streptophyta > Magnoliopsida > Fabales > Fabaceae > Lathyrus > Lathyrus aphaca. The sequence continues at coordinate 273,120,588 of OZ014522.1, forward strand.
TTTTTTTTAGAAGGGGGCATCTGTATTTATGCGATCAATATCTTAAGGACATCGGACATTTTTGCAAATGAAAATAAAATGTACGAGACGAAATATGACTGAAAATCTGATTTTATTAATTTACGTGCCCTGAATTGGCAAGATACAGTCAAAGAAACGGATCCCCTGAAATGAGGAAATCGTTACAAATTGAGAAACAAAAAGATGCTGGCAATGCTGATGACGCTTCAAGGAGCTTCCCTTTTGCTATGAATCGTATGACTTTTGACGTTCTTCTCATCCTGCTTTTGAAGGAGGTTGATTCTGACCGATGCTCGAACCTTTCGAAGCTTACCATGTTGTAAGTGATACAGTTGAATTCAGAATGCAGTTATTCGCTTATTCCCTTATTTTGCGTGGATCGCCCTTTCAGGTTTTCAATCCACCGGGATACCCATTTTTGCCTGAGTTGTCCAATGCGGCTTTTCAACTCAGCGGGTGTACATTTTTTTATTTATTTTCCCTTATTTTTGCCCGAGTCTTTTATTCTGTTTTTGACTCGCCGGGATGCCCTATTTTTGCCTGGACTTACATTCTGTTTTTATGTCCAGCGGGTCATTTTACGCGAAGTATTTTTTAACTGCATCTAAATTTACCGGAGACAGGAAGTCTTCACCATAATACCGGAGAAAACTTTATTTACTATGAACGGTCTATCATAATTTGGAGTCCACTTGCCCCTGTGGTCTGTATGAGGAGGGAGGAGTATTTTCATCACAAGATCTCCTACTTGGTATTCTTGGAGCCTGACTTTCTGATCGAAGGCTTTCTTTATCCTTTTCTGATACAGCTTCCCATGACAAATGGCAGCCAATCTCTTCTCTTCAATCAGATTCAGTTGTTCGTATCGGGATCGGACCCACTCTGCTTCATTTAGCTTAACATCCATTAGCACTCGCAAAGAGGGTAATTCAACTTCAACAGGTAGGACTGCCTCCATACCATACACAAGCTGATACGGTGTTGCCCCAGTGGATGTTCTGATTGACGTTCGGTACCCATGCAAGGCAAATGGCAGCATTTCATGCCAGTCTTTATAGGTGACCACCATCTTCTGTACAATCTTCTTGATATTCTTGTTAGCTGCCTCAACAGCGCCATTCATCTTTGGCCTGTAAGGAGAAGAATTGTGGTGTTGGATCTTGAAGTCTCGGCATAGCTCTGCCATCATTTTATTGTTCAAGTTGGAACCATTATCAGTAATGATTCGCTCGGGCACTCCATACCGACATATGATGTCTCTCTTTAGAAATCGGGCTACTACTTGCCTTGTAACATTTGCATATGAAGCTGCTTCAACCCACTTGTTAAAATAGTCAATGGCTACCAGGATGAATCTGTGGCCATTTGAAGCAGTCGGTTCAATCTTGCCAATCATATCAATGCCCCACATGGCAAAGGGCCAAGGTGAAGAAATCACATTCAGAGGATTCGGAGGCACATGCACTTTATCTGCATAAATCTGGCATTTATGGCATTTTCTGGCATAGGCACAACAGTCGACATCCATTGTGATCCAGTAATAGCCTGATCTTAACAACCTTTTAGCCATAGCATGCCCTCCTGCATGGGTACCAAAGGATCCTTCGTGCACCTCGTGCATTAACAAGTCTGCTTCTGTCCTATCAACGCATCTGAGGAGTACCATATCAAAGTTCCTCTTGTACAGGGAACCATCAGCATTCAAGAAGAAACTGCCAGCTAGCCTTCTTAATGTCTTCTTATCATTGGAAGATGCCCCAGGTGGGTATGTTTGATCCTCCAAGAAGCATTTGATGTCATGGAACCAAGGCTTATCATCTTTGACAACGTCTGCTGAGAACACGTATGCTGGTCTGTCAAGTCTGGATACTGCAATTCGAGGCACAAAGTTGGCCGCTTGAACTTTGATCATGGATGTAATGGTAGCAAGAGCGTCTGCAAACTGATTCTCATCTCGAGGGATATACTCAAGCTTGACTGCTGTGAAGAAAGTCAATAACCTCCTTGTATAATTCTGGTAAGGTATCAGATGATCTTGGTGGGTGTACCATTTGCCGTTGGTTTGATTGATTACCAGAGCCGAATCTCCGAATACAGTCAATGTCTTGATCCTGAGGTCAATGGCTTCCTCAAGACCCATAATACAAGCTTCGTATTCAGCTTCGTTTTTAGTGCAGTTGAAGGTGAGATTTGCCGAGAAAGGCATGTGAACTCCTTTAGGTGTAATGAGTACTGCACCAACACCACGACCATTCATATTAACAGCCCCATCAAACATCATAGTCCATTCTTCTTCGGGGTCAGGCCCTTCAGTGTGAACAGGCTCTTCATGATCTTTTGCTTTTATGAACATGATGTATTCATCAGGGAAGTCAAATCTCATAGGCTGGTAATCGTCAATGGGTTGCTCAGCAAGATAATCAGACAATACACTGCCTTTGATGGCCTTTTGGGATGTGTACTGAATGTCATATTCCGTGAGGATCATTTGCCATCTTGCAACCCGCCCGGTAAGCGCTGGCTTCTCAAAAATGTATTTAACTGGATCCATCTTTGAGATCAATAAAGTAGTGTGGGTCAACATATACTGTCTTAGTCGGTGAGCAGCCCACGCTAAAGCACATCAAGTTTTCTCGAGCAGTGAATAATGCTGTTCACAGTCGGTAAACTTTTTGCTTAGGTAGTATATTGCATACTCTTTTCGACCAGACTCGTCATGCTGGCCCAGCACACACCCCATTGACTCTTCTAATACTGTCAAGTACATGATTAGAGGTCTTCCTTCAACTGGAGGCATAAGGATTGGAGGCTCTTGTAAGTATTCCTTGATTTTGTCAAAAGCCCTCTGGCAGTCTTTGTTCCACCTGACCGTTTGTTCTTTTCTTAACAGCTTGAACAAAGGCTCACAGGTTGCCCTAAGGTGAGATATGAACCGTGAAATGTAGTTCAATCTACCTAGAAAAAACCGAACTTCTTTTTCTGTCTTCGGTGCAGGCATTTCTTGAATGGCTTTGACTTTGTCAGGGTCAACTTCAATCCCTTTCTCACTTACAATAAATCCCAGCAGCTTACCGGATCGCACCCCGAATGTGCATTTGTTGGGGTTTAACTTCAGTTGGTACTTCCTCAGACGCTTGAATAACTTCAACAGATTTACCAGGTGGTCTTCTTCTGTGAGGGACTTGGCAATCATGTCATCCACATAACATTTAATTTCTTTGTGGATCATGTCATGGAATAATGTTACCATAGCCCGTTGATAAGTGGCACCAGCATTCTTCAGTCCAAATGGCATCACCTTATAACAGAATGTGCCCCAGGGTGTGATGAAAGTTGTCTTCTCCATGTCTTCAGGTGACATCTTGATCTGATTATATCCTGAAAATCCATCCATGAAGGAAAACACCGAGAACTGAGCCGTATTGTCGACCAATACATCAATGTAAGGTAATGGGAAGTCATCTTTCAGGCTGGCTCTGTTCAGATCCCGGTAATCCACACACATCCTCACCTTACCGTCTTTCTTAGGCACAGGTACAATATTAGCAACCCACGGCGGATAACTAGTCACAACAAGGAAACCGGCGTCCCACTGCTTTTGTTCCTCTTCTTTTATATTCATTGCCATATCTGGGCGAGTACGGCGCAACTTCTGTTTTACTGGTGGGTAGTCTTCTTTCAGAGGTAGCTTGTGCATGACAATATCGGTGTCCAACCTTGGCATATCCATATAAGACCAACTGAAAACATCCACATACTCCCGAAGCATATCAATCAGTTGTTCTTTTACTGAATCTTACAGGCAGGCCCCGATCTTAACTTCCTTCACGTCTTCTTCCGTACCAAGATTAACCGTCTCAACTTCCTCCTGATGAGGAGTGATAACCTTCTCCTCTTGTCTCAACAACCTGGCTAGCTCTTCAGGTAGCTCATAATCTTCTTCAACCCCTTCATCGGCTTGATTGATTGGATTGTCAAAGTCATACAAAGTCATAGAAGTGTTGTTGTCGGTGCAGTCTGGAGGGCACACTCTGCAAGGGTTTATATTGGTTTATTTTAGTGATCAATTTATCTTATTTAGAAAAAGTGAAAATGAAGTTATTTTATTTTGAAACACATTGCCATTTTATTTTTGTACAAAAAAGAAAAATGAAAAACAGTGAGCGGAAAAGAAAAGATTCATTTGCAAAAGATGTCCTGATATTCATTAATTGATCTTTGCACAAAATACAAGATGGCCCGATTACAAAATGAGTCTTGACATCTTGGGCAAGATGCAAGACTTGATGCATGCTTTAAAAATACAGGAAATAATAATTACTCTGCAGGAGTAACCCTTATAATTTCCTGGGAAGACCAGTTAAGGACTTGGCTCCCCGGGATCCTTGGACGTATCCAGCTCTCCAGGTTGCGGTCGCTTTCCTCCTCGTCTTCCAAATTGTTTACAGCATCCGGGTTGAGTATTCCCCCGCTGACAAACTTGGGCTCTTTTGCAGCCTCTGATTGATCTTGTTGAGTTGGTCTGTAACCCAACCCAAATCGGTCTTCTTTCTTTTCCACGGGCAACAACTTGCAAACCCTAGGTGCAGATGACTTTGAAACAATGCAGTGAAACAAAAATGCCATATGAGATGATATGATTGAACTTATGCAAATGAAAAGATCACAAGACATGGTGTGAACTTAGTGAGGTAAAATTTGGGGTGTTTACACCAAGGATAGACGACCTTCTAGATCAATTGAAAGGAGCCTGTGTGTTCTCGAAGATTGATCTGAGATCGGGCTATCACCAGATTCGTGTGAAGAGTTCTGATGTTCCGAAGACTGCGTTCAGAACCCGTTACGGTCATTACGAATTCTTAGTGATGCCTTTCGGTGTGACGAATGCTCCAGCTATTTTTATGGACTACATGAACCAGATATTTCAGAATTATTTGGATAAATTTGTGGTGATCTTTATCGATGACATTCTTATCTATTCTCGTACTCCACAAGAGCACGGAGAGCATCTAAGGATTGTCCTATCGATACTGCAGGAAAATCAACTTTTTGCTAAGTTTAGTTAGTGTGAGTTATGGATGTCAGAAGTCAAGTTCCTTGTACATGTTATATCACAGGGAGGTGTAGTTGTAGACCCGTCCAAGATAGAAGCTGTAATTAATTGGGAAAGACCGAAGAATGTTACCGAAGTGAGAAGCTTCCTAGGTTTGGCAGGTTACTATAGAAGGTTTATTAAAGGTTTTTCTCAGATGACATTACTGTTAACTAAGCTCACTAGGAAGGACTTCGCTTATGAATGGGATTCCAGTTGTGAGCAGAGCTTCGTGTGGTTGAAGGAGAAATATACAACTGCTTCAGTCTTGATTATTCCCGATCCTAAAATATCTTATGAAGTGTTTCGTGATGCTTCAAAGATGGGTTTAGGAGGTGTTCTCATGCAAGAAGGTCATGTGGTGGCGTATGCTTCCAGACAATTGAGAGTTCATGAGAAGAATTATCCTACGCATGATTTGGAATTAACGGCCGTGGTGTTTACCTTGAAAGTGTGGCGAGACTATTTGTATGGTGTTTGTTTTGAGATGTTTAGTGATCATAAGAGTTTGAAGTACCTCTTTGATCAAAAGGAACTGAATATGAGGCATAGGCGATGGATGGAGTATTTGAAGGATTATGATCTTGAGTTGAAGTATCACCTCAGAAAAGTGAACAAAGTGGCAGATGCCTTAAGTAGAAAAGTGATTCATAGTGCCAAATTGATGGTATTGGGGTATACATTGTTAGAAAAGTTTCGGGATCTTAATCTTCAGTTTGTTTGGACTCCGAATGGTGTAATCATGGTTAACTTGAATATAAATTCTACCTTGAGGAATGATATTCAACAAGCGCAAGAGTTGGATGAGAAGTTGTAAGGACTGTTACTCCAACCGGGTTTCGTGAGAGCATTAGATGAGATCATCCTATTTAATCAAAGAATTTGCATTTCGGATGATGATGTGTTAAAGAGAAGGATTTTGGAAGAAGCACATAAAGGTTATTTTACGATACATTCGGGTTCTTCAAAGATGTATCAAGATTTTAAGAGGGAGTATAGGTGGTCCGGGATGAAAAAGGACATTGCGGTATTTGTGTCAGAATGTGCGGTGTGTCAGCAAGTGAAGATTGAGCACCAAAGGCCAGGTGGATTGTTACAAACTTTGGACATACCAATTTGGAAATGGGATAGTATCTTTATGGACTTTGCAGTAGGTTTACCGAGTACTCAGGGTGGCTATGACTTTGTTTGGGTGATTGTGGACCGTCTAACGAAATCTGCGCATTTCTTAGCCGTGAAGACTACATATAAGACAAGGCAGCTTGCAAGGTTGTTTATTGCTGAAATTGTGAGATTGCACGGTGTCCCGTCCAGTATTGTATCGGATAGAGATCCGAAGTTCACTTCGAGATTTTGGAAGGTGTTCCAACAAGCCATGGGTACGCATTTGCGTTTGAGTACTTCTAATCATCCTCAAACAGATGGTTAGACGGAACGTACGATTCAAACGATGGAGGAAATGTTGAGAGCATGTGTTTTAGAGAGTAGAGGAAATTGGAAAGAACTTTTTCCGTTGATCGAATTTTCATACAACAATAGTTAACATGCAAGCATCGGTATGGCTCCGTATGAGGCTTTGTACGGAAGAAGGTGTAGAACACCGCTGTGTTGGTCGGAAGTGGGTGAAGATAGGATCTTAGGACCGGAAATTATTCAAGAGACTACGGAAAAGATTCGTATGATCCGAGAAAAGATTAAGCAAGCCCAAGATGGTCAAAAGAGTTTTGATGACAATCGAAGGAGACCTTTGGAATTTGTTGAAGGTGATCATGTATACTTGAAAGTCACTCCGAGGTTAAGGTTGAAAGGACAGTTTAAGTCGCATAAATTATGCCCGAGATACGTATGACCATATCAGATTCTAGAAAAGATTGGTGAAGTTGCTTACCGTTTAGCCTTGTCGCCACCTCTATCCGAAATGCATGATGTTTTTCATGTATCCCAAATTCGTAGGTTCGTTCTTGATCCTCTTCAGCCTATTCTGCCGGATTCTATCGAGATAGAAATGAATTTAACCTCCGAGCCCCAACCGAGCCGTATTGTTAGGAGAGAAACCAAAGTGTTAAGGAATAAGGAGATACCACTTGTTAAGGTGCAATGGGATGAGACGCATCTGGGTGATGCTATGTGGGAGTTGGAATCAGAAATGCGGGAATCATATCCTCACCTGTTCAGGTAATCCTTTAAATTCGTAGACGAATTTCATTTAAGAGGGGGAGGATGTAATACCCCTGTAACACCCCAAATTTGCCCTCTTTGTTTTAAGCATCATATCACATCATATTCATCATACTCATATCATTTTCTTAGCATCCTAGCATGGAAAGATGAGGCATAACATCCCTCATGTCCTAGCATCAAGCATATGGTCATCTGTGAAGGTCCTTGAAGCATTTCAAGCCATGACAAGGGTCCCAATGAGTTTGTACAAGTCCTATAGTAAGTCTACACTCCATTTACAAGTTCAAGTCCATTGGCAAAAGCTCAGAAGATTGCATGATCATCAGAGATCTCAGGACAAGGCAAAGCTCCTATATAAGGCACCCAAATTAGGGTTTGTGATTCAAGCACCAAGATCTCACAATTTTGGCCATTTCATTTGGGAAAAGTCTTCTATATGTTAAGAGGACCCTACGTGTCAATTTTCATGAGAAAATTCCATGTGGAAGTCAGACAATGCCTCAGTTGCTTGCAGATGAAGTAAAAAGTCAATTGTGCCCTTAAAAAGTCAACTGTGCAATTTCAAGGGGTCTAACCCAAATTTTTTGGCCAAGAGGGGTCCTTACAATGTTATAAGAGGTTTGGAATGATCAAAGTTCATGAATCATGGAGATTTGAAGGGTTTTGCAAAAATGGTACAACGTTGGTTTTATGGAATTTCCAAATTTGGCAACTTTTGCCCTAATTTTCAAATGGCCTTAACATGATCAAAAATTCTTCAAATGGACCAAAGTCAAACATGAAAGTTGGAGAGTAAGGGCTCCCATTTTAAAAAAGAACAAGTATATTTTCATAGGATTTGTAGATTTTCCTATAGCCTCTTCGAAAGTTTGCTTGAAATTAGGGCAAAATCAACTTTTCATGTAGGCACCAAATGCAAAATGCTTCCAAACTTATTTGTATGACTTGGTTTTGGTTATAATTTGTTTCAATGTTAAAATACATCACATTTGAACCATTTTTCTCCAAAGAAATGCTCATTTTCGTGCCAAACAAGAAAATCACTCCAAACATGCAAAATTGGCCAAATCATGAAATAAGTGTGAGGGTTTGATCTAAAGGCCAGGATTGATTACATTTTGATCAAGGGTGGTAAATGCATTGCACATGTGCTGAGAGGCCCAAGGAAGCATGAGCATAGGATTCTTATCTCTCATATTGCAAAAATTGCAAATTCACACAAATCTCATGACTCACTCGTGCATTTGCTTTCATTCTTTTAGCAAGGGTTTATGAAATCACATATAAGCTGCTAGGGTTTCGCTTGCCTCATCTCTCTCTCATTCTCAAACTTCATGCAACTTTTCATTTTCTTCCATTTCTCTACACACAAGAAAGCAAACTCAAAACCAATTGTGGATATGTGATCTAGGCAAGCTCAGGATCCTTAAGCAACCACTCATTGAAGCCATCTCTCAAGTTTGGCAAGCTTTCCATTTCAGGGCAAGTGTGAAAGAAACCTCAGATCCAGCTTGTTTCAAGACCTTAGATGCATTTATTTTGCATCTAGGGAATAAGTGGATTGATTTGCACGCATTATTTGGTTTTCTACATCACTGAAGCAGGATCTACACTTCAGGTATGACTCAAAATCTCATGATCTGGAAATGAAATTGTATGTGTGATTCTTAATCTGTGATGTTTGTTGATCATGCTGCACTCTTTAGATTTGAATTTGGTGCATCATAGTGAGAGTTATGTGCATTTCAGTTTTGAAGGTCAATGTTGTTTCCCTTCGATCCGGATGATTCATTAGGTTTTAGGTGTTTTTGAGGTCATTTTTGAAATCAGTGAGGTTGAATTAGCCAATCTGGAGTATTTGGTTCTTTTTCATGGTTGTTTGAGGTGCTGTTGCGAATTCCGATGCCGGAGCCCTAACTCCGGTCACCGGAAACTGAAGTCTGTTGACCTAGGGTTTCCATGGAAGAAGACGACTCAGCAGCCGTTAGATCTGTCCATCCAGCGCCCCATATGTTGCCACCTAGCCCTTACAGCACCCTCTCTCACGTTTTGTTTTTATTACATTTTAATTCCCAATGTTTCGTAGCACACCACAACTACCATACACTCTCCATTCATAATCAGCCAAACTGCCAGCTCATTTAATGAAACAATAACCACACGCGTTTGATGAATCCAACGCATCCTGATTTTCCAGTTATTTCTACTAATTTCCACCATAAAACACATATACCAGCGTGCTAATGGGCCCAACCTCTGATTCTATGCGCACCCCCACCTCCTTCAAGCCCAATCCAAACCAATTGTATTTCCTGCTAATTACACCCCTTTCCATTTTCATTTAAATTTCTTTTTTCTTATTTTTTATTCTTATTTCAGTTTCCATTTATATTTTATTAAAATAATTATGGTCATCAAAAAATTCCCAAAAAAATCATGAATATTATTTTGAGTCTTTTATTTTTCCATATTTTTATTTTATTTTTTTCCCATTTCCACGTGTCAGATTTAATTCATTGTTTCACTTAGCTTCTTTTGAATCCTCTTTTGACCACACTGCCTTTTCGATTGTCCATACTCTTCAATATTTTGAATTTTGATCCCATTCTTCTTGCTCTGGATTCTTAAGACATTGTACTTCTCACGTGATTTTTCTCTTGATTTTTAGAAACTTATTTCTTGAGTTTTGATCCTGTGACTTGTGATGGAAGTTTGTAACCCTAGCTTGTGTTCTTACCTCCATTTGACCTAGTTTGCTTCTGAATATTTTCAAATCCTTTTGGCTCATTGTTATATTATGTTTGAAGATCATTTGGTTTCAATTGTGGAATTTTTAGATGCTTGGTTGATTTGTTTTAAATTTTACTTTGAATCTTGTCACATTTTGCTTCCTTTGAACCTTTAGGTCTCATATAAGCCAAGAATGGCACTTGTGCAAACTTCTTCTTCTCATTTGGGGTTATTTTGGGGTGTGGGTACCTTCCTGGTCTTAGTTTAGGGTTTGAGTCTTAGGAATTTTTGTGTCTTGCTTCCTTTTGAGTCATTTATTTCCTTAAGTGCTTTCACTTCATCTCATTGCTTCTTTCACTCCCATTTGGTAATTGTTTAGTCTTGTACCTCTTTTCTCTTCATCTTGTTGGCTTCTTAAGCCCTTCTTCATCTTGTTTTGGTTCTGGTTGTGAGCTTTGAGTCCATGTTTATGCATTGTTGCTTTGCATTCTCCTTAAATGTGCATTTGTTCTCATATGTGTTTCATGTTGCATCTTTTGCTTATAAGCTTAATCTCTCATTCCTTTGAGTTGCATATGCATTGTGCATTTATTCATACCATTTCACTTCTGATTGTGTGATGTTAGCATGTTATCTTACTCGTTGTTTTTCATTTGTATGCTTGATACTAACCTTGCAGGGGCTATGGTAAGTGTGAGGTGTGGGAATTGAGTTCCACATCTCCAATTCTCATCTTCTCTTCTTATTTCTTTATTGAGCTAACCCTTTGTTGTTGGGCTTAGGCCTTTCTCATCTCATCTCTTCTTCTTCTTCTCTTCTTCTTTCCTTCTTCATTAGGATAGAAACCTCACTAACCCTTAGGACATCCATGCATGTTAACACTTAGGATTATTTAGTCCCCCATTATACTTTTGCCTTTGTGATCCTTTTAGTTATTCTTCTTTTCTCATCTCATAACTCTTAAAAAACATCTTAATAAGTTTGAAGTAATGTCTTGATCCATAGCCTTATCCTATGAGGTATGCTTGTAGTCTTCCCATCTTGGGATAGTACAAGTTTACCTTGTGATGCACAAGTCTGATCAAGGTATCTCCTTCACTAAGAAAAGCCTAAAAAACACTTCTTCATCTGTAAATAACCAAAAACACTTAATAATTCAACAAGTTAGTGAGCTTAGGCCCTAATCTTTGGTTTCAAGTTTTGGGGATCTTCTCCTTACTTGAGTGTGCTTGTTCTATTATTCCATCTTGGAATGTAGTGACAAGTGCACATTCCATGGAAAAGAGCTTGAATTCACTTCCTTGTGACACACTCATAAAAGCTTCATAAAAAACACAAAAAAACAATAACCGTCTTTTCTTCGGGAATTCTTTTCTCATCTCCTTCGCTCCGTACGTGAACTTGCTCCTACTTGTCACTTTGCAAGACGGTTACGCACTCGTCGTCCGAGTCTGCAACACCTGAGCAATGGCATAGGCAGTTAAAGCCTTAATTCACAAGCAATTTCCTTTTAATACCCCTAGTTAGGGGAACTACGACGTCTCTGATCCTCATTATCCTGATGAGGTACGTAGGCAGCGGGGTAGGGCTCGTTCGAGCACAATCATTATTTTTCCCTACATTCTTCTCTTTGTTTCTTATTCATTTCTTTTTTTTCCAGTTCCAGTTTCTTTTCATTTTCCTTTCTTTGCTGCAACTTTCATACCCTCACCCTTTGAAATAGTTTCTTTTGCAAGCGTGGATCCCGTCGGGTACGGCGGACGATCTGGGTGCTAATACCTTCCGAGGTCGTAACCGACTCCTGAACCTAGTCTCTTTGGTTCGTAGGACCTGTGTCCTTCCTCTTCTTTCTTCTGGTTTGTGCAGCATTATCATTCCCTTTCTTCGGGATAAAAATGCCTGGCTGGCGACTCTATTCTTTTTCCGCGCCACTTTCGCGTTTGTACCAGGATGGAAATCCGGGGAGCGACAGCTGGCGACTCTGCTGGGTACTGCACACCAGAGATCTCTGGTTCCCATGTGAGTCTCTCCTAGCGCTTGTGTGTTTCTGTTTCATTGGGTGATGTTTGTTTGCTATGGCTTGTTGTATTTTATTATTGTTTGTTTACAGCTTTATTTACAACTTTGTTTACAGTTTTCGGTATTTATTTTCTACATCATGTATATATACTGGACTATCTGGACTGGTTTTTTGTTTGGTGGGAAGGGTGTTACTTGTTCTTGAGAGATGAGCTCATTACCACGGCTCGAGTGCACTTTAGGACTTAGAGTGGTTCCACTTTGGCCTCATGAGATCTTGTCATGTGGGTAGTAGTGAGTTCCACACCCAGCTTGCGATTGTCTTGGAAATGTCTTGATTTGGGGATCTTCCTCTCTCATTTCATAACCTTGACAATTATGTGCAGCTGAGGACTGATCTTTGAGAACCTTGTGGAAACATCCCTCTTTAGTGATGACAGTGGCAGCCCACATTTTGTGGCAAACCCATTCGCATCCGAGGGCCCACCTGGGGATCACATAGGATGACCTTGTGTCCTGGACTCAGCTGAGGCCTCCCTGCGTAGTATATAATGCCAAACCGATTCCCTGATTTGGTCATGAGCCATTTTTCGGAGAGGGTGACAGTATTATTGCTATTCGGCTTTGAGAGTCCGTGATGTCTGACCCGAAGCCTATTACCAGTGAGATTGGGAAGGGGTTTACAGGTATGCAGGAACCCATGGCCTCAATATACACTCATTTATTCAGTGGTCCTTTTTATGATCTGTGGTCCTATGATTATGATCTTTGGTTCTATGGTCCTATGGTTCTGGAGTTCTGGTTTTCTTGTTCTGGATTTCTTGGTACTGTGATTCTGAGATCTTCTTCAGAGAGTTTTGATTATCAGAGAGTTGTGACTCAGAGGACTTTTGGTTTTCCAGTGATCAGAGGGGCCCTTGTCAGTGTCTAGTTCAGATGGTCCCAGTTGATCATATGCTTTCATTGCATTGCATCTGCATCATTCTTGCATTAACTGTTTATGTTTCCCATTTTTCAGGTCATTGCTCATAATCTGCTCCTAGTTCTGGTAATCTTATCTCCATGGAAGAAATCAGAAGAGTTCCAAGGAAAAATAATGTACACTATACCTTTCTTCAGCCTGAAGTTAGAAGTGTTCAGAGGTTAGCAGGTCTAATGAATGATCAAGTCTTGGGCAATTTCAGGAAAAGATATGGCCAGATACTGAAGTTTGTGGACAAGCCCACTGCTGACCAGAAATACAGTTTGCATACTCTATTGCAGTTTTATGATCCTCTGCTGCGTTGCTATGTTTTTCCAGGTTACATCTTAGCTCCTACATTGGAAGAGATCTCCAGCATGCTGAATGTTCCAGTCAGAGAGACATTGCCATTCTATGGGTCTGAGGTTGTGCTTAAAGATGAAGACATATCCAAGGTTTGTAGGTTGCCAGCTACTACAGTCAAGAGGGCTCTACAAGAGAGTGAAGGCAAAGGACTCCCTTGGAGTGTGCTTATCCCAGAGGCAGAGAGGTATGCTACAGAGGCTAAATGGAATGACTTTGGTGGTTTTCTTGCATTGATGGTATATGGGTCCAGCTTGTTCCCTGGAGAGAAAGAGTTTATCAGCTTGGAGGTGATCTCAATCTTTGCAAAAGGCAATCCTGTGCCTACTCTTTTGGGTGACTTCTACTACAGTGTTCATTACAGAAATGAGAAGGGTAGGGGTGGTCCAGTAGTCTGCTGTGCTCCTTTGTTTGCTGAATGGTTTGCTAGACAGTTGCCTAAATCAGGTGCCTTCAAGGAGATGAGGGATGAGTGCAGATGGTCCAGAAGACTGATGGGGTTGACTGTTGAAGACATTGCCTGGGGATATGACAGAGATCTGCTAGGTAAAGAGTTGCTGGTCAGTGGCGGAAGATTTGCTGGAGTGCCTTTGCTGGGAAGGAAAGGTGTCATCAGTTATCATCCATCATTAGCCAGAAAACCGTTTGGTTATCCTTTGAAAGATCCTCCTCAGATGGAAGAGTTTGCTGAGTCTTTGTACTTTCCTATTGAAGGAAACAAGGAGTTAGTTCAACAAGCAGTCCAAGCTTGGGCTCACAGGATAAGAAAGGGTAAGAAGAACTTCAACAGAGTTGATCCTAAGACGTATCCACCATATGCTGCATGGTTGCAAAGACATGTAGAAGCAGTTCTCATGCCTTTTTCAGTTGAGGCTCCACTTTATCCCAGAGAAGTTCCAAGTCAAAGCAGTACTGTCTCCCTTGAAGAGTACAAAAAGCTGGAAGCTCAGCTGCATGAAGTTAGAATGGAGAATGCTGAGATGGTAAGTCTCTACCATCATGCCAACAGGGCCAAGAATGAAGCTGAAGACAAGCTACAGAAGCTCCAAGCCTCTTTAGAAGCCAAGGAGAAAGAGTTTGCTGGCAGAGAAGCACACTTCCACAGGTTGGGTCTAATGGAGGCAAAAAGAGAAGCTGAACGCAAAAAGACTTTAAAGACTCTCAAGGATGCTCGTCAATCCATTGTTTGGTTGCAAGGCCAAAGGGAGGAAGAGCAGAAGAATTTTAGAGAGAAAGAAGAGTTCTTTGAAGTTCAGATGGCCTTCTAGAAGGAGGAAGTGGAGCAAGTCCATACCATCCGGAGGGAAAAGACCCAACAGCTAGCACAAAGTCAGTTAGCTCTGGAGGAAGCAAGGAAAGAGATTGAAGAGCTCAAGCTGAGAGTGGGTATCAAGAAGAGCAGAGCAGAAGTGGCAGAGCTTGGGTCCTTAGCTTAGTTTATTTTCCAGACTACCTACAGACTTGTTGTAGGAGTCTTGCTTTTATTTCTTTTGTCTTTTATTTATGTACTGGCTTGTAACCCTTCGGGGAATATTTCTGTTTGTATTCTGACTTTTAGCCGGCAGTGGTTTGTTCATATACAGTATTAATGTGCAAGTTATCGTTTTAAATGTGCAAGACTCATTTTTCTGATACTGCTAATGTCTGAACACTCATCAAAGAGAAAGCTTGAAAGTTAATATCCAAAGTGACTGTCTGAGAATAGATGCCAGAACTGGGGCATTGAAAATACTTAAAACCTGGGAACATGAACAGTTACATTGCATTGCATATAACCTGTTTGTTTGTTTTGCAGGTAGTGTCTCAGTTACTAACGTGTTTTGTGTTTCAGGAACTATAGCTCCCCGGAAAGTTCGGGAACAACCAGTCGCACACAAGTATCCAACAAAGATCGACAGAGAGAGGATCGTGGACCAGATGCAAGCTGACTTAGCAGATCTGAGACTGAGAATGGATAACTTTATGACTCTGATGGCAGGCATGGGTCAGAACCAAGAGCGTCTGCGGGAGATGATAGAAAATGGTCAACCCAGGAATAACACTGCTGCTGCTGATAATCGTAACGGTGCGGGTGCACGTCAGGTTGAAGCTCCTGTAACACAGCCAGGGATGACTATAATCAATGATGGGTTGAATAATATTCAAATGGATAACGAGGACGAACAGTTCACTCTGCTGGACGAAGCTGAGGGTCAGGGGGCTGAGATGAACAAGAGGTTTGAAGAAATGGCAGAACAAATCAAGGTTATTCAATCCCAGAGTTCTTTGGGCTTTGACATAACAGACTTAGGCTTGGTTTCTGGGGTCAGAATCCCCTACAAGTTCAAAGTTCCAACCTTTGAGAAATACAATGGAACTGCATGCCCGAAGACCCATCTTCAATCCTTCATAGGGAGGATCGCTGCTCACACGGATGATGAAAAACTCTGGATGTACTATTTCCAAGACAGCTTGGTTGGAGCTTCTCTGGAATGGTATATGAAGCTTAGAAGAGTCAATATCAAGAGCTGGAAAGACCTAGAAAAAGCTTTTGTGAGACAATATCAGTATAATTTGGACATGGCTCCAAACCGCACGCAATTGCAGCACATGGCTCAGACTGCTAAGGAAGGTTTCAAAGAATATGCTCAGAGGTGGCGCCAGCTCGCTGCTAGAGTGCAACCACCGCTGCTTGAGAACGAAATGGCTGACATGTTTATGGGGACTTTGCAGGGTGTGTTTCTTGAAAGATTGGCGTCCAGTTCTGCCACTAAATTCAATGATATTGTTATTGCTGGAGAGAGAGTTGAGACCTTGTTGAAGATGGGGAAGATCCAAGATACAAGTGCTAGCAGCTCGAATGGATCGAGGAAAGCTTTCAGTGGATCTCCTAGAAGAAGAGAGGGTGAGACAAATGTTGTATTTGGCCGAGGCCGGGGCCGTGGTTATAGAAGACCGTATGAGCATGTGGCAGCTGTCACAATTCCTTCTGCTCCTATGCAACAGATGCAACCTCCTCCACAACATCAACAACAGCAACAAAAACAACCACCCCGTAACAACTATCAGTAGAGACTGTATCAGCCAAGACAAACTCGCCCGGCTAATAGGGTGATTGAAGCCATCCCTATGACTTATGCTGCTTTACTTCCAAGACTACTGGATTTGAATCTGATTCAACTGAGAACTTTGGCACCACCACCTCCTGGAGAGCTTCCAATAGGTTATGGATTCAATGCACGATGCGCTTTCCCCTCTGGAGCACCCGGGCCCTCGACTGAGAAGTGCAGGGCACTGCATCACAAGGTCCAAGATCTTATAGACTCCAAGGCAATCAACTTTGCACCACCGCCAAATGTGACTTCGAACCCTATTCCGAATCACGGAGGGGCAAGAATCAATGTTGTTGAGGGTGGTGAAAAGTTGAGTCTCGTGCTAAGTATTGAAGAAGTGAAGACTCCTTTGATGGTAGTAAAAGAGAGACTGCTGAATGGTCAAGTGTTTCCTGGTTGCTGTTTTGTTTGTGAAGACTGTCTGAATTCTGAGAATGGCTGTGAGAAGTGAAGATGGGTTTGCAGGGTTTGATTGATGATGGATCCTTGAAGTTCAACAAAGTGGGTAATGATGAAGCTGATGATGTGTCAACAATTACCATTTTCTATGATGAAGCTGACATGCCTGTCAGAAGAGAGCCTGTTACAATCTATGCTCCTGAAATTAGTCCCGTGACTATCACCGTGCCTGGGCCTGTTTCGTACACAGACGATAAATCCATTCCTTGGCATTATGGCTCAGATGTATATGTGGCTAGACAGAAGATTGAAAGCAAGTCTGTTGTTGTAGACCCGATTGTAGAGAATGTCAGAGGAGTTGGAGGTTTCACCAGAAGTGGTCGTTTATTTGCTCCCCCTGTGCTGAGAGGGGACCCTGAGGCTGAGGCTTCATCCAAAGCCAAAGGAAAGCAAGCTGTATCTGATGAATCAACTACTCTTGTTGCTGGGCAGGGTACATTTGAAAAAGAGGTTGAGGAATTCATGCGGATTATCAAAAAGAGTGACTATAAGGTGGTTGATTCTTCTGAACCAAACACCTTCCAAGATATCAATTCTATCATTGCTGATGTGTTCTCCCGCACACAGAGAGGCCTTATTGAAAGTGCTGAAAATGGCCTATGTTCCTCAGGAAATCCCTATCAACCAACTTGAAGTTGTGGTAGGAAGTGTTAATGCAAGCCATGGCCTGGGCTTTACATATAGAGACCTCACGTCAGAGGGAAGAAACCACAACAAAGCACTACATATCACTATGGAGTGCAAGGGTGCTGTGTTGTCACACGTTCTTGTAGACACAGGCTCTTCCCTTAATGTGCTTCCGAAGAAGGCATTAATGAAGCTCAATGTTGATGGGATTGTCTTGAGACCAAGTGATCTGATTGTCAAGGCTTTTGATTGGTCTAGAAGATCAGTTTTTGGAGAAGTTGAGTTGCCCATCAAAATAGGTTCTCAAGTCTTCAAAAGTATCTTCTACGTCATGGACATCCAGCCTGCGTATAGCTGTTTGCTGGGACACCCATGGATACATGCTGCTGGAGCAGTTACTTCAACCCTGCATCAGAAGCTCAAATATGTGGTTGACGGCCAGGTAATCACAGTTTGTGGAGAGTAGGACATCTTCGTAAGCCACTTGTCGACATTCAAGTATGTAGAGATGGATGGAGAAATCCATGAGACTATGTCAAGCCTTCGAAGCAGTCAACGTCAGCATCTTGACTCCCGTGGAGAAGAGCAGTGAAAAGGAAGGCACATCTATCCATTCCTACAAAGAAGCAAAAGAGGTTGTTCAATCAGGAAGTGCCCAAGGCTGGGGCAAGTTGTTGGAGCTAGAAAAGAAAGATGACAAGTTTGGCTTAGGGTATCAGCCTGGTGGATCTACTCCAAATGGTAAAGCCATTACCTTTACGAGTGCTGGGTTGCTCGACCGCAACCAGATTTGTGCAACAAGCCAAGATGGGGACAGTCACGGTGACTGGGACAACTGGATTCACCCGTGTGTGCCCGGCAAGGAGCTAACAAACTGGTCTGCTGAAGACATCATACAAGTCACATGGCACTCAGAGTAATTATTTTGTTTCCTTTTATTAGCATACTGCATTGTCAAATCCAGCATTCTGCCCAAGATGCTAGGATCCATTGTATTGGGCCACCATGTTTTGTATTGCATCTTTATTTTGCTATGAAATAAAAGGACATTTTCAGACAAATTGTGTTCTCTTCCTTTGTTTTTAAACTTTTTCACAAAAATATAAAAATGGCAATGTGTTTTTCCTTTTTGTGTTAGCGTCTCTTTTTCAAAATGAGAAGATTCTGAATAAGCACATCATCTGTGCAGTGTTGATCATCCGAATTCCATTGATAACGTTCCTGCTATGACTATGCATGACTTTGACAATCCTGTCTACCAAGCTGATGAAGGGGTTGAGGAAGACTGCGACCTCCCTAAAGAATTGGTCAGATTGTTGAAACAAGAGGAACGGGTTATTCAGCCTCATCAAGAAGAAATTGAGATCATCAACATTGGCAGTGAAGATGTGAAGAGAGAAATCAAGATTGGGGCCAGTCTGCAGGCCGACGTCAAGAAAGAGCTGATCAGTATGCTGAAAGAGTATGTGGATATCTTCGCTTGGTCATATCAAGATATGCCAGGGTTGGATACCGACATCGTTGTGCATAAGCTACCTTTGAGAGAGGACTGTCCTCCTGTGAAACATAAATTGAGAAGAACTCGTCCTGACATGGCGATGAAGATCAAAGAGGAGGTTCAGAAGCAATGGGATGTCGGGTTCCTTGCTGTAACTAGTTACCCACCTTGGGTAGCTAATATCGTACCTGTACCAAAGAAGGACGCCAATATCCGGATGTGCATTGGCTACCGGGATTTGAATAGAGCGAGCCCAAAAGATGACTTTCCGTTGCCACACATTGACGTGTTGGTGGACAATACTGCTCAATTCTCGGTATTTTCCTTCATGGATGGCTTCTCCGGATATAACCAGATTAAGATGGCACCGGAAGACATGGAGAAGACAACGTTCATTACCCCATGGGGTACATTTTGCTACAAAGTCATGCCCTTTGGTTTGAAGAACGCCGGGGCAACTTATCAACGGGCGATGGTCACATTGTTCCATGACATGATCCACAAGGAGATTGAGTGTTATGTGGACGATATGATCGCTAAGTCCCGAGACTAAGAAGAGCATCTGGTCAACCTGAAGAAGCTATTTGATAGACTGATCAAATACAAGCTGAGGTTGAATCCTAACAAGTGCACTTTCGGAGTGCGCTCCGGGAAACTGCTGGGTTTCATCGTTAGTCATAGAGGAATTGAGGTAGATCCTGCTAAAGTAAAATCTATTCAAGATATGCCTAAACCGAGAACAGAAAAAGAAGTGCGCGGGTTTTTAGGGAGGTTGAACTACATTTCTCGATTCATATCTCATCTAACTGCCATGTGCGAGCCAATATTTAAACTGCTAAGAAAAGAGAAAACGGTCAGGTGGAACGACGATTGCCAAAGAGCTTTCGACAAAATAAAAGAATATTTGCAGGAGCCTCCAATTCTAATGCCTCCAGTGGAAGGAAGACCTTTAATCATGTACTTGATTGTGCTAGAAGGGTCAATGGGGTGTGTTCTAGGCCAAATGACGAGTCTGGTCGAAAAGAGTACGCTATTTATTACCTTAGCAAAAAGTTTACCGACTGTGAATCCCGTTACTCACTGCTCGAGAAAACTTGCTGCGCTTTGGTATGTGCTACTCGCCGACTGAGGCAGTACATGTTGACTCATGACACACTGCTCATTTCCAAAATGGATCCTGTCAAGTACATCTTTGAGAAACCAGCGTTGACCGGAAGGGTTACTAGGTGGCAGATGATTTTAACTGAATATGACATCCAGTATACTTCTCAGAAAGCCATCAAGGGAAGTGTATTGTCAGATTACCTTGCACAGCAACCTCTTGAGGATGATTATCAGCCAATGAAGTTTGATTTCCCTGATGAGGACATCATGTACCTCAAAGAAAATGACTATGAGGAACCACTTCTGGAGGAGGGGCCAGACCCTGAATCCAAATGGAAGTTGATGTTTGATGGGGGCAGTCAATATCAATGGTCGTGGAGTTGGTGCCATTCTTATTACTCCTGAAGGTGTTCACTTACCCTTCGCTGCCAGAATTACTTTTGGTTGCACCAACAATGAAGCGGAATACGAGGCATGCATAAAGGGAATAGAGGAGGCAATTAATCTTCGGATTAAGAACCTCGATATATTCGGAGATTCAACCCTCGTCATTAACCAAGTTACCGGCAAGTGGTATACGCATCAAGAACATCTAATTCCATACAGGAATTATGCTAGAAAACTGTTGACGTTCTTCACGACAGTCAAGCTTCAACACATACCACGTGATGAAAATCAGTTTGCCGACGCATTGGCCACTCTCTCTTCGTTAATCAAAGTCTTGTGTTGCAATTATGTGCCCATAATTGACATATCCAGGCTTGACGCTCCAGATCACGCCTTCTCTGTAGACGCCGTGTTTGATTAGAAACCTTGGTATTTTGATATCAGGTTATTCTTGGAAAAACAAGAATACCCAGCTGGGGCATCTTCCAGTGACAAGAAGACCTTAAGGCGACTTGCTGCTCACTTCTTCTTGAACACAGATGGGGTTTTGTACAAGAGAAACTTTAACATGGTCTTGCTCAGATGCGTGGATAGACACGAAGCAAGCCTGTTAATGCAGGAAGTCCACGAAGGATCTTTCGGTACCCATGCAGGAAGGCATGCTATGGCAAAGAAATTGCTGAGATCGGGGTATTACTGTATGACAATGGATGCAGACTGTTGTTCATTCGCTCGTAAGTGCCACAAGTGCCAAATATATGCAGACAAAGTGCATGTTCCTCCAAGCCCACTCAACGTCATGTCATCTCCTTGGCCCTTTTCCATGTGGGGCATTGACATGATCGGGAAGATAGAGCCAACTGCTTCAAATGGTCATCGCTTCATCCTGGTCGCGATTGATTACTTCACCAAATGGGTGGAAGCAGTATCTTATGCCAACGTCACTCGTCAAGTGGTGGCAAGATTTCTGAAAAGAGATATCATATGCAGATACGGAGTGCCCAAAAGGATCATTACTGACAATGGTTCTAATCTCAACAACAAGGTGATGGCAGACTTGTGTCGGGACTTCAAGATACAACATCACAATTCTTCTCCTTACCGACCAAAGATGAATGGTGCGGTAGAGGCGGCAAACAAGAATATCAAGAAGATTGTGCAGAAAATGGTTGTCACCTACAAAGATTGGCATGAGATGTTACCATTTGCATTGCATGGGTACCGAACGCCAGTCAGGACGTCAACAGGGGCAACTCCCTTCTCTCTGGTGTATGGCATGGAAGCAGTCCTGCCTGTTGAAGTAGAGATTCCTTCATTGCGTGTGATGATGGATGTGAAGCTTGATGAGGCTGAATGGGTGCCTGCTCGTTACAATCAACTATGTCTAATTGAGGAAAAGAGATTATCGTCTATCTATCATGGCCAGCTTTATCAGAAGAGGATGAAGCGTGCATTCGACCAACGAGTACATACTCGAGAGTATCAAGCGGGAGAGCTTGTATTGAAGAGGATCGTTCCTCCAGGTTCAGATCACAGGGGCAAGTGGACCCCGAACTAAGAAGGACCATTCATAGTGAAGAAAGTTTTCTCAGGAGGAGCACTGATGCTTACCACTATGGATGGAGATGACTTCCAGTCCCCTGTTAACTCGGACGCAGTTAAAAAATACTTCGCATAAAGAGACCCGCTGGACACAAAAACAGAACTATAGTCCAGGCAAAAAAAGGGCATCCCGGCAAGCTAAAAACAGAGTAAAAAGCTCAGGCAAATGTTAGGGAAATAAATGAAAAAATGTACACCCGCTGAGTTGAAAAGCCACATTGGACAGCTCAGGCAAAAAAGGGTATCTCGGTGGATTGAAAACCCGAAAGGGCGATCCATGCAAAACAAGGGAATAAGCGAACAACTGCGATCCGAGTAACCTGAACCACATCATCGTTTCGTACAACTTGACAATATCATAAGGATAGGATACAGTCCCCTCATCCTCTCAGAAAGCCAAAGTAGAATGGAGAGTCTCGAAGACATGCAGGGCATAGCAGAAATGGAACTCCTTGGAATGTCGTGCCCATTGCCATTAGGATAGTTTCTTTTCTCAATTTTATGGTGGCTACCTCTTTCCAGGTGGTTGCTTCCTGTTGTAAATCTTTGCCTATTCAGAGGCCATTCAATAAAAAGAATATTCAGTCAAAAAGCTGTGTGTGTTCATTTTTGTCTGCAAAATGTCCTGAATTTTTAGCAAAAATAGTATTACATCTGAACATGGTGATATTTGAAAAGAAAAAAAAACGACATGCAGGGAAACTGTAACCCTCTTTGAGTTTCGGGTGACGATGGATGAACAGATCATACCATGCAAGTCCCCGGGGCATACTTGTGTTTTCTGTTGTTGCAGGTTGCAGGATGGCATCACATTCTCCCAAGCAATTTACTCTTCCCCAGTAGAGTATCTCCCCAAGCAGAGATTTATTCCCTCATCAAGTATCTGAAAGCCTGACATCTCCAGCTGAGATTTTCTCCAGCTAAGCCTTGGCAGCAGCCCAAGCAGTTTCTTCTTCCTCAGTGGAGTATGCCCAGCAGGTATATGAAAGCCTGACATCCCCAGAGTTGGAATTATTAGAATTCTATCCTCAGCAAGAGTCTTTCCCAGCCAGAGCTTTGAATCAGCAGATGCTCTCCCCAGCTAGAGTATTGTTGATGCATCTTTCAAACAAAGGCCGAAGATGATTCTATCCCCACAGAGTTCATATTTGATCTTCACTTCCGTCAGTGAAATATTCCCCAGCGAAGTTGCCATACTTTTGGGTAATTGGATGATACAGTCAGGTATTCATCACCTCTGTCAGATTTAGGTATCAAGACCTTTTGACTTGTCTTCCCCTGCAGATTTGTAACTCTTGTGGCCAATCAGGCATTTGTCTGCCGCTCGTCTGCATTTTTCAACACTCATCTGTGTTATTCCTAAGCAGAGTTTCCCCCAGCAGTGATATATTTTTGCTTTATTGTTGTTTGTTCGCATTTCTCAACACTCGTTTGTGTTATAACTTTGGTTTTGCTCGTTTACTTTCCCCATCAGTGGCCTATGATTACCTTGATATTGCTCGTCTGCAATTTTCCAACACTCGTCTGAGTTTGGTATATACTCTCTGTTGTTGCTCGTTTGCAGGTTCCAACACTCGTCTGTGTTATGATATGATATTTGCTATTGCTCGTCTGCAGTTTTCCAACACTCGTCTGTGTTTGGTGTATACTCTCTGTGGTTGCTCGTCTGCAATTTCCAGCACTCGTCTGTGCTTTGAGATGTAATATCTTTGTTGTTGACTTCTAACACTCGTCTATGTTTGGTACATGATTCCTTTGTGATTGCTCGTCTGCAATTCTCAACACTCGTATGTGTTGTGGTTATCTCTTTGTGATGCACGTATGCAATTTCCAACACTCGTTTGTGTTTGGTATTGGATCCTTTGCTGCACTTGTCTGTACTTGATATATAATTTCAGTTGTTGCTCGTCTGCAACTTTTCAACACTCGTCTGTGTTTGGTATGCCTGATATTTGTGGATACTCGTCTGTATCATCCCTAACACTCGTCTGTGTTAGCCTATACCTGTGTATGTGAGGATTTGCTGTTTATCCTGTTTTTCTTCTGTTGCTGCTCCAAATGCTCGTCTGTGTTTGAATTTCTGGTATTCGTCTATACCAGTGGCTGATACTCGTCTGTATCATTGCTGGAAGCGCTCGTCTATGTTTCTTAGATCATCGTCTGATACTCGTTTGTATCATTGACTTTAAGGCACTCGTCAGTGTTCTCCTGATGATCATCCAATACTCGTCCGTATTGAAGAGGTTTAAAATCCTGACAGTGGGAATTAATGTCAAAATGATTACCGGTCCTGGCGTAACAGGTATATCCGAAGGAGGCTCATCTGTCTCAAGCACCAATTATTGTTTTTTCACCTGGCGTAACAAATTTGCTCGAAGAAGACTCGTCTGTCTTATACCATATATCCACGGATAATATATGAAGAAGGTTCGTCTACTTTGATTGCATGTCTATCCCACAGACCTTAGTGCATTATTGGTCCTGGCGTAACAGGAATATCCGAAGGAGGCTCGTCTGTCTCATGTCATATGTTCTTGCAGTGTTTGAGGACTCGTATGTCCAGCTCCTGGCGTAACAGGATTGTTTGAAGGCTCGTTTGTCTCAGATTATTGTTCTTGCAGTGTTTGAGGGCTCGTATGTCCAGCTCCTGGCGTAACTGGATTGTTTGAAGACTCGTCTGTCAAAGTGTTCTTACTCCAGATATCAGTCTCAACTTGGAAGAAGCTCGTCTGCTTCCTCTCCTTCATACCCCCAGAGCATCATTTGGTTAGGTTTATTTCCCAGTGTTGGCATTCTTCGTCAGAGTGCAAATTTCTGGTCTTTTTGGTATTCAATCATAGTTTATCTTGAATGGTCGATAGCTCGTGCTACCGTTCTCTTCAGATTAACTGATGTTTGAATAGGGGCAGCTGTAACACCCCAAATTTGCCCTCTTTTTTTAAGCATCATATCACATCATATTCATCATACTCATATCATTTTCTTAGCATCCTAGCATGGAAAGATGAGGCATAACATCCCTCATGTCCAAGCATCAAGCATATGGTCATCTGTGGAGGTCCTTGAAGCATTTCAAGCCATTACAAGGGTCCCAATGAGTTTGTACAAGTCCTATAGTGAGTCTACACTCCATTTACAAGTTCAAGTCCATTGGCAAAAGCTCAGAAGATTGCATGATCATCAGAGATCTCAGGACAAGGCAAAGCTCCTATACATGGCACCCAAATTAGGGTTTGTGATTCAAGCACCAAGATCTCACAATTTTGGCCATTTCATTTGGGAAAAGTCTTCTATATGTTAAGAGGATCCTAGGTGTCAATTTTCATGAGAAAATTCCATGTGGAAGTCAGACAATGCCTCAGTTGCTTGCAGATGAAGTAAAATGTCAACTATGCCCTTAAAAAGTCAACTGTGCAATTTCAAGGGGTCTAACCCAAATTTTTTGGCCAAGAGGGGCTATGGTAAGTGTGAGGTGTTGGAATTGAGTTCCACATCTACAATTCTCATCTTCTCTTCTTATTTCTTTATTGAGCTAACCCTTTGTTGTTGGGCTTAGGCCTTTCTCATCTCATCTCTTCTTCTTCTTCTCTTCTTCTTTCCTTCTTCATTAGGATAGAAACCTCACTAACCCTTAGGACATCCATGCATGTTAACACTTAGGATTATTTAGTCCCCCATTATACTTTTGCCTTTGTGATCCTTTTAGTTATTCTTCTCTTCTCATCTCATAACTCTTAAAAAACATCTTAATAAGTTTGAAGTGATGTCTTGATCCATAGCCTTATCCCATGAGGTATGCTTGTAGTCTTCCCATCTTGGGATAGTAAAAGTTTTCCTTGTGATGCACAAGTCTGATCAAGGTATCTCCTCCACTAAGAAAAGCCTAAAAAACACTTCTTCATCTGTAAATAACCAAAAACACTTAATAATTCAACAAGTTAGTGAGCTTAGGCCCTAATCTTTGGTTTCAAGTTTTGGGGATCTTCTCCTTACTTGAGTGTGCTTGTTCTATTATTCCATCTTGGAATAAAGTGACAAGTGCACATTCCATGGAAAAGAGCTTGAATTCACTTCCTTGTGACACAAGCATAAAAGCTTCATAAAAAACACAAACAAACAATAAGCGTTTTTCCTTCGGGAATTCTTTTCTCATCTCCTTCGCTCCGTACGCGAACTTGCTCCTACTTGTCACTTTGCAAGACGGTTACGCACTCGTCGTCCGAGTCTACAACACCTGAGCAATGGCATAGGCAGTTCAAGCCTTAATTCACAAGCAATTTCCTTTTAATACCCCTAGTTAGGGGAACTACGGCGTCTCTGATCCTCATTATCCTGATGAGGTACGTAGGCAGCGGGGTAGGGCCCGTTCGAGCACAATCTTTATTTTTCCCTACATTCTTCTCTTTGTTTCTTATTCATTTCTTTTTTATCCGGTTCCAGTTTCTTTTCATTTTCCTTTCTTTGCTGCAACTTTCATACCCTCACCCTTTGAAATAGTTTCTTTTGCAAGCGTGGATCCACCACAAGAAAATTGGCAAATTGCGACGGTTCATTTTGGCATATTACGACAGTTAGAACCGCCGCAATTTGCATGTTACGACGGTTACATCTATGTCCTAGAAACATGCGTCGCGAGGCTATATTACGACGGTTATAAATAGTTTCTTTTGCAAGCGTGGATATCCCGTCGGGTACGGCGGACGATCTGGGTGCTAATACCTTCCCAGGTCGTAACCGACTCCCGAACCCAGTCTCTTTGGTTCATAGGACCTGTGTCCTTCCTCTTCTTTCTTCTGGTTTGTGCAGCATTACCATTCCCTTTCTTTGGGATAAAAATGCCTGGCTGGCGACTCTATTCTTTCGCGTTTGTACCAGGATGGAAATCCGGGGAGCGACAACCCCGTATTTTATTTAAAGCTCTGAACAATATTAATTGGTAATAATATTATTCTGGAATACTATAAGAAATTTTAATGGAACCAAATAGAGTAATCAACGGGATATTATTTTATTAATTGATATTAGCTGACTCAGAGGTTTTTTAAATATCGGATTAAGAGACATTTTTGGATACTCTCTAATTTTTGACCCATTGGTAAAAATATAAGTTTTATATTTTATATATATAGAAAGAATAAAAGAGAAGGAGGAATTTGGTAAGAAAAAGAAGAAAAGAAGAAAAGGAGAGGAGAAGAGAAGAAGAAGAGAGAAAACCCCAAAAGCTTGAATTCCTCATTCTAGATTATCCGTCCGTCAAATCAACTCAATATTTACGCCAATCTTCATCTCTTGAGGTGGGTTCTTAGTTAGAAACTTTTATCTTTGATTTTGGTTGAGTTTTATAGATTTTGTGGTTAGGGATAAATTGGAAAATCTAAGAAAAATCAGAAGCTTAACGGTTAAACCTCGATTAAAACTTAACGAAAATACTCATATGATGTTTATGAACACGTTTGATTATGTTTTTCTGCAATGGTCGATGTTTGGGAGAGATTTGGTGTGGGAGAAGTGTTCTCCCGTAAGGCTGGAACGTCCTGAACTAGTGTAGCTCGATCAGCGAGCATACCTCGCTCAGCGAAAGTTCCAGGGAGATTTTCGCTCAACGAGAAGGAGCTCGCTCAGTGAGACCTGTAGGTTCCAACCTTAGTTTTTATTTCGTAACTTATGATTCGGGTATCCGTTTTTAGTGTTCCACATATCGTTTCGAAGCCAATGATGAAATCTATATTTTGAGATCAAGAAATGTTAGTTCCACCCGACTTTTACCCGACTATTTGATTAAAAGGTAACGAAACGTAATTATGGAATTGTGAGTCAAAGATAAGGAATGGTGAGACTTGTGAGACACCTAAGAGTTCGTAGACTAATAAGAATTTAGGATCGCGCTTGATTGTGTTTCCCTTTGTTAGCTTGAGGTGGGTATTACATTGAGTCCCACGGGAAGCGAGAGTTAGCTTGAGGTGGGTATTACATTGAGTTCCACGGGAAGCGAGAGTTAGCTTGAGGTGGGTATTACATTGAGTCCCACGGGAAGCGAGAGTTAGCTTGAGGTGGGTATTACATTGAGTCCCACGGGAAGCGAGTGAAAACTTGAGATGGGTATTTCATCGAGTCCCATGAGAAGTCTATTGGTTCATACTAGAGGTGGGTGTTCCACTGAATCCCACGGGAATTCTTGTACGACGTATTGTTGGGTTGTTCCGTTTAGACATTGGTTATTTGTTAGAGGAACCTGTGTACTCGTAGAATTGTTATGCTTGACCCTTAGAGCCGAGAGAACGCTAAGATAGGGAACCCACTGAGATGTTTTATCTCACCCCATGTTGAAATTTTTATTTCAGGTACTTCTAGTTCTACAAAGGGTAAGGAAAAGGCAACTTTATTATCCTTACTAGTTGATGGCTTAGTCTTCTGTTGTGGATGTTTGAGATCTTCGGATCTAGCTCTTAGATCTTTTTGTAGTGAACATCTTGTACTATTTATAGCCTTGTTTAGTACCTTATGTTGTAGTGGCTATATTTATACAATGTGTTGCTAAGAACTTATTTGTATCTCAGTACCAAATTATTAATATTATATATGAAAAATATGCTTTATGTATGTCTTTTGTATTAGGGTATTACACCTGGGGGCCCTCTGTTGTTGGTAGCTTGGTTGACGTTGTTATTGTTAAACCAACAGTTGATTTGCTGGAGCTGCAATAGTAACTGGAGCTGCTTAATGATACATATTCTGATTCTGTCTTCTGCTCTGAGTGTATACAACCCCCGTTTCTCCCTCTCGGCGTTTCACATACGGTTTCTTCACATTGGAGGTTGACGCTCCATTGTTCGGGATTTTCCCCTGCTTTATCCAACTTTCCATCCTCTCATCAGTTAAGATAATGTCTGAAAAACCACTTGATGAACAACCTGTTAACCTCTCCATGAAGTGCCCTGGAAGGGTGTCCATGAAGAGACCCACCATTTCTCTTTCTAGCAAAGGGGGTTGTACCCTGGTGGCAACCTCACGCTATCTCTGTCCATAATATTTAAAGCTTTCCGAATTCTTCTGCACCAAACTCTAGAGTTAAGTGTGGCTAGGCTCCATATCAATGTTTTATTGATATTTTTAAGGAAACCTTCCCCTAGCTCTTTTTCAGTTTCGGACAAAGCTCCTTTCCAGCTTCATATACCATTCCACTGAGCCTCCAGAGAGGCTGTCCTGGAAATAGTACATTGAGAGTTTCTCGTCTCTAGTGTGAGCAACGAACTTTCGGTAAAAAGCCTGTAGATGCGTTTTGGGAAAGGAGTTGCCATTGTACTTATCAAAAGTTGGTGGCCTGAACTTGGGAGGAATGACCACTCCAGGAACCAAGCCCATATCAGATACATCTATCCCAAGAGTGTCTTTACATTCAAGGGCCTTAAGCTTTTCAGCCAGCAATAGAAATTCTTGGAAGTTTCCTCCCATGCCAAACCCCATATCATCATTAGTAGGAGGGAATTGATCCTCTTGACGGTCTCCCACATGAATAAGAGTAGGTGTGCCAGTCTCTAGAACTGGAGGTCCACCTCCTCCATTGTTGTTGATGGGGGGATTCCCTTGAGCATCTGAAGTGACCACTAGAGGGTCATTCCGGGGAGGAGTAAGCCTCTGCATGGTGTTCCTCAGATCCTGCTTTCCTTGGTCAGTACCCTACATCATAACCATAAACTCCCCCATTCGGGTGCGAAATTCATTGAGTTCTGTCTGCACAGCGTCCATGATAGTTCTTTGGTTGTTTCGGGTAGCGTACCGATGAGGAATATTTTGTATGAGGTGACGGGTCCTAGTGTAAACACCCAAAATTTTCCCTCTCTTTTTTCTCACACCTTGGCTTGTGATCCTTCATATTGCATTGCATAAGCATACCATATCACATTGCATAGTTATTTAGCTGCATAAGTTGCATAACTATGGTTTGTGATCAAATGAATCTTAGAAGTGGTTTGAGCTATCTCAAAGGCCATGAAGCATGCCAAGAGGGTCCATGCCTCAGAGGATTGCACAGCTACCCAGAGGACTAGAAATTAGGGTTTTGGGTTTGAGGCCCTTACACTTAAATGTTTCGGCCATTCTTGATTCTATTGGTCTATATATGTTATAAGAAGCTTGTGTATCAAATTTGAAGCAAAAATTCAATGTGGAAGTCATTTGATCAAATGGTAACTTGTTGTGCAAGAAAAGTCAGATTAAGGCATCTAAGGCCTCCAACAAGGGTCCCAAAGGGTCATCATCATCAATTTGAGGTCCTATGACCTTTATTTGGTCTTAGGAATGTTTGAAAGATCACAAGATTGAAGAATTTTGAGCCATTGCAAAAGTTTCCATTTTTGGACATGACTTGTAATGAAAACTTTCCATTTTGGGAAAGATTTTCAACCTCCTCTTTCTTGATCAAAAAGGATTCAAATGAATTTTCTTCAAACATGAAAGTTGTAGATTGGATCTTCCCATTTTCAAAAAGTACAAGAACTCCTCTTGATTCATCCTAGAACTCAAGATATGGCAAGTTAAAGTTGGGAAAAATCTTGTAAATTTCAAGTTCATATCAAAGAGGGAAATGTGCAAAAGGGAATTCCAAGCCTCTACATGACTTCTAATCCACTCAAATACATCATGGCATGATCAAACAACATCTCAAAGTAAAAATTGAGCCTTGAACCAAAGTATTCCATGACTTGTTTCTCAAGAAATCACAAAGTTGCAAAATTGCAAAACCTATGCAAACTCTTGATCCAAGCCATACAACTCACAACATTCAATCCTAAGGCTCTCCTTGAAGCCATCTGAGGCAGCTCAAGCCATCAAATCAGCTCTGCCATGGCCCATACCTCAAGTACACAACTTTTGACTTTTTGGCCAATTGAGCCATTCCATTCCCACAGTTGATATCTACTCTTCTGACTCATTCCAATTGTTTATGCATTGCCTATGGATCATAAAACACAACACCCAAGAGCTCAGAACAGATACAAGCTCAGATTCACAAAAATCCTCTCAAACTCTCTCTCTTCGAAACTCTCAATCCAGCCAACAAAAATCACATTTTCTTTCACCATTCAACTCTTTATCACTCAAGGAACAAAACCCACCAAACACCATGACCTGAAACGGCCTTAAACACAAACATGATTTCTATCATATCAGAATTGTATCTCACAAACTAGCCAAAATAAACTTCATCCAAGCATCTCAATAGCTTCAGGAGGTCCAAAGGAGTTGGTTTGCACAAAGGGAAGGCCTTGAAGGCTCCAGTTTGAAGAACTCCAGCTCAGGTATCCCTCAAGAACAATTTTTCCAGAACCTTAATTTCTTGTTAAAATGTAAATCTACATGTTATGCGGGTCCTGTTGATGTGTTTAAAACTGAAAATGAGTGAAAAATAAGAATGTTATGATGTTCTGAAAGTTTGACCTAAAAAATGTTTGGTTTCGATTCAGCTTGTTCATGCAATATAAATGGTTTTTTTGTGAATTCGTGTTCTATGATGTTTAGGGTTTGATTCTGGGATGGTTTGATGCGTTTTAGTGGCTTGTAGGTGAAGTTGGGGTTGGGAGCTCACCGGAGAAGACGACCGGAGCTTATCTCCGATCGCTTGAGATTAATTAGGGTTAATCCTGTTTATGTGCCCAGATTGAACCACAACCATTAGATCCTGATTAGGTTAGCACACGAACGACCCAGATCATGTCATTAACCCTAATTTCTAATTAATTAAATTAAACCTAATTAATTAAATCAGAATGAACCAGGACCCTTAGATCATGCGCGTATCATAAGTTTGAATTAAGACCCTTGGTTCCTCACACCTCAAGTCACGCTGACTTCCCTTCACAGCCCTTGATCTCATCAACTTTGCATCTGAACCATTCATTGTCATTACTTTGCATTTTTATTTTATTTATTTCATTTTGTTTTCTTTTATTTATTCAAAATAGAAATTCATTTTCTAAAAATATGATCTTTTGCATTTTATCTTTAAATAATTTTAAGAAACCAAAAACATTTTTATTTTTGATTTTTGCATTAAGAATATATTTTTAAATCATTTAATTGTATTATTTAATTAATTAATTCATTTCAATTAATTAAAAATACTTTTAGGTATTTAAAAATCACCAAAAAATCTTGAAGCATTCTTACATATTTAGAACAATTTACAAACATATCTTACAAATTTCTTTTAGGGTTTGATCATGTTTTGACAATTAACCATGAATTAGGGTTTCCAAATTTCCTATTTTTCTAACCCTAACTTCAAAAATCCATTTCTGATCAACAAAGATGAGTTTGCACATGGTGTTTTTTGCATTCTTTCACACATTGCATATAGTATCTATGGCATTTAACTCATATTTTTGCATTGCATTTTCCATTTGTTTGGCATTTTTCATGAAGAAGTACCCAAAACCCTAGCCTAATTAAGAAAAACCATAACTTTACTTTGGTATAGCTTCTGACCTCCATCTTTAGGGAGTGATCTTATGTGTGTTTAGGGTTCATTTGGTTGCATTTTCAAATTTTTATCATGTGTTACCCTTATGTTGTGGACATGTGCATCTCATACTTTCTTAAAACCCTAATTTGCCATGTTCATTTGCATTCATATTTGCATACCTTCATCATATGAACTTGTCATGATATCTCATGCATTTGTATGTCATCTTAGATACCCTAGGACATGTATGAACATTGGTTGATCATTTTTGCATCCATTTGGTATTTTTTTCATTCATTACTTATGTGTATTCATTTGATTTCAAGCTTCTAACATGGCTTCCTTTGCATCTCATCTCTTGTATAATCATGCATAAACATTGTACATGTCTTTGCATCATTTCATAACACATTTGCATTGTGTTTTCACTTCTGTTCTTGATCATTGCATCTTCATTTGCCTTATTTCCATTTGTTTCACATCTTATGCATTCATACTAACCATTTCAGGGGCTTCAGGTAAGTTGTTTAAGATGTGGATTTTCCTCCACATCCAACTTCTTCTTACCTCTTAATTTGCATCTTTATTTGTCTTTGAAGTGAGTTTGACTCACTTATGCTCTCTCTTGCTCCCTTTCTTTCTCTTAGGTTACTTAACTTCTTCAGGAAGTAAGTAACATTTTCTCCTTTCTCTTCTCTTTTCATCTGCTTCTTCTTCCTTGGTGACCATCTGAAGATCTTTCTCTAAGCCTCACAAACCATAGGAATATCCAAGCATGATAACTTTAGGGTTGTACATAGCCTCCCCTAGTTTTTACCTTTGAGTCTCCTTGAGTCTCTACTTCTCATCTCATAATCAAGGCTAAATAGTTAAAGTTTTAAGATTCTGAATTAGGGTTATGCCTGTATCCTTATCTTAGGATGGAGTGTATAACTTTAATACTTAGTGTTAAACCTTTAAGTTGTTTACACCTCCTAATCAAAACACCTAATCATCATAAAGACTTAAGCTTGTAACTTGGGCCTTATATTAGGGTTACATCTCTTCCTTTATGTTCAGAGGGACTAACCCTAGTATTAAATGGACAAGTCCCCCTCAGGTTTAGTCTTACAAACATAAAATCCATTCCTTAATCCCACCTTTAATTAAAATCCACTTTAATAAAGGCTTGTTGTATAATGATTTTAATCCTTAATCATGGATTAAGTTGAGGTATCTTCCTCATCTTAAGTGTTCTCATCTATTATCCTTCTCTTAGGATGGTGTAATGAGTTCACTAATCCCTGATTAGAGATTAAACTCATTACTTAACACAAAACAAAATCCAAAAATGCTTAATAATCACAAGTAGGTTAATGATCTTAATCCTGCATCATTAGGGTAATTAAGTTGAGTTTTTCATCTCATACTTAAGTAGACTCATTATCCCTAATCAGGGGTGATATAATGAGTTTACGACCCTCGATTAAGGATTAAGCTCATTATCTTATGCAAAACACCAAAAACAATAAAAAACTAAAAACACAAAAACAAACAATAAACGTCTTCTCCGGGATTCATTTCTCATCACATTCATTCTGAAAATGAGAACTCGTTTCTTCCGTCTAATGCAAGACAGTTAGAACTCGAGCCAGACGAATCACACACTTGAGCATAGACAAGTAAGCAGTTCATACCAAAAACACTAAGTCTCTTTGAGTCGAACTACGATGTTCTGACTTCCTCATTGCATGAGAGGATACGTAGGCATAACTTAATAGTTATCGAACAAAAGTATCTTTGTCCCCCTCCCTCTCGTCCTCCCATTTCTCTTTCCTCAATCTCAGTTTTGAGCATTCACTTTCTTCTTGAACTGACACTCTGTACATCCATTCCTCCCTAGACTTTTATACACAGGTTAGCACATACACTATCCCCTTTTAAACACAATCAGGTATACGTGGATCCCGTCGAGTACGACGAACGATCTGGGTGCTAATACCTTCCCAAGTCGTAACCTACCCCCTTACTTAGTCTCTTTGGTTCGCAACCGTCTTTTCCATATCTTTCTAGATTTATGCAGCATTACCTTTCCTTCGGGATAAAAATGCATAGCTGGCAACTCTATTCAACCTCAACCTTCAACATCACCGACAGTTCGCGTTTGCACCTGGATGAAAATCCGCGGAGCAACACCTAGCTGCTCTCGCAATCTTTACCTGAAGAATAGATAAGTTAAGTAACCTGGAGAAACCTGCATAAGAAAAATGCAAATGATATGTATGCAATGATGTGTTCCTCTTATCCTCAAAGGTTTTGTTTTACTTTCCCATTCCGGAATTGAGAGAATAGCCTTTGAAGGAAGAACTTGTGTGACATTCAGATGTGAAGTGGTAGCATTTAATACTTGTGTCCATGCAAAAGATAACAACCAGAGACTTAAGTCAAATCAAAAGAAACTGAAATAACAAAGTCCCCGTAGGGTGCAAGTTCATACATCAAAAGGGAAGTTACATCAACAAGAGAGGAATCCCACAACAGGCCTGTGGGTAATCCAAATATATGAATTCAAGACTAGAGTCTAGGAAAATCTACATCCTGTAACCTCCAGCTAAGGCGCTTGACACCTTGAAGCAATTGTGTTATGTCATGATGGTCTGGTTCCTGTATAAGCTTTTGAATCAGGAGATCCCTATGGTCAAAAGAGGCATGCAACTCCTCAATTTGTTGTAGGAACACCTTCTCACTTTCTTTGCTTGCACTTGACTCAGTCTTGGTATTCTTGACATCAGCTCTAAGCTTTAACTCCTCTATCTCTTTCTGAGCATCCTCTACTGCCTTCTGACTCTTTGTTATATCTTGAAGATGATTATTCTCTTGGTGGTGGGCCTTTTGAAGGAACTTCCCTTGTTCAGCTAAAGAATCTTGAAGACCTTTGATCTCTAACTTGTATTTGGCTTCCAACTTTTTCTGCCTCTTCAAATTGTCTTCCCATCTCTCTCCTGGAAGTCCCGCTTCCTGAGCCTGGCCATTTCTTCAGCCTGGTGAGTGTCGCTCTAGATAAATGGGAAAGGCCCAAATAAAGGTACAGACGTGAATGGTCGGCGAAAGGAACAATGAGAACACACAGCAGTGAACTCACTGGAGATGAAAAGAGTCGCCAGCTAGGCATTTTTATCCCGGAGGAAAGGTAATGCTGCATAGACCTAGGAAAAGATATGGATAAGACGGTTGCGAACCAGAGAGACTGAGAAAGGGGGTTGGTTACAACCTGGGAAGGTATTAGCACCCAGATTGTCCGCCGTACTCGACGGGATCCACGCTTAAAAGATTTGTGTTTTAAAGGGGTAGTGTCAGTGCAATCTGTGTATCAAAGCTGGAAAGAATGCAAGTGTCAGTGTAAAAGAAATGTGAAGTGTATAAGAGAAGTTTCAGTGTAAGAACAGGAGTATGAAGCTCAAGACTATGAGGCTAAGAGATAGATGCTGGAAAGAGGGGGAATATACAGAGACTTTTGTTCGATAACTGTTAAGTTATGCCTACGTATCCTCTCGTGCAATGAGGAAGTCAGAACACCGTAGTTCGACCCAAAGAGACTGAAAGATAAATTGACTGGTGAACTGCTTGCTTGCCTATGCTCAAGTGTAAGACCTGTCTGGCTCAGGTGCTAACTGTCTTGCATTAGACGGAAGAAGCAAGTTCTCGTTTGTGAGTGAATGAGATGAGAAAAGAATCCTGGAGGAGACGATTATTGTTTGTTTTTTTGTGTTTTCAGTCCTTTATTGCTTTTTGAAAGTTCGTCATAAGTTAATGAGCTTAAGCCTAAACCAATGGGTTAGTAAACTCATCACATCCTCCCTCTGATTAGGGGTAATGAGAGTACCTTAAGTGTGAAGTCAGATTCTCACACTTAATCACCTTTGATGCAGGATTAAGATCATTAACCTACTTGTTGATTATTTAGGTGTTTTTGGTGTTTTTGTTTAGTGTTGAGTAATGAGATTAAGCCATAATCAGGGATTAAACAGACTCATTACACCATCCTAATAGAAGGATAATAGATGAGAATGTTTAAGCTGAGGAAAGCTCCTCAACTTAATCCATGGTTAGGGATTAAACTCATGACAAAACAAGCCTTTTGTTAAATGGATTTTATTTAATGGTATGATGATGAAGTGATTTTTAGGGTTTGTAAGACAACTTGAGGGGGACTTGTCCATTAACACTAGGGTTAGTCCTTCTTAACCAATTAAGGAAGAATTAGAACCCTAATGCAAGGCCCAAGTTACAAGTATGATGTCTTGATGATTATTATGTGAATTGATTAAAGGAGTTAAACACATTAAGGGTTTAACACTTAGGATTAAAGTTATACACTCCATCCTAATAGAAGGATGCAGGCATAAGCTTAATCACAAAGCCTTAAAGCCTTTAGGGTTTAGTCCCTGATTATGAGGTGAGAAGAGAAGACTCAATGAGACACAAAGGTAAAACTAAGTGGGGGGACTAATCAAAACCCTAATCATTGTCATGCTTGGTTGTTCCTAAGGTTTGTGAAGTTTGCAAGAGAAGTCTTCAAAGGAACCACCAGGGGGCAGATGAATGGAACAAGAGAAGCAAAGTAACTTGCTTCATTGAAGAAGGCAAGTCACTTGAGGAAAGAAAGTAAGATAAAGAAGAATGAGCAAGCTCAATCTCAAACACAAACAAAAATGCAGCAAGGATGCATAAAAAGGAGATAAAGAGAAATTATGAGAAGTGAAGGAAAATTCACTTCTCAAACAACTTACCACCTGAAATGTTAGTGAAAGAAATGCAATGTAATGCAAAATGGGATGAAATGACATGATGGAAATCAAAACCAGAAGCACATTCATGATTTTAATGATGCTATGAGATGATGCAAACATGAAACAACACATGGGGATGATCATACAAACTTATGGATGCAAATGAAACAAGTTTGGAACCATGATCACACATGAAAAGTTATGAGATGCATATGGCATACAACATGGCAAATGCAAGATGCAATGATCAAACATGCTTCCAATATGTCTCATGATGTTAAATGAATCACATGGAGGCATAAAATGTCATGGCAAGTCAAGGCATGAATGCAAATGCAAGATGGATGCATATGGAAGCCCAAATTAGGGTTTATGATCAAAGCATCAAACAAAAACCAAAATCAGAAGCAAACATCAATATAAAAAATTGAAAATGCATTCAAAGGACCCCTAATCCTACACAAACTCACTGCCCAAAGGAGAGGTTCCAACTCTTAACCTAATTCAAGTTATGATT
This sequence comes from Lathyrus aphaca, assembly GCA_963966055.1. NCBI lineage: Eukaryota > Viridiplantae > Streptophyta > Magnoliopsida > Fabales > Fabaceae > Lathyrus > Lathyrus aphaca. The sequence continues at coordinate 273,158,472 of OZ014522.1, forward strand.
TTCCTAAGTTTTCTAGGGTTTTAGGGTTCCTTAACAAGAAAATTACCAAACAAATTGAAAATGAAAGATCAAAACATGGCCATTTAATCTCACAAACTACATGCTAAACACAATGCAATGCAAAAAGAATCAAGATCCAACTCTCAATGGTTAGGCAGAAATGATTTTTTGAAGTTTGGATCAAAATAATACATCAAAATGATTTTAATTCCATGGAAAATTCTTAAAATTCATCAAGATCAAAAAATAAATTTGGTTTGAGGGTTGGACAATGTTTCTAAATGTTTTTAAATGTTTCATGAATTTTTTGGTGATTTTAAATACCTAAAAGTATTTTTAATAAATTAATTCTCATTAATTAATTAAAAATAAACTTTTAAATATTTAAAAATACTTTTTTAATGCAAAAAATAAAAATAAAAATATTTTTGTGTTCTGAAATTAAATAATAACTTGTATAAATAATTTCAGAATTTTTGAATAAATTTTACTATTTTAAAATAAATGGAGAAAGAAATATAAAATAAATGGAATAAAAATAAAGAAAAAGAAAAGTAAACGCAATGGAGGGCCAGGATGGGTTCTGGGGAGAAGCCTGTTGATTACGCGCGCAGATCAATGGTCCATATTCAAACTTGACTAAACTGAGTTAGGAATTAATTAATTGAGATTAGGGCTTAATGAGTGCATCTGGGCCACACATACACGCGCCAAGTCAACCAAGTCAACAGATCCAACACATCAGATTCAAACTACACTTAATGACATGATTAAGCCCTAATTATTTTCAGGTGGCCGGAGAAGACTTCCGGTCGTCTTCTCCGGTGGGAACCCCACCTGAAAATTCCTAGAATCTTCAAAACGTAACTAAAATGAAATCTAAACAAACAGAAATCCTTCCCACACCTCACTGAATCAAAACCCTAACACAAACATCATTTATATTTCATCAATCTCATGAATCGAAACAAAACAAATTTTAGGGCAAGTCTTTCAGAACACGATTAAACTCTCATCTCTTCACCATTTTCAAAACCAACAACATATTCATGACCAGGGAAGCATGTAGAAGCTATTAAGAACTTAAAAATCCATTTCTGGAAAAAAAGTTCTTGAGCTACCTGAGTTTTGAAGCTTTCAGTTTGCAGCTTTCTGACTTCTTTCCTTTGTGTAATCCACTCCTTTTGGTCCCCTGATGATGTCTGGATGCTTAGAAGGAGTTTGTGTTGGCTGGTTTGAGAGTTTGAACAGCTTCTGTTCAAGCTCAGGTGAGAATCGTGTTTATGATTCAGGCAGTTTAAGGCAAGGGTGAGGGGTGCTTTGTGACCAGGATGATGAGTTGAGTTGATCTATGAAGTTTGTTTAAGTGTTTGTGGCTTGTTTTCTGAGTTTCGAAGGCTTTTGCTTTTGAGAGTGAAAATGAGAATGTGATCCTTGGGCTTGTTTCAGGCTTGCTGGCTATATGCTTTGGCTTGCAATTAGTTTGTATAAACAATGCTGATTGGTCAGAAGATGTGACATGCCCTTTTGTGATAGGTGTAGCTACTTTTGCAAATTGTCAACTTTGTGTAAGAGAAAGCATGGGTCATGTTCTAGCCAAGTACAAGGGGTGTGGGCTGCGCAGCATGGTGAGGGGAAAGGCTAGGGTTGATCAGCAAGGTAGCTAGCAAGTGGATGTAATGCCATCATGAGTTTTTGCAACTTGGTTTGTCTTTGGTTTTCTATGAGAAAGTCTTGCTCCATAGGCCATAAACATGTGATCTCTTGGACCATTCTGATTTTTAAGACTTGTGTGATGCTTGTGCAAAGATTAGACACCATTTTGAAGTCACAAATTGCTTTGGTACAAGAATTTGCAAGTTTTCCATTTGGTGTATAACTTGAAATTTAATGATTTTTGCCAACTTTGATGCACCATAACTTTTGATCCAAAATGAATTAGGTCATGTTCTTGTAATTTTTGAAAAGGGAAAGATCTATTCTACAACTTTCATGACCAAAGTTTTTCCATTTGAAGCATTTTTGGATCAAAAACTAAGGATTGAAAAGTTGCCTAAAATGACAAATTCCTTAAAAGTCAAACTTGCCCCAAAAAGTCAACTTTGCAAAAACTTGTAATTCTTGAATTTTGTGAACTTCCAACTTCTTCCATGATCAAATAAAGATCATATACACTCAAAATGATGAAGATCACCCCTTGGTTGGGTCATTGGAGGCCTCAGATGCCCTGATTTTGCACTGACTTGTCCAGAAAGTCAACTCTTGATCAGATGACTTCCCCATGGAATTTCTTCATGAAAATTGATATGCATACTCCCTATACCATATAGAGACCAATAGAAATAAGAATGACCAAAAAATTTGAAGTTATGGCCTCTGAAACCAAAACCCTAATTTCAGGTCATCTGTGCAGTCAAGCCTGGCTCTGCTTCCACACCATTTCCAGTTCTTGTGATTCTTTGGCATTCTTGACTTTGAGAGGATATAATATGATACTTGAACACATATGGATCCCTTTGAAGTGATTGATGACCTTTGGAGTGGCTTAAGAAGCTCTTGGATTGCTCAGATCACAAACCCTAGGTGCAGATGACTTAGAATCTATGCAGTGAATCAAAAATGTGGTATGAGATGGTATGATTGTGTTTATGCATATGAAATGATCACAAGCCATGGTGTGAATGGGTGAGATAAAATTTGGGGTGTTTACAGTGAGCCCTCTCTTCCAACTTCTGATTTTGAATCCTCAACCTTTGGCATGAGTTGTTGGCTTCTTGATTCTCCAATCTGAGTTGCTTAACCAAGGCCTCCAATTTCTGATAGCCACTGGATCCACAGGTAACTCCTCCTTAGGGTACAAAGGGGACTCCATAGAGAATGGGAGAAATAAGGCTTCTACACGATCTTTCAACCATGCAGCAAAATGATCATATGTTTTTGGGTCCACCTTCCCAAAATCTTTCTTTTCTTTCTTTTTCTTGACATCCCAAGCTTGGGCTACCTGTACACACAAATCTATATTTCCTTATGTTGAGAAATACAACGACTCAACTACCTCCTCAGTTGATGGAGGAACTTTCAGAGGGTAGCCAAATTATTTTGTTGACAATGTAGGATTGTAGTTTATTCCCCATTTTCTTCCCAGCAAGGGTACATTGGTAAAATTTCCACAGCTAGCAATAATCTCTTTGCCTACCAAGTTCCTATTGCATCCCCAGGATATGTTTTCTAAGGGTAATCCCATCAATCTTTTGGACCACTTCCAAGATTGTTTCAAGTCTTGGAAGGGTCCTGATTTTGGGAGTTGCCTTACAAACCAGTCAGCAAACAAGGGAGCATAACAGTTCACATGTCCTTTTCTCTTTTCATTCCTGTAATGGAACCCAAAGTAAAAGTCACCCAGCAATGTAGGCACTGGGTTTCTTTGAAAAAGATGGTGATAGCCTCTATGCTGATTAGTCATTTCTCTCCTGGGAATAAACTTATCCCATACACTATCATGGCTAGTAATGCTCTGAAATATGCCCATTTGTTTCCCAATGCCGTAACATGAGCTTCTGTGATGAGAAACTCCAAAGAAATCCCTTTACCCTGGCTGGATTCCAGCCCCATCTTGAATCTGAGCATACTCAAGTGACAGACAGCACTATTGTCTTCATAAGGAGGGGTCCTCTCTGAAGCATAATAAGGCATACCTTCTCTGATAGGAACATTTAGGATGCTGGAGACCTATTTCAAGTTAGGTGCCAAAATGTAATCTGGAAAAACAAAGACTCGTAATTGTGGATCATATAATTGCAACAAGGAATGCAGGTTGTCCCTTTGATCAACTATTGGCTTATTCACATATTCCAGAATCTTTCCATACTCTCTTTTGAAATCATCCATAACTTTGTCACTCATCAGGCTAACAACTTCTGAATACCCCCTGTCTCTGGTTGCGGGAAAGTATAGTGAACATTCTTCTTCCTTAGAGTCTCCATCTTTAAGCAGCAAAGTGACCGGGAATCGAAAGTAATATGAACCTTGAGAATAAAAAGAACACATATGATTAATGATGTCATGATGCTTATGCAAGGCAAGGAATGTGGTTAATGATGTGTCTGTGAAGTGTCAATCATATAATCAAGTGTCTGTGCATGGTCACAACGTCACCACATCAAAACAAGCATCTCTATGATCAGAGGTTCAAATCTCAGAATCAATGTGTAACAGAGCAGATCACAATACTGAAGCATACTGGCACACTAGGTGTGTTAAAGGTTAAGGTTCCTGCAATCCTGTAAACCCCTCCCAATCTCACGAGTATGCTACTCGGGTCAACATCACAGACTCTCAAAGCCGAGCAGCAATAATACATTCACCATCTCCGAGAAATGCCTCATGACCAAATCAGGGAATTGGTTTGGCATTATGTACTACTCAGGGAGGTCTCAGCTAAGTCCAAGGAAACAAGCATCCCTCAGAAGTCCCTAGCTTCAAGCACTGAATCGAGAAAAAATAGTACATTCATCCCGAGGGGTACAATACTATCTTCATACGAACAATTTTCTTTAACTGTGTTCCTATGAGAGAACCAAGACATCCTATGCGAGTTCCCAGTGGGCCCTCGGATGCGAGTGGGTTTTCCAACAAATGTGGTCTGCCATTGTCATCACTAGAGATGGATGTTTTCACAAAGGTTCTCAGTGATCATTCCCCTGACTGCACATAACTATCAAGGTTGTGTATTTCCCCAGAAAGATTCTGGCATCAATACATTTTCAAGAAGGTCGCAAGTCTGGGTGTGGAACTCACAACTACCAACATAGAAAGATGCCATGAAGCCAAAGTGGAACCACCCTAAGTCCTAAGGTAAATAAAAAGTCGTAAATTTGATGGACTACAAGACTATTGTGTTCACGCAAGGAAAAAGTGGGAATATTGCACCAAAATTGTAATTGAATGAACATCCAGACTGCTGACTTCCAAAAGTCTCTGAGAGAAATAAGTCCAGACGGAGTCAGGCCTCCTTAATAATGGCAACCACGATGTGAATGATTGATGCAAGTACGATTCAAGGGCATTTAGGCATACAATTGACAAATGTGACGTGTTCAAGTACAAGGTGCAAAATTTGATCGACTCAAAGGTCATCGTGCCAGAAAGTCTGCCCACATATTGAAGTCTCCTCATCAAATTGACATCCCAGTTTGCAAGGGCATTTTCAGAAGCAATAAGTCCAGACGGAGTCAAGTCTCCTCAATGACAGCAATGTTCAGCTTCTTTACTGCATTTTCATTTGTAGTTTTCTTTATTTGTTTAAACATTTGTATGCATGCATGAAACTTATTTTTTTTTAATGTTAATCATAATAAAATGCACATGTTTTTCTTGAAGTAATCCATTCGTATTCACTCATGATTTTGTGTATGTGCATCACAATACCAACTGTCATGCTTAAACTCTATCAGGGAGAATGACGAAATGAAAACGCAAAAATCTCTAATTGTGTGCTTTTGAGAAAGACCATTTTGAAGATGTACAGGCATTGCTTCAAATCCTAAACACCATAAATATAAGGGAGATAGACCCTCGCCAATCCATTTGAGCCTTGAAGTAGGAGTTTCTTTTCGCATGAAAAAACCATTGCATTTAACCTAGGGGAAGGGTATGCGTCAGTTAGTTTGACCGAGCGTTCAAATTTCAAAAAGGAGTGCACATTTGAGGATCCATTACCTTTCGCTGTACCAAATCAAGAGGTCCAAAGACCAGAAACCACAATGTTTATACTAATCAAGAGGTCCAAAGACCAGAAACACCATGGTTATCCCTCATCAACTGAGAAGTGAGACAGTCACGGCCCATTCAATGTAATCAAGACAAATAATGTCACATGATTTGTTCAAGAAAAAGAATGGAAAAAAAAATGAAAAAGCCCGCTAAGTCGAAACTTGAAAAGAAGCGAATTAGGCAAAAATTAGGGCATCCCGCTGGACTTCACAATCAAAGATTCACAAGAATCAGTCCAGGCAAAAGTTAGGGATAAGCAAAAGAACGTAAAAGTGAAAGACGAAAAGGATTACACAAGAAATATCCTTAAACAAGAACAACGTCGTGTGACACAAACAAAAAAGACAAAGGGGTGACTGACTCCAAACAATAACCTGATTGGTGCTTGAACCGTTAGTGTCATTGGTTCCTCAACCATCACAAAACCCTTTTGAAAGGTGATCGCTTGTGAAAGCTAGCTTGAAAATAGGATTGAAGAACTTTACAAAGAGGGGTGGGTACCTATAAACTTAGAGCATGTATCTTTTGTTTTTATAACCATGAACCAGACCACGATACAACCCTCAAAAGTCCTAACTGAAACGGGGTTATTTTGAGAGCGTACTACCACGAGACCGTGCTGAATGATTTTTGTGGTTTTGCATGTACATGCTTTCATAAAAAAATCAATGTCGTATCTTAACCAGTGATTCACTCACAAAGGTTTGCGACATCTTTTCCAATAAGGCTTCAAGATTAACATGTGTGTTGCATTAGAATTCTCATTCTTAGAAAAAACATTTTCTGCTTGCATACATTTGTTTGGCATCATAAAAATTCACATACGAAAATTCAGTCCAGAAGCTTAATCTTGCTGAGTTGAGAAGTCTGAAAGTCCCGAAGGACCAGCATATGAAAATGCACTTTTCCAAGAAACTCCATTGAGTAGGGACTTTCCCAACCAGTTGTGGTAGGAGTTGTAAACACCCCAAATTTTCCCTCACTCATATCACACCATGGCTTGTGATCTTTCATGTTTGCATAAGCATAAGCATACCATCTCATATTGCATTTTTATTTCATCTGCATAGTTCAAATTCATCTGCATCTAGGGTTTGTGATCTGAGCAATCCAAGAATCCATCTAAGCCATCCCAAAGGCCTCAAAGCTTTACAATAGGGTCCATATGTGTTCTATCATCATATTATGTCCCTCAAAGTTCATGGAAGTCAAGAGATCACAAGAACTGGCAAGGCATGGAAGCAGAGCTAGGGTTTTCACTACACAGATTACCAAAATTAGGGTTTTGGTTTCAGAGGCCTTAACTCCAAATTTTTGGGCCATTATTGTTTCTATTTTTATTAATATGTTATAAGGATCATGTGTACCAAGTTTGATGAAGAAATTCATTATGGAAGTCATTTGTTCACTAGGTAACTTCTTGAGCAAGTTAAGTCAAAATTAGGCATCTGAGGCCCCCCAACAATGGAACCAAAGGGTTATTTTCATCAAAATGAAGTTCTATGATCTTTATTTGATCTTAGAATTGATTGTAAGTTCATAATATTGAAGAATTTTGAGCCATTTGCAAACTTGCCAAAAATGGAAATGACTTGTAATGGAAACTTTCCATTTTGGGAAAGTTTTTCAACCTCCTCTTTCTCAACCGAAAATGCTTCAAATGAAAAATTCTTGGTCATGAAAATTGTAGATTAGGTCTTTCCCTTTTCAAAAAGTACAAGAATATGTCTTGATTCATCCTAGAACTTAAGATATGGCCTTTCAAAGTTGGCAAAAATCCTAAAATTTCAAGTTTCATGTCAAAGAGGGATTTTGCAAATTGGCATGTTAAGGCATTCTAATGACTTCAAATGGACACAAACACTTCACAATATGTCAAACAAACCTATAAGCATCAAAATTATGTTTTGAACCATGCATTTTCATGCCTTGAACTTCAGGAAATCTCAAAAGGGCCAAAACTTTCAAAAATTGCAAAATGGCATGAATCTCTCCATCCACTTGTGCCAGCATGCCAAAAACAATCCCATGGCTCTCCACAAAGTCAGCTGAGGGCAGACATGCCATAGAACCACTCCTGCCATGACCCATGCTCATAGTACAACCAATGTTGACTTTTTGCAAAAACAACCATACCAATCAAGCTGAGCCACAACAACTCTCTAAACCAATCACAATTGTTTATACTAACCTAAAGCAATCCAAAACACACCACACACAAGCTGAGAACCTCCCACAAGCCAGGATTGACCAAATCATCAAAAACTTTCCTCTCTTCGAATCTGCAAAACCATCCACTCAAACTCAAATATTTTGGCACCATTCACCTCACCACCACCTAAGGATCATTTCCCACCTTTAATTTCAGCCAAACACCCACTCAAATCAAAACACGATTTTCCACCTCTCCAAAACTGAACTTTAAAAAGAGGCCAAATAAACTCACTCCAAGCATCAAAGCATTCTCAGGAAGTACATTGAAGTTGATTTGCACCAAAGAAAGGTCCAGAAAGTTCAAGCACTGAAAGCTCAACCTCAGGTAACCTCAAGAACATTTTTTTCCAGAACTTGCATTTTAAGTTTCTAAATGAATCTTCATGCTTCACTGATCATCCTGATGTAATTTGTTTCGAAAATGGTTGAGTATTAAGCATGTATTGAACTTCTGAATGTTTTGTTCAGTTTTACGATTTGCTTCAAATCTTGTTCTTGATGTATGTTAAATGTGTTTTGATGATGGATTCTTGCTTAGGGATGTTAGGAGAGTGATTATGGAGCTTTAGGCTCAGTTTAAATGTGGACCTTAGGATCTTGCTTCCCGCGTGTGATTGGAGGGCCCAAATTGCCTCATTAAAACCCTAATCTCTTAATTAGATTAATTAATTAGGTTTAATTTAAATTATGCCAGATCAGATACCAGCCATTAAAACACGCGCACATTCAACGTCCCCCCCCCCCCTAGGTTTGAATCTCAGCCCTTAGATTGGCATACTTCCCTCTTTAATTCATTTTATTTTATTTCTTTTGTACAATTTATTAAAAATAGCAAAAATCATCCAAAAAATATTTCCTTTTGCATTTTGGTTTTAAATATTTTTCTCAACCTGAAAATGATTTTTATTTTATTTTTTGCATTAAAAAGGTATTTTTAAAATATTTAAATATTATTTTTAATTAATTACAGTATTTTAATTAATTAAAAATACATTTAGGTTTCTAAAACTCACCAAAAAAATCATAAATCATTCCATTGCATTTAGAAACATTTTCAAACTCTCCATACAAATTTCTTTTTAGGTTTGATCATAGTTTGTGAATTTTCTTTGAATTAAGTGTCATTTAAATCATATTTTTGAACCTTAACTTTAAAAAATCATTTATGCCTAACCAAGAAGAGTTTGAAGATGATTCTTTTTGCATTGCTTTGTGCATTGCATGTAGTTTATAGGTCATTTATCGCAATAATTTATCCTGCATTTTCAAATTAATTTGCATTTTTTTCCCTTTGAACCATCCAAAAACCCTAGGAACTTAGGAAATTCATAACTTTTGAGTGGTAAGGCTTCAGACTTTCTCCTTTGGGGTGTGACCTAGAATGGGATTAGGGTTTGTTTGAGCTTGGTTTCATTTTTTTATCATGTCATATGATCCTGTTTTGTTCATTTGCATCATGCTTGTCCATAAAACCCTAATTGCATGTGTTTACTTACATTCATCTTGCATATGCATCAATACATGAACTTGCCATGACATTTCTTGCATTCATATGTCATCTTAGACATCTTAGGACATGTTAGAATCATGCTTGATCATTTCTTCATTAATTTACCATGATTTGCATTCATTTCATTTCATTAACTTTCATGTGTTTTCAAACTTCAAAGCATGCTTACATGAAATCTCATTCTTGTATGATCATACATATGCACTTTGTATGCCTTTGCATCATATCATATTACATTAAAATTGCATAAACACTTCTGACTTTGGTCATTTCACCTCACCTCATCTCATTTGATTTCATTTCTTTATGTTTCATACCTTATGCATTCATGCTAACATTTTCAGGTGGTAAGTTACTTTGAGAAGTGGATTTTCCTTCACTTCTCATTTCTATTTATCTCTTTCATATGCATCTTGCTGGTTTCTTTGAAGTGAACTTGTTCACTTGTGTTCTTTCTTTCTCACTTTCTTTCTTTAAGTTACTTATCTTCTTCAATGAAGTAAGTAACTTATTCTCCTACTTCATCCTCCTTTCATCTGCTTCTTCCATTGGTGGCTTCCTTGAAGATCTTTCTCAAGCCTTACAAACCATAGGAACATCCAAGCATGATAATAATTAGGGTTGTGATTAGTCCCCCCTAGCTTTTTTCCTTTGAGTCTCCTTGAGTCTCTCTTCTCATCTTCATAATCAGAGACTAAACTCTTAACGTTTTAGGACTTTGGAATTAGGGTTATGCATGTATCCTTCTATTAGGATGGAGTGTATAACTTTAATCCTAAGTGTTAAACCTTTAATTTGTTTAAACCTCTTAATCAAATCATCTTAATAATCACTAAGACTTCATCTTGTAACTTGGGCCTTACATTAGGGTTCTAATTCTTCCTTATGGTTAAGAAGGATTAACCCTAGTGTTTAATGGACAAGTCCCCCTCAATTTGTCTTACAAAACATAAAACTCATTTCTTAATCTCATCCCTTAATTAAAATCTGTTTAATAAAGGCTTGTTATATAATGAATTTAAGCCTTAACCATGGATTAAGTTGAGGTATCTTCCTCATCTTAAGTGTTCTCATCTATTATCCTTCTATTAGGATGGTGTAATGATCCCACTAATTTGTGATTAGAGATTAAACTCATTACTTAACACTAAACAAAAACCCAAAAACATCTAAATAATCACAAGTAGGTTAATGATCTTAATCCTACATCATCATGGCAATTAAGTTGAGATGCTTATCTCATACTTAAGTAGGCTCATTATCCCTAATCAGGGAGGATATAATGAGTTTACAACCTTCGATTTAGGCTTAAGCTAATTAACCTATGCAAAATACCAAAAACAATAACAAAACTGAAAACACAAAAACAAACAAAAATCGTCTCCTTCAGGATTCTTTTCTCATCATACTCATTCATAAGTGAGAATTTGCTTCTTCCGTCTAATGCAAGACATTTAGCATTCGAGCCAGATGAGTCATACACTTGAGCATAGGTAAGCAAGCGGTTCATCAGTCAATTTATCTTTTCTAGTCTCTTTCAGTCGAACTACGGTGTTCTGACTTCCTCATTGCACGAGTTGATACGTAGGCATAACTTAAATGTTATCGAACAAAAGTCTCTTTGTCTTCCCCCTCTTTCAGCATTCTTTTTAAAGCCTCAGTTCCTGAGCATTCACTCTTTTTTAGTTGACACTTGTACATTCCTTTTCCAGCTTTTGCACACAGATATCACATACACTACCCCTTTCAAACACAATCTTTTAAGCGTGGATCCCATCGAGTACGACGGACAATCTGGGTGCTAATACCTTCCCAGGTTGTAACCAACCCCCTTTCTCAATTTCTCTGGTTCTCAACCGTCTTATCCATCTCTTTCTAGGTTTATGCAGCATTACCTTTCCTTCGGGACAAAAATGCCTAGTTGGCGACTCTATTCACTTCACCTTTATTCTCTCCTTTCGCCGACCGTTCACGCTTGTACCGGGATGCAAATCTTTGGGAGAGATAAGAGCCAACTAATATGGGGCAGTTACATCGAGCAATCTCTCCAAAGTTCAACCAAACTGGGGCAATCACTTTGAGATTAAATCTCTCAAAGAGCCATTAGTCAGAGGAATTCATTCAAAGTTCAGCCAAACTGGGGCAATCACTTCGATATTCACATCTCTCCGATAGCATTTAGTCTGGGTATTCACTCGAAGATCATCCATTCATGGACGAAACTACTCAAATGCTCGTACTGGGGTAGGCCACCCCAAGAGCACTAGAAATTACTCTCACCTGAAGATGGTCGATCGGAGGCACCTACCCGAGGTTCAAAATACTGGGGCAAAATATCTCACAGTGATATGAGGTTTTTCATGAATACTCTCGAGGCTATTTCTTTCATAGAACATATAGTCTGGGGCAGTTATTTCGAGATCCGATGAATCTCTCCAAGAGTTTGAAGACACTGAGGCATCTCGTATGCCAGTTTTCTGTAAAATCCTCTTGAGACAATTTCTTCTAATAGACCCCTAGTTTGAAGCGAGTTGAAAATTGCAAGGAACCATTGTTCACTCATGATTAGTAGGAAATCTATCAACCCAGAGGCTGGAAGCAAAGCAATTGCCAGCACAGTACTTCGAGAGTTGTTTCAACAGCAGGCTTTATTGATCAGAATTCCTTAGCAAGTCTCATTAGATAATCCCTTCTCCAACAGAGCAGCAAAGGGAAGGATAATTCTCCAGCAGAAGGGTATCATCATCTCTCATCCCCAGCATGAGACACTTTATATTCGCTCATCCCCAGCTCAAGACGCTTCGCGTCCCTCATCCCTAGAATGATTTGCTTCATATATTTTATCCCCAACGAGGGGTAATTAAAACTCTTATCTTCAGTAGAAAGCTTTATCTTTAACATCCTCCATCATCCCCAGTAGAGTTGGAAGTTGAAATCTTCCCCAGCAAGGCAATAGAAGGCTGGTGTCCTCCCCAAGCAGAGAGTTTTCCTTCAACGAAGAAGTATCCCCCACCAGAGTCTTCTTATCCCTAGCAATATATGGAGGTGTCTCCTCTCCTAGCAGAGGTGAAAATATGGAAGAGCCTGAGTGTAAACACCCCAAATTTTCCCTCACTCATTCACACCATGGCTTGTGATCTTTTCATGCGCATAAGTTCAATCATAGCATCTCATATTGCACTTTTGCTTCACTGCATTGCTTCTAAGTCATCTGCATCTAGGGTTTGCGATATGAGCCATCCCTGAGCCATTTGGGCCACTTCAAAGGTCTTCAAATCACTTCAAAGGGGTCCATGTATGTTCAAGCATCATATTATATCCTCACCAAGTCAAGGAAGTCAAAGAATCACAAGAACTGAGAAAGGCATGGAAGCAGAGCCAGGTTTGACTGCACAGATGACCTAGGATTAGGGTTTTGGTTTCAAAGGCCATAACTCCAAATTATTTGGTCATTCTTGTTTCTATTGGTCTCTATATGTTATAAGGATCATGCATATCAATTTTCATGAAGAAATTCCATGGGGAAGGCATCTAATCAAGAGTTGACTTCTTGAGCAAGTCAGTGCAAAATCAGGGCATCTGAGGCCCCCAATGACCCAACCAAAGGGTGTTATTCATCATTTTGAATGTGTATGATCTTTATTTGATCATAGAAGATGTTAGAAGTTCACAAAATTGAAGAATTGCAAGCCATTTGCAAAGTTTCCTTTTTGGGAAAGTGACTTGTAATGAAAACTTGCCATTTTGGGAAAGTTTTTCAACCCTTTCTTTTTGATTCAAAAATGCTTCAAATGGGAAAACTTTGGTCATGAAATTTGTAGAATGGATCTTCCCATTTTCAAAAAAGTACAAGAACTCATTCTAATTCATTTTGGATCAAAATTTATGGCTTGTCAAAGTTGGACAAAATCACATAATTTCAAGTTTTGTACCAAAGAGGCAAAGTTGCAAAACCTCTTGCCAAGGCAAAATGTGACTTCAATATGACTTCTAACCTTTGCACAAACATGAACCATGACCTAAAACTCAGATTGCACCAAAGAATTGTCCATTTTCATGACTTGTGCATTAAGAAACTTCAAAAGGGCCAAGACTTTGTGAAATTGCAAAAACTCTCACAAACCCTAATCCACTTGCTGTATTGCTTCTAATCCATTTCCATGGCTCTCCCGGATTCAAGTTGCAGCCAAGCTATGCCTTGTACCTTGACTGCCATAGCCCATACCTCTCTTACACAAAAAGTTGACTTTATGCATTTTGCTCCATACCAATCACACTGCTCCACAACAACTCTCTGACCTATCAAGGATTGATATGTTTACCAAAAGCAACCCAACACATAACACAACACAGCCTGAAACATCTCACTAGCCATAGTTCCCAAAACTGACCTCTTATGCATTTTTCTTCGAATCTCAAAACACAAGCATCAAACATCAAAACAAACTTCATAGAACCATTCAACATGTTCCTCTGATCATTTCCCAACCCTCATTTGTCCCTGAAACCACCCCAAGCAGAAACACGATTTCTCACCTCTCCTGAACAGAACTCTATCAATCTCTCAAACCAGCCAAAAGAAACTCCAACCAAGCATTGCAAGCTTCTCAGGAGGTTCATTAGAGGCGTTTTGGATCAAAGAGGCAGCCAGAAAGTTCCAAGGATCAAAGCTCCAGTTCAGGTGAGCTCAAGAACTTTTTTTCCAGAAACATGTTTTTAAGTTCCTAAATGATTCTCTATGCTTCACTGATCATGTTGATATGTTTTGTTTCGAAAATGGTTGAGAAATGAGTATGTATTCGTGTTCTGAATTTTTTTGACCTAGAACTGTTTTGATTCGATTGTCCTTGTTGATGTGTTTTAAATGATGTTTGTTTGTTGATTCTTGATGTATGATGTATGGGGATCATTTCTGGGCAGAGAGATTGGATTTTAGTGACCTAGGGAAGAAGATAACAATTTTCGGGGAGGTTTGTGGCCGGAGAAGATGACCGGAGGTCATTTCCGGCCACCTGAGAGTCATTAGTGTGTTAATCACGTTTAAAGTTCAGTTTGAATTTGGACCATAGATCTGGCTGACTTTTGTTGACTCCCGCGTGTTTGGATGGCTTGGATCATTTCATTAAACCTTAATCCTATTTAATTAGATTAATTAATTAAGTTTAAATAAATCCAGTCAGTTTGAATGTCAGCCATTGGATATGGCGCGGGTCAATTCCCCCCAATTTTGTTTGAATCTCAGCCTCTGGATTTACATACTTCTCATTAATTCATTTTTATTTTCATTTTATTTGATTTATCTTTTATGAATTATTAAAAATAGCAAAAAGCATTTAAAAATTCTGAAATTTTTTTGTCAAACCTTTCATTAATTTTCAGAACCCAAAAATATTTTTATTTATATTTTTTGCATTAAAAATCATTTTTAAATCAATTAAATGTTTATTTTTAATTAGTTAATGGAAATTAATTAATTAAAAATGCATTTAGGTATTTAAAAATCACAAAAAAATTCACATTGCATTTAAAAACATTTAGAAACATTATCCAACTCTCAAAACAAATTTCTTTTTGGTTCTTGATGCATTTTGATCATTTTCATTGGAATTAAATTCATTTTGAGGCAATATTTTTGTGCAAACTTTGAAAAATCCATTCTGCCTAATCTTTGAGAGTTTGATGATGGTTCGTCTTGCATTGCATCCCTCATGGCATGTAGTTTATAGGATAAAATTGGTTTGATTTGATCTTCCACTTTCAATTTGTTTTGCATTTTTCACGATAAGGTACCTTAAAACCCTAGCCAACTTGAGAAATTCATAGCTTTCACTAGGTTAAGAATTGGGTCCCCTCCTTTGGGCAGTGAATTTGTGTAGGGTTAGGGTTCCTTAGATCCTATTTTCAATTTCTTGTCATGTCATTTGCTTCTGATTTTGCATTTTGCTTTGTGTGTTGATCATAAACCCTAATTTGTGCCTTCCTTTGCATCCATCTTTCATTTGCTTGCATCCAATAACTTGCCATGACATTTTGTGCCTCCACATGATTCATAATACATCTTAGGACATATTAGAATCATGTTTGACAATTTCATCTTTCATTTGTCATGTTATATGTCCATTGCATTTCATAAGCCTTCATGAACTTTCATGGTTCCAAGCATGCTTCATCTGCATCCATATACTTGTATGATCATTCTCATGTCTTGCCTTGTGTTTGCATCTTCTCTTAGCATCATTTACATCATGTTTATGCTTCTGGTTTTGGTTTGCACCATGGCATTTCATCCCATTCTCATTGCATTTCATTTTCTTTTGCTAACTTTTCAGGTGGTAAGTTGTTTGAGAAGTGAATTTGCCTTCACTTCTCACAATCTCTTTTCATCTCTTTCATACCTTCTTTGCTGCATTTTGTATGTGTATTAGAGTGAGCTTGCTCATTCATGTTCTTTCCCATCTTCTTCCTTCAAGCAACTTGTCTTCTTAAGTGAAGCAAGTTGTCTTGATTCTCCCTGCTTCTTGCTCCTTTCATCTGCTTCCTTCCCGGTGGTTTCTCTGAAGATCTTCTTGCAAACCTCATAAACCCTAGGAACAACCAAGCATGATAATAATTAGGGTTTGATTAGTCCCCCATTTAGTTTTGCCTTTGTGTCATCTTTGAGTCTTCTCCTCTCATCTCATAATCAGGGACTAAACCTTAAAGGTTTTAAGGCTTTGTGATTAAGCTTATGCCTGCATCCTTCTATTAGGATGGAGTGTATAACTTTAATCCTAAGTGTTAAACCCTTAATGTGTTTAAATCCTTTAATCAATCCATTTAATAATCACTAAGACAAATAGCTTGTAACTTGGGCCTTGCATTAGGGTTCTAATTCTTCCTTGATTGGTTAAGAAGGACTAACCCTAGTGTTAATGGACAAGTCCCCCTCAAGTTGTCTTACAAACCATAAAAATCACTTCTTCATCTTATCATTAATTAAAATCCACTTTAATAAAGGCTTTGTTTTGTCATGAGGTTAATCCCTAATCATGGATTAAGTTGAGGAGTCTTTCTCAACTTAAATGTTCTCATCTATCATCCTTCTATTAGGATGGTGTAATGGGTCCATTAAATCCTTGATTATGGCTTAAACTCATTACTTAACACTAAACAAAAACAACAAAAACATCTAAATAAATACAAGTAGGTTAATGATCTTAATCCTACATCATGGTGATTAAGTGTGATGTGCTTACTTCATGCTTAAGGTATTCTCATTACCCCTAATCAGAGGGAAGATGTGATGAGTTTACTAATCCTTGGTTTAGGCTTAAGCTCATTTTCTTATGACAAACCTCAAAAGCAATAAAAGACTGAAAACTCAAAAACAAACAATAATCGTCTCCTCCGGGATTCTTTTCTCATCTCATTCACTCACAACCAAGAACTTGCTTCTTCTGTCTAATGCTAGACAGTTTACACCTGAGCCAGACAGGTCATACACTTGAGCATAGGCAAGTAAGCAGTTCACAAGTCAATTTATCTTTCAGTCTCTTTGAGTCGAACTACGGTGTTCTGACTTCCTCATTGCACGAGAGGATACGTAGGCATAACTTAACAGTTATCGAACAAAAGTCTCTTTATATTCCCCCTCTTCCAGCATTATTCTTTTAGCCTCATGTTCTTGAGCTTTGCCCTCTTGTCCCTACACTGACACTTCACATATTGCACTTCACTTTCTTATAACACTGACACTTGCATTCTTTCCAGCTTTGATACACAGATTGCACTGACACTACCCCTTATGAACACAAATCTTTTAAGCGTGGATCCCGTTCCATTTCGGTCTGGTGCGGGAATATGAAACACGGTTCAGATATGGGTTTCTTCTTGAGAACTCTGTGCTACAGATTTCCTGTAGTGCTAGTGCTATCTGGGAAGCCTGCTAAGTCTGGATGTCCTTTATTATGACCTTCAGAAGCTGAGGTGAATTAGAGGAGGATCTTTTATGGTTATTGTAAACATTGTACTTCCGGGTTAGAAGTGTTTACACTTCTCATAACTGATCCAAGTCTGAGGATCCTTGTTTTAGAACATCACCTGTGAGGGGGTTGGGCTGTTTACAGGTTTGCAGGTACCCTTGGCCACATCATACCCTATTACTTGTTTGATTAAGAGTACCTCACCTTGGACAGTTCTTGTGATTTAACCCTGGATATGTGACTCTTTATTTGAGTCCCCCACCTTGGTTACTGGATTTCTGAACCTCCATCTGGATTTCTTGAACATACTTGGACTTATATCAAGACAGTAATCAGATCCAGCTTGATCACAAACCCTTGCATATCATTTGCATACATCATCATTGCATCATTTAACATTTGTTTATTTGTTTTTCAGGGTATCCATTTTATTATCTGGCTTGGTTTTGACCCCTTCATCTGCAGAGACCTCTGTTTCATCAGTTATCTGCTTCAGCTACCTTCATCCTCAACAGCACCAGCCTATCAGTGGCCCATCTCCAGTACCAGTCTTGATCTTCATCATCACTTGTCTTCAGCTCTCCATTAGCACTCATGTCTGCACCCAGGAAGAGCAACATTTCATACCATTTCTTTGAGCCTGTGTTGACTGGTATCAGGCAGGTCCAGGCACTTATCACTCCAGACCACATCCCATTATTCATAGAGCATTATGGAGGCATCCTTGATATGGTTATGGACCTGGACCCTTCTCAGAGGAGTATGATCCACACCTGCCTGCAGTTTTATGACCCTCCCTTGAGATGCTTCATTTTCCCAGAATTTCAGCTAGGACCTCTGCTGGAGGAGTTTTCATCATTGATTGGAGTACCTGTCAGGGGTGGTGTCCCCTTCAACCCAGAGATGACTTCTCCCAGCAATGGAGAAGTAGCAAAAGCACTGCACCTAGAGCCTGCTTTGATTGAGCAAAACATTACAACAAAAGCTGGGATCCCTGGTTTGCACTTAGATTTCTTGATTTCTCAGGCCATCCTGAAGGCCTCTTTGGGAGAATGGAGGGCAGTTTGTGCATTGTTAGCCCTCAGCATATATGGGGTTATATTGTTTGCAGATGAGCCCAAATTTATCAGCAAGAATGCCATTCACCTTTTCCTTCTGAGGAACCCAGTACCCACATTGCTGGGATATTTCTATTATTCCATTCATCAGAGGAATGAGAAACAGAGAGGGAAGTTGGTGAGATGTTGTGCTCCTCTGTTTCATGCCTGGCTGCTCAAACACTTACCTAAGACTGATGCCTTCCTGAATCCTCACCAACAGAAGAATTGGGTTAAGAGACTTATTGCTTTGACTTCAGATGATATTAGATGGTGCACCCAGAGCACCAATGGCAAGGACATCATCACTAGCTGTGGGCAGTACCCCAATGTACCTCTAGTAGGAGTGAAGGGTTGCATTAACTACAATCCTTTGCTGTTTAAGAGACAATTGGGCTATGCTTTGGTCCACCCACCTAGAGTGCAAGATTTATCTAGGACCCTGTATTGTGAGATAAAGCCTAATCTAGCTGTTGTCATGCAAGCATCCTGGGCTTGGGACAACATCCAGACAAAGGGGGTGGCTATTCTTGGGAAGTGTAATAATGTTGCTTCAGCCCAGTACTATGAATGTCCCATGCTAGAGCTCAGATCACTGGAATGCCCTTTACCATTGAGGACACACCTGGACCCTCCACAGTGCAGCCAACAGCCACTGTCAGCCTGGAAGAATTTGAGAAGCTGAAGGAAAGGAATGAGAATATGTCTCAAGCTCTGAAGAAGACTCTTTGGGAAAGGAGTGATGGTCGTCTGGACATTGAGAGGTTGGAGAAGCTTAGGGTGGAGCATATGGCCAAGATTGAGAAAACAGAGGACTACAACAAGAAATCAAGAGCTGGGGAGCAAATATTGAAGAATGCCTGTAAAGAGGCCAAGCTTTAGAAGGCCAGGACTGATCTCTATCTGCAAGAAATTCAGGCTAGGTGGGTCAGGATCACTGAAGCCCGTACTCAAGAAGATAAGAGAACTCAAGCCAGAATTTAGCAGTTGGAGGCCAATGTAAAGAAACAACAGGAAGCTTTGCTGGCAGCCCAGAAGGAGATTTTAGAATTGAAGCTTAGGGCTGGTTTGAAGAGGTCAAAGGACCAAGACAGGCATAAGAAGCTGACCTCTTACATTGCCACCAGGAATCTCCTCATCAGGACTATTACAGGGCACCCAGCTGGTCCGGTGACTGAGGCACTTTTCAAGGAGGTTAAAGAGGATGAGTTTGGACTTGATGTCTGACTTTTTGTTTGTTGTTTCTTTCATTTGATGTACTTTTCTTTTATGTTGTATTTTGACCCCTCAGGGGCATGTGTTGTAAAAAACAAACTATGTATTATGCACCATTTGTAATATATTTGTTAGTTTGTTTTATTGGGTTTCTTTTCTCAAGCAACATCAAAGCATCTTCCTCGAGGTCTGGAAAGGTCAAAACCAAGAGCCAAGCCTACCTTGGAAGATAAATAAGCATACTGCATTGCATACTAACTT
Organism: Lathyrus aphaca; assembly: GCA_963966055.1. NCBI lineage: Eukaryota > Viridiplantae > Streptophyta > Magnoliopsida > Fabales > Fabaceae > Lathyrus > Lathyrus aphaca. Next base: position 273,178,502 of record OZ014522.1, read on the forward strand.
TTGTTTTGTTTTGTAGGTTTTGCTTTTATTTTGTTTGTTTCTAACTCTGTTGTGGTTCAGGAAATATTGCTCGCAGAAGAGTGTTCCCTGTCAACCGTGCACACCGGTATCCTACTCGCAACAACCTCCCAGGTATTATAATGGAGCAAGTACAACAAGACCTGACCGAGGTCAGAACCCAGATGGCTAACGAAAGAGTGGAGATGAGGAACCAAATGGCCCAATTCATGACTGTAATGACTGGCTTAGCCCAGAGTCAGGAAAGGCTAAGGGTATTGGTAGAAAGACAAACCCCCAAGGAACCTCATCTTGGAACTGGAGGAACAAGTAACAATGAGAGGGGACAACCTCATGTTAATCCACCTGTATCTGGGCCTCATCTAGATCCGGAAGTCCATATCCCGGGTAATGTGCAAGGAAATACTGCTGGGGGGAGGATCTTACAAGAAGACCCCCAAGAAGAGCAATTCACTGTCATGGGAGCTGGAGATGAAGTCTATGACCGAAGGTTTGATGAAATTGCTGAGAAATTGAGATCTCTGGAGTCTCAAAACTCCTTGGGTTTTGATGTAATGGATATGGGGTTAGTGGATGGAGTAAGAATCCCCCACAAGTTCAAACCTCCGTGCTTCGAGAAATACAATGGGACCTCCTGTCCACGAACTCATCTACAGTCCTTTCTGGGAAGACTTAAAGCATATACCATGGATGAAAAACTGTGGATGTTTTATTTTGAAGATAGTTTGACTGGGGCCTCAATCCTCCAGGGAAAGCTTCAGGGAATATGCCAGAGCTACTATCAGATGCTAGAAGGACCTAGCTGAAGCCTTCATCAGGCAGTACCAATACAATCTAGACATGGCTCCTAACAGGACCCTCTTGATGGGAATGTCCCAATCCTCCAGGGAAAGCTTCAGGGAATATGCCCAAAGGTGGAGACAGCTTGCTGCTACTGTCCAGCCACCCATGTCGGAAAGAGAAATGGCCGACATGTTCATGAATACTTTGCAAGGAACATATATTGATAGATTGGCTGCCTTTTCTTCTACCAGCTTCGCATACGTGGTTATAGCCGGTGAAAGAATTGAAAGTCTATTAAAAATGGGCAAGATTTCTGATAATGGTGCAAGTTCGTCTAGTAATCCCAGGAAGCCTTTTGTGGGACCTCGAAGGACCGGTGAGACCAATGTCATTCATGCCACCAGGGGCAGACCTCAGTATGTCCACAGATCAGTAGCAGCTGTCACTATTCCAGCTCCGATTCCTCAACAACCAGCATATCAACAACCACAACAACCACATTATCAGCAGCAAGTTCAGTATCCTCCACAGAGAACCTACAACAACAATAACAACAATCAACAACAAAGACCCTTCCAGCAAAGACCATCACAGGAAAATAGGGTGATTGATCCTATCCCTATGCCTTATGCTGCATTATTGCCACAACTCCTAAAACTTAACTTGGTTGAGTTAAGGACATTGGCACCACCAGATCCCTCCAATCTCCCTAAGAATTATGATATCAACGCCAGGTGTGCTTTCCATTCCAATGCACCAGGCCACAACACGGAGAAGTGCAGGGCATTGCAAATGAAAGTTCAAGACCTGGTGGATTCTAAGGCCCTCAACTTCGCACCTCCTCCAAATGTCAACAGAAATCCTATGCCTAACCATAGTGGGCCGAGGATTAATTCCATTGAGGAAGACAAACCATCTACTCTGATCACCAGTGTTGCACAAATTCGAACACCTCTGGCCGAAATTAAAGCTCAGCTTCTAGAGTGCCAAGTGTTCCCCGGGTGTGAGCTCGGTTGTGGGTATTGCAACATTGCAGTCAACAGGTGCGATAACTTGAGAAGTGGCATAAATATTCTTATCAAGGATGGTATCCTTCAGATCTCAACAACGGCGCCTACAAATCCAGCAATCCCTTTGACAACAATTCCTGATTCTTCTACAACAGCAGCAACAATCATTCCTACCGATTCATCAATATCATCAACAATGGCTTCATCCATCACTTCAACAAATCAAAGGTCAACAATCATTTCTTCTACAACATCAACATCCTTTTTATCAGCAGAATCTACTACAATGACAACAAAAATTAATGAAGATGTCTCAGCAGTCACCATCTACTATGATCCATCAAATGTTCCTCCAAACAATAACTTTCAACAACAAACAGTGGCACCTCCTGCCAGGTCACCAGTCACAATCTACTACGATCCGCACACCATTGCAGTACCCTCCTCTGCAGCAGTCAGTCCAGTTACCATCACGGTGCCTGGACCCGTTCCATATGAAAGCCGTAATGCCATACCTTGGCATTATGGCTCTGATCTCTACTGCAACGGGGAGAAAATCACTTTGGATTCTTCAACCTCTTCTCCACAGATTGATAATGTTGGGGGAGGCGGAGGCTTCACCAGAAGTGGACGCCTTTTTGCCTCACAAGTGCAAAGACCCAATGCTGAAGCAGAAGATGCTGCCAAAACAAAAGGAAAGAGTGTGGTGCTTGAAGAGCCAACTACCAAAGAAACTCATAGGACATCTTTTGAGCAAGATGTAGACGAGTTTATGAGAATCATAAAGAGAAGTGATTACAAGGTGGTGGATCAGCTTCACCAAACTCCCTCAAAAATCTCCATATTATCCCTGTTGATGTGTTCTGAAGCCCACATGAATGCATTATTGAAAGTCCTGCACGCAACATATGTGCCAGAGGAGATCACAATTAATCAGCTAGAAACCGTTGTGGCAAATGTCAACACTAGTCATGGACTGGGTTTTACCAATGCTGACTTAATGACAGAGGGACGTAACCACAACAAGGCTTTACATATCACCTTTGAATGCAAGGGTGCTGTTCTATCTCATGTACTGGTGGACACTGGGTCCTCACTCAATGTTCTACCAAAGAAAGCCTTAGTGAAGCTGGAGTATGATGGCTTGGCATTGCGTCCGAGTAATTTGGTGGTGAGAGCATTTGATGGCTCTAAAAGATCAGTGCTTGGGGAGATTGATCTGCCTGTGATGATTAGCCCGCAGACTTTTAAAACTACCTTCTATGTGATGGACATTCAGCCAGCCTACAGCTGTTTGTTGGGTAGACCCTGGATCCATGCCGCTGGCGCTGTTACGTCTACCCTTCACCAGAAGCTGAAATTCGAGTGGGAAGGCCAGATCATCACCATCTGTGGGGAAGAAGACATCTTTGTTAGCCATCTGGCTACGTATAAGTACATAGAAATGGATGGAGAGATCCATGAAACTATGAGCCAGGGGTTTGAGGCCCTGAACATAAATGAAGCATCTGCTGTACTGGGAACCTCCATAACGTCATATCAGCAAGCCCGGAAGGTTGTTGAAGAGGGTACTGCCCAAGGCTGGGGTAAGCTGTTGCCCGTGGAGAAGAAAGAAGACAAATTTGGGTTGGGTTACAGACCAACTCAACAAGATCAATCAGAGGCTGCCAAGAAGCCCAATTTTGTCAGCAGGGGAATGCTCACCCCGGATGTTGTAAACAACTTGGAAGACGAGGAGGAAAGAGACCGCAACCTGGAGAGCTGGATACGTCCAAGGATCCTGGGGAGCCAAGTCCTTAACTGGTCTTCCCAGGAAATTATAAGGGTTACTCCTGCAGAGTAATTATTATTTCCTGTATTTTTTAAGCATGCATCAAGTCTTGCATCTTGCCCAAGACGACAAGACTCATTTTGTAATCGGGCCATCTTGTAATTTTGTGCAAATGGATTAATCAATGAATATCTGACATCTTTTGCAAATGAGTCTTTTTCTTTTCCGCTCACTGTTTTTCATTTTTCTTTTTGTACAAAAATAAAATGGCAATGTTTTCCAAAATGAAAACTTCATTTCACTTTTTCTAAACAAGATTAAAATTGATCACTTAAATGAATAATCCAAACCTTGCAGTGAGTGCCTTTCAGACTGCACCGACAACAACATTGTTATGACTTCGTATGACTTTGACAATCCAATCAATCAAGCTGATGAAGGGGTTGAAGAAGATTATGAGCTTCCTGAAGAGCTGGCCAGGTTGTTAAGGCAAGAGGAGAAGGTTATCACTCCTCATCAGGAGGAAGTCGAAACGGTTAATCTTGGTACGGAGGAAGACGTAAAAGAGGTTAAGATCGGGGCCTGCCTACAAGATTCAATGAAAAAGCAACTGATTGATATGCTTCGAGAGTATGTGGATGTGTTTGCTTGGTCTTATCAGGATATGCCAGGGTTGGACACCGATATTGTCATGCACAAGCTGCCTTTAAAAGAAGATTGCCCACTAGTGAAGCAGAAGCTGCGCCGTACTCGCCCAGATATGGCAATGAAGATTAAGGAAGAGGTACAAAAGCAGTGGGACGCCGGTTTCCTTGCTGTGACTAGTTATCCGCAGTGGGTTGCTAATATTGTACCTGTGACTAAGAAGGATGGCAAGGTGAGGATGTGTGTGGACTACCGGGACCTGAACAGAGCCAGCCCGAAAGATGACTTCCCTTTACCTCACATTGATATATTGGTTGATAATACGGCTCAGTTTTCGGTGTTCTCCTTCATGGACGGATTTTCAGGATACAATCAAATCAAAATGTCACCTGAAGACATGGAGAAGACAACTTTTATCACACCCTGGGGCACGTTCTGTTATAAGGTGATGCCATTCGGACTAAAGAATGCTGGTGCAACATATCAACGGGCTATGGTAACATTATTCCATGACATGATCCATAAAGAAATTGAATATTATGTGGATGACATGATTGCCAAGTCCCTCACAGAAGAAGACCACCTGGTGAATCTGTTGAAACTATTCAAGCGTCTGAGAAAGTACCAACTGAAGTTAAACCCCAACAAGTGCACATTCAGGGTGCGATCCGGTAAGCTGCTGGGATTTATTGTGAGCGAGAAAGGGATTGAAGTTGACCCTGATAAAGTTAAAGCCATTCAAGAAATGCCTGCACCGAAATCAGAAAAAGAAGTTCGAGGATTTCTAGGTAGATTGAACTACATTTCAAGGTTCATATCTCAGCTTACCACAACCTGTGAACCCTTGTTCAAGCTGTTAAGAAAATAACAAACGGTCAGGTGGAACGAAGACTGCCAGAGGGCTTTTGACAAAATCAAGGAATACTTACAAGAGCCTCCAATCCTTATGCCTCCAGTTGAAGGAAGACCTCTGATAATGTACTTGACAGTATTAGAAGAGTCAATGGTGTGTGTGCTGGGCCAGCATGACGAGTCTGGTCGAAAAGAGTATGCGATTTACTACCTAAGCAAAACGTTTACCGACTGTGAACAACGTTATTCACTGCTCGAGAAAACTTGTTGTGCTTTAGCGTGGGCTGCTCGCCGACTAAGACAGTATATGTTGACCCACACTACTTTATTGATTTCAAAGATTGACCCAGTTAAGTACATTTTTGAGAAGCCAACGCTTACCGGATGGGTTGCAAGATGGCAAATGATCCTCATAGAATATGAAATTCAGTACACATCTCAGAAAGCCATCAAGGGCAGTGTATTGTCTGATTATCTTGCTGAGCAACCCATTGATGATTACCAGCCTATGAGATTTAACTTCCTGGACGAAGACATCATGTTCATAAAAGAAAAAGATCATGAAGAGCCTGTTCACACTGAAGGGCCCAACCCGGAAGAAGAATGGACTATGATGTTTGATGGGGCTGTTAATATGAACGGCGTGGTGTTGGTGCAGTACTCATTACACCTAAGGGAGTTTACATGCCTTTCTCGGCAAAACTCACCTTCAACTGCACTAACAACGAAGCTGAATACGAAGCCTGCATTATGGGTTTTCAGGAAGCCATTGACCTCAGGATCAAGACTTTGACTGTGCTCGGAGATTCAGCTCTGGTAGTCAATCAAACCAACGGCAAATGGTACACCCACCAAGATCATCTGATACCTTACAGGGATTATACAAGGAGGTTATTGACTTTCTTCACAACGGTCAAGCTTGAGTATATCCCCCGAGATGAAAATCAGTTTGCAGATGCTCTGGCTACCATTTCCTCCATGATCAAAGTTCAAGCTGCCAACTTTGTGCCTCGGATTTTAGTGTCCAGACTTGACAAACTAGCATATTATTTACAGCAGATGTTGTTAAAGATAATAAGCCTTGGTTCCATGATTTTAAGTTCTTCTTGGAGGATCAAACATACCCACCTGGGGCATCTTCCAATGACAAGAAGACATTAAGGAGGCTGGCTGGTAGTTTCTTCCTGAATACTGATGGTTCCATGTATAAGAGAAACTTTGATATGGTACTTCTCAGATGTGTTGATAAGGTAGAAACAAACTTGCTAATGCACGAGGTGCACGAAGGATCTTTTGGTACCCATGCAGGAGGGCATGCAATGGCTAAAAAGTTGCTAAGATCAGGTTATTACTGGATCACAATGGATGCAGACTGTTGTGCCTATGCCAGAAAATGTCATAAATGCCAGATCTATGCGGATAGAGTGCATGTGCCTCCCAATCCTCTGAATGTGATGTCTTCACCCTGGCCCTTTGCCATGTGGGGCATCGATATGATTGGCAATATTGAACCGACTGCTTCAAATGGCCACAGATTCATCTTGGTAGCCATTGACTATTTTACCAAGTGGGTTGAAGCAACTTCATATGCAAATGTTACAAGGCAGGTAGTAGCTCGATTTCTAAAGAGAGACATCATTTGTCGGTATGGAGTGCCCGAGCGAATCATTATTGATAATGGTTCCAACTTAAACAATAAAATGATGGCAGAACTATGTCGGGACTTCAAGATCCAACACCACAATTCTTCTCCTTACAGGCCAAAGATGAACGGCGCTGTTGAGGCGGCTAATAAGAATATCAAGAAGATTGTGCAAAAGATGGTGGTCACCTACAAAGACTGGCATGAAATGCTACCATTTGCCTTACATGGGTACCATACGTCAATCAGAACATCCACTGGGGCAACACCGTATCAGCTTGTGTATGGTATGGAAGCAGTCCTACCTGTTGAAGTTGAATTACCCTCCCTGCGGGTACTAATGGATGTTAAGCTGAACGAAGCAGAGTGGGTCCGATCCCGATACAAACAACTGAATCTGATTGAAGAGAAGAGATTGGCTGCAATTTGTCATGGACAGCTGTATCAGAAAAGAATGAAGAAAGCCTTCGATCAGAAAGTCAGGCTCCGAGAGTACCAAGTAGGAGATCTTGTGCTGAAAAGACTCCTCCCTCCTCATACAGACCACAGGGGCAAGTGGACTCCGAACTATGATGGGCCGTTCATAGTAAAGAAAGTTTTCTCTGGTGGAGCACTGATGCTCAGTACTATGCATGGCGAGGACTTTCTATCCCCTGTGAATTCAGATGCAATTAAAAAATACTTCGCATAAAAATGACCCGTTGGACATAAAAACAGAATGTAAGTCCAGGCAAAAATAGGGCATCCCGGCGAGTCAAAAACAGAATAAAAGACTCGGGCAAAAATAAGGGAAAATAAATAAAATATACACCCGCTGAGTTGAAAAGCCGCGTTGGACAACTCAGGCAAAAATGGGTATCCCGGTGGATTGAAAACCCGAAAGGGCGATCCACGCAAAATAAGGGAATAAGCGAATAACTGTATTCTGAATTCATCTGTATCACTTACAACATGGTAAGCTTCGAAAGGTTCGAGCTTCACTCAGAATCAGCCTTTTTCAGAAAGCGAGGTGAGAAGAACGTCAATGTCATACGAGTCATAGCAAAAGGGAAGCTCCCTGAAGCGTCATCAACATTGCCGGCACCTTCTTGTTTTTCAATTTGTAACGATTCCCTCATTTCAGGGGATCCGTTTCTTTGAATGTATCTTGCCAAATTCAGGGCACTCGAATTAATAAAATCAGATTTTCAGTCACACACTGTCTCGTACTCTTTTATTTGCAAAAATGTCTGATGTCATTAATTTGTTGATCGCATAAATACAGATGCGTCTTTCCTAAACTACATGCTTTCAGGAAATATGCTTACTCCCGGGAGTGTCTAAACTCCTATGATGGAATCCAGTAAGGGATACCTGGAGATACTTGTACGTTTCTTTGTCATGCAGGATTGCAGGTGTTCAAAGCGCAACATGGGGCATGAAAGTTTCTCCCCAGTAGGCTGCCAAATCATTGTTTCCTTAGCACACCTTCCAAACAGCACCAGAGATGCTTTCTCCCCAATAGAGTTGCCAGGCATCACTTCTCCAACATTTCCTTCAAAGAGCAGAACCTGAAGGTGTTCATATCCCCGGCTGAGTTGTCAAGTATCATCCTCAGCAGGATCCCCACCGAAATCTCTAGGAAGATCTTCCAGTGATCTTTTTTCTTCCCCAGCCAAGTGCCAACCAGGGAACTACCTCCCCACAGAGTTTCAGCCTCTATCCAGAAGAGCAACGCCTGAAGATCTCACAACAGAGTGACGGAAGCTTCTACAAACCCCAGCTGGGTCCCTCATTACCAAGACGGGTCTTTCAGTGACCTACTCCCCCATGCAGAGTTATATATGTCAGATCTACCAATGATCTTATCCCCAGCTGGGATGTCCGCTTCAAGCAGATCAGTCAGAGATCTTCACAGCAACGGGATCCGAGTCCCGGATCGTTATCTTTGCATAATCATAGCATTCACATCATATTTTCCCCACAGAGCGTAGCATTCCGTCTAATACGGAGCATTACGGCAAAAATCAAACATATTGCATAAACATAAGCCATGTTCTGAATCAAACACTTGTAAATACGGGCTTTTCATCAACAATATACAAATACCTCTCAAATTCATCACCAGAGAGCCAAAGTATTTACACACTCACAAATACAGATACTTCCTGACACTCATCCGTGTCATATCCCCAGTAGAAAGCCAAAGCGTCCCCTTTGCACTCACTATACAGATACATATATATACAACTTCCTTGACACTCGTCCGTGTCACCTTCCCCAACATAGTTACCTGAACACTTTGTAAACCAAATACTTGTTTATAATACACTTTTCCAACACTCGTCCGTGTCGCACTCTCCCCAGCAAGTTAGACACTCGTCCGTGTCTTACTCATACTTGTTACTCATACTTTTTACCCATACAGATACTCGTCCGTATCTTGTATATACCACTTAAATCCCCTTAGATTCGACACTCGTCCGTGTTCTTTGTTAACCAGTTGGTACACGTCCGTATCATCATCTCTGAACATGCGTCAAACGTTTGTTTCTACCTGATACCCGTCCGTATCATAGTCTTAAGGATGCTCGTCCGCATCTTTAATCTATACACAGTGCCAAACACTTATACCTTTCATTTCTTAGATTTAGACACTCGTCTGTGTCTACTATTCCCCAGGAGAGTCCCCAACAAATCTGGTTGAACTATTTCCTTTCATCTGACATTCGTCCTATGTCATGATACCTTCCGGCAGTCGTACCCTTCCAGGTGATCGTCCTTCACCTGTTTGATGATCGTCCTTCATCACCCCTAGTGGAGTCTCTATTCATTAGAACCCCTTCTTATCCGACATTCGTCCTATGTCGTGATACTTTCAGCAGCCGTCCCCTGCTAGGTGATCGTCCTTCACCTATTGATGATCGTCCTTCATCATTTTATCCAATGGCCGTCCCCATCGTTGATTCTGTTATCTGACATTCTTCCTATGTCACGATAAACCCTGAGAGCAGCCGTACCCTGCTAGGTGATCGTCCTTCACCTCTTGATGATCGTCCTTCATCATGTTTATCCGATGGCCGTCCCTATCGTCGACCTTTTCATCCGACATTCGTCCTATGTCGTGATACTTTTGGCAACCATACCTTGCCAGGTGATCGTCCTTCACCTTAGATGACCGTCCCTCATCTTATCCCCCAACAGAGCAGCCTTCCCCTGCTAGGTGATCGTCCTTCACCCTTGATGACCGTACCTCATCCTTTATTTCATTTACCTATAATCCCCAGAGAGTCTTATAGCTTTACCTGATGGCCGTCCCCATCACAATCTCTTATATCCCCAGCTTGTCAGTCGTCCCCGTCATTGCTTTATTTCCTGCATTTTCCCCAGCATGTCGGTCGTCCCCGTCATTGCTTCATCCCCAGCAGTCGTCCTCTGCTCGACGGTCGTCCTCCGTCGCCTGCACTTTATAATTATACTTTATTTTCCTTTACAATCTATATCCCTTTTCTTCTTCATTCTATGAGTGCAAATTTTGAACTGTCTTTGGTATTCAACCACAAGTTATCTTGTTTGCCTGTTAAGCCGTTGCTTACATCCTGCACAGCTAACTCATGCTTGAATAGGGGCAGCTGTAAACACCCTAAATTTGCCCTCACTCATTCACACCATGGCTTGTGATCTTTTCATGTGCATAAGTTCAATCATAGCATCTCATATTGCACTTTTGCTTCACTGCATTGCTTCTAAGTCATCTGCATCTAGGGTTTGTGATCTGAGCCATCCCTGAGCCATTTGAGCCACTTCAAAGGTCTTAAAATCACTTCAAAGGGGTCCATGTATGTTCAAGCATAATATTATATCCTCACCAAGTCAAGGAAGTCAAAGAATCACAAGAACTGAGAAAGGCATGGAAGCAGAGACAGGTTTGACTACATAGATGACCTAGAATTAGGGTTTTGGTTTCAAAGGCCATAACTCCAAATTTTTTGTTCATTCTTGTTTCTATTGGTCTCTATATGTTATAAGGATCATTCATATCAATTTTCATGAATAAATTCCATGGGGAAGGCATCTAATCAAGAGTTGACTTCTTGAGCAAGTCAGTGCAAAATCAGGGCATCTGAGGCCCCCAATGACCCAACCAAAGGGTGTTCTTCATCATTTTGAATGTGTATGATCTTTATTTGATCATAGAAGATGTTAGAAGTTCACAAAATTGAAGAATTGCAAGCCATTTGCAAAGTTGCCTTTTTGAGAAAGTGACTTGTAATGAAAACTTGCCATTTTGGGAAAGTTTTTCAACCCTTTCTTTTTGATTCAAAAATGCTTCAAATGGGAAAACTTTGGTCATGAAAGTTGTAGAATGGATCTTCCCATTTTCAAAAAGTACAAGAACTCATTCTAATTCATTTTGGATCAAAAGTTATGGCTTGTCAAAGTTGGACAATATCACATAATTTCAAGTTTTGTACCATAGAGGCAAAGTTGCAAAACCTCTTGCCAAGGCAAAATGTGACTTCAATGTGACTTCTAACCTTTGCACAAACATGAACCATGACCTAAAAATCAGATTGCACCAAAGAATTGTCCATTTTCATGACTTGTGCATTAAGAAACTTCAAAAGGGCCAAGACTTTATGAAATTGCAAAAACTCTCACAAACCCTAATCCATTTGCTGCATTGCCTCTAATCCATTTCCATGGCACTCCCTGATTCAAGCTGCAGCCAAGCCATGCCTTGTAGCTTGACTGCCATAACCCATACCTCTCTTACACAAAAAGTTGACTTTATGCATTTTGCTCCATACCAATAACACTACTCCACAACAACTCTCTGACCTATCAAGGATTGATATGTGTACCAAAAGCAACCCAACACATAACACAACACAGCCTGAAACATTTCACAAGCCATAGTTCCCAAAACTGACCTCTTATGCATTTTGCTTCGAATCTCAAAACACAAGCATCAAACATCAAAACAAACTTCATAGAACCACTCAACATGTTCCTCTTATCATTTCCCAACCCTCATTTGTCCCTGAAACCACCCCAAGCAGAAACACGATTTCTCACCTCTCCTGAACAAAACTCTATCAATCTCTCAAACCAGCCAAAAAAAACACCAACCAAGCATTGCAAGCTTCTCAGGAGGTTCATTAGAGGCGTTTTGGATCAAAGAGGCAGCCAGAAAGTTCAAAGGATCAAAGCTCCAGTTCAGGTGAGCTCAAGAACTTTTTTTCCAGAAACATGTTTTTAAGTTCCTAAATGATTCTCTATGCTTCACTGATCATGTTGATATGTTTTGTTTCGAAAATGGTTGAGAAATGAGTATGTATTCGTGTTCTGAAATTTTTTGACCTAGAACTGTTTTGATTCGATTGTCCTTGTTGATGTGTTTTAAATGATGTTTGTTTGTTGATTCTTGATGTATGATGTATGGGGATCATTTCTGGGCAGAGAGATTGGATTTTAGTGACCTAAGGAAGAAGATAGCAATTTTCAGGAAGGTTTGTGGCCGGAGAAGATGACCGGAGGTCATTTCCGGCCACCTGAGAGTCATTAGTGTGTTAATCACGTTTAGGGTTCAGTTTGAATTTGGACCATAGATCTGGCTGACTTTTGTTGACTCCTGCGTGTTTGGATGGCTTGGAACATTTCATTAAACCCTAATCCTATTTAATTAGATTAATTAATTAAGTTTAAATAAATCCAGTCAGTTTGAATGTCAGCCATTGGATATGGCGCGGGTCAATTCCCCCCAATTTTGTTTGAATCTCAGCCTCTGGATTTACATACTTCTCATTAATTCATTTTTATTTTCATTTCATTTGATTTATCTTTTATGAATTATTAAAAATAGCAAAAAGCATTTAAAAATTCTGAATTTTTTTTGTCAAACCTTTCATTAATTTTCAGAACCCAAAAATATTTTTATTTTTATTTTTTGCATTAAAAATCATTTTTAAATCATTTAAATGTTTATTTTTAATTAGTTAATGGAAATTAATTAATTAAAAATGCATTTAGGTATTTAAAAATCACAAAAAAATTCACATTGCATTTAAAAACATTTAGAAACATTATCCAACTCTCAAAACAAATTTCTTTTTGGTTCTTGATGCATTTTGATCATTTTCATTGGAATTAAATTCATTTTGAGGCAATATTTTTGTGCAAACTTTGAAAAATCCATTCTGCCTAACCTTTGAGAGTTTGATGATGGTTCTTCTTGCACTACATCCCTCATGGCATTTAGTTTATAGGATAAAATTGGTTTGATTTGATCCTCCACTTTCAATTTGTTTTGCATTTTTCATGATAAGGTACCTTAAAACCCTAGCCAACTTGAGAAATTCATAGCTTTCACTAGGTTAAGAATTGGGTCCCCTCCTTTGGGCAGTGAATTTGTGTAGGGTTAGGGTTCCTTAGATCCTATTTTCAATTTTTTTTCATGTCATTCGCTTCTGATTTTGCATTTTGCTTTGTGTGTTGATCATAAACCCTAATTTGTTTCTTCCTTTGCATCTATCTTTCATTTGCTTGCATCCAATAACTTGCCATGACATTTTGTGCCTCCACATGATTCATAATACATATAAGGACATATTAGAATCATGTTTGACCATTGCATCTTTCATTTTCCATGTTATATGTCCATTGCATTTCATAAGCCTTCATGAACTTTCATGGTTCCAAGCATGCTTCATCTGCATCCATATACTTGTATGATCATTCTCATGTCTTGCCTTGTGTTTGCATCTTCTATTAGCATCATTTACATCATGTTTATGCTTCTGGTTTTGGTTTTCACCATGGCATTTCATCCCATTCTCTTTGCATTTCATTTTCTTTTGCTAACTTTTCAGGTGGTAAGTTGTTTGAGATGTGAATTTGCCTTCACTTCTCACAATCTCTTTTCATATCTTTCATACCTTCTTTGCTGCATTTTATATATGTATTAGAGTGAGCTTGCTCATTCATGTTCTTTCCCATCTTCTTCCTTCAAGCAACTTGTCTTCTTAAGTGAAGCAAGTTGTCTTGATTCTCCCTACTTCTTGCTCCTTTCATCTGCTTCCTTCCTGGTGGTTTCTCTGAAGATCTTCTTGCAAACCTCATAAACCCTAGGAACAACCAAGCATGATAATAATTAGGGTTTGATTAGTCCCCCATTTAGTTTTGCCTTTGTGTCATCTTTGAGTCTTCTCCTCTCATCTCATAATCAGGGACTAAACCTTAAAGGTTTTAAGGCTTTGTGATTAAGCTTATGCCTGCATCCTTCTATTAGGATGGAGTGTATAACTTTAATCCTAAGTGTTAAACCCTTAATGTGTTTAAATCCTTTAATCAATCCATTTAATAATCACTAAGACAAATAGCTTGTAACTTGGGCCTTGCATTAGGGTTCTAATTCTTCCTTGATTGGTTAAGAAGGACTAACCCTAGTGTTAATGGACAAGTCCCCCTCAAGTTGTCTTACAAACCATAAAAATCACTTCTTTATCTTATCATTAATTAAAATCCACTTTAATAAAGGCTTTGTTTTGTCATGAGGTTAATCCCTAATAATGGATTAAGTTGAGGAGTCTTTCTCAGCTTAAATGTTCTCATCTATCATCTTTCTATTAGGATGGTGTAATGGGTCCATTAAATCGTTGATTATGGCTTAAACTCATTACTTAACACTAAACAAAAACAACAAAAACATCTAAATAAATACAAGTAGGTTAATGATCTTAATCCTACATCATGGTGATTAAGTGTGATGTGCTTACTTCATGCTTAAGGTATTCTCATTACCCCTAATCAGAGGGAAGATGTGATGAGTTTACTAATCCTTGGTTTAGGCTTAAGCTCATTTTCTTATGACAAACCTCAAAAGCAATAAAAGACTGAAAACTCAAAAACAAACAATAATCGTCTCCTCCGGGATTCTTTTCTCATCTCATTCACTCACAACCAAGAACTTGCTTCTTCCGTCTAATGCAAGACAATTTGCACCTGAGCCAGACAGGTCATACACTTGAGCATAGGCAAGTAAGCAGTTCACAAGTCAATTTATCTTTCAGTCTCTTTGAGTCGAACTACGGTGTTCTGACTTCCTCATTGCACGAGAGGATACGTAGGCATAACTTAACAGTTATCGAACAAAAGTCTCTGTATATTCCCCCTCTTCCAGCATTATTCTTTTAGCCTCATGTTCTTGAGCTTTGCACTCCTGTCCCTACACTGACACTTCACATATTGCACTTTGTAAACACCCCAAATTTGCCCTCAAGCCATAGTTATCATTTTTGCTCCAACTTGCATTTTCATTCGAAACACTCTCCACAGGCTGCAAATACACAAACCAACTTCACAAATCAACTCAGCACACCTCACTGATCAAAAACCACCCATCACCATTGCCTGAAACTCCCTGAATCAGAAACACGATCACCCCCCCCCCTTAACAGAACTTATGCAATCTTCCAAACCAGAAATAAGCATTTAATCATGTTCTGAAACTTTTTTGACCTAAACATGTTTTGCTTCGATTCACATGATTAAGGAATAAAAAATGATGTTTGTTTGGGGGTTTTGATTTAGTTTCGAATGGGGATGATTTATGGGCCATTAGTTTTCATTTTCATAGTGTTTTGAGGGAGTTAGCAAATTTTCAGGTGGGTGTCCCGCCGGAGAAGACGACCGGAAGTCTTCTCTGGCTACCTGAATCTGTTTAGGGCTAATTTGTGTCATTAATGAAGTTTGAATAATAACCCTTGGATGCGTTGACCCGCGCGCATTTGGACGTCCAGGATCTCACTATTTTGCCCTAATCCTCATTTGACTTTATTAATTCAGATTAATTAATTTTTAATTGGAATTAATGAAGTTTGAATTTCAGCCACTGGATCACGCGCGCAGTCAATTCCCGCGCGTCCAGTTTGAATGCTGACCATTTATCTTGTTGACTTCTCATTTAATTTCATTTAATTTTCATTTAATTTGATTTGTTTTCTTCATTTTATTAAAAATAGTAAAACATTTATAAAAATTCTGAAAATTTTTATGCAATCTTTTATTAATTTTCAGAAACCAAAAACATTTTTATTTTTATTTTTTGCATTAAAAAATATTTTTGAATCATTTAAAAGATTATTTTTAATTAATTAATGAGAATTAATTAATTAAAAATACTTTTAGGTATTTAAAAATCACAAAAAAATTCATGAAACCTTTAAAATCATTTAGAAACATTGTCCAACCCTCAAACCAAATTTCTTTTTTGATCTTGATGTCTTTTGAGAATTTTTCATGGAATTAAGTTCATTTTAAGGCATTGTTTTGATCCTAACTTTGAAAATTCATTTCTGCCTAGCCTTTAAGAGTTGGACTTTGATTCTTTTTGCATTGCATCTTGTTTAGCATGTAGTTTATGGGATTAAATTGGCATGATTTGATCTTGCATTTTCAATTTGTTTGACATTTTTCTTGACAAAGTTTCCTAAAAACCCTAGAAATCTTAAGGAATTCATAACTTTCACTAGGTTAAGAATTGGATCCCCTCCTTTAGGCAGTGAGTTTGTATAGGTTTAGGGTTCCTTTGAATGCATTTTCAATTTTTTATCTTGATGTTTGCTTCTGGTTTTTGTTTTTGTTTTGTGCATTGATCATAAACCCTAATTTGGGCTTCCTTTTGCATTCAACTTGCATTTGTTTGCATACCATGATTGCCATAGCATTTTGTGCATCCATTTGATTCATTAGACATCTTAAGACATATTAGAAGCATGTTTGATCATTGCATCTTTCATTTGCCATGTTGTATGTCATTTGCATTCCATAACTTTTCATGTATGTTCATGGTTCTAAGCATGCTTCTCTTGCATCCATATGTTTGTATGATCATCCTCATGCCTTGATTCATGATTGTATCATCTCTTAGCATCATTAACATCATGTTTATGCTCCTGGTTTTAGTTTGCATCATCACATTTCATCTCATTTGCATTGCATTTCATTTCTTTACTAACTTTTCAGGTGGTAAGTTGTATTGAGAAGTGAATTTGCCTTCACTTCTCACAATCTCTTTTCATCTCTCTTATGCATCATTGCTGCATTTTATCTTGTGCTTTGGATTGAGATTGCTCATTCTTGTCCATCTCACTTTCTTTCTCAAGCAACTTGACTTCTTAAGTGAAGCAAGTTGTTTTGCTTCTCTTTCTCCTTTCATCTTGCTCCTCCATGGTGGCCTTTGAAGATTCTTTCTTTCTTAAGCCTCACAAACCCTAGGAATGACCAAGCATGATAATAATTAGGGCTTGATTAGTCCCCCACTTAGCTTCTACCTTTGTGTGTCTTTGAGTCTTCTCTCCTCATCTCATAATCAGGGACTAAACCCTAAAGGCTTTAAGGCTTTGTGATTAAACTTATGCCTGCATCCTTCTATTAGGATGGAGTGTATAACTTTAATCCTAAGTGTTAAACCCTTAATGTGTTTAAATCCTTTAATAAATCCACTTAATAATCATCAAGACATCAAGCTTGTAACTTGGGCCTTGCATTAGGGTTCTAATTCTTCCTTAATTGGTTAAGAAGGACTAACCCTAGTGTTAATGGACAAGTCCCCCTCAAGTTGTCTTACAAACTATAAAACTCACTTCTTCATCTTATCATTAACTAAAATCCATCTAATAAAGGCTTTGTTTTGTCATGAGTTTAATCCCTAATCATGGATTAAGTTGAGGAGTCTTCCTCAGCTTAAACATTCTCATCTATTATCCTTCTATTAGGATGGTGTAATGAGTCTGTTTAATCCCTGATTATGGCTTAAACTCATTACTCAACACTAAACAAAAACAAAAAAAACATCTAACTAATCACAAGTAGGTTAATGATCTTAATCCTACACCATGGTGATTAAGTGTGAGATGCTGACTTCACATTTAAGGTATCCTCATTACCCCTAATCAGAGGGAAGATGTGATGAGTTTACTAAATCCATTGGTTTAGGCTTAAGCTCATTAACTTATGACAAACTTTCAAAAGCAATAAAAGACTGAAAACACAAAAACAAACAATAATCGTCTCCTCCGGGATTCTTTTCTCATCACCTTCACTCATAAACGAGAACTTGCTTCTTCCGTCTAATGCAAGACAGTTCGCACCTGAGCCAGACAAGTCATACACTTGAGCATAGACAAGTAAGCAGTTCACAAGTCAATTCATCTTTCAGTCTCTTTGGGTCGAACTACGGTGTTCTGACTTCCTCATTGCACGAGAGGATACGTAGGCATAACTTAACAGTTATCGAACAAAAGTCTCTGTATATTCCCCCTCCTTCTAGCCTTATTCTTTAGCCTCATTATCATGAGCATTTCATCTTTGTTCTTACACTGACACTTCACTTATACACTTCACCTCTCTTACACTGACACCTGTACATCCTTTTCCAGCTTTGATGCACATAATTACACTAACACTACCCCTTTAAAACACAAATCTTTTAAGCGTGGATCCCGTCGAGTACGACGGACAATCTGGGTGCTAATACCTTCCCAGGTTGTAACCAATCCCCTTTCTCAGTCTCTCTGGTTCGCAACCGTCTTATCCATATCTTTTCTTAGGTCTATGCAGCATTACCTTTCCTCCGGGATAAAAATGCCTAGCTGGCGACTCTATTTCATTTCATCCTTTCGCCGATCGTTCGCGTCTGTACCCTTTCTGACCAGGTGTCAATTGGTGGGAGCGACAGCTTGGCGACTCTGCTGGGGAACCTTACACTGTAACCAGGGCTTCTGGTTCTTTTTGTGGGCTCCTCCTAGCGCTTGTTTGATTTGTGTTTACTGGGGTGTTATGTGCTATTTGTGTTTGTATATTTGTTTTATTTTTGCTTTATGTACAGTTTGTTTACTGCTTTATTTACAGCTTTATATTATCATACTGTCATGCTATTCTGGCTGGATCTGGTTTTGTTGCTTTGGTGGGTGGGTGTAACATTGAGAGTTTAAGGTCCTATACCTGGGACCTGAGTGACACCTAGGCTAGAGTGGTTCATGTTCTTTCCCATTCCATTTCGGTCTGGTGCGGGAATATGAAACACAGTTCAGATATGGGTTTCTTCTTGAGAACTCTGCGCTACAGATTTCCTGTAGTGCTAGGGCTATCTGGGAAGCCTGCTAAGTCTGGATGACCTTTATTATGACCTTCAGAAACTGAGGTGAATTAGAGGAGGATCTTTTATGGTTATTGTAAACATTGTACCTCCGGGTTAGAAGTGTTTACACTTCTCATAACTGATCCAAGTCTGAGGATCCTTGTTTTAGAACACCACCTGTGAGGGGGTTGGGCTGTTTACAGGTTTGCAGGTACCCTTAACCTCAGCATACCCTGATACTTTGTTATGTTTGAGAATGCTTCACTTTGGACAGTTCTTGTGATTTAACCCAGGACATGTGACTCTTTATTTGAGTCCCCCACCTTGGTTACTGGACTTATGAACCTCCATCTGGACTTCTTAAACATACATGGACCTATACCAAGGCAGTAATCAGATCCAGCTTGATCACAAACCCTTGCATATCATTTGCATACATCATCATTGCATCATTTAACATGTGTTTATTTGTTTTTCAGGGTATCCATATCACATTTGGCTTGGTTTTGACCCCTTCATCTGCATAGGCCCTTTGTTCACCAGCTATCTGCTTCAGCTACCTTCATCAGCTACCTGCTTCAGTCACCTGCATCACCAGTATCAGCCTATCAGTGGCCCATCTTCAGTATTTTTCTCCATCATCAGCATCTGTTTCAGCTCTTCTTCAGCAACATGGCACCCAAGAAGAGCAACATCTCCTACCATTTCTTTGAGCCTGAGTTGGCTGGCATCAGGAAGGTCCAGGCCCTGATTACTCCAGACCATATACCACTATTCAGAGAACATTATGGAGGCATCCTTGATGTGGTTATGGATTTGGACCCTTCCCAGAGGAGCTTGATTCATACTTTCCTGCAGTTCTATGATCCTCCTCTGAGGTGCTTCACCTTCCAGAATTTTCAGTTGGGACCCTTGTTGGAAGAGTATTCATCACTGATTGGTGTACCTATCAGGGGTGGAGTCCCCTTCAACCCTGAGATGGCTTTTCCTAGTAATGAAGAGGTGGCAAAGGCATTGTATCTGGAACCAGTTCTGATTGAGCAGAACATGACAACAAAGGCTGGAATCTCTAGTCTACACTTGGACTTCTTGACCTCTCAGGCTATTCTGAAGGCTTCCTTAGGAGAATGGAAGGCAGTTTGTGCATTATTAGCCCTTAGCATATATGGGGTGATATTATTTGCAGATGAGCCCAAGTTTATTAGCAAGAATGCAATCCATCTTTTCATTCTGAGGAACCCAGTGCCCACCTTACTGGGAGATTTCTACTACTCTGTTCACCAAAGGAATGAAAAGCAAAGAGGAAGATTAGTGAGATGATGTGCTCCCCTATTCCATACCTGGCTGCTCAAGCACTTGCCCAAGACTGATGCATTCTTGAATCCTCACCAGCAAAAGAATTGGGCTAGAAGACTCGTTGCTTTAACCTCAGCTGACATCAGGTGGTGCACTCAGAGCACCAAGGGCAGGGACATCATTACTAGTTGTGGGCAGTTCCCCAATGTACCTCTGATAGGAGTGAAGGGTTGCATCAACTACAACCCTCTGCTATTCAAAAGACAACTGGGCTATGCATTGGTCCACCCTCCTAGAGTACAAGATCTAGCTGAGACCCTTTATTGTGAGATCAAGCCTAATTTGGCTATTGTCAGGCAAGCATCCTGGGCTTGGGACAATCTCCAGACCAAAGGGATGGCCATTCTTGGGAGATGCAACAATGTGGCCTCAGCTCAGTATTATGAGTGGTCTCAGGCCAGGGATCAAATTTCTGGGATGCCTTTCACCATTGAAGATGTACCTGGACCATCCACAGCACCACCTCCAGCCACTGTCAGCTTGGAAGAGTTTGAGAAACTGAAAGAGAGGAATGAGAATTTGACTCAAGCTCTGCAGAAGACCCTCTGGGAGAGGAGTGATGGTCGTCTGGACATTGAAAGGTTAGAAAAGCTTAAGGTGGAGCATCTAGCCAGGATTGAAAAGTCAGAGGACTACATCAAGAAGTCAAGGGCTGGAGAACAGATTTTGAAGAATGCCTGTAAAGAGGCCCAGTTCCAAAAGGCTAGGACTGATCTTTATCTGAAGGAGAGCCAAGCTAGGTGGGTCAGGATCACTGAAGCTCGCACTCAGGAGGATAAGAGAACCCAGGACAAGATTGAGCAATTGGAGGCTAATGCAAAGGAGCAACAGGAAGCCCTATTAGCAGCCCAGAGGGAGATCTCAGAGTTGAAGATTAGGGCTGGTGTGAAGAGGTCAAAGGACCAGGGCAGACACAAGAAGCTAACTGCAGCTATTACCACCAGGAATCTTCTCATCAGGAATCTCACAGAGCATCCAGCTGACCCTGTGACTGAAGCACTTCTGAAGGAAGTTCAGGAGGATGAGTTTGGCCTTAATGTCTGACTTTTGCTTGTTGTTGCTTTCATTTCATGTACTTTTCTTTTTCTTATGTTGTATTTTGACCCCTCAGAGGGCATGTATTGTAAAAAACAAACTATGTATCATTCACTTTTTGTAATATATTCATTAGTTTGTTTCTTTTGAATCTTTCTCTCCTAAGCAACATCAAACAACATATTCCTCGGGGTCTGGAAAGGTCAAAACCAAATGCCAAGCCGGATACCTTGGAAACAAATAAGCATACTGCATTACATACTAACCTTTTGTTTTGTTTTGTAGGTTTTGTTTTGTTTTTGTTACTAACTCTATTGTATCTCAGGAACTATTGCTCGAAGACGGGTGTTCCCACTCAACCGTCCACACAGATATCTTACCCGCAACAACCTTCCGGGTATACAAATGGACCAAGTACAGCAGGACCTTACAGAGGTCAGGACTCAAATGGACAATGAGAGACTGGAGATGAGAAATCAGATGACCCAGTTTATGGAGGTGATGAATGGATTGGCACAGAGCCAAGAGAGATTAAGGGCACTAGTAGAAAGGCATACCCAGGAGGAACCCCATCTAGGGACTGGGGGAACAAGCAAAAATGAGAGGGTTCAGCCTCATGTTAACCCTCCAGTGTATGGGCCTCACCTTCATCCAGAGATCAACATCCCTGCTAATGTGCAAGGGAATGCCACTGCAGGCAGAGTATTACAAGAAGACCCCCAAGAGGATCAATTCACTGTGATGGGAGCTGGGGATGAAGCCTATGACAGAAGGCTAGATGAAATTGCTGAAAAATTGAGATCCCTGGAGTCTCAAAATTCTTTGGGCTTTGATGTTATGGACATGGGTCTAGTGGACGGGGTAAGGATTCCCCACAAGTTTAAACCTCCGTGCTTCGAGAAGTACAACGGAACTTCCTGTCCACGAACCCATTTACAATCCTTTCTGGGGAGGCTGAAGGCATATACCACGGATGAAAAGCTATGGATGTTTTATTTTGAAGATAGCTTAACAGGAGCTTCAAGGGAATGGTACTCTCACTTGACTAGAGCAACCATTAGATGCTGGAAGGACCTAGCTGAGGCCTTTATCAGACAATACCAGTACAACTTGGATATGGCTCCTAACAGGACCCTCCTGATGGGAATGTCTCAATCATCCAGGGAAAGCTTCCGGGAGTACGCCCAGAGGTGGAGACAGCTTGCTGCTACTGTCCAACCACCCATGTCGGAGAGGGAAATGGCCGACATGTTTATGAACACCCTCCAAGGGACATACATTGATAGGCTAGCTGCCTTTTCTTCCACCAGCTTCGCTGACGTAGTCATAGTTGGAGAAAGGATTGAAAGCCTATTAAAGATGGGCAAAATTTCTGACAATGGTGCAAGCTCGTCCAACAACCCCAGAAAACCTTTTGTAGGTCCAAGAAGTACCGGTGAGACTAATGCTATTCAGGCCAGCAGGGGCAGACCACAATATGTTCATAGGTCAGTGGCAGCTGTCACTATTCCCTCTCCACTTCCTCAGCAACCAACATATCAACCACAGCAACAACCCCATTACCAGCAACAAACTCAGTATCCTCCTCAAAGAAACTACAACAACAACAACAATAACAGTCAGCAAAGACCATTTCAACAGAGACCGTCTCAGGCCAATAGGGTGATTGATCCAATCCCTATGCCTTATGCCGCTTTACTGCCACAGCTCCTGAAGCTCAACCTGGTTGAGTTAAGGACGTTGGCACCACCAGATCCTTCCAGTCTGCCAAGAAATTACGACGCCAACGCCAGATGCGCTTTTCACTCCAACGCACCTGGCCACAATACAGAGAAGTGTAGGGCTCTACAAATGAAAGTACAGGACTTGGTAGATTCTAAAGCTCTAAACTTTGCACCACCACCAAATGTTAACAAAAACCCTATGCCCAACCATGGAGGGCCCAGAATTAATGCTATTGAGGAAGATATGTCGTCTTTCTTGATAACCAGTGTTGGGCAAATTAGGACACCCCTGGTAGAGATTAAAGCTCAACTCCTTGAATGCCAGATATTCCCTGGGTGTGAGCTCGGGTGCGGTTATTGCAACATTTCGGTAAATGGATGTGATAACTTGAGAAGCGGCATAGACAGTCTTATCCAGAATGGTCTACTTCAAATCACAACATCAATACCTTCAAATCCAGCAATCTCTCCAACAACAGTTCCAGAGTTTCCTACAACTGCAACAACAATTATTCCAAACAATTTTTCAGTTTCATCGACAAACGCTTCAAATATCACTTCAACAAACCAAATATCAACCACCATCTCTTCTACAACATCAGCACCCCTTTATTCAGAATCTTCTACAAAATCAACATCCATTTATCCAGCAAGATCTTCTACGACACCAACAGATATCTCAGCAGTCACTATTTATTATGATCCGTCAAGTATTCCTCCGAACAACAATTTTCAACAACAAACAGTGGCATCTCCTGCCAGGACACCGATCACCATCTACTATGATCCACACACTATTTCAACACCCTCCTCTGCTGCAGTCAGTCCGGTCACCATCACAGTACCTGGACCAGTTCCATATGAAAGCAGTAATACCATCCCTTGGCACTATGGCTCTGACCTTTACTGCAATGGGGAGAAAATCACTCTTGACTCTTCAACCTCTTCTCCGCAGATTGATAATGTCGGGGGAGGCGGAGGCTTCACCAGAAGTGGACGCCTTTTTGCCTCGCAAGCACAAAGACCTAATGCCGAAGCAGAAGCTGCTGCCAAAGCAAAGGGAAAAAGTGTAATAGCTGAAGAACCCATTCTCAAGGAAACACAGAAGACATCTTTTGAACAAGATGTAGACGAGTTTATGAGAATTATCAAGAAGAGTGATTACAAGATGGTGGATCAGCTTCACCAAACAACCTCAAAAATCTCCATTCTATCCCTGCTGATGTGTTCCAAAGCTCACCGGAATGCATTACTAAAAGTCTTGCACGCAGCATATGTGCCAGAGGAGATCACTGTTAATCAGCTGGAGACCGTGGTAGCAAATGTCAATACCAGCCACGGATTGGGTTTTACCAATGCTGATCTAACAACTGAGGGATGCAACCACAACAAGGCTTTGCACATCACCCTAGAATGCAAGGGTGCTGTTCTATCACATGTACTGGTGGACACTGGGTCTTCACTCAAAGTTTTACCAAAGAAAGCCTTGGTGAAGCTGGAGTATGATGGCTTGGCGTTACGTCCAAGTAATTTAGTGGTGAGAGCATTTGATGGCTCTAAGAGATCAGTGCTAGGAGAGATTGATCTTCCTGTGATGATTGGCCCACAGACTTTTAAAATTACCTTCTACGTGATGGACATTCAGCCGGCCTACAGCTGTTTGTTGGGTAGACCTTGGATCCATGCCGCTGGCGCAATTACGTCTACCCTTCACCAGAAGCTGAAATTCGAGTGGGAGGGCCAGATCATCATCATATGTGGTGAAGAAGATATTTTTGTTAGCCATCTGGCTACGTACAAATATATTGAGATGGATGGAGAGATCCATGAAACCATGAGCCAGGGGTTTGAAGCCATGAACATTAATGAAGCATCTGCTGTACTTGGGACTTCCATGACATCTTATCAGCAAGCCAGGAAGGTTGTTGAAGAGGGGACTGCCCAAGGCTGGGGCAAGCTGTTGCCTGTAGAGAAGAAGGAGGACAGATTTGGGTTGGGTTACAAACCAACTCAACAAGATCAATCAGAGGCTGCTAAGAAGCCCAGATTTGTTAGTGGGGGGATGCTCACCCCTGATGCAGTAAACAATTTGGAAGATGAGTCGGAAGATGAGCACAACCTGGAGAGCTGGATACGTCCAAGGATCCCGGGGAGCCGTATCTCAAACTGGTCTTCCCAGGAAATTATAAGGGTTACTCCTGCAGAGTAATTATTATTTCCTGTATATTTTAAGCATGCATCAAAGTCTTGCATCTTGCCCAAGATGACAAGACTCATTTTGTAATCGGGCCATCTGTAATTTTGTGCAAACAGATCAATCAATGATAATCAGACATCTTTTGCAAATGAGTCTTTTTCTTTTCCGTTCACTGTTTTTCCATTTTTCTTTTTGTACAAAAATAAATGGCAATGTTTTCAAAATGATAAACTTCATTTCACTTTTTCTAAACAAGATTAAAATCAATCACTAAAATGAACAATCTAAACCCTTGCAGAGAGTTCCTTTCAGACTGCACCGACAACAACACAGCTATGGCTTCGTATGACTTTGACAATCCAATCAATCAAGCCGATGAAGGGGTTGAAGAAGATTACGAGCTTCCTGAAGAGCTAGCCAGGTTGTTAAGGCAAGAGGAGAAGGTTATCACTCCTCATCAGGAGGAGATTGAAACAATTAATCTTGGTACGGATGAAGACGTGAAAGAAGTTAAAATCGGGGCCTGCTTACAAAACTCAGTGAAAGAACAACTGATTGATTTGCTTCGGGAGTATGCAGATGTGTTTGCTTGGTCTTACCAAGATATGCCAGGGTTGGACACCGATATCCTTATGCACAAGCTGCCATTAAAAGAAGACTGCCCGCCAGTTAAACAGAAGCTGCGTCGTACTCGCCCGGATATGGCAATGAAGATAAAGGAAGAGGTACAAAAACAGTGGGACGCCGGGTTCCTTGCTGTAACCAGCTATCCGCTATGGGTTGCTAATATAGTACCTGTGCCTAAGAAAGACGGCAAAGTGAGGATGTGTGTTGACTACCGGGACCTGAACAGAGCCAGCCCAAAAGATGATTTCCCATTACCTCACATTGACGTATTGGTTGATAATACGGCTCAGTTCTCGGTATTCTCCTTCATGGACGGATTTTCAGGATACAATCAGATCAAGATGTCACCTGAAGACATGGAGAAGACAACTTTCATTACACCCTGGGGCACGTTCTGCTACAAGGTGATGCCATTCGGACTGAAGAATGCAGGTGCAACGTATCAACGGGCTATGGTAACATTATTCCACGATATGATCCATAAAGAAATCGAGTGTTATGTGGATGACATGATTGCCAAGTCCCTCACAGAAGAAGACCACCTGGTAAATCTGTTGAAGTTATTCAAGCGCCTGAGGAAGTACCAACTGAAATTGAACCCCAACAAGTGCACATTCGGGGTGCGTTCTGGTAAGCTGCTGGAATTTATAGTAAGCGAGAAAGGGATTGAAGTTGACCCTGATAAAGTCAAAGCCATTCAAGAAATGCCTGCACCGAAGACGGAAAAAGAAGTTTGGGGGTTTCTAGGTAGATTGAACTACATTTCAAGGTTCATATCTCACCTTACAGCAACCTGTGAACCCTTGTTCAAGCTGTTAAGAAAAGAACAGACGGTCAGGTGGAACGAAGACTGCCAGAGGGCTTTTGACAAGATTAAAGAATACTTACAGGAACCTCTAATCCTTATGCCTCCAGTCGAAGGAAGACCTCTGATAATGTACTTGACAGTATTAGAAGAGTCAATGGGGTGCGTGCTGGGCCAGCATGACGAGTCTGGTCGAAAAGAGTATGCAATATACTACCTGAGCAAAAAGTTTACCAACTGTGAACAACGTTATTCACTGCTCGAGAAAACTTGTTGTGCTTTAGCGTGGGCTGCTCGCCGACTGAGACAGTATATGTTGACCCACACTACTTTATTGATCTCCAAGATGTACCCAGTTAAGTACATTTTTGAGAAGCCAGCACTTACCGGACGGGTTGCAAGATGGCAAATGATCCTCACAGAATATGACATCCAGTACACATCTCAAAAAGCCATCAAGGGTAGTGTATTGTCTGATTATCTCGCTGAGCAACCTATTGATGATTACCAGCCTATGAGATTTGACTTCCCTGATGAAGACATCATGTTCATAAAAGCAAAAGATCATGAAGAGCCTGTTCACACTGAAGGGCCTGACCCGGAAGAAGAATGGACTATGATGTTTGATGGGGCTGTTAATATGAATGGTCGTGGTGTTGGTGCAGTACTCATTACACCTAAGGGAGTTCACATGCCTTTCTCGGCAAAACTCACCTTCAACTGCACTAACAACGAAGCTGAATACGAAGCTTGCATTATGGGTCTTGAGGAAGCTATTGACCTTAGGATCAAAACATTGACTGTATTCGGAGATTCAGCTCTGGTAGTTAATCAAACCAACGGCAAATGGTACACCCACCAGGATCATCTGATACCTTACAGGGATTATACAAGAAGGTTATTGACTTTCTTCACAACGGTCAAGCTTTAGTATATCCCTCGGGACGAGAATCAGTTTGCAGATGCTCTTGCCACCATTTCATCCATGATCAAAGTTCAAGCTGCCAACTTTGTGCCTCGGATTTCAGTGTCCAGACTCGACAGACCAGCATATGTATTTGCAGCGGACGTTGTCAAAGATGATAAGCCTTGGTTCCATGACATTAAGTGCTTCTTGGAGGATCAAACATACCCTCCTGGGGCATCTTCCAATGATAAGAAGACTTTAAGAAGGCTTGCTGGTAGTTTCTTTCTGAATACTGATGGTTCCCTGTACAAAAGGAACTTTGATATGGTACTCCTCAGATGCGTTGATAGAACAGAAGCAGACTTGTTGATGCACGAGATGCACGAAGGATCCTTTGGTACCCATGCAGAAGGGCATGCCATGGCTAAGAAATTGCTAAGATCAGGCTATTACTGGATCACAATAGATGCCGACTGTTGTGCCTACGCCAGAAAATGCCATAAATGCCAGATTTATGCGGATAAGGTGCATGTGCCTCCCAATCCTTTGAATGTGATGTCTTCACCTAGGCCCTTTGCTATGTGGGGCATTGACATGATTGGCAAGATTGAACCGAATGCTTCAAACGGCCACAGATTCATCTTGGTAGCCATTGACTATTTTACCAAGTGGGTTGAAGCAGCTTCCTATGCGAACGTTACAAGGCAAGTGGTAGCACGATTTCTGAAGAGAGACATCATCTGTCGATACGGAGTTCCCGAGCGAATCATTACTGATAATGGTTCCAACTTGAACAACAAAATGATGGCAGAGCTATGCCGGGACTTCAAGATCCAACACCACAATTCTTCTCCTTACAGGCCAAAGATGAACGGCGCTGTTGAGGCAGCTAACAAGAATATCAAGAAGATTGTGCAGAAGATGGTAGTCACCTACAAAGACTGGCATGAGATGTTACCGTTCGCCTTGCATGGGTACCGCACGTCAATCAGAACATCCACTGGGGAAACACCGTATCAACTTGTGTATGGTATGGAGGCAGTCCTACCAGTTGAAGTTGAACTACCCTCCCTGCGGGTACTAATGGATGTTAAGCTGAACGAAGCAGAATGGGTCCGATCCCGATACGAGCAACTGAGTCTGATTGAAGAGAAAAGATTGGCTGCAATCTGTCATGGGCAGTTGTATCAGAAAAGAATGAAGAAAGCCTTCAATCAGAAAGTTAGGCTCCGAGAGTACCAAGTAGGAGATCTTGTGCTGAAAAGAATCCTCCCTCCTCATACAGACCACAGGGGCAAGTGGACTCCGAACTACGAAGGACCATTTGTAGTCAGGAGAGTTTTCTCCGGTGGAGCACTCATGCTCAGCACTATGGATGGTGAAGATTTCCAGTCCCCTGTGAATTCAGATGCAGTTAAAAAATACTTCGCATAA
Organism: Lathyrus aphaca; assembly: GCA_963966055.1. Classification (NCBI taxonomy): domain Eukaryota; kingdom Viridiplantae; phylum Streptophyta; class Magnoliopsida; order Fabales; family Fabaceae; genus Lathyrus; species Lathyrus aphaca. The sequence goes on from OZ014522.1 coordinate 273,207,429, forward strand.
AAAATGACCTGTTGGACATAAAAACAGAATGTAAGTCCAGGCAAAAATAGGGCATCCCAGCGAGTCAAAAACAGAATAAAAGACTCGGGCAAAAGTAAGGGAAATAAATAAAAAAATGTACACCCGCTGAGTTGAAAAGCCGCATTGGACAACTCAGGCAAAAATGGGTATCCCGATGGATTGAAAACCCGAAAGGGCGATCCATGCAAAATAAGGGAATAAGCGAACAACTGCATCCTGAATTCGTCTATATCACCTACAACTTGGTAAGCTTCGAAAGGATCAAGCTTCTTTCAGAATCAGCCTTCTTCAGAAAGCAAGACGAGAAGAGTGTCAAATGTCATACGAGTCATAGCCAAGGGAAGCTCCTTGAAGCGTCGTCAACATTGCCAATATTTTGTTTCTCAATTTATAACAATCTCCTCATTTTAGGGGATATGTTTCTTTGACTGTATCTTGCCAATTCAAGGCATACAAATTAATAAAATCAGATTTTCAGTCATTTCTCGTCTCGTACATTTTATTTTCATTTGCAAAATGTCCGATGTCTGTTTGCATAAATACAGACGCTTCTCTTCTGAAAATACGTGCTTGCAGGAAATATACTTACTCCCAGTGTGTGTCTGAACTCCTATGATGGAATCTGGTAAGGGATACCCCGGGATTACTTGTGCGTTTCTCTATCTTTTCAGGATTGTAGGCATTCGAAGCACAACATGGGGCATGAAAGCTTCACCCCACCAAGCTGACAAATCAGCACTCACTCAAAGTGTTTTCTCCCCAACTGAGTTGCCACTTGTTGCTTCGCCCAGCCGAGGTGCCAATCATTCTTCCTCCTCAGCCAAGTACAAAAGCCAGGGAACCATCTCCCCACAGAGTGTCAATCTCTACCCGGAAAAACAACACATGAAAGAATCACAACAGAGTGACGAAGGCTTCTACAAACCCTAGCTGGGTCCCTCATTACCAAGAATGGGTCTATCAGTGACCTGTTCCTCCAAGCAGATACATCTCAATGGTCTCATCCCCAGCTGGGGTGTCCACTGCAAACAGATCGGCCAAAGATCTTCACAGCAACGGGATCCGAATCCCGGATCGGTATCTTTTGCATAATCATAGCATTCGCATCATATTCACCAAACAAAGCGTAGCATTCCGTTTAATACGGAGCATTACGGTAAAAATCAAACATATTGCATAATCATAGGCCATGGTTTGAATTAAACACTTGTGAATAATGACAATCCATCAACAATATACAGAATGCTCCCCAGATTCCTCAGCAAAGAGCTAAAGCAGTTGCCTCACACCCACAAACATCAGTACATACTCCTTGTGGCACCCGTCCGTGTCATATCCCCAGCAGAAAGCCAAAGCATCCTCAAAACTCACAGATATATGTATAGTTTTCTTGACATCCGTCCGTGTCACCTTCCCAAACATAATTACTTAAACACTTTGTAAAGCATATACTTGTACCTCTTGACACTCGTCTGTGTCACTCTCCCCAGCAGGTTGAACACTCATATATACACCACTCATACTTATTACTCTTATTTCACTTATACAGATACTCGTCCGTATCTTGTATACGCCACTTATATCCTCTCAGATTCAACACTCGTCCGTGTTCTTTGTTAACCAGTTGGTACTCGTCCGTACCATCATCTCAGAGCATGCGTCTAACGTTTGTTTCTACTTGATACTCGTCCGTATCATAGTCTTAAGGATGCTCGTCCGCATCTTTAATCCATACATTGTGTCAAACACTCTTGTCTTCTTGAATTGAGACACTCGTCTGTGTCTACTGTTCCCCAGAAGAGTCCCCTCAGAATCAACACTCGTCCGTGTTCCTTGTTAACCAGTTGATACTCGTCCGTATCATCATCTCTGAACACGTGTCAGTATTCGTTTCTACCCGATACTCGTCCGTATCGTAGTCTTAGGGATGCTCGTCCGCATCTTTAATCTATACACAAACACCAAACACTTATACCTTTTATTTCTTGGATCTAAACACTCGTCCGTGTTTACTATTCCCCAGTAAGTCGCCAGCAAAGCAATATTTCTTTTCTATCTGACATTCGTCCTATGTCATGATAAACCCTGAGAGCAGCCGTACCCTGCTAGGTGATCGTCCTTCACCTCTTGATGATCGTCCTTCATAATGCTCATCCGATGGCCGTCCCCATCATCCGGAATTCGTCCTATGTCGTGATATTTAGCAGCCGTCCCCTGCTAGGTGATCGTCCTTCACCTTTTGATGATCGTCCTTCATCATTTTATCCGATGGCCGTCCCCATCGTTGATTTTGTTATCTGACATTTGTCCTATGTCATGATAAACCCTGAGAGAAGTCGTCCCCTGCTAGGTGATCATCCTTCACCTCTTGATGATCTTCCTTCATCATGCTCGTCCGATGGCCATCCCCATTGTCGACCTTTATCCGGCATTCGTCCTATGTCACGATACTTTTAGCAACCGTACCCTGCCAGGTGATTGTCCTTCACCTTAGATGATCGTCCCTCATCTTATCCCTTTAAGCAGCCGTCCCCTGCTAGGTGATCATCCTTCACCTTTGATGACCGTCCCTCATCATTATTTCATTTATTCTTTAACCCGATGGCCGTCCACGTCGTGGTCCCTTTTCCTTTTCCTGATGATCGTCCTTCATCAGTTTAGCCCGATGGTCGTCCCCATCGTTTGTTTGCATTACTTTATGGACCTGATGGATGTCCCCATCATTTGTTCATTAATCCTCAGAGAATTTTATAGCTTTACTTGATGGCCGTCCCCATCATAATCTCCTATATCCCCAGGATGATGGCCGTCCCCGTCATTGCTTTACTTCACACACTCTCCCCAGCATGTCGGCCGTCCCCGTCATTGCCTTTTCCCCAGCGGTCGTCCTCCGTCGCTCGCACTTTATAATTATACTTTATTTTCTTTTACAATCTATATCCCTTTTCTTATTCATTCTGTGAGTTCAAATTTTGGACTGTCTTTGGTATTCAACCACAAGTTATCTTGTTAGCCTGATAAGCCGTCGCTTACATCCTGCACAGCTAACTCATGTTTGAATAGAGGCAGCTGTAAACACCCCAAATTTGCCCTCACCCATTCACACCATGGCTTGTGATCATTTCATATGCATAAATCCAATCATATCATCTCATACCACATTTTTGATTCATTACTTTGGTTCAAAGTCATCTGCATCTAGGGTTTGTAATCTGATCAATCCAAGAGCTTCTTGAGCCACTCCAAAGGTCATCAATCACTTCAAAAGGGTCCATGTATGTTCAAGCATCATATCATATCCTCTCAAAGTCAAGAATGTCAAAAGAATCACAAGAACTGAGAATGGCATGGAAGCAGAGCCAGGTTTAACTGCACAGATGACCTAGAATTAGGGTTTTGGTTTCAGAGGCCATAACTCCAATTTTTTTGGTCATTCTTGTTTCTATTGGTCTCTATATGGTATAGGGAGCATGCATATCAATTTTCATGAAGAAATTCAATGGGGAAGTCATCTGATCAAGGGTTGACTTTCTAAGCAAGTCAGTGTAAAATCAGGGCATCTGAGACCCTCAATGACCCAACCAAAGGGTGTTCTCCATCATTTTGATTGTGTATGATCTTTATTTGATCATAGAAGATGTTGGAAGTTCACAAAATTGAAGAATTTCAAGTCATTTGCAAAGTTGACTTTTTGGGAAAGTTTGACTTTTAATGAAATTACCATTTTGGGAAACTTTTTCAACCCTTGCTTTTTGATTCAAAAATGCTTCAAATGAAAAAACTTTGGTCATGAAAGTTGTAGAATGGATCATTCCCTTTTCAAAAAGTACAAGAACATGACCTAATTCATTTTGGATCAAAAGTTATGGCTTGTCAAAGTTGGCTAAAATCACAAAATTTGAAGTTTTCTACCAAAGAGACATTTTGCAAAATGGTTTGTTCAAGTGTTCTAAAGGCCTCAAATGTGTATCATTTCTTCACAACATGATCATATAACCTCTAAAATTCAGAATGGGCCAAAGAACTTTGCACTTTGATGCCTTGAAACTCAAGAAATCTCAAAGAAACCAAACTTGAACCAACTTGCAAAACCTATCACAAGTTACAAACCACTTGCTGCATTGCCTCTAAACCTTTTTCATAGCATTCCTTGATTCAAGCTGAGCAAGAGCAAGCCAAAAAGCAAGTTGTGCCATAGCCCATACCTCAAGTACACATCAAGTTGACATTTTGGCCAAAGACCCATACCAATCACCATAGGCCACCAACAACTTTCTGACCTATCCCCTTTTGATACATGGACAAAACCCAGCCTAACACATAACACAACTCACTCTGATCTTGCCCACAAGCCATAGTTATCATTTTTGCTCCAACTTGCATTTTCATTCGAAACACTCTCCACAGGCTGCAAACACACAAACCAACTTCACAAATCAACTCAGCACACCTCACTGATCAAAAACCACCCATCACCATTGCCTGAAACTCCCTGAATTAGAAACACGATCACCACCATCCCTTAACAGAACTTCTGCAATCTTCCAAACCAGCCATCATAAACTTCTTCCAAGTGTCAAGACTTCATCAGGGGCCTAAGAGGGTTGGTTTGCGCAAAGAAAGAGGGTCAGAAAGTTGCAAACTGAGAAAGCTCAAAGCTCAGGTATATCAAGAACTTTTTTTTCCAGAAATGAGTTTTTAAGTTTCTAATTTGTTCCTCATGCTTTGCTGATCACTCTGATGTTGTTACTTTTTGAAATGGTTGAGAAATAAGCATTTAATCATGTTCTGAAACTTTTTTGACCTAAACATGTTTTGCTTCGATTCACATGATTAAGGAATAAAAAATGATGTTTGTTTGGGGGTTTTGATTTAGTTTCGAATGGGGATGATTTCTGGGCCATTAGTTTTCATTTTCATTGTGTTTTGAGGGAGTTAGCAAATTTTCAGGTGGGTGTCCCGCCGGAGAAGACGACCGGAAGTCTTCTCAGGCCACCTGAATCTGTTTAGGGCTAATCTGTGTCATTAATGAAGTTTGAATAATAACCCTTGGATGCGTTGACCCGCGCGCATTTGGACGTCCAGGATCTCACTATTTTGCCCTAATCCTCATTTGACTTTATTAATTCAGATTAATTAATTTTTAATTGGAATTAATGAAGTTTGAATTTCAGCCACTAGATCACGCGCGCAGTCAATTCCCGCGCGTCCAGTTTGAATGCTGGCCATTGATCTTGTTGACTTCTCATTTAATTTCATTTTATTTTCATTTGTTTTCTTCATTTTATTAAAAATAGTAAAACATTTATAAAAATTCTGAAAAATTTTTATGCAATCTTTTATTAATTTTCAGAAACCAAAAACATTTTTATTTTTATTTTTTGCATTAAAAAATATTTTTAAATCATTTAAAAGATTATTTTTAATTAATTAATGAGAATTAATTAATTAAAAATACTTTTAGGTATTTAAAAATCACAAAAAAAATCATGAAACCTTTAAAATCATTTCGAAACATTGTCCAACCCTCAAACCAAATTTCTTTTTTGATCTTGATGTCTTTTGACAATTTTTCATGGAATTAAGTTCATTTTAAGGCATTGTTTTGATCCTAACTTTGAAAATTCATTTCTGCCTATCCTTTAAGAGTTGGACTTTGATTCTTTTTGCAATGCATCTTGTTTAGCATGTAGTTTATGGGATTAAATTGGCATGATTTGATCTTGCATTTTCAATTTGTTTGACATTTTTCTTGACAAAGTACCCTAAAAACCCTAGAAATCTTAAGGAATTCATAACTTTCACTAGGTTAAGAATTGGATCCCCTCCTTTGGGCAGTGAGTTTTCATAGGTTTAGGGTTCCTTTGAATGCATTTTCAATTTTTTATCTTGATGTTTGCTTCTGGTTTTGGTTTTTGTTTTGTGCATTGATCATAAACCCTAATTTGGGCTTCCTTTTGCATTCATCTTGCATTTGTTTGCATACCATGACTTGCCATAGCATTTTGTGCATCCATTTGATTCATTAGACATCTTAAGACATATTAGAAGCATGTTTGATCATTGCATCTTTCATTTGCCATGTTGTATGTCATTTGCATTCCATAACTTTTCATGTATGTTCATGGTTCTAAGCATGCTTCTCTTGCATCCATATGTTTGTATGATCATCCTCATGCCTTGATTCATGATTGTATCATCTCTTAGCATCATTAACATCATGTTGATGCTCCTGGTTTTGGTTTGCATCATCACATTTAATCTCATTTGCATTGCATTTCATTTCTTTACTAACTTTTCAGGTGGTAAGTTGTATTGAGAAGTGAATTTGCCTTCACTTCTCACAATCTCTTTTCATCTCTCTTATGCATCATTGCTGCATTTTATCTTTTGCTTTGGATTGAGCTTGCTCATTCTTGTCCATCTCACTTTCTTTCTCAAGCAACTTGACTTCTTAAGTGAAGCAAGTTGTTTTGCTTCTCTTTCTCCTTTCATCTTGCTCCTCCTTGGTGGCCTTTGAAGATTCTTTCTTTCTTAAGCCTCACAAACCCTAGGAATGACCAAGCATGATAATAATTAGGGCTTGATTAGTCCCCCACTTAGCTTCTACCTTTGTGTGTCTTTGAGTCTTCTCTCCTCATCTCATAATCAGGGACTAAACCCTAAAGGCTTTAAGGCTTTGTGATTAAACTTATGCCTGCATCCTTCTATTAGGATGGAGTGTATAACTTTAATCCTAAGTGTTAAACCCTTAATGTGTTTAAATCCTTTAATAAATCCACTTAATAATCATCAAGACATCAAGCTTGTAACTTGGGCCTTGCATTAGGGTTCTAATTCTTCCTTAATTGGTTAAGAAGGACTAACCCTAGTGTTAATGGACAAGTCCCCCTCAAGTTGTCTTACAAACTATAAAACTCACTTCTTCATCTTATCATTAACTAAAATCCATCTAATAAAGGCTTTGTTTTGTCATGAGTTTAATCCCTAATCATGGATTAAGTTGAGGAGTCTTCCTCAGCTTAAACATTCTCATCTATTATCCTTCTATTTGGATGGTGTAATGAGTCTGTTTAATCCCTGATTATGGCTTAAACTCATTACTCAACACTAAACAAAAACAACAAAAACATCTAACTAATCACAAGTAGGTTAATGATCTTAATCCTACACCATGGTGATTAAGTGTGAGATGCTGACTTCACATTTAAGGTATCCTCATTACCCCTAATCAGAGGGAAGATGTGATGAGTTTACTAAATCCATTGGTTTAGGCTTAAGCTCATTAACTTATGACAAACTTTCAAAAGCAATAAAAGACTGAAAACACAAAAACAAACAATAATCGTCTCCTCCGGGATTCTTTTCTCATCACCTTCACTCATAAACGAGAACTTGCTTCTTCCGTCTAATGGAAGACAGTTCGCACCTGAGCCAGACAAGTCATACACTTGAGCATAGACAAGTAAGCAGTTCACAAGTCAATTCATCTTTCAGTCTCTTTGGGTCGAACTACGGTGTTCTGACTTCCTCATTGCACGAGAGGATAAGTAGGCATAACTTAACAGTTATCGAACAAAAGTCTCTGTATATTCCCCCTCCTTCTAGCCTTATTCTTTAGCCTCATTATCATGAGCATTTCATCTTTGTTCTTACACTGACACTTCACTTATACACTTCACCTCTCTTACACTGACACCTGTACATCCTTTTCCAGCTTTGATGCACATAATTACACTGACACTACCCCTTTAAAACACAAATATTTTAAGCGTGGATCCCGTCGAGTACGACGGACAATCTGGGTGCTAATACCTTCCCAGGTTGTAACCAACCCCCTTTCTCAGTCTCTCTGGTTCGCAACCGTCTTATCCATATCTTTTCTTAGGTCTATGCAGCATTACCTTTCCTCCGGGATAAAAATGCCTAGCTGGCGACTCTATTTCATTTCATCCTTTCACCGATCGTTCGCGTCTGTACCCCTTCTGACCAGGTGTCATTTGGTGGGAGCGACACACTTCACTTTCTTCTAACACTGACACTTGCATTCTTTCCAGCTTTGATACACAGATTGCACTGACACTACCCCTTATGAACACAAATCTTTTAAGCGTGGATCCCGTCGAGTACGACGGACAATCTGGGTGCTAATACCTTCCCAGGTTGTAACCAACCCCCTTTCTCAGTCTCTCTGGTTCGCAACCGTCTTATCCATGTTCTTTCTAGGTCTATGCAACATTACCTTTCCTCCGGGATAAAAATGCCTAGCTGGCGACTCTTTTCTCCTGAGTTCACCCTTGTGTGTTCTCTCTCCTTTCGCCGACCATTCGCGTCTGTACCCCTCTTGGCCCGGTGTCATTTTGGTGGGAGCGACACTGAGGGTTTTCTTTCTCGCACAACATTGTTCGCAGTTTTCCCTAGTGAGGTTGTCAACCAAAGTCCAATCCTCATTCGCATCTCTCCCCAAGCATAAAATTGTGTGTCTAAGGGATTCCCCAACAAATATCTTCATCAACGGAATTTTAACACATCTGTTTCCCCAACCGAGTCAGAAGGATATCACTTCCCCAACGGAGTTCAACGGGTAGCGTACCTCCCCAATTAAGTTCATCCCTAGCAGGATCATCGTTCTTGAATTTCTCAAAGTCCAATTTATTTTTGGCAATGGTGGAAGCCCAGAGTCAGTATCATTAACACTATCCCCTGCAGAGTTGCTCTTCCCCACAGGGATTCAATAAAACAATTCAATGATTATTTCTCAATGAAGTCGCCAGGGATACCTGTTATCTCCTCATTGGGAGATCCCTTTGCATTTGCATTTGCATTTAGTAATCATCATTACATTTGCATCCTAAAAAGAAAAAGTGTAGCATTTCCATCTTTATGGATCATGATGCCATGGAAAAATTCCAACATATGTATACAAGCGTAAACCAGTTTTGGTACTCAGCACAAAAGCCCGAAACGTTACATCTCCAATCAAACCGAAGTATTCCCCACAAAATGCCAAGTTAATTTCCCAGTGTGGTTATTTCTACCAAGTCTTGTTTGTTATCCCCAGATGAGTCTTGTTTCAGTATAATAGTCTGATTTTTCGCGTCTCCATTTAAGTACAACGGCCGCGTCTCGGGCTCTTGTTTAAGTACAATGATCCAGTTCCTTTCGAGTCTTCATTTAAGTACAATGGTCTTGTCTTTGAGTCTCGTTTAAGTATAACGGTCTCATTTTTTCCGCGTCTCCATTTAAGCACAACGGCCACGTCTTGGGCTCTCTTTTAAGTACAATGATCCTGTTCTTTCGAGTTTCCATTTAAGTATAATGGTATCGTCTTTAAGTATCGTTTAAGTACAACGGTCTCATTTTTTCCGCGTCTCCGTTTAAGTACAACGGCCGCGTCTCGGGATCTCGTTTAAGTACAACGAAATCGTTCCTTTCGAGTCTCCATTTAAGTACAATGGTCTCGTCTTTGAGTCTCGTTTAAGTACAACGGTGTCATTTTTTCCGCGTCTCCATTTAAGTAAAACGGTCGCGTCTCAGGCTCTCGTTTAAGTACAATGATCCCGTTCCTTTCGAGTTTCCATATAAGTACAATGGTCTCGTCTTTGAGTCTTCTTTAAGTACAACGGTCTCATTTCTTCACGTATTTGTTTAAGTACAATGGTATCGTCTCGGGCTCTCGTTTAAGTACAACGATCTTGTTCCTTTGAGTTTCCATTTAAGTACAATGGTCTCGTCTTTGAGTCTCGTTTCAATACAACAGTCTCATTTTTCGCGTCTCCATTTCAGTAACACGGTCACATATCAGGTTGTCGTTTAAGTACAGCGATCCCGTGCTTTCTGATTCCATTTCAATATAATGCTTTCATTTTCGATTCCGCCTAAGTATGGTGGTCTCGTTTCCTTTAAGTTGTCATCTAAGTACGATGAACTCGTTCCCTTTTGTCCTGCCAAAGATCAGTTTTGTTGTTTGAGTTATCATCCACGCTATGATAGTCTCTTTTCGAGTTTTATCTCCCATGTGGGATAAATTTTGATTCCGCCAAGTTCGATTTCGTTCCTTCAAGTTATCATCTAAGTATGATGAGCTCGTTCTTTTCGATTCTGTCTGAGGTCAGTTTCGAATTTCCTGAGTTGTCATTCGAGGATGGAATTCTCTTCTTAAAGTCCTTCCGTGGTTGGTCTTGTTGTTGTGGCTATCATTTGAGGATGATAGACCATTTTGAGTATATTGATTGAGGTCAGTATGTCTCTTTTGCAAAGTCTATCCGAATATAAATCCAATTGGATACTTGCACTTTCATGGACCGGAACTCGTGTTGGTCGCGTAATCCTAAGGTGGTTAATCATTTGAGTTAGATCCAAGACTTTTGAAGCTTGATACATAGTTTCTTTGGATATCCCAATCTTCTTTCAAGTTTCTTCCAATTTGGGTCTAATCACATCGGTTAATCACCATAGTGTAAGATACTAATCGGAATCGGTTTCCTTTTTGGTTTTAGCACTAAGTGCTTGGTTACTTATTTTATAAGTGGTTGATTAAGTTTATGTTTATGTTTATGTTTATATTTTCCTTAATTTTTTTCCATTGTCCATTTGGACACAAAATATTAATAAAGGATTAAACCTCTAAAAAAATTGTGATCCTGATCTTGGACTATGGTTACTATCCTTTGCATTTAAATTGGAATATTGCACTTAGATTCTAGGATACCTTTCCTTTGCTTTGATCATCATGGAGTTGGTACTTTAGCCTTTATTTGGTCATTTGCTAGCATATGCTTATTAGGATGGAACTCATGTACTTAGGCTTGGAAGTATCATCATGTTTGGTTAAGATCTTTCCTCATATATCTCTTTTATTTTCTTTTTTAGGGTAGCCTCTACATCTCCTCCCTGTAGCGGTAAAATCATGAGTATAAGCTATTAATTAACTTAACTCAAGGTAAACAGAGTCGTGATAACACTAAATTTCACCGTATTTCTGACTCCGATTTCACATGCATTCTTAGTTTTTATTTCTATTTTGTTATGTTATTACTTTATTTTTCTTTATTTTAAGGTTTTTTATGTAATCGGGGCCCAAATCAAGAAAAAGAGCGAAAAAGGAGTTGAAACGGACAAAAATCAAGAAATTCAGCTTTTTACACTTACGGCATCCACCATGGCTGGCGCCATGGGGTCAGCCATGACGTTGCCACGTCTCAAGATCACTCCACAACTGCCAAAGCCCATGATCCCCGCTTTCTCCACCACTTTACACCTATGGCGGACGCCATGGCCTTGTGGCGGGCGCCACAAGGCAAAAGTGTTTCCCTCCACTTTTTAGTGGAGGGGGCATCCTGGTCTTTTCTTATTTAATGTTTTCCTATAAATAGGACTTTAGAATTTCGTTTTTATCATCCATACTTAGAATCTCTTAGGCATATATCAGTTTTAAAGTAGTAATCACTTCACATTAGGGTGTTACTACAATCGAGTGATCGAGTCTGTATACGTCTGTGTGATCGAGTTTTGGAGCACTCTGGGAGGAAGTTAATCCTGCCGCCATTTTAATTCCAGTTCGTATTTTATTTTTCTGCATTCGCTTTATTTTATTTACTTTCCGCATTGCTTTACTTTATTTATTTCTCGCACTCCCACTACTTTTATTTATTTTCCGCACCCGCTTTAAATACCTTTATTTCTCGCACTCGCACTACTTTTATTTACTTTCCGCACTCGCACTACTTTTATTTACTTTCCGCACTCGCACTAATTACTTTTATGAAAAATAATAAAAATAACTTTTACTTTACCATGTCTAACTAACTCCATAAAGGTTAGAATGTAAGGATCGTAATTGAACCTGTAATTCGTACAATTGTTCGTAGGAACACTTAAGGGCTATTTTAACTTTCAATATAGGTTTAATTGTTTTTAACTATTTCTAAAACAGCCGAAAGCGCTTTGCCTCGTTCATTAGGAGTTTTTAGATTAAAAAGAAAATGGATTTTAAAACGATATTTGGACACGTTAAGAAGTTTAGAGTCTGGTTCGTGAGAACCTCTTTTTGCGAAGAAATCCAGGTTAAAGTACTTTTCAACTTAGTTAAGATACTATATTTTTTAAAAATAGGTTTACTACTATAACACAGTACACACCTTTTTATCCGTGACAATAGGAGGGGTTGATTAGAGAGTACAACTCGGTTCTGAATACAAAAAAAGCGACAGTTCCTGTTAAATTAGTTCTTTTCAAAGTAGAAAACAATGCCCATAAGTAGTTCTATTAACAAGTACTGGACTATCAATTGATTATGTGAATTACATTCGAGCCTGTCTTTATTAATTGTTTAAAATTATTATTCTATTTACCATTGCACACTCCTTAAAACCATTATATTTAGTTGCCTTAGATACACGCCATAACAACAGGTACGATAGATTGACATTTGGTCTATGTGGATTCGATAATCTTTTATATTACCCTGACGTGTTCGTACACTTGCGAAAAACACGTATCACGCTTTTAGCGCCATTGCCGGGGACCAATTTCGTCAAATTTCATACCTTGTAGTTATACCGTTTAAACTAAGGTTGTTACCTTCCGGTCAATGCGAAAGACTCACAGTGCCGGAAGCTTAGTAGACCCTCTAACTGAACCTGAATGTTACGCTCGCACACGTTTATTTTTCCATAGGAATAGGAGAGCTATGGCCAAAGATCAAAACCGAAGACCTCTTAAGGACTTCTCCCAACCATCAAACGAGGAACCTAGTTCCAGTATAGTAAACCCCATTATCCCAGCCAATAATTTTGAACTTAAACCATCCCTGCTGCATTTAGTGCAATAGAGACAATTCGCAGGTCTTTCTACTGAGAACCCAAACCAACATTTAAAAAACTTTCTCTAGTTAGCAGACACCTTTAAAACCAATGGAGCTCCTCCTGAGGAAATCCGCTTAAGATTATTTCCTTTTTCACTCAGAGATAAAGCTTTATCATGGTTAGATTCCCTTCCACCCAATTCCATAACAACCTGGGAAGACCATAGGAAGACCGTTGTTCTTCGAAACCTAATAACCAAATTTACCCAAAACCAAGGAGAATCGTTGTTCAAAGCCTGGGAGAGATATAAAGAGCTATTAAGAGCATGCCCACATCATGTTTTAGTGAACTGGCTAATCATTCAAACCTTCTATAATGGACTTTATTATAAGACTAACATGACCATCGACGCTGCCGCTGGTGGCGCACTGATGAACTAACCTTACCCTGAAGCTAGTGCCCTTATCGAAGATATGGCCCAAAACCATCAATCATGGGGAGTAGAACGAGCAACAGTGGAAAAGAAGGAAGCCCAAGGAGGAATACATGAGCTAAGCTCTATAGACATGATGAAAGCTAAAATGGACGCGTTGGCCCTTAGAGTCGAACATATGTGTACAACCCCGAATACTGTAGCTGCAGTTTCGTCGAATTGTGAGATATGTGGGACACAAGGACACCAATCCACCGAATGCAATTTGTTAAATGAGACCAGCCCTGAGCAAGTGAAATACACCCAAGGGAACCCATTTTCAAACACATACAACCCTGGATGGAGGAATCACCCAAACTTCTCCTATAAAAATAATAACCCTATCCAAAATACCGCACCTCCGAGACAACAAGGTTACCAAGCCCCGAGAACAAATCAACCTATGCAACCTGTACCACCAAATTCGAGCCTTGAGAAAATTATGGAAAATTTTATCACCGCTCAAACACAACAAAACAAAGAGTTCATGCACCAAAACGTCCATGTTAACAAACTAATTACCCAGTTAGGAACCAAGGTTGACCAAATTATTACTCACAATAAGATGCTTGAAATCCAGATCTCTCAAGTAGCTTTAAACCAAGCCCTTCAGACTACACCTGGAGGACAGTTCCCTGGACAACCTCAACAAAACCCGAAAGGGCAAGAAAATTCCATTACTCTACAAAGTGGAACCGCTTATAAGGAACCTTCTAACCCTATATTAAGTGATCCCGAAACTTCTGAGAGAAATGACGAGAAGGAACTAGAGGAATCTGAAAACCCGGAAAGTCAAGAAAAAGGAGAAGAACCTAAAAACAAAACCTATGTACCACCACCACCATACAAACAACCAATACCATACCCTCAAAGACTAAAGCAAACCCAGATTGATAATCAGTATCGAAAATTCGTTAAGGTTATAGAAAAACTTCACGTAGAAATCCCCTTTACAGAAGCCATCACCTAAATACCTTCTTACACTAAGTTTCTCAAAGACATACTTACAAATAAACGTAGATTTGAAGATCCAAAACCCGTGGAATGTAATTCTATTTCCGAAAATAGGTTAGCAAAGAAAGATAAATATCCCGAAATTTTTTCCATTCCTTGTATTTTGGGAAATCATGTCATCGAAAAAGCTTTTCTAGACTTAGGAGCTAGTGTAAGCTTAATGCCTTTAGCAGTTTGTGAAAGGTTAAACTTAGGAGAATTACAACCTACTAAGATGTCACTTCAATTAGCCGATAGATCCGTTAAATACCCTATAGGCATACTTGAAGACGTTCCTGTTAGGATAGGTCAGCTGTTTATACCTACTGATTTTATTGTCATGGACATTAAAGAAGATGACGACATACCAATCCTCCTATCTAGACCGTTCTTATCAACTGCTGGAGCCAGAATATATGTTAAAAAAGGGAAACTAACCTTTGAGGTAGGTGACGAGAAGATAGAATTTGTACTCTCGAAATTTCTTATGGCACCTTTAATAGGAGATGCTTGTTATGCATTAGATATCATCAATGAATGCATTAGGGAATTAGAACAAGAAGAAGAAACTGAATCTATAAAATTGCCATCAACCCTTATTAGGGAAGATGACAGTTATAAAAAACCCTACATTGATGATAACCTTCACGAATGTTTATCTCTTACCCCAGATCCTATGTCTTGCCCTATGAAACCAACCGTAAGACTTAAGGAACTGCCTAAGAACCTGAGATATGAATTTCTTGATGAAGAAATGGACCGTCCAGTTATAGTCAGTACTACCTTGGACCAAGAGGAAACAAACCAATTGTTAGATGTTTTACGAAGGTACCCCTCAGCCTTAGGATATAAGATCTCAGATCTAAAAGGAATAAGCCCATCCGTATGCATGCATCGGATTTTGCTTGAAGAAGATTCAAAACCCTCCAGAGAACACCAACGAAGAATAAATCCTATGATGAGTGAAGTAGTTAAGATCGAAGTTCTTAAGTTACTAGAGGCAGGTATAACATATCAGATCTCAGACAGTAAATGGGTAAGTCCTGTGCATGTAGTACCTAAAAAGGTAGGCATCACAGTCGTGAAAAACAAGAAGGGCGAACTATAGCAAAAAGAATTGATGGAGGTTGGCGTATGTGCATAGACTATAGAAAATTAAATAAAGCAACTAGGAAGGACCATTTCCCATTACCATTCATAGACCAAATGTTGGAGCGCCTAGCTAGACACTCTTACTTTTGTTACCTAGATGGATATTCAGGATTCTTCCAAATACCTATTCACCCCGAAGATCAAGAAAAAACTACATTTACATGCCCAGTTGGAATTTTTGCCTACAGAAGAATGCCTTTTGGACTCTGTAATGCCCTTGCCACTTTCCAACGCTGCATGATGTCTATCTTTGCAAACTATTTAGATGTAATCATGGAAGTATTTATGGACGATTTCTCAGTTTGTGGATCTGATTTCAAAAATTGTCTTATCAACCTTGAGAAAATCCTGGAAAGATGTGTAGAGGTAAACCTTGTGCTAAATTGGGAAAAATGTCATTTCATGGTCACCGAAGGGATTGTTTTAGGACATATAGTTTCCGAAAAAGGTATAGAGGTAGACAAAGCTAAAATAGAAGTCATAGAGAATCTAAAACCGCCGAAGACTATCAGGGAGATAAGAAGTTTTCTTGGACATGCCGAATTTTACCGACGTTTTATCAAGGACTTCTCCAAAATAACAAAGCCCTTAACTGGTCTTTTAATGAAAGATGTTGAATTCATCTTCGATGAAAAATGTACTGAATCATTTAATCTATTGAAGCAAGCTCTGATTTCAGCACCTATAATGAAACCCCCTGATTGGTCAAAACCGTTTGAGATAATGTGTGACGCTAGTGACTATGTTGTTGGAGCCGTTCTAGGTTAGAGAAAAGATAAAAAGTTACACGTAATTTATTATGCTAGTAGAACCCTAGACGCTGCACAACTCAATTACGCAACAACCGAAAAAGAGATCCTAGTTGTAGTTTTCGCCATAGACAAATTTAGATCTTATGTAGTAGGAGCCAAAATTATAGTTTACACCGACCAAGCTGCCATCCGTTACTTACTAAGTAAAAAGGATGTCAAACCTAGGTTACTTCGATGGATTCTACTACTGCAAGAGTTTGATTTAGATATCCATGATAAGAAAGGCACAAATAATGTAGTAGCTGATCACCTTTCTAGGCTAGAATACCTGAAACCTGACGCAGTACCCATAAATGACGATTTTGCTTATGATAGACTGATAGCCCAACTAGAAACTATCGAAGATGATAACCCAGACCCACATGAGCATTCTCATAAATCTTTAGCTATAAGTAATGTACCTTGGTATGCAGACTTTGTTAATTACCTAGCCGCTGACATCATACCCCCCGATCTAAATTACCACCGGAAGAAGAAGTTCTACAGTGATGTGAGAAACTTCTATTGGGACGAACCATTTCTTTTCAAGAGAGGTAAAGATATCATTTTCCGCCGTTGCGTTCTAGAAGAAGAGGTACACAATATAATTGAGCATTGTCACTCTGCACCCTATGGTGGACATACAAGCACATCTAAGACCTATGCCAAGATTCTTCAAGCTGGCCTATTCTGGCCTACCATGTGGCATGATGTCCATGCTTTCATTGTCAAATGTGATAGATGCCAACATACAGGAAATATTTCAAGACGTAATAAAATGCCTCTAAGAAATATCCAAGAAGTAGAACTCTTCGACGTATGGGGTATAGACTTTATGGGACCATTCCCACCATCTTTAGGAAATCAATATATCTTAGTAGCTGTTGACTACGTGTCTAAATGGATTGAAGCTATCGCCGCACCCACGAATGACACCAAAGTAGTCATCAAATTGTTCAAAAACTATATATTTCCCAGGTTTAGAACCCCCCGTTTAGTCATAAGTGATGGAGGATCACACTTCATATCGAGAATATTTGATAAAATTTTAAGCAAGGAGTTAAGCATAGAGTAGCAACAACATACCACCCACAGACTAATGGACAAGTGGAAGTATCTAATAGGGAGATCAAACAAATTCTTGAGAAGACTGTCTCTATATCTAGAAAAGATTGGTCCCAGAAACTTCAAGAAGCGTTATGGGCCTATAGAAGTGCTTTCAAAACACCTATAGGAACAACCCCTTATAAACTAGTCTATGGAAAATCATGTCACTTACCTTTTGAGTTGGAGCATAAGGCCTATTGGGCCATTAAAACTTTGAATTTGGATTACCTAACTGCTGGTGAAAAACATATCCTTAATATCCACAAATTAGAAGAGCTCAGACAATCTGCCTACGAAAATGCCATCATATACAAAGAAAGAACAAAAGCTTGGCATGACAAAAGAATCATAAGAAAAGACTTCAAAATAGGCGATCCTATTCTCCTGTTCGATTCTAGGTTACGACTTTTTCCAGGGAAGCTTCGTTCGAGATGGACTGGCCCTTTCGAAGTATCTAAAATTCTAAGATCTGGTGCTATTGAAATCAAGAACCTAACATGTAAACTGTTCATCGTCAATGGACAGAGGCTGAAGCCCTACGAAGGAGGTGACATCCCAACAACATACTCCATCCATACTCTGAGTGATCCATCAAATCCTTTGAATGATGTATAAAATCCGGTCGTCGAGCTAATGACGTTATACAAGTGCTGCATGGGAGGAAACCCATGGTTTTCTTATCTTACTTACTTTTTATTTATTTTTACTTTATTTTAATTTTTTTACTTTATTATTCTATCAGGACTAACGATTGAATGTTTTATGTGATTTCAGGACCCTTGTTTACTAACCTTGTGCAGAATGCAGAACCCCGATGACATGCACGTGGCCTTTAGAGACGATTCACAGAGAGAGCGTTACTATGTCCACATGAGACGCCCTATGGCACCTACCAGGTACCTATACCATGATTGCATGGATGCCTTGGAGATAGAACCAAGCGTCAGATTCTTATGCCACCAACTCCAGTGGGACCAGTTCGACGATATGAACAACACTTACAGGAACTTGACTCTAGAGTTCCTCAGCTCGTTTAATTATGATCCTTGGGCTAGACTAGATGGACATACTGTTTTCAGGTTGTTCGGGACTAACTACTCCTTCTCTGATAAAGAGTTTGGTGATTACTATGTTTTCAGACTACTCCTGATGCTATTCTAGAGACACTGATGGGGTATTTTATGAGCAGAGAAGTGGAAACGTTTTGGAGTAACATCTCATGTGGAGGGAGCCAAGATCCTTCCACTCAGTTTTCTCAGGTAATCCACAATCTTGCGTTAAGGTACTTCCAGATGATTCTATTACACTCTTTCCTTGGTTCGTCAGATACAGAGACTCTGCTGAGTGAGGAGGAGATTTTCCTACTATTTTGTGAGACTCAGTCACGCCTAGTTGCTTGTGGAAACTTTCAGTTGAAGAGCCTTGCCGGTGTCGCCAAGTCATCTGTAGGCATTATACACGTCGGTGGGATTGTTACACAGATTGCTACTGCATTGGGTTTGTCTCGCAAATTATTGCACCTCAGGACCTTCTGCTGCTACACCACCCTGGATATTGACTTTTGTCTTGACAGAGGATTGATAAGGAGGGCCTCTTTTGAGCTCAACATGTTTAGATTGATGATCGACGATGAAGTGATACATTAATTTACATTACCTGACCCGCTGATGACCAGTGTCCACGACCCTGCTAATTGGAGTTATGCTTTAGGGGGTTATGGAGAGACTGTCGAAGATCCAAAATCACCTCTCGCCGTTGAGTACACTCCTACACCTCTTTCTCCCCGAATCACTGTTATGTCTAACAATATGTCTTTGCAGCCGCCTGATCTACAAACCCAGATTTACAAGCTCCGCAAGGAGACTGCCATGCTCAAGCAGGAAGTAGCGGATTTGGCATTACAGATCGAGATATTTGATCTCACTCATGCCTCAGAGGCCGATGCTCTATATCGGGAGATTGGAGAGCTTCGGAGGGAGATAGCTGAGATTCGTGGAGCGAACCAGGCAGAGAAACCTACCACATGATCATTTTACACTGACATTATTACTCTAGTATTTAATATTTCATGCCTTATTTTATTTCTTGCGTCTCCAGACATATTTTATACTATTGCATATGCTAAATTTTCCATGTACTTTGATTTTTATCTTATATATTATTTCGTGCAATAATAATCGTTTTTTCTTTTCTTTCATTTTATATTATTTTATGTTTAACAATGGAAAAAAAGTAAAATATTTTTTATTTTTGCCTTCATAAAAAGTATGCAAGCTTTGTGCCTTCGAAGAAAGAAGAAAACGCTATCCGGACTATTCGAAAGACAAAAGGTACGCGAAGCCCACATGGGGTAGCTATCCCGTCTGTTGCTTTACCTTGTAGTAGGTGCATCGATGTACGTAATGAAAGGAACTGAACCTATAATCAGAATGCTCCATCTGTTTTGGGTCCACTTCCTCCTAATATTCCTGATGGGGAGGCACATGACACTGATGAAGATATGATAAGAGAGAACATTCTCTCGTACCTCACGTGTCCCCCCATCATCCTTCACAATCACACACTGCACCATCTTCCTCTAACCCTGTTGCAGGTGCTACTCCTGGATTTTATTTCATTGAGGAGATGTGGCATGATATGAAGGCTAGAGAGGAAAGGCGAGACAACCTACTCTCTACTATTTCACAACAACTGACGGACAACATGAGCTTCATGGAACAATCGCGATTGGTTTCAGATCGTGCCTATAGTAACATTTTCCGCGCCTTGACCGACATCACATCAGAGTAGGCCCGTCAGCGAGAAGTCAACCGCCGACATCACCAGCTTATAGAGGCCACTCAGGGTTCCATCCTAGGTAACCTTCGAGAGGTCCGGGGTGCCCAGGATTCCTTATCAGCACGACTTGACCGGAGGGACCAGCAGCGCAGTAGATCCCATCGTTCCAGACCATCACAGAAGGACGGCGAGGGCACCAGTGCTCCTCCGCAGTAGTTTTCCAGATTACTCTCCTTATCTTATTTCAAAACATTGGGGACAATGTTCAATTTAAGTGTCGGAGGGGATTTTATTACTTTCTGTTATTTCCCTTCTTAGTTATTTATTTGCTGTTTGTTATTTTCTTTTTTAGTTAGTTATTTATTTTAAGTTTTCTAAGATAATGCATGAGTCTGACGAGTCACCAGTATAGTGTATCTTTAGTAGACCCTCATCTTTCCCATTTCCTTTGCCTTACCAAAAAAAATTTAAAGAAAACAATGTTGTTTCACATTTTTTTTGGGTTTTGAGACAGGTTTGGATTAGGGTGTGGTGACTTGGGTAAACTTTTTGAAACATCAGTATCATTTTAGCACCATAGACTTCTTGATTATATGAATCACTCCTAAACCCCGCACACCATATCCTTTATTATCATTCAAAAAATTGTCCTAAGTAGTTTATTCTAGCAGTCAGCTCCGGCCTAAGCATGTTCAATGTAGAGGGTCGATGAACATAAGTGAATGATCCATTGCTAATAAAAAATAGAAAAAGGCAAACTCTGGGATAGGTGACCCTCACAAAGTCATTTAAACCGAAAAAGAGAAGAAAAAAAAAATCGCCACAAAAAGAAAAAACATTGCAGTCACCTATTAAAACGGGTTTACACATGCTATTGAGCCAGAAACCCCCGTAGCTACATTTAGGTCAAATAAAACGGGTTTACACATGCTATTGAGCCAGAAACCCTATGTCTTCGATCAAAATCACTAACCGGTCACTCTACTATGAAGCATGTACGGATAACGAGCTTAATGTGATTGCGCCTGAATGAAAAGGACCCAAAAAGAGATGAGAAGATATGCCTAGGTATTGTGGGATGACATGGGGTGGTTAATATAGGATTGAAGTCTATGTCTGTGTTATTATGGTACCCTTGGTTCACTTAGTCAGTACCTTTCACTGCAACCTGACTTGAACTTAGAAGCCCTCTTAGCCCAGATCACGTGTTGACACCAGTTTTCTTCATTTTTGAGCTTTAAATGTTTGCTTGAGGACAAGCAAAGGTCTAAGTGTGGGAGGATTTGATAACACTAAATTTCACCGTATTTCTGACTCCGATTTCGCATGCATTCTTAGTTTTTATTTCTATTTTGTTATGTTATTACTTTGTTTTTCCTTATTTTCAGGGTTTTTATGTAATCGGGGCCCAAATCAAGAAAAGGAGCGAAAAAGGAGTTGAAACGTACGAAAATAAAGAAATTCAGCTTTTTACACTTACGGTATCCACCATGGCTGGCGTCATGGGGTCAGCCATGACGTGGCCACGTCTCAAGATCACTCCACAACTGCCAAAGCCCATGATCCCCACTTTCTCCACCACTTTACACCTATGGCGGGCGCCACAAGGAAAAAGTGTTTCCCTCCACTTTTTAGTGGAGGGGGGCATCCTGGTCTTTTCTCATTTAATGTTTGCCTATAAATAGGAACTTAGTATTTCATTTTTATCATCCAAACTTAGAATGTCTTAGGCATATATTAGTTTTAAAGTAGTAATCACTTCACATCGGAGTGTTACTACAATCAAGTGATCGAGTCTGTATACGTTTGTGTGATCGTGTTTTGGAGCACTCTGGGAGGAAGTTAATCCTGCCGCCATTTTAATTCCAGTTCGTATTTTATTTTTCTGCATTCGCTTTATTTTATTTACTTTCCACATTGCTTTACTTTATTTATTTATCGCACTACTTTTATTTATTTTCCTCGCTTGCTTTAAATACCTTTATTTCTCGCACTCGCACTACTTTTATTTACTTTCCGCACTCACACTACTTTTATTTACTTTCCGCACTCGCACTAATTACTTTGATGAAAAATAATAAAAAGAACTTTTACTTTAACATGTCTAACTAAATCCATAAAGGTTAGAATGTAAGGATCGTAATTGAACATGTAATCCGTACAATTGTTCGTAGGAACACTTATGGGCTATTTTAACTTTCAATATAAGTTTAATTGTTTTTAACTATTTCAAAAACAACCAAAAGCGCTTTGTCTAGTTCATTAGGAGTTTTTAGATTAAAAATAAAAGGGATTTTAAAACTATTTTCGGTCATGTTAAGAAGTTTAGAGTCTGGTTTGTGAGAACCTCTTTTTGCTAAGAAATCCAGGTTAAAGTACTTTTCAACTTAGTTAAGATATTATATTTCTTAAAAATAGGTTTACTACTGTAACACAGTATGCACCTTTTTATCCGTGACAATAGGAGGGGTTGATTAGAAAGTACAACTCGGTTCTGAATACGTGAAAGCGACAGTTCCTGTTAAATTAGTTCTTTTCAAAGTAGAAAACATTGCCCATAAGTAGTTCTATTAACAAGTATTGGACTATCAATTGATTATGTGAATTACATTCGAGTCTATCTTTATTAATTGTTTATAATTATTATTCTATTTACCATTGCGCACTCTTTAAAACCATTATATTTAGTTGCCTTAGATACACACCATAACAACAGGTACGATAGATTGACACTTGGTCTCTGTGGATTCGATAATCTTTTATATTACTCTAACGTGTTCGTAGACTTGCGAAAAACACGCATCAAGTCGCCACCGCGCTTTTATTTTATTCCAAATGGAAAAGGGAAAAAGAGAGAATAAAACCTAATGAATCTAAATGTAAAAAGCTAAAAGAATCGAACAGAGAACAAGTAAGGGGATAGGTTACAAATTGGGAAGGTTTTACGTACCCAAAATGTCTGTGGTACTCCACGGGAGCCCTTTGAAATATTTATTTCCTTTTTTGGTTTGAAAATGGTTTGTTTTAAAAGTGATTGAAGAGATGAGAAGATAAATGTTTTTTAAGATTTTTGTGTTTGAAGAGATGATCGTCTCATGCCTACGTACCCACAAAGTTCAATGCGAGATCAAAATCTCGTAGTTCGTGGTACAAAATGTGAAAAAGAAACAATATGTTGAATTGATTTTAAAATGTAAAGATAAGTCGTTATTCTTTAGCGAATAATTCCGCTATAAAGAATGAATCACATCTAAACATAAAAATGGAAAGTGCACAAGGGCACAAAAACAATTGAATGAGTTTGAATTTTTTAAAGTGTTTTTGAAAAGAAAGTTTTGATATGCTTATGTGGTTTAGCATTTATTAAGTAATGAAAACGAAAAGGTAAAATTGCTTGACCTAAGTCAAGGTTTGATTGTGATAGGAGTTTGAAGTTTAAAAACAAAGAAGATTTTTTAAATAGGGAGAAGATTTGAAAATTTAAGAAAGCGGAGGAGATGAAGTGACTATCCTAAGACTTTAAAGTAAAAGTTAAGGGAAGAACAATCAAACCGTATGGTGAACATTCTTCAAAACAATAGGACTTCCATCTTCATAAACAAGTGAACTAAATCCGCTAAAGTCTTCAATCCATAATAGCTCAAGCAAAGGAATGATCCTAGAATCTAAGTCCAAAACTCCAAGTCCAATGCTAAGGATAGTGGCCATAGTCCAAAATTAAAGTCACAAGTCTTTTAGAAGTTTAATCATTTATTAATGTTTTTATGTCCAAATGGACAAAAGGAAAATCAACATAACAAAAAGTAAAACTAAGAGCAAATAATAAACATGATAATGAATGAATAAAGCATAGTAAAGCAAAATAAAATAAAAAGCAAATAAAAGTGCAAGAATTTAAATGTTAGTAGCAAAATAATTAAAGTGCAAGAATCTAAAATATTAATAGTAGTAAGGTGAAGGACGATCACCTAGCAGGGGACGACCTTCTCTTTATCACGACATATGATGAATGTTGGATAGAAAAGATCAACGATGGGGACGGCCATCGGATAGGCATGATGAAGGACGATCATCAAGAGGTGAAGGACGATCACCGAGCAGGGTACAGCTGCTCTTGGAGATTATCACGACATAGGATGAATGCCGGATAACAAGATCAACGATGGGGACGACCATCAGATAAATGATGAGGGACAATCATCATGAGGTGAAGGAAGATCACCTTAGCAGGGGACAACTGCTAAAAAGATATCGCAACATAGGACAAATGTCAGATAGAAGGTTCCAACAATGGGGATTCCACTGGGGAAAGGATGAGGGACAATCATGCAAAGGTGAAGGACGATCACCTAGCAGGGTACGGCTGCTAAAAATATTACGACATAGGAAGAATGCCGGATAGAAGAAGTTGTTTTGTTTTTGAGGGGATGTAAACACAGACGAGTGCTTACACCTTAAAATAAAAGGTATAAGTGTTTGACAGTGTGTATAGATCAAAGATGCGGACGAGCATCCTCAGAACAACGATACGGACGAGTTTCGATAAAAACAAATGCTGATGCATGTTTAAGGGTGATGATATGGACGAGTATCAACCGGTTAAGTAAGGAACACGGACGAGTGTTGATTTGCTGAGGGATGATATATACAAGGTACGGACGAGTACCAGAGACTTCTATATACGTATGTACAAGTATTGATCTGCTAGGGAAGTATGTGCAAGACATGAACGAGTGCCAAAAGATTAAGCAAGGGACACGGACGAGTGTTTGACTTGCTGGGGAAGTACGACACGGGAGAGTGTCAAAAAAGAATATGTACAAGTATGAACAAGTATTTGTATTGAGAATGCAGAAGGTATTCTGGCGACTTTAGTGGGGAAAGATGACACGGACGAGTGTCGAAAAGAACATGTATAAACATGAACGGGAATATGCGCTTGAGAGTGCAAATGGGATGTCTTGTCTTTTATCTGCAGGGGATAAGTTTTATATATGGTTGGTGAAAAAAATACGGTGTTTGTAGGTGACTGGCTCGAACCTGGCTCATGATCATGCAAATGTTTGATTTTTTCTGTAATGCTCCGTTTTAGACGGAATGCTACGCTTATTTTGGTGAATATGATGCGAATGCTATGATTATGCAAATGAGAAACCCGATCCGAAATCTGCATCCTGCGGGGATAAAGATCTCTGGTCTATCTGTCCAGAGGGAGAACTCCGCTTGGGATGAGGATGTTTTAGCAACTCCACTGGGGAATTATTTCATGCATTGCTCTACTGGGAAGAGAAAAGCAACTCTGTGGGGAAGCAATTCCACCGACTCTGCTGAGGATGAGGAAAATCCTGGAAACTCTGATGGGGAATAGAATGTTCCTAACTACTTTGTTGGGGAAAAGCCGTCAGGCATTGCTCGGGAGACCCCTGCTTGGGGAGGAGATAACTTCTGGGAAGTAATACGATGGGGATTGATGAATTCCTCAAGGGATCCTCTAGGGGGGATAAAAACTTCGCGAGGAAATACTTCTTGTCAAGGAGTCCTGCTGATGATGTGATTGTTGGCTTAGCTGGGGAACAATACTTGATATGTCCCATGCTGTGAAATGGTCTACCTTGAGTTCTTGCAACCTGTTAAACAAAGGAAACACACAAGTGTCCCGAGGTATCCTCAACTAGATTCCGTCATAGGAGTTAGATTTACCCGAGAGTAACATATTTCCTGCAAGCATTTATTGAAAGTGGCTTATATGTTTTTTATGCAAGTATTGTATTATGAACTTTGGACATTTCGCAAATGAAACAAAAATGTACAAAACAAAGTGTGACTAAAATTTTTGATTTTATTGATTTGTGCGCCCTGAATAGGCAAGTACAGTCAGAGACGCGAATCCCCCTGAAAGGAGGAGATTGCTGTAAATTGAGAAAATAAAAGTGTTGGCAATGTTGAAGATGACGCTCTAGTGAGCTTCCTTTGCTATGACCCGTATGACCTTGACGTTCTTCTTATCTTGCTTTCTGAAGAAGGTTGATTCTGACCGACGCTTTATCCTTTCGAAGCTCCATTAATTAATTAAAAATAACATTTAAATATTTTAAAAATACTTTTTAAATGCAAAAAATAAAATAAAAATCATTTTTGGGTTGAGAAAAATATTTGCATCAGAAATGTAAAAGATCATATTTTTGTGATGTTTTTAACTATTTTAAATAAATTATGCAAAAGAAATGAATAAAAATGAAATAAATATGTAATTAAATGGAAGTATGCAGATCCAGTGGTCCAGATTTAAATAAAAAAAGGGAGGGAGTTGACTGGCGCGTAATCCTATGGTCAGGATTCAAACTGGCTAATTTCTAATTAAAACCTAATTAATTAAATTAATTAAAGATTAGGGTTTTTAGTGAGGCATCAGGGCCCTTCATCCACACGCGAAACTCACATCCTACGACCTACATTTAAACTGAGAGATAAACCCTAATTAAGAACCCTAAGCATTTTCAGGTGACCGGAGCTAGCTCCGGTCATCTTCTCCGGTCACCCTCTCCACCTAACTTCTTCCCTAGGCTAACCCAGACCCTCTAAAGCTCCAGAAATGATCCTCTAACATCCATAAGCATGAATTCAGCATCAAATAACATTTATGTTCCACCAAAATCATGAATCAAAGCAAAACGAAAAAATATTCAAAACTTTCAGAAGTTCAATACATGCTTGATTCTTAACCATTTTCAAAAGTAAACATATCAGGATGATCAGTGCATCATGTAGAAGCATTTAAGAACTTAAAATAGGAGTTCTGAAAAAATTCTTCTTCATGGTTACCTGAGATGAAGCTTTCTCAATCTGGGCTTTTGGACCTCTTTCTTTGTTCAAACCAACCCCAATGAGCTCCCTGATGATTTTGCAATGCTTGGAACAACTTTGTATGGCTTGGTTTATGAGTTTCAGTTTTGAGAGGTGAGAAATCATGTTTTTGATTCAGAGGATTTTAGGTGATCCTGAGGGTTACTTTGTGATCCTGAGGATGTGTATGATTGAATGGTGCAAAGAGTTTTGAGGTTTGTGGTTTGTGTTGAGAGAATCGAAGAGATGAAGATTTTGGTGGATTTTGCGCAATCTGACTTGTGTTGTCTTTCAGGCTCCAAGAACATATGAAATGAGGTCCATGAGGCTTGTATGTGATGTCTTGATTGGTCAGAAGAGTTGTTGTGGCTTAGCTTGATTGGTATGAGAGGTTTTGCAAAAAAGTCAAATTTGTGTACTTGGAGGTATGGCACGGGTCAGAGCAGCTCAAAGGGGTGTCTTGGCCTCAACTTTCATCAAGGATGGCCATAGGATCAGATTACATGAGCTGGAAGAAGTGGATGAAGACTTTCCAAGCATTTTGCAACTTTTCCCTCTTTGAAAATTTCATGAAAATGTCCTATGGAAACTTGCATTCCAAGGCACAATTTTGGTTCAAATGCATTGCACTATGTTTGTATGATGCCTAGCAATCAATTAGAGGTCATGAAATGGCTTGGAACTTGAATTTGCAAAAAAACCTCTTTGGCATGAACTTGAAAATTATAGGATTTTTGCCAACTTTGAAAGGCCATATCTTGAGTTCTAGGATGATTCAAGACATGTTCTAGTATTTTTTGAAAAGGGAAAGACCTAATCTACAACTTTCATACCCAAGAATTTTTCATTTGAAGCATTTTTGGTCATGAAAGAAAAGGTTGAAAATCTTTCCCAAAATGGAAAGTTTCCATTACAAGTCATTTCCAAAAATGGCAAGTTTGCATTTGGCTCAAAATTCTTCAACTTTGTGAACTTCCAACTACTTCTAAGATCAAATAAAGATCATAGAGACTCAAAATGATGATGATGACCCTTTGGTACCCTTGTTAGGGGCCTCAGATGCCCTGATTTTGACTTGCTCAAGAAGTTACCCAATGATCAGATGACTTCCACAATGAATTTCTTCATCAAACTTGGTACACATGATCCTTATAACATATTAAGAATATTAGAAACAAGAATGACCAAAAAATTTGGAGTTAAGGCCTCTGAAACCAAAACCCTAATTTTGGTCATCTGTGTAGGAAAACCCTAGCTCTGCCTTTATGCCTTTGCCTTTCTTTGTGATTTCTTGACTTTCATGAACTTTGGGGAGCATATTATGATCATGGAACACACATGGAACCTCTTGAAAATCTTCAAGACCATTGGGATGGCTCAGATTGATTCTTGGATTGCTCAGATCTCAAACCCTAGATGCAGATGAAATGAAACTATGCAGATGAAACAAATATTCAATATGAGATGGTATGCGTATGCTTATGCAAAAATGAAAGATCACAAGCCATGGTGTGAGAAAAACTAAGGGAAAATTTGGGGTGTTTACAGTTGCCCCTATTCAAGCATGAGTTAGCTGTGCAAGGTGTAAGCGCCTGGTTTAACAGACAAACAAGATAACTTGTGGTTGAATACCAAAGATAGTCTGAAATTTGCACTCGCTGGGGTTAAGAAGAAAAGGGATATAAAATTTAAAAGGTAGTATAGTATGAATATCAAATGGAAGCGATGGAGGACGACCCTCGAGCAGAGGACGACTGCTGGGGATAAAATGGTAAGTTAAGCAATGACGGGGACGACCGACAAGCTGGGGAAATAAAGAGACCACGACGGGGATGACCATTGGGTAAGGAAATAAAACTCTTTGGGGGTTAAAGAAATGAGGAAAGCACTGACAGGGACGGTCATCATGTTTGGAAAGTAAAGAACGATGGGGACGACCATCGAGTGGAAGAATAAATGAAATAATGATGAGGGACGGTCATCAAAGGTGAAGGACGATCACCTAGCAGGGGACGACTGCTGAAAATATCACGACATAGGAAGAATGCCGGATAGAAAAGATCAACGATGGGGATGACCATCGGGTAAGCATGATGAAGGACGATCATCAAGAGGTGAAGGACGATCACCTAGAAGGGTACGACTTCTCTTGGGGATTATTACGACATAGGACGAATGTCGGATTACAAGATCTACGACAGGGACGACCATCGGATAAATGATGAGGGATGGTCATCAAAAGGTGAAGGACGATCAACTAGCAGGGGACGACTGCTAAAAATTTCACGACATGGGACGAATGTCGGATATAAGGTTCCAAATATGGAGATTCCACTAGGGAAAAGGATTAGGGACGATCATCCGAAGGCGAAGGACGATCACCTGGAAGGCGACGACTGCTAAAAGTATCACGACATAGGACGAATGTCGGACAAAAGGAAGTTGTTTTGTTGATGACTTACTCGGGAATAGTAAACACGAACGAGTGTTTACGCCTTTTAAATAAAAAGGTACAAGTGTTTGACGGTGTGTATAGATTAAAGATGCGGACGAGCATCCTTAGGACAATGATACAGACGATTATCGGTAGAAACAAACATTGATACATGTTTTTTTAAGGATAATGATATGGACTAGAATCAATTGGTTAGTCAAGGAACACGGACGAGTGTTTAATCTGCCGAGGAGATATATACAAGATACGAATGAGTATCAAAGGACGAATGTTGATCTGTTTGGTGAAGTATGTACAATACACGGATGAATGTTTGACTAGCTGGGGAAGTATGACATGGACGAGTGTCAAAAAGAAAATGTACGAGTTATGAACAAATATTTGTATTTGAGAGTGCAACAGGTATTGTGGCAACCTGCGGGGGATAGGATGACACAGATGAGTCTCGAGGAGAGCATGTTACAAACAAGTATATGTACTGAGAGTGCAAAGGGGATGCTTTGGCTTTTATCTACAAGGGATAAGAGTTTTGTATATTATTGATGAAATGATGATGGTATTTGTAGGTGACTGGATCAAACCTGGCTCGTGATCATGCAAATGTTTGATTTTTGTCGTAATGCTCCGTATTAGACAAAATGCTACTCTTATTTCGGTGAATATGATGCGAATGCTATGGTTATGAAAATGAGAAACTTGATCCGAGATTCGGATCCTGTGGGGATAAAGATCTATGGCTGATCTGTTTGGAGGGAGAACTCCGTTGGGGGAAGAGATCATTGATAAATCTGTCCGGAGGGAGAACTCCTTAACGGGGATGATGAGGTTTTCGCAACTCCGTTGGGGATGTGTTTCAGGTATTGCCCTTATGGGGAGGCAACTCTGTGGAGAACCAATTCCACCAATTCTGCTGAGGATGATAAATCTGGCATTTCTGGTGGGGGAAAGAAAGTTCTTTGACCACTTTGTTGTGGAAGAGTTGTCAGGCATTGCTCGAGAGATCCACTTGGGGAGGAAATAACTTCTAGGAATTAGTATGTTGGGGATGTAATGCTTGATATGCCCCATGTTGCGAAAGATTGTCTGTATTGAGTACCTGCAACCTGTTAAGACAAAGGAAAACGCACAAGTGTCTCGAGGTACCCTTAGCCGAATTCCGTCATAGGAATTATACTTACCTGAAAGTAATATATTTCCTGCAAGCATTTATTAAAATGGCTCATATGTTTTATGCAAGTGTTGTATTATGATTATTGGACATTTTGCAAACAAAACAAAAATATACAAAACAAAGTGTGACTGAAAATTCTGATTTTATTAATTTGTGTGCCCTGAATAGGCAAGTACAGTCAAAGAAGAGAATCCCCTGGAAGGAGGAGATTATTGTAAATTGAGAAAATAAAAGTGTTGGCAATGTTGAAGATGACTTTCCAGTGAGCTTCCTTTTCTATGACTTGTATGACCTTGACGTTCTTCTTATCTTGCTTTCTGAAGAAGGTTGAATCTGACCGATGCTTTATCCTTTCGAAGCTTGTCATGTTGTGAGTGATACATATGAATTCAAAATGCAGTTGTTTGCTTATTCCCTGATTTTGCGTGGATTGCCCTTTCGGGTTTTCAATCCACCGGGATACCCATTTTTGCCTGAGCTATCCAATGCAGCTTTTCAACTCAGCGAGTGTACATATTTTTCCCTTATTTTTGCACGAGTCTTTTATTCTGTTTTTAACTCCCTGGGATGCCCTATTTTTGACTGGACTTACATTCTGTTTTTATGTCCATCGGGTCATTTATGCGAAGTATTTTTTAACTGCATCTGAATTCACATGAGACGGGAAGTCTTCACCATCCATGGTTGCGAGCATCAGTGCTCCACCTGAGAAGACTTTAGTTATCACATAGGGACCTTAATAGTTTGGTGTCCACTTTCCCCTGTGGTCTGTATGAGGAGGAAGGATTCTCTTCAAAACAAGCTTTCCCACTTGGTATTCCCGAGGTCTGACTTTCTGATCGAAGGTTTTCTTCATTCGCTTTTGATATAACTGTCCATAACAGATGGCTGCTAATCTTTTCTCTTCAATCAGATTCAGTTGATTGTACTGGGACCGGACCCATTCTGCTTCATCCAGTTTTACGTCCATCATTACCCGTAAGGAGGGTAGCTCAACTTCAACAGGTAGGACAAGTTCCATACTGTACACAAGTTGATAAGGCGTTGCCCCAGTAGATGTTCTGGTTGAGTTTCGGTACCCATGCAAAGAAAATGGTAACATCTCATGCTTGTCTTTGTAGGTAACTACCATCTTTTTCACAATCTTCTTAATGTTCTTGTTGGCTGCCTCAACAACGCCATTCATCTTTGGCATGTAAGGAGAAGAGTTGTGATGTTGAATTTTGAAGTCCCGCCATAACTCAGCCATCATCTTGTTGTTCAAATTGGAACCATTATCAGTAATAATTTGTTCGGGAACTCCATATCGACAAATGATGTCTCTTTTCAGAAATCTGGCTACCACCTATCTGGTGACGTTTGCATACGAAGATGCTTCAACCCATTTGGTGAAGTAACCAATTTCTACCAGGATGAATCTGTGACCATTTGAAGCAGTTGGTTCAATCTTTCCAATCATGTCAATGCCCCACATGTCAAAGGGCCAAGGAGAGGACATTACATTCAAAGGATTTGGAGGCACATTCACTTTATCTGCGTAGATCTGGCACTTGTGGCATTTTTTGGGATAGGAACAACAGTCTGCATCCATTGTGATCCAGTAGTAACCCAATCTTAACAATTTTTTTGCCATTGCATGTCCTCCGGCATGGGTTCCGAAAGAACCTTCATGTACTTCGTGCATCAGGAGGTCTACTTCCTTTTTGTCAACACATCTGAGCATGACCATGTTGAAGTTTTGCTTCTATAATGAACCATCAACATTGAGGAAGAAACTTCCGGCCAACCTTCTTAATGTCTTCTTATCATTGGATGAGGCCCCCGGTGGGTATGTCTGATTTTCTAAGAAGCATTTGATGTCGTGGAACCAAGGTTTGTCATCACTAGCAGTGTCCACAGAGAATACATATGTCGGCCGATCCAGTCTGGATACCAAAATCCGAGGCACATAATTAGCAACTTGAACTTTGACCATGGAGGAAATGGTAGCTAAAGCGTCTGCAAACTGATTCTCGTCTCGAAGGATGTATTCAAATTTGACTGTTGTGAAGAAAGTCAATAGTCTTCTCGTATAGTCACGGTATGGAATCATATGCTCCTGATGAGTGTACCATTTGTCGTTGGTCTGGTTGATTACCAAAGCCGAATCTCCAAATACATTCAATGTTTTGATCCTAAGGTCAATGGCTTCCTCAAGATCCATGATACAGGCTTCATATTCCGCTTCGTTGTTAGTGCAGGAAGAGGTGAGTTTTGCCGAGAAAGGCATGTGAACTCCTTTAGGTGTAATGAGCACTGCACCAACTCCACGACCATTCATATATACAGCCCTGTCAAACATCATAGTCCATGCTTCTTCTGGGTCAGGCCCTTCAGTGTGAACTGGATCTTCACAATCTTTTGCTTTTAAGTACATGATGTCTTTATTAGGGAAGTCAAATCTCATGGGTTGGTAATCATTAATGGGTTGCTCAGCTAGATAATCAGACAATACACTGCCATTGATGGCCTTTTGAGAAGTGTACTGAATGTCATACTCTGTTAGAATTATTTGCCATCTTGCAACCCTTCCGGTAAGTGCTGACTTCTCAAATATGTACTTGACGGGGTCCATTTTTGAGATCAACAAGGTAGTGTGAGTCAGAATATACTGTCTTAGTCGGCGAGCAGCCCATGCTAAAGCACAACAAGTTTTCTCTAGCAGTGAATAACGTTGTTCACAGTCGGTAAACGTTTTGCTTAGGTAGTATATTGCATACTCATTTCGACCAGACTCATCATGTTGGCCCAATACACACCCCATTGATCCTTCTAATACTGTCAGGTACATTATCAGGGGTTTTCCTTCAATTGGAGGCATGAGAATTGGAGGTTCTTGCAGGTACTCCTTGATCTTGTCAAAAGCTTTCTGACAATCGTCGTTCCACCTGATTGTTTGTTCTTTCCTTAATAGCTTGAACAAGGGTTCATAGGTTGCAGTGAGGTGAGATATGAACCTTGAGATGTAGTTCAGTCTACCTAAGAACCCTCGAACTTCTTTCTCAGTCTTAGGTGCAGGTATCTCCTGAATTTCTTTGACTTTGTCGAGATCAACCTCAATTCGCTTTTCACTTACAATAAATCCCAGTAGCTTACCGGAACGTACCCCAAATGTGCACTTTTTGGGGTTCAACTTCAGTTGATACTTCCTTAGACGCTTAAACAACTTCAGCAGATTCACCAGATGATCTTCTTCAGTAAGGGACTTGGCAATCATATCATCCACATAACATTCAATTTCTTTGTGGATCATATCGTGGAATAATGTTACCATAGCCCGTTGATATGTTGCACCGGCGTTCTTTAGACCAAACGGTATTACCTTGTAACAAAATGTTCCCCAAGGTGTGATGAAAGTTGTTTTCTCCATGTCTTCGGGTGACATCTTAATCTGATTGTATCCAGAAAATCCGTCAATGAAAGAAAATACCGAGAACTGAGTTGTGTTGTCCACCAATACATCAATGTGAGGTAATGGGAAATCATCCTTCGGGCTAGCTCTGTTCAGGTCCCGGTAATCCACACACATACGCACCTTGCCATCCTTCTTAGGCACAAGTAAAATGTTAGCAACCCACGGCGGGTAACTAGTTACAACAAGGAAACCGGCGTCCCACTGCTTTTGTACTTCTTCCTTAATCTTCATGGCCATACATGTGCATGACAATATCCGTATCTAGACCTGGCATGTCTTGATAGGACCAAGCGAAGACGTCTACGTATTCCCGAAGCATACTGTAACACCCCCAAATTTGCCCTCTCTTTTTCATAGCATTTAGCATATCATTTTCGTATTTCGCACTGCATCATTAGCATAGAAAGATGAAGCATAACATCCATAGCATAACATAAGCTGGAGGGGATTTTACTTCAAGTGTGGTTGTTCAGTTCGGGAGTTGATTCAGAGGGATGTGTGACATAATCTTGGTCAAACTATTGAATGATTGTTTTAACTAAAAGTCATCTGCATTGGTGGTTATTTCTCGGGAAATACGTACTCAAGATCAAGTTGTGTTACACGGAGGTCTTCAGGTTATCAAGTGGTGGTTCATGTGTAGTTTGGTTCTGAAAGTTAAGTGCATCACGGTTCACAGTTGCTCAAGTGGCAAGAAAGACTTCAAATTCATCTTCTTCTTTATTTTATAAAAAATAAGGGGGGGACACTAGCTTGATAAATTCAAAGATGATGAGATTGATTCAAATGTGGTTCTAAGACCAAATTCAAAGATGGAGAATTCAATTAAGTTTCATTATTCAAAGATTTGTTGTTCAAACGAGTTCATTCACGCTAGATTCAGGCATTATTCAATTCTAGACAAATCGAAACATGATTCGAAGGCAAACAATGATTATCATGATACAAGAATGATCATAATGAAGGTGCAAATTGCAAAGTCCAAGACAATCATCAAAATTCAGCATTGTAAAGCATGGTTCATATCAAGATCCACTCATATTTTCTAAGATAACCCAAACCACCTTTATACCAATTAAGCCCATGTCCTTTTTTTTGTTTTTTGTATACAAAATAAATTGAATAAAAAAAATATGTGGAGAAACAAGTCTCAGCCCACACGCTGCTGACTTTGGCAACTCCAAATTCCAGCCATTTCTTCATTTGAAAGCCAGAGATGCACATGTTTTTACCGCTAGGGAAAAAGAACGAAAGTGACTTGCTAAAAGCCAAACGCAAGAGGATAACAAACAAAACGCAGCTGTGTGAAAGCGAAATAAAAAATGCGTAGCCAATCAAACGCATAAATGCCTAAAACACATCATACAAGCACGCACAAACCGTGAATCAAAACGCAAGTGAAAACAATTAAAATGCAGCTTGTTGAATTCACAAAATGAAGACTGATAACAAAAAAAAAAGAGAAGGAGAGAATTCAGTTACATCAAGGAAAATCTTCAACAGAAATAAACAACGGATTCATACTTTTCATCACTCTCTCACAAGAACTTCATCCTTCTTCACCATCACACAAAGAGAATTAGCACTCTCCTTCGTAACTTCTTTGTATCACCGCTACAAGAACGACAAACCGATTTCATTTCTTCATCAAAAAACCGCAACGCCTCCTCGTAATAAAAAACAGTAAAACTCTCAGAGCATTGTCGTCAACACCATCGACATCTTGTAGTCGTTACATCGCACATAGATTTCAACATTTCTCTTCATCGCAAGGAATCATCGTTCTCGTAACTTCAATCATAATCAAGCTTCTTCGTCACTCCACTGCATCAATCGAAGCCTGCGTTTTCATCATATTCATCAAATGGAATTGGGGGTGAACTCATCGTCAATATCGCGATATCATCTTCACCGTACCTTCATCAAAATCATCAATCATCAAGTTCGTCATCAATAAAAATAAATCAGATTCACGACGGAGAAGGGATGAAGAGTTCGAGAAACGACGAAACTGAATCTTACCTCGATTTCGTTATCTTCGATTGATAGGTATTTCTCTTAATTATATCTTAGGTATGATTGTTGTTACGCTTCGAGTGTTGTTTTTATCGCTTCTGCTTGTTTTGATTTATCGATTTGGTTGAGTTTTGTGAAAGTGATTCTGGATTTGGAATGAGAAGAGATTTTGAGTTAGGTTTATGAAGTATGTTTGGCGGTCATGATGTTTTTCTGGAGGTAGGAACGGTGGAGTTGAAAGAGAAAAAGGTGGAGGCGAAGCTCCGGCGGCATTTTAGGTCAAAGAAGAAGAAGAAGAAGAAGAAGGAACGACGCAGTGTGGGAGAGGAGAGAGACGTCTTTGTTGTTTTTTTAGTCTTTAGTTTTATTTTTTGTAAGTTTTTGAAGAGGTTAATTTGATAAGATTTTATTAAGAGATTCTGATAAGGATAGAGATAAGATCATGACCATCTTTTGTGATTCTCGTCCATACCGGAGGTGACACTTGTCACGATCCGGTAGGACCTGCTTCTTTTGTTTCCATGCGTGCTAATGTACCATAACCACCGTGAGCCTTCATTTTCCAACCACTTGATGATCATACTATGAGAAGTCCTCAGATCAACGTCCATGATCCAGTCAACAGTTTTGACCGCATGACCACCGTACTCACTCAGCAGTTGTCACGCGTTGGGCCCTCTCATCTTGCTGTTTGCACCCCCCTTCGCGGCCCACTTAGTGTTTTTAACTATTTCTTTTTACTGGTTGCACCCTCCCTCACCTTTCTTGTTTTTTTATTTCTTTTTTACATATAGTTTAGTTTAATTCATTTAAAATACTAAAACATTTTAGAAAATTCCATAAAAAATATTTTTAGTTTCATAACTCATTTTAGAAATTTTTCATACTTTTATTTTCTGATTTTTATTAATTTCTCATTTTATTTCGAAATTTCTTTTATTTTTATTTTCATTTAATTTCCATAAATAACGCGTTAACTTGTAAAATTTGTTTCTTCCACCTCAAACATTATTTTAACTCCGTTCTTTTTGCATCATGTCATAGACTCAGAAAAGTACATAAAAATATTTTTGTCTTATTTTTAAATCCCTTTTATCCATAGTTTTGTAAGTCGTATTTGTGAAATTTCGTTAATTGTTCCTAAGCGGCTTTGTGTGATTATTTGGTAGAGTTTCATTGTGAATTTTTTAGAGATATTTTGACACATTATTTGTTGCTAGTTTTTGACTTTAGAGATTTAATTTCATAATTTTCTCATGTCCTTTGGTATTTGTTTGGTGTCTTGTCTCGTAGGTAGTGTTTCTTGCCTCTTTCTTCCCTCTTTCTAACATAGTTTTAGGAAGGCATTTATGCCATCCTATTAGGTTTGCTTGGTCTTTGTTTTAGGTCACCTATAGGGTTTAGGTACTGACTTTTTGATTAGCTTGACTTGTGATCTTCATAATTGGTGTGCGTATTGTTTGAATATTCTTATTTTCATGTTATGCTTATGCGGTTCAGTAACCTTTGTTTTGTAGGGGCTCATGGTAAGTGAAGTGTGGATGATATCCATATTTCAAGTCTTCATCTCATCCTTTATTTTTTCTTTCTCATTTGTCTTTGTGATGTACCTTATGCCATATCGTGATTAACTTCATTACTTCCCTTTTAGAAACAACTTAACTTCTTTAGAGAAGTAAGTTGTCTTCTAGCGTTTTCCGCTCCTTTCTTCTTCTTTATTTTCTTTCATTCTTCTTCATTAGGATAGATTTCAAACCACATAACCTAGGACTCACATGCATGATAACATTAGGATTAGTCTTCTCCATTAGATTTTTCCTTTGAGATCCTTTTGGTGCTCTCTTTTTTCATCTTCAAACTTAACTTCAACTCACTTTAATAAATGTCAAGTCATCTCATGTGACACGAGACTTTGCTATGAGATACTTGCATGCGTTCCGTTTTGGGGTGAGGTGTAGGATATCCCTCGTGGTGGATAGGTCTTAACCAAAAATCAAAAAACACACTTAATAAATGCCAGTAGGTCAGTGTGTCTGAGCCTTCACTTGTGGGATTAGATTTGGGGATTTCCTCAATAGCTAGGTGTGCCTCTTGCGCATTCCATTTCGGGATGATGTAAGAAGTACACATCCTGTTAAGTAAGACTTAGGTACACTTACCTATGCAAACTTCAAAGCAGAAAACTCATAAAAAACACTGGACAAACAATAAGCGTCTATCCTTCGGGACTTCTTTTCTCATCCCACTCACTCCTTACGTGCGAACTTGCTCCTACTTGTCACTTTGCAAGACGGTAACGCACTCGTCGTCCGAGCCTGCAACACCAGAGCATTGACATAGGCAGTTCGAGCCTTAATTCATAAGCAATATTTTCCACCCCTAGTTAGGGGAACAACGACGACTCTAATTCTCATTGTCCAGATGAGGTACGTAGGCAGCGGGGTAGGGCCCATTCGAGCACACTCTTTTATTTTCCCTACATTTTCCCCCCTTTATTTTATTTTTATCCAGTTCATTTCTTTTTCTTTTGCAGCAGTTTTCATTTCTTCACCCTTTGAAACAGTTCATTTGCAAGTGTGGATCCCATCGGGAACGGCGAACTATCTGGGGTGCTAATACCTTCCCAGGTTGTAACCGACTCCTGAACTCAGTCTCTTTGGTTCGCAGGACCCATGTCCTTCCTTCTGGTTTGTGCAACATTACCATTCCCGTTCCTTCGGGATAAAAATGCCTGGCTGGCGACTCTACCTCTTTCTGCGCCACTTTCGCGTTTGTATCAAGATTGAAATCTAGGGAGTGACAGCTGGAGACTATGCTGGGGACTCTAATCAGAGTATCTCTGGTTCCCGTGAGAGCCTCTCCTAGCGCTTGCGTGTTTCTGTTTCGTTGGGTGT
Source organism: Lathyrus aphaca (assembly GCA_963966055.1). Classification (NCBI taxonomy): domain Eukaryota; kingdom Viridiplantae; phylum Streptophyta; class Magnoliopsida; order Fabales; family Fabaceae; genus Lathyrus; species Lathyrus aphaca. Next base: position 273,246,382 of record OZ014522.1, read on the forward strand.
TGATTGTTTGCTGTTGTGTGTTTTATTTACTGTTATTTTATTTACGGTTTATTTACAGTTTTATTTACAGTTTTCAGTATTTATTTTCATGCATCATATATTATACTGGACTGTCTGGACTGGTTTTCTGTTTGGTGGGACTCAGATGATACTTTTACTGAGAGATGAGCCAAATACCCGGCTCGAGTGCACCCTATGATTAGCGTGGACGCGTTGTACTCGCATGTGGCATGATGAGTGGCGATGTGTTTCACACCCAGACTGCGACCGTCTTGGAAATATCTTGTGTGGGGATTTCCTCCACTTCGGGATAGGACCATGATAGTTATGTGCATCTGGGGACCGATCATTGAGAACCTTTGTGGAAATAACCCTCTCCAATGGTGACAGTGGCAGACCACATTTTGTGGCAAACCCATTCGCACCCGAGGGTCCACTGGGAACTCGCATAGGATGGCCTGGTTCTCTTTTAGGAACTCAGTCAAAGCATCTGGTCGTATGACAATAGTACTTTATCCTATGGGCTGAATGTACTATTGTTTCTCGATTTCAGTGCTCAAAGTTGGGGACTTATAAGGGATGCTTGTTTTTCCCGGACTCAACTGAGGCCTCCCTGAGTAGTATATAATGCCAAACCGATTCCCTGATTTGGTCATGAGCCATTTATCGGAGATGGTGAACGTATTATTACTATTCGGCTTTGAGAGTCCGTGATGTTTGACCGGGAGCACACCCGTGAGATTGGGACGGGTTTATAGGTTTGCAGGAACCCTTGACCTCATCATACCTTCGTTACCAGTGCAGTCTTATGTTCTGATACGATTACTTTGATCCCGAAGTTCTTGAGTTTATCTGGTTCTTGATCGGGTTTATCTGAGATTATCTGAGTGCTTATGGGTTATTTTTCAGAGGATTCGAGTTTCTGATCACTTGGCTCTGACATCCAGTATCCAGACAATTCCGGATTGATCATGTGTCCTTGCATTTGCATTGCATCATTCCATCATTAATCATGTTTTGTTTTCATTCACAGGTTCATATCATTGTTTTCGGTTCCGGTATCCTGTTCAGCGATGGAAGATTCTCGCAAGCAGAACATTCATTTTAAGTTTTTCGACACTAAGGTTGGCCTGTTAAAGAAGATGGTAAGTTTTTCGACACATGTTTCATCACCATTTGTGGGAGTTACCTCAGTGTACCTCTATTGGGAGTGACTGGGGGAATCAATTACAACCCGATCTTGTTGAGGAGACAATTGGGGTATGCTTTGAGAGAGGTCCCAGAAGAGTTGAAATTGGCCCCTACATTATATTTCCCAGTGAAGGACAATATGCCTTTGGTGAGAAAAGATGCTGGAGCTTGGAAGGGCATCAAAGGAGAAGAAGTGGCTAGCTTTGGAGAGTGTAACAATCAAACTTTTCCGGAGTACGAGGATTGGCTGAAGGGTAGAGCCAGGATGGTATTGCTGCCATTTTCCCCTCCAGTTCCTCCGGTGACTGAGTCTAATGCCTCTATTCCCTTAGAAGAATACAAGAAGGTGGAAGCTCAACTGCAAGAGATGACTAGCCGGTATCATCAGATGGCTCATTCCAAGACATCTTTAGAAGAGAAGCTGCGGAAGATGCAGGTAGCTAAGGAGGCTAAGGAGAAAGAGTTTGCGGAAAGGGAAGCGTACTTTCAAAGGAGAAGTCTAATGGATGTTAAGAGAGAGGAAGAATTCAGGAAGACCCGGAAGACCCTTAGAGAAGCCAAACAATCTCTTGCTTGGTCGCAAGATCAGAGGAAATAAGATCAAAAGAAATACAAAGAAAAGGAAGAGTTCTATGAATCACAGTTAGCTGCCAAGAAGGAAGAGTGGGAACAAGCCCACAAGATCCGAAGAGAGAAGACTCAACAGTTAGTGAAGAGACAGCAAGCCTTAGAAGAAGCACTTAAGGAGATTGAAGATCTCAAATTGATGGCTGGAATCAAGAAGGTTAGGTCTGAGCTGGGGCTTAGTGAGGAAGGATCAGAGTCTTCAAGCAGCAGTCTTGCTTTCTAATTTGTTTTATCTGTATTCGGATTACCTTCAGACATGTTGTAGGAATCTTGGTTGTATGTTTTTTCTTTTGGAAGACTTGTATCCTACGGGGAATTCTGTTAATTTTGCCTTGTGGGCTTATTTATGTTATGCAGTTTTTATTCAGTTCTCTATTTCATGTACATGCTGGCACGTGGGCCGTTACAGTTATCTGAATTTGATTTCTATGCAAAGGTCTTCTTAAGGTTGGAGGGTCAACAACCATCTGGATTTCTTTGCTAAATGCCGGAACCGGGGCATGAATGACCTTGAGATTGAATGCATAAACAATTGCAATGCATACATATCACCATTCTTTTGGTTTTGCAGGTATAACCACAAGTTCCTAATGTCTTTTCTATTTCCGGCACTTTTGTTGAAACAAGATTTCAAGGACAGGTTATTATCTTAATCAGATCTCTTGACAAAATGGCCAACTTGAGTCAGGATTCCCAGAACAAGAATTTTGAACAACTCCGAGCGGAGGTAGCTGAGATGAAGGCTCAGATGGGGCAATTCAAGGTAGAGGTACGAGCTTTGTCACGGGGCCAGAGATTCTTGAAGGAAGAGTTTGACATGATGAAAACTCAAATGAAGCTGCTGACAGGGATCATGAATGCCTTTCTGGAGAAAGAAAATGGTCAGGCGTCCGTTTCTCCACCGGAAGGTCTTATTTCTCCCATCTCCTTGGGATTTCCACTTAACCAAAAGTTGTCAGGTGGACTCTCTCCACAGTTTGAGCTTCCTCACCAGCAGTCACCACTTGGTCGTCCAAAAGAGCCCAGAGAAGATATTAATTACTCCTTGCCTAATTCAAATGAGATGAATGATTGTCGCTCCCACCAAAATGACACAGGGCCAAGAGGGGTACAGACGCGAACGGTCGGCGAAAAGGAGAATGAATGAATAGAGTCGCCAGCTAGGCATTTTTATCCCGAAGGAAAGGTAATGTTGCATAAACCTAAGAAAGGATGGATAAGACGGTTGCGAACCAAAGAGACTGGGAAAGGGGGTTGGTTACAACCTGGGAAGGTATTAGCACCCAGATTATCCGTCGTACTCGACGGGATCCACGTTTGAAAGATTTGTGTTTGAAGGGGTAGTGTCAGTGCTATTCTGTGTGTAAAAGCTGGAAATGAATGCAAGTGTCAGTGCAAAAGATAAGCTCAAGACTGTTTGAAGGGGTAGTGTGAAGTGGATAAGAGAAGTCTCAGTGCTGGAAACGAGTGCAAAGCTCAAGACTATGAGGCTTAAAGAATAATGCTGGAAGAGGGGGAATATACAGAGACTTTTGTTCGATAACTGTTAAGTTATGCCTACGTATCCTCTCGTGCAATGAGGAAGTCAGAACACCGTAGTTCTACTCAAAGAGACTAAAAGGATAAATTGACCTGTGAACTGCTTACTTGTCTATGCTCAAGTTTATGACCTGTCTGGCTCAGGTGCAAACTGTCTTGCATTAGACGGAAGAAGCGAGTCCTCGTTTGTGAGTGAATGAGGTGAGAAAAGAATCCCGGATGAGGCGATTATTGTTTGTTTTTGTGTTTTCAATCTTTTATTGCTTTTGAAAGTTTGTTATAAGAAAATGAGATTAAGCCTAAACCAAGGGTTAGTAAACTCATCACATCTTCCCTCTGATTAGGGGTAATAAGAATACCTTAAGTATGAATTAAGCACCTCACACTTAATCATCATGATGTAGGATTAAGATCATTAACCTACTCGTGATTATTTAGATGTTTTTGGAGTGGTTGTTTAGCGTTAAGTAATGAGTTTAAGCCATAATCAAGGATTTAATGGACCCATTACACCATCCTAATAGAAGGATAATAGATGAGAACATTTAAGCTGAGGAAGGCTCCTCAACTTAATCCATGATTAGGGATTAACCTCATGACAAAACAAAGCCTTTATTAAAGTGAATTTTAGTTAATGGTAAGATTAAGAAGTGAATTTTATGATTTGTAAGACAACTTGAGGGGGACTTGTCCATTAACACTAGGGTTAGTCCTTCTTAACCAGTTAAGGAAGAATTAGAACCCTAATGCAAGGCCCAAGTTACAAGCTTGATGTCTTAGTGATTATTAGATGGATTGATTAAAGGATTTAAACACATTAAGGGTTTAACACTTAGGATTAAAGTGATACACTCCATCCTAATAGAAGGATACATGCATAAGCTTAATCACACAGCTTTAAAACCTTTAGGGTTTAGTCCTGGATTATGAGGTGAGAAGAGAAGACTCAAAGATGACACAAAGGCAAAACTAAATGGGGGACTAATCAAACCCTAATTGTTATCATGCTTGGTTGTTCCTAGGGTTAATGAGGCTTGCAAGCAGATCTTCAGAGAAACCGCCATGGAAGAAGCAGATGAAAAGAGAAAGAAGCAGAGAGAATCAAGACAACTTGCTTCACTTAAGAAGACAAGTTGCCTGAAGAAAGAAAGTGGGAAAGAGCATGAATGATCAAGCTCACTCTAATACACAATATAAAATGCAGCAATGATGCATAGGAGAGATGAAAAGAGATTGTGAGAAGTGAAGGCAAATTCACTTCCCAAAACAACTTACCACCTGAAAAGTTAGCAAAAGAAATGCAATGCAATGCAAATAAGATGAAATGTCATGATGCAAACCAAAGTCAGAAGCTTAAACATGATTTTAATGATGCTAAGAGATGATGCAAACACATGTCAAGAGTCGTGGATGATCATACAAGGATGAGGATGCAAATGAAACATGCTTTGAACCATGGAAGTTCATGAAAGTTTATGAAATGGAATGGACATATAATATGGCAAATGAAAGATGCAATGATCAAACATGATTCTAATATGTCCTAAGATGTATTACATGTCATATGGATTCACAAAATATCATGGCAAGCTCTTGAATGCAAGCAAATGAAAAATGGATGCAAAGGAAGGCAAGAATTAGGGTTTATGAACAACATGCAACACAAAATTCAAAACCAGAAGCAAATGACATGATAAAAAATTGAAAATGGGATCAAAGGAACCTTAACCCTACACAAGTTCACTGCCCAAAGGAGGAGACCTAAATCTAAACCTAATGGAAGTTATGATTTTTCTAAGTCAACTAGGGTTTCAAGGCACCTCAAAAGGAAAAAATGTACATTAAATTGAAAATGAAGGATAAATTCAAATCAATTTTACCCTAGAAACTACATGCTATGAAGGATGCAATGCAAAAAGAGCCATTACCAAACTCTTCATGGTTAGGCAGAATGAATTTTTTCAAGTTAGGATCAAAATATTGCCTTTAAACAACTTTAATTCCAATGAAAATTGTCAAAATAGGTCAAGAACCAAAAAGAAATTTGTTTTGAGAGTTTGATAATGTTTCTAAATGTTTTGGGCTGATTCATGATTTTTTTTGTGATTTTTGGAAACCTAAATGCTATTTTAATTAATTAATCTTCATTAATCAATTAAAATAAACATTTAAATATTTTTAAAATAGTTTAAAAATGCAAAAAATAAAATAAAAATTGTTTTCTGGTTAAGAAAAATATTTGAAACAAAAATGCAAAAGGAAAATATTTTTGGAATTTTCTAACTATTTTTAATAAATGATGCAAAATAAAATAGAAAATATGAAATAAAAATATGAATTAATGAAAAGTAAGCGTATCTGATGGCCCAAATTCAAAAGGAAATGGAGGGAATTGACTCGCGCCTTATCCAAGGGCTGAGGTTCAAACTGGCAAATTCAAAAAACTTAAACTTAATTAATTATCCTAATGACTGTATTATGGCTTAATCAAGCAATCTAGACCGTTGGTACGCGCGCGAGAAACCAAATCAATGGCCCACATTCAAACTTTGCCCTAATCACAATTAACCCTAACCCCCCTTCTGATGACCGGAACAGTGGTTCCGGTCATCTTCTCCGATCAACCAAAAATCAAACTCACTCCCTAGGCTGTTTCAAGTGCTCTAACTCTCCAGATTTCATCCTCTACCCACCCTAAACATGAATCAATCACAAAATCACATTTACAATGCATCAACAACAAGATTCGAGCAAAATCAAGAAAACTGCAAAAATTTCAGAACGTGCATACACACTCATTTCTCAACCATTTTCAGTGATTCAAAGCTTAACATGATCAGTGGAACAAACTCTATCATCCTATAACAAGAAATTGCATTTCTGGAAAAAATGTTCTTGATGATACCTGAACTGGAGCTTTGAACTTTGGAGCTTTCTGGCTGTTTCTTTGGCCCAAGATTCCTTTAATGAACCTCCTGAGAAGTTTGCAATGCTTGTTTGGAATTTCGTATGGCTGGTTTATGAGATTGATGACGTTCTGTCCAAAGGGAGTGGAAAATCGTATTTCTGTTTGGGGTGGTTTCAGGATCAAATGATGGTTGAGAAATGATCAGAGGATCATGGTGAGTAATTTTGTGAAGTATATTTTGAGGTTTGAGGCTTGTGTATTGAGATTCGAAGAAAAATGCATAAAGAGGGATTTTTGAGAATGTTGTGCTATGAGAGGTTTCAGCTTCCAAGATTGTGTGAAATGTGATCCATGAGGCATGTATGTGAAGTTGTGATTGGTCAGAGAGTTGTTGCTGGCCTAGTTTGATTGGTATGGTTCAACTTGCATAAAGTCAACTTTTGTGTAAGAGGAGGTATGGGCTGGTTCAGTCATGGTACAAGGGCATGGCTTGGATCAGCATGCTTCAAGGAGGTCCATGGAAGTCACTTTTGGCAGCTGGCACAAGTGGATGAGAAGCTTTGATCCATTTTGCAATTTTGAGGAGGTTTGGCCCCTTTTGAAATTTATGAAGTTCATGGCATGAAACTTGAGAAATTCTTGTGCAATTCTGAGTTTTAGGTCATGACTTATGTTTGTATAATGCTTAGAGGTCACATTGAAGTCACATTTTGCCTTGGTATGAGGTTTTTGCAATTTTTCCTTTTTGTGCAAAAGTGAAAATTCAATGATTTTATCCAACTTTGACAAGCCATAACTTTTGATCCAAAATGAATTAGAATGAGTTCTTGTACTTTTTGAAAATGGGAGGATCCATTCTACAACTTTCATGACCAAAGTTTTCTCATTTGAAGCATTTTTGAATCAAAAAGAAAAGGTTGAAAAACTTTCCCAAAATGGCAAGTTTTCATTACAAGTCACTTTCCCAAAAAGGCAACTTTGCAAATGACTTGAAATTTTTCCAATTTTGTGAACTTCTAACACCTTCTATGATCAAATAAAGATCATACACATTCAAAATGATGGAGAACACCCTTTGGTTGGGTCACTGGGGGCCTCAGATGCCCTGATTTTGCACTGACTTGCTCAAGAAGTCACCTTTTGATCAGATGCCTTCCCCATGGAATTTCTTCATGAAAATTTATATGCATGATCCTTATAACATATAGAGAAAAATATAAACAAGAATGACCAAAAATTTTGGAGTTATGGCCTCTGAAACCAAAACCCTAATTCTAGGTCATCTGTGTAGTTAAACCTGGCTCTACTTCCATGCCTTTCTCAGTTCTTTTGATTCTTTGACTTATTTGATCTTGAGAGGATATAATATGACGATTGAGCATACATGGACCCCTTTGAAGTGATTGAAGACCTTTGGAGTGGCTCAAATGGCTCAGGGATGGCTCAGATCACAAACCCTAGATGCAGATGACTTTGAATCAATGCAGTGAATCAAAAATGTGATATGAGATGCTATGATTGAACTTATGCAAATGAAAAGAATCATAAGCCATGGTGTGAATGGGTGAGGGAAAATTTGGGGTGTTTACAGCTGCCCCTATTCAAGCATGAGTTAGCTGTGCAGGATGTAAGCAACGACTTAACAGGCAAACAAGATAACTTGTGGTTGAATACCAAAGACAGTCCAAAATTTGCACTCACAGAATGAAGAAGAAAAGGGATATAGATTGCAAAGGGGAAGTAAAGTATAATTATAAAGTGCGGGCGACGGAGGACGACCGTCGAGCAGAGGACGACTGCTGGGGATGGAGCAATGACGTGGAACGACCGACATGCTGGGGAAAATGCGGGCAATAAAGCAATGACGGGGACGGCCGACAAGCTGTGATATAAGAGATTATGATGGGGACGGCCATCAGGTAAAACTATAAGACTCTCTGGGGATTATAGGTAAATGATGAGGACGGCCATCAAGTTCAAGGTATGAATGTACGGTCATCGAAGGTGAAGGACGATCACCTAGCAGGGGACGGCTGCTTCGTTGGGGATAAGATGAGGGACGGTCATTTATTGGTGAAGGACGATCACCTGGCAAGGTACGGTTTCCAAAAGCATCACGACATAGGATGAATGTCGGATGAAAAGGTCGACGATGGGGACGGCCATCGGATAAGCATGATGAAGGACGATCATCAGGAGGTGAAGGACGATCACCTAGCAGGGTACGGATGCTCTCAGGGTTTATCATGACATAGGAAGAATGTCAGATAACAAGATCAACGATGGGGGACGGCCATCGGATGAAATGATGAGGGACGATCATCAAAAGGTGAAAGACGATCACCTAGCAGGAGACGGCTGTTGAAAATATCACGACATAGGACGAACATCGGATAGGAAGGGGTTCTAATGAATAGAGACTCCACTGGGGGGTGATGAAGGACGATCATCAAAAAGGTGAAGGACGATCACCTGGCAGGGTACGGCTGCCGGAAGGCATCATGACATAGGAAGAATGTCAAATGAAAGGAAATAGTTTAACAAGTTTTGTTGGGGACTCTTCTGGGGAAGGGTAGACACAGACGAGTGTCTAAAATTCAAGAAAATATAAGTGTTTTGACACGGTATATAGATTAAAGATGCGGACGAGCATCCTTAAGACTATGATATGGACGAGTATCAGTAGAAACAAACGCTTGATGCATGTTCAGAGATGATGATACGGACAAGTACCAACTGGTTAACAAAGAACACGGACGAGTGTCGAATCTGAGGGGATTTAAGTGGTATATACAAGATACGGACGAGTATCTGCATGAGTGAGACACAGACGAGTGTTTTAACTTGCTATGGAGAACACGACACGGACGAGTGTCGGAAAAAGTGTATTATAAACAAGTATTTGATTTACATAGTGTTCGGGTAACTATGTTGGGGAAGGTGACACGGACGGGTGTCAAGGATTTGTATATATGTGTATCTGCGTTAGTGAGTGCAAAGGGGACGCTTTGGCTTTCTACTGGGGATATGACACGGACGGGTGTCAAGAAGTATCTGTACTGTATAAGCATCTGTTTTCTCGGGCAATTTACTGGGGAATGATGACACGGACGAGTGCCAAGAGGAGCATGTATCTGTATTTGTGAGTGTGCAAGTAAATGCTTTGGCTCCCTGATGGGGAACTGTGAAATATTCTGTATTCTGTTGATGGATTGTCAGTATTTACAAGTGTTTGATTTACACATGGCTTATGTTTATGCAATATGTTTGATTTTTTGCCGTAATGCTTCGTATTAGACGGAACGCTACGCTCTGGGGGAAAATATGATGCGAATGCTATGATTATGCAAAGATAACGATCTGGGATTCGGATCCCGTTGCTGAGGAGATCTCTGGCTGATCTGCTTGAAGTGGATATCCCAGCTGGGATGAGATCATTGGTAAATCTGACATATATGACTCTGCATGGGGAAGTAGGTCATTGATAAACCTGTCTTGGTAATGAGGGACCCAGCTGGGGTTTGTAGAAGCTTTCTTTACTCTGTTGTGAGATCTTCAGACGTTGCTCTTCTGGATAGAGGCTGAAACTCTGTGGGGAAATGGTTCCCTGTCTAGCACTTGGTTGGGGATGAGAAAAGATCACTGAAAGATCTTCCTAAAGATTTCTGTGGGGGCCCTGCTGAGGATGATACTTGACAACTCAGCTGAGGATATGAACATCTTCCGGTGCCGCCCCTTTGAAGGAAATGTTGGCGAAGTGATGCCTGGCAACCTTGACGGGGAGAAAGCATCTCTGGTGCCGCTTGGAAGGTGTGCTGAGGAAATAATGATTTGGCAGCCCACTGGGGAGAAGCTTTCATGCCCCATGTTGTGCTTTGGATACCTGAAATCCTGTAAAGACAGAGAAACACACAAGTACCCCGAGGTATCCCTTACTGGATTCCGTCATAGGAGTTTAGACACTCCCAGGAGTAAATACATTTCCTGTAAGCACGTATTTTTAGAAGGGACGCATCTGTATTTATGCAATCAATATATTAATAACATCGGACATTTCGCAAATAAAATGGAAGAGACGAAACATGACTGAAAATCTGATTTTATTAATTCGCGCCCTGAATTGGCAAGATACAGTCAAAGAAACGGATCCCCTGAAATGAGGAAATCGTTACAAATTGAGAAACAAAAAGATGCTGGCAATGCTGGTGACGCTTCAAGGAGCTTCCCTTTGCTATGACCCGCATGACACTTGACATTCTTCTCGTCTTGCTTTCTGAAGAAAGCTGATTCTGACCGCAACTTTGACCCTTTCGGAGTTCACCTTGTTGTAAGTGATACAAATGAATTCAGAATGCAGTTGTTCGCTTATTCCCTTATTTTGCGTGAATCGCCCTTTCGGGTTTTCAATCCACCGGGATACCCATTTTTTCCTGAGTTGTCCGATGCGGCTTTTCAACTCAGCGGGTGTACATTTTTATTTATTTTCCCTTATTTTTGCCCGAGTCTTTTATTCTGCTTTTGACTCGCCGGGATGCCCTATTTTTTCCTGGACTTACATTCTGTTTTTATGTCCAGCGGGTCATTTTTATGCGAAGTATTTTTTAACTACATCTGAATTCACAGGGGACATGAAGTCTTCACCATCCATAGTACTGAGCATCAGTGCTCCACCAGAGAAAACTTTCTTTACTATGAACGGGCCATCGTAGTTTGGAGTCCACTTGCCCCTGTGGTCTGTATGAGGAGGAAGGAGTCTTTTCAGCAAAAGATCTCCTACTCGGTACTCTCGGAGCCTGACTTTCTGATCGAATTCTTTCTTCATTCTTTTCTGATACAGTTTCCCATGGCAGATTGCAGCCAATCTCTTTTCTTCAATCAGACTCAGTTGTTCGTATCGGGATCGGACCCACTCTGCTTCATTCAACTTGACATCCATCAGTACCCTCAAGGAAGGTAATTCAACTTCAACAGGTAGGACTTCCTCCATACCATACACAAGCTGATACGGTGTTGCCCCAGTAGATGTTCTGATTGATGTTCGGTACCCATGTAAGGCAAACGGTAGCATTTCATGCCAGTCTTTGTAGGTAACCACCACCTTCTGCACAATCTTCTTGATATTCTTGTTAGCTGCCTCAACAGCGCCATTCATCTTTGGCCTGTAAGGAGAAGAATTGTGGTGTTGGATCTTGAAGTCCCGGCATAGTTCTGCCATCATTTTATTGTTTAAGTTGGAACCATTATCAGTAATGATTCGCTCGGGTACTCCATACCGACAAATGATGTCTCTTTTCAGAAATCGGGCTACCACCTGCCTGGTAACATTTGCATAAGAAGCTGCTTCGACCCACTTGGTAAAATAGTCTATGGCAACCAGGATGAATTTGTGGCCATTTGAAGCAGTCGGTTCGATCTTGCCAATCATATCAATGCCCCACATGGCAAAGGGCCAGGGTGAAGACATCACATTCAAAGGATTGGGAGGTACATGCACTTTATCCGTATAAATCTGGCATTTATGGCATTTTCTGGCATAAGCACAACAGTCGGCGTCCATTGTGATCCAGTAATAGCCTGATCTTAAAAACCTTTTAGCCATTGCATGCCCCCTGCATGGGTACCAAAAGATCCTTCGTGCACCTCATGCATTAACAAGTCTGATTCTACCTTATCAACACATCTGAGAAGTACCATATCAAAGTTTCTTTTGTACAAGGAACCGTCAGTGTTCAGGAAGAAGCTACCAGCTAGCCTTCTTAATGTCTTCTTATCATTGGAAGATGCCCCAGGTGGGTATGTCTGATCCTCCAAGAAGCACTTAATGTCGTGGAACCAAGGTTTGTCATATTTGACAACGTTTGCTGAGAACACGTATGCCGGTCTGTCGAGTTTGGATACTGAAATCCGAGGCACAAAGTTGGCAGCTTGAACTTTGATCATGGACGAAATGGTAGCCAGAGCATCCGCAAACTGATTCTCGTCCCGAGGGATATACTCAAGCTTGACCGTTGTGAAGAAAGTCAACAACCTCCTTGTATAATCCCGGTAAGGTATCAGATGATCTTGGTGCGTGTACCATTTGCCGTTGGTTTGATTAATTACCATAGCTGAATCTCCGAACACAGTCAAAGTCTTGATCCTGAGGTCAATGGCTTCCTCAAGACCCATAATACAAGCTTCGTATTCAGCTTCGTTGTTAGTGCAGTTAAAGGTGAGCTTTGCCGAGAAAGGCATGTGAAATCCTTTGGGTGTAATGAGTACTGCACCAACACCAGGACCATTCATGTTAACAGCCCCGTCAAACATCATAGTCCATTCTTCTTCTGGGTCGGGCCCTTCAGTGTGAACAGGCTCTTCATGATCTTTTTCCTTTATGAACATGATGTCTTCATCAGGGAAGTCAAATCTCATAGGCTGGTAATCATCAATGGGTTGCTCAGCAAGATAATCAGACAATAAACTGCCCTTGATGGCCTTTTGGGATGTGTACTGAATGTCATATTCCGTGAGGATCATTTGCCATCTTGCAACCCGTCCAGTAAGTGCTGGCTTCTCAAAAATGTACTTAACTGGGTCCATCTTTGATATCAATAAAGTAGTGTGGGTCAACATATATTGTCTTAGTCGGCGAGCAGCCCACGCTAAAGCACAGCAAGTTTTCTCGAGCAGTGAATAACGTTGTTCACAGTCGGTAACCGTTTTGCTTAGGTAGTATATTGCATACTCTTTTCGACCAGACTCGTCATGCTGGCCCAACACACACCCCATTGATTCTTCTAATACTGTTAAGTACATGATTAGAGGTCTTCCTTCAACTGGAGGCATAAGGATTGGAGGCTCTTGTAAATATTCCTTGATTTTGTCAAAAGCTCTCTGGCAGTCTTCATTCCACCTGACTGTTTGTTCTTTCCTTAACAATTTGAACAAAGGCTCACAAGTTGCTGTAAGGTGAGATATGAACCTTGAAATGTAGTTCAATCTACCTAGAAACCCCCGAACTTTTTTTTCTGACTTTGGTGCAGGCATTTCTTGAATGGCTTTAACTTTATCAGGGTCAACTTCAATCCCTTTTTCACTTACAATAAATCCCACCAGCTTACCAGATCGCACCCCGAATGTGCACTTGTTGGGGTTTAACTTCAGTTGGTACTTCCTCAGACGCTTGAATAACTTCAACAGATTTACCAGGTGGTCTTCTTCTGTGAGGGACTTGGCAATCATGTCATCCACATAACATTCAATTTCTTTGTGGATCATGTCATGGAATAATGTTACCATAGCCCTTTGATAAGTAGCACCAGCATTCTTCAGGCCGAATGGCATTACCTTATAACAGAATGTGCCCCAGGGTGTGATGAAGGTTGTCTTCTCCATGTCTTCAGGTGACATTTTGATCTGATTGTATCCCGAAAATCCATCCATGAAGGAGAACACCGAGAACTGAGTCGTATTATCAACCAATACATCAATGTGAGGTAAAGGGAAGTCATCTTTCGGGCTGGCTCTGTTCAGATCCCGGTAATCCACACACATCCTCACCTTGCCGTCCTTCTTAGGCACTGGTACAATGTTAGCAACCCACGGCGGATAGCTAGTTACAGCAAGGAAACCGGCGTCCCACTGTTTTTGTACCTCTTTTTTAATCTTCATTGCCATATCTGGGCGAGTTCGGCGCAGTTTCTGTTTTACCGGTGGGGAATCTTCTTTCAAAGGCAGCTTGTGCATGACAATGTCGGTGTCCAACCCTGGCATATCCTGATAAGACCAAGCAAAAACATCTACGTATTCCCGAAGCATATCAATCAGTTTCCCTTTTACTGAATCTTGTAGGCAGGCCCCAATCTTAACTTCTTTTACATCTTCTTCCGTACCAAGATTAACTGTTTCAATCTCCTCCTGATGAGGAGTGATAACCTTCTCCTCTTGTCTTAACAACCTGGCTAGCTCTTCAGGTAGCTCATAATCTTCTTCAACCCCTTCATCAGCTTGATTGATTGGATTGTCAAAGTCATACGACACCATAACAGTGTTGTTGTTGGTGCAGTCTGAAAGGCACTTTCTGCAATGGTTTAGATTGTTTATTTTAGTGATCAATTTTAATCTTATTTAGAAAAAGTGAAATGAAGTTATCATTTTGAAAAACATTGCCATTTTTATTTTTGTACAAAAAGAAAAAATGAAAAACAGTGAGCGGAAAAGGAGAAGACTCATTTGCAAAAGATGTCCGATATTCATTGATTAATCCATTTGCACAAAATTACAAGATGGCCCGATTACAAAATGAGTCTTGTCATCTTGGGCAAGATGCAAGACTTTGATGCATGCTTAAAAATACAGGAAATAATAATTACTCTGCAGGAGTAACCCTTATAATTTCCTGGGAAGACCAGTTAAGGACTTGGCTCCCCGGGACCCTTGGACGTATCCAGCTCTCCAGGTCAAGGTCGCTTTCCTCCTCGTCTTCCAAATTGTTCACAGAATCCGGGGTGAGCATTCCCCCGCTGACAAAATTGGGCTCTTTTGCAGCCCCTGATTGATCTTGTTGAGTTGGTTTGTAACCCAACCCAAATCTGTCTTCTTTCTTTTCCACGGGCAGCAGCTTGCCCCAGCCTTGGGCAGTACCCTCTTCAACAACCTTCCGGGCTTGCTGATAAGACGTTATGGAGGTTCCCAGTACAGCAGATGCTTCATTAATGTTCAGGGCCTCAAACCCTTGGCTCATAGTTTCATGGATCTCTCCATCCATTTCTATGTACTTGTATGTAGCCAGATGGCTAACAAAGATGTCTTCTTCCCCACAGATGGTGATGATCTGGCCTTCCCACTCGAATTTCAGCTTCTGGTGAAGGGTAGACGTAACAGCGCCAGCGGTGTGGATCCAGGGTCTACCCAACAAACAGCTGTAGGCCGGCTGAATGTCCATCACATAGAAGGTAATTTTAAAACTCTGCGGACCAATCATCACAGGCAGATCAATTTCCCCAAGCACTGATCTTTTAGAGCCATCAAATGCTCTCACCACCAAATTACTCGGACGCAGTGCCAAACCATCATACTCCAGCTTCACTAAGGCTTTCTTTGGTAGAACATTGAGTGATGACCCAGTGTCCACCAGTACATGAGATAGAACAGCACCCTTGCATTCCAAGGTGATATGTAAAGCCTTGTTGTGGTTACGCCCTTCTGTTGTTAAGTCAGCATTGGTAAAGCCCAACCCATGACTGGTGTTGACATTTGCCACCACGGTTTCTAGCTGATTAACGGTAATCTCCTCTGGCACATATGATGCGTGCAAGACTTTCAATAATGCATTCCTGTGAGCTTCAGAACACATCAACAGGGATAATATGGAGATTTTTGAGGGAGTTTGGTGAAGCTGATCCACCACCTTGTAATCACTTCTTTTTATGATTCTCATAAACTCGTCTACATCTTGTTCAAAAGATGTCTTCTGAGTTTCTTTGACAGTTGGCTCTTCAGGTACCAAACTCTTTCCTTTTGCTTTGGCAGCAGCTTCTGCTTCAACATTAGGTATTTGTACTTGGGAGGTAAAAAGGCGTCCGCTTCTGGTGAAGCCTCCGCCTCCCCCAACATTGTCAACTTGTGGAAAAGAGGTTGAAGAATCCAGAGTGATTCTCTCCCCGTTGCAGTAGAGATCAGAGCCGTAATGCCAAGGTATGGCATTATTGCTTTCATAAGGAACTGGTCCAGGCACCATGATGGTGACTGGACTGACTGCTGCAGAGGAGGGTATTGTAATAGTGTGCGGATCGTAGTAAATCGTGACTGGTGACCTGGCAGGAGGTGCCACTGTTTGTTGTTGAAAGTTGTTACTGGGAGGAACATTTGTTGGATCATAGTAGATGGTGACTGCCGAGACATCTTCATTAATTTCTGTTGGCGTTGTAGAAGGTTCTGCTGATAAAAAGGATGCTGATGTTGTAGAAGAAATGGTTGTTGAATCTTGACTCGTTGAAGTGATGGACGGAGCCATTGCTGACGATATTGATGAATCGGTTGGAATGATTGTTGCTGCTGTTGTAGAAGAATCAGGAATTGTTGTCAAAGGAATTGCTGGATTCGTAGGCGCCGTTGTTGAGATCTGAAGGATACCATCCTTGATTAGACCATCTATGCCGCTTCTCAAATTATCACACCCGTTGACTGCAATGTTGCAATACCCACAACCGAGCTCACACCCGGGGAACACCTGGCACTCTAGAAGCTGAGCTTTAATTTCGACCAGAGGTGTTCGAATTTGTGCAACACTGGTGATCAAGGTAGATGGTTTTTCTTCCTCGATGGCATTAATCTTCGGCCCACCATGATTAGGCATAGGATTTCTGTTGACATTCGGAGGAGGTGCGAAGTTGAGGGCTTTAGAATCCACCAGATCTTTCACTTTCATTTGTAAGGCCCTGCATTTTTCAGTATTGTGACCAAGTGCATTGGAGTGGAAAGCACACCTGGCGTTGACATCATAATTCTTTGGGAGATTGGAGGGATCTGGTGGTGCCAATGTCCTTAACTCAACCAAGTTAAGCTTCAGGAGTTGTGGCAATAAAGCAGCATAAGGCATAGGGATAGGGTCAATCGACCTGTTTGCCTGTGATGGTCTTTGCTGAAAGGGTCTTTGTTGTTGATTGTTATTGTTGTTGTTGTAGGTTCTCTGTGGCGGGTACTGAACTTGCTGTTGATAATGTGGTTGTTGTGGTTGTTGATATGCTGATTGCTGAGGAATCGGAGCTGGAATAGTGACAGCTTCTACTGATCTGTGAACATACTGAGGTTTGCCCCTGCTAGCATGAATGGCATTTGTCTCACCGGTCCTTCGAGGTCCCAAAAAAGGCTTCCTGGGATTACTAGATGAACTTGCACCATTATCAGAAATTTTGCCCATTTTTAATAGACTTTCAATCCTTTCACCGGCTATGACGACATCAGCAAAGCTGGTGGAAGAAAAGGAAGCCAGTCTATCAATATATGTTCCTTGCAAATTATTCATGAACATGTCGGCCATTTCTCTTTCCGACATGGGTGGCTGGACAGCAACAGCAAGCTATCTCCACCTTTGGGCATATTCTCAAAAGCTTTCTCTGGAAGATTGAGACATTCCCATCAGAAGGGTCCTGTTAGGAGCCATGTCCAGGTTATATTGATATTGTCTGATGAAGGCTTCAGCTAAGTCCTTCCAGCACCTGATAGTAGCTCTGGTCAAGTGTGAATACCACTCTCTTGAAGCCCCAGTCAAATTGTCTTCAAAGTAGAACATTGTCGCTCCCGACAAATGACACTGGTTCAGATGAAGGTACAGACGCGAACGATCGGCGAAGGGAACAGTGAGAACACACAGCCGTGAACTCACTGGAGATGAATAGAGTCGCCAGCTAGGCATTTTTATCCCGGAGGAAAGGCAATGCTGCATAGACCTAGAAAGATATGGATAAGACGGTTTGCGAACCAGAGAGACTGAGAAAGGGGGTTGGTTACAACCTGGGAAGGTATTAGCACCCAGATTGTCCGTCGTACTCGACGGGATCCACGCTTAAAAGATTTGTGTTTTAAAGGGGTAGTGTCTGTGCAATCTGTGTATATAATAGCTGGAAAGAGATGTACAGGTGTCAGTGTAAAAGAAGTGAAGTGTGGCATGTATAAATGATGTGTCAGTGTAAGAATGAGAATGAATTGCTCAAGATTATGAGGCTTAAAGAAATGAGCTGGAAGGAGGGGGAATATACAGAGACTTTTGTTCGATAACTGTTAAGTTATGCCTACGTATCCTCTCGTGCAATGAGGAAGTCAGAACACCGTAGTTCGACCCAAAGAGACTGAAAGATGAATTGACTTGTGAACTGCTTACTTGCCTATGCTCAAGTGTATGATCTGTCTGGCACAGATGCAAACTGTCTTGCATTAGACGGAAGAAGCAAGTTCTCGATTGTGAGTGAATGAGATGAGAAGAGAATCCCGGAGGAGACGGTTATTGTTTGTTTTTGCATTTTCAGTCTTTTATTGCTTTTTGAGGTTTGTCATAAGTCAACGAGCTTAGGCCTAAACCAATGGATTTAGTAAACTCATCACATCTTCCCTCTGATTAGGGGTAATGAGAGTACCTTAAGTGTGAAGTCAGATTCTCACACTTAATCACCTTTGGTGTAGGATTAAGATCATTAACCTACTTGTGATTATTTAGATGTTTTTGTGATTTTGTTTAGTGTTGAGTAATGAGGTTAAGCCATAATCATGGATTAAACAGACCCATTACACCATCCTAAAAGAAGGATGATAGATGAGAATGTTTAAGTTGAGAAAAACTCCTCAACTTAACCCATGATTAGGGATTAAACCCATGACAAAACAAGCCTTTATTAAGTGGATTTTATTTAGATTAATGGTATGATGATGAAGTGATTTTTATGATTTGTAAGACAACTTGAGGGGGACTTGTCCATTAACACTAGGGTTAGTCCTTCTTAACCACTTAAGGAAGAATTAGAACCCTAATGCAAGGCCCAAGTTACAAGTGTGATGTCTTGATGATTATTAGATGAATTGATTAAGAGATTTAAACACCTTGAGGGTTTAATACTTAGGATTAAAGTTATACACTCCATCCTAAGAGAAGGATGCAGGCATAAGCTTAATCACAAAGTCTTAAAGCCTTTAGGGTTTAGTCCCTGATTATGAGGTGAGAAGAGAAGACTCAAAGAGAGACACAAAGGTGAAAACTATGAGGGGAGACTAATCAAAACCCTAATTCATTGTCATGCTTGGATGATCCTAAGGTTTGTGAGGTTTCCAAGAACAATCTTCAGAGGAGCCACCAGGAAGCAGATGAACAGGATCAAGAGAAGCAAAGTGACTTGCTTCATTCAAGAAGTCAAGTCACTTGAAGAAAGAAAGTGGGAAGAACAAGAATGAGCAAGCTCAATCTCAAACACAAATAGAAATGCAGCAATGGATGCAAGAGAGATGAAAAGAAAAGTTATGAGAAGTGAAGGCAAATTCACTTCTCAAGTTTACTTACCACCTGAAATGTTAGAAAGAAATGCAATGCAATGCAAGATGAGATGAAATGATATGATGCTAGACCAAACCAGAAGCATGCACATGATGTTAATGATGTTATGAGGTGCTGCAAACATGAGGCAAGACAATGGGGATGTTCATACAATATCATGAATGCAAATGATGCAAGTTAAGGAGCATGAACAAACATGAAATGTTATGAAGCATACAAGACAAATGACATGGCAAATATGTAATGCAATGGTCAAACATGCTTTCTATATGTCTTAAGATGTCAAATGGATCATAAACATGTACAAAATGCAAAGAAAAGTCATGTTATGCAAGAGAATGCAAGAAGGATGCAAGAGAAAGCCCAAAATTAGGGTTTATGGATCAAACATCAAACACAAACCAAAGACAGAAGTAAAACCCTAAGATAAAAATGGAAAATGACACTCAAATAAACCCTAATCCTATGCTAAACCAAGGTTCAAAGGGGAGCTCTCAACTCTCAACCAAACTCAAGATATGATTTTTACAAGTTATTAGGGTTTTTTAGGGTTCCTAACAAAACAAATGCCAAACAAATAGGAAATGGGGAAACAAATCATGGCCATTTTGTCCTTGAAAATACATGCCAAACACAACACAATGCAAGAAGAATCAATGTCTCAACCTTCTCCAATAGGCAGAAATGAATTTTCAAACTTGTGATCAAAATAATGCATAAAAAATGATTTAATTCAATGAAAAATTCTTAAAATGCATCAAGATCAAAAAAGAAATTTGGTTTGAAGGTTGGACAATGTTTCTAAATGTCTTAGAACATTTCATGAATTTTTTTGTAATTTTTAAATACCTAAAAGTATTTTTAATTAATTAATTCTCATTAATCAATTAAAAATAATCTTTTAAATATTTAAAAATACTTTTTTAATGATAAAAATAAAATAAAAAATGTTTTTGTGTCATAAAAATTAATAAAACTTTAAAGAAAAAGTTTCATAATTTTTAGGGATTTTTTGCTATTTTAAATTAATTATGCAATTTAAATGAAAGAAAAATGAATAAAAATCAAATAAAAAGAAAAGTCAGAGGGATGGAGGGCCAAGATGCGCCCAGGATTTGAAAGTGTTGACTGGCGCGTGATCCTGTGGTTGGGATTGACTCTGAGATAATTAGTTTAATTATGAATTAATTAACTAAATGAAAAAGATTAGGGCTAATCAAACGCATCTGGGCCATCCAAAAGAAAGGGAAGTCAGCAAGTCAACGCTCATCAATGGCTCAAATTCAAACTAGCATTAATTACGCAATTAGGGCACAAATTACTTTCAGGTGGCCGGAGAAGACTTCCGGTCGTCTTCTCCGGCCAGCTCTCACCTGAAAACTACCCAAATCCCTCAAAACGCATCAAAAATGAAAAACAAAAACTGGGGAATGATCCTCACATCCTCACGAATCAAACCCCCATCCTAAAACACATTTATATTTCCTAAATGAGCTGAATCGAAGAAAAAGAAAACTAGGTCACGCAAGCTTCAGACACAAATTAAATGCTCATTTCGAAACCATTTTCAAAACCAATGGTACCAGAATGATCAGCAAGACATGAAGAACAAGTTTGTAACAAGAAAAATGATTTCTGGAAAAATTATTTTCGAGCTACCTGAGATTTGGAGCTTTCAACTTGAGGACTTTCTGGCCACCTCTCTTTGTGCAAACCACTCCACTTGATCCCCCAAAGATGTTTGAGTGCTCAAAATGAGTTTGTGCTGGCTGGATAATGAGTTTCGAAAGCTTCTGCTCAAGCTTGATCAGAAATGGCAATGGAGGTTCTGGCTCTTTCAGGTCATTGTGAATGATGGTTTGAGGTCCAAATGATGTATGGAGAAGCTTTGCAAGGTTTGTTTGGCTGTTTGTGAGCTAGGATGGAAGATTCGAATGGAACTGCAAACTGAAGTGAGAAATGGCAGTGGGATCTCTTGGCTGTTTCAGGCTTGTGTTCTTGGTGTTTTGTGATCTATGAGGCAGGGTGAGTTGATTGGTGAAGTTGGCTTGAATGTTTTGTGGCTGTGGAGAGGAATTCGAAGCTTATGCAAAATGGAAGGTTTTTGTGAATGTGGTGAATCTCCAATGTTTCAGCCTTGCCTTGTGTTATGTTTAGCTTGCAAACTGTCCACATAATTCTCTCTCATTGGTCAGTTGACAAGACATGCCCTTTATTGATTGGTAAGGCAACTTTTGCAAAAAGTCAAATAATGTGTAAGAGAAGCATGGCTCATGATCTAGGCAAGTACATGGGCATGGGCTGGCGCAGCAAGGTGAGGGAGAGGTCTAGCAAAGCTCAGCAGCCAATGCATCAAGTTGGTGAAGTGATCATGATGGTTTTTGCAAGTTGTTGCTTTATGGAATTCTATGAGAAAATGCCTTGTTACACAAACCAAACCATGGGCAAACTTGATCCAATTCTGATTTTATGACTTAGAGAAATGTTTGTGTACTGGTTTGAGAGGAATTAGAAGTCACATAATGCATTTGTCCAAGATTTTGCAAAGTTCTCACTTAGGGCATGCCTTGAAAATCAATGATTTTAGCCAACTTTGCATTGCCATAACTTTTGACCCAAGAAGAGTTTGGTCATGTTCTTGTACTTTTTGAAAAGGGAAAGATGAGATCTACAACTTTCATGACCAAAGTTTTTCCATTTGAAGCCTTTTTGAATCATGAATCAAGGCTTGAAAAATGGTCTAAAATGATGCATTCTTGAAAAGTCAACTATGCCCAAAAAGTCAACATTTGCAAAAACCCTAAATTCTTGATTTTATGAACTTCAACCTTCTTCCATGATCAAATAAAGATCATATACACTCAAAATGATGAAGATCACCCATTGGTTGGGTCATTGGGGGCCTCAGATGCCCTAATTTTGCACTGACTTGTCCAAAAAGTCAACTCTTGATCAGATGACTTCCCCATGGAATTTCTTCATGAAAATTGATATTCATACTCCCTATACCATATAGAGATCAATGGAAACAAGAATGACCAAAAAAATTGGAGTTATGGCCTCTGAAACCAAAACCCTAATTTTAGGTCAACTGTGCAGTTCAACCTGGCTCTGCATCCACTCAAACCCTAGTTCTTTGTGATTCCTCTGCAAATTTGACTTTGAGGAGATGGAATATGATATAAGAACACACATGGACCCCTTTGAGTTGATTGGTTGCCTTTGGAACGGCTCAAGATGCTTTGGGATTGCTCAGATCACAAACCCTAGGTGCAGATGCCTTGGAAGCAATGCAGTGAATAAAAAATGAGATGTGAGATGACATGATTGTACTTATGCATATGAGAATGATCACAAGCCATGGTGTGAATGGGTGAGGGCAAATTTGGGGTGTTTACAGCTGCCCCTATTCAAACATGAGTTAGCTGTGCAGGATGTAAGCGACGGCTTAACAGGCAAACAAGATAACTTGTGGTTGAATACCAAAGACAGTCCAAAATTTGCACTCACAGAATGAAGAAGAAAAAGGGATATAGATTGTAAAGGCAAAATAAAGTATATTGTAAAGTGTGGGCGACGGAGGATGACCGTCGAGCAGAGGACGACTGCTGGGTAAGGAGCAATGACGGGGACGGCCGACATGCTGGTAAAGTGCAGGAAATAAAGCAATGACGGGGACGGCCGACATGCTGGGGATAAAAAGTAAAGCTAAGACGGGGACGGCCGACTAGCTGGGGAAAAACAAGTAAAGCTAAGACGGGGACGACCGACTAGCTGGGGAAAAACAAGTAAAGCTAAGACGGGGACGGCCGACTAGCTGGGGAAAATAGGATATTATGATGGGGACGGCCATCAAGACAAAGCTGCAAAGTTCTCTGGGGATTAATGAAACATGACGGGGACGGCCATCAAGTTCATAAAGGTCAAGTAACCAACGATGGGGACGACCATCGGGCTAAAAAGAAACGGACCACGACGGGGACGGCCATCGGGTTAAAGAATAAATGAAATAAACAGATGATGGGGTACGGCCATCAAAGGTGAAGGACGATCACCTAGCAGGGGACGGCTGCTCTGTTGGGAATAAAAGAAATATGATGGGGACGGCCATCAAAGGTGGAGGACGACCACCTGGCAGGGTACGGCTGCCGAAAAATATCAACGATGGGGACGGCCATCGGATAGAAAAGGTCAACGATGGGGACGGCCATCGGACGAGCAAGATGGAGGACGACCATCAAGAAGTGGAGGACGACCACTCAGCAGGGGACGGCTGCTCTCAGGGTTTATCATGACAGAGGACGAATGCCAGATAACCAAAATCAACAATGGGGACGGCCATTGGATAAAGTGATGAAGGACGATCATCAAAAGGTGGAGGACGACCACCTAGCAGGGGACGGCTGCTAAAAATCAACGATGGGGACGGCCATCGGATGAGCATGATGGAGGACGACCATCAAGAAGTGGAGGACGACCACTCAGCAGGGTACGGCTGCTCTCAAAGGTATCATAACACAGGACGAGTGTTAGATAAAAAGAAAATTTGCTTTGTTGGCGATCTACTGGGGATAGTAAACACGGACGAGCGCTTACATCCAAGAAACAAAAGGTACAAGTGCTTGGTATTGTGTATTGATTAGAGATGCGGACGAGCATCCTTAAGGTTATGATACGAACGAGTATCATGTAGAAACAAACACTAGACGCAATGTTCTGAGATGATGGTACGGACGAGTACCAACTGGTTAACAAAGAACAAGGACTACTGTCGAATCTGTGGGGATATGAGTGATGATGTATACAAGATACGGACGAGTATTTGTATAAGTGTACCACGAGTAGTGAGCATTGTATTGTATAGATGAGTGTTTATCTGCTGGGGAGAGTGACACGGACGAGTGTCAAAAGAGAAAAGTATAATAATAACAAGTATATGGGTGATGAAGGTGTAAGCGACTGCGCTGGGGATATGACACGGACGGGTGTCAAGAAAGTGTATATACAAGTATATGTGAGTGCAAAGAGGATGTCTTCGGCTTTTTGCTGGTGATTTGACACGGACGGGTGTCAGGAAGTATCTGTAGTACGGGTGATTTGTTTGTAAAGATGTTCAGGCGACTTTACTGGGGAAGGATGACACGGACGGGTGTCAAAATGAGTATATACTGGTGTTCGTGATTTGAGAGGCAGCTGCTTTTGCTGGGACTCTGGTGGAGATTTTTGTGTATTGTATTCTGTATAATGACAGATTGTCAATATTTACAAGTGTTCAATTCACAACATGACTTATGATTATGCTATGCATTTGATTTTTGCCGTAATGCTCCGTATTAGACGGAATGCTACGCTCTGAGGGTGAATATGATGCGAATGCTATGATTATGCAAAGATACCGAACCGGGGTTCGGACCCCGTTGCTGCAAAGATCTCTGGCTGATCTGCTTGAAACGGACATCCCAGCTGGGGATGAGATCATTGGTAGATCTGATGAGATGTAATTGCTTGGGGATATAGGTCACTGATTGACATGTCTTTATAATACGGGACCCAGCTGGGGTCTGTAGAAGCTTTCTCCCTTTCTGTTGTGACTTCTTCGTGCGTTGCTCTTCTGAATAGAGGCTGGAACTCTGTGGGAAGATGGTTCCCTGACTTTTGTATTCTGTTGAGGAAGAATGGCAACTCGGCTGGGGAGAAAGAGAAATCATTGAGATCTCCCTAGGGATTCTGCTGAAGAGGATTCTTGACTCAGCCGGGGATATAGGTGCCTTCTGTGATGCCTGGCAACTCTGATGGGGAATGCTATTGGTAACTCAGCTGGGGAGAGCAACAAGAGGCAACTCAGCTGGGGATAGAGCATTTCCGATGCTGAGATTGAGTGTATGTTGATTTGGCAGCTCCGCTGGGGGAAATGGGCACCTTCTAGTGCCACGTGGAAGATAGACCGAGTCGATAATGATTCGCCAACTTGCTGAGATGTAACCTGCATGCCCCAGGTTGCGTTCTGGATACCTGCAATCCTGCAACAGTAAGGAAATGTACAAAAGGTCCCGAGGTATCCCTTACTGGATTCCGTCATAGGAGTTAAGTACTTTCGAGAATAATCACATTCCCTGCTAAGCATGTGCTTTTATTTTTAGAGAAAGGCATCTGTACTTATGCAATTGTATTTTTAGAGATATCAGACTACTCTTTGCAAAACATAAAGGTAAAAACGAAACATGACTGAAAATCTGATTTTATTAATTCATGTGCCCTGAATTGGCAAGATACAGTCAAAGAAACATATCTCCTGAAATGAGGAGATTGTTACAAATTGAGAAACAAAATGCTGGCAGTGTTGACGACGCTTTGAGGGAGCTTCCTCTTCTGCTATGACTCGTATGACAATGACGTTCTTCTCGTCTTGCTTTCCGGAGAGAGTCGATTCTGATTGAAGCTTGATCCTTTGAAGCTTACCAAGTTGTATATAATACAGACGAATTCAGAATGCAGTTGTTCGCTTATTCCCTTATTTTGCATGGACCGCCCTTTCGGGTTTTCAATCCATCGGGATACCCATTTTTGCCTGAGCTGTCCAATGCGGCTTTTCAACTCAGCGGGTGTACATTTTTTATTCATTTTCCCTTACTTTTGCCCGAGTCTTTTATTCTGTTTTTGACTCGCCGGGATGCCCTATTTTTGCCTGGACTTACATTCTGTTTTTATGTCCAGCGGGTCATTTTATGCGAAGTATTTTTTAACTGCATCTGAATTCACAGGGGACGGGAAGTCTTCACCATCCATGGTGCTGAGCATCAGTGCTCCACCGGAGAAGACTTTCTTTACAACGAATGGTCCTTCATAATTTGGAGTCCATTTGCCCCTGTGGTCTGTATGAGGAGGGAGGATTCTTTTCAGCACAAGATCTCCCACTTGGTACCCTCGGTGCCTGACTTTCTGATCGAAGGCTCTCTTCATTCTCTTCTGATATAGCTGCCCATGGCAGATTGCAGCCAATCTCTTCTCCTCGATCAGACTCAGTTGTTCGAATCGGGACCGAACCCATTCTGCTTCACTCAGTTTAACATCCATTAATACCCGTAACGAGGGTAGTTCAACTTCAACAGGTAGGACTGCTTCCATACCATACACAAGCTGATAAGGTGTTGCCCCAGTGGATGTTCTGATTGACGTGCGGTACCCATGCAAGGCAAATGGTAGCATCTCATGCCAGTCTTTGTAGGTGATTACCATCTTCTGCACAATCTTCTTGATATTCTTATTTGCCGCCTCAACAGCGCCATTCATCTTTGGCCTGTAAGGAGAAGAATTGTGATGTTGAATCTTGAAGTCCCGGCACAGTTCTGCCATCATTTTGTTGTTCAAATTGGAACCATTATCAGTAATGATTCGCTCGGGCACTCCATACCGACAGATGATATCTCTTTTCAGAAATCGGGCTACCACTTGTCTTGTAACATTTGCATATGAGGCTGCTTCAACCCACTTGGTGAAATAGTCAATGGCGACCAAGATGAATCTGTGACCATTTGAAGCAGTTGGCTCAATCTTGCCAATCATATCAATGCCCCACATAGCAAAGGGCCAGGGTGAAGACATGATGTTCAAAGGATTGGGAGGTACATGCACTTTATCTGCATAGATCTGGCATTTGTGGCATTTTCTAGCGTAAGCACAACAGTCTGCATCCATTGTGACCCAGTAATAACCCGATCTTAACAACTTCTTAGCCATGGCATGCCCTCCTGCGTGGGTACCAAAAGATCCTTCGTGCACTTCGTGCATCAACAAATCTGCTTCCGTCTTGTCAACACATCTGAGGAGTACCATGTCAAAATTCCTCTTGTATAAAGACCCATCAGTGTTCAGAAAGAAACTACCAGCAAGCCTTCTCAAGGTCTTCTTATCATTGGGAGATGCCCCGGGTGGGTATGTCTGATCCTCCAAGAAGCACTTAATGTCATGGAACCAAGGCTTGTCATCTTTTACAACATCTGCTGCAAATACATATGCTGGTCTATCGAGTCTAGGCACTGAAATCTGAGGTACAAAGTTAGCAGCTTGAACTTTGATCATGGACGAAATGGTAGCCAAGGCATCTGCAAACTGATTCTCGTCCCGAGGGATATACTCAAGCTTGACTGTTGTGAAGAAAGTCAATAACCTCCTTGTATAATCCCTGTAAGGTATCAGATGATCCTGGTGTGTGTACCATTTGCCGTTGGTTTGATTGACTACCAAAGCTGAATCTCCGAATACGGTCAATGTCTTGATCCTGAGGTCAATGGCTTCCTCAAGACCCATAATGCAAGCTTCGTATTCAGCTTCGTTGTTAGTGCAGTTAAAAGTGAGTTTTGCCGAGAAAGGCATGTGAACTCCTTTAGGTGTAATGAGTACCGCACCAACACCACGGCCATTCATGTTGACAGCCCCATCAAACATCATAGTCCATTCTTCCTCCGGGTCAGGCCCTTCGGTGTGAATAGGCTCCTCGTGATCTTTTGCTTTAATGAACATGATATCTTCATCAGGGAAGTCAAACCTCATAGGCTGGTAGTCATCAATGGGTTGCTCAGCAAGATATTCAGATAGTACACTGCCTTTGATGGCTTTCTGAGATGTGTACTGTATGTCGTATTCTGTGAGAATCATCTGCCATCTTGCAACCCGTCCGGTAAGAGCTGGCTTCTCGAAAATGTACTTAACTGGATCCATTTTTGAGATTAATAAGGTGGTGTGGGTCAGCATATACTGTCTCAGTCGGCGAGCAGCCCACGCTAAAGCACAACAAGTTTTCTCGAGCAGTGAATAACGTTGTTCACAGTCGGTAAACTTTTTGCTTAGGTAGTATATTGCATACTCTTTTCGACCAGACTCGTCATGCTGACCTAGTACACACCCCATTGACTCTTCTAGCACTGTCAAGTACATAATCAGAGGTCTTCCTTCAACTGGCGGCATAAGGATTGGAGGTTCTTGCAGATATTCCTTGATCTTGTCAAAAGCCTTCTGGCAGTCTTCGTTCCACCTGACCGTTTGTTCTTTTCTTAACAACTTAAACAAGGGTTCGCAGGTTGCTGTGAGGTGAGATATGAACCGGGAAATGTAGTTCAATCGACCTAAGAACCCTCGAACTTCTTTCTCAGTTTTCGGTGCAGGCATCTCTTGAATAGCTTTGACTTTATCTGGGTCAACCTCAATCCCCTTCTCGCTTACAATAAAGCCCAGCAGCTTACCAGATCTCACCCCGAATGTGCATTTGTTGGGGTTCAACTTTAGTTGGTACTTCCTCAGACGCTTGAACAACTTCAGCAGATTCACCAGGTGATCTTCCTCTGTAAGGGACTTGGCGATCATATCATCCACATAACATTCTATTTCCTTGTGGATCATATCGTGGAACAATGTCACCATAGCCCGTTGATATGTGGCACCAGCATTCTTCAGTCCGAATGGCATCACTTTGTAACAGAACGTGCCCCAAGGTGTGATGAATGTCGTCTTCTCCATGTCTTCAGGTGACATCTTGATCTGATTATATCCTGAAAATCCATCCATGAAGGAGAATACCGAGAACTGAGCCGTGTTATCCACCAATACATCAATGTGAGGTAATGGGAAGTCATCTTTCGGGCTGGCTCTGTTCAGATCCCGGTAATCAACACACATTCTTACTTTGCCGTCTTTCTTAGGCACAGGTACTATGTTAGCAACCCACGGCGGATAGCTAGTCACAGCAAGGAACCCGGCGTCCCATTGCTTTTGTACCTCTTCCTTGATTTTCATAGCCATGTCTGGGCGAGTTCGGCGCAACTTCTGTTTGACCGGTGGGCATTCCTCCCTCAAAGGCAGCTTGTGCACGACTATATCGGTGTCCAACCCTGGCATGTCTTGATACGACCAAGCAAACACATCAACATACTCTTGAAGCAGATCTATCAGCTGTCTCTTCACTGAGTCTTGCAGGCAGGCCCCGATTTTAACCTCTTTCACGTCTTCGTCTGTACCAAGATTAATCACTTCAATCTCCTCCTGGTGAGGGGTAATAACCTTTTCCTCTCGTCTCAACAACCTGGCTAGCTCTTCAGGAAGCTCATATTCTTCATCAACCCCTTCATCAGCTTGATTGATTGGATTGTCAAAGTCATACGATGTCATAGCCGTGCTGTTGTCGGTGCTGTCTGGAAGGCACTCTCTGCAAGGGTTAAGTTTGTTCATTTTAGTGATTGATTTTAATCTTGCTTTAGAAAAAAGTGAAATGAAGTTATCATTTTGAAAACACCGCCATTTATTTTTGTACAAAAAAGAAAAATGGAAAAACAGTGAGCGTAAAAGAAAAAGACTTGTTTGCAAAAAGATGTCTGATATTTCATTAATTTAATCTTGTTTGCACAAAAGTACAGATGGCCCTGATTACAAAATGAGTCTTGTCATCTTGGGCAAGATGCAAGACTTTGATGCATGCTATAAAAAATACAGGAAATAATAATTACTCTGCATGAGTAACTCTTATAATTTCCTGGGAAGACCAGTTCGAGACGCTGCTCCCCGGGATCTTCGGACGAATCCAATTCTCCAGATTGCGCTCCTCTTCCAGCTCGTCTTCCAGACAGTTGATAGCATCGGGGGTAAGCATCCCCCCACTGACGAAACCAGGCTCTGCAGCAGCCTTTGCATGTTGTTGAGTTGGTCTGTAACCCAACCCAAATTTGTCCTTCTTCTCCTCCACAGTTAAAACCTTGCCCCAGCCTAGGGCAGTTCCTTCTTCAACAACCTTACGGGCTTGTTGGTAAGATGACATGGAGATTCCAGATACAGCAGATGCTTCATTGACATTCAAGGCTTCAAAACCTTGGCTCATTGTCTCATGGATCTCCCCATCCATCTCAATGTATTTGTAGGTAGCCAGATGGCTAACGAAAATATCCTCCTCCCCACAGATTGTGACAACTTGACCTTCCCACTCAAATTTTAACTTTTGGTGAAGGGTAGACGTTATTGCGCCGGCGGCGTGAATCCAGGGTCTACCCAACAAACAGCTGTAGGCGGGCTGAATGTCCATCACATAAAAGATAGTTTTAAAGGTCTGTGGGCCAATTGTCACAGGCAGCTCAATCTCTCCCAGAACCGATCTCTTCGAACCATCAAAGGCTCTTACCACCAGGTTGCTGGGTCTCAACGCCAATCCATCATATTCAAGCTTCACCAGAGCCTTCTTCGGTAAGACATTCAGGGAAGAACCTGTGTCCACCAGCACATGAGAAAGGACAGCTCCTTTGCATTCCATGGTTATGTGCAAGGCTTTGTTGTGATTACGGCCATCCGCTGTCAAGTCAGAATTGGTAAACCCTAGCCCATTGCTAGCAGTAACATTTCCAACCACGGTTTCCAACTGGTTGACAGTAATCTCCTCAGGCACGTAAGCTGCGTGCAGGACTTTAAGTAGTGCATCCCGATGGGCTTCGGAGCACATAAGCAATGAGAGGATGGAGATTTTGGATGGCGTCTGGTGAAGTTGATCCACAATTTTTTAGTCACTCTTTTTGATGATTCGCATAAACTCATCAACTTCCTGATCGAATGGAGTCTTCAGGGTTTCTTTGGCAGCTGAATCTTCCTGCACCGGGCCTTTTCCTTTTGCCTTGGCAGCAGCTTCTGCTTCGGCAGTAGGTTTTTGAACTTGTGAAGCAAAGAGACGTCCGCTTCGAGTGAAGCCTCCGCCTCCCCCCACATTATCTACTTGTGGTGCAGGTGTTGATGTTTCAAGAGTGACTCTTTTTCCTTCGCAATATACGTCAGAGCCATAGTGCCAAGGGATGGCCCTATTGCTTTCATATGGTACTGGTCCAGGCACCGTGACAGTGACTGGACTGATTGCTGCTGCTGAAGGGACTGTAATTGTTTGTGGATCATAAAAAATTGTAACTGGCGCTCTGGCGGGAGCAGCACCTTCTGAATGGTAGGCAGAGTTATTCTCAGGATCGTAGAATATGGTAACAGTAGAGACATCTTCATGATTGATTGCTGGTGTTGTAGGAGGTACTGTTGGAAGGACTGTTGTTGTTGTTGATGGAGATTCGAAATGGAATGAAGCTGAAGTTGTAGCAGGAGGAACTGTTGAAAACTGATCATTTGGAAGGATGGGTGGAGTACTTGTTGATGGTGCTGATGAATTGTCGGGAACAATAGTTGCTGCAGTTGTAGGAGGGTCTGAAACTGTTGTTGATGAAGTTGCTGGATTTGTCGGAAATGACGTAGTGATCTGGAGTAGGCCACTCTGAATAAGGCTGTCAATGCCATTCCTCAGGTCTTCACACCCATTCCAAGAAATATTGCAGTATGGGCACCCTAGTTCACACCCCGGGAATATATTGCTTTCACGGAGTTGAGCTTTGATTTCCACCAATGGTGTCCTGATCTGATCCACACTAGTTATCAAATAAGACGGTTGGTCTTCTTCAATAGCATTAATTCGGGGACCACCATGGTTTGGCATTGGGTTTTTGTTGACATTGGGCGGAGGTGCAAAATTCAGAGCCTTGGAGTCTACCAAGTCTTGTACCTTCATATGCAGAGCCCTGCATCTTTCTGTACTGTGACCAGGTGCGTTTGAATGAAAAGCACACCTAGCATTGGAGTCATAGTTTCTTGGTAGACTGTTGGGATCCGGAGGTGCCAACGTTCTTAGCTCAACCAGGTTGAGTTTCAGAAGTTGTGGCAGCAAGGCAGCATACGGCATTGGGATCGGGTCGATCACTCTGTTAGCTTGGGATGGCCTTTGTTGGAATGGCCTCTGTTGATTGTTGTTGTTGGAGTTGCTGTTGTTGTAGTTTCTTGGAGGATACTGATTCTGCTGATGATACTGAGGTTGTTGTTGGAAGTTTTGTTGAGGAGGTTGATAGACTGGCTAAGGATGAGTCGGAGCAGGGATAGTGACTGCTGCTATTGACCTCTGAACATATTGGGGCCTACCCCTGTTGGTGTGAATGGCATTGGTCTCGCCAGTTCTTCTCGGGCCTGCAAAAGGCTTTCTTGTACTGCTGGACGAGCTAGCACCATTATCGGAGATCTTACCCATTTTCAACAGGCTTTCAATTCTCTCCCCAGCTATGACAACATCTGCGAAGCTGGTGGAAGAGAAAGCAGCCAACCTGTCAATATAGGTTCCCTGGAGAGTGTTCATAAACATGTCTGCCATTTCTCTCTCAGACATAGGGGGTTGAACAACAGCAGCCAGTTGCCTCCACCTTTGGGCATACTCTCGGAAACTTTCCCTTGACGACTGTGACATTCCCATTAGGAGAGTCCTGTTGGGTGCCATGTCTAAGTTGTATTGATACTGTCGGATGAAGGCCTCTGCCAGGTCCTTCCAGCATCTCACAATTGCCCTTGTCAAATGGGAATACCATTCCCTCGAAGCTCCAGTCAAGCTGTCTTCGAAGTAGAACATCCAAAGTTTCTCATCCATTGTATAGGCCTTCAGCCTTCCCAGAAATGATTGCAAATGAGTCCGGGGGCATGAAGTCCCATTATACTTCTCGAAACAAGGAGGCTTGAACTTATGGGGGATCCTGACCCCTTCTACCAAACCCATGTCCATGACGTCGAACCCCAAAGAATTTTGAGATTCTAAGGACCTCAACTTCTCAGCTATTTCATCCAATCTCCTGTCATAAGTTTCCTCTCCAGCACCCATTACTGTAAATTGGTCCTCCTGAGGATCTTCTTGAAGTACTCTGGCTGCAGTAGCTGTTCCTTGAATGTTTGCAGGAATATTAATCTCAGGATGTAGATGTGGGCCAAACACAGGGGGATTAATATGGGGTTGCACCCTTTCATTATTACTGGTGCCTGCAGTTCCTACATGAGGCTCCTCTTGATTTTGCCTCTCCACCATGGCCCTCAGTCTCTCCTGGCTCTGGGCCATGTTGTTCATAACTTCCATGAATTGCGTCATCTGCGTTCTCATCTCTAACCTTTCATTTGCCATCTGGTTTCTGACCTCCGTAAGGTCTTGTTGCATCTGATCCATCTGAATTCCCGGAAGGTTGTTTCTAGTTGGGTACCTGTGAGGCCTGTTGAGAGGAAATACCCGGCGGCGAGCAATAATTCCTGAGATTCACAACAGAGGTTAGCAACAACAAAACAAAAAACCTACAAAACAAACAAAAGGGTTAGCATGCAATGCAGTTATGCTTATTTGTTCTCAAGGTATCCGGTTTGGCCTTCAGTTTTGACCCTTCCAGACCCTTGAAGATGCTGCTGTTGAAATTGCTGTTGAAGTGAACCCAAATATATTACAAAGGTGAAATAATACAATTTGTTCAAGTTACAACACAAGCCCTCAAAGGGTCAAAATACATCACAAAGAAAACAAAAGTACATGGAAAAGGAACAACAACAAGCAAATGATCAAACTCTAAGGCCAAACTCATCCTCACGAACTTCCTTAAGAAGTGCTTCGGTCACAGGATCAGCCGGACGCTCCGTGAGACCTCTGATGAGAAGGTTTCTTGTTGCAACAGCTGCAGTCAACTTCTTATTCTGGCTTTGGTCCTTAGACCTCTTCACTCCCGCTCTGATTTCTAGCTCGGATATTTCCTTCTGGGCTGCTGCCAGGGCTTTTTCCATCTGTCCCATCTTGTCTTGAACTCTTTTGTCTTCTAGAGTACGGGCCTCAGTGATCCGGACCCACCTGGCCTGACTCTCTTTCAAATACGAGTCTGTTCTTGCTCTCTGAAACTGGGCTTCTTTACAAGCATTCTTCAGAATCTGTTCACCAGCTTTGGATTTGTTGATATAATCTCCAGACTTCTCAATCTTGGTCAAGTGTTCCACCCTCAACTTCTCCAATCTCTCAATCTCCCTCACACCTTCACTCCTCTCTCTGAGGGTCTTCTGCAAGGCTTGGGTTAACTTCTCATTTCTTTCCTTCAAGCTCTCAAACTCCTCCAAACTGATAGTGGCAGGGGGTGGTGCTGAAGATGACTCAGGCATGTCCTCTATGGTAAAGGGCATTCCAGAGAATTGGGCCCTGGCATGGGACCACTCATAATATTGGACTGATGCCACATTATTGCACTTCCCCAGAATGGTGATTCCCTTGGTTTGAACATGATCCCAGGCCCAAGCAGCCTGCCTAACAGTTGCCAGACTAACCTTGTTCTCACAGTAGAGGGTCTCAACCAAATCCTGTACCCTAGGAGTGTGGACCAGTGCATAGCCCAATTGCCTCCTGAACAGCAGAGGGTTGTAGTTGATACTTCCCTTAACTCCTATTAAGGGCACATTGGGAAAGTGCCCACAGCTGGTGATCATATCTCTGCCCTTGGTGCCCTGAGTACACCATCTGATATCTGCTGAAGTTAGGGTAGTGAGCCTCTTAGCCCAGTTGCTTTGCTGATGAGGATTTAGAAATGCATCTGTCCTGGGTAGATGCCTGAGAAGCCATGCATGGAATAATGGAGCACAAATCCTCACTAATCTTCCCCTCTGCTTCTCATTTCTCTGATGGACTGAGTAATAGAGATCGCCCAGTAAAGTTGGCACAGGGTTCTTCAGGATGAACAAGTGGATTGCATTCTTGCTGATGAATCGAGGCTCATCTGCAAACAGCACAATTCCATACACACTTAGGGCCAACAGAGCACAAACAGCTTTCCACTCCCCCAGGGAGGCTTTCAAACTAGCTTGAGAAATCAGGAAGTCCAGATGAAATCCAGGGATCCCAGCTTTAGAGGTCATATGCTGTTCAATCAAAACAGGCTCCAGGTGCAAAGCTTTTGCTATCTCTCCATTGCTGGGAAAGACCATTTCAGGGTTGAAAGGGATTTCCCTCTTGATAGGCAAACCAATCAAAGATGAGTATTCTTCTAAAAGAGGCCCCAACTGAAAGTCTTGAAAGGTGAAACATCTCAATGGGGGGTCATAAAACTGAATACAGGTGTGGATGAGGCTCCTCTGTGAAGGGTCCAGATCCATAACCATGTCCAGTATATCTCCATAACTCTCCCTGAACAAGGGTACGTGATCTGGAGTGATCAGGGTTTGGATCCTCCTGATGTCTGATAAGTCTGGTTGGAAGAAATGATAAGTGATGTTGCTTTTCTTTGGAGCCATGATGCTGAGGACTGAGTAGAGTGCTGATGAAGATGCTGAGGAGTGGGCCACTGGCTGGCTAGTGCAAGTAACTGAAGTATATGGCTGACAAACTGAAGCAATTGCTGGTGGAGATGGGTCAATATAGCAGATGGGGTCAAAACCAAAACCAGATGAAAAATGGATACCCTGAAACACAAATAAGCAAATGTTAATATGATGCAATGAGTATGTATGCAAATGAAATGCAAGGGTTTGTGACTGAGCTGGATCTGATTAACTATCTTGGTATAGATCCATGTGTGTTCAAGAAATCCAGGTGGAGGTCTATAAATCCAGTAACCAGGGTGGGGGACTCAAATAAAGAGCCACAAGTCCAGGGTTTTAGAATCACAAGAACTATCCAACATGGAGTATTCTTAACAAAGTCAAAGTAACAGGGTATTCTGAGGTCAAGGTACCTGCAAACCTGTAAACAACCCAACCCCCTCACAGGTGATGATCTAGAACAAGGATCCTCAGACTTGGATCAGTTATGAGAGGTGTAAACACTTCTAACTCGGAGGTACAGTGTTTACAATAACCATAACAATTCCTCCTCTAATTCACCTCAGTTTCTGAAGGTCAATACTAAAGGGTCATCCAGACTTAGCAGGCTTCCCAGATAGCCCTAGCATTGCAGGAAATCTGCAACACAGAGTTCTCAAGAAGAAACCCATATCTGAACCGTGTTTCATATTCCCGCACCAGACCGAAATGGAATGGGAAAGAATATGATTCACTCTAGCCTAGGTGTCACTCAGGTCCCAGGTATAGGACCTTAACTCTCAACGGAACACCCACCCACCAAAACAAAAACCAAATCCAGCCAGCAGCATGACAGCATGATATGTACAAAAGCAATAAAGAAAGCAGTAAAGCAACTGTACATAAAGCAATAAACAAAAATAAATACAAGCACAAATAAGCACATAACACCCCAGTAAACACAAATCAATCAAGCGCTGGGAGGAACCCACAAAAAGAACCAGAAGCCCTGGTTGCAGTATAAGGCATCCCCAGCAGAGTCGCCAAGCTGTCGCTCCCGACAAATGACACTGGTTCAGATGAAGGTACAGACGCGAACGATCGGCGAAGGGAACAGTGAGAACACACAGCCGTGAACTCACTGGAGATGAATAGAGTCGCCAACTAGGCATTTTTATCCCGGAGGAAAGGCAATGCTGCATAGACCTAGAAAGATATGGATAAGACGGTTTGCGAACCAGAGAGACTGAGAAAGGGGGTTGGTTACAACCTGGGAAGGTATTAGCACCCAGATTGTCCGTCGTACTCGACGGGATCCACGCTTAAAAGATTTGTGTTTTAAAGGGGTAGTGTCTGTGCAATCTGTGTATATAATAGCTGGAAAGAGATGTACAGGTGTCAGTGTAAAAGAAGTGAAGTGTGGCATGTATAAATGATGTGTCAGTGTAAGAATGAGAATGAATTGCTCAAGATTATGAGGCTTAAAGAAATGAGCTGGAAGGAGGGGGAATATACAGAGACTTTTGTTCGATAACTGTTAAGTTATGCCTACGTATCCTCTCGTGCAATGAGGAAGTCAGAACACCGTAGTTCGACCCAAAGAGACTGAAAGATGAATTGACTTGTGAACTGCTTACTTGCCTATGCTCAAGTGTATGATCTGTCTGGCACAGATGCAAACTGTCTTGCATTAGACGGAAGAAGCAAGTTCTCGATTGTGAGTGAATGAGATGAGAAGAGAATCCCGGAGGAGACGATTATTGTTTGTTTTTGCATTTTCAGTCTTTTATTGCTTTTTGAGGTTTGTCATAAGTCAATGAGCTTAGGCCTAAACCAATGGATTTAGTAAACTCATCACATCTTCCCTCTGATTAGGGGTAATGAGAGTACCTTAAGTGTGAAGTCAGATTCTCACACTTAATCACCTTTGGTGTAGGATTAAGATCATTAACCTACTTGTGATTATTTAGATGTTTTTGTGATTTTGTTTAGTGTTGAGTAATGAGGTTAAGCCATAATCATGGATTAAACAGACCCATTACACCATCCTAAAAGAAGGATGATAGATGAGAATGTTTAAGTTGAGAAAAACTCCTCAACTTAACCCATGATTAGGGATTAAACCCATGACAAAACAAGCCTTTATTAAGTGGATTTTATTTAGATTAATGGTATGATGATGAAGTGATTTTTATGATTTGTAAGACAACTTGAGGGGGACTTGTCCATTAACACTAGGGTTAGTCCTTCTTAACCACTTAAGGAAGAATTAGAACCCTAATGCAAGGCCCAAGTTACAAGTGTGATGTCTTGATGATTATTAGATGAATTGATTAAGAGATTTAAACACCTTGAGGGTTTAATACTTAGGATTAAAGTTATACACTCCATCCTAAGAGAAGGATGCAGGCATAAGCTTAATCACAAAGTCTTAAAGCCTTTAGGGTTTAGTCCCTGATTATGAGGTGAGAAGAGAAGACTCAAAGAGAGACACAAAGGTGAAAACTATGAGGGGAGACTAATCAAAACCCTAATTCATTGTCATGCTTGGATGATCCTAAGGTTTGTGAGGTTTCCAAGAACAATCTTCAGAGGAGCCACCAGGAAGCAGATGAACAGGATCAAGAGAAGCAAAGTGACTTGCTTCATTCATGAAGTCAAGTCACTTGAAGAAAGAAAGTGGGAAGAACAAGAATGAGCAAGCTCAATCTCAAACACAAATAGAAATGCAGCAATGGATGCAAGAGAGATGAAAAGAAAAGTTATGAGAAGTGAAGGCAAATTCACTTCTCAAGTTTACTTACCACCTGAAATGTTAGAAAGAAATGCAATGCAATGCAAGATGAGATGAAATGATATGATGCTAGACCAAACAAGAAGCATGCACATGATGTTAATGATGTTATGAGGTGCTGCAAACATGAGGCAAGACAATGGGGATGTTCATACAATATCATGAATGCAAATGATGCAAGTTAAGGAGCATGAACAAACATGAAATGTTATGAAGCATACAAGACAAATGACATGGCAAATATGTAATGCAATGGTCAAACATGTTTTCTATATGTCTTAAGATGTCAAATGGATCATAAACATGTACAAAATGCAAAGACAAGTCATGTTATGCAAGAGAATGCAAGAAGGATGCAAGAGAAAGCCCAAAATTAGGGTTTATGGATCAAACATCAAACACAAACCAAAGACAGAAGTAAAACCCTAAGATAAAAATGGAAAATGACACTCAAAGAAACCCTAATCCTATGCTAAACCAAGGTTCAAAGGGGAGCTCTCAACTCTCAACCAAACTCAAGATATGATTTTTACAAGTTATTAGGGTTTTTTAGGGTTCCTAACAAAACAAATGCCAAACAAATAGGAAATGAGGAAACAAATCATGGCCATTTCGTCCTTGAAAATACATGCCAAACACAACACAATGCAAGAAGAATCAATGTCTCAACCTTCTCCAATAGGCAGAAATGAATTTTCAAACTTGTGATCAAAATAATGCATAAAAAATGATTTAATTCAATGAAAAATTCTTAAAATGCATCAAGATCAAAAAAGAAATTTGGTTTGAAGGTTGGACAATGTTTCTAAATGTCTTAGAACATTTCATGAATTTTTTTGTAATTTTTAAATACCTAAAAGTATTTTTAATTAATTAATTCTCATTAATCAATTAAAAATAATCTTTTAAATATTTAAAAATACTTTTTTAATGATAAAAATAAAATAAAAAATGTTTTTGTGTCATAAAAATTAATAAAACTTTAAAGAAAAAGTTTCATAATTTTTAGGGATTTTTTGCTATTTTAAATTAATTATGCAATTTAAATGAAAGAAAAATGAATAAAAATCAAATAAAAAGAAAAGTCAGAGGGATGGAGGGCCAAGATGCGCCCAGGATTTGAAAGTGTTGACTGGCGCGTGATCCTGTGGTTGGGATTGACTCTGAGATAATTAGTTTAATTATGAATTAATTAACTAAATGAAAAAGATTAGGGCTAATCAAACGCATCTGGGCCATCCAAAAGAAAGGGAAGTCAGCAAGTCAACGCTCATCA
The DNA here is from genome assembly GCA_963966055.1 of Lathyrus aphaca. NCBI lineage: Eukaryota > Viridiplantae > Streptophyta > Magnoliopsida > Fabales > Fabaceae > Lathyrus > Lathyrus aphaca. The sequence continues at coordinate 273,285,866 of OZ014522.1, forward strand.
ATGGCTCAAATTCAAACTAGCATTAATTACGCAATTAGGGCACAAATTACTTTCAGGTGGCCGGAGAAGACTTCCGGTCGTCTTCTCCGGCCAGCTCTCACCTGAAAACTACCCAAATCCCTCAAAACGCATCAAAAATGAAAAACAAAAACTAGGGAATGATCCTCACATCCTCACGAATCAAACCCCCATCCTAAAACACATTTATATTTCCTAAATGAGCTGAATCGAAGAAAAAGAAAACTAGGTCACGCAAGCTTCAGACACAAATTAAATGCTCATTTCGAAACCATTTTCAAAACCAATGGTACCAGAATGATCAGCAAGACATGAAGAACAAGTTTGTAACAAGAAAAATGATTTCTGGAAAAATTATTTTCGAGCTACCTGAGATTTGGAGCTTTCAACTTGAGGACTTTCTGGCCACCTCTCTTTGTGCAAACCACTCCACTTGATCCCCCAAAGATGTTTGAGTGCTCAAAATGAGTTTGTGCTGGCTGGATAATGAGTTTCGAAAGCTTCTGCTCAAGCTTGATCAGAAATGGCAATGGAGGTTCTGGCTCTTTCAGGTCATTGTGAATGATGGTTTGAGGTCCAAATGATGTATGGAGAAGCTTTGCAAGGTTTGTTTGGCTGTTTGTGAGCTAGGATGGAAGATTCGAATGGAACTGCAAACTGAAGTGAGAAATGGCAGTGGGATCTCTTGGCTGTTTCAGGCTTGTGTTCTTGGTGTTTTGTGATCTATGAGGCAGGGTGAGTTGATTGGTGAAGTTGGCTTGAATGTTTTGTGGCTGTGGAGAGGAATTCGAAGCTTATGCAAAATGGAAGGTTTTTGTGAATGTGGTGAATCTCCAATGTTTCAGCCTTGCCTTGTGTTATGTTTAGCTTGCAAACTGTCCACATAATTCTCTCTCATTGGTCAGTTGACAAGACATGCCCTTTATTGATTGGTAAGGCAACTTTTGCAAAAAGTCAAATAATGTGTAAGAGAAGCATGGCTCATGATCTAGGCAAGTACATGGGCATGGGCTGGCGCAGCAAGGTGAGGGAGAGGTCTAGCAAAGCTCAGCAGCCAATGCATCAAGTTGGTGAAGTGATCATGATGGTTTTTGCAAGTTGTTGCTTTATGGAATTCTATGAGAAAATGCCTTGTTACACAAACCAAACCATGGGCAAACTTGATCCAATTCTGATTTTATGACTTATAGAAATGTTTGTGTACTGGTTTGAGAGGAATTAGAAGTCACATAATGCATTTGTCCAAGATTTTGCAAAGTTCTCACTTAGGGCATGCCTTGAAAATCAATGATTTTAGCCAACTTTGCATTGCCATAACTTTTGACCCAAGAAGAGTTTGGTCATGTTCTTGTACTTTTTGAAAAGGGAAAGATGAGATCTACAACTTTCATGACCAAAGTTTTTCCATTTGAAGCCTTTTTGAATCATGAATCAAGGCTTGAAAAATGGTCTAAAATGATGCATTCTTGAAAAGTCAACTATGCCCAAAAAGTCAACATTTGCAAAAACCCTAAATTCTTGATTTTATGAACTTCAACCTTATTCCATGATCAAATAAAGATCATATACACTCAAAATGATGAAGATCACCCATTGGTTGGGTCATTGGGGGCCTCAGATGCCCTGATTTTGCACTGACTTGTCCAAAAAGTCAACTCTTGATCAGATGACTTCCCCATGGAATTTCTTCATGAAAATTGATATGCATACTCCCTATACCATATAGAGATCAATGGAAACAAGAATGACCAAAAAAATTGGAGTTATGGCCTCTGAAACCAAAACCCTAATTTTAGGTCAACTGTGCAGTTCAACCTGGCTCTGCATCCACTCAAACCCTAGTTCTTTGTGATTCCTCTGCAATTATGACTTTGAGGAGATGGAATATGATATAAGAACACACATGGACCCCTTTGAGTTGATTGGTTGCCTTTGGAACGGCTCAAGATGCTTTGGGATTGCTCAGATCACAAACCCTAGGTGCAGATGCCTTGGAAGCAATGCAGTGAATAAAAAATGAGATGTGAGATGACATGATTGTACTTATGCATATGAGAATGATCACAAGCCATGGTGTGAATGGGTGAGGGAAAATTTGGGGTGTTTACAAACATCCACAGCTTTTCATCCATGGTATATGCTTTAAGTCTCCCCAGAAAAGACTGCAGGTGAGTTCGTGGACAGGAGGTTCCATTGTATTTCTCGAAACACGGGGGTTTGAACTTGTGGGGAATTCTCACCCCATCCACTAACCCCATATCCATTACATCGAAGCCCAAGGAATTTTGAGACTCCAAAGATCTCAACTTCTCAGCAATTTCATCAAACCTCCGGTCATAGACTTCATCTCCAGCTCCCATGACAGTAAACTGCTCTTCTTGAGGATCCTTTTGTTGGAACCTCCCCCCAGTAGTATTTCCTTGCACATTTCCCGGGATGTTGACTTTCGGATCTAGATGAGGTCCAAATACAGGTGGATTAACATGAGGCTGACCTCTCTCATTATTACTAGTTCCTCTAGTTCCGGGATGAGGTTCCTCGGGAGTTTGTCTTTCTACCAATGCCCTTAACCTTTCTTGGCTCTGGGCCAAGCCAGTCATCACAGTCATGAATTGGGCCATTTGGTTTCTCATCTCCACTCTTTCATTAGCCATCTGCGTTCTGACCTCAGTCAGGTCTTGCTGTACTTGCTCCATTAGAATACCCGGAAGGTTGTTGCGAGTAGGATACCGGTGTGCACGGTTGACAGGGAACACTCTTCTGCGAGCAATATTTCCTGAAGTCATAGCAAAGTTAGAAACAAATAATACAAAACCTACAAAACAAAATAAAAGTTAGTATGCAATGCAGTATGCTTATTTGTTTTCCAAGGTATCCGGCTTGGTTCTTGGTTTTGACCTTTCCATACCTCGAGGAAGATGCTTTGATGTTGTTGAGAAAAGAAAACCCAAATGGAAACAAACTAAAATATATTACAAATGATGAATAATACATAGTCTGTTTTTACAACATATGCCCCTGAAGGGTCAAAATACAACACAAAAGAAAAGTACATCAAATGAAAACAACAACAATCAAAAAGTCAGACATCTAGTCCAAATTCATCCTCCTTAACCTCATTCATAAGCGCCTCACTCACTGGACCATCTGGATGCTTTGTAATAGTCTTGATGAGGAGGTTTCTGGTGGCAATGGCAGTGGTCAGCTTTTTGTGCCTGTCTTGGTCCTTTGACCTCTTCAAACCAGCCCTAAGCTTCAACTCTGAAATCTCCTCCTGGGCTGCCAGCAAAGCTTCCTGCTGCTTCTTTTCATTAGCCTCTAACTGCTCAATCTTGGCTTTAGTTCTCTGATCTTCTTGAGTACGGGCTTCAGTGATCCTGACCCACCTAGCCTGACTTTCTTGTAGATAGAGCTCAGTCCTAGCCTTCTGAAGCTTGGCCTCTTTACAGGCATTTTTCAATATTTGCTCCCCAGCTCTTGCTTTCCTGATGTAGTCCTCTGTTTTCTCAATCTTGGCCAGATGCTCCACCCTAAGCTTCTCCAACCTCTCAATGTCCAGACGACCATCACTCCTCTCCCAGAGGGTCTTCTTCAGAGCTTGAGACAGATTCTCATTCCTTTCCTTCAGCTTCTCAAATTCTTCCAGGCTGACAGTGGCTGCTGGCTGTACTGTGGATGGTCCAGGTATATCCTCAATGGTGAAAGGCATTCCAGTAATCTGAGCTCTAGCATGGGACCAGTCATAGTACTGAGCTGAAGCAACATTATTGCACCTCCCAAGAATAACCATCCCTTTTGTCTGGATGTTGTCCCAAGCCCAAGATGCTTGTCTGACAGCAACTAGATTAGGTTTTATTTCACAATACAGGGTCTCAGCTAAATCTTGCACTCTAGGAGGGTGAACCAAAGCATAGCCCAGTTGTCTTTTAAACAACAAAGGATTGTAGTTGATGCAGCCCTTTACTCCTATCAGAGGTACATTTGGGTACTGCCCACAGCTAGTGATAATGTCCTTGCCTTTGGTGCTCTGGGTGCACCATCTGATGTCATCTGAAGTCAAAGCAATGAGCCTCTTGGCCCAATTCTTCTGTTGGTGGGGATTCAGGAAGGCATCTGTCTTAGGCATGTGTTTGAGCAGCCAAGTGTGAAACAAAGGAGCACAACATCTCACCAACTTACCCCTTTGTTTCTCGTTCCTCTGATGAATGGAGTAGTAGAAATCCCCCAGCAAGGTGGGTACTGGGTTCCTCAGAAGGAAAAGATGAATGGCATTCTTGCTGATAAATTTGGGCTCATCTGCAAATAGTATAACCCCATATATGCTGAGGGCTAACAGTGCACAGAATGCCCTCCATTCTCCCAAGGAGGCCTTCAGGATGGCCTGAGAAATCAAGAAATCTAAGTGTAAACCAGGGATCCCAGCTTTTGTTGTCATACTCTGCTCAATCAAGGCAGGCTCCAAGTGCAGTGCTTTTGCTACTTCTCCATTGCTGGGAGCTGGAATCTCTAGGTTGAAGGGGACTCCACCCCTGACAGGTACTCCAATCAATGATGAAAACTCCTCCAGCAGAGGTCCCAGCTGAAAATCTGGAAATGTGAAGCATCTCAAAGGAGGGTCATAAAACTGTAGGCAGGTGTGGATCATGCTCCTCTGAGAAGGGTCAAGGTCCATAACCATATCAAGGATTCCTCCATAATGCTCTCTGAATAATGGGATGTGGTTAGGGGTGATAAGTGACTGGACCTGCCTGATACCAATCAACATAGGCTCAAAGAAATGGTAAGATATGTTGCTCTTCCTAGGAGTAGCTATGAGTGGTGATGATGAGGATAGCTGAAGAAGATGCTTGATGAAGCTGAGATCTATGCAGAAGAAGGGGTCAAAACCAAGCTAGATATAGTGGATGCCCTGAAAAACAAATAAACAAATGTTAAATGATGCAATGATGATGTATGCAAATGATATGCAAGGGTTTGTGATCAAGCTGGATCTGATTATCTGTCTTGATAAAAAGTCCATGTATGTTCAAGAAGTCTAGATGGAGGTTCAGAAATCCAGTAACCAAGGTGGGTGACTCAAATAAAGAGTCACATGTCCAGGGTTAAATCACAAGAACTGTCCAAAATGAGGTACTCTTAAACCAAATAGTAACAGGGTATGATGTGGCCAATGGTACCTGCAAACCTGTAAACAGCCCAACCCCCTCACAGGTAGTGTTCTAAAACAAGGATCCTCAGACTTGGATCAGTTATGAGAAGTGTAAACACTTCTAACCCGGAGGTACAGTGTTTACAATAATCATAAAAGATAGCCCTAGCACTACAGGAAATCTGTAGCACAGAGTTCTCAAGAAGAAACCCACATCTGAACCGTGTTTCATATTCCCGCACCAGACCGAAAAGGAATGGGAAAGAACATGAACCACTCTAGCCTAGGTGTCACTCAGGTCCCAGGTGTATGACCTTAAACTCTCAATGAAACCCTACCCACCAAGATAGAAAACCAGATCCAGCAATGATAATGACAGTATGAAATATGTAAAACTGTAAAGCAATAAATAAAGCTGTACAAAAAGCAATAAAGCAAATATATAAACACAACTAGCACATAACACCCTAGTAAACACAAATCAAACAAGCTCTAGGAGGAACCCACAAAAAGAACCAGAAGCCCTGGTTACAGTATAAGGGTCCCCAGCAGAGTCGCCAAGCTGTCGCTCCCACCAAAATGACACAGGGCCAAGAGGGGTACAGACGCGAACGGTCGGCGAAAAGGAGAATGAATGAATAGAGTCGCCAGCTAGGCATTTTTATCTCGAAGGAAAGGTAATGCTGCATAAACCTAAGAAAGGATGGATAAGACGGTTGCGAACCAAAGATACTGGGAAAGGGGGTTGGTTACAACCTGGGAAGGTATTAGCACCCAGATTGTCCGTCGTACTCGACGGGATCCACGCTTGAAAGATTTGTGTTTGAAGGGTTAGTGTCAGTGCTATTCTGTGTGCAAAATCTGGAAATGAATGCAAGTGTCAGTGCAAAAGAAGTGTGAAGTGGATAAGAGAAGTGTCAGTGCTGGAAACGAGTGCAAAGCTCAAGACTATGAGGCTTAAAGAATAATGCTGGAAGAGGGGGAATATACAAAGACTTTTGTTTGATAACTGTTAAGTTATGCCTACGTATCCTCTCGTGCAATGAGGAAGTCAGAACACCGTAGTTCGACTCAAAGAGACTGAAAGGATAAATTGACCTGTGAACTGCTTACTTGTCTATGCTCAAGTGTATGACCTGTCTGGCTCAGGTGCAAACTGTCTTGCATTAGACGGAAGAAGCGAGTCCTCGTTTGTGAGTGAATGAGGTGAGAAAACAATCCCGGAGGAGGCGATTATTGTTTGTTTTTGTGTTTTCAATCTTTTATTGCTTTTGAAAGTTTGTTATAAGAAAATGAGCTTAAGCCTAAACCAAGGGTTAGTAAACTCATCACATCTTCCCTCTGATTAGGGGTAATGAGAATACCTTAAGTATGAAGTAAGCACCTCACACTTAATCATCATGATGTAGGATTAAGATCATTAACCTACTCATGATTATTTAGATGTTTTTGAAGTGGTTGTTTAGCGTTAAGTAATGAGTTTAAGCCATAATCAAGGATTTAATGGACCCATTACACCATCCTAATAGAAGGATAATAAATGAGAACATTTAAGCTGAGGAAGGCTCCTCAACTTAATCCATGATTAGGGATTAACCTCATGACAAAACAAAGCCTTTATTAAAGTGAATTTTAGTTAATGGTAAGATTAAGAAGTGAATTTTATGATTTGTAAGTCAACTTGAGGGGGACTTGTCCATTAACACTAGGGTTAGTCCTTCTTAACCAGTTAAGGAAGAATTAGAACCCTAATGCAAGGCCCAAGTTACAAGCTTGATGTCTTAGTGATTATTAGATGGATTGATTAAAGGATTTAAACACATTAAGGGTTTAACACTTAGGATTAAAGTTATACACTCCATCCTAATAGAAGGATACAGGCATAAGCTTAATCACAAAGCCTTAAAACCTTTAGGGTTTAGTCCTGGATTATGAGTTGAGAAGAGAAGACTCAAAGATGACACAAAGGAAAAACTAAATGGGGGACTAATCAAACCCTAATTGTTATCATGTTTGGTTGTTCCTAGGGTTAATGAGGCTTGCAAGCAGATCTTCAGAGAAACTACCAGGGAAGAAGCAAATGAAAGGAGAAAGAAGCAGAGAGAATCAAGACAACTTGCTTCACTTAAGAAGACAAGTTGCCTGAAGAAAGAAAGTGGGAAAGAGCATGAATGAGCAAGCTCACTCTAATACACAAGATAAAATGCAGCAATGATGCATAGGAGAGATGAAGAGAGATTGTGAGAAGTGAAGGCAAATTCACTTCCCAAAACAACTTACCACCTGAAAAGTTAGCAAAAGAAATGAAATGCAATGCAAATAAGATGAAATGTCATGATGCAAACCAAATTCAGAAGCATAAACATGATTTTAATGATGCTAAGAGATGATGCAAACACATGTCAAGAGTTGTGGATGATCATACAAGGATGAGGATGTAAATGAAACATGCTTTGAACCATGGAAGTTCATGAAAGTTTATGAAATGGAATGGACATATAATATGGCAAATGAAAGATGCAATGATCAAACATGATTCTAATATGTCCTAAGATGTATTACATGTCATATAGATTCACAAAATATCATGGCAAGCTCTTGAATGCAAGCAAATGAAAGATGGATGCAAAGGAAGGCAAGAATTAGGGTTTATGACCAACATGCAACACAAAATTCAAAACCAGAAGCAAATGACATGATAAAAAATTGAAAATGGGATCAAAGGAACCTTAACCCTACACAAGTTCACTGCCCAAAGGAGGATACCTAAATCTAAACCTAATGGAAGTTATGATTTTTCTAAGTCAACTAGGGTTTCAAGGCACCTCAAAAGGAAAAATGCACATTAAATTGAAAATGAAGGATAAATTCAAATCAATTTTACCCCAGAAACTACATGCTATGAAGGATGCAATGCAAAAAGATCCATTACCAAACTCTTCATGGTTAGGCAGAATGAATTTTTTCAAGTTAGGATCAAAATATTGCCTTTAAACAACTTTAATTCCAATGAAAATTGTCAAAATAGGTCAAGAACCAAAAAGAAATTTGTTTTGAGAGTTTGATAATGTTTCTAAATGTTTTGGGATGATTCATGATTTTTTTTGTGATTTTTGGAAACCTAAATGCTATTTTAATTAATTAATCTTCATTAATCAATTAAAATAAACATTTAAATATTTTTAAAATAGTTTAAAAATGCAAAAAATAAAATAAAAATTGTTTTCTGGTTAAGAAAAATATTTGAAACAAAAATGCAAAAGGAAAATATTTTTGGAATTTTCTAACTATTTTTAATAAATGATGCAAAATAAAATAGAAAATATGAAATAAAAATATGAATTAATGAAAAGTAAGCGTATCTGATGGCCCAAATTCAAAAGGAAATGGAGGGAATTGACTCGCGCCTTATCCAAGGGCTGAGGTTCAAACTAGCAAATTCAAAAAACTTAAACTTAATTAATTATCCTAATGACTGGATTATGGCTTAATCAAGCAATCTAGACCGTTGGTACGCGCGCGGGAAACCAAATCAAAGGCCCACATTCAAACTTTGCCCTAATCACAATTAACCCTAACCCCCCTTCTGATGACCGGAACAGTGGTTCCGGTCATCTTCTCCGATCAACCAAAAATCAAACTCACTCCCTAGGCTGTTTCAAGTGCTCTAACTCTCCAGATTTCATCCTCTACCCACCCTAAACATGAATCAATCACAAAATCACATTTACAATGCATCAACAACAAGATTCGAGCAAAATCAAGAAAACTGCAAAAATTTCAGAACGTGCATACACACTCATTTCTCAACCATTTTCAGTGATTCAAAGCTTAACATGATCAGTGGAACAAACTCTATCATCCTATAACAAGAAATTTCATTTCTGGAAAAAATGTTCTTGATGATACCTGAACTGGAGCTTTGAACTTTTGAGCTTTCTGGCTGTTTCTTTGGCCCAAGATGCCTTTAATGAACCTCCTGAGAAGTTTGCAATGCTTGTTTGGAATTTCTTATGGCTGGTTTATGAGATTGATGAAGTTTTGTCCAAAGGGAGTGGAAAATCGTATTTCTGTTTGGGGTGGTTTCAGGATCAAATGATGGTTGAGAAATGATCAGAGGATCATGGTGAGTAATTTTGTGAAGTTTATTTTGAGGTTTGAGGCTTGTATATTGAGATTCGAAGAAAAATGCATAAAGAGGGATTTTTGAGAATGCTGTGCTATGAGAGGTTTCAGCTTCCAAGATTGTGTGAAATGTGATCCATGAGGCATGTATGTGAAGTTGTGATTGGTCAGAGAGTTGTTGCTGGCCTAGTTTGATTGGTATGGTTCAACTTGCATAAAGTCAACTTTTGTGTAAGAGGAGGTATGGGCTGGTTCTGTCATGGTACAAGGGTATGGCTTGGATCAGCATGCTTCAAGGAGGTCCATGGAAGTCACTTTTGGCAGCTGGCACAAGTGGATGAGAAGCTTTGATCCATTTTGCAATTTTGAGGAGGTTTGGCCCCTTTTGAAATTTATGAAGTTCATGGCATGAAACTTGAGAAATTCTTGTGCAATTCTGAGTTTTAGGTCATGACTTATGTTTGTATAATGCTTAGAGGTCACATTGAAGTCACATTTTTCCTTGGTATGAGGTTTTTGCAATTTTTCCTTTTTGTGCAAAAGTGAAAATTCAATGATTTTATCCAACTTTGACAAGCCATAACTTTTGATCCAAAATGAATTAGAATGAGTTCTTGTACTTTTTGAAAATGGGAGGATCCATTCTACAACTTTCATGACCAAAGTTTTCTCATTTGAAGCATTTTTGAATCAAAAAGAAAAGGTTGAAAAACTTTCCCAAAATGGCAAGTTTTCATTACAAGTCACTTTCCCAAAAAGGCAACTTTGCAAATGACTTGAAATTTTCCAATTTTGTGAACTTCTAACACCTTCTATGATCAAATAAAGATCATACACATTCAAAATGATGGAGAACACCCTTTGGTTGGGTCACTGGGGGCCTCAGATGCCCTGATTTTGCACTGACTTGCTCAAGAAGTCACCTTTTGATCAGATGCCTTCCCCATGGAATTTCTTCATGAAAATTGATATGCATGATCCTTATAACATATAGATACCAATAGAAACAAGAATGACCAAATATTTTGGAGTTATGGCCTCTGAAACCAAAACCCTAATTCTAGGTCATCTGTGCAGTTAAACATGGCTCTTCTTCCATGCCTTTCTCAGTTCTTGTGATTATTTGACTTCTTTGATCTTGAGAGGATATAATATGATGCTTGAACATACATGGACCCCTTTGAAGTGATTGAAGACCTTTGGAGTGGCTCAAATGGCTCAGGGATGGCTCAGATCACAAACCCTAGATGCAGATGACTTTGAATCAATGCAGTGAATCAAAAATGTGATATGAGATGCTATGATTGAAATTATGCAAATGAAAAGAATCATAAGCCATGGTGTGAATGGGTGAGGGAAAATTTGGGGTGTTTACAATGATCCTATGCTAGTTACGGCCAAAGAAGTGAGCACTTTCTTCCCGTATCAAGGACATTCCTCAGCTCCTACACCTTGGTTTCCCAAATAAGGATTTCAGCAGATATCACGTGTATCTCCTCCAGTGGTGGCAACCCATTCCCGACAGAAGCAAGAGAGAGTTATTGATCCTGTGCCCATGTCTTATACTGAGTTGTGCCCACGGTTGCTCCAAATGGGATCCCTATGCCTACTGTGTCTTTCACTCTAGAGCTCAAGGACATGATATCAATGATTGCAGGGCATTCATGCATCAGGTGCAAGACTTGGTCGATGACAAGGTAATTAACTTTAAGCCAAATAACTTAAAGGTGTCACAGGTGAACACTGAAGATATGGCCAAGTTTCATTCTTCTGAAGTTATTACTCAGGTTGAGTCTTCTAAAAGGCTACAACAACGATCTTCTTTGGTTCCTTGTCCAAATCTGGGTAAGAAAGTGCAGTGGCCAGATAGGCGCTCAAGGCAACATCAACAAAAGACTGCTCAACCACAACGAAGGCCTTATCCACACAGAGTTTTACCAGTTGATCGTATTATCGATCCCATCTCCATATCTTACACTGCCATGTTGCGTCAACTGTTGAGGTTTGATTTAATCCAGTTGTGGACTTTGTTCCTACCAACAGGAAATCTTCCAAAGGGATACGATGAAAATGCGCGTTGCGAGTTTCACTCAGGGTCCCCGGGGCATGCAACAGAAGAATGCAGGGATTTGCAATGGAATGTCCAAGATCTGATTGACTTGAAGGTCATCACACCAGATGGTCAGCTAGGGAGGCAGAGACCTCTGGACTAGAATTGATGCTTGTAGGCTTTAGCTTTTTCATGTATCTGGTTACCCTCAGGCTTATTGAGGGAATCTTTGTTGTTGTACTTATTCGTGTTGTTTTTAGTACCTTGTATGACTTTGCTCTTGCGGGTTTTCTATGTTATATGTTTGGATTTCTGAAGCAGTGGCTTTCCTATTCATGCAATGACACTTGATCGCAGGATGGCTCTTATACTGGATCTTGCTGGAAGAGTTTCTTTTGAGAGTGTTCTCTCATTGGCTTTGTTTTTGGGCATTTGCATAGCATAACATCTTGCATACCATATCATTATATCTTTGTTTTTCAGGTACCCTGGCAATTTCTTATCTTTATTCCATTGCAGGCAACGGTGTTAGCAAAGGAGAACCGGAATGACAAATATGGTACAAGCTGAGCTCGAATAATTGAAGGCTCATATGGAGCAGTTCATGACCCTGATGACGGGGATGGCCCAGAGGAAAGAACAACTAAGGTTGAGGGTCGAGCGGCCAGAGAATGAGATTCCTGAAGATGGCAATCAGAGAAATTATAATGGAGCTCTGGGCAGAGACAATGACCGTAATGTTGGTTACATGGCCGGTCAGGAAGATCAGTTTACTTTGATTAATGATGAGATGGATCAACCTAATGCTGTTGTGGATCGTCGTTTCGACGAGCTTGCTGAGAAGAGGCCATTAAGTCTCAGAACTCTCTAGGTTTTGATATTGCGAATTTGGGGTTAGTACCGGGAGTGAAGATTCCTCACAGATTCAAGCCTCCTATTTTTGAGAAGTACAACGGCAATACTTGTCCGAAAACTCACATCTAGTCTTACTTTGGGAAGATCTCTTGTCACACGGAAGATGAGAAGTTATGGATGTTTTACTTCCTAGATAGTCTATCTGGGGCATCTTTGGACTGATATATGGGTCTGAACAAGAATGTTATCTGAAGCTGGAAGGACTTGGCTAAAGCTTTTGTGAAACAATACCAGTTTAATCTTGACATGGCGCCTAACCTCATTCAACTCCAAAGTATTCCTCAGAATAAGTCTGAAATTTTCAAAGAGTATGCTCAGAGATGGCGAGAGATGGCCGCCTGAGTGCAACCTCCATTATTTGAGAGGGAAGTGGCTGACATATTCTGGAGCACTTTACAGGGTGTATTTCTGGACCGTTTAGTTGCTTGTCCATCTATTGGATTTGCTGATATTGTAATCACCGGTGAGCAGGTTGAGAGTTTGCTAAAGCTCGGGAAGATTCAAGACTACAGTGCGTCAAGGTCAAGCACTAAGAAGCCCTTCGCCAATGGTCAGAGAAAGAATGAAGAGGAAGTTGGAGCAACATCTCATCAATGTGGAAAAGGTAGAGGATATCATCCACGTCGTCAGCAAGTAGCTTCAGTGGCTACGATCCCGAATAATGATCTGAGGCGTCAGACAAGACAAAGGAACCCTCAACAGGGCCAGTGTCAGCAAAGGAGAGAATTAGTTCTTGATCCTTGTCATACCCTAATTTTTGACCCTAAGATTTTATGTATCTCATCTGCATTTCGCATACAAACAAGATCATGTACTGGTTCATGTATCCTTCTCAGTTAGAGGTCTTTGCTTTACAGAGAATTACTGGGAATTTTCTTGTTTCTATCTGTTTATATTTACTAACTTCTAACCAAAATACCCAAAATATGTTGCAGTTTGCTTCTTCTTCTCGCTGTGTTGCAGGATTTCAAAGAAAGTGCAGTGATTTCAGTTCAGATGCGTTTGTTCAGTCACAATTCGATTCAGATGGACGTTTGACCTAATCTTGGTCAAACCATCAAAAAGATTGTTTCAACTACAAGTTGTTTGTGCCAGTGTTTTACTCCTCAGGCAGTGCATATTCAAAAGTTTAAGCGGTGTTGCGTGCTAAGATCATCGGTTATCAGACAATGTTTTGTGCAAAGTTGGTTTGAATCTTCAAGTTCATCAGTTCACCAACGATTCATCTGAAGATTTATTTTCCTCAGTATGGTTTCGAATAATAAAGACAGATTTCAAGTGATTGTAGTATGAGTGGCAGGTTGTGCAGTGGTTCAGAAGTGTTTGTGATCATTTTATCAGTGGCTTGTGAGAAAAATCAGGATTTGGTTTTGGGCTGAATAATCAATTTCATATCCATTGTCATCCATTTACAAAATATATCTATTATCCATTTTTCAATTAAACCATTTTTATTTTCCAATTTATATTGTCCATGCTTATTCAAATAATCATCTTATTTTTTCATTTTTTCTCGATTACTCGATTCATACACATTTTTAGTCAAATTATCCATTTTTCCATTATATCTAATACATCCAACTAATTCTCAATTATCCATCCATAAAATCACCACTAAATCTTGTTTTCTTTACATATACACTTTTTTTTATCATCAATTCAATTTCTAAATTTTTATTTTTTAAAAAAAGCCCATTCTTTTTTTTATGACCCACATCATCTTTCTCTCATTCATAGCAAATTTAAAGAAAATACAAAAAGGCCCATTGACCCATTTCAGTTTCTATAAAAAAATATTGAAAAAAATTACAATAAAAGTTGCCCAGCTCCAAATTCACACGTGATTTTCTTCAACAAGTTGTTCTCCAATGCGTGAAAAGCATCCCAGCCGTACACAACCCTCAGCCAACTGCACCTAAAGTCACACTTTATACGTAGACTTCCGCATCAGCTCAAACACCAGCACGCATTCCATCCAGCCCAAGCCGTATCACCCCGCAAGCAGCTAGCCAAGCTTCAGCAGGCCCACAACACGTCAAACAGCAGCCAAAACACGCGCAGCTTCACGCAACAAAGCAACAACCACATGAGAAGCACATCGTACAAGCTACAACACACAAAAAAACTTTACATCAGACAATAGCTTCCAAGCCGCATGAAGCATCACTCAAATTTCCAAAACTGCAGCAGCAATATCCAACACAACAAGCAAGCCGCATGTGACAACTTCGCACACTTCAGCTTCACATCAAACAATTACTTCACAAGCTAGCCGCATCACCTTCAGCTTCTCCAAGCCCAGCTTCAGCACGCGGTTCAACACACTTGTAAAACGCAGCAGAAGTTGCACAAAACGCAGAAATAAGAACAAAACGCAATTAAAGGAAAAATCGCAGCATCACGTAATCCTCATGACCTGCAAAACGCAAAGCATCACACAAATAACAGCACCAAAATGCACAGCTTCCAGGATAAAACGCAGTACTAAAAAGGGGGGATAAAACTCAGAATAGAACACGCTTTCCTCACCTTTCCAAAACGCAAGAAAATCTTCAAAAACGGCAACCATCTTTCTCAGTTCAAATTAACTTCCATCCTTCTATAAATTGATCAATCTTCTTCTCATTTTTCAAGCTTTGAAAGCCCCTCAAGACCCTGCCAAATCAAAAAACTCAGAGCTTCAAAGTTTCTGTAACTTCTGAATTCACCTTTATCCTCTTTCAAATCATTCACACCTTCAAAAATCCTTCAATACTTTCAATCTTCCTTTTCCATTTCCAACCTGCAAATCAAACTCGGTTTCGTCAACAACAACAACCACAAATAAGGGGAGACCGAAGAAGAGAGATCTAGGAGAGATTCTCGGAGAAGAAGAAGAATGTGATCGGTACCTTTTGAGAGAGGAACCGAGCGTTTTGAATCGAAGGAGGAAGAGGATTGTTTTCAACGGCGGTTTCGCGGAAGAACAACGTGATGAACATTGACCACCTGTGTTGATGAGAGGAAGAAGTCGTTGTTCTTTCTTATTGATTTATTTTGTTTGTTTTTAATTGTTTAAAATAAAAAGGAGGTTTATAGAATGTGTTTTGGCCTTGGGCCAAACGTGTTTGATTTCTCATCTTCACCACCTCTTTCTGCGCCTTCCCCCCTTGGATTTCTTTTTTTTATTTTTATTTTTTTGTTGCTTTTCTTTAAAGATTTGTTTTCAATTTTTATTTTGAGATAAAAGTTTTAAAAAAATATTTTAGAAAGGATTTAGAAAAATTTGTTTTAGTTTTTTATGGATTTTTATTAGATCCATATTTTTTCTTTCTTCTTTTTATTTTTTGGTCGATGAGATCTCTGATTCGCGATTATTGGTTTTCGAAGATGTTTAATCTTCATTATTTCAAATCTATGGATGAATGATCATTTGGATCATTCTCCATACTTTGGAATCGTGATAGGTTGCCTTCGATAAACCAATGTGAAATCTCGATTAAGATTAGACCATTACATTTTCTTTTCGTGCGACATGTTTTCGGAGAATGATTCATAATATCATTTCTCTAACATGTATTAGCACAAATATTTTCCACCTTAATTGGTGGTGGCCGGCCTCATTTGTAGGGTAATTACTTCGTAAATTACTCGGCGATTGCTTAACATAGACCTAAACTTGTCCCGAATTCGGAATAAGATCCATTTGGATCCGGTTGCCTCGATTTTGGTTATCTTTTTGTGGTTGTGTTTGATTAAGTTCATCATACCATTTCTATGTAAATATTATAATAATACTATTAATATACTAACATTTTAATTCAATCTCTCGCACCTTATCCTTTTTATTTCAATCTCTCGCTCCTTATCTCCTTTATTATGCTTTTATTATACTATATCATTCATCATATTGTTTATGTTTATATTGTTATGCTTGTGATTTTCCTTTTGTCCATTTCGACACAAAAACATTAATATAGGATTAAACCTCTAAATGATTGGTGACTTTAATTTCGGACTATGGCTACTATCCTTAGCATTGGACTTGGAGTTTGGACTTAGATTTTAGGATCTATCCCTTTGCTTGAGTTGTTATGGATTGAAGACTTTGGCCCCGATTGAGCTCACTTGTTCAAGAAGATGGAAATTCCTTTGTTTCAAAAGAATGTTCACCATACGGTTTGATCGTTCTTCCTTTAACTTTTTCAAACTTCAAACATTTTCGCAATCAAACCTTGACCTAGGTCATGCGGTTTTACCTTTTCATTTCACTTCCTTAATAAATGCTAAACCACATAAGCATATCGAAACATTCTTCTCAAAAACTTTAAAACATTCAAAAACTCATTCAATTGTTTTTGTGCCCTCGTGCACGTTTCTTTTAACCTTTTTCATGTATAGATATGATTCATTTTTTCTAGCGGAATTATTCGCTAAAGAATGACGACTTATCTTTACATTTTAAAATCAATTCAACTCATTTGTTTCTTTTCAAATTTTGTACCACAAACTACGGGGTTTTGATCTCGCATTGCACTTTGTGGGTACGTAGGCATGAGACGTTTGTCTCTTCAAACACAAAAATCTTAAAAAACATTCCTCTTCTCATCTCTTCAATCTTTTTTCAAGCAAACCAATTTCAGACTAAAAAAAGAAATAAATATTTCAAAGGGCTCCCGTGGAGTACCACAGACATTTTGGGTGCGTAAAACCTTCCCAATTTGTAACCTATCCCCTTACCCGTTCTCTGTTTGATTCTTTTAGCTTTTGCTTTTAGATTCATTAGGTTTTATTCTTTATTTTTACCTTTTCCGTTTGGAATAAAATAAAAGCGCGGTGGCAACTCTGTTTACTTTGAGTTAAGTTAATCAATAGCTTACACTCATGATTTTACCGCTACAGAAAAGTGGCGACTCTGCTGGGGAGTCAATCTCTAAGTGGATTCGGCCTACTTTGATTTATTTACTGCTTTAGTTTGATTTGTTTGTTACTTGGTTGTTCTGTTTCGGTTTTGGTGATCCTCTTTGAGATAGATCCTAACCCGGATCTGAGTGGAACTTATGATAGGACGACGATATTCGAAGCGATACGCGATGGAGTAGTCCAAAGCGATATCAATTTGATAATCTCCACTCGGTTAGGCTCTCTTGGATTATCAATGTCATGACGAGTTATCGTATGTGGCATTATTTTCCGAACTTGAGCTGATCATACTGAGGACCGTAGAACCCTTAACCAATCTAAGCCAATTTAGGAACGTAGTGCGGAAACTATCTGGGTGTAAACCTAAGGTGGTTGTCACGCAATACTACACTCGGACGAGGTCTATTTTAAGAATGTTATTGGTTGGGGAGTAATCCAACGTACCGATAATATTTTAAAGATGGTTGTTAACTCCGGGAACCTCTGTTAGCACCCTTTTGGTTTTTTTGCAGGTACATTGAAGACAAACCTTAGTACATACCTTTGTGGGTTGTTGGATCTTATCCCTTGACTCCATGCTCGTGATCCGAACCTTTGAACCTGTGTGCTTTGCGTGATCTTGTTTGTGGTTGTTGCATCTACATATTCATCATGATCATCATCACAACCATTTTTCAAGGAAAATAATTCCGATTATTGCAAATATTGGAAAAAGTAAATTCTCCTTTTTGTCAAGATATTTCATGACCATATTCTCGATGTTGACTATGTTTGCAATAATCGAGTTGTTTTTCTGGAAATGGAAGTGAACATTGCATATCATTGCATCCTCGCATATTCTTGCGTTCATCCGAGTTGTGTGGGAACTCATCCCGGTTGTTTCTTTCCTCAGTTGTCTGTTGATCCGTCAAGCTGACTCCTCACCATAGATACGGTACTAGAGCTGCTAACAGATTGAGAGCTATCAGATTGAGAATGGAACACCAAGAACAGCATAACATGGAAGTTCGAATGAAGATTGATGAGTTGAAGGCCGGTATGACCAGGCTCACTGAAATGATGCAAGTTCTGATTGCTCGAGGTGAACCACCTCAAAGGACTGTTATCTCTGAAGTTTTTACTGCTGTTGTTGATCCTCCTGTTATTCAGCAACCAGTTTCTACTTGGCCATAATATGGGTTACCTCCGGATTATGTGCCAGTTTCTACTACTTCTCAAGTTGGTGGTCCATCTGTTGTGCCAGTCTTCTCAGCTCCGACTTTTGTTGAACCTCAATCTGTTGTGCACACTACTGCTCAGACTACTTATCAGAATTCTCCTTTCTTGTACCAAGCTGCTGGTCCACAAGCTGAAAGTCAGGGTGAACCTGGATATATGGATGAAGTTAGAGAGCAATGTTTGACTCTTGAGAAGAGGGTAAGAGGTCTAGAAGGAAAGGATGTCTTCGGTGCTACTGCATTAGACATGTGTTTGGTTTCCGATTTGGTTCTTCCTGATAAGTTCAAGGTTCCTGTATTCGAGAAATACAATGGTCATACTTGTCCAAAGATTCATCTGCTGATGTATTATCGCAAAATGGCTGCACATGCCAAGGATGACAAGCTGCTTATTCATTGTTTTCAAGATAGTCTAAGTGGTGCTTCTATGAAATGGTATGTTAGACTTGAGAAGAGTCACATTCGAAGCTGGAAAGATTTGTCTGATGCTTTTGTAAGATAATATAAGTACAATCTGGACATGGCGCCTGACCGTCGTTAACTTCAAAACATGTCACAGAAGAGAAAGAATCGTTCAAAGAGTATGCTCAGCGTTGGAGAGAGCTAGCTGCTCAAGTGGAACAACCTTTGCCCGAAAAAGAATTAACTGGTTTGTTCATGGACACTCATCAACCGTTCTTTTGGGAGAAAATGGTAGGAAGTGTTTCATCTGGTTTTTCTGATCTAGTCACTATTGGAGAAAGACTAGAAGAAGGTATCAAGAAAGGTAAGATTACCAATTCTGAATCTCCTAATGCTGCAAGAAAGTCTTTTGGGAACTTTCACAAGAGAAGAGATGGTGATGCTTATGCTGTTTCAACTGAGAGGAAGCCTTATCACCCACAACAACGATATGGTCAACCATATGTAGCTGCAATTACTCCTGTTGTTAAAACTCCACCTACTCAAACCCAAGCTCAAGGTCAAGTTCAACCAGCTCAAGCTCAAGTTCAGATTCGAGCTCAAGCTCAGGCTCCTCATCCTACTGCTGGACAAAATCAGTATCGCAATAGGCCAAACTTTGATCCTATCCTGATGCCTTACACTGATTTGTTTCCTTCCTTGATTAAGAGTGGTTTAATTACTACTAGGCCTCCGCCTCCTGTTCCAAACCCTCTTACGGTTGGTTATAGATCGGATCTTTGCTGTGAATTTCATCAAGGTGGAACTGGTCATGACTTGGAACATTGCTTTGCACTGAAGGCTAAAGTGCAAGAACTTATCAGGAACAACATCCTTTACTTTAATGACACTAATCCCAATGTTATCAACAATCCTTTGCCGAAGCTTGGGAAGTGAATCTTCTAGAAGACTTCAACAATCAAATTTTCTTCAAGGCCAGAATATCAGACGGGACAGCTCATCCTTGTTGCTAATGGATCACTAGGCCATTGTTTCTTTATGTGTGCAATTTTCTTCAATTCTATTGACTTGTTTGCTTTTAAACTTTGTTTGTACTTTCATGATGGTTTTAATGAAATGAGCATTGCTTTGTTTTGATTCAATTTCATTTACTATTTGCATCTTTATGCTTTACATTTCAAGTTCATTTATCTTTTCTCAAGTTTTTACAATGATTGGAGGGAGGATGATGAAAACGAGATACCCATAATTGTTGTTGGTATGCCTTCAATTGAGACTTGGCTGATGATATACATGCATTGTTTCAAATCCCAAACACTGGAGAAATAAGGAAGTTAATCCTTTGTCAACCCCTTTGAGCCTTGAAGTTGGAGTTTCTTTCTATTCGAAAAAACCCTCAATTTTAACCGGGGATGGGTAGTTCTCAATTAATTCAAATGTGCATTCAAGTACAAGAGAATCATTCAAGACACCTTTCAACAAAGGTTGCAATCTCAAGCTTTCCTTCATACACCTCAAAGAAGTGTTGAAGATGTTTCTCAATTCAAAAGCCAATGATGGTTCGTCGTAATCATTAAGCCATGCAGTCATTATCTTTCAAAAAAAAATGATAAAAAAATTATTATTGAAAAAAAATTATTAAAGCCCGCTAAGTCAAAACCTATGAAGGAGACTTAGGCAAAAAACTGGGGCATCCCGCTGACTGTAAGATTAAATGATACAGTTCAGGCAAAAATTAGGGATAATAAAAAGAAAGATTTATCAAGAGGTCATCAAAATCCTCAGCAAAAATAAGTTGAGTTGACCAAAGTCCTCACTAGAAATAACAAAAGGAAAGATGTGACTGCTATCTCAAAATCTCTTGGCTTATGAACCATCTTCATCTGTGCAATCCTAAATGTCTTGGAACTTAGATGCATAGGCTGAATTAATTGAATGTAGGACTGGAGTTCATCAAGAAGTTGGGTTGGGTACAAATAAACTTTGAGCTTATATCCTTTGTTTCATAAACCGTGAACCAGGCCACGTTACAACCTTCAAAAGTCCTAATTGAATCCAGGTTTCTTTTGAAAAGTATACTACAGCAAGGTTGCGTAAACTGACTCCCAAGTTCATTACCAATCATTTGTTTCTCACCGTTGCTTTATCTTTAATTTTTGTCTCAATCGCCGTGTTTTGACAATGTTTTCATTTACTTTACAATAATAAATTTCATTCCAAAAATGATTCTTGATTTCAAACTTTGCATTGAACTTTGCACTAAAATTACCAGGTTTGTACAAACATTTTTTTTATTTGCAAATAAACTTTCCTCATCAAGGAATTTTCAAACAATTGAGAAACTTGGTCAGTGATCTTATCAGGGGCAAGTTCTTCTCAGGTCCTATGGTTCAAGAGTTGTTGCTCAGTGCAAGTTATTATCAGATTTGGTTAGTGTAAACACCCCAAATTTTCCCTCACCCATTCACACCATGGCTTGTGATCTTTTCATATGCATAAGTTCAATCATGATATCTCATATTGCATTTGTTATTCACTGCATTGCTTCTAAGCCATCTGCATCTAGGGTTTGTGATCTGAGCTATCCAAGAGTCATTTGAGCCACTCCAAAGGTCTTCAATCACTTCAAAGGGGTCCATATGTGTTCAAGCATCATATTGTATCCCCACAAAGTCAAAAAAGTCAAAGAATCACCAGAACTGGGAAAGGCATGGAAGCAGAGCTAGGTTTAACTGCACAGATGACTTAAAATTAGGGTTTTGGTTTCAGAGGCCATAACTCCAAATTTTTTGGTCATTCTGGTTTCTATTGGTCTCTATATGTTATAAGGATCATGCATATCAAGTTTCATGAAGAAATTCCATGGGGAAGGCATCTGATCAAGGGATGACTTCTTGAGCAAGTCAGTGTAAAATCAGGGCATCTGAGGCCCCCAATGACCCAACCAAGGGGTGTTCTTCATCATTTTGAATGTGTATGATCTTTATTTGATCATAGAATGTGTTAGAAGTTCACAAAATTGGAGAATTTCAAGCCATTTGCAAAGTTGCCTTTTTGGGAAAATGACTTGTAATGAAAACTTGCCATTTTGGGAAACTTTTTCAACCCTTTCTTTTGGATTCAAAAATGCTTCAAACGAGAAAACATTGGTCATGAAAGTTGTAGAATGGATCATTCCCTTTTCAAAAAGTACAAGAACTCATTCTAATTCATTTTGGATCAAAAGTTATGGCTTGTCAAAGTTGGACAAAATCACATAATTTCAAGTTATGTACCAAAGAGGCAAAGTTGCAAAACCTCTTGCCAAGGTAAAATGAGGCCTCAAAGTGACTTCTAATCTTTGTAAAAACATAAACCATTGCCTAAAATTCAGAATGCACCAAGAGTTTGTCCATTTTCATGACTTATAGATCAAGAAACTTCAAAAGGGCCAAAATTGGACAAAGTTGCAAAACATCATACAAACCCTAATCCACTTGCTACCTTGCCTCTAATCCATTTCCATGGCTCTCCCTAAACTCAGCTGAGCCCAACCATGCCCCTATCACAGCCTTACACTTGCCCATACCTCAAGTACACCTAACTTGGAATTTTTGCAAAAAGACCCATACCAATCAAGCTAGGCCACACCAACTCATCTGACCTATCCAAGGGTGATAAGTGGACCAAAAAAGACATAACACAACAGACACACAAGCCTGAAACACTCTCCAAGCCATAGCTCCAAGTTTCCACATCTTATGCATTTTGCTTCGAATCACACAACACAGCCTTAAAACACAAAAACAAACTTCATAGAACATCTCAGCATGTTCCACTGATCATCCCTGACCCTTCACCTTGCCCTAAAACCCCCTGAAATCAAAATACGATTTCCTCCCCTCTCTGAACAGAACTCCATCAATCTCACAAACCAGCCCAAATAAACTCCAAACAAGCTTTGCAAACATCTGAGGGAGGTCATTAGAGTTGATTGGAAGCAAGGAAGCAGGCTAAAAGCTTCACTTCAGGTAGCTTCAAAAATTAGTTTTTCCAGAAACCTTGTTTTAAGTTACTAAAATGATCTGCATGTTCCCCTGATTGTTTTGCACTTTGTATTTTTGAAAATGATTGAGTATTGAGCATGTATTGCATCTCTGAAAGTTTGGCCATTTTCATGTTTTTGATTCGAATCATGGTTTTGAATAAAAAGAAATGGATTTTGAGGTTAGATTCATGTTTAGGGAGATGGAGAGGTTTGATCTGGAGCTTTACAGCTCTTAAAATGACCAGGAGAGTGAGTTTGAGATTTCTCAGGGAGGGTGTCACCGGAGAAGACGACCGGAGCTCTTCTCTGGTGACCTGAAAGTGATTAAATGTTAATTAGGGTTAGGGCACCAGGTTTGAATATAGGCCATCAGACGAGGTTTCCCGCGCGTGTTTGGAAGGCTGAGATCATGTCATTAGTTATTAATTAGGTTTAATTTAATTAATTAATCAAAATTTAGAAAGTTTGAACTTGGGCCGTAGGATTGCGCGCCAAGTCAATGAATTCCAGCCCAGATTGCATCCTGGCTCTCCATTGTGCATACTTTTCACTTTATTTGATTTGATTTGATTTTCTTTTGATTTATTTTGTACGAATTATTAAAAATAGAAAAAATCATTTAGAAATTATGAAAATTTTTGTCAAAGTTTTCATTAATTTTGAAGACCCAAAAATATTTTTATTTTTATTTTTTGTATTAAAAATTATTTTTAAATCATTTAAATGTTTATTTTTAATTAGTTAATGAAAATTAATTAATTAAAAATGCATTTAGGTATTTAAAAATCACAAAAAAATTCACATAGCATTTAGAAACATTTAGAAGAATTGTTCAACTCTCAAACCAAATTTCTTTTTTGTTCTTGATGCCTTTTGATCATTTTTATTGGAATTAATTCCATTTTAAGGCAATATTTTGTTTCAAACTTCAAAAATTTCTTTCTGCCTAACCATTGAGAGTTGAGTGATGATTCTTCTTGCATTGCACTCTTCATAGCATGTAGTTTATAGGATAAATTTGATTTGAATTGATTTTGCATTTTCAATTTGTTTAGCATTTTTCTTGGTGAGGTACCCCAAAACCCTAACAATCTTAGGAAATTCATAACATTCATTAGGTTAGGAGTTGGATCCTCTCCTTTGGGCAGTGAGTTTGTATAGATTTAGGGTATCTTTGTTTGCATTTTCAATTTTTTATTATGTCAATTGCTTCTGGTTTTGGATTTTTGTTTTGCATGATGCATGTAACCCTAATTGGGGCCTTCCTTTTGCATTCATCTTTCCTTTGCTTGCATCCATTGACTTGCCATGACATTTTGTGCATCCACATGATTCATAATACATCTTAGGACATATTAGAATCATGTTTGATCATTGCATCTTTCATTTGCCATGTTGTATGTCCATTACATTCCATAACTTTTCATGTGCATTCATGGTTTAAAACATGCTTCATCTGCATCCATGTGCTTGTTTGATCATTCTCATGCCTTGCCTCATGTTTGTATCATCTCTTAGCATCATTAACATCATACTTATGATTCTGGTTTTGGTTTGCATCATGAAATTGCACCTCATTTGCATTGCATTTCATTTTCTTATGCTAACTTTTCAGGTGGTAAGTTGTTTTGGGAAGTGAATTTGCCTTCACTTCTCACAATCTCTTCTCATTCCTTTCTTGCATCATTGCATCATTGCTGCATTTTGTATTTGTTTTAGAGTGAGCTTGCTCATTCATGTTCATCTCTTACTTTCTTTCTTCAAGCAACTTGTCTTCATAAGTGAAGCAAGTTGTTTTGCTTCTCTTTGCTTCTTGCTCCTTTCAATCTGCTTCTCTCCTGGTGGTCTCTCTGAAGATCTTCTTGCAAACCTCATTAACCCTAGGATCTCCAAGCATGATAACAATTAGAGCTTGATTAGTCCCTCATTTAGTTTTACCTTTGTGTCATCTTTGAGTCTTCTCTTCTCATCTCATAATCAGGGACTAAACCCTAAAGGTTTTAAGGCTTTGTGATTAAGCTTATGCCTGCATCCTTCTATTAGGATGGAGTGTATAACTTGAATCCTAAGTGTTAAACCCTTAAGGTGTTTAAATCCTTTAATCAATCCACTTAATAATCATCAAGACATCAAGCTTGGAACTTGGGCTTTGCATTAGGGTTCTAATTCTTCCTTAATTGGTTAAGAAGAACTAACCCTAGTGTTAATGGACAAGTCCCCCTCAAGTTGTCTTACAAATCATAAAATCCATCTCTTAACCCTATCATTAACTAAAATCCACTTTAATAAAGGCTTTGTTTTGTCATGAGGTTAATCCCTAATCATGGATTAAGTTGAGGAGTCTTTCTCAACTTAAATGTTCTCATCTATTATCCTTCTATTAGGATGGTGTAATGAGTCCATTAAATCCTTGATTATGGCTTAAACTCATTATTTAACACTAAACAAAAACAACAAAAACATCTAAATAATCACAAGTAGGTTAATGATCTGAATCCTACACCATGGTGATTAAGTGTGAGGTGCTTACTTCACACTTTAGGTATTCTCATTACCCCTAATCAGAGGGAGGATGTGATGAGTTTACTAACCCATTGGTTTAGGCTTAAGCTCATCAACTTATGACAAACTTCAAAAAGCAATAAAAGACTGAAAACACAAAAACAAACAATAATCGTCTCCTCCGGGATTCTTTTTGTCATCTCATTCACTCACAAACGAGAACTTGCTTCTTCCATCTAATGCAAGACGGTTTGCACCTGAGCCAGACAGGTCATACACTTGAGCATAGACAAGTAAGCAGTTCACAAGTCAATTTATCTTTCAGTCTCTTTGAGTCTAACTACGGTGTTCTGACTTCCTCATTGCACGAGAGGATACGTAGGCATAACTTAACAGTTATCGAACAAAAGTCTCTGTATATTCCCCCTCTTCCAACATTATTCTTTTAGCCTCATGTTCTTGAGCTTTTCCCTCTTGTTCTTACACTGACACTTCTCTTATACACTTCACACTTCTTTTACACTGACACTTGCATTCTTTCCAGCTTTGATACACAGATTACACTGACACTACCCCTTTAAAACATAAATCTTTTAAGCGTGGATCCCGTCGAGTACGGCGGACAATCTGGGTGCTAATACCTTCCCAGGTTGTAACCAACCCCCTTTCTCAGTCTCTCTGGTTCGCAACCGTCTTATCCATATCTTTCTAGGTCTATGCAGCATTACCTTTCCTCCGGGATAAAAATGCCTAGCTGGCGACTCTTGTCTTTTGAGTTCACCCTTGTGTGTTATCTTTCTTTCGCCGACCGTTCGCGTCTTTACCCTATTTTACCAGGTGTCATTTGGTGGGAGCGACAGCTTGGCGACTCTGCTGGGGAATCTTATACTGTAACCAGGGCTTCTGGTTCTTTTTGTGGGTTCCTCCTAGCGCTTGATTGATTTGTGTTTACTGGGGTGTTATGTGCTAATTGTGTTTATATATTTGTTTTATTTACTGCTTTATGTACAGTTATTTATAGCTTTCATTACAGCTTTATACATCATACTATCATATTGTCATCTGGCTGGATCTGGTTTTTGTTTTGGTGGGTGGGGTTCTACTGAGAGTTTAAGGTCCTATACCTGGGACCTGAGTGACACCTAGGCTAGAGTGGTTCATGTTCTTTCCCATTCCATTTCGGTCTGGTGCGGGAATATGAAACACGGTTCAGATGTGGGTTTCTTCTTGAGAACTCTGTGCTACAGATTTCCTGTAGTGCTAGGGCTATCTGGGAAGCCTGCTAAGTCTGGATGACCTTTATTATGACCTTCAGAAACTGAGGTGAATTAGAGGAGGATCTTTTATGGTTATTGTAAACACTGTACCTCCGGGTTAGAAGTGTTTACACTTCTCATAACTGACCCAAGTCTGAGGATCCTTGTTTTAGAACACCACCTGTAAGGGGGTTGGGCTATTTGCAGGTTTGCAGGTGCCTTTGGCCACATCATACCCTGTTACTGATTTTGTTTAAAGAGTACTCCACTTTGGACAGTTCTTGTGATTTAACCATGGACATGTGACTCTTTATTTGAGTCCCCCACCTTGGTTACTGGATTTCTGAACCTCCATCTGGACTTCTTGAACATACATGGACTTATATCAAGGCAGTTAATCAGATCCAGCTTGATCAAAAACCCTTGCATATCATTTGCATACTCATCATTGCATCATTTAACATTTGTTTATTTGTTTTTCAGGGTATCCATATTGTATCCGGCTTGGTTTTGACCCCTTCATCTGCATAGACCTCTGCTCATCAGTTATCTGCTTCAACTATCTTCATCAGTTGCCTGCTTCAGCTACTTTTATCACCAGCCTCAGCCTATCAGTGGCTCATCTCCAGTATCAGTCCTCATCATCAGCATTCGTTTTCAGCTCTTCATCAGCAGTCATGGCACCCAAGAAACGCAACATTTCATACCATTTCTTTGAGCCTGTGCTGACTGGCATCAGGAAGGTCCATACACTTATCACTCCAGACCATATCCCACTATTCAGATAGCATTATGGAGGCATCCTTCATATGGTTATGGACCTGGACCCTTCTCAGAGGAGTTTGATCCACACTTGCCTACAGTTTTATGACCCTCCTTTGAGATGCTTCACTTTCCAGAACTTTCAGCTAGGACCTCTGCTGGAGGAGTTCTCATCATTGATTGGAGTACCTGTCAGGGGTGATATCCCCTTCAACCCAGAGATGACTTCTCCCAGCATTGGAGAAGTGGCAAAAGCACTGTACCTGGAACCTAGTTTGATTGAGCAGAACATGACAACAAAGGCTGGGATCCCTGGTTTGCACCTGGACTTTCTGACTTCTCAGGCCATCTTGAAGGCCTCTTTGGGAGAATGGAGGGCAGTTTGTGCATTGTTAGCCCTCAATATATATGGGGTTATACTATTTGCAGATGAGCCCAAGTTTATCAGCAAGAATGCCATTCAGTTTTTCCTTCTAAGGAACCCAGTGCCCACATTGCTGGGAGATTTCTATTATTCTGTTCACCAAAGAAATGAGAAGCAAAGAGGGAAGTTGGTGAGATGCTGTGTTCCCCTGTTTCATACCTGGCTGCTTAAACACTTACCCAAGATTGATGCCTTCTTGAATCCTCACCAACAGAAGAATTGGGCTAAGAGACTTATTGCTTTGACTTTAGATGACATCAGATGGTGTACCCAGAGCACCAAAGGCAGGGACATAATAACTAGTTGTGGGCAGTACCCCAATGTACCTCTAATAGGAGTGAAGGGTTGCATCAACTACAACCTTTTGCTGTTTAAGAGACAGTTGGGATATGCTTTGGTTCACCCTCCTAGAGTGCAAGACTTGGCTGAAACCATGTATTGTGAGATAAAACCTAATCTAGCAGTTGTCAGACAAGCATCCTGGGCTTGGGACAACATCCAAACCAAAGGGATGGCCATTCTTGGGAGATGCAATAATGTGGCTTCAGCTCAGTATTATGAATGGTCTCATGCTAGAGCCCAGATTTCTGGGATGCCTTTCACCATTGAGGATGCACTTGGACCATCCACAGTACCACCTCCAGCCACTGTCAGCCTGGAAGAATCTGAGAAACTGAAGGAGAGGAATGAGAATCTGTCTCAAGCTCTGAAGAAGACCCTCTGGGAGAGGAGTGATGGTCGTCTAGACATTGAGAGGTTGGAAAAACTTAAGGTGGAGCATCTAACCAAGATTGAGAAAGCAGAAGACTACATCAAGAAATCAAGAGCTGGGGAGCAAATTTTGAAGAATGCCTGTAAAGAGGCCCAGTTTCAGCAGGCTAGGACTGATCTCTATCTGCAAGAAAGTCAAGCTAGGTGGGTCAGGATCACTGAAGCTCGTACTCAAGAAGATAAGAGAACTCAAGCCAGTATTGAGCAGTTGGAGGCCAATGAGAAGAAACAACAGGAAGCCTTGCTGGCAGCCCAGAAGGAGATTTCAGAGTTGAAGCTTAAGGCTGGTTTGAAGAGGTCAAAGGACCAGGACAGGCACAAGAAGCTGACCACTGCTATTGCCACCAGAAACCTTCTTATCAGAAACATTACAGATCACCTGGATGGTCCTGTAACTGAAGCACTTTTGAAGGAGGTTAAGGAGGATGAGTTTGGATTAGATGTTTGATTTCTTTGCTTGTTGTTATTTCCATTTCATGTACTTTTCTTTTTATGTTGTATTTTGACCCTTCAGGGGCATATGTTGTAAAAACAAACTATGTATGATCTACCATGTGTAATATATTTGTTAGTTTGTTTCATTGAGTTTCTTTTCTCAAGCAACATCAAAGTATCTTCCTCAGGGTCTGGAAAGGTCAAAACCAAGAACCAAGCCGGATACCCTGGAAAGCAAATAAGCATACTGCATTGCATGCTAACTGTTGTTTTGTTTTGTAGGTTTTTGTTTTGTTTGTTACTAACTCTGTTGTGGTTCAGGAATTATTGCTCGCCGTCGAGTGTTCCCTCTCAACCGTCTGCACCGGTATCCTACTCGCAACAATCTTCCTGGTATCCAAATGGATCAAGTACAACAAGATCTGACAGAGGTCAGAACTCAGATGGCTAATGAAAGGCTGGAGATGAGAAACCAAATGACCCAATTCATGGAAGTAATGAATGGCTTGGCCCAAAGTCAAGAAAGGTTGAGGGCATTAGTGGAAAGACAAACCCCGGAAGAACCCCATCTGGGAACTGGAGGAACAAGTAACAATGAAAGGGGTCAGCCTCATGTTAATCCACCAGTATATGGGCCTCATCTACATCCGGAAGTCAACATCCCGGGTAATGTGCAAGGAAATACTACAGCAGGCAGGATCTTGCAAGAAGATCCTCAAGAGGAGCAGTTTACTGTAATGGGAGCTGGGGATGAAGTCTATGATAGGAGGTTTGATGAAATTGCTGAGAAGTTGAGATCTCTGGAGTCTCAAAATTCCCTAGGTTTTGATGTCATGGATATGGGGTTAGTGGATGGGGTAAGGATTTCCCACAAGTTTAAACCCCCGTGCTTCGAGAAATACAATGGCACTTCCTGTCCATGAACTCACTTACAGTCCTTTCTGGGGAGACTTAAGGCATACACCATGGATGAAAAACTGTGGATGTTTTACTTTGAAGACAGTTTGACTGGGGCTTCAAGGGAGTGGTATTCACACTTGACCAGAGCTACTATCAGATGCTAGAAGGACCTAGCTGAAGCCTTCATCAGGAAATACCAATACAATCTGGACATGGCTCCTAACAGGACCCTTTTGATGGGAATGTCTCAGTCCTCCAGAGAAAGCTTCAGGGAGACAGCTTGCTGCTGCTGTCCAGCCACCCATGTCGGAAAGAGAAATGGCCGACATGTTTATGAATACTCTGCAGGGAACATATATTGATAGGCTAGCTTCCTTTTCTTCCACCAGCTTCGCAGACGTAGTTATAGCCGGGGAAAGAATTGAAAGCATATTGAAGATGGGTAAAATTTCTGATAATGGTGCAAGTTCATCCAGTAATCCCAGGAAGCCTTTTGTGGGACCTAGAAGAACCGGTGAGACAAATGCCATTCATGCCAGTAGGGGCAGACCTCAGTATGTCCACAGATCAGTAGCAGCTGTCACTATTCCAGCTCCGATTCCTCAGCAACCAACATATCAACCACAACAACAACCACACTATCAGCAGCAAGTTCAGTATCCGCCACAGAGGACCTACAACAACAATAACAACAATCAACAACAAAGACCTTTTCAGCAAAGACTGTCACAGGAAAATAGGGTGATTGACCCTATCCCTATGCCTTATGCCGCCTTGTTGCCACAACTCCTGAAACTCAACTTGGTTGAATTAAGGACATTGGCACCACCAGATCCCTCCAATCTTCCAAGAAATTATGATGTCAATGCAAGATGTGCTTTCCACTCTAATGCACCTGGCCACAATACGGAAAAATGCAGGGCTTTACAAATGAAGGTACAAGATCTGGTGGATTCTAGAGCCCTCAACTTTGCACCCCCTCCAAGTGTCACCAAGAATCCCATGCCCAATCATGGAGGGCCAAGAATTAATGCCATTGAGGAAGACAAGCCATCTTTCTTAATCACCAGTGTTGGACAGATTCAAACACCTCTGGTCGAAATTAAAGCTCAGCTTCTAGAGTGCCAGATGTTCCCCGGGTGTGAGCTCGGTTGCGGGTATTGCAACATTTCGGTCAACGGGTGTGATAACTTGAGAAACGGCATAGACGGTCTTATCAAAAGTGGTATACTTCAGATCTCAACAACGGCGCCTACAAATCCAGCAATCCCTTTGACAACAATTCCTGATTCTTCTACAACTGCAACAACAATCATTCCGACCAATTCATCAATATCATCAACAATGGCTTCATCTATCACTTCAACAAATCAAATGTCAACAAACATTTCCTCTACAACATCAGCATCCATTTATTCAATTGAATCTTCTACAACGCCAACAGAAATTAATGAAGATGTCTCAGCAGTCACCATTTACTATGATCCATCAGATGTTCCTCCGAACAACAACTTTCAGCAACAAACAGTGGCACTTCCTGCCAGGTCACCAGTCACCATCTACTACGACCCGCACACCATTTCAGTACCCTCCTCTGCAGCAGTCAGTCCAGTTACCATCACGGTGCCTGGACCAGTTCCATTTGAAAGTAGTAATGCCATACCTTGGCATTATGGCTCTGACCTCTACTGCAACGGGGAGAAAATCACTTTGGATTCTTCAACCTCTTCTCCACAAATTGATAATGTTGGGGGAGGCGGAGGCTTCCCCAGAAGCGGACGCCTTTTTGCCTCACAATTGCAAAGACCTAATGCCGAAGCAGAAGCTGCTGCCAAAGCAAAGGGGAAGAGTGTGATATCCGAAGAACCAATTATCAAGGAAACTCAGAAGACATCTTTTGAACAAGATGTAGACGAGTTTATGAGGATTATAAAGAGAAGTGATTACAAAGTGGTGGATCAGCTTCACCAAACTCCCTCAAAGATCTCCATATTATCCCTGTTGATGTGTTCTGAGGCTCACAGGAATGCATTACTGAAAGTCTTGCACGCAGCATACGTGCCAGAGGAGATCACTGTTAATCAACTAGAAACTGTGGTGGCAAATGTCAACACCATTCATGGACTAGGCTTCACCAATGCTGACTTAACAACTGAGGGGCGTAACCACAACAAGGCTTTACACATCACTCTAGAATGCAAGGGTGATGTTCTATCCCATGTACTGGTGGACACTGGGTCTTCACTCAATGTTCTACCAAAGAAAGCCTTGGTGAAGCTGGAGTACGATGGCTTGGCACTGCGTCCAAGTGATTTAGTGGTGAGAGCGTTTGATGGCTCTAAAAGATCAGTGCTTGGAGAGATTGATCTGCCTGTGATGATTGGCCCGCAGACTTTTAAAACTACCTTCTATGTGATGGACATTCAGCCGGCCTACAGCTGTTTGTTGGGTAGACCCTGGATCCATGCCGCTGGCGCTGTTACGTCTACCCTTCACCAGAAGCTGAAATTCGAGTGGGAAGGCCAGATCATCACCATCTGTGGTGAATAAGACATCTTTGTTAGCCATCTGGCTATGTATAAGTATATTGAGATGGATGGAGAGATCCATGAAACTATGAGCCAGGGATTTGAGGCCCTGAAAATAAATGAAGCATTTGCTGTACTGGGAACCTCCATGACGTCTTATCAGCAAGCCAGGAAGGTTGTTGAAGAGGGGACTGCCCAAGGCTGGGGCAAGCTGCTGCCCGTGGAGAAGAAGGAGGACAGATTTGGGTTGGGTTACAAACCAACTCAACAAGATCAATCAGAGGCTGCCAAGAAGCCCGATTTTGTCAGCAGGGGAATGCTCACCTCGGATGCTGTGAACAACTTGGAAGACGAGGAGGAAAGCGACCGCAACCTGGAGAACTGGATACGTCCAAGGATCCCAGGGAGCCAAGTTCTTAACTGGTCTTCCCAGGAAATTATAAGGGTTACTCCTACAGAGTAATTATTATTTCCTGTATTTTTAAGCATGCATCAAGTCTTGCATCTTGCCCAAGATGACAAGACTCATTTTGTAATCGGGCCATCTTGTAATTTTGTGCAAACAGATTAATCAATGAATATCGGACATCTTTTGCAAATGAGTCTTTTCCTTTCTCGCTCACTGTTTCTTCATTTTTCTTTTTGTACAAAAATAAAATGGCAATGTTTTCCAAAATGACAACTTCATTTCACTTTTTCTAAACAAGATTAAAATCGATCACTAAAATGAACAATCTAAACCCTTGCAGAGAGTGCCTTTCAGACTGCACCGACAACATCACAGTTATGGCTTCATATGACTTTGACAATCCAATCAATCAAGCTGATGAAGGGGTTGAAGAAGATTATGAGCTTCCTGACGAGCTAGCCAGGTTGTTAAGGCAAGAGGAAAAGGTTATTACTCCTCACCAGGAGGAGATTGAAACGGTTAATCTTGGTACGGAAGAAGACGTGAAAGAAGTTAAGATCGGGGCCTGCCTACAAGACTCAGTGAAGGGACAGCTGATTTATATGCTTCGGGAGTATGTAAATGTCTTTGCTTGGTCTTATCAGGATATGCCAGGGCTGGACACCGATATTGTCATGCACAAGCTGCCTTTAAAAGAAGACTTCCCGCCAGTAAAACAGAAGTTGCGCCGTACTCGCCCAGATATGGCAATGAAGATTAAAGAAGAGGTACAAAAGCATTGGGACGCCGGTTTCCTTGCTGTAACTAGCTATCCGCCGTGGGTCGCTAATATTGTACCTGTGCCTAAGAAAGACGGCAAAGTGAGAATGTGCGTGGACTACCGGGATCTGAACAGAGTAAGCCCGAAAGATGATTTCCCTTTACCCCACATTGATGTATTGGTTGATAATACGGCTCAGTTCTAGGTGTTCTCCTTCATGGATGGATTTTCAGGATACAATCAGATCAAAATGTCACCTGAAGACATGGAGAAGACAACTTTCATCACACCTTGGGGCACATTCTGTTATAAGGTGATGCCATTCGGACTGAAGAATGCTGGTTCAACTTATCAACAGGCTATGGTAACATTATTCCACGACATGATCCATAAAGAAATTGAATGTTATGTGGATGACATGATCGCCAAGTCCCTTACGGAAGAAGACCACCTGGTGAATCTGTTAAAGCTATTCAAGCGTCCTAGGAAGTACCAACTAAAGTTAAACCCCAACAAGTGCACATTCGGGGTACGATCCAGTAAGCTGCTGG
Organism: Lathyrus aphaca; assembly: GCA_963966055.1. NCBI lineage: Eukaryota > Viridiplantae > Streptophyta > Magnoliopsida > Fabales > Fabaceae > Lathyrus > Lathyrus aphaca. The sequence continues at coordinate 273,319,969 of OZ014522.1, forward strand.
GATTTATTGTAAGTGAGAAAGGGATTGAAGTTGACCCTGATAAAGTCAAAGCCATTCAAGAAATGCCTGCACCGAAATCAGAGAAAGAAGTTCGAGGATTTCTAGGTAGATTGAACTACATTTCAAGGTTCATATCTCACCTTACTGCAACCTGTGAACCCTTGTTCAAACTGTTAAGAAAAGAACAAACAGTCAGGTGGAATGAAGACTGCCAGAGGGCTTTTGACAAAATCAAGGAATACTTACAAGAGCCTCCAATCCTTATGCCTCCGGTTGAGGGAAGACCTCTAATAATGTACTTGACAGTTTTAGAAGAGTCAATGGGGTGTGTGATGGGCCAGCATGACGAGTCTGGTCGAAAAGAGTACGCAATATACTACCTAAGCAAAAAGTTTACCGACTGTGAACAACGTTATTCACTGCTCAAGAAAACTTGTTGTGCTTTAGCGTGGGCTGCTCGCCGATTGAGACAGTATATGTTGACCCACACTACTTTATTAATATCAAAGATGGACCCAGTTAAGTACATTTTTGAGAAGCCAACACTTACCGGACGGGTTGCTAGATGGCAAATGATCCTCACAGAATATGACATCCAGTACACATCTCAGAAAGCCATCAAGGGCAGTGTATTGTCTGATTATCTTGCTGAGCAACCCATTGATGATTACCATCTCATGAGATTTGACTTCCCTGATGAAGACATCATGTTCATAAAAGCAAAAGATCATGAAGAGCCTATTCACACTGAAGGGCCTGACCCGGAAGAAGAATGGACTATGATGTTTGATGGGGCTGTTAATATGAATGGTCGTGGTGTTGGTGCGGTACTCATTACACCTAAGGGGGTTCACATGCCTTTCTCGGCAAAGCTCACCTTCAACTGCACTAACAACGAAGCTGAATACGAAGCTTGCATTATGGGTCTCGAGGAAGCCATTGACCTCAGGATCAAGACTTTGACTGTGTTCGGAGATTCAACTCTGGTAGTTAACCAAACCAACGGCAAATGGTACACACACCAGGATCATCTGATACCTTACAGGGATTATACAAGGAGGTTATTGACTTTCTTTACAACGGTCAAGCTTGAGTATATCCCCCGGGACGAGAATCAGTTTGCAGATGCTCTGGCTACCATTTCTTCCATGATCAAAGTTCAAGCTGCCAACTTTGTACCTCGGATTTCGGTGTCCAGACTTGACAGGCCAGCATATGTATTTGCAGCAGACACTGTCAAAGATGATAAGCCATGATTCCATGACATTAAGTGCCTTTTGGAGGATCAAACATACCCACCTGGGGCATCTTCCAATGATAAGAAGACTTTAAGAAGGCTTGCTGGTAGTTTCTTTCTGAATACTGACGGTTCCCTGTACAAGAGAAACTTTGATATGGTACTCCTCCGGTGCGTTGATAGAACAGAAGCAGACTTGTTGATGCACGAGGTGCACGAAGGACCCTTTGGTACCCATGCTGGAGGGCATGCCATGGCCAAGAAGTTACTAAGATCAGGTTATTACTGGATCACAATGGATGCTGATTGTTGTGCTTATGCCAGGAAGTGCCATAAATGCCAGATTTATGCAGATAAGGTGCATGTGCCTCCCAATCCTCTGAATGTGATGTCTTCACCCTGGCCCTTTGCCATGTGGGGCATCGATATGATTGGAAAGATTGAACCGACTGCTTCAAATGGCCACAGATTCATCCTGGTAGCCATTGACTATTTTACCAAGTGGGTTGAAGCAGCTTCATATGCAAATGTTACAAGGCAGGTAGTAGCCCGATTTCTAAAGAGAGACATCATCTGTCGGTATGGAGTGCCCGAGCGAATAATTACTGACAATGGTTCCAACTTAAACAACAAAATGATGGCAGAACTATGTCGGGACTTCAAGATCCAACACCACAATTCTTCTCCTTACAGGCCAAAGATGAATGGCGCTGTAGAGGCAGCTAACAAGAATATCAAGAAGATTGTGCAGAAAATGGTAGTTACCTATAAAGACTGGCATGAAATGCTACCATTTTCCTTGCATGGGTACCGTACGTCAATCAGAACGTCCACGGGGGCAACACCGTATCAGCTTGTGTATGGTATGGAGGCAGTCCTACCTGTTGAAGTTGAATTACCCTCCCTGCGGGTACTAATGGATGTTAAGCTGAACGAAGCAGAGTGGGTCCGATCCCGATACGAACAACTGAATCTGATTGAAGAGAAGAGATTGGCTGCGATCTGTCATGGGCAGCTGTATCAGAAAAGGATGAAGAAGGCCTTCGATCAGAAAGTCAGGCTCCGAGAGTACCAAGTAGGAGATCTTATGCTGAAGAGACTCCTCCCTCCTCATACAGACCACAGGGGCAAGTGGACTCCGAACTATGAAGGGCCATTTGTAGTAAAGAAAGTTTTCTCTGGTGGAGCGCTGATGCTCAGTACTATGGATGGTGAAGACTTCCCGTCCCCTGTGAATTCAGATGTAGTTAAAAAATACTTCGCATAAAATGACCCGCTGGACATAAAAACAGAATGTAAGTCCAGGCAAAAATAGGGCATCCCGGCGAGTCAAAAACAGAATAAAAGACTCGGGCAAAAATAAGGGAAAATAAATAAAAAATGTACACCCGCTGAGTCGAAAAGCCGCATTGGACGACTCAGGCAAAAAAGGGTATCCCGATGGATTGAAAACCCGAAAGGGCGATCCATGCAAAATAAGGGAATAAGCGAACAACTGTATTCCGAATTCATCTGTATCACTTACAACCTGGCAAGCTTCGAAAGGATCAAGCTTATTTCAGAATCAGCCTTCTTCAGAAAGCAAGACGAAAAGAACGTCAAATGTCATACAAGTCATAGCAAAGGGAGGCTCCTTGAAGCGTCATCAACATTGCCAACATCTTTTGTTTCTCAAATTTGTAACAATCTCCTCATTTTAGGGGATTTGTTTCTTTGACTGTATCTTGCCAATTCAGGGCACACAAATTAATAAAATCAGATTTTCAGTCATGTTTCATCTCGAACATTTTATTTTCATTTGCGAAAATGTCTGATGACTTTAAGATACTGATTGCATAAATACAGATGTTTCTCTTAAATACGTGCTTACAGGAAATATACTTACTCCCGGGAGTGTCTAAACTCTTATGATGGAATCCGGTAGGGGATACCTCGGGATTACTTGTGCGTTTCTCTGTCTTTTCAGGATTGCAGGTATTTAGAGCACAACATGGGGCATGAAAACTTCACCCCCAGCAAGCTGGCAAATCATTATTTACTCAGCCTTAGCACCGGAGGTGCTTTCTCCCCAGCTGAGCTGCCATTCATTATTTCCTCCTCAGCCAAATACAAAAGCCAGGGAACTATCTCCCCACAGAGTGTCAACCTCTATCCAGACAAGCAACGCGCGAAGAAGTCACAACAGAATGAAGGAAGCTTCTACAAACCCCAGCTGGGTCCTTCATTACCAAGACGGGTCTATTATTGACCTACTCCCCCAGGCAGAGTCACATCTTATCAGATCTACCAATGATCTCCTCCCCAGCTGGGATATCCACTTCAGGCAGATCAGCCAGAGATCTTCGCAGCAAGGGGATCCGAATCCCGGATCGGTGTCTTTGCATAATCATAGCATTCACATCATGTTCTCCCCACAAAGCGTAGCATTCCGTCTAATACGGAGCATTACGGCAAAAAAATCAGACATATTGCATAGTCATAAGCCATGTGTCGAATCAAACACTTGTAAATACTGACAATCCATCAGCGGTATACAGATTGCTCCCCCAAAATTCCCCGACAGAGAGCTAAGATATTTCTCTTACAGATACAGATACATGCTCCCTTCGGCACACGTCCGTGTCATATCCCCAGTAGAAAACCAAAGCGCCCCCTTTGCACTCACAGATACTTATACACAATTTCCTTGGTACACATACACTTGTTTATATTACGCTTTTCTCTCTTCGACACTTGTCCGTGTCACTCTCCCCAGCAAGTTAAACACTCGTCTGTGCACCACTCATACTTGTTACTCCTGTTTCACTCATACAGATACTCGTCCGTATCTTGTATACACCACTTATCTTTCTTAGATTCGAAACTCGTCTGTATTCTTTGTTAACTAGTTGATACTCGTCCGTATCATCATCTCTGAACATGCATCAAGCGTTTGTTTCTACTGATACTCGTCTGTATCATGGTCTTAAGGATGCTCGTTCGCATCTTTAATCCATACATAATTTCAAACACTTTTGTCTTCTTGAATTTAGAGACTCGTCTGTGTCTATTGTTCCCCAGAAGAGTCCCCTCAGATTCGACACTCGTCTGTGTTCTTTGTTAACCAGTTGATACTCGTCCGTATCATCATCTCTGAACATGTGTCAGTGTTTGTTTCTACCCGATACTCGTCCGTACCATAGTCTTAAGGATGCTCGTCCGCATCTTTAATCTATACACAGTGCCCGAACAATCATACCTCTCATTCCTTGGATATAGACACTCGTCCGTGTTTACTATTCCCCAGCAAAGTCCCCAACAAAGCTTGTTGAACTGTTTCCTTTTTATTTGGCATTCGTCCTATGCCATGATACCTTTTCGGCAGCCGTACCCTGCCATGTGATCGTCCTTCACCTATTTGATGATCTTCCTTCATCATTCCCAGTGGAGTCTCTATTCATTAGAACCCCTTCTTATCCGACATTCGTCCTATGTCGTGATTTTCTTGGCAGTCGTCCTCTGCTAGGTGATCGTCCTTCACCTCTTGATAATCGTCCTTCATCATTTCATCTGATGGTCGTCCCCATCGTTGATCTTGTTATCTGACATTCGTCCTATGTCATGATAAACCCTGAGAGCAGCCGTACCCTGCTAGGTGATCGTCCTTCACCTCTTGATGATCGTCCTTCATCATGCTTATCCGATGGCCGTCCCCATCATCGACCTTTTCTATCCGGCATTCGTCCTATGTCGTGATATTTTCGGCAGCCGTACCCTGCCAGGTGATCGTCCTTCACCTTAGATGACCGTCCCTCATCTTATCCCCAACAGAGCAGCCGTCCCCTGCTAGGTGATCGTCCTTCACCTTTGATGACCGTACCCCATCATCTGTTTCGTTTATTTCCTCAACTTGATGATCGTCCCCATCATTTACCTATAGTCCCCAGAAATTCTTATTTCTGAACTCGATGGCCGTCCCCATCAAAAATCTCATTTTCCCCAGCATGTCGGCCGTCCCCGTCATTGCTTCATCCCCAGCAGTCGTCCTCTGCTCGATAGTCGTCCTCCGTCGCCCGCACCTTATAAGGATACTTTATTTTCTTTTAAAATCTATATCCCTTTTCTTCTTCATTCTGTGAGTGCAAATTTTGGACTGTCTTTTGGTATTCAACCACAAGTTATCTTGTTTGCCTGTTAAGTCGTTGCTTACATCCTACACAGCTAACTCATGTTTAAATAGGGGCAGCTGTAAACACCCCAAATTTTCCCTCACCCATTCACACCATGGCTTGTGATCTTTTCATATGCATAAGTTCAATCATGACATCTCATATTGCATTTGTGATTCACTGCATTGCTTCTAAGCCATCTGCATCTAGGGTTTGTGATCTGAGCTATCCAAGAGTCATTTGAGCCACTCCAAAGGTCTTCAATCACTTCAAAGGGGTCTATATGTGTTCAAGCATCATATTTTATCCCCACAAAGTCAAGAAAGTCAAAGAATCACAAGAACTGGGAAAGGCATGGAAGCAGAGCCAGGTTTAACTGCACAGATGACCTAAAGTTAGGGTTTTGGTTTCAGAGGCCATAACTCCAAATTTTTTGGTCATTCTGGTTTCTATTGGTCTCTATATGTTATAAGTATCATGCATATCAAGTTTCATGAAGAAATTCCATGGGGAAGGCATCTGATCAAGGGATGACTTCTTGAGCAAGTCAGTGTAAAATCAGGGCATCTGAGGTCTCCAATGACCCAACCAAGGGGTGTTCTTCATCATTTTGAATGTGTATGATATTTATTTGATCATAGAAGGTGTTATAAGTTCACAAAATTGGAGAATTTCAAGCCATTTGCAAAGTTGCCTTTTTGGGAAAATGACTTTTAATGAAAACTTGCCATAGTGGGAAACTTTTTCAACCCTTTCTTTTGGATTCAAATATGCTTCAAATGAGAAACCTTTGGTCATGAAAGTTGTAGAATGGATCATTCCATTTTCAAAAAGTACAAGAACTCATTCTAATTCATTTTGGATCAAAAGTTATGGCTTGTCAAAGTTGGACAAAATCACATAATTTCAAGTTATGTACCAAAGAGGCAAAGTTGCAAAACCTCTTGCCAAGGTAAAATGAGGCCTCAAAGTGACTTCTAATCTTTGTACAAACATAAACCATTGCCTAAAATTCATAATGCACCAAGAGTTTGTCCATTTTCATGACTTATGGATCAAGAAACTTCAAAAGGGCCAAAATTGGACAAAGTTGCAAAACATCATACAAACCCTAATCCACTTGTTGCCTTGCCTCTAATCCATTTCCATGGCTCTCCCTAAACTCAGCTGAGCCCAACCATGCCCCTATCACAGCCTTACACTTGCCCATTACTCAAGTACACCTAACTTGGACTTTTTTCAAAAAGACCCATACCAATCAAGCTAGGCCACACCAACTCCTATGACCTATCCAAGGGTGATAAGTGGACCAAAAGAGACATAACACAACAGACACACAAGCCTGAAACACTCTCCAAGCCATAGCTCCAAGTTTCCACCTCTTATGCATTTTGCTTCGAATCACACAACACAGCCTTCAAACACAAAAACAAACTTCATAGAACATCTCAGCATGTTCCACTGATCATCCCTGACCCTTCACCTTGCCCTAAAACCCCCTGAAATCAAAACACGATTTCCTCCCCTCTCTGAACAGAACTCCATCAATCTCACAAACCAGCCCAAATAAACTCCAAACAAGCTTTGCAAACATCTGAGGGAGGTCATTAGAGTTGATTGGAAGCAAGGAAGCAGGCTGAAAGCTCCAAACTGAAAGCTTCACTTCAGGTAGCTTCAAAAATTATTTTTTCCAGAAACCTTGTTTTAAGTTACTAAAATGATCTGCAAGTTCCCCTGATTGTTTTGCACTTTGTATTTTTGAAAATGATTGAGTATTGAGCATGTATTGCATCTCTGAAAGTTTGGCCATTTTCATGTTTTTGATTCGAATCATGGTTTTGAATAAAAAGAAATGGATTTTGAGGTTAGATTCATGTTTAGGGAGATGGAGAGGTTTGATCTGGAGCTTTACAGCTCTTATAATGACCAGGAGAGTGAGTTTGAGATTTCTCAGGGAGGGTGTCACCGGAGAAGACGACCGGAGCTCTTCTCCGGTGACCTGAAAGTGATTAAATGTTAATTAGGGTTAGGGCACCAGGTTTGAATATAGGCCATCAGATGAGGTTTCCCGCGCGCGTTTGGAAGGCTGAGATCATGTCATTAGTTATTAATTAGGTTTAATTTAATTAATTAATCAGGATTTAGGAAGTTTGAACTTGGGCCGTAGGATTGCGCGCCAAGTCAATGAATTCCAGCAAAGATTGCATCCTGGCTCTCCATTGTGCATACTTTTCACTTTATTTGATTTTATTTCATTTTCTTTTGATTTATTTTGTACGAATTATTAAAAATAGCAAAAATCATTTAAAAATTATGAAAATTTTTGTCAAAGTTTTCATTAATTTTTAAGACCCAAAAATATTTTTATTTTTATTTTTTGTATTAAAAATTATTTTTAAATCATTTAAATGTTTATTTTTAATTAGTTAATTAAAATTAATTAATTAAAAATGCATTTAGGTATTTAAAAATCACCAAAAAATTCACATAGCATTTAGAAACATTTAGAAGCATTGTTCAACTCTCAAACCAAATTTCTTTTTTGTTCTTGATGCCTTTTGATCATTTTTATTGGAATTAATTCCATTTTAAGGCAATATTTTGTTTCAAACTTCAAAATTTTCTTTCTGCCTAACCATTGAGAGTTGAGTGATGATTCTTCTTGAATTGCACTCTTCATAGCATGTAGTTTATAGGATAAATTTGATTTGAATTGATTTTTCATTTTCAATTTGTTTAGAATTTTTCTTGGTGAGGTACCCCAAAACCCTAGCAATCTTAGGAAATTCATAACTTTCATTAGGTTAGGAGTTGGATCCTCTCCTTTGGGAAGTGAGTTTGTATAGATTTAGGGTATCTTTGTTTGCATTTTCAATTTTTTATTATGTCATTTGCTTCTGGTTTTGGATTTTTGTTTTGCATGATGCATGTAACCCTAATTTGGGCCTTCCTTTTGCATTCATCTTTCCTTTGCTTGCATCCATTGATTTGCCATGACATTTTGTGCATCCACATGATTCATAATACATCTTAGGACATATTAGAATCATGTTTGATCATTGCATCTTTCATTTGCCATGTTGTATGTCCATTACATTCCATAACTTTTCATGTGCATTCATGGTTTAAAACATGCTTCATCTGCATCCATGTGCTTGTTTGATCATTCTCATGCCTTGCCTCATGTTTGTATCATCTCTTAGCATCATTAACATCATACTTATGCTTCTGGTTTTGGTTTGCATCATGACATTGCACCTCATTTGCATTTCATTTCATTTTCTTATGCTAACTTTTCAGGTGGTAAGTTGTTTTGGGAAGTGAATTTGCCTTCACTTCTCACAATCTCTTCTCATTCATTTCTTGCATCATTGCTGCATTTTGTATTTGTTTTAGAGTGAGCTTGCTCATTCATGTTCATCTCTTACTTTCTTTCTTCAAGCAACTTGTCTTCTTAAGTGAAGCAAGTTGTTTTGGTTCTCTTTGCTTCTTGCTCCTTTCAATCTGCTTCTCTCCTGGTGGTCTCTCTGAAGATCTTCTTGCAAACCTCATTAACCCTAGGATCTCCAAGCATGATAACAATTAGGGCTTGATTAGTCCCTCATTTAGTTTTACCTTTGTGTCATCTTTGAGTCTTCTCTTCTCATCTCATAATCAGGGACTAAACCCTAAAGGTTTTAAGGCTTTGTGATTAAGCTTATGCCTGCATCCTTCTATTAGGATGGAGTGTATAACTTTAATCCTAAGTGTTAAACCCTTAAGGTGTTTAAATCCTTTAATCAATCCACTTAATAATCATCAAGACATCAAGCTTGTAACTTGGGCCTTGCATTAGGGTTCTAATTCTTCCTTAATTGGTTAAGAAGGACTAACCCTAGTGTTAATGGACAAGTCCCCCTCAAGTTGTCTTACAAATCATAAAATCCATCTCATAACCCTATCATTAACTAAAATCCACTTTAATAAAGGCTTTGTTTTGTCATGAGGTTAATCCCTAATCATGGATTAAGTTGAGGAGTCTTTCTCAACTTAAATGTTCTCATCTATTATCATTCTATTAGGATGGTGTAATGAGTCTATTAAATCCTAGATTATGGCTTAAACTCATTACTTAACACTAAACAAAAACAACAAAAACATCTAAATAATAACAAGTAGGTTAATGATCTTAATCCTACACCATGGTGATTAAGTGTGAGGTGCTTACTTCACACTTTAGGTATTCTCATTACCCCTAATCAGAGGGAGGATGTGATGAGTTTACTAACCCATTGGTTTAGGCTTAAGCTCATCAACTTATGACAAACTTCAAAAAGCAATAAAAGACTGAAAACACAAAAACAAACAATAATCGTCTCCTCCGGGATTCTTTTCTCATCTCATTCACTCACAAACGAGAACTTGCTTCTTCCGTCTAATGCAAGACGGTTTGCACCTGTGCCAGACAGGTCATACACTTGAGCATAGACAAGTAAGCAATTCACAAGTCAATTTATCTTTCAGTCTCTTTGAGTCGAACTACGGTGTTCTGACTTCCTCATTGCACGAGAGGATACGTAGGCATAACTTAACAGTTATCGAACAAAAGTCTCTGTATATTCCCCCTCTTCCAACATTATTCTTTTAGCCTCATGTTCTTGAGCTTTGCCCTCTTGTTCTTACACTGACACTTCTCTTATACACTTCACACTTCTTTTACACTGACACTTGCATTCTTTCCAGCTTTGATACACAGATTACACTGACACTACCCCTTTAAAACATAAATCTTTTAAGCGTGTATCCCGTCGAGTACGGCGGACAATCTGGGTGCTAATACCTTCCCAGGTTGTAACCAACCCCCTTTCTCAGTCTCTCTGGTTCGCAACCGTCTTATCCATATCTTTATAGGTCTATGCAGAATTACCTTTCCTCCGGGATAAAAATGCCTAGCTGGCGACTCTTGTCTTTTGAGTTCACCCTTGTGTGTTCTCTTTCTTTCGCCGACCGTTCGTGTCTGTACCCTATTTGACCAGGTGTCATTTGGTGGGAGCGACAGTTAGTCAGAATATTCTCTGCAAGTTTCATACTGGATTTACCTTCTCAACATTCATTTCAAGAACTGAAGCCATGATCATTTTATTTTTCTCAACAATCATTTCAAGAACTGAAGCCATGATCAGTTTATTATTCTCAACAGTTACCTCAAAGATGTGATTATTTTTCTCCGACAGTAATTAAGAACTGAATCCATTATCAGTTTACCTTCACCGATTAATGAACTTGGGGCAATTTTTCTTCAAGAATCCCCAAGCAGCTTTTCATGACTTCTCTCAAAAGATTTTCAACTTGATACAGTTTACTGGTGTGACAGAGATTTGTTCAGCAGTAGTATCTCTATTTTTTGTGCAGAATGGCAGTGATCTCTGTGTTGGGGGATCAGTCTTCTTTCCTTTCACTCCTCTAAGAGTCTAAACTGGTTGTTAATCATTTTCTCTCATGTTATACTCTTGGGTGTGTTATTCCCCAGTCTTGTTTATGTTTGCATATTTGGGTGTTTTAGTCCTCATTATGCATTTTTTGGGTGTGTTATTCTCCATTCTTGTTTACGTTTGCATATTTGAGTGTTTTAGTCCTCATTATGCGTGTTCTTGGATGAGTTAGTCCCCATTTTTGTAAATGTCCGCATACAGAGTGTTTTAGTCCTCATATGCATTTCTCGAAGTCTTGTTGTTTTCAACTTCTTACTTTTTGGTTAAAGTCCAACTTACTTGGCATTTGTCTGTCTCCTCATAAGTTTTCCTTCATATACTTGTTGTGTCTTCTCAGATATTACACCTTTTATCCGATTGCCATTCTCGGATGTCCATAGTGAAGTCATCATTGATTTGATGTACTGTCCCAGACTTTCTTCCATCTCATTCAGTTCTGTTCCTGAATGTTGTGATTCACATTTTATCCGGTTGCTATTCTTGGATGTTGTGATCACTTTCCTTCCGGTTGCCATTCTCGGATTTCCATGATGGAGTCATCATTGAGTTGATGTACTTTCTCGAAATTTTCCCATTTCATTCAGTGTTGTTCCTGAATGTTGTGATTCACATTTTATCCGGTTGCTATTTTTGGATGTTGTGATCACTTTCCTTCCGGTTGCCATTCTCGGATTTCCATGATGGAGTCATCATTGAGTTGATGTACTTTCCCGAAATTTTCCCATTTCATTCAGTGTTGTTCCTGAATGTTGTGATTCACATTTTTATCTGATTGTTATTCTCAGATGTTGTGATTACCCTTTTCCGATTGCCATTCTCGGATATCCCTATTAAAGTCAGTAATGTCATCCCTGGATGTTTCTGATGTACTTTTTCGGGACTTTTCTCATTTCATTCAGTGCCATTCCTGGATGTTGTGATCCTTTCTGTCCAATTGCCATTCTTGGACATTTTCGTCTCAGCTGAGACATGTGTTAATCTCTAGCATGTTACTTTTCCCTGTTGGAGTTTTATGCTCGTTATCCCCAACGTTTATTCTTTTTCATGTGTCATCTTATCCCTCACGGATTTCTCTGCATTTCATATACATTTCATATCATCTTATAGTTTTCTCATAACATTTTTCATTTGCTTTCCATATCATTTTCATATCATCTTCGTAGAATTTCCATATCATATTATTCGTTTCGTTTCATTTCATTCCAATTTTTTGCATCTTAGGATCAAAAATTAGGTTTTTGATATTTAAGTATCTTCCATCTTGTCGAAACAAAGATTTTAATCTTCATTATCTCTGGATTGAAGAAACTTAAATAGGGACATCTGTCATACCCTAATTTTTGACCCTAAGATTTTTCGCATCTCGTCTGCATTTCGCATACAAACAAGATCACGTACTGGTTCATGTATCCTTCTCAGTTGTAGGTCTTTGCTTTGCAGAGAATTAATGGGATTTTTCTTGTTTCTATCTGTTTATATTTACTAACTTCTAACCAAAATACCCAAAATATGTTGCAGTTTGCTTCTTCTTCTCGCTGTGTTGCAGGATTTCAAAGAAAGTGCAGTGATTTCAGTTCAGATGCGTTTGTTCAGTCACAATTCGATTCAGATGGACATTTGACCTAATCTTGGTCAAACCATCAAAAAGATTGTTTTAACTGCAAGTTGTTTGTGCCAGTGTTTTACTCCTCAGGCAGTGCATATTCAAAAGTTTAAGCGGTGTTGCGTGCTAAGATCATCGGTTATCAGACAGTGTTTTGTGCAAAGTTGGTTTAAATCTTCAAGTTCATCAGTTCACCAACGATTCATCTGAAGATTTATTTTCCTCAGTATGGTTTCGAATAATCAAGACAGATTTCAAGTGATTGTAGTATGAGTGGCAGGTTGTGCAGTGGTTCAGAAGTGTACCTATAGTCACACTTTATACGTAGACTTCCGCATCAACTCAAACACCAGCACGCATTCCATCTAGCCCAAGCCGTATCACCCTGCAAGCAGCTAGCCAAGCTTCAGTAGGCCCACAACACGTCAAACAGCAGCCAAAACACGCGCAGCTTCACGCAACAAAGCAACAACCACATGAGAAGCATGTCGTACAAGCTACAACACACAAAAAAACTTTACATCAGACAACAGCTTCCAAGCCGCATGAAGCATCACTCAAATTTCCAAAACTGCAGCAGCAATATCCGACACAACACGCAAGCCGCACGTGACAACTTCGCACACTTCAGCTTCACATCAAACAATTACTTCACAAGCTAGCCGCATCACCTTCAGCTTCTCCAAGCCCAACTTCAGCACGCGGTTCAACACACTTGTAAAACGCAGCGGAAGTTGCAGAAAATGCAGAAATAAGAACAAAACGCAATTGAAGGAAAAATCGCAGCATCACGTAATCCTCATGACCTGTAAAACGTAAAGCATCACACAAATAACAGCACCAAAACGCACAACTTCCAAGATAAAACGCAGTAAAAAAAAGGGGATAAAACTCAGAATAGAACACGCTTTCCTCACCTTTCCAAAACGCAAGAAAATCTTCAAAAACGGCAACCATCTTTCTCAGTTCAAATTAACTTCCATCCTTCTATAAATTGATCAATCTTCTTCTCATTTTTCAAGCTTTGAAAGCCCCTCAAGACCCTGCCAAATCAAAAAACTCAGAGCTTCAAAGTTTCCGTAACTTCCTTTTCCATTTCCAACCTGCAAATCAAACTCGGTTTCGTCAACAACAACAACCACAAATAAGGGGAGACCGAAGAAGAGAGATCTAAGAGAGATTCGCGGAGAAGAAGAAGAATGTGATCGGTACCTTTTGAGAGAGGAACCGAGCGTTTTTAATCAAAGGAGGAAGAAGATTGTTTTCAAAGGCGGTTTCGCGGAAGAACAAGGTGATGAACAGTGACCGCCTTTGTTGATGAGAGGAAGAAGTCGCTGTTCTTTCTTATTGATTTATTTTGTTTGTTTTTAATTATTTAAAATAAAAAGGAGGTTTATAGAATGTGTTTGGGCCTTGGGCCAAACGTGTTTGATTTCTCATCTTCACCACCTCTTTCTGCGCCTTCCCCCCTTGGATTTCATTTTTTTTTGTTGCTTTTCTTTAAAGATTTGTTTTCAATTATTATTTTGAGATAAAAGTTTTAAAAAAATATTTTAGAAAGGATTTAGAAAAATTTGTTTTAGTTTTTTATGGATTTTTATTAGATCCATATTTTTTCTTTCATGTTTTTATTTTTTGGTCGATGAGATCTCCGATTCGCGATTATTGGTTTTAGAAGATGTTTAATCTTCATTATTTCAAATCTATGGATGAATGATCATTTGGATCATTCTCCATACTTTGGAATCGTGATAGGTTGCCTTCGATAAACCAATGCGAAATCTCGATTAAGATTAGACTGTTACCTTTTCTTTTCGTGCGACATGTTTTCGGAGAATGATTCATAATATCATTTCTCTAACATGTATTAGCACAAATATTTTCCACCTTAATTGGTGGTGGCCGGCCTCACTTGTAGGGTAATTACTTCGTAAATTACTTGGCGATTGCTTAACATAGACCTAAACTTGTCCCGAATTCGGAATAAGATCCATTTGGATCCGGTTGCCTCGATTTTTGTTATCTTTTTGTGGTTATGTTTGATTAAGTTCATCATACCATTTCTATGTAAATATTATAATAATACTATTAATATACTAACATTTTAATTCAATCTCTCGCACCTTATCCTTTTTATTTCAATCTCTCGCTCCTTATCTCCTTTATTATGCTTTTATTATACTATATCATTTATCATATTGTTTATGTTTATATTGTTATGCTTGTGATTTTCATTTTGTCCATTTGGACACAAAAACATTAATAAAGGATTAAACCTCTAAAAGATTGGTGACTTTAATTTCGGACTATGGCTACTATCCTTAGCATTGGACTTGGAGTTTGGACTTAGATTTTAGGATCTATCCCTTTGCTTGAGTTGTTATGGATTGAAGACTTTGGCCCCGATTGAGCTCACTTGTTTAAGAAGATGGAAATCCCTTTGTTTCGAAAGAATGTTCACCATACGGTTTGATCGTTCTTCCTTTAACTTTTACATTCAAGTCTTAGGATAGTCACTTCATCTCCTCCCATTTCTTAAATTTTCAAACCTCCTTCCTATTTTCAAAACTTTCTTTGTTTTCAAACTTCAAACATTTTCGCAATCAAACCTTGACCTAGGTCATGCGATTTTACCTTTTCATTTCATTTCCTTAATAAATGCTAAACCACATAAGCATATCGAAACATTCTTCTCAAAAACTTTAAAACATTCAAAAACTCATTCAATTGTTTTTGTGCCCTCGTGCACGTTTCTTTTAACCTTTTTCATGTTTAGATATGATTCATTTTTTCTAGCGGAATTATTCGCTAAAGAATGACGACTTATCTTTACATTTTAAAATCAATTCAACTCATTTGTTTCTTTTCAAATTTTGTACCACGAACTACGGGGTTTTGATCTCGCATTGCACTTTGTGGGTACGTAGGCATGAGACGTTCGTCTCTTCAAACACAAAAATCTTAAAAAACATTCCTCTTCTCATCTCTTCAATCTTTTTTCAAGCAAACCAATTTCAGAATAAAAAAAGCAATAAATATTTCAAAGGGCTCCCGTGGAGTACCACGAACATTTTGGGTGCGTAAAACCTTCCCAATTTGTAACCTATCCCCTTACCCGTTCTCTGTTTGATTCTTTTAGCTTTTGCTTTTAGATTCATTAGGTTTTATTCGTTCTTTTTACCTTTTCCGTTTGGAATAAAATAAAAGCGCGGTGGAGACTTTGTTTACCTTGAGTTAAGTTAATCAATATATTACACTCATGATTTTACCGCTACAATCCTCTACCAATGTCCTATACTGATATACTTCAGCATCTGCTTCAGTTGAAACTTATTGAGCTTCGCAAGCTGTCTCCACCTCCTTATCCATTGCCAGAGGGATGGGATGCCAATGCCCATTGTGACTTCCATTATGGGGCACCAGTACACTATATTGATGGATGTAAAGCTTTTCACTGCAAGGTACAAGATTTGGTTGATTCGAAAGCTGTTAATTTCGCTCCGTGCAGATGAAGTAGAGGATTTTATCTTTGTCAGAGTGTGTCAGAGAAGAATTAAAGCAATGAAGCCAGAAGTATCTGTAATGGCAGTCAGTTGTTTTCTTTATTGCATTTACTCCCTATTAAGGGGAACTACGTCGCTCTGATTCTTCATTGGTCTTTGGTCAATGGAGATACGTAGGCAGAAGATCGTCAGGTCTTTCCGAGCAAACTTATGTGACAATTTCATTTTTGTGTCACTCGTTTCTTCAAACGTCTCGTGTCAATGTTTGAACGTCGAAAGCTTAAGGTCAGAACAATTGAGAATGAAGTATGGTTCTGGGCACGTGGCCAGTGGATTGAAGACTGTAGATCTTATCAGGGAAAAGTTGCTGACTACTGAAAGTATTCAAGATCAATAGGTCCAGACGGAGTCAAGTCTCCTTAACAATGACATTGCTCAGTTTCTTTACTGCATTTTCATGTGTAGCTTTTATATGTTTGTTTGAACATTTGTATGCATGCATGAATTTTGTTTGTTCTTGAATGTTAATTAATGAAATGCACATGTTTTTCTTGAAGTAATTCATTCGTATTTACTTATAATCTTGTGAATGTGAATTGCAATACCAATTGTTGTTCTTAAACTCTGTGATGGAGGATGACGAAATAAAAACGCAAGAATCTCTAATTGTGTGCTCTTGAATAAGACCCTGTTGACGATATACATGATTTGTTTAAAATTCCCAAACACCGGAGATATAAGGGAGATAAACCTTCGTTAACCTCTTTGAGCCTTGAAGTAGGAGTTTTCTTTTCACATGAAAAAAAAACCATAACATTTAACCCGAGGCAGGGTAGGTCTCAGCTAGTTGGACCGAGCGTTCAGACTTTCACAAAGGAGTGTATTTCAAGATCCATTACCTTTCCTTCCAGCACATCAAGAGGTCCGAAGACCAGAAGCCACAATGGTTATACCAATCAAGAGGTCCAAATATCGGAAACCACAATGGTTATCCCTCATCAACTGAAAGTGAGATAGTCACAGCCCTGTCAAAGCAATCAAGACAAACAGTGTCACATGATTTGTTCAAAAAAAAGAATAAGAAAAAAAAGAAATAAATAGCCCGCTAAGTCGAAACTTGAAAACAAGCGACTTAGGAAAAACTTAAGGCATCCCGCTGGACTCCAATTGCAAAAGATTCAAAAGGACCAGTCCAGGCAAAAGTTAGGGATAAACAAAAAAAATGAAAGCGAAAAGACGAAAAAGATTACACAAGAAAGATCCTCAAACAAGAACAAAGTCGTGTGATACAGACACACAAGACAATAGGGGTGATTGACTCCCAACAACAACCTCAGTAGTGCTTAAACCGTTAGTGGTATTGGTTCCTCAACCAATACGAAACCCTTAAGAAAGGTGAGCGCTTGGGAAAGCTAGTTGTACATAAGGTTGAAGGACATCAGGAAGAGGGTGGGCACAATTAAACTTCGAGCCTCTATCCTTCGTTTCTATAACCGTGAACCAGGCCATGATACAACCCACAAAAGTCCTAATTGAAACAGGGTTAATTCGAGAGCGTGCCACCATGAGATAACGTTCCTGACTCCTATGAGTTGTGCTAAAAGAACTTTGTTGGTATTGCATATGCATGTTTTATTTTAGAAAAGCATGTCATATCTTAAATAGTTGGTTCGTTCACAAACGACATCTTTTCAATAAAAACTTCAAGATTAACATGTGTGTTGCATTAGAATCTTCATTCTCTGAATAAAACATTTTCGGCTTGCATACATTTGTTTGGCATCAAATAGGTTCACATGTGGAATTTCAGTCCATGAGCTTAAATATTGCCAGGGGAGGAGTCTGAAACTTCTGAAGGACAATCATGGAAAATTGTACTTTTTCCGAGAAACTCCTATGAGATAAAGATTCTTCTAACCAGTTGGGTTAGATAAAGCCAATCCCGGGCAATCACATTGAAAAAATCTCTCGCAATTCAGCCAAGCTGAGACAATTATCAGAGCATGGTTAGTCTGAAGAAATCATTTTAGGGCCCATACTGGGGCAGGTCACTCTCAAGAGCAGATGAAGTCAGTCTCTGCATGCCATTATTCAACTTATCCTTGGTACAGGATACTGGGGCAAATTATTTCATAATAATGTAGGATTGTGCATGAGTCTCATTCAATCAAATCCCTTTGTAGACCAGGAGGTCTAGGGAAATTATTTCAAGATTCAACGAATCCCTCTAAGAGTTTGAAGACACCAGGGCAGTTCGGGCACCATGTCTTCTGTAAAATCCTCTTGAGTTGATACTTGAACAGTCATCTAGTACATGAAGGATGATGTTACTAGAACATATTCCCCAAGAAGTTTCTTCTCCCCAGCGAGAGATGCTTTACAATTCCTATCTCCAGCAGAGGGTGATCCCCAGCATTCCTAGTAAAGTCTAAGATGGACTTTCCCCCAACTGAGTCAGAGTAGGGTGGTATCCCCATCAGAACTTCAAAGCCAGTTGAACAGTTCTCACCTCCGGGCGGAGTCTTTATAATCAGAGTAGGTTATTCCCAGCAAGCAGCTGAATGTCTAATTCCCCCACAGAGTTATAATTGTCAGAACTCTTTCCTAGCAAAGGTTATTTGACCAAGCATCTCCCCAGCCGTGTTGGAAGATCATTATTTCCCCGCAGAGTTTCATGATTGAGAAGCAACCATCATTGAAATATCCCCAGTGAGGTCACCAATTTATTTTTGGCCAGTGTGACAAAGTAATTCAAACATTTGTTCATATTTCATTCCTCAACCAAGTATTTCCAGGATATCTCGGTCATTCCCTTAGTAGAACGTTAGTCAGAATGTTCTCATACTCAACGGAGTTACAAAAGGTATTCTCCCTTGCAAAGTTGTTACTCTCCTCTCAAATCAACTAATCTTGTATTGATCGTGTTGTCTCGTGTCAACGGGCCTATTGTGGATGGGTCACTTGATACCATTCTCCTATCAGATCGCTCGATCTTGTTTGGTTTGCATATCGCTCGATATTGCAACTCCGTTAAAGTCCACCATCATTGTGGAAAGCCAGTAGTCGCCTGGTGCCGTACCAAAAGACATGTTTGAGTCGTAAATCGCTTGATATTACGTTCTCGTTTTCCTGGTTATGGATCGCTCGATACCATTTTCTTGTCAGATCGCTTGATCTTGTCTGAGTTGTAAATCTCTTGATTTTACTCCTCTTTGTTCGAGTCGTAAATCTCTTGATATTACGTTCTCGTTTTCCTGGTTATGGATCGCTCGATACCATTTCCTTGTCAGATTGCTTGATCTTGTCCGAGTATAAATCGCTTGATGTTACTCCTCATTGTTTGAGTTATAAATCACTTGATGTTACATTCTCTTTTTCCTAGTTATGGATCACTCGATACCATTTCCTTAGCGGATCGCTTGATCTTGTCCGAGTTGTAAATCGCTCGATGTTACTCCTTGTTGTTTGAGTCGTAAATCGCTTGATGTCACGTTCTCTTCTTCCTGGTCATGGATCACTCGATGCCATTTCCTTAGCAGATCGCTTGAACTTATCCAACACCCGGCCGTGTTGAAGAGGTTTGAAGTCCTGATGGTGGAATTAAACGTCAAAATATTTACTGGTCATGGCGTAACAGGTTTCCTGAAGAAGACTCGTCTGTCTCAAGCATCACATATTACGCAAGATTTGTGAAGAGGGCTCGTCCGTCCTAATTACTTCTTACCTGGCGTGACAGGTTTATTTGAGGAAGACTCGTTTGTCTAAGTTATCTCTCCATCTAGTGACAGTTTAATTTGGAGAGAGCTCGTCCGCTCTGTTTTACTGCAACCTACACAAAAGTTTCGGTTACTTTCTTCTCTTGATTGGGTTTATTTCCCATTTCTATTATTCTCAAGCAGAGTGCAAATTTCAGGTTCTTTGGTATTCAACCACAATTTATCTCGAATTGCCAACAACTGACGCTCTTGTCCTTTTCAGATTAACAGTTTCTTGAATAGGGGCAGCTGTAACACCCCCAAATTTGCCCTCTCTTTTTCATAGCATTTAGCATATCATTTTCATATTTCGCACTGCATCATTAGCATAGAAAGATGAAGCATAACATCCATAGCATATCATAAGCTGGTGGGGATTTTACTTCAAGTGTGGTTGTTAAGTTCGGGAGTTGATTTAGAGGGATGTGTGACATAATCTTGGTCAAACTTTTGAATGATTGTTTTAACTAAAATTCATCTGCATTGGTGGTTATTTCTCGGGCAATACGTATTCAAGATCAAGTTGTGTTACGCGGAGGTCTTCAGGTTATCAAGTGGTGGTTCATGTGAAGTTTGGTTCTGAAAGTTAAGTGCATCACGGTTCACAGTTGCTAAAGTGGCAAGAAAGACTTCAAAATCATCTTCTTCTTCTTTTTTATAAAAAAAAGGGGGGGACACTAGCTTGATAAATTCAAAGATGATGAGATTGATTCAAATGTGGTTCTAAGACCAAATTCAAAGATGGAGAATTCAATTAAGTTTCATTATTCAAAGATTTGTTGTTCAAACGAGTTCATTCACACTCGATTCATGCATGATTCAATTCTAGACAAATTGAAATATGATTCGAAGGCTAACCATGATTATCATGATACAAGATTGATCATAATGAAGGTGCAAATTGAAAAGTCCAAGACAATCATCAAAATTCAGCATTGTAAAGCATGGTTCATATCAAGATCCACTCATATTTTCTAAGATAAGCCCAAACCACCTTTATACCAATTAATCCCATGTCCTGTTTTTGTTTTTTGTATACAAAATAAATTGAATAAAAAAATATGTGGAGAAACAAGACTCAGCCCACACGCTGCTGACTTTGGCAACTACAAATTCCAGCCATTTCTTCATTTGAAATCCAGAGATGCACATTGTAAACACCCCAAATTTTCCCTCACTTCTTATCACACCTTGGCTTGTGATCTTTCATTTTTGATTTAACATAAGCATTACATCTTATATTGCATTTTTTGCTTCACTGCATAGTTCAAGTTCATCTGCATCTAGGGTTTGTGATCTGAGCAATCCAATAATCCATATGAGACACCCCAAAGGTCTCAAAGCTTTCCAAGAGGGTCCATGTGTGTTCCATCATCATATTATGCTCCTAAAAATTCATGAAAGTCAAGAGATCACAAGAACTGGCAAAGGCATGGAAGCAGAGCTAGGGTTTCACTTCACAGATGCCCAAAATTAGGGTTTTGTTTTTAGAGGCCTTAACTCCAAATTTTTGGGCCATTCTTTTTTCTAATGTTATTAATATGTTATAAGGATCATGTATACCATGTTTGAAGAAGAAACTCATTGTGGAAGTCATCTGTTCACTGGGTAACTTCCTGAGCAAGTTAAGTCAAAATCAGGGCATCTAAGGCCCGCAACAATGGGACCAAAGGGGTATTTTTATCAAATTGAAGTTCTATGATCTTTATTTGATCTTAGAAGTGGTGGGAAGTTCAGATGATTGAATAATTTTGAGCCAATTGCAAACTTGCCATTTTTGGAAATGACTTGAAATGCAAACTTTCCATTTTGGGAAAGTTTTTCAACCTCCTCTTTCATGACCAAAAATGCTTCAAATGAAAAATTCTTGGTCATGAAAGTTGTATATTAGGTCTTTCCCTTTTCAAAAAGTACAAGAACATGTCTTGATTCATCATAGAACTCAAGATATGGCCTTTCAATGTTTCCAAAAATCCTATAATTTCAAGTTTCATGTCAAAGAGGGATTTTGCATTTTGGCATGTTCAAGCATTCTAATGACCTCTAATGTGCACAAAAACTTCACAACATGTCAAATGAACTTCAAATAATCAGAATTGTGCATTGAACCTAGTGTTTCCATGACTTGAACTTCAAGAAATCTCAAAAGGGCCAAAACTCTCAAAATTTGCAAAATGCCTTGGATCCTTCCATCCACTTGTGCCAGCTGCATCAAACTTATTCTATGGCTCTCCATGAATCTTGCTGAGGCTAGACACCCTAAAAAGCTAGCCCTACCATGACCCATACCTCAAGTACACCTAAATTGACTTTTTTGCAAAAACACACCATACCAATCAGCCTGTGCCACAACAACTTTCTAATCAATTCCATTGGCTTAAACAAACATCATGGATCACATTTCATAACACACAATAGCCTGAACACTCTCATACACTCAGATTCACAAAATCCATCAAAAACTACCCTTCTTCGAATTTCATAGCTCAGCCACTAAAACTTCAAACTTCCTTCACCAATCAACTCAAAAACTCCTCAGGATCATTTCCCACCCATCACCATAGCCAAAAACACCCTCAAGAAGAAATACGATTTCTGCAACTTCAGAAACAAAGCACTCAAAATAGCCATTCTAAGCTTCATTCAAGCTTACCATTAGCTTCAGGAGGTCAAAGGGGTTGGATTTACACCAAAGAAAGGATCAGAAAGCTCAAGAACACAAAGCTTCAACTCGGGTAGCCTTGATGAACATTTTTTCCAGAACTCCTCTTTTAAGTTTATAAATGATTCCTTATGCTTCCTTGATCATGCTGATGCTTTTACTTTTGAAAATGGTTGAGTTTTAAGCATTTCATAGCCTTCTGAAATTTTGCCCGTGAAATGTTTTTGCTTCGATTCTCTCTTTTGATGCATGATAAATGTTTTTAGTGTCTGGATTCCTTTTCTATATTGTTTAATGAGTGATTCTGGAGCTTTTGGGAGCTTGGGGTGGCCTAGGGAGTGATTTTAGATTTTGGTTTGGCCAGAGAAGATGACCGAAGCTAGCTCCGGTCACCTGAAAGTAATTAGAACCCTAATTGGGGTTAGCTGCCCATATGCGTTTGTCGCCATTGGATGTTGATTAGGTTTAGGTCTGGACGGCTCAGATCACGCGTATTAGCATTAATCCATTTAATTAATTATAAAACCTAATTAAAACTCAGTTTGAATCCCAGCCGTTAGATTGCGCGCGCAGTCAATGCCCCCTTTCCAAGTTTGAATCTGGAACCTTGGATCTGCATACTTTCATTTAAAAAAGTATTTTTAAAATATTTAAATTTTATTTTTAATTAATTAAAGTATTTTAATTAATTAAAAATACATTTACGTTTCTAAAAATCACAAAAAAAATCATGAATCAGTGCAATGCATTTAGAAACATTTTCAAACTCTTGACACAAATTTCTTTTTAGTTTTGATCATAGTTTGCCAATTTTCATGGAATTAAGGGTCATTAAAATCACATTCTTGAACCCTAACTTTGAAAAATCATTTCTGCCTAACCAATAAGAGTTTGAACTTGATTCTTTTTGAATTGTGTTACATATTGCATGTAGTTTATAGGTCTTTTTCCTCATGAATTTATCTTACATTTTCAATTTGATTTGCATTTTTCCTTTTGAACCACCCAAAAAAACCCTTAAAACTTAGGAAAATCATAACTTTTGATAGGTTAAGCTTCTGACCTTCTCTTTTGGGGTGTGACCTAATATGGTATTACGGTTTGTTTGAGCTTAATTTCAAATTTTTATCATGTCATATGCTTCTGATTTATCCATTTGCATCTCATATGTCCATGTAACCCTAATTTTATGTGTTCATTTGCATTCACCTTGCATATGCATCATTACATGAACTTGCCATGACATTTCATGCATTCATATGTAATCTTAGACATCTTAGGACATGTTAGAACCTTGCTTGATCATTTCTTCATCCATTTTCCATGTTTAGCATTCATTTCATTTCATAAACTTTCATGTGTTTTCAAACTTTAAAGCATGCTTCCTTTGCATCTCCTCTTTGTATGACCACACATATGCATTTTGTATGCCCTTGCATCATCTCACATGACATTTGCATAACATAAACACTTCTGACTTTGATCATTACATCTCATTTCACTTCATTTCCTTTTGATTTATACTTTATGCATCCATGCTAACACTTTCAGGTTTTGGTAAGTTATTTTGAGGGGTGGATTTGCCTTCACCTCTCACTTCTCCTTTCCTCTTTCATATGCATTTCAACTTGTCTTTGAAGTGAATTTGATTCACTTATGTTCCATATCTCTCAATTTCTTTCTTTAAGTTACTTATCTTCTTCAATGAAGTAAGTAACTTATTCTCATCCTCCTTTCATCTGCTTCTTCCATTGGTGGCTTCCTTGAAGATCTTTCTCAAGCCTTACAAACCATAGGATATCCAAGCATGATAATGATTAGGGTTGTAATTAGTCCCCCTTAGCTTTTTACCTTTGAGTCTCCTTGAGTTTCTCTTATCATCTCAATAATTAGAGATTAAACTCTTAAAGTTTTAGGACTTTGGAATTAGGGTTATACCTGCATCCTTCTCTTAGGATGGAGTGTATAACTTTAATCCTAAGTGTTAAACCTTTAATTTATTTAAACCTCTTAATCAAATCATTAATAATCACTAAGACTTTATCTTGTAACTTGGGCCTTATATTAGGGTTCTATTTCTTCCTTATGGTTAAGAAGGACTAACCCTAGTGTTTAATGGACAAGTCCCCCTCAAGTTGTCTTACAAACCATAAAATCCATTTCTTAATCTCATCCTTTAATTAAAATCCACTTAATAAAGGCTTGTTATATAATGAATTTAGTCCCTAACCATGGATTAAGTTGAGGTATCTTCCTCAGCTTAAGTGTTCTCATCTATTATCCTACTATTAGGATTGTGTAATGAGTCCACTAATCTGTGATTAGAGATTAAACTCATTATTTAACACTAAACAAAAACCCAAAAACATCTAATTAATCACAAGTAGGTTAATGATCTTAATCTTACATCATCATGGCAATTAAGTTGAGATGCTTATCTCATACTTAATAGGATCATTATCCCTAATCAGGGAGGATATAATGAGTTTACAAGCCCTTTATTTAGACTTAAGCTCAATAACTTATGCAAAACACTAAAAACAATAACAAAACTGAAAACACAAAAACAAACAATAATCGTCTCCTTCGGGATTCTTTTCTCATCACACTCATTCATAAACGGGAGCTTGCTTCTTCCGTCTAATGCAAGACAGTTAGCACTCGAGCCAGACGAGTCATACACTTGAGCATAGGCAAGTAAGCATTTCACAGTCAATTTATTTTCAATCTCTTTGATTCGAACTATGGTGTTATGACTTCCTCATTGCACGAGAGGATACGTAGGCATAACATAACGGTTATCGAACAAAAGTCTCTTTGTCTCCCCCCACTTTCAGCATTCTTTCTAAGCCTCAGTTCCTGAGCAATTCACCCTTTTTTCACTGACACTTGTACATTCATTCTCAGCTTTTGCACACAGATAGCACATACCCTACCCCTTTAAACACAATCTTGTAAGCATGGATCCCGTCGAGTACGAAGGACAATCTGGGTGCTAATACCTTCCCAGGTTGTAACCAACCCCCTTTCTCAGTTTCTCTGGTTCGCAACCGTCTTATCCATCTTTTTTCTAGGTTTATGCAACATTACCTTTCCTTCGGGATAAAAATGCCTAGCTGGCGACTTTATTCATCTTCATTTCATTTTCTCTTTTCACCGACCATTCGCGTCTGTACCTTGTTTGACCTGGTGTCTTTTCGGGGGAGCGACAACTTGGCGACTCTGCTGGGGAATACCTTATCTTGCAACCAGGGCTTTTGGTTCTTTTTGTGGGTTTCTCCTAGCGCTTGTTTGATTTGTGTTTATGGGGGTCTTATGTGCTACTTGTGCTTTTTTTATTGCTTTATTTATTTCTTTCTGTACAACTTTATTTACTGCTTTCATTCACTGTTTATATGCATTTCATACTGTTATCATCATATCATTTGTGCCGGATCTCTTGTCATTTTTGGCGGGGGGGATTATTGAGTGAGTAAGGTTCCATACCGGGAACCTGAGTGACACATAGGATAGAGTGGCTATATATTATTTCCCATTCCATTTTGGTCTGGTGCGGGAATATGAAACACGGTTCAGACATGGGTTTCTTCTTGAGAATTATGTGCTACGGATTTCCTGTAGTACTATGGCTATCTGGGAAGCCTGCTAAGTCTGGATGACCTTTTTATGACCTTCAACATCTGAGGTGAATTAGAGGAGGATCCTTTATGATTATTGTAAACATTGTACCTCCAGGTTAGAAGTGATTACACTTCTCATAACTGATCCAAGTCTGAGGATCCTTGTTCTAGAACAATACATATGAGGGGGTTGGGATGTTTACAGGTTTGCAGGAACCCTTGGCCTCATCATACCTTGTTACTAGTTTTGATAAGGTTGCATCATTTTGGACTGTTCTTGTGAAACCCTGGACTTGTGACTCTTTATTTGAGTCCCCCACCTTGTTACTGGTTTTCTAAGCCTTCATTCGGACTTATGATTATTGATCACAAACCCTTTGCATATCATTTTTCATACATCATTTTGCATCATTTAACATTTGTCTATTTATTTTACAGGGTGTCCGCATCTTATCTTTGGTTTGGTTTTGACCTGTTCTGCTGCTCAGATTCCTTTAGCTATCTGCATCAGCTACATCAGATATTCTTTTCAGCTCTCTTCATCAGTTGACTTCATCAGAGACTCTTCTTCAGCATCTTCTTCAGTTTCCTTTATCAACAGTTATCCTGAGTCTTCTTCATCAGCATCCATTGTCAGCATGGACCCATCCAGGAAGAGCAATATCACCTATCATTTCTTTGAGCCCACTTTGACAGGCATCAGGCAGATGCAGGAACTCATCACTCCTGATCATGTCCCTTTATTCAGGGAACATTATGGTGGCATTATGGACATGATTATAGACCTGGATGCATCACAGAGGAGCATGATCCACACATGTCTTCAATTCTATGACCCTCCACTCAGATGTTTCACTTTCCCAGATTTTCAGTTGGGACCATTGACGGAAGAGTTCTCCATGTTGTTAGGTGTCCCCATCAGGAAAAGGATCCCTTTCAACCCTTAGATAACTGCTCCCAAGAATGAAGATGTAGTTAAGGATTTGAACTTGGAGTCCACCCTCAATGAACAGAATATGACCACCAAGGCTGAAGTTCCAGGCCTTCATTTGGATTTCTTGGTTACTCAGGCCACCCTTCATGCTGCAGCAGGAAAGCGGGACACTGTTTGTGCTCTTCTAGCCCTCAGCATATATGGAGTCATGTTGTTTGTAGACGAGCCTAAGTTTGTAAGAAAAAGTTCTATCCACCTTTTCCTGTTGAAGAATCCAGTCCCTACCTTGCTTGAGGACTTTTACTACTCAGTGCATCAAAGGAATGAGAAGCAGAGGGGAAGATTAGTCAGATGTTGTGCACCTCTCTTCTATTGTTGGTTATTGAGGCACTTGCCGAAATCGGACACTTTCTTGAATTCTCATTAGCCAAGGAACTGGGCTAAGATAATGATTTCCCTTACATCAAAAGACATCAGATGGTGCACTCAGAGCACCAAGGGCAAAGATATCATCACCAGCTTTGGGCAGTATCCCAATGTACCCCTGATTGGAGTGAAGGGTTGCATCAACTACAATCCTTTGCTTTTCAAAATGCAATTAGGGTATGCCTTGGTACATCCACCAAGAGAGCAAGACTTGATAGAAACCCTCTATTGTAACATCCAACACAACCTCGCCATTGCAAGACAAGCAGCTTGGGCTTGGGATAACATTCAGACAAAAGGGACTGCTATTCTTGGCAAGTGCAACAACATAGCTTCAACTCAGTATCTTGATTGGTCTCGTATCAGGGGACAGATCACCCGCATGCTATTCACCATAGAGGATGTACCTGGACCATCAGCAGTGGAGCCTGCAGCTACTGTCAGTTTAGAGGAGTTTGATAAATTGAAGGAAAGGAATTCTCAGCTCTCTAAACTTTGAAGAAGACCCTCTGGGAGAGGAATGACAGTCGTCTGGATAATGAAAGGTTAGAGAAGCCCCGGATTGAGCACATGACCAAGATTGAATAGACAGATGATTACATCAGAAGGGCTAGAGCTGAGGAGTTAGTATTGAAGAATGCTTGCAAGGAAGCCAAGACCCAGAGGGCCAGAGCTGAGCATTACTTAGAGGAGAGTCAGGCTAGGTGGATCAGGATCACAGAGGCTCTTTCACAGGAAGATCAGAGGACCCAGGCTAGGATAGAGCAGCTGGAAGCCAATGAAAAGAATAGTCAGGAAGCATTTTTAGCAGCACAGAAGGAGATCTATGAGTTGAAGCTCCGGGCGGGGTTGAAGAGATCAAAGGACCAGGATAAGCATAAGAAGTTGACCAGTGCCATTGCCACCGGGAACCTTCTTATCAGGACCATCACAGAACACCCAGTTGGTCCTGTGACTGAGGCTCTCCTGAAAGAAGTCAGAGAGGATGATTATGGACTGGATGTTTGATTTCTTTGTACTTGTACTTTCTTTTGTTTGTACTTTTGTCTTTATTGTTGTATTTTGACCCACCACGGGGATTTTGTTGTAATCAAACTTTGTATCTTTACATTTTGTAATATATGGTTTGTATTATTTCACGGGTTTTATCTCTCTTCAACATCACCATTTCCTCAAGGTCTGGAAGGTCAAAACCAAAGAACCAAATCGGATACCCTTGGAAGACAAATAGGCATCCTGCATTGCATACTAACCTCTTTTCTTTATTTTGTAGGTTTTTTTGTTGTTGTTGTTTCTCACTTTGTTGTGATTTCAGGAAACATTGCTCGTAGAAGAGTGTTCCCCGTCAATAGAGTGCACCTGTATCCGACAAGAAACAACCTTTTGGGCTTACAAATGGACCAGGTTCAGCAAGACCTAACTAACGTAAGAACCCAAATGGCCAATGAAAGGACTGAGATGAGGGCCTAAATGAACCAATTTATGGCAGTGATGATTGGATTGGCTCAAAGCCAAGAAAGACTTAGGGAGTTGGTCGAGCGGAAAAATCCAAAAGAAAACCACCCAGGTACAAGGGGTACCAGCAAAAACGATCACGTACAGCCTCGTACTAATCCCCCAGAGTTTGGACCTAATATGAACCCAGACATCAATGCTATAAGAAACACCCAGGGTAACATTGGAGGGAGGGCCTTGCAGGAGGACCCTCAGGAAGAACAATTTACTGTGGTCGGGGCAGGAGACGAAGTTTATGATCGTCGGCTGGACAAGATAGCAGAAAAGCTAAGGTATCTGAAATCTCAAAACTCTCTGGGTTTTGATGTCATGGATATGGGACTAGTAGAGGGGGTTAGAATTCCTCACAAATTCAAACCTCCTTGTTTTGAAAGATACAATGATACATCCTGCCCTCGTACCCATCTTTAGTCTTTCCTAGGGAGATTGAAAGCCTACACCATGGATGAAAAATTGTGGATGTTTTATTTTGAGGATAGCTTGACAGGGGCCTCCCATGAGTGGTACTCTCTTGACCAGGGCCACAGTAAGGAATTGGAAAGACTTGGCCGAGGCTTTCATTTGTCAATATCAATATAATCTGGGCATGGCTCCAAATAGAACCCTTCTAATGGGAATGTCATAGTCTTCCCGGGAAAGCTTTATAGAGTACGCCCAAAGATGGTGGCAATTAACTGTTGTCGTTCAACCCCCGATGTCAGAAAGGGAAATGGCAGATATGTTCATGAACACCCTCCAGGGGACTTATATTGATAGATTGGCTGCATTCTCTTCCACTAGTGTCGCATATGTGGTTATAGTTGGGGAAAGAATTGAGAGCTTACTGAAAATGGGAAAGATTTCTGATAATGGCGCCAGTTCAAGCAGTGCAAGGAAACCATTTGCAGGGCCCCGCAGATCCGGTGAAACAAATTCTATACATATGGGAAGAGGAAGACCACAGTACCTGCCAAGATCAATTTCCGCCGTCACTATTCCTACTCCACCTCCTCAATACACTCAACAACCACAACATTTTCCTCAACAGCCACAGTTTCCTCAACAAAGATCCTACAACAACAACAACAACCAACAATAACGCCCTTTTCAGCAAAGGCCATCTCAAGTTAACAGGGTGATTGACCCTATACCAATGCCATATGCCACCTTATTTCCACAACTCCTGAAGCTTAATCTTGTTGAGTTAAGGACATTGTCTCCACCAGATCCTCAGAACCTTCCAAGAATTTACGACGTCAATGCCAGGTGTGCTTTTCATTCTAATGCACCTGGTCACACCACAGAAAAGTGCAGAGCTTTGCACATGAAGGTCCAGGATCTGATTGATTCAAAGGCCCTAAACTTTGCACTACCTCCTAATGTCATGAAGAATCCTATGCCCGGCCATGGTGGGCCTAGGATAAATGCAATAAAGGAGGGTCAACCCATGAATTTAATTGAAGATACTGCAAGCATTCAAACACCTCTGGCAGAGGTTAAAGCTCAGCTTTTAAAATGCCAAGTATTCCCAGGTTGTGAGGCCTGCTGTGAATCTTGCAAGATTTCCGTCAATGGGTGCGCAAGCTTGAGGAATGGCATCAATGGCCTGATCAGAGAAGGTATCCTGCAAATAACAACAACCGCTTTTACAACACCAGCAACTCCTTTTTCAACAACAAGTATTTCTCCTACAACTGCAAAGACAATTGTTCTTACAGACTCGTCTACAAAATCAACAACCACCTCTTCCATCACATCAACAAACAACAGTTCAATTGCATCCACTTCTACAACTACAACATCCACTAACAACGACGTCTCCACAATCGCCATCTATTACGACCATGCAACGGTCCCTATTTCCAACAATTATCAACAACAATCTCAACAACAATTTCAGCAACAACCAAGCTTCAGTCAATCACCACCAACATCAACCATAAGTCCTCTTACTATCTTTTATGATCCACAAACAATAACGGTTCCTACCTCTGCTGCAGTCAGTCCAGTCACCATCATGGTGCCAGGGCCCATTCCATATGATAAAGACAATGATGTACCATGACACTATGGTTCAGACCTTTACTACAATAGAGAGATAGTCCTTCTTGATTCTTCGGTTCATACACCACAAGTGGATAATGTCGGGGGAGGAGGAGGCCTCACCCGAAGCGGACGCCTCTTCGCGTCATAAGCTCCAAGAACTAGTACTGAGGCAGAGGCTGCTGCCAAAGCCAAAGGTAAAAGTGTGGCACCTGAAGAACCTGTACCAAAAGAGGCCCATAAATCATCGTTTGATCAGGATGTGGATGAATTTATGAGGATAATTAAGAGAAGCGACTACAAGGTTGTGGATCAGCTCCACCAGACTCCTTCCAAGATCTCCATCTTATCCCTGTTGTTGTGTTCTGAAGCTCATCGGGATGCACTACTTAAAGTCTTGCACGCAGCCTATGTGCCGGAGGAGATCACAATGAATCAGCTCGAGACGGTAGTGTCTAATGTTAATACTAGCCATGGGCTAGGTTTCACCAATGTTGACTTGACAACGGAAGGACGTCACCACAACAAAGCTTTACACATCCCTCTGGAGTGTAAATGGGCTATGCTCTCGCATGTTTTTGTGGACAATGGGTCTTCACTCAATGTCTTTCCAAAAAAGCCCCTTGTTAAGCTTGAGTATGATGGCATACCTCTCCGACCAAGCAATTTGGTGGTTAGGGCTTTTGATGGCTCCAAGAGGTCTGTTCTTGGAGAGGTGGAGCTTCCTGTGATAATCGGTCCGCAGGTCTTTCAAACTACTTTCTATGTGATGGACATTCAGCCGGCCTACAGTTGTTTGTTGGGTCGACCATGGATTCAAGCCGCTGGCGCATTTATGTCGACCCTTTACTAGAAATTGAAATATGAGTGGGAAGGACAGATTATCACCATCTGTAGTGAAAAGGATATCTTTGTTAGTCATCTGGCTATATACAAATACATTGAAATGGATGGTGAAATCCATGAAACCATGAGCCAAGGGTTCGAAGCACTGAACGTCAACGAGGCGACGACTGAAGTATTTGCTGCATCCTAGGAAGATATGATGGGTACTTCAATTGTCTCCTATCAGTAAGCCCAAAAGGTTGTTGAAGATGGAAATTCCCAAGGCTGGGGCAAGCTGCTACCGATGGAGAAGAAGGAAGACAAATTCGGTTTAGGTTACAAACCATTCCGACAAGATCAAGCAGAGGCTGCTAAGGAGCCCAAGTTCATCAGTGGGGGGATGCTCACCCCAGATGTTGTCAATAACGTGGAAGACGAGGCGGAAAGCGACCTCAACCTGGAGAGCTGGATACATCCAAGGACCTCGGGTCACCAAGTCCTTAACTAGTCTTCAAAGGAAATTATACGGGTTACTCCTGCAGAGTAATTATTATTTCCTGCTTTTGTTTCCAGCATGCATCAAGTCTTGCATCTTGCCCAAGTTATCAGGACTCATTTTTAATAGGGCCATATTTGTTGTGCAAATGGAATATCAATGGATATCAGACATCTTTTGCAAACAATTCTCTCTTTCGCTCACTGTCTTTTCATTTTTCACTTTTGTCCAAAACAATAAAATGGCAATGTTTTCAAAATACTAATTTCATTTTTACACTTTTTCTAAACAAGAATAAAATTGATCACTAAAACGAACAAATTTCAACCCTTGCAGAAATAATCCTCCAGATTGCACCGACAACAACACTGCTATGACGTTGTATGACTTCGACAATCCAATTAATCAAGCTGATGAAGGGGTTAAAGAAGACTATGAGTTGCCTGAAGAGTTAGCCAGGTTGTTGAAGCAATAGAGAAGTCATTACTCCTCATCAGGAGGAGGTTGAAATAATTATTCTTGGTACCGAGGAGGATTTGAAAGAAGTGAAGAATGGGGCCAGTCTGCAAGCTTCAGTAAAAGAACAGCTTACCAACATGCTTCGAGAATACGTCGACGTCTTTGCTTGGTCCTATCAAGACATGCCAGGTCTAGATACGGATAATGTTATGCACAAGCTTCCATTGAAAGAAGATTGCCCTCCAGTGAAACAAAAGCTACGCCGTACTCGCCCAGATATGGTCATGAAGATTAAAGAAGAAGTACAAAAGCAGTTGGACGCCGATTTCCTTGCTGTAACTAGTTACCCGTTGTAAGTTGCTAATATTGTACCTGTACCTAAGAAGGATAGCAAGGTTCATATGTGTGTGGATTACCGAGATCTGAACAAAGCTAGCCCGAAGGATGATTTCCCATTACCTCACATTGATGTATTGGTTGACAAAACAGCTCAGTTCTCGGTATTTTCCTTCATGGATGGATTTTCTGGGTATAATCAGATCAAGATGTCACCCGAAGACATGGAGAAAACAACCTTCATCACACCTTGGGGCACATTTTGTTACAAGGTAATGCCTTTTGGATTGAAGAATGCCGGTGCGACTTATCAACGGGCTATGGTAACGTTATTCCACGATATGATCCACAAAGAAATTGAATGCTGCGTGGATGACATAATTGCCAAGTCCCTTACTGAAGAAGACCATCGGGTAAATCTGCTGAAGTTGTTCAAGCGTCCGAGAAAGTACCAATTGAAGTTAAACCCTAACAAATGCACATTCGGGTTACGTTCCGGTAAGTTGCTGGGATTTATCGTAAGTGAAAAGGGAATTGAAGTTGATCCTGACAAAGTCAAAGCCATTCAGGAGATGCCTGCACCTACGACTGAAAAAGAAGTTCGAGGGTTCCTAGGTAGATTGAACTACATATCGAGGTTCATATCTCATCTTACTGCAACCTGTGAACCCTTGTTCAAGCTATTAAGAAAGGAACAGACAGTCAGGTGGAACGACGATTGTCAGAAAACTTTTAACAAGATCAAGGAGTACCTACAATAACCTCCCATTCTTATGCCTCCAATTGAAGGAAGACCTCTGATAATGTACCTGATAGTATTAGAAGGGTCAATGGGGTGTGTGTTGGGCCAGCATGACGAGTCTGGTCGAAAAGAGTATGCAGTATATTACCTAAGCAAAAATTTTACCGACTGTGAACAACGTTATTCACTGCTCGAGAAAACTTGTTGTACTTTAGCGTGGGCTGCTCGCCGACTAAGACAGTATATGCTGACTCACACTACTTTATTGATCTTAAAAAGTGACCACGTCAAGTACATATTTGAGAAGCAAACACTTACCAGAAGGGTTGCAAGATGGCAAATGATTCTGATAGAGTATGACATTCAGTACACATCCCAAAAAGCCATCAAGGGAAGTGTATTGTCTAACTATCTGGCTGAGCAACCCATTGATGATTACCAACCCATGAGATTCGACTTCCCTGATGAAGACATCATGTACTTTAAAACAAAAGATTATGAAAAGCATGTTCACGCTGAAGGGCCTGATCCAGAAGAAGAATGGAAAATGATGTTTGATGGGGCTGTCAATATGAATGGTCGTGGGGTTGGTGCAGTACTTATTACACCTAAAGGAGTTCATATGCCTTTCTCGGCAAAACTCACCTTTTCCTGCACTAACAATGAAGTTGAATACGAAGCCTGTATTATGGGTCTTGAGTAAGCCATTGACCTCAGGATCAATACTTTGAGTGTATTTGGGGATTCAGCTTTGGTAATCAATCAGACCAACGACAAATGGTACACTCACAAAGAGCATCTGATTCCATACCGTGACTACACAAGGAGATTATTGACTTTCTTCACAATAGTCAAACTTGGGTACATTCCTCGAGACGAAAATTAGTTTGCAGATGCTTTAGCTACCATTTCCTCCATGATCAAGGTTCAAACTGCCAATTACGTGCCTCGAATTTTAGTATCCAGACTGGACCAACCGGCATACGTATTCTCTGTGGACATTGCTAAAGATGATAAGCCTTGGTTCCATGATATCAAGAGCTTCTTAGAGGATCAGACATACCCACCTGGGGCATCATCCAATGATAAGAAGACATTAATAAGACTGGTTGGTAGTTTCTTCCTTAATGCTGATGGTTCATTATACAAGCAAAACATTGACATGGTGCTACTCAGATGTGTTGACAAGAAAGAAGTTGACTTGCTGATGCACGACGTGCATGAAGGATCTTTCGGTACCCATACTGGAGGACATGCAATGGCAAAGAAATTGTTAAGATCAGGTTACTACTGGATCACAATGGATGCAGACTGTTGTGCCTATGCTAGAAAATGCCACAAATGCCAGATCTACGCAGACAAAATGCATGTGCCTCTGAATCCTTTAAACGTAATTTCTTCACCTTGGCCCTTTGCTATATGGGGCATTGACATGATTGGAAATATTGAACCAACTACTTCAAATGGCCACAGATTCATCCTGATAGCCATTGATTACTTCACCAAATGGGTTGAAGCGGCTTCGTATGCAAAAGTCACAGGACAAGTGGTAGCCAGGTTCCTGAAAAGAGACATCATTTGTTGATATGGAGTTCCCGAGCGAATCATTACTGATAATGGTTCCAATTTGAACAACAAAATGATGGCAGAACTTTGTCGGGATTTCAAAATCCAACATCACAACTCTTCTCCTTACCAGCCAAAGATGAATGGCACTGTTGAGGCAGCCAATAAGAACATCAAGAAGATTGTGGAGAAGATGGTGGTCACTTACAAAGACTGGCACGAGATGCTACCGTTTGCTTTGCATGGATACCGAACCTCAATCTGAACGTCCACTAGGGAAATGCCTTATCAGCTTGTGTACGGTATGGAAGCTGTCCTACCTGTTGAAGTTGAGCTACCCTCCTCACGGGTAATGATGGATGTAAAGCTGGATGAAGTAGAGTGGGTCCGGTCTCGGTACAATCAACTGAATTTGATCGAAGAGAAAAGATTAGCTGCAATTTGTCATGGGCAGTTGTATTAGACAAGGATGAAGAAAGCCTTCGATCAGAAAGTCAGGCTTCGGGAATACCAAGTGGGAGATCTTTTGCTGAAAATACTTCTTCCTCCTCATACAGACCATAGGGGAAAATGGACTCCAAATTACGATGGCCCATTCATAGTAAATAAGGTTTTCTCTGGTGGAGCACTGATGCTCACTACTATGGATGGTGAAGATTTCTTATCCCCTGTGAATTCAGATGCAGTTAAAAAATACTTCGCATAAAATGACCCGCTGGACATAAAAATAGAATGTAAGTCCAGGCAAAAATAGGGCATCCCGACGAGTCAAAAACAGAATAAAAGACTCAAGCAAAAATAAGGGAAAAATTGAAAAAAAATGTACACATGCTGAGTTGAAAAGCCGCATTCGACAGCTCAGGCAAAAATGGGTATGAAAACTCGAAAGGGCGATCCACGCAAAATCAGGGAATAAGCGAACAACTGGATTCTGAATTCGTCTGTATCACTCACAACACGACAAGTTTCGAAAGGATAAAGCATCAATCAGAATCAAACTTCTTCAGAAAACAAGATGAGAAGAACGTCAAGGTCATACAGGTCATAGAAAAGGAAGTTCACTGGAACGTCGTCATCAACATTGCCAACACTTTTATTTTCTCAATTTATAGCAACCTCCTCATTTCAGGGGATTTGTTTCTTTAACTGTATTCGCCGATTCAGGGCACCCAGATTAATAAAATCAGAGTTTTCATTCACATCTCGTGTTGTACATTTTTGTTTCATTTGCAAAATGTCCAATATTCATGATACAATACTCGCATAAAGAAAATGAGCCATTTCTAATAAATGCTTGCAGGAAATATATTACTGTCAGGAAAGTCTAACTCCTATGACGGAATCCGATTAGGGATAGCTCGGGATACTTGTATGTTTCTCTTATTTTAGAGGGATGCAAGTATTCGATACACAGCATGGGGCACACAAAGTATTGCATCCCCAACATGCTGCTTCCCAGAAGTTATCATCTCCCCAAGCAGTACCTGACAATTATTTCACAGCAAGATGAGCAAGGAATTTCCTATTCCCTACCAGATTGCCAGATCTCTCATCCTTAGCAAAGTTAATGGGAACTGTCTCCCCACGGGGTTTCTATTATCTCCCCAAGAGAACAAGGCATGCATACTTTCCCAGCGGAGTTGCTGAAGCTTCCTTCTCCCAGCTAAATTCTCCATGCAGATAGATCTACCAATGATCTCTTCCCCATCCGGAACATCCCTCCAAGTAGATCATCCAGAAATCTTTATCCCAGCGGGATCCGAATCCCGGATCGATTTCTCTTTTGCATAATCATAGCATTTGCATCATATTCACCAAATGAGCGTAGCATTCCGTCTAATACGGAGAATTACGGCAAAAATCAAACATTTGCATGATCACAAGCCAGGTTTGAGCCACTCATCTACAATTACCATCAATATCTCATCCACAATGATACAAAGTGCATCCCCTGCACATAAAAGCCAAAACGTCCCCTTTGCACTCTCAAAAACAAATACTTGTTCATAATATGTTCTTTTTGACACCCGTCTGTGTCATCTTATCCCCACAGAAAGCCAAAGCATCTCCTTTGCTTTCTCAAAATAGATGCCAGTTTATATAATACTTATTTGACACTCATCAGTGTCATACATTCCCCAACAAGTTGAACACTCTTGCTCATACTTCACCAACAAACCAATACTCACTCATACTTATACAGAAGTCTTCGATACTCGTTTGTATCTTTTTTATATCACTCCTCAGCAGATTCGACACTCGTCCGTGTTCCTTGTTAACCAGTTGATACTCGTCCGTATCATCATCTTTGAACACGCGTCAGCGTTTGTTTCTACCGATACTCGTCTGTATCATGGTCCTAAGGATGCTCGTCCGCATCTTTAACCTATACACACTATCAAACACTTATACCTTTTATCCTATCCAACATTCGTCCTATGTCGTGATACTTTCGGCAGCCGTCCCCTGCCAGGTGATCGTCCTTCACCTTTGGATAACCGTCCCTCATCCTTTCCCCTATGGAATCTCCATTATTGGAACCTTCTATCCGACATTCGTCTTATGTCGCGATATTTTTAGCAGCCATCCCCTGCTAGGGTATCGTCCTTCACCTATTGATGACCCTCCCTCATCATTTATCCGATGGTCGTCCCCATCGTTGATCTTGTTATCCGACATTCGTCCTATGTCGTGATAAACCCCGAGAGCAGTCGTACCCTGCTAGGTGATCATCCTTCACCTCTTGATGATCGACCTTTATCATGCTTATCCGATGGCCATCCCCATCGTTGATCTTTTCTATCCGACATTCGTCCTATGTTGTGATACTTTCAGCAGTCGTCCCCTGCTAGGTGATCGTCCTTCACCTTTGATGACTGTCCCTCATCATTATTTCATTTATTATTTTAACCGATGGCCATCCCCATCGTTGTTTACTTTATTTTCCAAATTCTGGTGGCCGTCCCCATCATTGCTTTTCTTATTGCTTTAATCCCCATAGAGTTTTAGTACCCGATGGCCGTCCCATCACGGTTTCTTTATTTCCCCAGCTTGTCGGCCATCCCCGTCATTGCTTTACTTACCACTTTATCCCCAACAGTCATCCTCTACTCGATGGTCGTCCTCCATTGTCTTCATTTGATAATCATACTATACTAAATTTCACAATTTATATCCCTTTTCTTTTTATCCCAAGCGAGTTCAAATTTCGGACTGTCTTTGGTATTCAACCACAAGTTATCTTGTTTGTCTGTTAAGCCAGGCGCTTACATCCTGCACAGCTAACTCATGTTTGAATAGGGGAAGCTGTAAACACCCCAAATTTTCCCTCACTTCTTCTCACACCTTTCCTTGTGATCTTTCATTTTTTATTTAACATAAGCATTACATCTTATATTGCATTTTTTGCTTCACTGCATAGTTCAAGTTCATCTGCATCTAGGGTTTGTGATCTGAGCAATCCAATAATCCATCTGAGCCACCCTAAAGGTCTCAAAGCTTTCCAAGAGGGTCCATGTGTGTTCCATCATCATAATATGCTCCTCAAAGTTCATGAAAGTCAAGAGATCACAAGAACGGGCAAAGGCATGGAAGCAGAGATGGGTTTCACTACACAGATGCCCAAAATTAGGGTTTTGGTTTCAGAGGCCTTAACTCCAAATTTTTGGGCCATTCTTGTTTATAATGTTCTTCATATGTTATAAGGATCATGTGTACCAAGTTTGATGAAGAAACTCGTTGTGGAAGTCATTTGTTCACTAGGTAACTTCCTGAGCAAGTTAAGTCAAAATCAGGGCATCTGAGGCCCCCAACAATGGAACCAAAGGGGTATTTTCATCAAATTGAAGTTCTATGATCTTTATTTGATCTTATAAGTGGTTGGAAGTTCATAATATTGAAGAATTTTGAGCCAATTGCAAACTTGCCATTTTTGGAAATGACTTGAAATGCAAACTTTCCATTTTGGGAAAGTTTTTCAACCTCCTCTTTCATGACCAAAAATGCTCCAAATGAAAAATTCTTGGTCATGAAAGTTGTAGATTAGGTCTTTCCCTTTTCAAAAAGTACAAGAACATGTCTTGATTCATCATAGAACTCAAGATATGACCTTTCAAAGTTGGCAAAAATCCTATAATTTCAAGTTTCATGTCAAAGAGGGATTTTGCATTTTGGCATGTTCAAGCATTCTAATGACCTTTAATGTGCACAAACACTTCACAACATGTAAAATGAACTTCAAAAAATCAGAATTATGCATTGAACCTAGTGTTTCCATGACTTGAAATTCAAGAAATCTCAAAAGGGCCAAAACTCTCAAAATTTGCAAAATGCCTTGGATCCATCCATCCACTTGTGCCAGCTGCATCAAACTGATTTTATGGCTCTCCATGAATCTTGCTGAGGTCAGACACCCCAAAAAGCTAGCTCTGCCATGGCCCATACCTCAAGTACACCTAAATTGACTTTTTTTTGCAAAAACACACCATACCAATCAGCCTGTGCCACAACAACTTTCTGATCAATTCCATTGGCTTAAACAAACATCATGGATCACATTTCATAACACACAATAGCCTGAACAGTCTCATACACTCAGATTCACAAAATCCATCAAAAAATTCCATTCTTCGAATTTCATAGCTCAGCCACTAAAACTTCAAACCTCCTTCACCAATCAACTCAAAAACACCTCAGGATCATTTCCCACCCATCACCATAGCCTAAAACACCCTCAAGTAGAAATACAATTTCTACAACTTCAGGAAAAAAAAGCACTCAAAATAGCCATTCTATGCTTCATTCAAGCTTACCATTAGCTTCAGGAGGTCAAAGGGGTTGGATTTGCACCAAAGAAAGGATCAGAAAGCTCAAGAACATAAAGCTTCAACTCAGGTAGCCATGATGAACATTTTTTTCTAGAACTCCTCTTTTAAGTTTCTAAATGATTCCTTATGCTTCCCTGATCATGCTAATGCTTTTACATTTGAAAATGGTTGAGTTTTAAGCATTTCATAGCCTTCTGAAATTTTGCCCGTGAAATGTTTTTGCTTCGATTCTCCCTTTTGATGCATGACAAATGTTTTTAGTTCTTGGATTCTTGTTCTATATTGTTTAATGAGTGATTCTGGAGCTTTTGGG
This sequence comes from Lathyrus aphaca, assembly GCA_963966055.1. Lineage (NCBI taxonomy): Eukaryota > Viridiplantae > Streptophyta > Magnoliopsida > Fabales > Fabaceae > Lathyrus > Lathyrus aphaca. The sequence goes on from OZ014522.1 coordinate 273,360,428, forward strand.
AGCTTGGGGTGGCCTAGGGAATGATTTCAGATTCCGGTCACCTGAAAGTAATTAGAACCCTAATTAGGGTTAGCTGCCCAGATGCGTTTGTGGCTATTGGATGTTGATTAGGGTTAGGTCTGGACGGCTCAGATCACGCGTATTAGCATTAATCCATTTAATTAATTATAAAACCTAATTAAAACTCAGTTTGAATCCCAGCCGTTAGATTGCGCGCGCAGTCAATGCCCCCTTTCCAAGTTTGAATCTGGAACCATGGATCTGCATACTTTCATTTAAATCAATTTTTATTTCATTTTCATTGCATTTTCTTGCACAATTTATTTAAAATATCAAAATGCATTCAAAAAATATTTTCTTTTGCATTCTGACTTTAAATATTTTTCTCAATCCAAAAATAATTTTTATTATTTTTTGCATTAAAAAAATATTTTTAAAATATTTAAATGTTATTTTTAATTAATTAAAGTATTTTAATTAATTAAAAATACATTTAGGTTTCTAAAAATCACCAAAAAAATCATGAATCATTCCAATTAATTTAGAAACATTTTCAAACTCCTCACACAAATTTCGTTTTAGGTTTGATCATAGTTTGCCAATTTTCTTTGAATTAAGGGTCATTAAAATCACATTCTTGAACCCTAACTTTGAAAAATCATTTCTGCCTAACCAAGAAGAGTTTGAACTTGATTCTTTTTGAATTGTGTTACATATTTCATGTAGTTTATAGGTCCTTTTCCTCGTGAATTTATCTTACAGTTTCAATTTGATTTGCATTTTTCCTTTTGAACCACCCAAAAAAACCCTAGAAACTTAGGAAAATCATAACTTTTGATAGGTTAAGCTTTTAACCTTCTCTTTTGGGGTGTGACCTAATATGGGATTAGAGTTTGTTTGAGCTTAATTTCAAATTTTTATCATGTCATATGCTTCTGTTTTATCCATTTGCATCTCATATGTACAAGTAAAAATGCAGCAAGGATGCAATATGAAGGTATGAGAAGAGGTAGGAGGTGAAGGAAAATCCACCTCCCAAACAACTTACCATTAACCTGAAAAGTTAGCACAAGATGCATAAGGAAAGAAATGAGATGAAACAATGCATATACAAGGGTAAAGACCAAGACCAGAAGCATACACATGATGTAAATGATGTTATGATATGATGCAAATGCATACAAGATGCATATGTGTGATCATACAAGAGAATGAATGTAAATGAAGCATGTAGGAAGCATGTAAACACATGGATGTTTATGAAATGAAATGGTTGCAAAGCATAGCAAATGTATGGATAAATGATCAAGAAATGTTAAAACAATGTCTTAAGATGTCTAAGATGGAATACAAATGCTTGGAATGGCATGGCAAGTTCATATGTTCATGCAATGCAAGGGAAGATGCAAGTAAAGATGCAAAATTAGGGTTACATGGAAGGATGAGATGCAAATGACAAAGACAGAAGCAAATGACATTATAAAAAATTGAAAATTCACTCAAAGGAACCCTAAACCTATACTAGGTTACCATCCTAAGGGGGAGGTCAGAAGCTAAACCTAGAAGAAGTTGTGAATTTCCTAAGTTTCTAGAGTTTTTTGGGTGCTTCAAAAGGAAAAATGCAAATCAAATTGAAAATGCAAGATAAATTCAAGCCAAAAATATCCTAGATACTAAATGATGTTTATAAAACAATGCAAAAAGAACCATCCTCAAACCCTTCATGGTTAGGCAGAAAAGATTTTTTAAAGGTTAGGGTGTAAAAATGTGATTTCATGAACCCTAAATACAAAGAAAATTGTCAAGTTATGATCAAAACCAAAAAGAAATTTGTATGAAGGGTTTGCAAATGTTTCTAAATGTGTTAAGATGCAATATGATTTTTTTGGCGATTTTTAGAAACCTAAATGCTATTTTAATTAATTAATTTTTATTAATTAATTAAAATAAACATTTAAATATTTTTAAAATGATTTTTAAATGCAAAAAATAAAATAAAAATTATTTTTGGGTTAAGAAAATTATTTGAAACTAAAATGCAGACAAATGAAATTTTTAAAATGATTTTTGCTATTTTAAAATAAATGAGAAAGAAAAATGAATTAAAATGAAATAAAAATGAATTAAATGGGAAAGTATGCAAGATCCAAGGCTGAGATTCAAACTAACCTGGAGGGAATTGACTGCGCGCCAGATCCAAGGGTCCACATTCAAACTGGCCTTAATTATGTTTTAAAATTAATTAAACTGAATTAACCCTAAGTGGAATTGACTGCGCGCCAGATCCAAGGGCCTAGAACGCATCTGGCAATTAAAACCCTAATTAAGCCCTAATCACTTTCAGGTGGTCGGAGAAGACCTCCGGTCATCTTCTCCGGCAGCCCCTTCATGCTATCTCCCTCAAAACGCAACCACAAGCTCTCAAACTCTCTAGAATCAAACATCTAACAACCCTAAACATGAATCCAGCCCAAAAACTCATTTATTTTTCATCAAGAACACGAATCAAAGCAAAACGGAAAATACATCAAAAATTTCAGAAGCTCGGTACATGCACAAAATTTAAGCATTTTCAAAACAAACTACATCATGGTGATCAGGAGAGCTCAAAGATTCATTTAGAAACAAGAAATGCAAGTTCTGGAAAAACGTTTGAAGATGACTACCTGAGCTGGAGCTTTACAAACTGGTACTTTCTGGACCTCTCCCTTGTGTAAATCCACTCCAATGAACCCCTTGATGATGTTGATAAGCTTTGCAAGAGTTTATATGGCTTGGTTTGTGAGTTTTGGTTCTGTGGAGGCAAGAATCGTGTTTTTGATTCAGGGGGTTTCAGGCTTGTTTAATGGTTGGGAAATGATCTGGAGGATGTATGGAGATGATTGGTGATGTTTGCTTGAAGTTTTGATGCTTGAGCAAGGAGAATCGAAGAAGTGAAGTCTTGAGGGATTTTTTGTGTTCTTGAGCTGTAGGATGATTCAGGGCAGTGTGTTGTATGAAATGAGTCCCTTGAGGCATGTATGTGAAGCAGTGATAGGTCAGAGAAGTTGTTGTGGGCTATGCTGATTGGTATGGGTGATTTTGCAAAAAAGTCAACATTGTGTACTTGGGGTATGGGCATGGTGCAGGCCTGAGATTTTGGGGTGTCTGGCCTCAGCATGAATCAAGGGTGGCCATGGGATAGGTTTGATGCAGCTGGAACACATGGAACTAGGGTTTGTATGAGTTTTGCATATTTTCCCTCTTTGGTGTATCTTGTGATGCAAGGCATGAAATGTTGTGGTTCCTTGGGCAATTCTGAGCAAAATGAGTCATGTGATGTTGTTATGATGTTTAGAAGGCAATTAGAGGTCACTTAAAGCTTGGCAAGTGAATTTGCAAAAATCCCTCTTTGGCATGAATGTGAAAATTATGTGATTTTTTCCAACTTTGAAGGATCATAACTTGAGTTCCATAATGAATTAGAACATGTTCTTGTACCTTTTGAAAAGGGAAAGACCTAATCTACAACTTTCATGACCAAGAATTTTTCATTTGAAGCATTTTTGATCAAGAAAGAGGAGGTTGAAAAACTTTCCCAATATGGAAAGTTTCCATTACAAGTCATTTCCATTTTCTCAAATTTCTTCAATTTTGTGAACTACCAAGAACTACAATGATCAAATAAAGATGATAGAACTTCAATTTGATGAAAATACCCCTTTGGTTCCATTGTTGGGGGCCTCAGATGCCCTGCTTTTGACTTAACTTGCTCAGGAAGTTACCCAATGAACAAATGACTTCCACAATGAATTTCTTCATCAAACATGGTACACATGATCCTTGTAACATCTTAAGAACATTAGAAACAAGAATGGCCAAAACATTTGGAGTTGAGGCCTCTAAAACCAAAACCCTAATTTTGGTCATCTGTGCAGTGAAAACCATAGTTCTGCTTCCATGCCTTGCCAGTTCTTGTGATTTCTTGACTTCTTTAAACTTTGAGGGATATAATATGATGATGGAACACACATGGACCCTCTTGGAATAATTTGAGGCCTTTAGAATGGCTCAGATGGATTCTTGGATTGCTCAGATCACAAACCCTAGATGTAGATGAACCTGAACTATGCAGATGAAATAAATATGCAATGTGAGATAGTATGCCTATGCAAATGAAAAAATGAAAGATCACAAGCCATGGTGTGATATTAGTGAGGGAAAATTTGGGGTGTTTACAGCTGCCCCTATTCAAACATGAGTTAGCTGTGCAGGGTGTAAGCTCCTGGCTTAACATCCAAACAAGATAACTTGCGGTTGAATACCAAAGACAATCTGAAATTTGCACTCACTGGGGAGAAGAAGAAAAGGGATACAAATTGTAAAAGACAGTATAACATGATTATCAAATGCGGGCGATGGAGGACGACCATCGAGCAGAGGACGACTGTTGGGGATAAAGCGGTAAGCAAGCAATGACGGGGACGACCGACAAGCTGGGGAAAGCAAAGATAATGTGATGGGGACGACCATCAGGTAAAGAAACAAGATTCTCTAGGGATTAAAGATAAAAGAAATGATGGGGACGACCATCAGGTTTTCATAGTAAAGTGAACAACGATGGGGACGACCATCGACTTAAAGAATAAATGAAATATTTGATGAGGGACGGTCATCAAAGGTGAAGGACGATCACCTAGCAGGGGATAACTGCTCTTTATCACGAAATAGGACAAATGTCGGATATAAAAGGTCGACGATGGGGACGACCATCGGATAAGCATGATGAAAGACGATCATCAAGAGGTGAAGGACGATCACCTAGCAGGGGACGGCTTCTAAATATCACGACATAGGACGAATGTCGGATAGAAAACGGGTTCCAATAATGGAGACTCCGCTGGGGAAAGGATGAGGGACGGTCATCCAAAAGTGAAGAACGATCACCTGGCAGGGTACGGCTGCCGAAAGTATCACGACAAAGGATGAATGTCGGATAAAAGAAAAGTTGTTTTGTTGGATACTTATTGAGGATTGGTAAACACAGACGAGTGCTTACACTTAAGAATAATAGGTATAAGTGTTTGACGCTGTGTATAGATTAAAGATGCGGACGAGCATCCTTAGGACCATGATACAGACGAGTATCAGTAGAAACAAACACTGACGCATGTTCAGAGATGATGGTACGGACGAGTACCAACTGGTTAACAGAGAACACAGACGAGTGTCGAATCTGTTGAGGAGTGATATATATACAAGATACGGACGAGTATCAAAGACTTTTGTAAGAGTGTGAGTGAGTACTGGTTTGTTGATGAAGTATGAGCAAGATACGGACGAGTGTTCAACTTGCTGGGAAAGGTGACACAGATGAGTGTCAAAAAAGTATGTATAGGTATCTGAGAGTGCAAAGGAGACGCTTTGGCTCATATCTGCAGGGAATAATACGGTACAGACGAGTGTCGAAAAAGGTGTATATACGAACAGGTATTTGTGTTGGAGAGTGCAAAAGGGATGCTTTGGCTTTTATTTGCAGGGGGTGTGAGTATTATATATATTGCTGATGAAGTATCGATGGTAATTGCAGGTGACTGGCTCGAACCTGGCTTGTGATCATGTAAATGTTTGATTTTTGCCGTAATGTTCCGTATTAGACGGAATGCAACGCTTATTTTGGTGATTTATGATGCGAATGCTATGATTATGCAAAAGAGAAACTGATTCGGGATTCGGATCCCGCTGAAGATCTCTGGCTGATCTGCTTGGATGAATATCCCTGTTGGGGAAGAGATCATTGGTAGATCTGTTTAGGAGATTTATCTCTGCTCGGGGAAGTGAATCAAGGGCTGATCTATCCTGTAATGAGAACTCAGCTGGGGAGAAGGAAGTTTCCGTCACTTTGTTGTATAAGGGTTTCAAGCATTGCTCTTCTTGGGAGAGGCTGGAAATTATGTGGGGAGATAGCTCTTTAAACCTGCTGAGGATGAGAGATCTAGCACTCTGGTGGGGATCTTGGCTAGGGAAGCTCTTGTTGAATAGACTTATGCTGGGGATGAGGATGTTTTGACAACTTTGTTGGGGAAAAGTATTCCAGATACTGCTTGGGGAGGAGGTATGTTGGGGAAGTTCTTGGCATGGCTCAAGCTGTGTATTGAATACCTGCAATCTGTTAAGACAAGAGTAATACACAAGTATCCCGAGGTATCCCTTCCCGGTTCCCGTCATAGGAATTAAATGTTCCTGAAAGTAATTATATTTCCTGCAAGCATTTTATGAAAAATGGCTCATTCGTTTTATGCAAGTATTATATCATGAATATTGGACATTTTGAAAATGAAACAATAATGTACAAAAACAGATGTGAATGAAAATTCTGATTTTATTGATCTGGGTGCCCTGAATTGGCAGATACAGTCAAAGAACAAATCCCCTGAAATGAGGAGATTGCTATAAATTTAGAAAATAAAAGTGTTTGGAAATGTTGACGACGCTCCAGTGAGCTCCCATTGTTATGACCTGTATGACCTTGACGTTCTTCTCATCTTGCTTTCTGAAGAAGGTTGATTCTGGCTAATGCTTTATCCTTTCGAAGTTTGCTGTGTTGTTAATGATACAGATGAAATCAGAACGCATTTGTTCGCTTATTCCCTGAGTTTGCGTGGATCGCCCTTTCGGGTTTTCAATACACCGGGATACCCATTTTTGCCTGAGCTGTCCGATGCGGCTTTTCAACACAGCGGGTGTACATATATTTTTATTTTTCTTTATTTTTTCCCGAGTCTTTTCTTCTGTTTTTGACTCGCCGGGATGCCCTATTTTTGCCTGAACTTACATTCTGTTTTTATGTCCAGCGGGTCATTTTAAGCGAAGTATTTTTTAACTACATATGAATTCACAGGGGATAATAAATCTTCACCATCCATAGTAGTGAGCATCAGTGCTCCACCAGAGAAAATCTTCTTTACTATGAATGGACCATCGTAATTTTGAGTCCATTTGCCCCAGTGGTTTGTATGAGGAGGAAGAAGTCTTTTCAGCATAAGATCTCCTACTTGGTATTCCCGAAGCCTGACTTTCTGATCGAAGGCTTTCTTCATCCTTCTCTGATATAGATGCCCATGACAGTTTGCAACTAATCTCTTTTCTTCAATCAGATTCAGTTGATTGTACTGAGATCGGACCCATTCTGCTTCATTCAGCTTTACATCCATTAGAACCCGTAAGGAGGGTAGTTCAACTTCAACAGGTAGGACTGCCTCCATACCATACACCAGCTGATAAGGTGTTGCCCCAGTGGACGTTCTGATTGAGGTTCGATACCCATGCAAGGCAAATGGTAGCATTTCATGCCAGTCTTTGTAAGTAACCACCATCTTCTGCACAATCTTCTTGAAGTACCGGCAAAGTTCTGCCATCATTTTGTTGTTTAGATTGGAACCATTATCAGTAATGATTCGCTCAGGAACTCCATATCGACAGATGATGTCTCTTTTCAGAAATCTCGCTACCACTTGTCTGGTGACGTTTTCATACGAAGCTGCCTCAACCCATTTGGTGAAGTAATCAATGGCTACCAGGATGAATCTGTGGCCATTTGAAGCAGTCGGTTCGATCTTTCCAATCATGTCAATTCCCCACATGGAAAAGGGCCAAGGTGAAGACATCACGTTCAAAGGATTCTGAGGCACATGCACTTAATCTGCATAAATCTGGCACTTGTGGCACTTTCTGGCATAGGCACAACATTCTGCATCAATTGTGATCCAGTAGTAACCTGATCTTAATAATTTCTTAGCCATTGCATGTCCTCCAGCATGGGTACCGAAAGATCCTTCATGCACCTCGTGCATCAGCAAGTCTGCTTCTTTCTTATCAACACATCTGAGTAGTACCATATCAAAGTTTCGCTTGTATAATGAACCATCAGCATTAAGAAAGAAACTACCGGCCAACCTTCTTAGTGCCTTCTTATCATTGGATGATGCCCCAGGTGGGTATGTTTGATCTTCCAAGAAGCATTTGATGTCATGGAACCACGACTTGTCATCTTGAGCAATGTCCACGGAGAATACGTACGCTGGTCGATTTAGTCTGGATACCGAAATCTGAGGCACATAATTTGCAGTCTGAACTTTGATCATGGAGGAAATGGTAGCCAAAGCATCTGCGAACTGATTTTTGTCCTGAGGGATATACTCAAGTTTGACTGTTGTGAAGAAAGTCAATAATCTTCTCGTGTAGTCACGGTATGGAATCAGATGCTCTTGGTGAGTGTACCATTTTCCGTTGGTTTGGTTGATTACTAAAGCTGAATCTCTGAATACGTTCAATGTCTTGATCCAGAGGTCAATGGCTTCCTCAAGACCCATGATACAGGCTTCGTATTCAGCTTCATTGTTAGTGCAGGAAAAGGTGAGTTTTTCCAAGAAAGGCATATGAACTCCTTTAGGTGTGATGAGCACTACACCAACTCCACGTCCATTCATATTGACAGCCCCATCAAACATCATTGTCCATTCTTCTTCTGGGTCAGGCCCTTCAGTATGAACAGGCTCTTCATGATCTTTTTCTTTTAGGAACATGATGTCTTCGTCAGGGAAGTCAAATCTCATGGGCTGATAATCATCAATGGGTTGCTCAGCTAGATAGTCAGACAGTATACTGCCCTTGATGGCCTTTTGAGACGTGTACTGAATGTCATACTCTGTCAGAATCATTTGCCATCTTGCAAACCTTCCGGTAAGTTCTGGATTCTCAAATATATACATGACGGGGTCCATCTTTGAGATCAATAAAGAAGTGTGAGTCAGTATATACTGTCTTAGTCGACGAGCAGCCCACGCTAAAGCACAACAAGTTTTCTCGAGCAGTGAATAGCGTTGTTCACAGTCGGTAAAATTTTTGCTTAGGTAGTATATCGCATACTCTTTTCGACCAGACTCATCATGCTGGCCCATCACACACCCCATCGATCCTTCTAATATTGTCAGGTACATTATTAGAGGTCTTCCTTCAACTGGAGGCCTTCTGACAATCTTCGTTCCACCTGACCGTTTGTTCCTTTCTTAACAATTTGAACAAGGGCTCACAGGTTGCAGTGAGATGAGATATGAACCTTGAAATATAGTTCAATCTTCCTAAGAACCCTCGAACTTCCTTTTCAGTCCTAGGTGCAGGCATCTCCTGAATGGATTTGACTTTGTCACGATCAACTTCAATTCCTTTTTCACTTATGATAAATCCCAGCATCTTACTAGAACGTACCCCGAATGTGCATTTGTTGGGGTTTAACTTCAGCTAATACTTTCTCAGACGCTTGAACAACTTCAGCAGATTTACCAGATGGTCTTCTTCAGTGAGGGACTTGGCAATCATATCATCCAAGTAGCATTCAATTTCTTTGTGGATCATGTCGTGGAATAATGTTACCATAGCCCGTTATTAGGTCGCACCATCATTCTTCAGTCCTAGAGGCATTACCTTGTAACAAAATGTACCCCAAGGTGTGATGAAGGTTGTTTTCTCCATGTCTTCGGGTGACATTCTGATCTGATTATACCCAGAAAAACCATCCATGAAGGAAAACACCGAGAACTGAGTTGTGTTGTCGACCAATACATCAATGTGAGGTAATGGAAAGTCATCCTTTGGGATACCTCTATTCAGATACCGGTAATCCACACACATCCGTACTTTGCCATCCTTCTTAGGTACTGGTACAATATTAGCGACCCACGGCGGGTAACTAGTTACATCTAGGAAGCCGGTGTCCCACTGTTTTTGTACTTCTTCTTTAATCTTCATGGCCATATTTGGATGAGTACGGCGTAGCTTTTGTTTCACTGGAGGGCAATCTTCTTTCAATGGAAGCTTGTGCATAACATTATCCGTATCTAGACCTGGCATGTCTTGATAGGACCAAGCAAAGACGTCGACGTATTCTCGAAGCATATCAATAAGCTGTTCTTTTACTGAAGCTTGCAGACCGCCCCCAATCTTCACTTCTTTTAAATCCTCTTCGGTACCAAGATTAACTGTTTCAACCTCCTCCTGATGAGGAGTGATCACTTTCTCTTCCTACCTCAACAACCTGGCTAACTCTTTCGGTAACTCATAGTCTTCTTCAACCCCTTCATCAGCTTGATTAATTGGATTGTCGAAGTCATACAAGGTCATAGCAGTGCTGTTGTCGGTGCAATCTGGAGGATAATCTCTGCAAGGTTTGAGATTTGTTCGTTTTAGTGACCAATTTTAATCTTGTTTAGAAAAAGTGAAAATGAAGTTATTTATTTTGAAAACATTGCCGTTTTATTGTTTTGTACAAAAGTGAAAAATGAAAAGACACTGAACGAAAAAGAGACTTGTTTACAAAAGATGTCCGATATTCATTGATAATTCATTTGCACAAAATTACAATATGGCCCTATTACAAAACGAGTCCTGACTCCTTGGGCAAGCTGCAGGACTTGATGCATGCTAAAAAAGGCAGGAAATAATAATTACTCTGCAGGAGTAACCCTTATAATTTCATGGGAAGACTAGTTAAGGACTTGGTGCCCCGGGATCCTTGGACGTATCCAGCTCTCCAGGTTGCGGTCGCTTTCCGCCTCGTCTTCCAGGTTGTTAACAGCATCTGGGGTGAGCATCCCCCCACTGATGAACTTGGGCTCTTTTGCAGGCTCTGATTGATCTTGTCGGAATGGTTTGTAACCCAAACTGAATCTATCCTCCTTCTTTTCCACTGGTAATAGCTTGCCCCAGCCTTGTGCATTTCCATCTTCAACAACCTTCTGGGCTTGTTGATAGGAAACAATTGAAGTACCCATCCTATCCTCCTGGGACGCAGCAAATAATTCAGTCATCGCCTTATTGACGTTCAGTGCTTCGAACCCTTGGCTCATGGTTTCATGGATTTCACCATCCATATCAATGTATTTGTAGGTAGCCAGATGGCTAACAAAGATGTCATCTTCACCATAGATGGTGATAATCTATCCTTCCTACTCATATTTCAATTTCCGGTAAAGGGTCGACGTAATTGCGCCAGCGGCGTGAATCCATGGTCGACCTAACAAACAACTGTAGGCTGGCTGAATGACCATCACATAGAAAGTAGTCTGAAAGACATGCAGACCGATTATCACTGGCAGCTCCACCTCTCCCAGAACAGATCTCTTAGAGCCATCAAAAGCCCTGACCACCAGATTGCTTGGTCGAAGAGCTATTCTATCATATTCGAGCTTGACAAGAGCTTTCTTCGGCAAGACATTGAGTGAAGACCCAGTGTCCACAAGAACATGAAAGAGTACAACTCCTTTACACTCTAGGGTGATGTGTAAAGCTTTGTTGTGGTGACATCCTTCCGTTGTTAAGTCAGCACTGGTGAAACCTAGCCCATGGCTAGTATTAACATTGGACACTATTGTCTCAAGCTGATTCACTATGATCTCCTCCGGCACGTAGGCAGCGTGCAAGACTTTGAGTAGTGCATCCCGATGAGTTTCGGAACACAACAACATGGATAAGATGAAGATCTTGGAAGGAGTCTGGTGGAGCTGATCCACAACTTTGTAGTCACTTCTTTTAATTATCCTCATAAATTCATCCACATCCTGATCAAAGGATGATTTATGAGTCACTTTTGGTGCATATTCTTCAGGTGCAACACTTATCCCTTTGGCTTTGGCAGCAGCCTCTGCCTCAGTACTAGTTCTTGGAGCTTGTGACATGAAGAGGCGTCCGCTTCGGGTGAAGCCTCCGCCTCCCCCGACATTATCCACTTGGGAAGTAGGAACTGAAGAATCAAGAAGGACTTTTTCTCTGTTGCAGTAAAGGTCAGCACCATAATGCCATGGTACAACATTGTCTTTATCATATGGAATAGGCCCTGGCACCGTGATGGTGACCGGGCTTACTGCAGCAGAAGTTGGAACCATTATTGTCTGTGGATCATAGAAGATAGTGACATGACTTCTTGTGGATGTTGGAGGTAATGAATTGAAGCTTGATTGAAACTGTTGTTGAGATTGTTGTTGTAAGTTGCTGGAGTCTGGGACCGTTGTCGGGTCATAAGAAATAGTAACTGGGGAAACATCAATGTCGGTGATTGCTGAAGTTGTAGAAGGAGATAAAATGGAACTGTTGTTTGTTTAAGTGATGGAAGAAACAGTTGCTGAAGTTGTAGATGAATCAGTAGGAACAATTGTTGTTGTAGTTGTAGAAGAGTCATTTGTACAAGGAGTTGTTGGTGTTGTAGAAGCTGTTGTGGTTATTTGCAGAATGCCTTCCTGGATCAAGCCACTGATGCCATTCCTCAAGATTCACAACAAGCCTCACAACCTAGAAACACTTGGCATTTCAAAAGCTGAGCTTTAACCTCTACCAGAGGTGTCTGAATACTTGCAATATCTTCTATTAAACTCAAGAGTGAGCCTTCCTCTATAGCATTAATCCTTGGCCCACTGTGGTTTGGCATAGGATTTTTCATGACATTGGGAGGGGGTGCAAAGTTTAGGGCCTTTGAATCTACCAGATCCTGGACCTTTATATGCAGAGCTCTACATTTTTCCATGGAGTGACCAGGTGAGTTAGAATGAAAAGCACACCTAGCGTTGATATCGTAGTTTCTTGGAAGGTTCTGAGGATTAGGTGGAGCCAATGTCCTCAACTCAACAAGATTGAGCTTTAGGAGTTGTGGCAGCAGTGTAGCATATGGCATTGGAATAGGGTCAATCACTCTATTGATCTGAGATGGCCGTTGTTGAAAATGGAGTTGTTGTTGATTGTTGTTATTGTTGTTGTAAGATCTCTGTTGAGGGAACTGTGGTTGTTGAGTATACTGAGGAGGTGGAGTAGGAATAGTGACGGCAACAACTGATCTGGGCTGATACTGGGGTCTTCCTCCTCCCACATTTACAGAATTTGTTTCACCAGATCTACGGGGCCCAGCAAATGACTTCCTTGCATTGCTTGAATTGACACCATTGTCGGAGATCTTTCCCATCTTCAGTAAGCTCTCTATTCTTTCCCCAGCTATCACCACATCTGCAAAGCTGGTGGAAGAAAATGCAGCCAATCTGTCAATGTAGGTACCCTGGAGAGTATTCATCAACATATATGCCATCTCCCTTTCTGACATTGGGGGTTGAACAACAACATCTATTCACCTCCACCTTTGGGCATACTCTCTAAAGCTTTCCCGGGAAGACTGTGACATTCCCATCAGAAGGGTTCTATTTGGAGCCATGTCCAGATTATACTGATATTGACGGATGAAAGCTTCATCCAAGTCTTTCCAATTTCTAACTGTGGCCTTGGTTAAGTGGGAGTACCATTCTCGGGATGCCCCTATCAAGCTATCCTCGAAGTAAAACATCCACAGCTTCTCGTCCATGGTGTAGGCTTTCAATCTCCCCAGGAAAGACTGAAGGTGGGTGCGTGGGCAGGACATGCCATTGTATCTTTCAAAACAAGGGGGTTTGAACTTGTGAGGAATTCTCACCCCTTCCACCAATCCCATGTCCATGACATCAAAACCTAGAGAGTTTTGGGATTCAAGAGACCTTAAATTCTCTGCCATTTCATCCAACCGACGCTCGTAAACTTCGTCTCTAGCCCCAACCACAGTAAACTGTTCTTCTTGAGGGTCCTCCTACAAGGCCCTTCCTCCAGTAGTGTTACCTTGGGTGTTTCTTATGGCATTGATGTCTGGGTTCAGATGAGGTCCAAACTCTGGTGGATCAGTGCGAGGCTGCACGTGATCATTGTTACTGGTACCCCCTGTACCTGGATGGTGTTCTTCAGGAGTTTGTCGCTCAACCAACTCCCTCAGTCTTTCCTGGCTTTGAGCTAAACCAGTCATCACTGTCATAAATTGATTCATTTGGGCCCTAATTTTTGTCCTTTCATTGGCCATCTGGGCCCTCACTTCAGTCAAGTCTTGTTGAACTTGATCCATTTGTAATCCCAGAAGGTTGTTTCTTGTCGGATACCAGTGCACTCTATTGCCAGGGAACACTCTTCTGCAAGCAATGTTTCCTGAAACTACAACAAAGTGAGAAACAACAACAAAACAAAAACCTACAAAACAAAGAAAAGATGTTAGTATGCAATGCAGGATGCCTATTTGTCTTCCAAGGGTATCCGGTTTGGTTCTTTGGTTTTGACCTTTCCAGACCTCGAGGAAATGCTGATGTTGAAAGAGATTAAGCCCATGAAGTAAAATAAAACCATATATATTACAAAGAGTGAAAATACATAGTTTTGATTACAATAGAGTCCCCATGGTGGGTCAAAATACAACAACAAAATCAAAAGTACAGACAAAGAAAGTACAAATACAAGGAAGTCAAACATCCAGTCCAAAGTCATCTTCTCTGACTTCCTTCAGGAGAGCCTCAGTCACTGGACCTACTGGATGCTCTGTGATAGTCATGAGGAGGAGGTTCCTGGTGGCAATGGCATTGGTCAACCTCTTATGCTTATCCTGATCTTTTGACCTCTTCAACCCCGCCCAGAGTTTCAACTCAGAGATCTCCTTCTGTGCTGCTAACAAGGCTTCCTGATTCTTCTTCTCACTAGCCTCCAGTTGCTTTATCTTAGCTTAGGTCCTTTGATCTTCTTGTGCACGAGCCTCAGTGATCCTGATCCACCTAGCCTGGATCTCCTCTAAGTAATGCTCTGCCCTAGCCTTCTGAGTCTTAGCTTCCTTGCAAGCATTCTTCCTTGCAAGCCTTCTGAGTCTTAGCTTCCTTGCTCCTCCCGATATGGAACCTTAATCACTCAAAAGTCCCTCCCACCAAGGTAAACACGGATCCAACACCAATGATATGATAATAACAATATGAAATGCATAAAACTGTAAATGAAAGAAATAAATAAAGTTGTACATAAAGCAATAAATAAAGCAATAAATAAGTAAGCATAAGTAGCACATAACACCCCCATAAACACAAATCTAACAAGCGCTAGGAGGAACCCACAAAAAGAACCAGAAGCCCTGGTTGCAATATAAGGTTCCCCAGCAGAGTCGCCAAGCTGTCGCTTCCCCAAAAAGACACTGGGTCAAGACAAGTTACATATGCAAACGGTCGGCGAAAGGAGAAATGATATGAAGGTGAATAGAGTTGCCAGCTAGGCATTTTTATCCCGAAGGAAAGGTAATGCTACATAAACCTAGAAAGATATGGATAAGACGGTTGTGAACTAGAGAAACTGAGAAAGGGGGTTGGTTACAACCTGGGAAGGTATTAGCACCCAGATTATCCGTCGTACTCGACGGGATCCACGCTTAAAAGATTGTGTTTAAAGGGGTAGTGTATGTGTTGTCTGTGTGCAAAAGCTGGAAAAGAATGTACAAGTGTCAGTGCAAAAGATGGATTGCTCAGGAACTAAGGCTTAAAAGAGAATGCTAAAAGAGGGGGAAGACAAAGAGACTTTTGTTTGATAACTATTAAGTTATGCCTACATATCCTTGCGTGCTATGAGGAAGTCAAAACACCGTAGTTTGACTCAAAGAGACTGAAAGATGAATTTGAATGTGAACTGCTTACTTGCCTATGCTCAAGTGTATGACTCGTCTGGCTCGAGTGCTAACTGTCTTGCATTAGACGGAAGAAGCAAGATCTCGTTTGTGAATGAGTGTGATGAGAAAAGAATCCCGAAGGAGACGATTATTGTTTGTTTTTTTGTGTTTTCAATTTTGTTATTGTTTTTGGTGTGTTGCATAAGTTAATGAGTTTAAGCCTAAATCACGGGCTTGTAAACTCATTATATCCTCCCTGATTAGGGATAATGAGAATACTTAAGTATGAGACAAGCACCTCAACTTAATTGCCATGATGATGTAGGATTAAGATCATTAACCTACTCGTGATTATTTAGGTGTTTTTGGTTTTTTTTTGTTAGTGTTAAGTAATGAGTTTAATCTCTAATATCATATTAGAGGGTTCATTATACCATCCTAATAGAAGGATAATAGATGAGAACACTTAAGTTGAGGAAGATACCTCAACTTAATCCATGGTTAGGGATTAAATTCATTATATAACAATGCCTTTATTAAGTGGATTTTAATTAAGGGATGAGATTAAGAAGTGGATTTTATGGTTTGTAAGACAACTTGAGGGGAACTTGTCCATTAAACACTAGGGTTAATCCTTATTAACCAAAAAGGACGAATTAGAACCCTAATGTAAGGTTCAATTTACAAGATGAAGTCTTAGTAATTATTAGATGGATTGATTAAGAGGTTTAAACAGATTAAGGCTTTAACACTTAGGATTAAAGTTGTACACTCCATCCTAAGATAAGGATGCAGGCATAACCCTAATTCCAAAGTCCTGAAACCTTAAAGGTTTAGTCTCTAATGATGAGATGAGAAGAGAGACTCAAGGAAACTCAAAGGTAAAAGCTAAGGGGGGACTAATTACAACCCTAATATTATCATGCTTGGATGTTCCTATGGTTTGTAAGGCTTGAGAAAGATCTTCAAGGAAGCCACCAATTGAAGAAGCAGATGAAAGGAGGATGAAGCAGAAGAAAAAAATACATACTTCCTAAGAAGATAAGTAACCTAAAGGAAGAAAGTGAGAAGGATTGAATATGAAGGTATGAGAAGAGGTGGGAGGTGAAGCAAAATCCACCTCCCAAACAACTTACCACTAACCTGAAAAGTTAGCACAAGATGCATAAGGAAAGAAATGAGATGAAACAATGCATATACAAGGGTAAAGACCAAGACCAGAAGCATAAACATGATGTAAATGATGCTATGATATGATGCAAAGGCATACAAGATGCATATGTGTGATCATACAAGAGAATGAATGAAAATGAAGCATGTAGGAAGCATGTAAACACATGGATGTTTATGAAATGAAATGGATGCAAAGCATAGCAAATGTATGGATAAATGATCAAGCAATGTTCAAAAAATGTCTTAAGATGTCTAAGATGGCATAAAAATGCTTGGAATGGCATGGCAAGTTTATATGTTCATGAAATGCAAGGGAATATGCAAGTAAAGATGAAAAATTAGGGTTACATGGAAGGATGAGATGCAAATGACAAAGACAAAAGCAAATTAAATTATAAAAAATTTAAAATGCACTCAAAGGTACCCTAAACCTATACTAGGCTACCATCCAAAGGGGGAGGTCAGAAGCTAAACCTAGAAGAAGTTGTGAATTTCCTAAGTTTCTAGGATTTTTTGGGTGCTTCAAAAGGAAAAATTCAAATCAAATTGAAAATGCAAGATAAATTCATGCCAAAAATATCCTAGATACTAAATGATGTGTATAAAACAATGCAAAAAGAATCATCCTCAAACCCTTCATGGTTAGGCAGAAAAGATTTTTTAAAGGTTAGGGTGTAAAAATGTGATTTCATGAACCCTAAATTCAAAGAAAATTGTCAAGTTATGATCAAAACCAAATAGAAATTTGTATGAAGGGTTTGAAAATGTTTCTAAATGTGTTAAGATGCAACATTATTTTTTTTGGTGATTTTTAGAAACTTAAATGCTATTTTAATTAATTAATTTCCATTAATTAATTAAAATAAACATTTAAATATTTTTAAAATGCTTTTTAAATGAAAAAAATAAAATAAAAATTATTTTTGGGTTAAGAAAATTATTTGAAACTAAATTGTATAAAATGAAATTTTTAAAATGATTTTTGCTATTTTAAAATAAATGAGAAAGAAAAATGAAATAAAAATGAATTAAATGGGAAAGTATGCAAGATCCAAGGCTTAGATTCAAACTAATCTGGAGGGAATTGACTGCGCGCCAGATCCAAGGGTCCACATTCAAACTGGCCTTAATTATGTTTTAAAATTAATTAAACTGAATTAACCCTAAGTGAAATGATCCTAGCCACTCGTTTCTAATTTAAACCAGATCCAAGGGCCTAGAACGCATCTGGCAATTAAAACCCTAATTAAGCCCTAATCACTTTCAGGTGGTCGGAGAAGACCTCCGGTCAACTTCTCCGGCAACCCCTTCATGCTATCTCCCTCAAAACGCAACCCCAAGCTCTCAAACTCTCCAGAATCAAACATCTAACAACCCTAAACATGAATCCAGCCCCAAAACTCATTTATTTTTCATCAAGAACACGAATCAAAGCAAAACGGAAAATACATCAAAAATTTCAGAAGCTCAGTACATGCACGAAACTCAACCATTTTCAAAATAAACTACATCATGGTGATCAGGAGAAATCATAGATTCATTTAGAAACAAGAAATGCTAGTTCTGGAAAAAAGTTTGAAGATGACTACCTGAGCTGAAGCTTTACAAACTGGTACTTTCTGGACCTCCTCCTTGTGCAAATCCACTCCAATAAACCCTTTGATGATGTTGAGAAGCTTTTCCAGAGTTTATATGGCTTGGTTTGTGAGTTTTGGTTCTGTGGAGGCAGGAATCGTGTTTTTGATTCAGGGGGTTTCAGGCTTGTTTAATGGTTGGGAAATGATCTGGAGGATGTATGGAGATGATTGGTGAAGTTTTCTTGAAGTTTTGATGCTTAAGCAGGGAGAATCGAAAAAGTGAAGTCTTGAGGGATTTTTTGTGTTCTTGAGCTGTGGGATGATTCAGGGCAATATGTGGTATGAAATGAGTCCCTTGAGGCATGTATGTGAAGCTGTGATAGGTCAGGGGAGTTGTTGTGGGCTATGCTGATTGGTATGGGTGATTTTGCAAAAAAGTCAAAATTGTGTACTTGGGGTATGGGCATGGTGCAAGCCTGAGATTATGGGGTGTCTAGCCTCAGCATGAATCAAGGGTGGCCATGGGATATGTTTGATGCAGCTGGAACACATGGAACTAGGGTTTGTATGAGTTTTGCATATTTTCCCTCTTTGGTGTATCTTATGATGCAAGGCATGAAATGTTGTGGTTCCTTGGAAAATTCTGAGCAAAATGAGTCATGTGATGTTGTTATGATATTTATAAGGCAATTAGAGGTCACTTAAAAGCTTGGCAAGTGAAATTGCAAAAACCCCTCTTTGGCATGAATGTGAAAATTATGTGATTTTTGCCAACTTTGAAGGATCATAACTTGAGTTCCATAATGAATTAGAATATGTTCTTGTAATTTTTGAAAAGGGAAAGACCTAATCTACAACTTTCATGACCAAGAATTTTGCATTTGAAGCATTTTTGATCAAGTAAGAGGAGGTTGAAAAACTTTCCCATAATGGAAAGTTTCCATTACAAGTCATTTCCATTTTTGGCAACTTTTGGTTTAGCTCAAATTTCTTCAATTTTGTGAACATCCAAGCACTCCAATTACAAAATAAAGATCATAGAACTTCAATTTGATGAAAATACCCCTTTGGTTCCATTGTTGGGGGCCTCAAATGCCCTGATTTTGACTTAACTTGCTCAGGAAGTTACCCAATGAACATATGACTTCCACAATGAATTTCTTCATCAAACTTGGTACACATGATCCTTGTAACATCTTAAGAACATTAGAAACAAGAATGGCCCAAAAATTTGGAGTTGAGGCCTCTGAAACCAAAACCCTAATTTTGGTCATATGTGTAGTGAAAACCCTAGTTCTGCTTCCATGCCTTGCCCGTTCTTGTGATTTCTTGACTTCTTTAAACTTCGAGGGATATAATATGATGATGGAACACACATGGACCCTCTTGGAATACTTTTAGGCCTTTGGAATGGCTCAGATGAATTCTTGGATTGCTCAGATCACAAACCCTAAATGCAGATGAACCTGAACTATGCAGATGAAACAAATATGCAATGTGAAATAGTATGCCTATAAAAATGCAAAAATGAAAGATCACAAGCCATGGTGTGATATTAGTGAGGGAAAATATGGGGTGTTTACAACAAGGAATCATCGTTCTCGTAACTTCAATCATAATCAAGCTTCTTCGTCACTCCACTGCATCAATCGAAGCCTGCTTTTTCATCATATTCATCAAATGGAATTAGAGGTGAACTCATCGTCAATATCGCGATATCTTCTTCACCGTACCTTCATCAAAATCATCAATTATCAATTTTGTCATCAATAAAAATAAATCAGATTCACGACGGAGAAGGGAAGAAGTGTTTGAGAAACGACGAAACTGAATCTTACCTCGATTTCATTATCTTTGATTGATAGGTATTTCTCTTAATTATCTTTTAGGTATGATTGTTGTTATGCTTTGAGTGCTGCTTTTATCGCTTCTTCTTGTTTCGATTTATCGATTTGGTTGAGTTTTGTGAAAGTGATTCTGGATTTGGAATGAGAAGAGATTTTGAGTTAGGTTTATGAAGTATGTTTGGCGGTCATGATGTTTTGCTGGAGGTAGGAACAGTGGCGTTGAAAGAGAAGAAGGTGGAGGCGAAGCTCCGGTGGCGTTTTAGGTCAAAGAAGAAGAAGATGAAGGAACTACGCAGTGTGGGAGAGGAGAGAGACGTCTTTGTGGATTTTTTATTCTTTAGTTTTGTTTTTTGTAAGTTTTTGAAAAGGTTAATTTGATAAGAGTTTATTAAGAGATTCTGATAAGGATAAAGATAAGATCATGACCATCTTTTGTGATTCTCGTCCATACCGGCAGTACACTTGTCACCGTCCGGTAGGACCTGCTTCTTTTGTTTCCATGAGTGCTAATGTACCATAACCACCGTGAGCCTTCATTTTCCAATCACTTGATGATCATACTATGATAAGTCCTCAGATCAACGTCCATGATCCAGTCAACAGTATTGACCGCATGACCACCATAGTCACTCAGTAGTTGTCACGCGTTGGGCCTTCTCATCTAGCTGTTTGCACCCCCCTTCGTGGCCCACTTAGTGTTTTTAACTATTTCTTTTTACTGGTTGCACCCTCCCTCTCCTTTCTTGTTTTTTATTTATTTCTTTTTTACATATAGATTAGTTTAATTCATTTAAAATACTAAAACATTTTAGAAAATTCCATAAAAACTATTTTTAGTTTCATAACTAATTTTAGAAATTTTTCATACTTTTATTTTATGATTTTTATTAATTTATCATTTTATTTCGAATTTTATTTTATTTTCTTTTCATTTAATTTCCATAAATAATGCATTAACTTGTAAAATTTGTTTCTTCCACCTCAAGCATTATTTTAACTCCATTCTTTTTGCATCATGTCATAGACTCAGAAAAGTACATAAAAATATTTTTGTCTTATTTTTAATTCCATTTTATCCATAGTTTTGTAAGTCGTATTTGTGCGATTTCGTTAATTGTTCCTAAGCGGCTTTGTGAGATTATTTGGTAGAGTTTCATTGTGAATTTTTGAGAGATATTTTGACACATTATTTTTTGCTGGTTGTTGACTTTATAGATTTAATTTCATAATTTTCTCATGTCCTTTTGTATTTGTTTGGTGTCTTGTCTGGTAGGTAGTGTTTCGTGCCACTTTCTTCCCTCTTTCTAACATAGTTTTAGGAAGGCATTTATGCCATCCTATTAGGTTTGCTTGGTCTTTGTTTTAGGTCACCTATAGGGTTTAGGTACTAAATTTTTGATTAGCTTGATTTGTGATCTTCGTATTTGGTGTGCGTATTGTTTGAATATTCTTATTTTCATGTTATGCTTATGCGGTTCACTAACCTTTGTTTTGTAGGGGCTCATGGTAAGTGAAGTGTGGATGATATCCACATTTCAAGTCTTCATCCCATCCTTTATTTTTATTTTCTCATTTGTCATTATGATGTGCCTTATGCCGTCTCGTGATTAACTTCATTACTTCCTTTTTAGAAACAACTTAAATTCTTTAGAGAAGTAAGTTGTCTTCTAGCGTTTTCCGCTCCTTTCTTCTTCTTTATTTTCTTTCCTTCTTATTATTTAGGATAGATTTCAAACCACACTAACCTAGGACTCCCATGCATGATAACATTAGGAGTAGTCTTCTCCATTAGATTTTACCTTTGAGATCCTTTTGGTGCTCTCTCTTCTCATCTTCAAACTTAACATCAAGTCACTTTAATAAATGACAAGTCTTCTCATGTGACACGAGACTTTGCTATGAGATAATTGAACGCGTTTTGTTTCGAGGCAAGGTGTAGGATATCCCTCGTGGTGGATAGGTCTTAGCATGAGATTACTTCACAAAGAAAAGCTAAAAAACACTTCTTAACCAAAAATCACAAAACACACTTAATAAATGCCTGTAGGTCAGTGTGTCTAAGCCTTCACTTGTAGGAATAGATTTGGGGATTTCCTCCATAGCTAGGTGTTCCTCTTGCGCACTCCATTTCGGGATGATGTAAGAAGTACACATCCTATTAAGTAAGACTTAAGTACACTTACCTATGCAAACTTCAAAGCAGAAAACTCATAAAAAACACTGGAAAAACAATAAGCGTCTCTCCTTCGGGACTTCTTTTCTCATCCCACTCACTCCTTACGTGCGAACATGCTCCTACTTGTCACTTTGCAAGACGGTAACGCACTCGTCGTCCGAGCCTACAACACCTGAGCATTGACATAGGCAGTTCGAACCTTAATTCACAAGCAATCTTTTCCACCCCTAATTAGGGGAACTACGACGACTCTGATCCTCATTGTCCAGATAAGGTACGTAGGCAGTGAAGTAGGGCCCGTTCGAGCATACTCTTTTATTTACCCTACATTTTCCCCCTTTTATTTTCTTTTTATCCAGTTCATTTCTTTTTCTTTTGCAGCAGTTTTCATTTCTTCACCTTTTGAAATAGTTCCTTTGCTAGCGTGGATCCTGTCGGGTACGGTGGACGATCTAGGGGTGCTAATACCTTTCCAGGTCGTAACCGACTCCTGAACTCAGTTTCTTTGGTTCGCAGGACCCGTGTCCTTCCTTCTCTTTCTTCTGGTTTGTGCAGCATTACCATTTCCCGTTCCTTCGGGATAAAAATGTCTGGGTGGCGACTCTACCTCTTTCCGCGCCACTTTCGCGTTTTTACCAGGATGGAAATCCAGGTAGCGACACATACTGATGAGTTGTTCCTTTACTGGAGCTTACAGACTGGCCCCAATCTTCACTTCCTTCACATCTTCCTTGGTACCAAGATTAACAGTTTTAATTTCCTCCTGATGAGGAATAATCACTTTCTCTTCTTGCCTCAACAACCTGGCTAACTCTTCAGGCAAATCATAGTCTTGTTCAACCCCTTCATCTACTTGATTAATTGGATTATCGAAGTCATACAAAGTTATAGCAGTGTTGTTGTCGGTGCATTCTTGAGGATTATCTCTGCAAGGGTTGTGATTTGTTCTTTTTAGTGATTGATTTTGATCTTGTTTATAAGAAAAGTGTGAATGAAGTTATTATTTTGAAAACATTGTCATTTTATTGTTTTGTGCGAAAAATAACAAAAATAAAAAGACAGTGAGCGAAAAAGAAAATTGTTTGAAAAAGATGTCCATTGTTCATTGATATTCCATTTGCACAAAATACAAATATGCCCCTATTACAAAATGAGTCCTGGCACCTTGGGCAAGATGCAAAACTTGATGCATGCTTAAGCAGGAAATAATAATTACTCTGCAGGAGTAACCCTTATAATTTCCTGGGAAGACCAGTTAAGGACTTGTTGGCCCGGGATCCTTGGTCGAATCCAGCTCTCCAGGTTGAGGTTGCTTTCAGCCTCGTCTTCCACGTTATTGATAACATCTGGGGTCAGCATTCCCCCACTTATGAACTTGGGCTCCTTAGCAACCTCTTCTTGATTTTGTCGGAATGGTTTGTAACCCAAACCGAATCTATCATCCTTCTTCTCCACAGGTCGCAGCTTGCCCCAACCTTGGGTGCTCTCATCTTCAACAACCTTTCGAGCTTGTTGGTAGGAGACAATTGAAGTACCCATCCTATCCTCTTGGGATGCAGCAAGTACTTCAGTTGTTGCCTCGTTGACATTCAGTGCCTCGAAACCTTGGCTCATGGTCTCATGGATTTCCCCATCCATCTCAATGTATTTGCAGGTAGCTAGATGGCTAACAAAAGTGTCCTCTTCACCACAGATTGTGATAATTTTCCCTTCCCACTCGTATTTTAATTTCTGGTGAAGGGTCGACATAACTGGACCAGCGGCGTGAATTCATGGTTGACCCAACAAACAGCTGTAGGCCGGCTGAATGTCCATCACGTAGAAAGTAGTTTGAAAGACCTACGGGCCAATTATCACAGGCAACTCCACTTCTCCAAGAACAAACCTCTTGGAACCATCAAAAGCTCGGACCACCAGATTGCTTGGTCGGATAGCTATACTATCATATTCAAGCTTAACAAGGGATTTCTTTGGCAAGACATTGAGTGAGGACCCAGTGTCAACTAGAACATGTGAAAGCACAACCCCTTTACACTCTAGAGTGATGTGCAAAGCTTTATTATGATGACGACCTTCTGTAGTTAAATCAGCGTTGGTGAAGCCTAGCCCCTGACTAGTATTAACATTAGAAACCACCGTCTCTAGCTGATTCACCGTGATCTCCTCATGCACGTAGGCTGCGTGCAGGACTTTAAGTAATGCATCCCGATGAGCTTCGGAACACAATAACAATGATAGAATGGAGATCTTGGAAGGAGTCTGGTGGAGCTGATCCACAACCTTATAATCCCTTCTCTTGATTATCCTTATAAATTCACCCACATCCTGATCAAAGGACGTTTTTTGAGCTTCTTTCAAAACCGGTCTTCAGGCACCACATTTTTGCCTTTAGCCTTGGCAGCAGCCTCTGCCTCAACATTTACTCTTGGAAATTGTGATGCAAAGAGACATCCGCTTCGAGTGAAGCCTCCGCCTCCCCCGATATTATTTGTAACATCCCGATTTTAGTAATTATTTATTTATTTATATTAATTACATAATTGTGTGATTGTGTGCCTAATTGAATTATTTGACTTGTTTGATCTAATTGACTTATTGAGTTCATTTGAAATAATTAATTTAATTGAATAATGTGATTTAATTTAATTAATTGAATTAGTTATTTTCTTTGAAATAATTGATATAATTGATATAATTGATATAATTAAATTAATTGATTTATTTGATTTATTGGAATTAATTGATTTAATTAATTTATGTTATTGGGTGGAATTAAATAAAATTAGTAAGAATATTGATTGGACCAATAGTGGGTGTGTGATTAGTAAGTGAATAAGTGGATTGGAAGCCCAATAAGAGAATAAAATAGTTATGAGAAAAGTTAGGTTAGGGTTTAATAAAAGAGGGAAAGAATAGAAAGAGTAGAAAATAGAGAAGAGGCTAGGAGAGGAAGAAGGGAAGAAAGCTCAAGAACAAGTTAGAGAGCTCAAGAAAATCCAAGGTAAGGGTGAGTTTTCATTAAATTATTTGGGATTATTTGATAATATATAATGGGTAGAAATGTGGTTTGGGTAAAATTCCAATTTTTATAAACTTATAATTATTAGGTTTTATTAAAAATCTTAGATTTGATTTGTGTTATTTGATTATGGTTGAAATTGTATTATGATATATTATAAAGACCCATTTGTTATTGAAGATGAAACATGATATTAGTGTGTTACTGTAGTTGCAAAATAGGGAGATATAAATGATGAGGATGATTAATGTAGCACTGTGTTGATAATTTTGACGATGTACTCTCTGTTCCGCCATGTATTTAATGTGGGAACCAATTGATAGTTACTCCACTTGATATAGTCACTTTATTAATAGGAATACATGTGAAATTGTGAAATTAGAAATATCACTAGTTAATGAAAACGAATTTCCTGAACAGAGGGCGCATGATACATGGGTATTTATGAATCATGTAGTATACCCATTACTACTTTATGATATAACACCTGTGATCTCTAAGTTTAGATATACATTATGAGTAATTGAAACATGATAATAGAACATGATAACTATATTATACAAGTAACTACTCATGTGAAACCAATTGACATTGATGATATAACTATTGTGCGCATAAGCCTGGGAATTTTGTTTTTACTACTTCACAGTATAGAACCCACTTTATAGAAATTGAAATGTGATATCAACTTGTGTTACAATAGCAGCATGTTCCAAATAAAATAATATATTCCATTTCCTTAAACATGTTTTCTTTCTTGTGACACTAAAATAACACTAAATTGAATAAGGAAATGTGATAGCATGATATTAGCATTAAAAGAAAATGGTGTGCACCAGTATTGTAGAAACAACATGATAGAAGTCTATATATATAATATCTATTTTAATAATAATAATAATAATAATAATAATAATAATAAATTTTGGTTATAATTTAGAGATTAATTTGGTGATTAATTTAGAGATTAATTTTATGATTAATATGATGATTAATTTGGTGATTAATTTAGAGATTAATTTTATGATTAATATGATGATTAATTTGGTGATTAATTTAGAGATTAATTTTATGATTAATATGATGATTATTTTGGTGATTGATTTGGTAATTAACGTGGTGATTATTTTGGTGATTATTTTGATGGACCAATTATTCTAGATGTTATCGGTATTATGTGGTTTTACGATTGAGATTGGAGTGGGTTGATACTTGTATGTGTGCTTGTATGAGTATATCTTGGTATGTGACAACATGAAATACATGATAGTTATTACTTGTTGTGAGATAATGTCGTTGAAATTGTATTGTAAACTGTGCTTATACCGTTTGAAAATGACTTGTGTGTGGATGATGCATAAATATGTGTAGTTGTGTGATAATTCAAATGTGATGAATTATTGAAGATATTCATGAATATTAAGATTAGGGAACAATCTTAATTGCATATGGTGATTGTATTTGCACTTGCATCATTTGTGTCAAGAGGCAATGTTTGCTAGTTCCGTGGGAGCTAGTGACTTGTTCCAAACCTAGAGGACGGGTTTGAAAGCTTAGAGAACGGGCTTTTGAGAGTTATCGGTCTAGAGGATGGACCCGGTTTAAATGTAAAAACCGAAAAATGATAATAAGAGATTGGTACCACATGCATGAGTTGCATTTGAGTCTTGCATTGAGTCTTATTGTGTCTATGGTTACAATGTGAGATTATATGTGTTATGTGAATTGTTGAATTGGTGAATTATGGATTTATGAGTATGTACTTGTTAATAGTATGACTACTGGAGTGATATTATGTTGATGAAACTTTCGAAGTGTGAGAATAATTGTGATTATGCTTGTACACCTTAAATTATATATTATCTTATGATTTCAGTAATTATGTGAATTTTCACCCTTCTGTTGGAATGATGTTTTATACGACATCGCTCAGGTACTGAAGATTAGAGTTGCTTCTAGCAAGAGAGTAGCTGATGGAGTAACCTATTTTAGGTTCATATTTATTTTGGGTCGAGTCGTGCTCTGATCATGTAACACTGGGAATGTTTGATTCATGTCTTAAGAGATACAATTGTATACTCTATCTAATATATTAATTGAATTTGAATTTTATGGTGAAGTGGCTTTTATGCCCAAGTTGATTTAATGAATGAAGTTTATTTGAGACTTGAATGTCATGAGATTCTTAATGAAAGTGATCCGCTGCTACATGCTAATGTGAAAGTATATGAAAGCATGAATTTATTTCAAGTGTTATTGAGCATGACAGGTGTATGTGAGATATTTGAATTATGTGTGACATCCTTCTTTGATATGCATGATAATTACTCTGATTATTTATATATTTTCCGCGGGGTTTAGAAGGGTGTTACATTATTCACCTGTGGTGTATCAGTTGAAGAATCAAGAACGACTCTCTCTCCGTTGAAGTAGAGGTCTGAACCATAGTGCAATCGTATAATATTATATTTTTCATATGGAATGGGTCCAGGTACCGTGATGGTGACTGGACTGACTGCAGCGGAAGTAGGAACTGTTATTGTCTGTGGATCGTAATATATGGTAACAAGACTTCTGATTGATGGTGGTGGTAAAAGACTGAAGTTGGGTTGTTGTTGAGATTGTTGCTGAAAATTGTTGGAATCAAGGACCATTGTTGGGTCGTAGTATATGGTGACAATGGAGATGTCATTATTAATGGTTGTTGTAGTTGATGCGTATGCGGTTGAACTAGTGTTTGTTGAAGTAGTAGAAGAGATGATTGTTGACTTTGTAGCAGAGTCTGTCGGAACAATGGTTTTTGAAGTTGTAAAAGGGGTGCTTGTTGGTACTGTAGGAAGAATTGCTGATGTTGTAGAAATCGTTGATGTTATCTGCAAGATACCTTCTGTGATAAGGACATTGATGCCACTTCTTAAGCTTGCATAACCATTGGCGGAAACGTTGCAAGATTCACAGCAGGCTTCACAACCTGGGAACACCTGGCACTTTAAAAGCTGAGCTTTAACCTCGGCCAGAGGTGTTTGAATGCTTGCAGTATCTTCAATTAGGTTTACTGGTTGATCCTCCTCAATTGCATTTATCCTGGGCCCACCATGGCTAGGCATAGGATTCTTCGTGACGTTAAGAGGAGGTGCAAAATTTAAAGCCTTTGAAACCATTAGATCCTGAACCTTCATGTGCAAAGCTCTGCACTTTTCTGTTGTATGGCCAGGTGCATTGGAATGGAAGGCACATTTGGCGTTGATGTCTTAATTCCTTGGAAGGTTCTAAGGATCTGGTGGAGCCAGAGTCCTTAATTCAACGAGATTAAGCTTCAAAAGTTGTGGTAGCAAAGTGGCATAGGGTATCGGTATAGGATCGATTACCCTGTTGACTTGAGATGGCCTTTGCTGGAAAGGACGTTGTTGTTGGTTGTTGTTGTTGTTGTAAGACCTCTGTTGAGGAAAATGTTGTTGAGGGAAATGTTGGGGTTGTGGAGTGTATTGTTGTTAAGGTGATGGAGTGGGAATTGTGACAGCGCAAATTGATCTTGGCATATACTGGGGCCTACCTCTCCCCATGTGTACTGAGTTGGTTTCACCCGACCTACGAGGCCCTGCAAAAGGTTTCCTCGTGTTGCTGGAACTGGCGCCATTATCATAAATTTTACCCATCTTTAACAAACTTTCAATCCCCTTTCCTGCTATGACCACATTAGAAAAGCTAGTGGAAGAGAAAGTAGCGAACCTATCAATGTATGTCCCTTGTAGGGTGTTCATGAACATATCTTCCATTTCTCTTTCTGACATTGGAGGTTGAACGGCAGCAACTAATTGCCTCCATCTCTGAGCATACTCTCTGGAGCTTTCTCTGGAGGATTGTGACATACCCATTAGAAGAGTTCTGTTAGGAGCATGGTCTAAATTGTATTGATATTGGTGTATGAA
The DNA here is from genome assembly GCA_963966055.1 of Lathyrus aphaca. Lineage (NCBI taxonomy): Eukaryota > Viridiplantae > Streptophyta > Magnoliopsida > Fabales > Fabaceae > Lathyrus > Lathyrus aphaca. Next base: position 273,389,654 of record OZ014522.1, read on the forward strand.
AGCCTCGGCCAAATCCTTCCAATTTTTGACTATTACCCTAGTCAGATGAAAGAACCACTCACGGGATGCCCCAGTCAAGCTATCCTAAAGTAAAACATCCATAGCTTTTAATCCATGGTGTAAGCCTTCAATCTTCCCAGAAAGGATTAAAGATGGGTACGAGGACAGGATTTTCCATTATATCATTCAAAGCACGGAGGTTTGAATTTGTTAGGAATTATTACTCCATCCACCAGCCCCATATCCATAACATCAAATCCTAAGGAGTTTTTGGGACTCCAGAGATCTCAACTTTTCTGCTATCTCGTCCAGACGACGATCATAAACTTCATCTCCTGATCCAACTACAGTGAACTGTTCCTCCTGAGGGTCCTCCTGCAAGGCACGCCCTCCAGTATTACCTTGGGTATTCCTGATAGCATTAACTTCAGGGTTAAGATGAGGTCCAAACTTCGGGGGGTCAGTACGTGGTTGTCCATGATCATTGTTGTTGGTACCTCCTGTACCCGGATGATTCTCTTCAGGAGTTTGCTTCTCGACCAACTCTTAATCTTTCATGGCTTTGGGCCAACCCAGTCATTACTGCCATTAATTGGCTCATCTGAGCCCTCATTTTAGTTCTTTCATTAGCCATATGGTTTCTTACGTCAGTCAAATCTTGCTGAACCTGGTACATATGTAAGCTCGGAAGGTTGTTTATTGTAGGATACTGGTGAACTATGTTGATGGGGAAGTCCCTCCTACGAGCAATGTTTCCTGAAACCACAACAAAGTGAGAAAACAAAAACAAAGAATACCTACAAAACAAAGAAATGATGTTAGTATGCAATGCAGTATGTCTATTTGTCTTCCAAGGGTATCCGGTTTGGTTCTTTGGTTTTGACTTTCCAGACCTCAAGAATTGATAATGTTGAGGAGAAATGAAGCCCAAAGGATAACACAAACCATATATTACAAAATTTAAAGATACATAGTTCATGATTACAACAAGTTCCCATGATGGGGCAAAATACAACAAAATCAACAAAAGTACAAACAAAATGAAGTACAAATACAAAGAAATCAAACATCCATCCCATAGTCATCCTCTTTGACTTCCTTCAGGAGAGCATCAGTTACTGGTCCAACTGGATGCTCTGTGATGGTCCTGATAAGAAGGTTCCTGGTAGCAATGGCACTTGTCAACTTCTTATATTTGTCTTGGTCTTTTGATCTCTTCTACCCCGCTCGGAGTTTCAGTTCAGAGATTTCCTTTTGTGCTGCTAACAACGCTTCCTGACTTTTCTTCTCATTAGCTTCCAGCTGCTCTATCCTAGCCTGGGTCTTCTAATCTTCCTGTGAACGAGCTTCAGTAATTCTGATCCATCTAGCCTGACTCTCTTCCAAGTAGTACTCAGCTATGGCTGTAAACACCCCAAATTTTCCCTCACCCATTCACACCATGGCTTGTGATCTTTTCATATGCATAAGTTCAATCATGACATCTCATATTGCATTTGTGATTCACTGCATTGCTTTTAAGCCATCTGCATCTAGGGTTTGTGATCTGAGCTATCCAAGAGTCATTTGAGCCACTCCAAAGGTCTTAAATCACTTCAAAGGGGTCCATATGTGTTCAAGCATCATATTGTATCCCCACAAAGTTAAGAAAGTCAAAGAATCACAAGAACTGGGAAAGGCATGGAAGCAGAGCCAAGTTTAACTGCACAGATGACCTAAAATTAGGGTTTTGGTTTCAGAGGCCATAACTCCAAATTTTTTGGTCATTCTGGTTTCTATTGGTCTCTCTATGTTATAAGGATCATGCATATCAAGTTTCATGAAGAAATTCCATGGGGAAGGCATCTGATCAAGGAATGACTTCTTGAGCAAGTCAGTGTAAAATCAGGGCATCTGAGGCCCCCAATGACCCAACCAAGGGGTGTTCTTCATCATTTTGAATGTGTATGATCTTTATTTGATCATAGAAGGTGTTAGAAGTTCACAAAATTGGAGAATTTCAAGCCATTTGCAAAGTTGCCTTTTTGGGAAAATGACTTGTAATGAAAACTTGCCATTTTGGGAAACTTTTTCAACCCTTTATTTTGGATTCAAAAATGCTTCAAATGAGAAAACTTTGGTCATGAAATTTGTAGAATGGATCATTCCCTTTTCAAAAAGTACAAGAACTCATTCTAATTCATTTTGGATCAAAAGTTATGGCTTGTCAAAGTTGGACAAAATCACATAATTTCAAGTTATGTACCAAAGAGGCAAAGTTGCAAAACCTCTTGCCAAGGTAAAATGAGGCCTCAAAGTGACTTCTAATCTTTGTACAAACATAAACCATTGCCTAAAATTCAGAATGCACCAAGAGTTTGTCCATTTTCATGACTTATGGATCAAGAAACTTCAAAAGGGCCAAAATTGGACAAAGTTGCAAAACATCATACAAACCCTAATCCACTTGCTGCCTTGCCTCTAATCCATATCCATGGCTCTCCCTAAACTCAGCTGAGCCCAACCATGCCCCTATCACAGCCTTACACTTGCCCATTGTCGCTCCCAAAGATTAGCATCCAGGTACAAGCGCGAACGGTCGGCGAAAGGGACAGTGAGAACACACAGCCGTGAACTCACTGGAGATGAAAAAGAGTCGCCAGCTAGGCATTTTTATCCCGGAGGAAAGGCAATGCTGCATAAGCCTAGAAAGAGATGGATAAGACGGTTTGCGAACCAGAGAGACTGAGAAAGGGGGTTGGTTACAACCTGGGAAGGTATTAGCACCCAGATTGTCCGTCGTACTCGACGGGATCCACGCTTAAACGATTTGTGTTATAAAGGGGTAGTGTCAGTGCAATTTGTGTATAAAAGAGCTGGAAAAGGATGTACAGGTGTCAGTGTAAAAGGAATGTGAAGTGTAATATATACAGTGTCAGTGTGAGAACAAGAATGAAGTGCTCGAGAATATGAGGCTAAGAGAATAAAGCTGGAAAGAGGGGGGATATACAGAGACTTTTGTTCGATAACTGTTAAGTTATGCCTACGTATCCTCTCGTGCAATGAGGAAGTCAGAACACCGTAGTTCGACCCAAAGAGACTGAAAGATGAATTGACTTGTGAACTGCTTACTTGTCTATGCTCAAGTGTATGACCTGTCTGGCTCAGGTGCAAACTGTCTTGCATTAGACGGAAGAAGCAAGTTCTCGTTTGATGAGTGAATGAGATGAGAAAAGAATCCCGGAGGAGACGATTATTGTTTGTTTTTGTGTTTTCAGTCTTTTATTGTTTTTTGGATTTTGTCATAAGTTAATGAGCTTAAGCCTAAACCAATGGATTTAGTAAACTCATCACATCTTCCCTCTGATTAGGGGTAATGAGAATACCTTAAGTGTGAAGTCAGATTCTCACACTTAATCACCTTTGGTGTAGGATTAAGATCATTAACCTACTTGTGATTATTTAGATGTTTTTTGGTTTTTTTGTTTAGTGTTAAGTAATGAGGTTAAGCCATAATCAGGGATTAAACAGACTCATTACACCATCCTAAAAGAAGGATAATAGATGAGAATGTTTAAGCTGAGGAAGACTCCTCAACTTAATCCATGATTAGGGATTAAACCCATGACAAAACAAGCCTTTATTAAGTGGATTTTATTTAGATTAATGGTATGATGATGAAGTGATTTTTATGATTTGTAAGACAACTTGAGGGGGACTTGTCCATTAACACTAGGGTTAGTCCTTCTTAACCACTTAAGGAAGAATTAGAACCCTAATGCAAGGCCCAAGTTACAAGTGTGATGTCTTGATGATTATTAGATGAATTGATTAAGAGATTTAAACACCTTGAGGGTTTAATACTTAGGATTAAAGTTATACACTTCATCCTAAGAGAAGGATGCAGGCATAAGCTTAATCACAAAGTCTTAAAGCCTTTAGGGTTTAGTCCCTGATCATGAGGTGAGAAGAGAAGACTCAAAGAGAGACACAAAGGTGAAAACTATGAGGGGAGACTAATCAAAACCCTAATTCATTGTCATGCTTGGATGATCCTAAGGTTTGTGAGGTTTCCAAGAACAATCTTCAGAGGAGCCACCAGGAAGCAGATGAACAGGATCAAGAGAAGCAAAGTGACTTGCTTCATTCAAGAAGTCAAGTCACTTGAAGAAAGAAAGTGGGAAGAACAAGAATGAGCAAGCTCAATCTCAAACACAAATAGAAATGCAGCAATGGATGCAAGAGAGATGAAAAGAAAAGTTATGAGAAGTGAAGGCAAATTCACTTCTCAAGTTTACTTACCACCTGAAATGTTAGAAAGAAATGCAATGCAATGCAAGATGAGATGAAATGATATGATGCTAGACCAAACCAGAAGCATGCACATGATGTTAATGATGTTATGAGGTGCTGAAAACATGAGGCAAGACAATGGGGATGTTCATACAATATCATGAATGCAAATGATGCAAGTTAAGGAGCATGAACAAACATGAAATGTTATGAAGCATACAAGACAAATGACATGGCAAATATGTAATGCAATGGTCAAACATGCTTTCTATATGTCTTAAGATGTCAAATGGATCATAAACATGTACAAAATGCAAAGACAAGTCATGTTATGCAAGAGAATGCAAGAAGGATGCAAGAGAAAGCCCAAAATTAGGGTTTATGGATCAAACATCAAACACAAACCAAAGACAGAAGTAAAACCCTAAGATAAAAATGGAAAATGACACTCAAAGAAACCCTAATCCTATGCTAAACCAAGGTTCAAAGGGGAGCTCTCAACTCTCAACCAAACTCAAGATATGATTTTTACAAGTTATTAGGGTTTTTTAGGGTTCCTAACAAAACAAATGCCAAACAAATAGGAAATGAGGAAACAAATCATGGCCATTTTGTCCTTGAAAATACATGCCAAACACAACACAATACAAGAAGAATCAATGTCTCAACCTTCTCCAATAGGCAGAAATGAATTTTCAAACTTGTGATCAAAATAATGCATAAAAAATGATTTAATTCAATGAAAAATTCTTAAAATGCATCAAGATCAAAAAAGAAATTTGGTTTGAAGGTTGGACAATGTTTCTAAATGTCTTAGAACATTTCATGAATTTTTTTGTAATTTTTAAATACCTAAAAGTATTTTTAATTAATTAATTCCCATTAATCAATTAAAAATAATCTTTTAAATATTTAAAAATACTTTTTTAATGATAAAAAAATAAAATAAAAATATTTTTGGGTCTTAAAAATTAATAAAACTTTAAAGAAAAAGTTTCATAATTTTTAAGAATTTTTTGCTATTTTAAAATAATTATGCAAATTAAATAGAAAGAAAATGAAATAAAACAAAATAAAAGAGAAAGTAATCTGATCCAATGATCCAGATTCAAAGTTGAAATGAAAAGGTTGACTGGCGCGCTAATGAATGGCCTAGATTTCACTTCAGCTAATATTTGATTTATGAATTAATTAATCCAGATTAAAGAAAGTCAACTGGGATTAGGGCATAATGGGATGATCCTGGGCGTCCAAACACGCGCGAGTCAACACATCCAAGGGACCAAATTCAAACTTCATTAATTACGTGATTAGGGCACAAATTACTTTCAGGTGGCCGGAGAAGACTTCCGGTCGTCTTCTCCGGCCAGCTCTCACCTGAAAACTACCCAAATCCCTCAAAACGCATCAAAAATGAAAAACAAAAACTGGGGAATGATCCTCACATCCTCACGAATCAAACCCCCATCCTAAAACACATTTATATTTCCTAAATGAGCTGAATCGAAGAAAAAGAAAACTAGGTCACGCAAGCTTCAGACACAAATTAAATGCTCATTTCGAAACCATTTTCAAAACCAATGGTACCAGAATGATCAGCAAGACATGAAGAACAAGTTTGTAACAAGAAAAATGATTTCTGGAAAAATTATTTTCGAGCTACCTGAGATTTGGAGCTTTCAACTTGAGGACTTTCTGGCCACTTTTCCTTGTGCAAACCACTCCGCTTGATCCCCCAAAGATGTTTGAGTGCTCAAAATGAGTTTGTGCTGGCTGGATAATGAGTTTCGAAAGCTTCTGCTCAAGCTTGATCAGAAATGTTAATGGAAGTTCTGGCTCTTTCAGGTCATTGTGAATGATGGTTTGAGGTCCAAATGATGTATGGAGAAGCTTTGCAAGGTTTGTTTGGCTGTTTGTGAGCTAGGATGGAAGATTCGAATGGAACTGCAAACTGAAGTGAGAAATGGCAGTGGGATCTCTTGGCTGTTTCAGGCTTGTGTTCTTGGTGTTTTGTGATCTATGAGGCAGGGTGAGTTGAATGGAGGAAAAGGTTTGAGTGTTTTCAGGCTGTATAGAGAAATTCGAAAGCTTATGCAAAATGGAAGGTTTTTGTGAATGTGGTGAATCTCCAATGTTTCAGCCTTGCCTTGTGTTATGTTTAGCTTGCAAACTGTCCACATAATTCTCTCTCATTGGTCAGTTGACAAGACATGCCCTTTATTGATTGGTAAGGCAACTTTTGCAAAAAGTCAAATAATGTGTAAGAGAAGCATGGCTCATGATCTAGGCAAGTACATGGGCATGGGCTGGCGCAGCAAGGTGAGGGAGAGGTCTAGCAAAGCTCAGCAGCCAATGCATCAAGTTGGTGAAGTGATCATGATGGTTTTTGCAAGTTGTTGCTTTATGGAATTCTATGAGAAAATGCCTTGTTACACAAACCAAACCATGGGCAAACTTGATCCAATTCTGATTTTATGACTTAGAGAAATGTTTGTGTACTGGTTTGAGAGGAATTAGAAGTCACATAATGCATTTGTCCAAGATTTTGCAAAGTTCTCACTTAGGGCATGCCTTGAAAATCAATGATTTTAGCCAACTTTGCATTGCCATAACTTTTGACCCAAGAAGAGTTTGGTCATGTTCTTGTACTTTTTGAAAAGGGAAAGATGAGATCTACAACTTTCATGACCAAAGTTTTTCCATTTGAAGCCTTTTTGAATCATGAATCAAGGCTTGAAAAATGGTCTAAAAATGATGCATTCTTGAAAAGTCAACTATGCCCAAAAAGTCAACATTTGCAAAAACCCTAAATTCTTGATTTTATGAACTTCAACCTTCTTCCATGATCAAATAAAGATCATATACACTCAAAATGATGAAGATCACCCATTGGTTGAGTCATTGGGGGCCTCAGATGCCCTGATTTTGCACTGACTTGTCCAAAAAGTCAACTCTTGATCAGATGACTTCCCCATGGAATTTCTTCATGAAAATTGATATGCATACTCCCTATACCATATAGAGATCAATGGAAACAAGAATGACCAAAAAAATTGGAGTTATGGCCTCTGAAACCAAAACCCTAATTTTAGGTCAACTGTGCAGTTCAACCTGGCTCTGCATCCACTCAAACCCTAGTTCTTTGTGATTCCTCTGCAATTTTGACTTTGAGGAGATGGAATATGATATAAGAACACACATGGACCCCTTTGAGTTGATTGGTTGCCTTTGGAATGGCTCAAGATGCTTTGGGATTGCTCAGATCACAAACCCTAGGTGTAGATGCCTTGGAAGCAATGCAGTGAATAAAAAATGAGATGTGAGATGACATGATTGTACTTATGCATATGAGAATGATCACAAGCCATGGTGTGAATGGGTGAGGGAAAATTTGGGGTGTTTACAGCTGCCCCTATTCAAACATGAGTTAGCTGTGCAGGATGTAAGCGACGGCTTAACAGGCAAACAAGATAACTTGTGGTTGAATACCAAAGACAGTCCAAAATTTGCACTCACAGAATGAAGAAGAAAAAGGGATATAGATTGTAAAGGCAAAATAAAGTATATTGTAAAGTGTGGGCGACGGAGGATGACCGTCGAGCAGAGGACGACTGCTGGGTAAGGAGCAATGACGGGGACGGCCGACATGCTGGTAAAGTGCAGGAAATAAAGCAATGACGGGGACGGCCGACATGCTGGGGATAAAAAGTAAAGCTAAGACGGGGACGGCCGACTAGCTGGGGAAAAACAAGTAAAGCTAAGACGGGGACGGCCGACTAGCTGGGGAAAAACAAGTAAAGCTAAGACGGGGACGGCCGACTAGCTGGGGAAAATAGGATATTATGATGGGGACGGCCATCAAGACAAAGCTGCAAAGTTCTCTGGGGATTAATGAAACATGACGGGGACGGCCATCAAGTTCATAAAGGTCAAGTAACCAACGATGGGGACGGCCATCGGGCTAAAAAGAAACGGACCACGACGGGGACGGCCATCGGGTTAAAAGGAAAAGGGACCACGACGGGGACGGCCATCGGGTTAAAGAATAAATGAAATAAACAGATGATGGGGTACGGCCATCAAAGGTGAAGGACGATCACCTAGCAGGGGACGGCTGCTCTGTTGGGAATAAAAGAAATATGATGGGGACGGCCATCAAAGGTGGAGGACGACCACCTGGCAGGGTACGGCTGCCGAAAAATATCAACGATGGGGACGGCCATCGGATAGAAAAGGTCAACGATGGGGACGGCCATCGGACGAGCAAGATGGAGGACGACCATCAAGAAGTGGAGGACGACCACTCAGCAGGGGACGGCTGCTCTCAGGGTTTATCATGACACAGGACGAATGCCAGATAACCAAAATCAACAATGGGGACGGCCATTGGATAAAGTGATGAAGGACGATCATCAAAAGGTGGAGGACGACCACCTAGCAGGGGACGGCTGCTAAAAATCAACGATGGGGATGGCCATCGGATGAGCATGATGGAGGACGACCATCAAGAAGTGGAGGACGACCACTCAGCAGGGTACGGCTGCTCTCAAAGGTATCATAACACATGACGAGTGTTAGATAAAAAGAAAATTTGCTTTGTTGGCGATCTACTGGGGATAGTAAACACGGACGAGCGCTTACATCCAAGAAACAAAAGGTACAAGTGCTTGGTATTGTGTATTGATTAGAGATGCGGACGAGCATCCTTAAGGTTATGATACGAACGAGTATCATGTAGAAACAAACACTAGACGCAATGTTCTGAGATGATGGTACGGACGAGTACCAACTGGTTAACAAAGAACAAGGACTACTGTCGAATCTGTGGGGATATGAGTGATGATGTATACAAGATACGGACGAGTATTTGTATAAGTGTACCACGAGTAGTGAGCAATGTATTGTATAGATGAGTGTTTATCTGCTGGGGAGAGTGACACGGACGAGTGTCAAAAGAGAAAAGTATAATAATAACAAGTATATGGGTGATGAAGGTGTAAGCGACTGCGCTGGGGATATGACACGGACGGGTGTCAAGAAAGTGTATATACAAGTATATGTGAGTGCAAAGAGGATGTCTTTGGCTTTTTGCTGGTGATTTGACACGGACGGGTGTCAGGAAGTATCTGTAGTACGGGTGATTTGTTTGTAAAGATGTTCAGGCGACTTTACTGGGGAAGGATGACACGGACGGGTGTCAAAATGAGTATATACTGGTGTTCGTGATTTGAGAGGCAGCTGCTTTTGCTGGGACTCTGGTGGAGATTTTTGTGTATTGTATTCTGTATAATGACAGATTGTCAATATTTACAAGTGTTCAATTCACAACATGACTTATGATTATGCTATGCATTTGATTTTTGCCGTAATGCTCCGTATTAGACGGAATGCTACGCTCTGAGGGTGAATATGATGCGAATGCTATGATTATGCAAAGATACCGAACCGGGGTTCGGACCCCGTTGCTGCAAAGATCTCTGGCTGATCTGCTTGAAACGGACATCCCAGCTGGGGATGAGATCATTGGTAGATCTGATGAGATGTAATTGCTTGGGGATATAGGTCACTGATTGACATGTCTTTATAATACGGGACCCAGCTGGGGTCTGTAGAAGCTTTCTCCCTTTCTGTTGTGACTTCTTCGTGCGTTGCTCTTCTGAATAGAGGCTGGAACTCTGTGGGAAGATGGTTCCCTGACTTCTGTATTCTGTTGAGGAAGAATGGCAACTCGGCTGGGGAGAAAGAGAAATCATTGAGATCTCCCTAGGGATTCTGCTGAAGAGGATTCTTGACTCAGCCGGGGATATAGGTGCCTTCTGTGATGCCTGGCAACTCTGATGGGGGATGCTATTGGTAACTCAGCTGGGGAGAGCAACAAGAGGCAACTCAGCTGGGGGATAGAGCATTTCCGATGCTGAGATTGAGTGTATGTTGATTTGGCAGCTCCGCTGGGGGAAATGGGCACCTTCTAGTGCCACGTGGAAGATAGACCGAGTCGATAATGATTCGCCAACTTGCTGAGATGTAACCTGCATGCCCCAGGTTGCGTTCTGGATACCTGCAATCCTGCAACAGTAAGGAAATGTACAAAAGGTCCCGAGGTATCCCTTACTGGATTCCGTCATAGGAGTTAAGTACTTTCGAGAATAATCACATTCCCTGCTAAGCATGTGCTTTTATTTTTAGAGAAAGGCATCTGTACTTATGCAATTGTATTTTTAGAGATATCAGACTACTCTTTGCAAAACATAAAGGTAAAAACGAAACATGACTGAAAATCTGATTTTATTAATTCATGTGCCCTGAATTGGCAAGATACAGTCAAAGAAACATATCTCCTGAAATGAGGAAATTGTTACAAATTAAGAAATAAAGTGTTGGCGATGTTGACGACGCTTTGAGGAGCTTCCTCTCCTGCTATGACTCGTATGACAATGACGTTCTTCTCGTCTTGCTTTCTGGAGAGAGTTGATTCTGATTGAAGCTTGATCCTTTGAAGCTTACCAAGTTGTAGGTGATACAGACGAATTCAGAATGCAGTTGTCCGCTTATTCCCTCATTTTGCATGGATCGCCCTTTCGGGTTTTCAATCCATCGGGATACCCATTTTTGCCTGAGCTGTCCAATGTGGCTTTTCAACTCAGCGGGTGTACATTCTTTTATTTATTTCCCTTACTTTTGCCCGAGTCTTTTATTCTGTTTTTGACTCGCCGGGATGCCCTATTTTTGCCTGGACTTACATTCTGTTTTTATGTCCAGCGGGTCATTTTATGCGAAGTATTTTTTAACTGCATCTGAATTCACAGGGGATGGGAAATCTTCACCATCCATGGTGCTGAGCATCAGTGCTCCACCAGAGAAAACTTTCTTTACAACAAATGGTCCTTCATAATTTGGAGTCCATTTGCCCCTGTGGTCTGTATGAGGAGGGAGGATTCTTTTCAGCACAAGATCTCCTACTTGGTACTCTCGGTGCCTGACTTTCTGATCGAAGGCCTTCTTCATTCTCTTCTGATATAACTGCCCATGACAGATCGCAGCCAATCTTTTCTCTTCGATCAGACTCAGTTGCTCGAATCGGGACCGAACCCATTCTGCTTCACTCAGTTTAACATCCATTAACACCCGCAACGAGGGTAGTTCAACTTCAACAGGCAGGACTGCTTCCATACCATATACAAGCTGATAAGGTGTTGCCCCAGTGGATGTTCTGATTGATGTGCGGTACCCATGCAAGGCAAATGGTAGCATTTCATGCCAGTCTTTGCATGTGACTACCATCTTTTGCACAATCTTCTTGATATTCTTATTTGCCGCCTCGACAGCGCCGTTCATCTTTGGCCTGTAAGGAGAAGAATTGTGATGTTGGATCTTGAAGTCCCGGCACAGCTCTGCCATCATTTTGTTGTTTAGATTGGAACCATTATCAGTAATGATTCGCTCGGGCACTCCATACCGGCAGATGATATCTCTTTTCAGAAATCGGGCTACCACTTGTCTTGTAACATTTGCATACGAGGCTGCTTCGACCCATTTGGTGAAATAATCAATGGCGACCAAGATGAATCTGTGACCATTTGAAGCAGTTGGCTCAATCTTGCCAATCATATCAATGCCCCACATAGCAAAGGGCCATGGTGAAGATATGACGTTCAAAGGATTAGGAGGCACATGCACCTTATCTGCGTAAATCTGGCATTTATGACATTTCCTGGCGTAAGCACAACAGTCTGCATCCATCGTGATCCAATAATAGCCTGATCTTAACAACTTCTTAGCCATGGCATGCCCTCCGGCGTGGGTACCAAAAGATCCTTCGTGCACTTCGTGCATCAACAAATCTGCTTCCGTCTTGTCAACACATCTGAGGAGTACCATGTCAAAATTCCTCTTGTATAAAGACCCGTCAGTGTTCAGAAAGAAACTACCAGCAAGCCTTCTCAAGGTCTTCTTATCATTGGAAGATGCCCCGGGTGGGTATGTCTGATCCTCCAAGAAGCACTTAATGTCGTGGAACCAAGGCTTATCATCTTTTACAACATCCGCTGCAAATACATATGCTGGTCTGTTGAGTCTGGACACTGAAATCTGAGGTATAAAGTTAGCCGTTTGAACTTTGATCATGGATGAAATGGTAGCAAGAGCATCTGCAAACTGATTCTCGTCTCGAGGGATGTACTCAAGCTTGACTGTTGTGAAGAAAGTCAATAACCTCCTTGTATAATCCCTGTAAGGTATCAGATGATCTTGGTGGGTGTACCATTTCCCGTTGGTTTGATTGACTACCAAAGCTGAATCTCCGAATACGGTCAATGTCTTGATCCTGAGGTCAATGGCTTCCTCAAGACCCATAATGCAAGCTTCGTATTCAGCTTCGTTGTTAGTGCAGTTGAAAGTGAGTTTTGCCGAAAAAGGCATGTGAACTCCTTTAGGTGTAATGAGTATTGCACCAACACCACGACCATTCATGTTAACAGCCCCATCAAACATCATAGTCCATTCTTCTTCCGGGTCAGGCCCTTCAGTGTGAACAGGCTCTTCATGATCTTTTGCTTTAATGAACATGATGTCTTCATCAGGGAAGTCAAATCTCATAGGCTGGTAGTCATCAATGGGTTGCTCAGCAAGATATTCAGATAGTACACTGCCCTTGATGGCCTTCTGAGATGTGTACTGTATGTCGTATTCTGTGAGAATCATCTGCCATCTTGCAACCCGTCCGGTAAGAGCTGGCTTCTCGAAAATGTACTTAACTGGATCCATTCTTGAGATTAATAAGGTAGTGTGGGTCAACATATACTGTCTCAGTCGGCGAGCAGCCCACGCTAAAGCACAGCAAGTTTTCTCGAGCAGTGAATAACGTTGTTCACAGTCGGTAAACTTTTTGCTTAGGTAGTATATTGCATACTCTTTTCGACTAGACTCGTCATGCTGGCCCAACACACACCCCATTGACTCTTCTAATACTGTCAAGTACATAATCAGAGGTCTTCCTTCAACTGGCGGCATGAGGATTGGAGGTTCTTGCAGATATTCCTTGATCTTGTCAAAAGCCTTCTGGCAATCCTCGTTCCACCTGACCGTTTGCTCCTTTCTTAGTAGCTTAAACAAAGGTTCACAGGTTGCTGTAAGGTGAGATATGAACCGTGAGATGTAGTTCAATCGACCTAAGAACCCTCGAACTTCTTTCTCAGTTTTCGGTGCAGGCATTTCTTGAATAGCTTTGACTTTATCAGGGTCAACCTCAATCCCCTTCTCGCTTACAATAAAGCCCAGCAATTTACCGGATCGCACCCCGAATGTGCATTTGTTGGGGTTCAACTTTAGTTGGTATTTCCTCAGACGCTTGAACAACTTCAGCAGATTCACCAGGTGATCTTCCTCTGTAAGGGACTTGGCGATCATATCATCCACATAACATTCTATTTCCTTGTGGATCATATCATGGAATAATGTCACCATAGCCCGTTGATATGTGGCACCAGCATTCTTCAGTCCGAATGGCATCACTTTGTAACAGAACGTGCCCCAAGGTGTGATGAATGTTGTCTTCTCCATGTCTTCAGGTGACATCTTGATCTGATTATATCCTGAAAATCCATCCATGAAGGAGAATACCGAGAACTGAGCCGTGTTATCCACCAATACGTCAATGTGAGGTAATGGGAAGTCATCTTTCGGGCTGGCTCTGTTCAGATCCCGGTAGTCAACACACATTCTTACTTTGCCGTCCTTCTTAGGCACAGGTACTATGTTAGCAACCCACGGCGGATATCTAGTCACAGCAAGGAACCCGGTGTCCCATTGCTTTTGTACCTCTTCCTTGATTTTCATAGCCATGTCTGGGCGAGTTCGGCGCAACTTTTGTTTGACCGGCGGGCATTCTTCCCTCAAAGGCAGCTTGTGCACAACAATGTCGGTATCCAACCCTGGCATATCTTGGTAAGACCAAGCAAACACATCAACATACTCTTGAAGCAGATCTATCAGCTGTCTCTTCACTGAGTCTTGCAGGCAGGCCCCGATTTTAACTTCTTTCATGTCTTCGTCTGTACCAAGATTAATCACTTCAACCTCCTCCTGGTGAGGGGTAATAACCTTTTCTTCTTGTCTCAACAACCTGGCTAGCTCTTCAGGAAGCTCATATTCTTCATCAACCCCTTCATCAGCTTGATTGATTGGATTGTCAAAGTCATACGATGTCATAGCCGTGCTGTTGTCGGTGCTGTCAGGAAGGCACTCTCTGCAAGGGTTAAGTTGGTTCATTTTAGTGATTGATTTTAATCTTGCTTTAGAAAAAAGTGAAATGAAGTCATCATTTTGAAAACACCGCCATTTATTTTTGTACAAAAAGAAAAATGGAAAAACAGTGAGCAGAAAAGAAAAAAACTTGTTTGCAAAAAGATGTCTGATATTTCATTAATTTAATCTTGTTTGCACAAAAGTACAGATGGCCCTGGTTACAAAATGAGTCTTGTCATCTTGGGCAAGATGCAAGACTTGGATGCATGCTATAAAAAAAATACAGGAAATAATAATTACTCTGCATGAGTAACTCTTATAATTTCCTGGGAAGACCAGTTCGAGACACTGCTCCCCGGGATCTTCGGACGAATCCAATTCTCCAGATTGCGCTCCTTTTCCAGCTCGTCTTCCAGACAGTTGATAGCATCGGGGGTAAGCATCCCCCCACTGACAAAACCAGGCTCTGCAGCAGCCTTTGCATGTTGTTGAGTTGGTCTGTAACCCAACCCAAATTTGTCCTTCTTCTCCTCCACAGCTAAAACCTTGCCCCAGCCTAGGGCAGTTCCTTCTTCAACAACCTTCCGGGCTTGTTGGTAAGATGACATGGAGATTCCAGATACAGCAGATGCTTCATTGACATTCAAGGCTTCAAAACCTTGGCTCATTGTCTCATGGATCTCCCCATCCATCTCAATGTATTTGTAGGTAGCCAGATGGCTAACGAAAATATCCTCCTCCCCACAGATTGTGACAACTTGACCTTCCCACTCAAATTTTAACTTTTGGTGAAGGGTAGACGTTATTGCGCCGGCGGCGTGAATCCAGGGTCTACCCAACAAACAGCTGTAGGCGGGCTGAATGTCCATCACATAAAAGATAGTTTTAAAGGTCTGTGGGCCAATTGTCACAGGCAGCTCAATCTCTCCCAGAACCGATCTCTTCGAACCATCAAAGGCTCTTACTACCAGGTTGCTGGGTCTCAATGCCAATCCATCATATTCAAGCTTCACCAGAGCCTTCTTTGGTAGGACATTCAGGGAAGAACCTGTGTCCACCAGCACATGAGAAAGGACAGCTCCTTTGCATTCCATGGTTATGTGCAAGGCTTTGTTGTGGTTACGGCCATCCGCTGTCAAGTCAGAATTGGTAAACCCTAGCCCATTGCTAGTAGTAACATTTCCAACCACGGCTTCCAATTGGTTGACAGTAATCTCCTCAGGCACGTAAGCTGCGTGCAAGACTTTAAGTAGTGCATTCCGATGGGCTTCGGAGCACATAAGCAGCGAGAGGATGGAGATTTTGGATGGCGTCTGGTGAAGTTGATCCACAATTTTGTAGTCACTCTTTTTGATGATTCGCATAAACTCATCAACTTCCTGATCAAATGGAGTCTTCAGGGCTTCTTTGGCAGCTGGATCTTCCTGCACCGGGCCTTTTCCTTTTGCCTTGGCAGCAGCTTCTGCTTCGGCAGTAGGTTTTTGAACTTGTGAAGCAAAGAGACGTCTGCTTCGAGTGAAGCCTCCGCCTCCCCCCACATTATCTACTTGTGGTGCAGGTGTTGATGTTTCAAGAGTGATTCTTTTTCCTTCGCAGTATACGTCAGAGCCATAGTGCCAAGGGATGGCCCTATTGCTTTCATATGGTACTGGTCCAGGCACCGTGACAGTGACTGGACTGATTGCTGCTGCTGAAGGGACTGTAATTGTTTGTGGATCATAAAAGATTGTAACTGGTGCTCTGGTGGGAGCAGCACCTTCTGCATGGTAGGCGGAGTTATTTTCAGGATCGTAGAATATGGTAACAGTAGAGACATCTTCATGATTGATTGCTGGTGTTGTAGGAGGTACTGTTGGAAGGACTGTTGTTGTTGTTGATGGAGATTCGAAATGGAATGAAGCTGAAGTTGTAGCAGGAGAAACTGTTGAAAACTGATCATTTGGGAGGACAGGTGAAGTATTTGTTTGTGCTGCTGATGAATTGTCGGGAACAATAGTTGCTGCATTTGTAGGAGGATCTGAAACCGTTGCTGATGAAGTTGCTTGATTTGCCGGAAATGATGTAGTGATCTGGAGTAGGCCACTCCGAATAAGGCTGTCAATGCCATTTCTCAAGTCCTCACACCCATTCCATGAAATATTGCAATAGGGACACCCTAGTTCACACCCCGGAAATATTTGGTTCTCACGGAGTTGAGCTTTGATTTCCACCAATGGTGTCCTGATCTGATCCATACTAGTTATCAAATAAGACGGTTGGTCTTCTTCAATAGCGTTAATTCGGGGACCACCATGGTTTGGCATTGGGTTTTTGTTGACATTGGGCGGAGGTGCAAAATTCAGAGCCTTGGAGTCTACCAAGTCTTGTACCTTCATATGCAGAGCCCTGCATTTTTCTGTACTGTGACCAGGTGCGTTTGAATGAAAAGCACACCTAGCATTGGAGTCATAGTTTCTTGGTAGACTGTTGGGATCCGGAGGTGCCAACGTTCTTAGCTCAACTAGGTTGAGTTTCAGAAGTTGTGGCAGCAAGGCAGCATACGGCATTGGGATCGGGTCGATCACTCTGTTAGCTTGGGATGGCCTCTGTTGGAATGGCCTCTGTTGATTGTTGTTGTTGGAGTTGCTGTTGAAGTTTCTTGGAGGGTACTGATTCTGATGATACTGAGGTTGTTGTTGGAAGTTTTGTTGAGGAGGTTGATAGACTGACTGTGGATGAGTTGGAGCAGGGATGGTGACTGCTGCTATTGACCTTTGAACATATTGGGGCCTACCCCTGTTGGTGTGAATGGCATTGGTCTCGCCAGTTCTTCTCGGGCCTGCAAAAGGCTTTCTTGTACTACTGGACGAGCTTGCACCGTTGTCTGAGATCTTACCCATTTTCAACAGGCTTTCAATTCTCTCCCCAGCTATGACAACATCTGCGAAGCTGGTGGAAGAGAAAGCAGCCAACCTGTCAATATACGTTCCCTGAAGAGTATTCATAAACATGTCTGCCATTTCCCTTTCAGACATAGGGGGTTGAACGGCAGCAGCCAGTTGCCTCCACCTTTGGGCATACTCTCGGAAACTCTCCCTCGAAGACTGTGACATTCCCATTAGGAGGGTCCTGTTGGGTGCCATATCTAGATTATACTGATACTGTCTAATGAAGGCTTCTGCCAGGTCCTTCCAGCACCTTATAGTTGCTCTTGTCAGATGGGAATACCATTCCCTTGATGCTCCAGTCAAGCTATCTTCTAAGTAGAACATCCAGAGTTTCTCATCCATTGTATAGGCCTTCAACCTTCCCAGAAATGATTGTAGATGAGTCCGGGGGCATGAAGTCCCATTATACTTTTCAAAGCATGGAGGCTTGAACTTGTGGGGAATCCTGACCCCTTCTACCAAACCCATGTCCATAACGTCGAAACCCAAAGAATTTTGAGACTCCAGTGATCTCAACTTCTCAGCTATTTCTTCCAATCGTCTATCATAAGTTTCCTCTCCGGCACCCATTACTGTATACTGGTCCTCCTGAGGATCTTCTTGAAGTACTCTGGCTGCAGTGGCTGTCCCTTGAATGTTGACTGGGATGTTGGCCTCTGGATGGAGATGGGGTCCAAAAACTGGGGGATTGACATGAGGTTGGACCCTCTCGTTGTTACTTGTGCCAGCAGTTCCCACATGGGGCTTCTCTTGATTCCTCCCTTCTACCAAAGTTCTGAGCCTCTCCTGGCTTTGAGCTAAGTTGTTCATCACTTCCATGAATTGTGTTATCTGCGTTCTCATCTCCAACCTTTCGTTGGCCATCTGGTTTCTGACCTCCGTAAGGTCCTGCTGCATCTGATCCATCTGAATTCCCGGAAGGTTGTTTCTAGTCGGGTACTTGTGAGGCCTGCTGAGAGGAAATACCCGGCGGCGAGCAATAATTCCTGAGATTCACAACAGAGGTTAGCAACAACAAAACAAAAAACCTACAAAACAAACAAAATGGTTAGCATGCAATGCAGTTATGCTTATTTGTTCTCAAGGTATCCGGTTTGGCCTTCAGTTTTGACCCTTCCAGACCCTTGAAGATGCTGCTGTTGAAGTGAACTTGGATGGAAACCAACACAAATATATTACAAAGGTGAAATAATACAATTTGTCCAAATTACAACACAAGCCCTTAAAGGGGTCAAAATACATCACAAAAAAAGCAAAAGTACATGGAAAAGGAACAACAACAAGCAAATGATCAAACTCCAAGGCCAAACTCATCCTCACGAACTTCCTTGAGAAGTGCTTCGGTCACAGGATCAGCCGGATGCTCCGTGAGACTTCTGATGAGAAGGTTTCTTGTTGCAACAGCTGCAGTCATCTTCCTGCTCTGACTTTGGTCCTTAGACCTCTTTACTCCTGCTTTAATTTTCAGCTCTGATATTTCCTCCTGGGCTGCTGCCAGGGCTTTTTCCATCTGCTCCATCTTGTCTTGAGCTCTCTTGTCTTCTAGAGTACGGGCCTCAGTGATCCGGACCCACCTGGCCTGACTCTCTTTCAAATACAAGTCTGTTCTTGCTCTCTGGAACTGGGCTTCTTTACAAGCATTCTTCAGAATCTGCTCACCAGCCTTAGACTTGTTGATATACTCCCCAGACTTCTCAATTTTAGTCAAGTTTTCCACCCTCAACTTCTCCAATCTCTCAATCTCCCTTACACCTTCACTCCTCTCCCGGAGGGTCTTCTGCAAGGCTTGGGTTAACTTCTCATTTCTTTCCTTCAAGCTCTCAAACTCTTCCAAACTGATAGTGGCAGGGGGTGGTGCTGAAGATGACTCAGGCATGTCTTCTATGGTAAAGGGCATTCCAGAGAATTGGGCCCTAGCATGGGACCACTCATAATATTGGACTGATGCCACATTATTGCACTTCCCCAGAATGGTGATTCCCTTAGTCTGAACATGATCCCAGGCCCAGGCAGCCTGCCTAACAGTTGCCAGACTAATCTTGTTCTCACAGTAGAGGGTCTCAACCAAGTCTTGTTCCCTTGGAGTATGAACCAGTGCATAGCCTAATTGTCTCCTGAACAGCAGAGGGTTGTAGTTGATACTTCCCTTAACTCCTATCAAAGGCACATTGGGAAAGTGCCCACAGCTGGTGATCATATCTCTGCCTTTGGTGCTCTGAGTACACCATCTGATATCTGCTGAAGTGAGAGTAGTGAGCCTCTTAGCCCAGTTGCTTTGCTGATGAGGATTTAGAAATGCATCTGTCCTGGGTAGATGCCTGAGGAGCCAAGCATGGAATAATGGAGCACAAATCCTCACTAATCTTCCCCTCTGCTTCTCATTTCTCTGATGGACTGAGTAATAAAGATCACCCAATAAAGTTGGCACTGGGTTCTTCAGGATGAACAGATGGATTGCATTCTTGCTAATGAATCGAGGCTCATCTGCAAACAACACAATTCCATATACACTTAAGGCCAACAGAGCACAAACAGCTTTCCACTCCCCCAAGGAGGCCTTCAAACTAGCTTGAGAAATTAAGAAGTCCAGATGAAATCCAGGGATCCCAGCTTTAGAGGTCATATGCTGTTCAATCAAAACAGGCTCCAGATACAAAGCTTTTGCTACCTCTCCATTGCTAGGAAAGACCATTTCAGGGTTGAATGGGATTTCTCTCTTGATAGGCAAACCAACCAAAGATGAGTATTCTTCTAATAGGGGCCCCAACTGAATGTCTTGAAAGGTGAAACATCTCAATGGGGGGTCATAGAACTGAATGCAGGTGTGGATGAGGCTCCTCTGAGATGGGTCCAGATCCATAACCAAGTCTAGTATATCCCCATAATGCTCCCTGAACAAAGGTATGTGATCTGGAGTGATCAGGGTTTGGATCCTCCTGATGTCTGATAAGTCTGGTTGGAAGAAATGATAAGTGATGTTGCTTTTCTTTGGAGCCATGATGCTTGAGACTGAGTAGGATAAGTGCTGATGAAGATGCTGAGGAGTGGGCCACTGGCTGGCTAGTGCTAGTAACTGAAGTATGGCTGACAAACTGAAGCAAGTGCTGGTGGAGATAGGTCAAAACTGCAGATGGGGTCAAAACCAAAACCAGATGAATATGGATACCCTGAAACACAAATAAGCAAATGTTAATATGATGCAATGGGTATGTATGCAAATGATATGCAAGGGTCTGTGACTGAGCTGGATCTGATTAACTGCCTTGGTATAGATCCATGTGTGTTCAAGAATACCAGATGGAGGTCTAAAAATCCAGTAACCAGGGTGGGGGACTCAAATAAAGAGCCACATGTCCAGGGTTTTAGAATCACAAGAACTATCCAACATGGAGCATTCTTAACAAAGTCAAAGTAACAGGGTATTCTGAGGTCAAGGTACCTGCAAACCTGTAAACAGCCCAACCCCCTCACAGGTGGTGATCTAGAACAAGGATCCTCAGACTTGGATCAGTTATGAGAAGTGTAAACACTTCTAACCCGGAGGTACAGTGTTTACAATAACCATAACAATTCCTCCTCTAATTCACCTCAGTTTCTGAAGGTCAATACTAAAAGGTCATCCAGACTTAGCAGGCTTCCCAGATAGCCCTAGCATTGCAGGAAATCTGCAACACAGAGTTCTCAAGAAGAAACCCATATCTGAACCGTGTTTCATATTCCCGCACCAGACCGAGATGGAATGGGAAAGAATATGATTCACTCTAGCCTAGGTGTCACTCAGGTCCCAGGTATAGGACCTTAACTCTCAATGAAACACCCACCCACCAAAGAAAAAACCAGATCCAGCCAGCAACAATGACAGTATGATATACAAAAGCAATAGAGAAAGCAGTAAAGCAACTGTACATAAATCAATAAACAAAATAAATACAAGCACAAATAAGCACATAACACCCCAGTAAACACAAATCAAACAAGTGCTAGGAGGAACCCACAAAAAGAACCAGAAGCCCTGGTTGCAGTATAAGGGTCCCCAGCAGAGTCGCCAAGCTGTCGCTCCCAAAGATTAGCATCCAGGTACAAGCGCGAACGGTCGGCGAAAGGGACAGTGAGAACACACAGCCGTGAACTCACTGGAGATGAAAAAGAGTCGCCAGCTAGGCATTTTTATCCCGGAGGAAAGGCAATGCTGCATAAGCCTAGAAAGAGATGGATAAGACGGTTTGCGAACCAGAGAGACTGAGAAAGGGGGTTGGTTACAACCTGGGAAGGTATTAGCACCCAGATTGTCCGTCGTACTCGACGGGATCCACGCTTAAAAGATTTGTGTTATAAAGGGGTAGTGTCAGTGCAATTTGTGTATAAAAGAGCTGGAAAAGGATGTACAGGTGTCAGTGTAAAAGGAATGTGAAGTGTAATATATACAGTGTCAGTGTGAGAACAAGAATGAAGTGCTCGAGAATATGAGGCTAAGAGAATAAAGCTGGAAAGAGGGGGGATATACAGAGACTTTTGTTCGATAACTGTTAAGTTATGCCTACGTATCCTCTCGTGCAATGAGGAAGTCAGAACACCGTAGTTCGACCCAAAGAGACTGAAAGATGAATTGACTTGTGAACTGCTTACTTGTCTATGCTCAAGTGTATGACCTGTCTGGCTCAGGTGCAAACTGTCTTGCATTAGACGGAAGAAGCAAGTTCTCGTTTGATGAGTGAATGAGATGAGAAAAGAATCCCGGAGGAGACGATTATTGTTTGTTTTTGTGTTTTCAGTCTTTTATTGTTTTTTGGATTTTGTCATAAGTTAATGAGCTTAAGCCTAAACCAATGGATTTAGTAAACTCATCACATCTTCCCTCTGATTAGGGGTAATGAGAATACCTTAAGTGTGAAGTCAGATTCTCACACTTAATCACCTTTGGTGTAGGATTAAGATCATTAACCTACTTGTGATTATTTAGATGTTTTTTGGTTTTTTTGTTTAGTGTTAAGTAATGAGGTTAAGCCATAATCAGGGATTAAACAGACTCATTACACCATCCTAAAAGAAGGATAATAGATGAGAATGTTTAAGCTGAGGAAGACTCCTCAACTTAATCCATGATTAGGGATTAAACCCATGACAAAACAAGCCTTTATTAAGTGGATTTTATTTAGATTAATGGTATGATGATGAAGTGATTTTTATGATTTGTAAGACAACTTGAGGGGGACTTGTCCATTAACACTAGGGTTAGTCCTTCTTAACCACTTAAGGAAGAATTAGAACCCTAATGCAAGGCCCAAGTTACAAGTGTGATGTCTTGATGATTATTAGATGAATTGATTAAGAGATTTAAACACCTTGAGGGTTTAATACTTAGGATTAAAGTTATACACTTCATCCTAAGAGAAGGATGCAGGCATAAGCTTAATCACAAAGTCTTAAAGCCTTTAGGGTTTAGTCCCTGATCATGAGGTGAGAAGAGAAGACTCAAAGAGAGACACAAAGGTGAAAACTATGAGGGGAGACTAATCAAAACCCTAATTCATTGTCATGCTTGGATGATCCTAAGGTTTGTGAGGTTTCCAAGAACAATCTTCAGAGGAGCCACCAGGAAGCAGATGAACAGGATCAAGAGAAGCAAAGTGACTTGCTTCATTCAAGAAGTCAAGTCACTTGAAGAAAGAAAGTGGGAAGAACAAGAATGAGCAAGCTCAATCTCAAACACAAATAGAAATGCAGCAATGGATGCAAGAGAGATGAAAAGAAAAGTTATGAGAAGTGAAGGCAAATTCACTTCTCAAGTTTACTTACCACCTGAAATGTTAGAAAGAAATGCAATGCAATGCAAGATGAGATGAAATGATATGATGCTAGACCAAACCAGAAGCATGCACATGATGTTAATGATGTTATGAGGTGCTGCAAACATGAGGCAAGACAATGGGGATGTTCATACAATATCATGAATGCAAATGATGCAAGTTAAGGAGCATGAACAAACATGAAATGTTATGAAGCATACAAGACAAATGACATGGCAAATATGTAATGCAATGGTCAAACATGATTTCTATATGTCTTAAAATGTCAAATGGATCATAAACATGTACAAAATGCAAAGACAAGTCATGTTATGCAAGAGAATGCAAGAAGGATGCAAGAGAAAGCCCAAAATTAGGGTTTATGGATCAAACATCAAACACAAACCAAAGACAGAAGTAAAACCCTAAGATAAAAATGGAAAATGACACTCAAAGAAACCCTAATCCTATGCTAAACCAAGGTTCAAAGGGGAGCTCTCAACTCTCAACCAAACTCAAGATATGATTTTTACAAGTTATTAGGGTTTTTTAGGGTTCCTAACAAAACAAATGCCAAACAAATAGGAAATGAGGAAACAAATCATGGCCATTTTGTCCTTGAAAATACATGCCAAACACAACACAATGCAAGAAGAATCAATGTCTCAACCTTCTCCAATAGGCAGAAATGAATTTTCAAACTTGTGATCAAAATAATGCATAAAAAATGATTTAATTCAATGAAAAATTCTTAAAATGCATCAAGATCAAAAAAGAAATTTGGTTTGAAGGTTGGACAATGTTTCTAAATGTCTTAGAACATTTCATGAATTTTTTTGTAATTTTTAAATACCTAAAAGTATTTTTAATTAATTAATTCCCATTAATCAATTAAAAATAATCTTTTAAATATTTAAAAATACTTTTTTAATGATAAAAAAATAAAATAAAAATATTTTTGGGTCTTAAAAATTAATAAAACTTTAAAGAAAAAGTTTCATAATTTTTAAGAATTTTTTGCTATTTTAAAATAATTATGCAAATTAAATAGAAAGAAAATGAAATAAAACAAAATAAAAGAGAAAGTAATCTGATCCAATGATCCAGATTCAAAGTTGAAATGAAAAGGTTGACTGGCGCGCTAATGAATGGCCTAGATTTCACTTCAGCTAATTTTTGATTTATGAATTAATTAATCCAGATTAAAGAAAGTCAACTGGGATTAGGGCATAATGGGATGATCCTGGGCGTCCAAACACGCGCGAGTCAACACATCCAAGGGACCAAATTCAAACTTCATTAATTACGTGATTAGGGCACAAATTACTTTCAGGTGGCCGGAGAAGACTTCCGGTCGTCTTCTCCGGCCAGCTCTCACCTGAAAACTACCCAAATCCCTCAAAATGCATCAAAAATGAAAAACAAAAACTGGGGAATGATCCTCACATCCTCACGAATCAAACCCCCATCCTAAAACACATTTATATTTCCTAAATGAGCTGAATCGAAGAAAAAGAAAACTAGGTCACGCAAGCTTCAGACACAAATTAAATGCTCATTTCGAAACCATTTTCAAAACCAATGGTACCAGAATGATCAGCAAGACATGAAGAACAAGTTTGTAACAAGAAAAATGATTTCTGGAAAAATTATTTTCGAGCTACCTGAGATTTGGAGCTTTCAACTTGAGGACTTTCTGGCCACTTTTCCTTGTGCAAACCACTCCGCTTGATCCCCCAAAGATGTTTGAGTGCTCAAAATGAGTTTGTGCTGGCTGGATAATGAGTTTCGAAAGCTTCTGCTCAAGCTTGATCAGAAATGTTAATGGAAGTTCTGGCTCTTTCAGGTCATTGTGAATGATGGTTTGAGGTCCAAATGATGTATGGAGAAGCTTTGCAAGGTTTGTTTGGCTGTTTGTGAGCTAGGATGGAAGATTCGAATGGAACTGCAAACTGAAGTGAGAAATGGCAGTGGGATCTCTTGGCTGTTTCAGGCTTGTGTTCTTGGTGTTTTGTGATCTATGAGGCAGGGTGAGTTGAATGGAGGAAAAGGTTTGAGTGTTTTCAGGCTGTATAGAGAAATTCGAAAGCTTATGCAAAATGGAAGGTTTTTGTGAATGTGGTGAATCTCCAATGTTTCAGCCTTGCCTTGTGTTATGTTTAGCTTGCAAACTGTCCACATAATTCTCTCTCATTGGTCAGTTGACAAGACATGCCCTTTATTGATTGGTAAGGCAACTTTTGCAAAAAGTCAAATAATGTGTAAGAGAAGCATGGCTCATGATCTAGGAAAGTACATGGGCATGGGCTGGCGCAGCAAGGTGAGGGAGAGGTCTAGCAAAGCTCAGCAGCCAATGCATCAAGTTGGTGAAGTGATCATGATGGTTTTTGCAAGTTGTTGCTTTATGGAATTCTATGAGAAAATGCCTTGTTACACAAACCAAACCATGGGCAAACTTGATCCAATTCTGATTTTATGACTTAGAGAAATGTTTGTGTACTGGTTTGAGAGGAATTAGAAGTCACATAATGCATTTGTCCAAGATTTTGCAAAGTTCTCACTTAGGGCATGCCTTGAAAATCAATGATTTTAGCCAACTTTGCATTGCCATAACTTTTGACCCAAGAAGAGTTTGGTCATGTTCTTGTACTTTTTGAAAAGGGAAAGATGAGATCTACAACTTTCATGACCAAAGTTTTTCCATTTGAAGCCTTTTTGAATCATGAATCAAGGCTTGAAAAATGGTCTAAAAATGATGCATTCTTGAAAAGTCAACTATGCCCAAAAAGTCAACATTTGCAAAAACCCTAAATTCTTGATTTTATGAACTTCAACCTTCTTCCATGATCAAATAAAGATCATATACACTCAAAATGATGAAGATCACCCATTGGTTGGGTCATTGGGGGCCTCAGATGCCCTGATTTTGCACTGACTTGTCCAAAAAGTCAACTCTTGATCAGATGACTTCCCCATGGAATTTCTTCATGAAAATTGATATGCATACTCCCTATACCATATAGAGATCAATGGAAACAAGAATGACCAAAAAAATTGGAGTTATGGCCTCTGAAACCAAAACCCTAATTTTAGGTCAACTGTGCAGTTCAACCTGGCTCTGCATCCACTCAAACCCTAGTTCTTTGTGATTCCTCTGCAATTTTGACTTTGAGGAGATGGAATATGATATAAGAACACACATGGACCCCTTTGAGTTGATTGGTTGCCTTTGGAATGGCTCAAGATGCTTTGGGATTGCTCAGATCACAAACCCTAGGTGCAGATGCCTTGGAAGCAATGCAGTGAATAAAAAATGAGATGTGAGATGACATGATTGTACTTATGCATATGAGAATGATCACAAGCCATGGTGTGAATGGGTGAGGGCAAATTTGGGGTGTTTACACCCATACCTCAAGTACACCTAACTTGGACTTTTTGCAAAAAGACCCATACCAATCAAGCTAGGCCACACCAACTCCTCTGACCTGTCCAAGGGTGATAAGTGGACCAAAAGAGACATAACACAGCAGACACACAAGCCTGAAACACTCTCCAAGCCATAGCTCCAAGTTTCCACCTCTTATGCATTTTGCTTCGAATCACACAACACAGCCTTCAAACACAAAAACAAACTTCATAGAACATCTCAGCATGTTCCACTGATCATCCCTGACCCTTCACCTTGCCCTAAAACCCCCTGAAATCAAAACACGATTTCCTCCCCTCTCTGAACAGAACTCCATCAATCTCACAAACCAGCCCAAATAAACTCCAAACAAGCTTTGCAAACATCTGAGGGAGGTCATTAGAGTGTATTGGAAGCAAGGAAGCAGGCTGAAAGCTCCAAACTGAAAGCTTCACTTTAGGTAGCTTCAAAAAATATTTTTTCCAGAAACCTTGTTTTAAGTTACTAAAATGATCTGCATGTTCCCCTGATTGTTTTGCACTTTGTATTTTTGAAAATGATTGAGTATTGAGCATGTATTGCATCTCTGAAAGATTGGCCATTTTCATGTTTTTTATTCGAATCATGGTTTTGAATAAAAAGAAATGGATTTTGAGGTTAGATTCATGTTTAGGGAGATGGAGAGGTTTGATCTGGAGCTTTACAGCTCTTAAAATGACCAGGAGAGTGAGTTTGAGATTTCTCAGGGAGGGTGTCACCGGAGAAGACGACCGGAGCTCTTCTCCGGTGACCTGAAAGTGATTAAATGTTAATTAGGGTTAGGGCACCAGGTTTGAATATAGGCCATCAGATGAGGTTACCCGCGCGCGTTTGGAAGGCTGAGATCATGTCATTAGCTATTAATTAGGTTTAATTTAATTAATTAATCAGGATTTAGGAAGTTTGAACTTGGGCCGTAGGATTGCGCGCCAAGTCAATGAATTCCAGCCCAGATTGCATCCTGGCTATCCATTGTGCATACTTTTCACTTTATTTCATTTTCTTTTGATTTATTTTGTACGAATTATTAAAAATAGCAAAACTCATTTAAAAATTATGAAAATTTTTGTCAAAGTTTTCATTAATTTTTAAGACACAAAAATATTTTTATTTTTATTTTTTGAATTAAAAATTATTTTTAAATCATTTAAATGTTTATTTTTAATTAGTTAATGAAAATTAATTAATTAAAAATGCATTTAGGTATTTAAAAATCACAAAAAAATTCACATAGCATTTAGAAACATTTAGAAGCATTGTTCAACTCTCAAACCAAATTTCTTTTTTGTTCTTGATGCCTTTTGATCATTTTTATTAGAATTAATTCCATTTTAAGGCAATATTTTGTTTCAAATTTCAAAAATTTCTTTCTGCCTAACCATTGAGAGTTGAGTGATGATTCTTCTTGCATTGCACTCTTCATAGCATGTAGTTTATAGGATAAATTTGATTTGAATTGATTTTGCATTTTTAATTTGTTTAGCATTTTTCTTGGTGAGGTACCCCAAAACCCTAGCAATCTTAGGAAATTCATAACTTTCATTAGGTTAGGAGTTGGATCCTCTCCTTTGGGCAGTGAGTTTGTATAGATTTAGGGTATCTTTGTTTGCATTTTCAATTTTTTATTATGTCATTTGCTTCTGGTTTTGGATTTTTGTTTTGCATGATGCATGTAACCCTAATTTGGGCCTTCCTTTTGCATTCATCTTTCCTTTGCTTGCATCCATTGACTTGCCATGACATTTTGTGCATCCACATGATTCATAATACATCTTAGGACATATTAGAATCATGTTTAATCATTGCATCTTTCATTTTCCATGTTGTATGTCCATTACATTCCATAACTTTTCATGTGCATTCATGGTTTAAAACATGCTTCATCTGCATCCATGTGCTTGTTTGATCATTCTCATGCCTTGCCTCATGTTTGTATCATCTCTTAGCATCATTAACATCATACTTATGCTTCTGGTTTTGGTTTGCATCATGACATTGCACCTCATTTGCATTGCATTTCATTTTCTTATGCTAACTTTTCAGGTGGTAAGTTGTTTTGGGAAGTGAATTTGCCTTCACTTCTCACAATCTCTTCTCATTCCTTTCTTGCATCATTGCTGCATTTTGTATTTGTTATAGAGTGAGCTTGCTCATTCATGTTCATCTCTTACTTTCTTTCTTCAAGCAACTTGTCTTCGTAAGTGAAGCAAGTTGTTTTGCTTCTCTTTGCTTCTTGCTCCTTTCAATCTGCTTCTCTCCTGGTGGTCTCTCTGAAGATCTTCTTGCAAACCTCATTAACCCTAGGATCTCCAAGCATGATAAAAATTAGGGCTTGATTAGTCCCTCATTTAGTTTTACCTTTGTGTCATCTTTGAGTCTTCTCATCTCACAATCAGGGACTAAACCCTAAAGGTTTTAAGGCTTTGTGATTAAGCTTATGCCTGCATCCTTCTATTAGGATGGAGTGTATAACTTTAATCCTAAGTGTTAAACCCTTAAGGTGTTTAAATCCTTTAATCAATCCACTTAATAATCATCAAGACATCAAGCTTGTAACTTGGGCCTTGCATTAGGGTTCTAATTCTTCCTTAATTGGTTAAGAAGGACTAACCCTAGTGTTAATGGACAAGTCCCCCTCAAGTTGTCTTACAAATCATAAAATCCATCTCTTAACCCTATCATTAACTAAAATCCACTTTAATAAAGGCTTTGTTTTGTCATGAGGTTAATCCCTAATCATGGATTAAGTTGAGGAGTCTTTCTCAACTTAAATGTTCTCATCTATTATCCTTCTATTAGGATGGTGTAATGAGTCCATTAAATCCTTGATTATGGCTTAAACTCATTACTTAACACTAAACAAAAACAACAAAAACATCTAAATAATCACAAGTAGGTTAATGATCTTAATCCTACACCATGGTGATTAAGTGTGAGGTGCTTACTTCACACTTTAGGTATTCTCATTACCCCTAATCAGAGGGAGGATGTGATGAGTTTACTAACCCATTGGTTTAGGCTTAAGCTCATCAACTTATGACAAACTTCAAAAAGCAATAAAAGATTGAAAACACAAAAACAAACAATAATCGTCTCCTCCGGGATTCTTTTCTCATCTCATTCACTCACAAACGAGAACTTGCTTCTTCCGTCTAATGCAAGACGGTTTGCACCCGAGCCAGACAGGTCATACACTTGAGCATGGACAAGTAAGCAGTTCACAAGTCAATTTATCTTTCAGCCCTTGATTATGCAAAAGAGAAACTGATTCGGGATTCGGATCCCGCTGAAGATCTCTGGCTGATCTGCTTGGATGAATATCCCTGTTGGGGAAGAGATCATTGGTAGATCTGTTTAGGAGATTTATCTCTGCTCGGGGAAGTGAATCAAGGGCTGATCTATCCTGTAATGAGAACTCAGCTGGGGAGAAGGAAGTTTCCGTCACTTTGTTGTATAAGGGTTTCAAGCATTGCTCTTCTTGGGAGAGGCTGGAAATTATGTGGGGAGATAGTTCTTTAAACCTGCTGAGGATGAGAGATCTAGCACTCTGGTGGGGATCTTGGCTAGGGAAGCTCTTGTTGAATAGACTTATGCTGGGGATGAGGATGTTTTGACAACTTTGTTGGGGAAAAGTATTCCAGATACTGCTTGGGGAGGAGGTATGTTGGGGAAGTTCTTGGCATGGCTCAAGCTGTGTATTGAATACCTGCAATCTGTTAAGACAAGAGTAATACACAAGTATCCTGAGGTATCCCTTCCCGGTTCCCGTCATAGGAATTAAATGTTCCTGAAAGTAATTATATTTCCTGCAAGCATTTTATGAAAAATGGCTCATTCGTTTTATGCAAGTATTATATCATGAATATTGGACATTTTGAAAATGAAACAATAATGTACAAAAACAGATGTGAATGAAAATTCTGATTTTATTGATCTGGGTGCCCTGAATTGGCAGATACAGTCAAAGAACAAATCCCCTGAAATGAGGAGATTGCTATAAATTTAGAAAATAAAAGTGTTTGGAAATGTTGACGACGCTCCAGTGAGCTCCCATTGTTATGACCTGTATGACCTTGACGTTCTTCTCATCTTGCTTTCTGAAGAAGGTTGATTCTGGCTAATTCTTTATCCTTTCGAAGTTTGCTGTGTTGTTAATGATACAGATGAAATCAGAACGCATTTGTTTGCTTATTCTCTGAGTTTGCGTGGATCGCCCTTTCGGGTTTTCAATACACCGGGATACCCATTTTTGCCTGAGCTGTCCGATGCGTCTTTTCAACACAGCGGGTGTACATATATTTTTATTTTTCTTTATTTTTTCCCGAGTCTTTTCTTCTGTTTTTGACTCGCCGGGATGCCCTATTTTTGCCTGGACTTACATTCTGTTTTTATGTCCAGCGGGTCATTTTAAGCGAAGTATTTTTTAACTACATATGAATTCACAGGGGATAATAAATCTTCACCATCCATAGTAGTGAGCATCAGTGCTCCACCAGAGAAAATCTTCTTTACTATGAATGGACCATCGTAATTTTGAGTCCATTTGCCCCAGTGGTTTGTATGAGGAGGAAGAAGTCTTTTCAGCATAAGATCTCCTACTTGGTATTCCCGAAGCCTGACTTTCTGATCGAAGGCTTTCTTCATCCTTCTCTGATATTGATGCCCATGACAGTTTGCAACTAATCTCTTTTCTTCAATCAGATTCAGTTGATTGTACTGAGATCGGACCCATTCTGCTTCATTCAGCTTTACATCCATTAGAACCCGTAAGGAGGGTAGTTCAACTTCAACAGGTAGGACTGCCTCCATACCATACACCAGCTGATAAGGTGTTGCCCCAGTGGACGTTCTGATTGAGGTTCGATACCCATGCAAGGCAAATGGTAGCATTTCATGCCAGTCTTTGTAAGTAACCACCATCTTCTGCACAATCTTCTTGAAGTACCGGCAAAGTTCTGCCATCATTTTGTTGTTTAGATTGAAACCATTATCAGTAATGATTCGCTCAGGAACTCCATATCGACAGATGATGTCTCTTTTCAGAAATCTCGCTACCACTTGTCTGGTGACGTTTTCATACGAAGCTGCCTCAACCCATTTGGTGAAGTAATCAATGGCTACCAGGATGAATCTGTGGCCATTTGAAGCAGTCGGTTCGATCTTTCCAATCATGTCAATTCCCCACATGGAAAAGGGCCAAGGTGAAGACATCACGTTCAAAGGATTCTGAGGCACATGCACTTAATCTGCATATATCTGGCACTTGTGGCACTTTCTGGCATAGGCACAACATTCTGCATCAATTGTGATCCAGTAGTAACCTGATCTTAATAATTTCTTAGCCATTGCATGTCCTCCAGCATGGGTACCGAAAGATCCTTCATGCACCTCGTGCATCAGCAAGTCTGCTTCTTTCTTATCAACACATCTGAGTAGTACCATATCAAAGTTTCGCTTGTATAATGAACCATCAGCATTAAGAAAGAAACTACCGGCCAACCTTCTTAGTGCCTTCTTATCATTGGATGATGCCCCAGGTGGGTATGTTTGATCTTCCAAGAAGCATTTGATGTCATGGAACCACGACTTGTCATCTTGAGCAATGTCCACGGAGAATACGTACGCTGGTCGATTTAGTCTGGATACCGAAATCTGAGGCACATAATTTGCAGTCTGAACTTTGATCATGGAGGAAATGGTAGCCAAAGCATCTGCGAACTGATTTTTGTCCTGAGGGATATACTCAAGTTTGACTGTTGTGAAGAAAGTCAATAATCTTCTCGTGTAGTCACGGTATGGAATCAGATGCTCTTGGTGAGTGTACCATTTTCCGTTGGTTTGGTTGATTACTAAAGCTGAATCTCTGAATACGTTCAATGTCTTGATCCAGAGGTCAATGGCTTCCTCACGACCCATGATACAGGCTTCGTATTCAGCTTCATTGTTAGTGCAGGAAAAGGTGAGTTTTTCCAAGAAAGGCATATGAACTCCTTTAGGTGTGATGAGCACTACACCAACTCCACGTCCATTCATATTGACAGCCCCATCAAACATCATTGTCCATTCTTCTTCTGGGTCAGGCCCTTCAGTATGAACAGGCTCTTCATGATCTTTTGCTTTTAGGAACATGATGTCTTCGTCAGGGAAGTCAAATCTCATGGGCTGATAATCATCAATGGGTTGCTCAGCTAGATAGTCAGACAGTATACTGCCCTTGATGGCCTTTTGAGACGTGTACTGAATGTCATACTCTGTCAGAATCATTTGCCATCTTGCAACCCTTCCGGTAAGTTCTGGCTTCTCAAATATATACATGACGGGGTCCATCTTTGAGATCAATAAAGAAGTGTGAGTCAGTATATACTGTCTTAGTCGACGAGCAGCCCACGCTAAAGCACAACAAGTTTTCTCGAGCAGTGAATAGCGTTGTTCACAGTCGGTAAAATTTTTGCTTAGGTAGTATATCGCATACTCTTTTCGACCAGACTCGTCATGCTGGCCCATCACACACCCCATCGATCCTTCTAATATTGTCAGGTACATTATTAGAGGTCTTCCTTCAACTGGAGGCCTTCTGAAAATCTTCGTTCCACCTGACCGTTTGTTCCTTTCTTAACAATTTGAACAAGGGCTCACAGGTTGCAGTGAGATAAGATATGAACCTTGAAATATAGTTCAATCTTCCTAAGAACCCTCGAACTTCCTTTTCAGTCCTAGGTGCAGGCATCTCCTGAATGGATTTGACTTTGTCACGATCAACTTCAATTCCTTTTTCACTTATGATAAATCCCAGCAACTTACTAGAACGTACCCCGAATGTGCATTTGTTGGGGTTTAACTTCAGCTAATACTTTCTCAGACGCTTGAACAACTTCAGCAGATTTACCAGATGGTCTTCTTCAGTGAGGGACTTGGCAATCATATCATCCAAGTAGCATTCAATTTCTTTGTGGATCATGTCGTGGAATAATGTTACCATAGCCCGTTATTAGGTCGCACCATCATTCTTCAGTCCTAAAGGCATTACCTTGTAACAAAATGTACCCCAAGGTGTGATGAAGGTTGTTTTCTCCATGTCTTCGGGTGACATTCTGATCTGATTATACCTAGAAAAACCATCCATGAAGGAAAACACCGAGAACTGAGTTGTGTTGTCGACCAATACATCAATGTGAGGTAATGGAAAGTCATCCTTTGGGCTACCTCTATTCAGATCCCGGTAATCCACACACATCCGTACTTTGCCATCCTTCTTAGGTACTGGTACAATATTAGCGACCCACGGCGGGTAACTAGTTACATCTAGGAAGCCGGTGTCCCACTGTTTTTGTACTTCTTCTTTAATCTTCATGGCCATATTTGGATGAGTACGGCGTAGCTTTTGTTTCACTGGAGGGCAATCTTCTTTCAATGGAAGCTTGTGCATAACATTATCCGTATCTAGACCTGGCATGTCTTGATAGGACCAAGCAAAGACGTCGACGTATTCTCGAAGCATATCAATAAGCTGTTCTTTTACTGAAGCTTGCAGACCGCCCCCAATCTTCACTTCTTTTAAATCCTCTTCGGTACCAAGATTAACTGTTTCAACCTCCTCCTGATGAGGAGTGATCACTTTCTCTTCCTACCTCAACAACCTGGCTAACTCTTTCGGTAACTCATAGTCTTCTTCAACCCCTTCATCAGCTTGATTAATTGGATTGTCGAAGTCATACAAGGTCATAGCAGTGCTGTTGTCGGTGCAATCTGGAGGATAATCTCTGCAAGGTTTGAGATTTGTTCGTTTTAGTGACCAATTTTAATCTTGTTTAGAAAAAGTGAAAATGAAGTTATTTATTTTGAAAACATTGTCGTTTTATTGTTTTGTACAAAAGTGAAAAATGAAAAGACACTGAACGAAAAAGAGACTTGTTTACAAAAGATGTCCGATATTCATTGA
This sequence comes from Lathyrus aphaca, assembly GCA_963966055.1. Taxonomy (NCBI): domain Eukaryota; kingdom Viridiplantae; phylum Streptophyta; class Magnoliopsida; order Fabales; family Fabaceae; genus Lathyrus; species Lathyrus aphaca. The sequence continues at coordinate 273,424,268 of OZ014522.1, forward strand.
TAATTCATTTGCACAAAATTACAATATGGCCCTATTACAAAACGAGTCCTGACTCCTTGGGCAAGCTGCAGGACTTGATGCATGCTAAAAAAGGCAGGAAATAATAATTACTCTGCAGGAGTAACCCTTATAATTTCATGGGAAGACTAGTTAAGGACTTGGTGCCCCGGGATCCTTGGACGTATCCAGCTCTCCAGGTTGCGGTCGCTTTCCGCCTCGTCTTCCAGGTTGTTAACAGCATCTGGGGTGAGCATCCCCCCACTGATGAACTTGGGCTCTTTTGCAGGCTCTGATTGATCTTGTCGGAATGGTTTGTAACCCAAACTGAATCTATCCTCCTTCTTTTCCACTGGTAATAGCTTGCCCCAGCCTTGTGCATTTCCATCTTCAACAACCTTCTGGGCTTGTTGATAGGAAACAATTGAAGTACCCATCCTATCCTCCTGGGACGCAGCAAATAATTCAGTCATCGCCTCATTGACGTTCAGTGCTTCGAACCCTTGGCTCATGGTTTCATGGATTTCACCATCCATATCAATGTATTTGTAGGTAGCCAGATGGCTAACAAAGATGTCATCTTCACCATAGATGGTGATAATCTATCCTTCCTACTCATATTTCAATTTCCGGTAAAGGGTCGACGTAATTGCGCCAGCGGCGTGAATCCATGGTCGACCTAACAAACAACTGTAGGCTGGCTGAATGTCCATCACATAGAAAGTAGTCTGAAAGACATGCAGACCGATTATCACTGGCAGCTCCACCTCTCCCAGAACAGATCTCTTAGAGCCATCAAAAGCCCTGACCACCAGATTGCTTGGTCGAAGAGCTATTCTATCATATTCGAGCTTGACAAGAGCTTTCTTCGGCAAGACATTGAGTGAAGACCCAGTGTCCACAAGAACATGAAAGAGTACAACTCCTTTACACTCTAGGGTGATGTGTAAAGCTTTGTTGTGGTGACATCCTTCCGTTGTTAAGTCAGCACTGGTGAAACCTAGCCCATGGCTAGTATTAACATTGGACACTACTGTCTCAAGCTGATTCACTGTGATCTCCTCCGGCACGTAGGCAGCGTGCAAGACTTTGAGTAGTGCATCCCGATGAGTTTCGGAACACAACAACATGGATAAGATGAAGATCTTGGAAGGAGTCTGATGGAGCTGATCCACAACTTTGTAGTCACTTCTTTTAATTATCCTCATAAATTCATCCACATCCTGATCAAAGGATGATTTATGAGTCACTTTTGGTGCATATTCTTCAGGTGCAACACTTATCCCTTTGGCTTTGGCAGCAGCCTCTGCCTCAGTACTAGTTCTTGGAGCTTGTGACATGAAGAGGCGTCCGCTTCGGGTGAAGCCTCCGCCTCCCCCGACATTATCCACTTGGGAAGTAGGAACTGAAGAATCAAGAAGGACTTTTTCTCTGTTGCAGTAAAGGTCAGCACCATAATGCCATGGTACAACATTGTCTTTATCATATGGAATAGGCCCTGGCACCGTGATGGTGACCGGGCTTACTGCAGCAGAAGTTGGAACCATTATTGTCTGTGGATCATAGAAGATAGTGACATGACTTCTTGTGGATGTTGGAGGTAATGAATTGAAGCTTGATTGAAACTGTTGTTGAGATTGTTGTTGTAAGTTGCTGGAGTCTGGGACCGTTGTCGGGTCATAAGAAATAGTAACTGGGGAAACATCAATGTCGGTGGTTGCTGAAGTTGTAGAAGGAGATAAAATGGAACTGTTGTTTGTTGAAGTGATGGAAGAAACAGTTGCTGAAGTTGTAGATGAATCAGTAGGAACAATTGTTGTTGTAGTTGTAGAAGAGTCATTTGTACAAGGAGTTGTTGGTGTTGTAGAAGCTGTTGTGGTTATTTGCAGAATGCCTTCCTGGATCAAGCCACTGATGCCATTCCTCAAGCTTGCACACCCGTTTATGGAAACCTTACAAGATTCACAACAGGCCTCACAACCTAGAAACACTTGGCATTTCAAAAGCTGAGCTTTAACCTCTACCAGAGGTGTCTGAATACTTGCAATATCTTCTATTAAACTCAAGAGTGAGCCTTCCTCTATAGCATTAATCCTTGGCCCACTGTGGTTTGGCATAGGATTTTTCATGACATTGGGAGGGGGTGCAAAGTTTAGGGCCTTTGAATCTACCAGATCCTGGACCTTTATATGCAGAGCTCTACATTTTTCCATGGAGTGACCAGGTGAGTTAGAATGAAAAGCACACCTAGAGTTGATATCGTAGTTTCTTGCAAGGTTCTGAGGATCAGGTGGAGCCAATGTCCTCAACTCAACAAGATTGAGCTTTAGGAGTTGTGGCAGCAGTGTAGCATATGGCATTGGAATAGGGTCAATCACTCTATTGATCTGAGATGGCCGTTGTTGAAAAGGGAGTTGTTGTTGATTGTTGTTATTGTTGTTGTAAGATCTCTGTTGAGGGAACTGTGGTTGTTGAGTATACTGAGGAGGTGGAGTAGGAATAGTGACGGCAACAACTGATCTGGGTTGATACTGGGGTCTTCCTCCTCCCACATGTACAGAATTTGTTTCACCAGATCTACGGGGCCCAGCAAATGACTTCCTTGCATTGCTTGAATTGACACCATTGTCGGAGATCTTTCCCATCTTCAGTAAGCTCTCTATTCTTTCCCCAGCTATCACCACATCTGCAAAGCTGGTGGAAGAAAATGCAGCCAATCTGTCAATGTAGGTACCCTGGAGAGTATTCATCAACATATATGCCATCTCCCTTTCTGACATTGGGGATTGAACAACAACATCTATTCGCCTCCACCTTTGGGCATACTCTCTAAAGCTTTCCCGGGAAGACTGTGACATTCCCATCAGAAGGGTTCTATTTGGAGCCATGTCCAGATTATACTGATATTGACGGATGAAAGCTTCATCCAAGTCTTTCCAATTTCTAACTGTGGCCTTGGTTAAGTGGGAGTACCATTCTCGGGATTCCCCTATCAAGCTATCCTCGAAAGACTGAAGGTGGGTGCGTGGGCAGGACGTGCCATTGTATCTTTCAAAACAAGGGGGTTTGAACTTGTGAGGAATTCTCACCCCTTCCACCAATCCCATGTCCATGACATCAAAACCTAGAGAGTTTTGGGATTCAAGAGACCTTAAATTCTCTGCCATTTCATCCAACCGACGCTCGTAAACTTCGTCTCCAGCCCCAACCACAGTAAACTGTTCTTCTTGAGGGTCCTCCTACAAGGCCCTTCCTCCAGTAGTGTTACCTTGGGTGTTTCTTATGGCATTGATGTCTGGGTTCAGATGAGGTCCAAACTCTGGTGGATCAGTGAGAGGCTGCACGTGATCATTGTTACTGGTACCCCCTGTACCTGGATGGTGTTCTTCAGGAGTTTGTCGCTCAACCAACTCCCTCAGTCTTTCCTGGCTTTGAGCTAAACCAGTCATCACTGTCATAAATTGATTCATTTGGGCCCTAATTTTTGTCCTTTCATTGGCCATCTGGGCCCTCACTTCAGTCAAGTCTTGTTGAACTTGATCCATTTGTAATCCCAGAAGGTTGTTTCTTGTCGGATACCAGTGCACTCTATTGCCAGGGAACACTCTTCTGCAAGCAATGTTTCCTGAAACTACAACAAAGTGAGAAACAACAACAAAACAAAAACCTACAAAACAAAGAAAAGATGTTAGTATGCAATGCAGGATGCCTATTTGTCTTCCAAGGGTATCCGGTTTGGTTCTTTGGTTTTGACCTTTCCAGACCTCGAGGAAATGCTGATGTTGAAAGAGATTAAGCCCATGAAGTAAAACAAAACCATATATATTACAAAGAGTGAAAATACATAGTTTTGATTACAATAGAGTCCCCATGGTGGGTCAAAATACAACAACAAAATCAAAAGTACAGACAAAGAAAGTACAAATACAAGGAAGTCAAACATCCAGTCCAAAGTCATCTTCTCTGACTTCCTTCAGGAGAGCCTTAGTCACTGGACCTACTGGATGCTCTGTGATAGTCATGATGAGGAGGTTCCTGGTGGCAATGGCATTGGTCAACCTCTTATGCTTATCCTGATCTTTTGACCTCTTCAACCCCGCCCAGAGTTTCAACTCAGAGATCTCCTTCTGTGCTGCTAACAAGGCTTCCTGATTCTTCTTCTCACTAGCCTCCAGTTGCTTTATCTTAGCTTAGGTCCTTTGATCTTCTTGTGCACGAGCCTCAGTGATCCTGATCCACCTAGCCTGGATCTCCTCTAAGTAATGCTCTGCCCTAGCCTTCTGAGTCTTAGCTTCCTTGCAAGCATTCTTCCTTTCAAGCCTTCTGAGTCTTAGCTTCCTTGCTCCTCCCGATATGGAACCTTAATCACTCAAAAGTCCCTTCCACCAAGGTAAACACGGATCCAACACCAATGATATGATAATAACAATATGAAATGCATAAAACTGTAAATGAAAGAAATAAATAAAGTTGTACATAAAGCAATAAATAAAGCAATAAATAAGTAAGCATAAGTAGCACATAACACCCCCGTAAACACAAATCTAACTAGCGCTAGGAGGAACCCACAAAAAGAACCAGAAGCCCTGGTTGCAATATAACGTTCCCCAGCAGAGTCGCCAAGCTGTCGCTTCCCCAAAAAGACACTGGGTCAAGACAAGTTACATATGCAAACGGTCGGCGAAAGGAGAAATGATATGAAGGTGAATAGAGTTGCCAGCTAGGCATTTTTATCCCGAAGGAAAGGTAATGCTACATAAACCTAGAAAGATATGGATAAGACGGTTGCGAACTAGAGAAACTGAGAAAGGGGGTTGGTTACAACCTGGGAAGGTATTAGCACCTAGATTATCCGTCGTACTCGACGGGATCCACGCTTAAAAGATTGTGTTTAAAGGGGTAGTGTATGTGTTATCTGTGTGCAAAAGCTGGAAAAGAATGTACAAGTGTCAGTGCAAAAGATGGATTGCTCAGGAACTAAGGCTTAAAAGAGAATGCTAAAAGAGGGGGAAGACAAAGACACTTTTGTTTGATAACTATTAAGTTATGCCTACATATCCTTGCGTGCTATGAGGAAGTCAGAACACCGTAGTTTGACTCAAAGAGACTGAAAGATGAATTTGACTGTGAACTGCTTACTTGCCTATGCTCAAGTGTATGACTCGTCTGGCTCGAGTGCTAACTGTCTTGCATTAGACGGAAGAAGCAAGATCTCGTTTGTGAATGAGTGTGATGAGAAAAGAATCCCGAAGGAGACGATTATTGTTTGTTTTTTTGTGTTTTCAATTTTGTTATTGTTTTTGGTGTGTTGCATAAGTTAATGAGTTTAAGCCTAAATCAAGGGCTTGTAAACTCATTATATCCTCCCTAATTAGGGATAATGAGAATACTTAAGTATGAGACAAGCACCTCAACTTAATTGCCATGATGATGTAGGATTAAGATCATTAACCTACTCGTGATTATTTAGGTGTTTTTGGGTTTTTTTTGTTAGTGTTAAGTAATGAGTTTAATCTCTAATATCATATTAGAGGGTTCATTATACCATCCTAATAGAAGGATAATAGATGAGAACACTTAAGTTGAGGAAGATACCTCAACTTAATCCATGGTTAGGGATTAAATTCATTATATAACAATGCCTTTATTAAGTGGATTTTAATTAAGGGATGAGATTAAGAAGTGGATTTTATGGTTTGTAAGACAACTTGAGGGGAACTTGTCCATTAAACACTAGGGTTAATCCTTATTAACCATAAAGGACGAATTAGAACCCTAATGTAAGGTTCAATTTACAAGATGAAGTCTTAGTAATTATTAGATGGATTGATTAAGAGGTTTAAACAGATTAAGGCTTTAACACTTAGGATTAAAGTTGTACACTCCATCCTAAGATAAGGATGCAGGCATAACCCTAATTCCAAAGTCCTGAAACCTTAAAGGTTTAGTCTCTAATGATGAGATGAGAAGAGAGACTCAAGGAAACTCAAAGGTAAAAGCTAAGGGGGGACTAATTACAACCCTAATATTATCATGCTTGGATGTTCCTATGGTTTGTAAGGCTTGAGAAAGATCTTCAAGGAAGCCACCAATTGAAGAAGCAGATGAAAGGAGGATGAAGCAGAAGAAAAAAATACTTACTTCCTAAGAAGATAAGTAACCTAAAGGAAGAAAGTGAGAAGGATTGAATATGAAGGTATGAGAAGAGGTGGGAGGTGAAGCAAAATCCACCTCCCAAACAACTTACCACTAACCTGAAAAGTTAGCACAAGATGCATAAGGAAAGAAATGAGATGAAACAATGCATATACAAGGGTAAAGACCAAGACCAGAAGTATAAACATGATGTAAATGATGCTATGATATGATGCAAAGGCATACAAGATGCATATGTGTGATCATACAAGAGAATGAATGAAAATGAAGCATGTAGGAAGCATGTAAACACATGGATGTTTATGAAATGAAATGGATGCAAAGCATAGCAAATGTATGGATAAATGATCAAGCAATGTTCAAAAAATGTCTTAAGATGTCTAAGATGGCATAAAAATGCTTGGAATGGCATGGCAAGTTTATATGTTCATGAAATGCAAGGGAATATGCAAGTAAAGATGAAAAATTAGGGTTACATGGAAGGATGAGATGCAAATGACAAAGACAAAAGCAAATTAAATTATAAAAAATTTAAAATGCACTCAAAGGTACCCTAAACCTATACTAGGCTACCATCCAAAGGGGGAGGTCAGAAGCTAAACCTAGAAGAAGTTGTGAATTTCCTAAGTTTCTAGGATTTTTTGGGTGCTTCAAAAGGAAAAATTCAAATCAAATTGAAAATGCAAGATAAATTCATGCCAAAAATATCCTAGATACTAAATGATGTGTATAAAACAATGCAAAAAGAATCATCCTCAAACCCTTCATGGTTAGGCAGAAAAGATTTTTTAAAGGTTAGGGTGTAAAAATGTGATTTCATGAACCCTAAATTCAAAGAAAATTGTCAAGTTATGATCAAAACCAAATAGAAATTTGTATGAAGGGTTTGAAAATGTTTCTAAATGTGTTAAGATGCAACATTATTTTTTTTGGTGATTTTTAGAAACTTAAATGTTATTTTAATTAATTAATTTCCATTAATTAATTAAAATAAACATTTAAATATTTTTAAAATGCTTTTTAAATGAAAAAAATAAAATAAAAATTATTTTTGGGTTAAGAAAATTATTTGAAACTAAATTGTATAAAATGAAATTTTTAAAATGATTTTTGCTATTTTAAAATAAATGAGAAAGAAAAATGAAATAAAAATGAATTAAATGGGAAAGTATGCAAGATCCAAGGCTTAGATTCAAACTAATCTGGAGGGAATTGACTGCGCGCCAGATCCAAGGGTCCACATTCAAACTAGCCTTAATTATGTTTTAAAATTAATTAAACTGAATTAACCCTAAGTGAAATGATCCTAGCCACTCGTTTCTAATTTAAACCAGATCCAAGGGCCTAGAACGCATCTGGCAATTAAAACCCTAATTAAGCCCTAATCACTTTCAGGTGGTCGGAGAAGACCTCCGGTCATCTTCTCCGGCAACCCCTTCATGCTATCTCCCTCAAAACGCAACCCCAAGCTCTCAAACTCTCCAGAATCAAACATCTAACAACCCTAAACATGAATCCAGCCCCAAAACTCATTTATTTTTCATCAAGAACACGAATCAAAGCAAAACGGAAAATACATCAAAAACTTCAGAAGCTCAGTACATGCACGAAACTCAACCATTTTCAAAATAAACTACATCATGGTGATCAGGAGAAATCATAGATTCATTTAGAAACAAGAAATGCTAGTTCTGGAAAAAAGTTTGAAGATGACTACCTGAGCTGAAGCTTTACAAACTGGTACTTTCTGGACCTCTCCCTTGTGCAAATCCACTCCAATGAACCCTTTGATGATGTTGAGAAGCTTTTCCAGAGTTTATATGGCTTGGTTTGTGAGTTTTGGTTCTGTGGAGGCAGGAATCGTGTTTTTGATTCAGGGGGTTTCATGCTTGTTTAATGGTTGGGAAATGATCTGGAGGATGTATGGAGATGATTGGTGAAGTTTTCTTGAAGTTTTGATGCTTAAGCAGGGAGAATCGAAAAAGTGAAGTCTTGAGGGATTTTTTGTGTTCTTGAGCTGTGGGATGATTCAGGGCAATATGTGGTATGAAATGAGTCCCTTGAGGCATGTATGTGAAGCTGTGATAGGTCAGGGGAGTTGTTGTGGGCTATGCTGATTGGTATGGGTGATTTTGCAAAAAAGTCAAAATTGTGTACTTGGGGTATGGGCATGGTGCAAGCCTGAGATTATGGGGTGTCTAGCCTCAACATGAATCAAGGGTGGCCATGGGATATGTTTGATGCAGCTGGAACACATGGAACTAGGGTTTGTATGAGTTTTGCATATTTTCCCTCTTTGGTGTATCTTATGATGCAAGGCATGAAATGTTGTGGTTCCTTGGAAAATTCTGAGCAAAATGAGTCATGTGATGTTGTTATGATATTTATAAGGCAATTAGAGGTCACTTAAAAGCTTGGCAAGTGAAATTGCAAAAACCCCTCTTTGGCATGAATGTGAAAATTATGTGATTTTTGCCAACTTTGAAGGATCATAACTTGAGTTCCATAATGAATTAGAATATGTTCTTGTAATTTTTGAAAAGGGAAAGACCTAATCTACAACTTTCATGACCAAGAATTTTGCATTTGAAGCATTTTTGATCAAGTAAGAGGAGGTTGAAAAACTTTCCCATAATGGAAAGTTTCCATTACAAGTCATTTCCATTTTTGGCAACTTTTGGTTTAGCTCAAATTTCTTCAATTTTGTGAACATCCAAGCACTCCAATTACAAAATAAAGATCATAGAACTTCAATTTGATGAAAATACCCCTTTGGTTCCATTGTTGGGGGCCTCAAATGCCCTGATTTTGACTTAACTTGCTCAGGAAGTTACCCAATGAACATATGACTTCCACAATGAATTTCTTCATCAAACTTGGTACACATGATCCTTGTAACATCTTAAGAACATTAGAAACAAGAATGGCCCAAAAATTTGGAGTTGAGGCCTCTGAAACCAAAACCCTAATTTTGGTCATATGTGTAGTGAAAACCCTAGTTCTGCTTCCATGCCTTGCCCGTTCTTGTGATTTCTTGACTTCTTTAAACTTCGAGGGATATAATATGATGATGGAACACACATGGACCCTCTTGGAATACTTTGAGGCCTTTGGAATGGCTCAGATGAATTCTTGGATTGCTCAGATCACAAACCCTAGATGCAGATGAACCTGAACTATGCAGATGAAACAAATATGCAATGTGAAATAGTATGCCTATAAAAATGCAAAAATGAAAGATCACAAGCCATGGTGTGATATTAGTGAGGGAAAATTTGGGGTTTTTACAGCAAGGAATCATCGTTCTCGTAACTTCAATCATAATCAAGCTTCTTCGTCACTCCACTGCATCAATCGAAGCCTGCTTTTTCATCATATTCATCAAATGGAATTAGAGGTGAACTCATCGTCAATATCGCGATATCTTCTTCACCGTACCTTCATCAAAATCATCGATTATCAATTTTGTCATCAATAAAAATAAATCAGATTCACGACGGAGAAGGGAAGAAGAGTTTGAGAAACGACGAAACTGAATCTTACCTCGATTTCATTATCTTTGATTGATAGGTATTTCTCTTAATTACCTTTTAGGTATGATTGTTGTTACGCTTTGAGTGCTGCTTTTATCGCTTCTTCTTGTTTCGATTTATCGATTTGGTTGAGTTTTGTGAAAGTGATTCTGGATTTGGAATGAGAAGAGATTTTGAGTTAGGTTTATGAAGTATGTTTGGCGGTCATGATGTTTTGCTGGAGGTAGGAACAGTGGCGTTGAAAGAGAAGAAGGTGGAGGCGAAGCTCCGGTGGCGTTTTAGGTCAAAGAAGAAGAAGATGAAGGAACTACGCAGTGTGGGAGAGGAGAGAGACGTCTTTGTGGTTTTTTTATTCTTTAGTTTTGTTTTTTGTAAGTTTTTGAAAAGGTTAATTTGATAAGAGTTTATTAAGAGATTCTGATAAGGATAAAGATAAGATCATGACCATCTTTTGTGATTCTCGTCCATACCGGCAGTGACACTTGTCACCGTCCGGTAGGACCTGCTTCTTTTGTTTCCATGAGTGCTAATGTACCATAACCACCGTGAGCCTTCATTTTCCAATCACTTGATGATCATACTATGATAAGTCCTCAGATCAACGTCCATGATCCAGTCAACAGTATTGACCGCATGACCACCATAGTCACTCAGTAGTTGTCACGCGTTGGGCCTTCTCATCTAGCTGTTTGCACCCCCCTTCGTGGCCCAATTAGTGTTTTTAACTATTTCTTTTTACTGGTTGCACCCTCCCTCTCCTTTCTTGTTTTTTATTTATTTCTTTTTTACATATAGATTAGTTTAATTCATTTAAAATACTAAAACATTTTAGAAAATTCCATAAAAACTATTTTTAGTTTCATAACTAATTTTAGAAATTTTTCATACTTTTATTTTATGATTTTTATTAATTTATCATTTTATTTCGAATTTTATTTTATTTTCTTTTCATTTAATTTCCATAAATAATGCATTAACTTGTAAAATTTGTTTCTTCCACCTCAAGCATTATTTTAACTCCATTCTTTTTGCATCATGTCATAGACTCAGAAAAGTACATAAAAATATTTTTGTCTTATTTTTAATTCCATTTTATCCATAGTTTTGTAAGTCGTATTTGTGCGATTTCGTTAATTGTTCCTAAGCGGCTTTGTGAGATTATTTGGTAGAGTTTCATTGTGAATTTTTGAGAGATATTTTGACACATTATTTTTTGCTGGTTGTTGACTTTATAGATTTAATTTCATAATTTTCTCATGTCCTTTTGTATTTGTTTGGTGTCTTGTCTGGTAGGTAGTGTTTCGTGCCACTTTCTTCCCTCTTTCTAACATAGTTTTAGGAAGGCATTTATGCCATCCTATTAGGTTTGCTTGGTCTTTGTTTTAGGTCACCTATAGGGTTTAGGTACTAAATTTTTGATTAGCTTGATTTGTGATCTTCGTATTTGGTGTGCGTATTGTTTGAATATTCTTATTTTCATGTTATGCTTATGCGGTTCACTAACCTTTGTTTTGTAGGGGCTAATGGTAAGTGAAGTGTGGATGATATCCACATTTCAAGTCTTCATCCCATCCTTTATTTTTATTTTCTCATTTGTCTTTATGATGTGCCTTATGCCGTCTCGTGATTAACTTCATTACTTCCTTTTTAGAAACAACTTAAATTCTTTAGAGAAGTAAGTTGTCTTCTAGCGTTTTCCGCTCCTTTCTTCTTCTTTATTTTCTTTCCTTCTTATTCTTTAGGATAGATTTCAAACCACACTAACCTAGGACTCTCATGCATGATAACATTAGGAGTAGTCTTCTCCATTAGATTTTACCTTTGAGATCCTTTTGGTGCTCTCTCTTCTCATCTTCAAACTTAACATCAAGTCACTTTAATAAATGACAAGTCTTCTCATGTGACACGAGACTTTGCTATGAGATAATTGAACGCGTTTTGTTTCGAGGAAAGGTGTAGGATATCCCTCGTGGTGGATAGGTCTTAGCATGAGATTACTTCACAAAGAAAAGCTAAAAAACACTTCTTAACCAAAAATCACAAAACACACTTAATAAATGCATGTAGGTCAGTGTGTCTAAGCCTTCACTTGTAGGAATAGATTTGGGGATTTCCTCCATAGCTAGGTGTTCCTCTTGCGCACTCCATTTCGGGATGATGTAAGAAGTACACATCCTATTAAGTAAGACTTAAGTACACTTACCTATGCAAACTTCAAAGCAGAAAACTCATAAAAAACACTGGAAAAACAATAAGCGTCTCTCCTTCGGGACTTCTTTTCTCATCCCACTCACTCCTTACGTGCGAACATGCTCCTACTTGTCACTTTGCAAGACGGTAACGCACTCGTCGTCCGAGCCTACAACACCTGAGCATTGACATAGGCAGTTCGAACCTTAATTCACAAGCAATCTTTTCCACCCCTAATTAGGGGAACTACGACGACTCTGATCCTCATTGTCCAGATAAGGTACGTAGGCAGTGAAGTAGGGCCCGTTCGAGCATACTCTTTTATTTACCCTACATTTTCCCCCTTTTATTTTCTTTTTATCCAGTTCATTTCTTTTTCTTTTGCAGCAGTTTTCATTTCTTCACCTTTTGAAATAGTTCCTTTGCTAGCGTGGATCCTGTCGGGTACGGTGGATGATATAGGGGTGCGAATACCTTTCCAGGTCGTAACCGACTCCTGAACTCAGTTTCTTTGGTTCGCAGGACCCGTGTCCTTCCTTCTCTTTCTTCTGGTTTGTGCAGCATTACCATTTCCCGTTCCTTCGGGATAAAAATGTCTGGGTGGCGACTCTACCTCTTTCCGCGCCACTTTCGCGTTTTTACCAGGATGGAAATCCAGGTAGCGACACATACTGATGATTTGTTCCTTTACTGGAGCTTACAGACTGGCCCCAATCTTCACTTCCTTCACATCTTCCTTGGTACCAAGATTAACAGTTTTAATTTCCTCCTGATGAGGAATAATCACTTTCTCTTCTTGCCTCAACAACCTGGCTAACTCTTCAGGCAAATCATAGTCTTGTTCAACCCCTTCATCTACTTGATTAATTGGATTATCGAAGTCATACAAAGTTATAGAAGTGTTGTTGTCGGTGCATTCTGGAGGATTATCTCTGCAAGGGTTGTGATTTGTTCTTTTTAGTGATTGATTTTGATCTTGTTTATAAGAAAAGTGTGAATGAAGTTATTATTTTGAAAACATTGTCATTTTATTGTTTTGTGCGAAAAATAACAAAAATAAAAAGACAGTGAGCGAAAAAGAAAATTGTTTGAAAAAGATGTCCATTGTTCATTGATATTCCATTTGCACAAAATACAAATATGCCCCTATTACAAAATGAGTCCTGGCACCTTGGGCAAGATGCAAAACTTGATGCATGCTTAAGCAGGAAATAATAATTACTCTGCAGGAGTAACCCTTATAATTTCCTGGGAAGACCAGTTAAGGACTTGTTGGCCCGGGATCCTTGGTCGAATCCAGCTCTCCAGGTTGAGGTTGCTTTCAGCCTCGTCTTCCACGTTATTGATAACATCTGGGGTCAGCATTCCCCCACTTATGAACTTGGGCTCCTTAGCAACCTCTTCTTGATTTTGTCGGAATGGTTTGTAACCCAAACCGAATCTATCATCCTTCTTCTCCACAGGTCGCAGCTTGCCCCATCCTTGGGTGCTCTCATCTTCAACAACCTTTCGAGCTTGTTGGTAGGAGACAATTGAAGTACCCATCCTATCCTCTTGGGATGCAGCAAGTACTTCAGTTGTTGCCTCGTTGACATTCAGTGCCTCGAAACCTTGGCTCATGGTCTCATGGATTTCCCCATCCATCTCAATGTATTTGCAGGTAGCTAGATGGCTAACAAAAGTGTCCTCTTCACCACAGATTGTGATAATTTTCCCTTCCCACTCGTATTTTAATTTCTGGTGAAGGGTCGACATAACTGGACCAGCGGCGTGAATTCATGGTTGACCCAACAAACAGCTGTAGGCCGGCTGAATGTCCATCACGTAGAAAGTAGTTTGAAAGACCTACGGGCCAATTATCACAGGCAACTCCACTTCTCCAAGAACAAACCTCTTGGAACCATCAAAAGCTAGGACCACCAGATTGCTTGGTCGGATAGCTATACTATCATATTCAAGCTTAACAAGGGATTTCTTTGGCAAGACATTGAGTGAGGACCCAGTGTCAACTAGAACATGTGAAAGCACAACCCCTTTACACTCTAGAGTGATGTTCAAAGCTTTATTATAATGACGACCTTCCGTAGTTAAATCAGTGTTGGTGAAGCCTAGCCCCTGACTAGTATTAACATTAGAAACCACCGTCTCTAGCTGATTCACCGTGATCTCCTCATGCACGTAGGCTGCGTGCAGGACTTTAAGTAATGCATCCCGATGAGCTTCGGAACACAATAACAATGATAGAATGGAGATCTTGGAAGGAGTCTGGTGGAGCTTATCCACAACCTTATAATCCCTTCTCTTGATTATCCTCATAAATTCACCCACATCCTGATCAAAGGACGTTTTTTGAGCTTCTTTCAAAACCGGTCTTCAGGCACCACATTTTTGCCTTTAGCCTTGGCAGCAACCTCTGCCTCAACATTTACTCTTGGAAATTGTGATGCAAAGAGACATCCGCTTCGAGTGAAGCCTCCGCCTCCCCCGATATTATTTGTAACATCCCGATTTTAGTAATTATTTATTTATTTATATTAATTACATAATTGTGTGATTGTGTGCCTAATTGAATTATTTGACTTGTTTGATCTAATTGACTTATTGAGTTCATTTGAAATAATTAATTTAATTGAATAATGTGATTTAATTTAATTAATTGAATTAGTTATTTTCTTTGAAATAATTGATATAATTGATATAATTGATATAATTAAATTAATTGATTTATTTGATTTATTGGAATTAATTGATTTAATTAATTTATGTTATTGGGTGGAATTAAATAAAATTAGTAAGAATATTGATTGGACCAATAGTGGGTGTGTGATTAGTAAGTGAATAAGTGGATTGGAAGCCCAATAAGAGAATAAAATGGTTATGAGAAAAGTTAGGTTAGGGTTTAATAAAAGAGGGAAAGAATAGAAAGAGTAGAAAATAGAGAAGAGGCTAGGAGAGGAAGAAGGGAAGAAAGCTCAAGAACAAGTTAGAGAGCTCAAGAAAATCCAAGGTAAGGGTGAGTTTTCATTAAATTATTTGGGATTATTTGATAATATATAATGAGTAGAAATGTGGTTTGGGTAAAATTCCAATTTTTATAAACTTATAATTATTAGGTTTTATTAAAAATCTTAGATTTGATTTGTGTTATTTGATTATGGTTGAAATTGTATTATGATATATTATAAAGACCCATTTGTTATTGAATATGAAACATGATATTAGTGTGTTACTGTAGTTGCAAAATAGGGAGATATAAATGATGAGGATGATTAATGTAGCACTGTGTTGATAATTTTGACGATGTACTCTCTATTCCGCCATGTATTTAATGTGGGAACCAATTGATAGTTACTCCACTTGATATAGTCACTTTATTAATAGGAATACATGTGAAATTGTGAAATTAGAAATATCACTAGTTAATGAAAACGAATTTCCTGAACAGAGGGCGCATGATACATGGGTATTTATGAATCATGTAGTATACCCATTACTACTTTATGATATAACACCTGTGATCTCTAAGTTTAGATATACATTATGAGTAATTGAAACATGATAATAGAACATGATAACTATATTATACAAGTAACTACTCATGTGAAACCAATTGACATTGATGATATAACTATTGTGCGCATAAGCCTGGGAATTTTGTTTTTACTACTTCACAGTATAGAACCCACTTTATAGAAATTGAAATGTGATATCAACTTGTGTTACAATAGCAGCATGTTCCAAATAAAATAATATATTCCATTTCCTTAAACATGTTTTCTTTCTTGTGACACTAAAATAACACTAAATTGAATAAGGAAATGTGATAGCATGATATTAGCATTAAAAGAAAATGGTGTGCACCAGTATTGTAGAAACAACATGATAGAAGTCTATATATAATATCTATTTTAATAATAATAATAATAATAATAAATTTTGGTTATAATTTAGAGATTAATTTGGTGATTAATTTAGAGATTAATTTTATGATTAATATGATGATTAATTTGGTGATTAATTTAGAGATTAATTTTATGATTAATATGATGATTAATTTGGTGATTAATTTAGAGATTAATTTTATGATTAATATGATGATTATTTTGGTGATTGATTTGGTAATTAACGTGGTGATTATTTTGGTGATTATTTTGATGGACCAATTATTCTAGATGTTATCGGTATTATGTGGTTTTACGATTGAGATTGGAGTGGGTTGATACTTGTATGTGTGCTTGTATGAGTATATCTTGGTATGTGACAACATGAAATACATGATAGTTATTACTTGTTGTGAGATAATGTCGTTGAAATTGTATTGTAAACTGTGCTTATACCGTTTGAAAATGACTTGTGTGTGGATGATGCATAAATATGTGTAGTTGTGTGATAATTCAAATGTGATGAATTATTGAAGATATTCATGAATATTAAGATTAGGGAACAATCTTAATTGCATATGGTGATTGTATTTGCACTTGCATCATTTGTGTCAAGAGGCAATGTTTGCTAGTTCCGTGGGAGCTAGTGACTTGTCCCAAACCTAGAGGACGGGTTTGAAAGCTTAGAGAACGGGCTTTTGAGAGTTATCGGTCTAGAGGATGGACCCGGTTTAAATGTAAAAACCGAAAAATGATAATAAGAGATTGGTACCACATGCATGAGTTGCATTTGAGTCTTGCATTGAGTCTTATTGTGTCTATGGTTACAATG
Source organism: Lathyrus aphaca (assembly GCA_963966055.1). NCBI lineage: Eukaryota > Viridiplantae > Streptophyta > Magnoliopsida > Fabales > Fabaceae > Lathyrus > Lathyrus aphaca. The sequence continues at coordinate 273,440,857 of OZ014522.1, forward strand.
TGAGATTATATGTGTTATGTGAATTGTTGAATTGGTGAATTATGGATTTATGAGTATGTACTTGTTAATAGTATGACTACTGGAGTGATATTATGTTGATGAAACTTTCGAAGTGTGAGAATAATTGTGATTATGCTTGTACACCTTAAATTATATATTATCTTATGATTTCAGTAATTATGTGAATTCTCACCCTTCTGTTGGAATGATGTTTTATACGACATCGCTCAGGTACTGAAGATTATAGTTGCTTCTAGCAAGAGAGTAGCTGATGGAGTAACCTATTTTAGGTTCATATTTATTTTGGGTCGAGTCGTGCTCTGATCATGTAACACTGGGAATGTCTGATTCATGTCTTAAGAGATACAATTGTATACTCTATCTAATATATTAATTGAATTTGAATTTTATGGTGAAGTGGCTTTTATGCCCAAGTTGATTTAATGAATGAAGTTTATTTGAGACTTGAATGTCATGAGATTCTTAATGAAAGTGATCCGCTGCTACATGCTAATGTGAAAGTATATGAAAGCATGAATTTATTTCAAGTGTTATTGAGCATGACAGGTGTATGTGAGATATTTGAATTATGTGTGACATCCTTCTTTGATATGCATGATAATTACTCTGATTATTTATATATTTTCCGCGGGGTTTAGAAGGGTGTTACATTATTCACCTGTGGTGTATCAGTTGAAGAATCAAGAACGACTCTCTCTCCGTTGAAGTAGAGGTCTGAACCATAGTGCAATCGTATAATATTATATTTTTCATATGGAATGGGTCCAGGTACCGTGATGGTGACTGGACTGACTGCAGCGGAAGTAGGAACTGTTATTGTCTGTGGATCGTAATATATGGTAACAAGACTTCTGATTGATGGTGGTGGTAAAAGACTGAAGTTGGGTTGTTGTTGAGATTGTTGCTGAAAATTGTTGGAATCAAGGACCATTGTTGGGTCGTAGTATATGGTGACAATGGAGATGTCATTATTAATGGTTGTTGTAGTTGATGCGTATGCGGTTGAACTAGTGTTTGTTGAAGTAGTAGAAGAGATGATTGTTGACTTTGTAGCAGAGTCTGTCGGAACAATGGTTTTTGAAGTTGTAAAAGGGGTGCTTGTTGGTACTGTAGGAAGAATTGCTGATGTTGTAGAAATCGTTGATGTTATCTGCAAGATACCTTCTGTGATAAGGACATTGATGCCACTTCTTAAGCTTGCATAACCATTGGCGGAAACGTTGCAAGATTCACAGCAGGCTTCACAACCTGGGAACACCTGGCACTTTAAAAGCTGAGCTTTAACCTCGGCCAGAGGTGTTTGAATGCTTGCAGTATCTTCAATTAGGTTTACTGGTTGATCCTCCTCAATTGCATTTATCCTGGGCCCACCATGGCTAGGCATAGGATTCTTCGTGACGTTAAGAGGAGGTGCAAAATTTAAAGCCTTTGAAACCATTAGATCCTGAACCTTCATGTGTAAAGCTCTGCACTTTTCTGTTGTATGGCCAGGTGCATTGGAATGGAAGGCACATTTGGCGTTGATGTCTTAATTCCTTGGAAGGTTCTAAGGATCTGGTGGAGCCAGAGTCCTTAATTCAACGAGATTAAGCTTCAAAAGTTGTGGTAGCAAAGTGGCATAGGGCATCGGTATAGGATCGATTACCCTGTTGACTTGAGATGGCCTTTGCTGGAAAGGACGTTGTTGTTGGTTGTTGTTGTTGTTGTAAGACCTCTGTTGAGGAAAATGTTGTTGAGGGAAATGTTGGGGTTGTGGAGTGTATTGTTGTTAAGGTGATGGAGTGGGAATTGTGACAGCGCAAATTGATCTTGGCATATACTGGGGCCTACCTCTCCCCATGTGTACTGAGTTGGTTTCACCCGACCTACGAGGCCCTGCAAAAGGTTTCCTCGTGTTGCTGGAACTGGCGCCATTATCATAAATTTTACCCATCTTTAACAAACTTTCAATCCCCTCTCCTGCTATGACCACATTAGAAAAGCTAGTGGAAGAGAAAGTAGCGAACCTATCAATGTATGTCCCTTGTAGGGTGTTCATGAACATATCTTCCATTTCTCTTTCTGACATTGGAGGTTGAACGGCAGCAACTAATTGCCTCCATCTCTGAGCATACTCTCTGGAGCTTTCTCTGGAGGATTGTGACATACCCATTAGAAGAGTTCTGTTAGGAGCATGGTCTAAATTGTATTGATATTGGTGTATGAAAGCCTCGGCCAAATCCTTCCAATTTTTGACTGTTACCCTAGTCAGATGAAAGAACCACTCACGGGATGCCCCAGTCAAGCTATCCTAAAGTAAAACATCCATAGCTTTTAATCCATGGTGTAAGCCTTCAATCTTCCCAGAAAGGATTAAAGATGGGTACGAGGACAGGATTTTCCATTATATCATTCAAAGCACGGAGGTTTGAATTTGTTAGGAATTATTACTCCATCCACCAGCCCCATATCCATAACATCAAATCCTAAGGAGTTTTTGGGACTCCAGAGATCTCAACTTTTCTGCTATCTCGTCCAGACGACGATCATAAACTTCATCTCCTGATCCAACTACAGTGAACTGTTCCTCCTGAGGGTCCTCCTGCAAGGCACGCCCTCCAGTATTACCTTGGGTATTCCTGATAGCATTAACTTCAGGGTTAAGATGAGGTCCAAACTTCGGGGGGTCAGTACGTGGTTGTCCATGATCATTGTTGTTGGTACCTCCCGTACCCGGATGATTCTCTTCAGGAGTTTGCCGCTCGACCAACTCTTAATCTTTCATGGCTTTGGGCCAACCCAGTCATTACTGCCATTAATTGGCTCATCTGAGCCCTCGTTTTAGTTCTTTCATTAGCCATATGGTTTCTTACGTCAGTCAAATCTTGCTGAACCTGGTACATATGTAAGCTCGGAAGGTTGTTCATTGTAGGATATTGGTGAACTATGTTGATGGGGAAGTCCCTCCTACGAGCAATGTTTCCTGAAACCACAACAAAGTGAGAAAACAAAAACAAAGAATACCTACAAAACAAAGAAATGATGTTAGTATGCAATGTAGTATGTCTATTTGTCTTCCAAGGGTATCCGGTTTGGTTCTTTGGTTTTGACTTTCCAGACCTCAAGAATTGATAATGTTGAGGAGAAATGAAGCCCAAAGGATAACACAAACCATATATTACAAAATTTAAAGATACATAGTTCATGATTACAACAAGTTCCCATGATGGGGAAAAATACAACAAAATCAACAAAAGTACAAACAAAATGAAGTACAAATACAAAGAAATCAAACATCCATCCCATAGTCATCCTCTTTGACTTCCTTCAGGAGAGCATCAGTTACTGGTCCAACTGGATGCTCTGTGATGGTCCTGATAAGAAGGTTCCTGGTAGCAATGGCACTTGTCAACTTCTTATATTTGTCTTGGTCTTTTGATCTCTTCTACCCCGCTCGGAGTTTCAGTTCAGAGATTTCCTTTTGTGCTGCTAACAACGCTTCCTGAATTTTCTTCTCATTAGCTTCCAGCTGCTCTATCCTAGCCTGGGTCTTCTAATCTTCCTGTGAACGAGCTTCAGTAATTCTGATCCATCTAGCCTGACTCTCTTCCAAGTAGTACTCAGCTATGGCTGTAAACACCCCAAATTTTCCCTCACCCATTCACACCATGGCTTGTGATCTTTTCATATGCATAAGTTCAATCATGACATCTCATATTGCATTTGTGATTCACTGCATTGCTTCTAAGCCATCTGCATCTAGGGTTTGTGATCTGAGCTATCCAAGAGTCATTTGAGCCACTCCAAAGGTCTTAAATCACTTCAAAGGGGTCCATATGTGTTCAAGCATCATATTGTATCCCCACAAAGTTAAGAAAGTCAAAGAATCACAAGAACTGGGAAAGGCATGGAAGCAGAGCCAAGTTTAACTGCACAGATGACCTAAAATTAGGGTTTTGGTTTCAGAGGCCATAACTCCAAATTTTTTGGTCATTCTGGTTTCTATTGGTCTCTCTATGTTATAAGGATCATGCATATCAAGTTTCATGAAGAAATTCCATGGGGAAGGCATCTGATCAAGGGATGACTTCTTGAGCAAGTCAGTGTAAAATCAGGGCATCTGAGGCCCCCAATGACCCAACCAAGGGGTGTTCTTCATCATTTTGAATGTGTATGATCTTTATTTGATCATAGAAGGTGTTAGAAGTTCACAAAATTGGAGAATTTCAAGCCATTTGCAAAGTTGCCTTTTTGGGAAAATGACTTGTAATGAAAACTTGCCATTTTGGGAAACGTTTTCAACCCTTTATTTTGGATTCAAAAATGCTTCAAATGAGAAAACTTTGGTCATGAAATTTGTAGAATGGATCATTCCCTTTTCAAAAAGTACAAGAACTCATTCTAATTCATTTTGGATCAAAAGTTATGGCTTGTCAAAGTTGGACAAAATCACATAATTTCAAGTTATGTACCAAAGAGGCAAAGTTGCAAAACCTCTTGCCAAGGTAAAATGAGGCCTCAAAGTGACTTCTAATCTTTGTACAAACATAAACCATTGCCTAAAATTCAGAATGCACCAAGAGTTTGTCCATTTTCATGACTTATGGATCAAGAAACTTCAAAAGGGCCAAAATTGGACAAAGTTGCAAAACATCATACAAACCCTAATCCACTTGCTGCCTTGCCTCTAATCCATATCCATGGCTCTCCCTAAACTCAGCTGAGCCCAACCATGCCCCTATCACAGCCTTACACTTGCCCATACCTCAAGTACACCTAACTTGGACTTTTTGCAAAAAGACCCATACCAATCAAGCTAGGCCACACCAACTCCTCTGACCTGTCCAAGGGTGATAAGTGGACCAAAAGAGACATAACACAGCAGACACACAAGCCTGAAACACTCTCCAAGCCATAGCTCCAAGTTTCCACCTCTTATGCATTTTGCTTCGAATCACACAACACAACCTTCAAACACAAAAACAAACTTCATAGAACATCTCAGCATGTTCCACTGATCATCCCTGACCCTTCACCTTGCCCTAAAACCCCCTGAAATCAAAACACGATTTCCTCCCCTCTCTGAACAGAACTCCATCAATCTCACAAACCAGCCCAAATAAACTCCAAACAAGCTTTGCAAACATCTGAGGGAGGTCATTAGAGTGTATTGGAAGCAAGGAAGCAGGCTGAAAGCTCCAAACTGAAAGCTTCACTTTAGGTAGCTTCAAAAATTATTTTTTCCAGAAACCTTGTTTTAAGTTACTAAAATGATCTGCATGTTCCCCTGATTGTTTTGCACTTTGTATTTTTGAAAATGATTGAGTATTGAGCATGTATTGCATCTCTGAAAGATTGGCCATTTTCATGTTTTTGATTCGAATCATGGTTTTGAATAAAAAAAAATGGATTTTGAGGTTAGATTCATGTTTAGGGAGATGGAGAGGTTTGATCTGGAGCTTTACAGCTCTTAAAATGACCAGGAGAGTGAGTTTGAGATTTCTCAGGGAGGGTGTCACCGGAGAAGACGACCGGAGCTCTTCTCCGGTGACCTGAAAGTGATTAAATGTTAATTAGGGTTAGGGCACCAGGTTTGAATATAGGCCATCAGATGAGGTTTCCCGCGCGCGTTTGGAAGGCTGAGATCATGTCATTAGCTATTAATTAGGTTTAATTTAATTAATTAATCAGGATTTAGGAAGTTTGAACTTGGGCCGTAGGATTGCGCGCCAAGTCAATGAATTCCAGCCCAGATTGCATCCTGGCTATCCATTGTGCATACTTTTCACTTTATTTCATTTTCTTTTGATTTATTTTGTACGAATTATTAAAAATAGCAAAACTCATTTAAAAATTATGAAAATTTTTGTCAAAGTTTTCATTAATTTTTAAGACCCAAAAATATTTTTATTTTTATTTTTTGAATTAAAAAATATTTTTAAATCATTTAAATGTTTATTTTTAATTAGTTAATGAAAATTAATTAATTAAAAATGCATTTAGGTATTTAAAAATCACAAAAATATTCACATAGCATTTAGAAACATTTAGAAGCATTGTTCAACTCTCAAACCAAATTTCTTTTTTGTTCTTGATGCCTTTTGATCATTTTTATTAGAATTAATTCCATTTTAAGGCAATATTTTGTTTCAAATTTCAAAAATTTCTTTCTGCCTAACCATTGAGAGTTGAGTGATGATTCTTCTTGCATTGCACTCTTCATAGCATGTAGTTTATAGGATAAATTTGATTTGAATTGATTTTTCATTTTTAATTTGTTTAGCATTTTTCTTGGTGAGGTACCCCAAAACCCTAGCAATCTTAGGAAATTCAGAACTTTCATTAGGTTAGGAGTTGGATCCTCTCCTTTGGGCAGTGAGTTTGTATAGATTTAGGGTATCTTTGTTTGCATTTTCAATTTTTTATTATGTCATTTGCTTCTGGTTTTGGATTTTTGTTTTGCATGATGCATGTAACCCTAATTTGGGCCTTCCTTTTGCATTCATCTTTCCTTTGCTTGCATCCATTGACTTGCCATGACATTTTGTGCATCCACATGATTCATAATACATCTTAGGACATATTAGAATCATGTTTAATCATTGCATCTTTCATTTTCCATGTTGTATGTCCATTACATTCCATAACTTTTCATGTGCATTCATGGTTTAAAACATGCTTCATCTGCATCCATGTGCTTGTTTGATCATTCTCATGCCTTGCCTCATGTTTGTATCATCTCTTAGCATCATTAAAATCATACTTATGCTTCTGGTTTTGGTTTGCATCATGACATTGCACCTCATTTGCATTGCATTTCATTTTCTTATGCTAACTTTTCAGGTGGTATGTTGTTTTGGGAAGTGAATTTGCCTTCACTTCTCACAATCTCTTCTCATTCCTTTCTTGCATCATTGCTGAATTTTGTATTTGTTATAGAGTGAGCTTGCTCATTCATGTTCATCTCTTACTTTCTTTCTTCAAGCAACTTGTCTTCGTAAGTGAAGCAAGTTGTTTTGCTTCTCTTTGCTTCTTGCTCCTTTCAATCTGCTTCTCTCCTGGTGGTCTCTCTGAAGATCTTCTTGAAAACCTCATTAACCCTAGGATCTCCAAGCATGATAAAAATTAGGGCTTGATTAGTCCCTCATTTAGTTTTACCTTTGTGTCATCTTTGAGTCTTCTCATCTCACAATCAGGGACTAAACCCTAAAGGTTTTAAGGCTTTGTGATTAAGCTTATGCCTGCATCCTTCTATTAGGATGGAGTGTATAACTTTAATCCTAAGTGTTAAAACCTTAAGGTGTTTAAATCCTTTAATCAATCCACTTAATAATCATCAAGACATCAAGCTTGTAACTTGGGCCTTGCATTAGGGTTCTAATTCTTCCTTAATTGGTTAAGAAGGACTAACCCTAGTGTTAATGGACAAGTCCCCCTCAAGTTGTCTGACAAATCATAAAATCCATCTCTTAACCCTATCATTAACTAAAATCCACTTTAATAAAGGCTTTGTTTTGTCATGAGGTTAATCCCTAATCATGGATTAAGTTGAGGAGTCTTTCTCAACTTAAATGTTCTCATCTATTATCCTTCTATTAGGATGGTGTAATGAGTCCATTAAATCCTTGATTATGGCTTAAACTCATTACTTAACACTAAACAAAAACAACAAAAACATCTAAATAATCACAAGTAGGTTAATGATCTTAATCCTACACCATGGTGATTAAGTGTGAGGTGCTTACTTCACACTTTAGGTATTCTCATTACCCCTAATCAGAGGGAGGATGTGATGAGTTTACTAACCCATTGGTTTAGGCTTAAGCTCATCAACTTATGACAAACTTCAAAAAGCAATAAAAGATTGAAAACACAAAAACAAACAATAATCGTCTCCTCCAGGATTCTTTTCTCATCTCATTCACTCACAAACGAGAACTTGCTTCTTCCGTCTAATGCAAGACGGTTTGCACCCGAGCCAGACAGGTCATACACTTGAGCATGGACAAGTAAGCAGTTCACAAGTCAATTTATCTTTCAGTCTCTTTGAGTCGAACTACGGTGTTCTGACTTCCACATTGCACGAGAGGATACGTAGGCATAACTTAACAGTTATCGAACAAAAGTCTCTGTATATTCCCCCTCTTCCAACATTATTCTTTTAGCCTCATGTTCTTGAGCTTTGCCCTCTTGTTCTTACACTGACACTTCTCTTATACACTTCACACTTCTTTTACACTGACACTTGCATTCTATCCAGCTTTGATACACAGATTACACTGACACTACCCCTTTAAAACATAAATCTTTTAAGCGTGGATCCCGTCGAGTACGGCGGACAATCTGGGTGCTAATACCTTCCCAGGTTGTAACCAACACCCTTTCTCAGTCTCTCTGGTTCGCAACCGTCTTATCCATATCTTTCTAGGTTTATGCAGCATTACCTTTCCTCCGGGATAAAAATGCTTATCTGGCGACTCTTGTCTTTTGAGTTCACCCTTGTGTGTTCTCTTTCTTTCTCCGACCGTTCGCGTCTGTACCCTATTTGACCAGGTGTCATTTGGTGGGAGCGATAGCTTGGCGACTCTGCTGGGGAATCTTATACTGTAACCAGGGCTTCTGGTTCTTTTTGTGGGTTCCTCCTAGCGCTTGTTTGATTTGTGTTTACTGGGGTGTTATGTGCTAATTGTGTTTATATATTTGTTTTATTTACTGCTTTATGTACAGTTATTTATTGCTTTCTTTACAGCTTTATACATCATACTGTCATATTCTCATCTGGCTGGATCTGGTTTTTGTTTTGGTGGGTGGGGTTCTACTGAGAGTTTAAGGTCCTATACCTTGGACCTGAGTGACACCTAGGCTAGAGTGGTTCATGTTCTTTCCCATTCCATTTCGTTCTGGTGCGGGAATATGAAACACGGTTCAGATGTGGGTTTCTTTTTGAGAACTTTGTGGTACAGATTTCCTGTAGTGCTAGGGCTATCTGGGAAGCCTGCTAAGTCTGGATGACCTTTATTATGACCTTCAGAAACTGAGGTGAATTAGAGGAGGATCTTTTATGGTTATTGTAAACACTGTACCTCCGGGTTAGAAGTGTTTACACTTCTCATAACTGACCCAAGTCTGAGGATCCTTGTTTTAGAACACCACCTGTAAGGGGGTTGGGCTGTTTGTAGGTTTGCAGGTGCCTTTGGCCACATCATACCCTGTTACTGATTTTGTTTAAAGAGTACTCCACTTTGGACAGTTCTTGTGATTTAACCATGGACATGTGACTCTTTATTTGAGTCCCCCACCTTGGTTACTGGATTTCTGAACCTCCATCTGGACTTCTTGAACATACATGGACTTATATCAATGCAGTTAATCAGATCCAGCTTGATCACAAACCCTTGCATATCATTTGCATACTCATCATTGCATCATTTAACATTTGTTTATTTGTTTTTCAGGGTATCCATATTGTATTCGGCTTGGTTTTGACCCCTTCATTTGCATAGACCTCTGCTCATCAGTTATCTGCTTCAACTATCTTCATCAGTTGCCTGCTTCAGCTACTTTTATCACCAGCCTCAGCCTATCAGTGGCTCATCTCCAGTATCAGTCCTCATCATCAGCACTCGTTTTCAGCTCTTCATCGGCAGTCATGGCACCCAAGAAGAGCAACATTTCATACCATTTCTTTGAGCCTGTGCTGACTGGCATCAGGCAGGTCCAGACACTTATCACTCCAGACCACATCCCACTATTCAGAGAGCATTATGGAGGCATCCTTGATATGGTTATGGACCTGGACCCTTCTCAGAGGAGTTTGATCCACACTTGCCTACAGTTTTATGACCCTCCTTTGAGATGCTTCACTTTCCAGAACTTTCAGCTAGGACCTCTGTTGGAGGAGTTCTCATCATTGATTGGAGTACCTGTCAGGGGTGATATCCCCTTCAACCCAGAGATGACTTCTCCCAGCATTGGAGAAGTGGCAAAAGCACTGTACCTGGAACCTAGTTTGATTGAGCAGAACATGACAACAAAGGCTGGGATCCCTGGTTTGCACCTAGACTTTCTGACTTCTCAGGCCATCCTGAAGGCCTCTTTGGAAGAATGGAGGGCAGTTTGTGCATTGTTAGCCCTCAGTATATATGGGGTTATACTATTTGCAGATGAGCCCAAGTTTATCAGCAAGAATGCCATTCATCTTTTCCTTCTAAGGAACCCAGTGCCCACATTGCTGGTAGATTTCTATTATTCTGTTCACCAAAGAAATGAGAAGCAAAGAGGGAAGTTGGTGAGATGCTGTGCTCCCCTGTTTCATACCTGGCTGCTTAAACACTTACCCAAGACTGATGCCTTCTTGAATCCTCACCAACAGAAGAATTGGGCTAAGAGACTTATTGCTTTGACTTCAGATGACATCAGATGGTGTACCCAGAGCACCAAAGGCAGGGACATAATAACTAGCTGTGGGCAGTACCCCAATGTAACTCTAATAGGAGTGAAGGGTTGCATCAACTACAACCCTTTGCTGTTTAAGAGACAGTTGGGCTATGCTTTGGTTCACCCTCCTAGAGTGCAAGACTTGGCTGAAACCCTGTATTGTGAGATAAAACCTAATCTAGCAGTTGTCAGACAAGCATCCTGGGCTTGGGACAACATCCAGACCAAAGGGATGGCCATTCTTGGGAGGTGAAGTAATGTGGCTTCAGCTCAGTATTATGAATGGTCTCATGCTAGAGCCCAGATTTCTGGGATGCCTTTCACCATTGAGGATGCACCTGGACCATCCACAGTACCACCTCCAGCCACTGTCAGCCTGGAAGAATTTGAGAAACTGAAGGAGAGGAATGAGAATCTGTCTCAAGCTCTGAAGAAGACCCTCTGGGAGAGGAGTGATGGTCGTCTAGACATTGAGAGGATGGAAAAACTTAAGGTGGAGCATCTAGCCAAGATTGAGAAAGCAGAAGACTACATCAAGAAATCAAGAGCTGGGGAGCAAATTTTGAAGAATGCATGTAAAGAGGCCCAGTTTCAGAAGGCTAGGACTGATCTCTATCTGCAAGAAAGTCAAGCTAGGTGGGTCAGGATCACTGAAGCTCGTACTCAAGAAGATAAGAGAACTCAAGCCAAGATTGAGCAGTTGGAGGCCAATGAGAAGAAACAACAGGAAGCCTTGCTGGCAGCCCAGAAGGATTTCAGAGTTGAAGCTTAGGGCTGGTTTGAAGAGGTCAAAGGACCAGGACAGGCACAAGAAGCTGACCACTGCTATTGCCACCAGAAACCTTCTTATCAGAAACATTACAGAGCACCCGGGTGGTCCTGTAACTGAAGCACTTTTGAAGGAGGTTAAGGAGGATGAGTTTGGATTAGATGTTTGATTTCTTTGCTTGTTGTTATTTCCATTTCATGTACTTTTCTTTCTATGTTGTATTTTGACCCTTCAGGGGCATTTGTTATAAAAACAAACTATGTATGATCTACCATGTGTAAGATATTTGTTAGTTTGTTTCATTGAGTTTCTTTTCTCAAGCAACATCAAAGTATCTTCCTCAGGGTCTGGAAAGGTCAAAACCAAGAACCAAGCCGGATACCCTGGAAAGCAAATAAGCATACTACATTGCATGCTAACTGTTGTTTTGTTTTGTAGGTTTTTGTTTTGTTTGTTACTAACTCTGTTGTGGTTCAGGAATTATTGCTCGCCGTCGAGTGTTCCCTCTCAACCGTCCGCACCGGTATCCTACTCACAACAATCTTCCTGGTATCCAAATGGATCAAGTACAGGAAGATCTGACAAAGGTCAGAACTCAGATGGCTAATGAAAGGCTGGAGATGAGAAACCAAATGACCCAATTCATGGAAGTAATGAATGGCTTGGCCCAAAGTCAAGAAAGGTTGAGGGCATTAGTGGAAATACAAACCCCGGAAGAACCCCATCTGGGAACTGGAGGAACAAGTAACAATGAAAGGGGTCAGCCTCATGTTAATCCACCAGTATATGGGCCTCATCTACATCCGGAAGTCAACATCTCGGGTAATGTGCAAGGAAATACTACTGCAGGCAGGATCTTGCAAGAAGATCCTCAAAAGGAGCAGTTTACTGTAATGGGAGCTGGGGATGAAGTATATGATAGGAGGTTTGATGAAATTGCTGAGAAGTTGAGATCTCTGGAGTCTCAAAATTCCCTAGGTTTTGATGTTATGGATATGGGGTTAGTGGATGGGGTAAGGATTCCCCACAAGTTTAAACCCCCGTGCTTCGAGAAATACAATGGCACTTCCTGTCCACGAACTCACTTACAGTCCTTTCTGGGGAGACTTAAGGCATACACCATGGATGAAAAACTGTGGATGTTTTACTTTGAAGATAGTTTGACTGGGGCTTCAAGGGAGTGGTATTCACACTTGACCAGAGCTACTATCAGATGCTGGAAGGACCTAGCTGAAGCCTTCATCAGGCAGTACCAATACAATCTGGACATGGCTCCTAACAGGACCCTTTTGATGGGAATGTCTCAGTCCTCCAGAGAAAGCTTCAGGGAATATGCCCAGAGGTGGAGACAGCTTGCTGCTGCTGTCTAGCCACCCATGTCGGAAAGAGAAATGGCCGACATGTTTATGAATACTCTGCAGGGAACATATATTGATAGGCTAGCTGCCTTTTCTTCCACCAGCTTCGTAGACGTAGTTATAGCCGGGGAAAGAATTGAAAGCCTATTGAAGATGGGTAAAATTTCTGATAATGGTGCAAGTTCGTCCAGTAATCCCAGGAAGCCTTTTGTGGGACCTAGAAGAACCGGTGATACAAATGCCATTCATGCCAGTAGGGGCAGACCTCAGTATGTCCACAAATCAGTAGCAGCTGTCACTATTCCAGCTCCGATTCCTCAACAACCAACATATCAACCACAACAACAACCACACTATCATCAACAAGTTCAGTATCCGCCACAGAGGACCTACAACAACAATAACAACAATCAACAACAAAGACCTTTTTAGCAAAGACCGTCACAGGAAAATAGGGTGATTGACCCTATCCCTATGCCTTATGCCGCCTTGTTGCCACAACTCCTGAAACTCAACTTGGTTGAATTAAGGACATTGGCACCACCAGATCCCTCCAATCTTCCAAGAAATTATGATGTCAACGCCAGATGTGCTTTCCACTCCAATGCACCTGGCCACAATACGGAAAAATGCAGGGCTTTACAAATGCAGGTACAAGATCTGGTGGATTCTAAAGCCCTCAACTTTGCACCCCCTCCAAGTGTCACCAAGAATCCCATGCCCAATCATGGAGGGCCAAGAATTAATGCCATTGAGGAAGACAAGCCATCTTTTTTAATCACTAGTGTTGGACAGATTCGAACACCTCTGGTCGAAATTAAAGCTCAGCTTCTAGAGTGCCAGATGTTCCCCGGGTGTGAGCTCGGTTGCGGGTATTGCAACATTTCGGTCAACGGGTGTGATAACTTGAGAAGCGGCATAGACGGTCTTATCAAAAGTGGTATACTTCAGATCTCAACAACGGCGCCTACAAATCCAGCAATCCCTTTGACAACAATTCCTGATTCTTCTACAACTGCAACAACAATCATTCCGACCAATTCATCAATATCATCAACAATGGCTTCATCTATCACTTCAGAAAATCAAATGTCAACAACCATTTCCTCTACAACATCAGCATCCATTTATTCAACAGAATCTTCTACAACGCCAATAGAAATTAATGAAGATGTCTCAGCAGTCACCATTTACTATGATCCATCAGATATTCCTCCGAACAACAACTTTCAACAACAAACAGTGGCACTTCCTGCCAGGTCACCAGTCACCATCTACTATGACCCGCACACCATTTCAGTACCCTCCTCTGCAGCAGTCAGTCCAGTTACCATCACGGTTCCTAGACCAGTTCCATATGAAAGCAGTAATGCCATACCTTGGCATTATGGCTCTGACCTCTACTGCAACGGGGAGAAAATCACTTTGGATTCTTCAACCTCTTCTCCACAAATTGATAATGTTGGGGGAGGCGGAGGCTTCACCAGAAGCGGACGCCTTTTTGCCTCACAATTGCAAAGACCTAATGCCGAAGCAGAAGCTGCTGCCAAAGCAAAAGGGAAGAGTGTGATATCCGAAGAACCAATTATCAAGGAAACTCAGAAGACATCTTTTGAACAAGATGTAGACGATTTTATGAGGATTATAAAGAGAAGTGATTACAAAGTGGTGGATCAGCTTCACCAAACTCCCTCAAAGATCTCCATATTATCCCTGTTGATGTGTTCTGAGGCTCACAGGAATGCATTACTGAAAGTCTTGCACGCAGCATACGTGCCAGAGGAGATCACTATTAATCAACTAGAAACTGTGGTGGCAAATGTCAACACCAGTCATGGACTGGGCTTCACCAATACTGACTTAACAACTGAGGGGCGTAACCACAACAAGGCTTTACACATCACTCTAGAATGCAAGGGTGTTGTTCTATCCCATGTACTGGTGGACACTGGGTCTTCACTCAATGTTCTACCAAAGAAAGCCTTGGTGAAACTGGAGTACAATGGCTTGGCACTGCGTCCAAGTGATTTAGTGGTGAGAGCATTTGATGGCTCTAATAGATCAGTGCTTGGAGAGATTGATCTGCCTGTGATGATTGGCCCGCAGACTTTTAAAACTACCTTTTATGTGATGGACATTCAGCCGGCCTACAGTTGTTTGTTGGGTAGACCCTGGATCCATGTCGCTGGCGCTGTTACGTCTACCCTTCACCAGAAGCTAAAATTCGAGTGGGAAGGCCAAATCATCACCATCTGTGGTGAAGAAGACATCTTTGTTAGCCATCTGGCTACGTATAAGTATATTGAGATGGATGGAGAGATCCATGAAACTATGAGCCAGGGATTTGAGGCCCTGAACATAAATGAAGCATCTGCTGTACTGGGAACCTCCATGACGTCTTATCAGCAAGCCAGGAAGGTTATTGAAGAGGGGACTGCCCAAGGCTGGGGCAAGCTGCTGCCCGTGGAGAAGAAGGAGGACAGATTTGGGTTGGGTTACAAACCAACTCAACAAGATCAATCAGAGGCTGCCAAGAAGCCCAATTTTGTCAGCGGGGGAATGCTCACCCCGGATGTTGTGAACAACTTGGAAGACGAGGAGGAAAGCGACCACAACCTGGAGAACTGGATACGTCCAAGGATCCCGGGGAGCCAAGTCCTTAACTGGTCTTCCCAGGAAATTATAAGGGTTACTCCTGTAGAGTAATTATTATTTCCTGTATTTTTAAGCATGCATCAAGTCTTGCATCTTGCCCAAGATGACAAGACTCAATTTGTAATCGGGCCATCTTGTTATTTTGTGCAAACAGATTAATCAATGAATATCGGACATCTTTTGCAAATGAGTCTTTTCCTTTCCCGCTCACTATTTCTTCATTTTTCTTTTTGTACAAAAATAAAATGGCAATGTTTTCCAAAATGACAACTTCATTTCACTTTTTCTAAACAAGATTAAAATTGATCACTAAAATGAACAATCTAAACCCTTGCAGAGAGTGCCTTTCAGACTGCACCGACAACAGCACAGCTATGGCTTCGTGTGACTTTGACAATCCAATCAATCAAGCTGATGAAGGGGTTGAAGAAGATTATGAGCTTCCTGAAGAGCTAGCCAGGTTGTTAAGGCAAGAGGAAAAGGTTATTACTCCTCACCAGGAGGAGATTGAAACGGTTAATCTTGGTACGGAAGAAGACGTGAAAGAAGTTAAGATCGGGGCCTGCCTACAAGACTCAGTGAAGGGATAGCTGATTGATATGCTTCGGGAGTATGTAGATGTCTTTGCTTGGTCTTATCAGGATATGCCAGGGCTGGACACCGATATTGTCATGCACAAGCTGCCTTTAAAAGAAGACTGCCCGCCAGTAAAATAGAAGATGCGCCGTACTCGCTCAGATATGGCAATGAAGATTAAAGAAGAGGTACAAAAGCAGTGGGACGCCGGTTTCCTTGCTGTAACTAGCTATCCGCCGTGGGTCGCTAATATTGTACCTGTGCCTAAGAAAGACGGAAAAGTGAGAATGTGCGTGGACTACCAAGATCTGAACAGAGCCATCCCGAAAGATGATTTCCCTTTACCCCACATTGATGTATTGGTTGATAATACGGCTCAGTTCTCGGTGTTCTCCTTCATGGATGGATTTTCAGGATACAATCAGATCAAAATGTCACCTGAAGACATGGAGAAGACAACTTTCATCACACCTTGGGGCACATTCTGTTATAAGGTGATGCCATTCGGACTGAAGAATGCTGGTGCAACTTATCAACGGGCTATGGTAACATTATTCCACGACATGATCCATAAAGAAATTGAATGTTATGTGGATGACATGATCGCCAAGTCCCTTACGGAAGAAGACCACCTGGTGAATCTGTTAAAGCTATTCAAGCGTCTGAGGAAGTACCAACTAAAGTTAAACCCCAACAAGTGCACATTCGGGGTACGATCCGGTAAGCTGCTGGGATTTATTGTAAGTGAGAAAGGGATTGAAGTTGACCCTGATAAAGTCAAAGCCATTCAAGAAATTCCTGCACCGAAATCAGAGAAAGAAGTTCGAGGATTTCTAGGTAGATTGAACTACATTTCAAGGTTCATATCTCACCTTACTGCAACCTGTGAACCCTTGTTCAAACTGTTAAGAAAAGAACAAACGGTCAGGTGGAATGAAGACTGCTAGAGGGCTTTTCACAAAATCAAGGAATACATACAAGAGCCTCCAATCCTTTTGCCTCCGGTTGAGGGAAGACCTCTAATAATGTACTTGACAGTTTTAGAAGAGTCAATGGGGTGTGTGTTGGGCTAGCATGACGAGTCTGGTCGAAAAGAGTACGCAATATACTACCTAAGCAAAAAGTTTACCGACTGTGAACAACGTTATTCACTGGTCGAGAAAACTTGTTGTGCTTTAGCGTGGGCTGCTCGCCGATTGAGACAGTATATGTTGACCCACACTACTTTATTGATATCAAAGATGGACCCAGTTAAGTACATTTTTGAGAAGCCAGCACTTACCGGTCGGGTTGCAAGATGGCAAATGATCCTCACAGAATATGACATCCAGTACACATCTCAGAAAGCCATCAAGGGCAGTGTATTGTCTGATTATCTTGCTGAGCAACCCATTGATGATTACCAGCCCATGAGATTTGACTTCCCTGATGAAGACATCATGTTCATAAAAGCAAAAGATCATGAAGAGCCTATTCACACTGAAGGGCCTGACCCGGAAGAAGAATGGACTATGATGTTTGATGGGGCTGTTAATATGAATGGTCGTGGTGTTGGTGCGGTACTCATTACACCTAAGGGGGTTCACATGCCTTTCTCGGCAAAGCTCACCTTCAACTGCACTAACAACGAAGCTGAATATGAAGCTTGCATTATGGGTCTCGAGGAAGCCATAGACCTCAGGATCAAGACTTTGACTGTGTTCGGAGATTCAGCTCTGGTAGTTAATCAAACCAACTGCAAATGGTACACACACCAGGATCATCTGATACCTTACAGGGATTATACAAGGAGGTTATTGACTTTCTTTACAAAGGTCAAGCTTGAGTATATCCCCCGGGACGAGAATCAGTTTGCAGATGCTCTAGCTACCATTTCGTCCATGATCAAAGTTCAAGCTGCCAACTTTGTACCTCGAATTTCGGTGTCCAGACTTGACAGGCCAGCATATTTATTTGCAGCAGACACTGTCAAAGATGATAAGCCTTGGTTCCATGACATTAAGTGCTTTTTGGAGGATCAAACATACCCACCTGGGGCATCTTCCAATGATAAGAAGACTTTAAGAAGGCTTGCTGGTAGTTTCTTTCTGAATACTGACGGTTCCCTGTACAAGAGAAACTTTGATATGGTACTCCTCCGGTGCGTTGATAGAACAGAAGCAGACTTGTTGATGCACGAGGTGCACGAAGGATCCTTTGGTACCCATGCTGGAGGGCATGCCATGGCCAAGAAGTTTCTAAGATCAGGTTATTACTAGATCACAATGGATGCTGACTGTTGTGCTTATGCCAGGAAGTGCCATAAATGCCAGATTTATGCAGATAAGGTGCATGTGCCTCCCAATCCTCTGAATGTGATGTCTTCACCCTGGCCCTTTGCCATGTGGGGCATCGATATGATTGGCAAGATTGAACCGACTGCTTCAAATGGCCACAGATTCATCCTGGTAGCCATTGACTATTTTACCAAGTGGGTTGAAGCAGCTTCATATGCAAATGTTACAAGGCAGGTAGTAGCCCGATTTCTAAAGAGAGACATCATCTGTCGGTATGGAGTTCCCGAGCGAATCATTACTGACAATGGTTCCAACTTAAACAACAAAATGATGGCAGAACTATGCCGAGACTTCAAGATCCAACACCACAATTCTTCTCCTTACAGGCCAAAGATGAATGGTGCTGTAGAGGCAGCTAACAAGAATATCAAGAAGATTGTGCAGAAGATGGTAGTTACCTATAAAGACTGGCATGAAATGCTACCATTTTCCTTGCATGGGTACCGTACATCAATCAGAACGTCCACGGGGGCAACACCGTATCAACTTGTGTATGGTATGGAGGCAGTCCTACCTGTTGAAGTTGAATTACCCTCCCTGCGGGTACTAATGGATGTTAAGCTGAACGAAGCCGAGTGGGTCTGATCCCGATACGAACAACTGAATCTGATTGAAGAGAAGAGATTGGCTGCGATCTGTCATGGGCGGCTGTATCAGAAAAGGATGAAGAAGGCCTTCGATTAGAAAGTCAGGCTCCGAGAGTACCAAGTAGGAGATCTTGTGCTGAAGAGACCACATGGGCAAGTGGACTCCGAACTATGAAGGGCCATTTGTAGTAAAGAAAGTTTTCTCTGGTGGAGCGCTGATGCTCAGTACTATGGATGGTGAAGACTTCCCGTCCCCTGTGAATTCAAACGTAGTTAAAAAATACTTCGCATAAAATGACCCGCTGGACATAAAAACAGAATGTAAGTCCAGGCAAAAATAGGGCATCCCGGCGAGTCAAAAACAGAATAAAAGACTCGGGCAAAAATAAGGGAAAATAAATAAAAAATGTACACCCGCTGAGTCGAAAAGCCGCATTGGACGACTCAGGCAAAAAAGGGTATCCCGATGGATTGAAAACCCGAAAGGGCGATCCATGCAAAATAAGGGAATAAGCGAACAACTGTATTCCGAATTCATCTGTATCACTTACAACCTGGCAAGCTTCGAAAGGATCAAGCTTATTTCAGAATCAGCCTTCTTCAGAAAGCAAGACGAAAAGAACGTCAAATGTCATACAAGTCATAGCAAAGGGAGGCTCCTTGAAGCGTCATCAACATTGCCAACATCTTTTGTTTCTCAAATTTGTAACAATCTCCTCATTTTAGGGGATTTGTTTCTTTGACTGTATCTTGCCAATTCAGGGCACACGAATTAATAAAATCAGATTTTCAGTCATGTTTCATCTCGAACATTTTATTTTCATTTGCAAAAATGTCCGATGACTTTAAGATACTGATTGCATAAATACAGATGTTTCTCTTAAATACGTGCTTACAGGAAATATACTTACTCCCGGGAGTATCTAAACTCTTAGGATGGAATCCGGTAGGGGATACCTCGGGATTACTTGTGTGTTTCTCTGTCTTTTCAGGATTGCAGGTATTCAAAGCACAACATGGGGCATGAAAACTTCACCCCCAGCAAGCTGGCAAATCATTATCTACTCAGCCTTAGCACCGGAGGTGCTTTCTCCCCAGCTGAGCTGCCATTCATTATTTCCTCCTCAGCCAAATACAAAAGCCAGGGAACTATCTCCCCACAGAGTGTCAACCTCTATCCAGACAAGCAACGCGCGAAGAAGTCACAACAGAATGAAGGAAGCTTCTACAAACCCCAGATGGGTCCTTCATTACCAAGACGGGTCTATTATTGACCTACTCCCCCCAGGCAGAGTCACATCTTATCAGATCTACCAATGATCTCCTCCCCAGCTGGTGTATCCACTTCAGGAAGATCAGCTAGAGATCTTCGCAGCAAGGGGATCCGAATCCCGGATCGGTGTCTTTGCATAATCATAGCATTCGCATCATGTTCTCCCCACAAAGCGTAGCATTCCGTCTAATACGGAGCATTACGGCAAAAAAATCAGACATATTGCATAGTCATAAGCCATGTGTTGAATCAAACACTTGTAAATACTGACAATCCATCAGCGGTATACAGATTGCTCCCCCAAAATTCCCCGGCAGAGAGCTAAGATATTTCTCTTACAGATACAGATACATGCTCCCTTCGGCACACGTCCGTGTCATATCCCCAGTAGAAAACCAAAGCGCCCCCTTTGCTCTCACAGATACTTATACACAACTTCCTTGGTACACATACACTTGTTTATATTACGCTTTTCTCTCTTCAACACTCGTCTGTGTCACTCTCCCCAGCAAGTTAAACACTCGTCTGTGCACCACTCATACTTGTTACTCCTGTTTCACTCATACAGATACTCGTCCGTATCTTGTATACACCACTTATCTTTCTTAGATTCGAAACTCGTCCGTATTCTTTGTTAACTAGTTGATACTCGTCCGTATCATCATCTCTGAACATGCGTCAAGCGTTTGTTTCTACTGATACTCGTCTGTATCATGGTCTTAAGGATGCTCGTTCGCATCTTTAATCCATACACAATTTCAAACACTTTTGTCTTCTTGAATTTAGACACTCGTCTGTGTCTATTATTCCCCAGAAGAGTCCCCTCAGATTCAACACTCGTCTGTGTTCTTTGTTAACCAGTTGATACTCGTCCGTATCATCATCTCTGAACATGTGTCAATGTTTGTTTCTACCCGATACTCGTCCGTACCATAGTCTTAAGGATGCTCGTCCGTATCTTTAATCTATACACAGTGCCCGAACAATCATACTTCTCATTCCTTGGATATAGACACTCGTCCGTGTTTACTATTCCCCAGCAAAGTCCCCAACAAAGCTTGTTAAACTGTTTCCTTTTTATCTGGCATTCGTCCTATGCCATGATACCTTTTCGGCAGCCGTACCCTGCCAGGTTATCGTCCTTCATCTATTTGATGATCGTCCTTCATCATTCCCAGTGAAGTCTCTATTCATTAGAACCCCTTCTTATCCGACATTCGTCCTATGTCGTGATTTTCTTGGCAGTCGTCCTCTGCTAGGTGATCGTCCTTCACCTCTTGATAATCGACCTTCATCATTTCATCCGATGGTCGTCCCCATTGTTGATCTTGTTATCTGACATTCGTCCTATGTCATGATAAACCCTGAGAGCAGCCGTACCCTGCTAGGTGATCGTCCTTCACCTCTTGATGATCGTCCTTCATCATGCTTATCCGATGGCCGTCCCCATCATCGACCTTTTCTATCCGGCATTCGTCCTATGTCGTGATATTTTCGGCAGCCGTACCCTGCCAGGTGATCGTCCTTCACCTTAGATGACCGTCCCTCATCTTATCCCCAACAGAGCAGCCGTCCCCTGCTAGGTGATCGTCCTTCACCTTTGATGACCGTACCTCATCATCTGTTTCGTTTATTTCCTCAACTTGATGATCGTCCCCATCATTTACCTATAGTCCCCAGAAAGTCTTATTTCTGAACTCGATGGCCGTCCCCATCAAAAATCTCATTTTCCCCAGCATGTCGGCCGTCCCCGTCATTGCTTCATCCCCAGCAGTCGTCCTCTGCTCGACGGTCGTCCTCCTTCGCCTGCACCTTATAATCATACTTTATTTTCTTTTATAATCTATATCCCTTTTCTTCTTCATTCTGTGAGTGCAAATTTTGGACTGTCTTTTGGTATTCAACCACAAGTTATCTTGTTTGCCTGTTAAGTCGTTGCTTACATCCTACACAGCTAACTCATGTTTGAATAGGGGCAGCTGTAAACACCCCAAATTTTCCCTCATACATTCACACCATGGCTTGTGATCTTTTCATATGCATAAGTTCAATCATGACATCTCATATTGCATTTGTGATTCACTGCATTGCTTCTAAGCCATCTGCATCTAGGGTTTGTGATATGAGCTATCCAAGAGTCATTTGAGCCACTCCAAAGGTCTTCAATCACTTCAAAGGGGTCCATATGTGTTCAAGCATCATATTGTATCCCCACAAAGTCAAGAAAGTCAAAGAATCACAAGAACTGGGAAAAGCATGGAAGCAGAGCCAGTTTAACTGCACAGATGACCTAAAATTAGGGTTTTGGTTTCAGAGGCCATAACTCCAAATTTTTTGGTCATTCTGGTTTCTATTGGTCTCTATATGTTATAAGGATCATTTATATCAAGTTTCATGAAGAAATTCCATGGGGAAGGCATCTGATCAAGGGATGACTTCTTGAGCAAGTCAGTGTAAAATCAGGGCATCTGAGGCCCCCAATGACCCAACCAAGGGGTGTTCTTCATCATTTTGAATGTGTATGATCTTTATTTGATCATATAAGGTGTTAGAAGTTCACAAAATTGGAGAATTTCAAGCCATTTGCAAAGTTGCCTTTTTGGGAAAATGACTTGTAATGAAAACTTGCCATTTTGGGAAACTTTTTCAACCCTTTCTCTTGGATTCAAAAATGCTTCAAATGAGAAAACTTTGGTCATGAAAGTTGTAGAATGGATCATTCCCTTTTCAAAAAGTATAAGAACTCATTATAATTCATTTTGGATCAAAAGTTATGGCTTGTCAAAGTTGGACAAAATCACATAATTTCAAGTTATGTACCAA
This sequence comes from Lathyrus aphaca, assembly GCA_963966055.1. Classification (NCBI taxonomy): domain Eukaryota; kingdom Viridiplantae; phylum Streptophyta; class Magnoliopsida; order Fabales; family Fabaceae; genus Lathyrus; species Lathyrus aphaca. The sequence continues at coordinate 273,463,671 of OZ014522.1, forward strand.
AGAGGCAAAGTTGCAAAACCTCTTGCCAAGGTAAAATGAGGCCTCAAAGTGACTTCTAATATTTTAACAAACTTAAACCATTGCCTAAAATTCAGAATGCACCAAGAGTTTGTCCATTTTCATGACTTATGGATCAAGAAACTTCAAAAGGGCCAAAATTGGACAAAGTTGCAAAACATCATACAAACACTAATCCACTTGCTGCCTTGCCTCTAATCCATTTCCATGGCTCTCCCTAAACTCAGCTGAGCCCAACCATGCCCTTATCACAGACTTACACTTGCCCATACCTCAAGTACACCTAACTTGGACTTTTTGCAAAAAGACCCATACCAATCAAGCTAGGCCACACCAACTCCTCTGACCTATCCAAGGGTGATAAGTGGACCAAAAGAGACATAACACAATAGACACACAAGCCTGAAACACTCTCCAAGCCATAGCTCCAAGTTTCCACCTCTTATGCTTTTTGCTTCGAATCACACAACACAGCCTTCAAACACAAAAACAAACTTCATAGAACATCTCAGCATATTCCATTGATCATCCCTGACCCTTCACCTTGCCCTAAAACCCCCTGAAATCAAAACACGATTTCCTCCCCTCTATGAACAGAACTCCATCAATCTCACAAACCAGCCCAAATAAACTCCAAACAAGCTTTGCAAACATCTGAGGGAGGTCATTAGAGTTGATTGGAAGCAAGGAAGCAGGATGAAAGCTCCAAACTGAAAGCTTCACTTCAGGTAGCTTCAAAAATTATTTTTTTCAGAAACCTTGTTTTAAGTTACTAAAATGATCTGCATGTTCCCCTGATTGTTTTGCACTTTGTATTTTTGAAAATGATTGAGTATTGAGCATGTATTGCATCTCTGAAAGTTTGGCCATTTTTATGTTTTTGATTCGAATCATGGTTTTGAATAAAAAGAAATGGATTTTGAGGTTAGATTCATGTTTAGGGAGATGGAGAGGTTTGATCTGGAGCTTTACAGCTCTTAAAATGACCAGGAGAGTGAGTTTGAGATTTCTCAGGGAGGGTGTCACCGGAGAAGACGACCGGAGCTCTTCTCCGGTGACCTGAAAGTGATTAAATGTTAATTAGGATTAGGGCACCAGGTTTGAATATAGGCCATCAGATGAGGTTTCCCGCGCGCGTTTGGAAGGCTGAGATCATGTCATTAGTTATTAATTAGATTTAATTTAATTAATTAATCAGGATTTAGGAAGTTTGAACTTGGGCCGTAGGATTGCGCTCAAGGTCAATGAATTCCAGCCCAGATTGCATCCTGGCTCTCCATTGTGCATACTTTTCACTTTATTTGATTTTATTTCATTTTCTTTTGATTTATTTTGTACGAATTATTAAAATTAGCAAAAATCATTTAAAAATTATGAAAATTTTTGTCAAAGTTTTCATTAATTTTTAAGACCCAAAAATATTTTTATTTTTATTTTTTGTATTAAAAATTATTTTTAAATCATTTAAATGTTTATTTTTAATTAGTTAATGAAAATTAATTAATTAAAAATGCATTTAGGTATTTAAAAATCACAAAAAAATTCACATAGCATTTAGAAACATTTAGAAGCATTGTTCAACTCTCAAACCAAATTTCATTTTTGTTCTTGATGCCTTTTGATCATTTTTATTGGAATTAATTCCATTTTAAGGCAATATTTTGTTTCAAACTTCAAAAATTTCTTTCTGCCTAACCATTGAGAGTTGAGTGATGATTCTTCTTGAATTGCACTCTTCATAGCATGTAGTTTATAGGATAAATTTGATTTGAATTGATTTTGCATTTTCAATTTGTTTAGCATTTTTCTTGGTGAGGTACCCCAAAACCCTAGCAATCTTAGGAAATTCATAACTTTCATTAGGTTAGGAGTTGGATCCTCTCCTTTGGGCAGTGAGTTTGTATAGATTTAGGGTATCTTTGTTTGCATTTTCAATTTTTTATTATGTCATTTGCTTCTGGTTTTAGATTTTTGTTTTGCATGATGCATGTAACCCTAATTTGGGCCTTCCTTTTGCATTCATCTTTCCTTTTCTTGCATCCATTGACTTGCCATGACATTTTGTGCATCCGCATAATTCATAATACATATTAGGACATATTAGAATCATGTTTGATCATTGCATCTTTCATTTGCCATGTTGTATGTCCATTACATTCCATAACTTTTCATGTGCATTCATGGTTTAAAACATGCTTCATCTGCATCCATGTGCTTGTTTGATCATTCTCATGCCTTGCCTCATGTTTGTATCATCTCTTAGCATCATTAACATCATACTTATTCTTCTGGTTTTGGTTTGCATCATGACATTGAACCTCATTTGCATTGCATTTCATTTTCTTATGCTAACTTTTCAGGTGGTAAGTTGTTATGGGAAGTGAATTTGCCTTCACTTCTCACAATCTCTTCTCATTCCTTTCTTGCATCATTGCTGTATTTTGTATTTGTTTTAGAGTGAGCTTTCTCATTCATGTTCATCTCTTACTTTCTTTCTTCAAGCAACTTGTCTTCTTAAGTGAAGCAAGTTGTTTTGCTTGTATTTGCTTCTTGCTCCTTTCAATCTGCTTCTCTCCTGGTGGTCTCTCTGAAGATCTTCTTGCAAACCTCATTAACCCTAGGATCTCCAAGCATGATAACAATTAGGGCTTGATTAGTCCCTCATTTAGTTTTACCTTTGTGTCATCTTTGAGTCTTCTCTTCTCATCTCATAATCAGGGACTAAACCCTAAAGGTTTTAAGGCTTTGTGATTAAGCTTATGCCTGCATCCTTCTATTAGGATGGAGTGTATAACTTTAATCCTAAGTGTTAAACCCTTAAGGTGTTTAAATCCTTTAATCAATCCACTTAATAATCATCAAGACATCAAGCTTGTAACTTGGGCCTTGCATTAGGGTTCTAATTCTTCCTTAATTGGTTAAGAAGGATTAACCCTAGTGTTAATGGACAAGTCCCCCTCAAGTTGTTTTACAAATCATAAAATCCATCTCTTAACCCTATCATTAACTAAAATACACTTTAATAAAGGCTTTGTTTTGTCATGAGGTTAATCCCTAATCATGGATTAAGTTGAGGAGTCTTTCTCAACTTAAATGTTCTCATCAATTATCCTTCTATTAGGATGGTGTAATGATCCATTAAATCCTTGATTATGGCTTAAACTCATTACTTAACACTAAACAAAAACAACAAAAACATCTAAATAATCACAAGTAGGTTAATGATCTTAATCCTACACCATGGTTATTAAGTGTGAGGTGCTTACTTCACACTTTAGGTATTCTCATTACCCCTAATCAGAGGGAGGATGTGATGAGTTTACTAACCCATTGGTTTAGGCTTAAGCTCATCAACTTATGACAAACTTCAAAAAGCAATAAAAGACTGAAAACACAAAAACAAACAATAATCGTCTCCTCCGGGATTCTTTTCTCATCTCATTCACTCACAAACGAGAACTTGCTTCTTCCGTCTAATGCAAGACGGTTTGCACCTGAGCCAGACAGGTCATACACTTGAACATAGACAAGTAAGCAGTTCACAAGTCAATTTATCTTTCAGTCTCTTTGAGTCGAACTACGGTGTTCTGACTTCCTCATTGCACGAGAGGATACATAGGCATAACTTAACAGTTATCGAACAAAAGTCTCTGTATATTCCCCCTCTTCCAACATTATTCTTTTAGCCTCATGTTCTTGAGCTTTGCCCTCTTGTTCTTACACTGACACTTCTCTTATACACTTCACACTTCTTTTACACTGACACTTGCATTCTTTCCAGCTTTGATACACAGATTACACTGACACTACCCCTTTAAAACATAAATCTTTTAAGCGTGGATCCCGTCGAGTACGGCGGACAATCTGGGTGCTAATACCTTCCCAGGTTGTAACCAACCCCCTTTCTCAGTCTCTCTGGTTCGCAACCGTCTTATCCATATCTTTCTAGGTCTATGCAGCATTACCTTTCCTCCGGGATAAAAATGCCTAGCTGGCGACTCTTGTCTTTTGAGTTCACCCTTGTGTGTTCTCTTTCTTTCGCTGACCGTTCGCGTCTGTACCCTATTTGACCAGGTGTCATTTGGTGGGAGCGACAATGGCCTTCTGAATATTGGTTTCTTTGCAAGCATTCTTCAGTACCAACTCCCCTGCTCGGGCCCTTCTGATGTAATCATATGTCTTCTCAATCTTAGTCATGTGCTCGATCTGGAGCTTCTCTAACCTTTCATTGTCTAGACGACTATCATTCCTCTCCCGGAAGGTCTTCTTTAGAGCTTCAGAAAGTTGAGTATTCCTTTCCTTCAAACTCTTAAACTCCTCTAAGCTGACTGTAGCTACAGGCTCTACTGCTGATGGTCCAGGCACATCTTCCAAGGTGAATGGCATGAGGGTGATATGTCCTCTGATACGAGACCAATAAATATACTGAGTTGAAGCTATGTTGTTTCACTAGCCAAGAATGGCAATCCCTTTTGTCTGAATATTATCCCAAGCCCAGGCTGCTTGTCGGGCGATAGCATGATTATTTTGAATGTCATAGTAGAGGGTTTCTGACAAGTCTTGCTCTCTTGGTGGATGTACCAAGGCATACCCTAGTTTCCTTTTGAAAAGAAAAGGATTGTAGTTGATGCAACCCTTCACTCCAATCAGAGGTATATTGGGATATTGCCCACAACTAGTGATTATGTCTCTGCCCTTGGTGCTCTGAGTGTACCACCTGATGTCTTCTGAAGTAAGGGAAATCATTCTCTTAGCCCAGTTTCTTGACTGATGAGGATTCAAGAAAGCTTATTTCTTTAGCAAGTGCCTCAATAACCAGCAGTAGAAGAGAGGTGCACAACATTTGACTAATATCCCCCTCTATTTCTCATAACTTTGATGCACTAAGTAATAGAAATCCCCAAGCAAGGTAGGAACCAGATTCTTCAGCAAGAAGAGATGGATAACACTCTTGCTTACAAACTTAGGCTCGTCTGCAAACAAGATGATACCATATATGCTAAGGGCTAAGAGAGCACAAACAATGTCCCATTTCCCTGCTGCAGCATGAATGGTGGCCTGAGTAATTAAGAAGTCCAAATGGAGGCCTGGGATCCCAACCTTGGTAGTCATATGCTGATCAATGATGGTGGTTTCCAAAGGCAGAGCCTTAGCTATATTCTCATTCCCAGGAGTCGTCATCTCAGGGTTGAAAGGGATCCCTATCCAGATGGGGACACCCAACAACATGGAAAACTCCTCTAACAAAGGGCCCAATTGAAAGTCTGGAAAGGTAAAACATATGAGTGGAGGGTCATAAAACTGAAGGCAAGTGTGGTTCATACTCCTCTGTGATGCATACAAGTCCATGATCATGTCCATAATGCCACCATAATGTTCCCTTAATAAAGGGACATGATCAGGAATGATGAGTGTCTGAATCTTCTTGATGCCTGCTAGTGAGGGCTCAAAGAAATGATAAGTAATGTTGCTCTTCCTGGATGAGTCCATACTGACAATGGATGCTGATGAAGATAACTGAGGAGAAACACTAGTGAAGACAACTGATGAAAATGATGAAGAGAAGCTAACTGATGAATATTTGTGATGAAGATGTCTGAGCAGAAGAACAGTCAACACCAAACCAAAAATAAGATGTGGATACCCTGTAAAACAAATAGACAAATGTTAAAATGATGCAAAATGATGTATGTAGAATGATATGCAAGGTTTTGTGATCAAGTGCTAGATATGTTATCTGCCTTGATAAGGTCCATGTGTGTTCATAAGTCCAGATGAAGGCTAGAGAACCATTAACCAGGTGGGGGACTCAAATAAAGAGTCACAAGTGTAGGGTTTCAGTCCAAAATGATGTAACCTTAAAACAAATCTGGTAACAGGGTACGATGAGGTCAAGGGTTCCTGCAAACCCATAAATATCCCAACCCCCTCACAAGTATTATTTTAGAACAAAGATCCTCATACTTGGATCAGTTATGAGAAGTGTAAACACTTCTAACCCGGAGGTACAGTGTTTACATTAATCATAAAGGATCCTCCTCTAATTCACTTCAGATGCTGAAGGTCATCTAAAAACGTCATCCATACTTAGCAGGCTTCCCAGATAGCCCTAGTACTACAGGAAATCCGTAGCACAGAGTTGTCAAGAAGAAACCCATGTCTGAACCGTGTTTCATATTCCCGCACCAGACCGAAATGGAATTGGAAAGAATATAAAACCACTCTATCCTATGTGTCACTCAGGCTCCCGGTATGTAACCTTACTCACTGAATATCCCTCCCACCAAGGTAAACAACAGATCCAGCACAATGACATGACAACAGTATGGAATGCAATAAAATAGTAAATGAAGCAATAAATAAAGTTGTACAGAAAGCAATAAATAAAGCAATAAACAAAAGCACATATTGCACATAACACCCCCATAAACACAAATCCAACAAGCGCTAGGAGAAACCCACAAAAAGAACCAGAAGCCCTGGTTGCAAGATAGGATCCCCAGCAGAGTCGCCAAGCTGTCGCTCCCCCGAAAAGACACCAGGGTCCCAGGGTGCAGACGCAAATGGTCGGCAAAAAGAGAAGATGAGAGTGAAATGAATAGAGTCGCCAGCTAGGCATTTTTATCTCGAAGGAAAGGTAATGCTGCATAAACCTAGAAAAAGATGGATAAGACGGTTGCAAACCAGAGAAACTGAGAAAGGGGGTTGGTTACAACCTGGGAAGGTATTAGCACCCAGATTGTCTGTCGTACTCGACGGGATCCACGCTTACAAGATTGTGTTAAAAGGGGTAAGTGTATGTGCTATCTATGTGCAAAAGCTAGGAATGAATGTACAGGTGTTCGTGTAAAAGGTGAATTGCTCAGAGACTGATGCTTAGAAAAGAATGCTGAAAGAGTGGGAAGACAAAGAGAATTTTGGTCGATAACAGTTAAGTTATGCCTACGTATCCTCTCGTGCAATGAGGAAGTCAGACCACCATAGTTCGACTCAAAGAGACTAAAAAATGAATTAACTATGAACTGCTTAAGTGTATAACTCGTCTGGCTCGAGTGCTAAATGTCTTGCATTAGACGGAAGAAGCAAGTTCTCGTTTATGAATGAGTGTGATGAGAAAAGAATCTCGGAGGAGACGATTATTGTTTGTTTTTGATGTTTTCAGTCTTTTATTATTTTTTGGTGTTTTGCATAAGTTAATGAGCTTAAGCCTAAATCAAAGGCTTGTAAACTCATTATATCCTCCCTGATTAGGGATAACGAGCCTACTTAAATGTGAGATAAGCATCTCAACTTAATTACCATGATGATGTAGGATTAAGATCATTAACCTACTTGTGATTATTAAGATGTTTTTGGGTTTTTCTTAGTGTTAAGTAATGAGTTTAATCTGAGGATGATAGAAGGATGATAGATGAGAACACTTAAGCTGAGGAAGATACCTCAACTTAATCCATGGTTAGAGATTAATATCATTATATAACAAGCCCTTATTAAGTGTATTTTAATTAAGGATGAGATTAAGAAGTGGATTTTATGGTTTGTAAGACAACTTGAGGGGGACTTGTCCATTAAATAGTAGGGTTAGTCCCTCTTAACCATAAGGAAGAGATAGAACCCTAATGTAAGGCCCAAGGTACAAGATAAAGTCTTGGTGATTATTAATTTGATTTGATTAAGAGGTGTAAGCAAATTAAAGGTTTTACGCTTAGGATTAAAGTTATACACTCCATCCTAATAGAAGGATGCAGGCATAACTCTAATTCCAAAGTCCTAAAACTTTAAGAGTTTAGTCTCTGATTATTGAGATGAGAAGAGAATTTCAAGGAGACTCAAAGGTAAGAGACTAAGGGAGACTATACACAACCCTAAACTTTATCATGCTTGGATATGCTACGGTTTGTTAGGCTTAAGAGAAAAGATTTTCAAGGCTACCAATGGAAGAAGCAGATGAAAAGAGAAGGAGAAAGAAGAATAAGTTACTTACTTCTCGAAGAAGATAAGTAACTTGAAAGAAAGAAAGTAAGAAGGATGAAACACAAGTGAACAAGTTCACTTCAAATGCATGTAAGAATGCATATGAATGAGATAGGAAGAGGTGGGAAGTGAAGGCAAATCCACTTCCCAAATAACTTACCAAAGGTACCTGAAATGTTAGTATTAATGCATAAGACATAAAGCATAAAGAAATGAATTGAAATGAGATGCAAAGAACAAAGTTAGAAGTGAATATGCAATGTAAATTGCATATGAGATGATGCAAAGTCATAAAATATGCATATGAATGATCATACAAAGATGAGATGCAAAGGAAGCATGCTTAGAAGCTTGAAAACACATGGATGTTTATGAAATGTAATAAATGCAAGAAATAGAAAATGAATGAAGAAATGATTAAGCAATGTTCAAGCATGTCTTAAGATATCTAAGATGTCATATGAATTCTTTAAATATCATGGCAAGTTCATGTAATGATGATATGCAAGGATGAATGCAAATGAACATGAGAAATTAGGGTTTTATGAATATATGAGATGCAAATGACCAAAACAGAAGCATACAACATGATAAAAAAATGAAATCAAGCTCAATAAAACCCTAATCCCATATAAGATCAAACCCCAAAGGAGAAGGTCAGAAGCTAATCCTATTGAAAGTTATGAAGTTTCTAAGTTTGCAAGGGTTTTTGGGTGATTCTTAAAGGAAAATGCAAATCAAATTGAAAATGCAAGATAAATTCATGAGAAAAATAACCTAGAAACTACATGCATTATGTGAAACAATTCAAAAAGAATCAAATTCAAACTCATCATGGTTAGGCAGAAGTGAATTTTTCATGTTAGGGTTAGAAAATATGATTTTTAAGAACCCTAATTCAAAGAAAATTGTGAAATTATGATCAAACCTAAAAAGAAATTTGTATGATGAGTTTGAAAATGTTTCTAAATGTATTGAAATGGTTCATGAATTTTTAGGTGATTTTTAGAAACCTAAATGCATTTTTAATTAATTAAAATCCATTAATTAATTAAAAATAACATTTAAATATTTTAAAAATACTTTTTAAATGAAAAAAATAAAATAAAAATTATTTTTGGGTTGAGAAAAATATTTGGATCAGAAATGTAAAAGATCATATTTTTGTGATATTTTTAACTATTTTAAATAAATTATGCAAAAGAAATGAATAAAAATGAAATAAAAATGCAATTAAATGGAAGTATGCAGATCCAGTGGTCCAGATTTAATAAAAAAAGGGAGGGAGTTGACTGGCGCGTAATCCTATGGTCAGGATTCAAACTGGCTAATTTCTAATTAAAACCTAATTAATTAAATTAATTAAAGATTAGGGTTTTAAGTGAGGCATCTGGGCCCTTCATCCACATGCGAAACTCACATCCTACGACCCATATTTAAACTGAGAGATAAACCCTAATTAAGAACCCTAAGCATTTTTAGGTGACCGGAGCTAGCTCCGGTCATCTTCTCTGGTCACCCTCTCCACCTAACTTCTTCCCTAGGCTAACCCAGACCCTCTAAAGCTCCAGAAATGATCCTCTAACATCCCTAAGCATGAATCCAGTATCAAATAACATTTATGTTCCACCAAAATCGTGAATCGAAGCAAAACAGAAAAATATTCAAAACTTTCAGAAGTTCAATACATGCTTGATTCTTAACCATTTTCAAAAGTAAACATATCAGGATGATCAGTGCATCATGTAGAAGCATTTAAGAACTTAAAATAGGAGTTCTGGAAAAATTGTTCTTCATGGTTACCTGAGATGAAGCTTTCTCAATCTAGGCTTTTGAACCTCTTTCTTTGTTCAAACCAACCCCAATGAGCTCCCTGATGATGTTGCAATGCTTGGAACAAGTTTGTATGGCTTGGTTTATGAGTTTCAGTTTTAAGTGGTGAGAAATCGTGTTTTTGATTCAGAGACTTTTAGGTCGTTGTGAGGGTTGCTTTGTGATCCTGAGGATCTGTAAGATTGAATGGTGCAAAGAGTTTTGAGGTTTGTGGTTTGTGTTGAGAGATTCAAAGAGATGAAGATTTTGGTGGATTTTTTGCAATCTGACTTGTGTTGTCTTTCAGGCTCCAAGAACATATGAAATGAGGTCCATTAGGCTTGTATATGATGTCTTGATTGGTCATAAGAGTTGTTGTGGCTCAGCTTGATTGGTATGGGAGGTTTTGCAAAAAAGTCAAATGTGTGTACTTGGATGTATGGCACGGGTCAGAGTAGCTCAAAGGGGTGTCTTGGCCTTAGCTTGCATCAAGGATGGCCATAGGATCAGATTAAATGAGCTGGCACAAGTAGATGAAGACTTTCCAAGCATTTTGCAACTTTTCCCTCTTTGAAAATTTCATGAAAATGTCTTGTGGAAACTTGCAATCCATGGAACAATTTTGGTTCAAATGCATTGCACTATGTTTGTATGATGCCTAGCAATCAATTAGAGGTCATGAAATGGCTTGGAACTTGAATTTGCTAAAAAACCTCTTTGGCATGAACTTGAAAATTATAGGATTTTCGCCAACTTTGAAAGGCCATATCTTGAGTTCTAGGATGAATCAAGACATGTTCTAGTACTTTATGAAAAGGGAAAGACCTAATATACAACTTTCATGCCCAAGAAGTTTTCATTTGAAGCATTTTTGGTCATGAAAGAAAAGGTTGAAAATCTTTCCCAAAATGAAAAGTTTCCATTACAAGTCATTTCCAAAAATGGCAAGTTTGCATTTGGCTCAAAATTCCTCAACTTAATGAACTTACAACCACTTCTAAGATCAAATAAAGATCATAGATACTCAAAATGATGATGATGACCCTTTGGTACCCTTGTTGGGGGGCTCAGATGCCCTGATTTTGACTTTACTTGCTCAAGAAGTTACCCAATGATCAGATGACTTCCACAATGAATTTCTTCATCAAAATTGGTACACATGATCCTTATAACATATTAAGAACATTAGAAACAAGAATGACCAAAAAATTTGTAGTTAAGGCCTCTGAAACCAAAACCCTAATTTTGGTCATCTGTTCAGGAAAACCCTAGCTCTGCCTTTATGCCTTTGCCATTATTTGTGATTTCTTGACTTTCATGAACTTTGGGGAGCATATTATGATCATGGAACACACATGGACCCTCTTGGAAAGCTTCAAGACCATTGGGATGGCTCAGATTTATTCTTAGATTGCTCAGATCTCAAACCCTAGATGCAGATGAAATGAAACTATGCAGATGAAACAAATATGCAATATGAGATGGTATGCCTATGCTTATGCAAAAATGAAAGATCCCAAGCTATGGTGTGAGAAAAAGTGAGGGCAAATTTGGGGTGTTTACACACCTGACTGTTTGTTCCTTTCTTAGCAGTTTGAACAAGGGTTCGCAGGTTGTAGTGAGATGAGATATGAACCTTGAGATGTAGTTCAATCTACCTAAAAACCCTCGAACTTCTTTCTCAGTCTTAGGTGCAGGCATTTCCTGAATAGCTTTGACTTTATCGGGATCAACCTCAATTCCTTTTTCACTTATAATAAAACCCAGCATCTTACCAGAACGTACCCCGAATGTGCATATGTTGGGGTTCAACTTCAATTGATACTTTCTCAGACGCTTGAACAATTTCAGCAGATTCACCAAATGATCTTCCTCTGTAAGGGACTTGGCAATCATATCATCCACATAGCGCTCGATTTTTTTATGGATCATATCGTGGAATAATGTTACCATAGCCCGCTGATATGTTGCACCAGCGTTCTTCAGACCGAACGGCATTACTTTGTAGCAGAATGTCCCCCAAGGTGTGATGAAAGTTGTCTTCTTCATGTCTTCAGGTGACATCTTAATCTGATTATATCCCGAAAATCCGTCCATGAAAGAAAACACCGAGAACTGAGTTGTGTTGTCTACCAATACATCAATGTGAGGTAATGGGAAATCATCTTTCAGGCTTGCTCTGTTCAAATCCCGATAATCCACATACATACTCACCTTGCCATCATTCTTAGGTATAGGTACAATGTTAGCAACCTACAACGGGTAACTAGTCACAGCGAGAAAACCGGCATACCATTGCTTTTGTACTTCTTCTTTAATCTTCATGGCCATATCTGGGCGAGTACGGCACAACTTCTGTTTAACTGGTGGGAAATCTTCTTTCAATGGTAGCCTGTGTATGACAATATCCGTATCCAGACCTGGAATATCTTGATAGGACCAAGCGAACACGTCGACATATTCCCGAAGCATACTGATGAGCTGCTCTTTCACTAGAGCTTGCAGACTGGCCCCGATCTTTACTTCTTTTTCATCTTCCTCGGTACCAAGATTGACAGTTTCAACCTCCTCCTGATGAGGAGCAATCACTTTTTCTTCTTGTCTTAACAACCTGGCCAATTCCTCAGGAAAATCATAGTCTTCATCAACCCCTTAATCTGCTTGATTAATCGGATTGTCGAAGTCATACAAGGTCATAGTAGTGTCGTTGTCGGTGCAATCTGGAGGATTATCTCAGCAAGGGTTGAGATTTGTTCATTTATGTGATTGATTTTATTTTATTTAGAAAAAATGCGAATCATGTTTTTATTGAAAAACATTGCCATTTATTGTTTTGTGCAAAAATAACAAAAATGAAAAACAGTGAGCAACAAAAAAAGATCGTTTGCAAAAGATGTCCATTTGTTGATTAATCATTCATTTGCACAAAATACAAATATGGACCTATTACAAAATGAGTCCTGACACCTTGGGCAAGTTGCAGGACTTGATGCATGCTTAAACAGGAAATAATAATTACTCTGCAGAAATAATCCTTATAATTTCCTGGGAAGACCAGTTGAGGACTTGCTGGCCTGGGACCCTTGGACGAATCCAGCTTTCCGGGTTGAAGTCACTTTCAGCCTCGTGAAGTGTGCAAAAAGCTGGAAAAGAATGCAAGTGTCAGTGTTGAAGGAATGTGAAGTGAAATAAGAGAGTGTCAGTGTAAGGAAAGAATGTGAAGCTCAATACTATGAGGCTTAAAGGATAATGCTGGAAGAGGGGAATGTACAAAGACTTTTGTTCGATAACTGTTAAGTTATGCCTACGTATCCTCTCGTGCAATGAGGAAGTCAGAACACCGTAGTTCGACTCAAAGAGACTGAAAGGTAAGTTGACTTATGAACTGCTTACTTGTCTATGCTCAAGTGTATGACCTGTCTGGCTCAGGTACAAATTGTCTTGCATTAGACGGAAGAAGTGAATTATCATTTATGAGTGAATGAGATGAGAAAAGAATCCCGTAGGAGACGATTATTGTTTGTTTTTGTGTTTTCAATCTTTTATTTCTTTTTGAAGTTTGTCATAAGAAAATGAGCTTAAGCCTAAACCAAGGGTTAGTAAACTCATCACATCCTCCCTCTGATTAGGGGTAATGAGAATACCTTAAGTATGAATTAAACACCTCACACTTAATCACCATGATGTAGGAATAAGATCATTAACCTACTTTCACTTATTTAGATGTTTTTGGAGTTTTTGTTTAGTGTTAAGTAATGAGCTTAAGCCATAATCAAGGTTTTAATGAACTCATTACACCATCCTAATAGAAGGATAATAGATGAGGACATTTAAGCTGAGGAAGGCTCCTCAACTTAATCCATGATTAGGGATTAACCTCATGACAAGACAAAGCCTTTATTAAAGTGGATTTTAGTTAATGTTAGGATTAAGAAGTGGATTTTATGTTTGGTAAGACAACTTGAGGAGGACTTGTCCATTAACACTAGGGTTAGTCCTTCTTAACCAGTTAAGGAAGAATTAAGAACCCTAATACAAGGCCTAAGTTACAAGCTTGATGTCTTAGTGATTATTAGGTGGATTGATTAAAGGATTTAAACACATTAAGGGTTTAACACTTAGGATTAAAGTTATACACTCCATCCTAATAGAAGGATACAGGCATAACCCTAATCACAAAGCCTTAAAACCTTTAAGGTTTAGTCCTTGATTAAGAGGTGAGAAGAGAAGACTCAAAGATGACACAAAGGTAAAACTAATGGGGGACTAATCAAACCCTAATTATGATCATGCTTGGGTGTTCCTAGGGTTAATGAGGCTTGCAAGAAGATCTTCAGAGAAGCCACCAAGGAAGAAGCAGATGAAATGAAAAGAAGCAGCAAGAAGCAAGACAACTTGCTTCACTTAAGAAGACAAGTTACTTGAAGAAAGAAGGAGGAGAAAGAGCATGAATGAGCAAGCTCACTCTAATTCACAAGTAAAAATGTAGAAAAGATGCATAAAGGGGATGAGAAGAGGTTATGAGAAGTGAAGGCAAATTCACTTCTCAAACAATTACCACCTAAAAAGTTAGCAAAGGGAATGAAATGAAATGAAATGGATGCAAGGATGCAAAAAAAAATAATAAGCACAATCATGATGTAAATGATGCTATGAGATGGTATGAAATCATGTTAAGAGATGAGGATGATCATACAAATAATGTAGATGCAAATGAGACATGAAAGGAAGCATGAAAGGTCATGAAAACTTATGAAATGCAATGGATGCATAACATGGTAAATGGATGATGCAATGATCAAACACGATTCTAATGTGTCCTAAGATGTCTTATATGTCATGTGGATGCACAAAATGTCATGGCAAGTTCATGTATGCAAGCATATGAAGGATGAATGCAAATGAAGGCAAAAATTAGGGTTTATGTACAAGATGCAATGCAAAAATCAAAATCAGAAGCAAATGACAAGTTAAAAAATTTAAAATGGGATCAAAGGTACCCTAAACCTATACAAGTTCACTACCCAAAGGGGAAGGTCAGAAGCTAAACCCTAAAGGACTTATGATTTTTCTAAGTTTGCTAGGGTTTTAAGGTATCTTACAAGGAAAAATGCAAAACAAATAAAAAATGAAAGAAAAATTCATGCCAATTTTATCCTAGAAACTTCATGATATGTGGAATGCAATGCAAAAAGAACCATTATCAAACTCTTCATGGTTAGGCAGACAAGATTTTTCTAAATTAGGGTCAAAATATTGATTTTTAAGAACCCTAAATCCAAAGAAAAATGTCAAAATGGATCAAGAACCAAAACGAAATTTGTATGAATGGTTTGATAATGTATCTAAATGGTATTTTAATTAATTAATTTCCATTAATTAATTAAAATAAACATTAAAATATTTTAAAAATACAAATTTTATGCAAAAAATAAAATAAAAATTATTTTCAGAATGAGAAAAATATTTAAAGTCAGGGTGCAAAAAATGAAAAATTTTGAATGCATTTTGCTATTTTAAATAAAATGAACAAAGAAATGCAAATAAAATTAATTTAAATGAAAAGTCAACAGATCAAAGGGCCAAAGTTTAAACTAGGGACGCGGGAATTGACTAGCGCGCATCTGGATGGCTGACATTCAAACTTCACTAATTATGCAATTAAACCCTAATCTGAACCCTAATGACTTTCAGGTGACCGGAACAGTGTTCTGGTCATCTTCTAAGATTCTGGTCATTTGCAAATGGCTTGAAATTCTTCAATTTTGTGAACTTATAACTTCTTCTAAGATTCCCCTTTGGTTGGATGATTGGGGGCCTCAGATGCCCTGATTTTACATTGACTTGCTCAAGAAGTGATCTATTGATCAGATGCCTTCCCCATTGAATTTCTTCATGAAAATTGGTATGCATGATCCTTATATCATATAGAGACCAATAGAAACAAGAATGGCCAAAAAAATTGGAGTTATGGCCTCTGAAACCAAAACCCTAATTTTAGGTCATCTATGCAGTTAAGCTTTGCTCTGCTTCCCTGCCTCCTTAGTTCTTGTGATTTTATTTGACTTCCTTGATCTTGGGAGGATATAATATGATGCTTGAACATACATGGATCCTCTTGAGATGATTGGAGACCCTTGGGGTGGCTCAGATAGCTCAGGGATTGCTCAGATCACAAACCCTTGATGCAGATGACTTTGAACCAATGCAGTGAAGCAAAAATGCAATATGAGATGATATGATTGAACTTATGCAAATGAAAAGAATCACAAGCCATAGTTAAATGAGTGAGGGAAAATTTGGGGTGTTTACAGCTTCCCCTATTCAAACATGAGTTAGCTGTGTAGGATGTAAGCAACGGCTTAACAAGCAAACAAGATAACTTATGGTTGAATACCAAAGACAATCCAAAATTTGCACTCACTGGGGAGAAAAAAGAAAAGGGGTATAGATTGCAAAAGGAAGTAAAGTTGTGATTATAAAGGAGAGCGACGGAGAACAACCGTCGAGCAGAGGACGACTGCCGGGGATAAAGTAATGACGGGGACGACCGACATGCTGGGGAAATAAAGAGATTATGATGGGGACGGCCACCAGGTAAAGAAACAAAAACTCTCTGGGGATTAAAGGTGAAATCAATGATGGGGATGGCCACCGGGTTAATAAAATAAATGATAAGGTACGGTCATCAAAGGTGAAGGACGATCACCCAGCAGGGGACGACTGCTCTGTTGGCGATAAGGATGGGGACGACCATCCAAGGTGAAGGACGATCACTTGGCAGGGTACGGCTGCTGGAAGTATCATGACATAGGAAAAATGTCAGATAGAAAGAGTCGACGATGGGGACGACCATCGGATAAGCATGATGAGGGACGATCATCAAAAGGTGAAGGACGATCACCAAGCAGGGTGCGACTGCTCTGGGTTTATCATGACATAGGACAAATGTCAGATAACAAGATCAACGATGGGGACGACCATCAGATAAAATGATGAAGGACGATTATCAAAGAGGTGAAGGACGATCAACTAGCAGGGTACGACTGCTAAAATATCACGACATATGATGAATGTCGGATAGGGAAGGGTTCAAATAATGGAGACTCCGCTGGGGGATGATGAAGGACGATCATCAAAAGGTGAAGGACGATCACCTGGCAGGGTACGGCTGCCGGAAGTATCGTGATGAATGTCAGATAAAAAGGAAATAATGGGGACTCCTCTGGGAAGGGTAGACACAGACGAGTGTCTTAATTTAAGAAAGAAAAGGTATAAGTGTTTCACATTGTGTATAGATTAAATATGCGTACGAGCATCCTTAAGATTATGATACGGATGAGTATCGATAGAAAAAAACGCTGACGCATGTTTAGAGATGATGATACGGACGAGTACCAACTGGTTTAACAAAGAACACGGACGAGTGTCGAATCTGAGGAAGATAAGTGGTGTATACAAGATACGGACGAGTATCTGTATGAGTAAAAAGTAAACATGAGTGAGACACAGACGAGTGTTCAATTTATTGGGGAAAGTATGATACAAACGAGTATCATAAGAGGAAGTGTATAAGTTATGAAATTATAAATGTAAGAGATATTCTGAAGATCTGTGGGGAGAAGATGACACTGACGGGTATCGGAAGAAGTGTGTTATAACCAAGTGTTTGGTTTCCAATAAGCATTTAGGCAACCATGTTGGTGAAAGGTGACACGGACGAGTGTCCAAAGAGTGTGTACAGGTATATCTGTTTGTAGAGAGCATTCGTGCGACCTTACTGGGGAATAATGAGACAGACGAGTGCCAAAATGAGCATGTATCTGTATTTGTGAGTGTAATGGGGATACTTAGACTTCTTGTTGTGACTGTGGGTCTTTGTATATTCATATATTGTTGATGGAATGCTGGTATATACAGGTGTTTGATTCAAAACGTGGCTTATGATTATGCAACATGTTTGATTTTTGCCGTAATGCTCCGTATTAGACGGAATGCTACGCTCCGAGGGGAAATATGATGCGAATGCTATGATTATGCAAAGATACCGATCCGGGATTCGGATCCCGTTGCTATGAAAATCTATGGCTGATCTGCTTTGAAAGAATATCCCAGCTGGGGAAAAAGATCATTGGTAGATCTGATAAGATGTATGACTGCTTGGGGAAACAAATCATTGATAAACCTATCTTAATGATGAGGAGCCCAGCTGGGGTTTGTGGAAGCTTTCGTCACTTTGTTGTGAGATCTTCAGACATTGCTCTTCTGGATAGAGGTTGAAACTTTGTGGGGAGATGATTCCCTGCATAGCACTTGGTTGGGGAGGAATGATCACTGAACGATCTTCCTAAACCTCTGTAGGGATTCTGCTGAGGATGATGATGTGTGGCAATTCAGCTGGGGAGAATGAGCACCTGCAATCCTGTTTTGACAAAGAAACGCACAAGTATCCCGAGGTATCCCTTATTGGATTCCTTCATAGGAGCTTAGACACTCTCGAAAGCAAATATATTTCCTGTAAGCATGTAATTTAGAAAAACAACGCATTTGTATTTATGCAATCAATATTATAAGGACATCGGACATTCTCTTCTGCAAATGAAAATAAAATGTACGAGACGAAACGTGACTGAAAATCTGATTTTATTGATTCGTGTGCCCTGAATTGGCAAGATACAGTCAAAGAAACAGATCCCCTGAAATGAGGAGATTGTTACAAATTGAGGAACAAAAAGGTACTGGCAATGTTGATGACGCTCTCATGAGCTTCCCTTTTGCTATGACTCGTATGACGTTGACGTTCTTCTCATCCTGCTTTCTGAAGAAGGCTGATTCTGACCGATGCTCTAACTCTTCGAAGCTTGCCGTTTTGTTAATGATACAGATGAATTCAGAATGCAGTTGTTTGCTTATTCCCTTATTTTGCGTGGATCGCCCTTTCGGGTTTTCAATCCACCGGGATACCCATTTTTGCCTGAGCTGTCCAATGCGGCTTTTCAACTCAGTGGGTGTACATTTTTTAATTTATTTTCCCTTATTTTTTCCCGAGTCTTTTATTATGTTTTTGACTCGCCGGGATGCCCTATTTTTGCCTGGACTTACATTCTGTTTTTGTGTCCAACGGGTCATTTTATGCGAAGTATTTTTTAACTGCATCTGAATTCAAAGGGGACAGGAAGTCTTCACCATCCATAGTACTGAGCATCAGTGCTCCACCAGAGAAGACTTTCTTTACTATGAATGGACCATCGTAATTCGGAGTCCACTTGCCCATGTGGTCTGTATGAGGAGGTAGGAGTCTTTTCAGCACAAGATCTCCTACTTGGTATTCTCGAAGCCTGACTTTCTCATCAAAGGCTTTCTTCATTCTTTTCTGATATAACTGCCCATGACAGATTGCAGCTAAACTTCTCTTCGATCAGATTCAGTTGTTCATATCGGGATCGGACCCATTCTGCTTCATTCAGTTTAACATCCATTAATACCCGCGAGGAGGGTAATTCAACTTCAACAGGTAGGAGTGCCTCCATACCATACACAAGTTGATACGGTGTTGCCCCAGTGGATGTTCTGATCGATGTACGGTACCCATGCAAGGCAAATGGTAGCATTTCATGCCAATCTTTGTAGGTGACCACCATCTTCTGCACAATCTTCTTGATATTCTTGTTAGTTGCCTCTGCCTTATCAACACATCTGAGAAGTACCATATCAAAGTTTCTTTTGTACAAGGAACCATCAGCATTCAGGAAGAAACTACCAGCTAGCCTTCTTAGTGTCTTCTTATCATTGGAAGATGCCCCAGGTGGGTATGTCTGATCCTCCAAGAAGCATTTGATGTCATGGAACAAGGCTTATCATCTTTAGCAAGGTCTGCTGAGAATATATATGATGGTCTATCAAGTCTGGATACTGAAATTCTAGGAACAAAGTTGGCAGCTTGAACTTTGATCATGGATGAAATGGTAGCCAGAGCATCCGCGAACTGATTTTCATCTCGAGGGATAAACTCAAGCTTGACAGTTGTAAAGAATGTTAGTAATCTCCTTGTATAATCCCGGTAAGGCATCAGATGCTCCTGGTGAGTGTACCATTTGTCGTTGGTTTGATTTATTACCAGAGCTGAGTCTCCGAACACAGTTAAAGTCTTGATCCTGAGGTTGATGGCCTCCTCTAGACCCATAATATAAGCTTCGTATTCAGCTTCGTTGTTAGTGCAGTTAAAAGTGAGTTTTACCGAGAAAAGCATGTGAACTCCCTTAGGTGTAATGAGTACTGAACCAACACCAAGACCATTCATATTAACGGCCCCATCAAACATCATAGTCCATTATTCTTCTGGGCCAGGCCCTTTAGTGTGAATAGGCTCTTCATGATCTTTTGCTTTTATGAACATGATGTCTTCATCAGGGAAGTCAAATCTCATAGGCTGGTAATCATCAATGGGTTGCTCAACTAGGTAGTTAGACAATCACTGCGCTTGATGGCTTTCTGAGATGTGTACTGAATGTCATATTCTGTGAGAATCATTTTCCATCTTTCAACCCGTCCGGTAAGTGCTGGCTTCTCAAAAATGTACTTGACTGGGTCCATCTTGGAGATCAATAGGGTAGTGTGGGTCAACATATACTGCCTTAGTCAGCGAGCATCCCACGCTAAAGCACAACAAGTTTTCTCGAGCAGTGAATAACGTTGTTCACAGTCAGTAAACTTTTTGCTTAGGTAGTAAATTGCATACTCTTTTCGACCAGACTCGTCATGCTGGCCCAACACACACCCCATTGACTCTTCTAATTCTGTCAAGTACATTATTAGAGGTCTTCCTTCAACTGGAGGCATAAGGATTAGAGGTTCTTGTAAGTATTCCTTGATTTTGTCAAAAGCCCTTTGGCAGTCTTCATTCCACCTGACCGTTTGTTCTTTTCTCAGCAACTTGAACAAGGGCTCACAAGTTGTTGTAAGATGAGATATGAACCTTGAAATGTAGTTCAATCTACCTAAGAACCCTCGAAATTCCTTTTCAGTCTTCGGTGTAGGCATTTCTTGAATGGCTTTGACTTTGTCAGTGTCAACTTCAATTCCCTTCTCACTCACAACAAAACCCAGCAGCTTACCGGATCGTACCCCAAATGTGCATTTGTTGGGGTTTAGCTTCAGCTGATACTTTCTCAGACGCTTGAACGGCTTCAACAGATTCACCAGGTGGTCTTCTTCTGTGAGGGACTGTAAACACCCCAAATTTGCCCTCACCCATTCACACCATGACTTGTAGACCATCTCATATGCATAAACACAATCATGTCATCTCACATCTCATTTTTGATTCACTGGATAGTTTCTAAGGCATATGCACCTAGGGTTTGTGATCTGAGCAATCCCAGAGCTTCTTGAGCCATTCCAAAGGTCACCAGTCAACTCAAAGGGGTCCATGTGTGTTCTTATATCATATTTCATCTCCTCAAAGTCAAAAATGCAGAGGAATCACAAGAACTAGGGTTTGAGGTGATGCAGAGCCAGGTTGAACTGCACAGTTGACTGAAAATTAGGGTTTTGGTTTCAGAGGCCATAACCCCAAATTTTTTTGGTCATTCTTGTTTCCATTGATCTCTATATGGTATAGGGAGTATGCATATCAATTTTCATGAAGAAATTCCATGGGGAAGTCATCTGATCAAGGGTTGACTTTTCAGACAAGTCAGTGCAAAATCAGGGCATCTGAGGCCCCCAATGACCCAACCAATGGGTGATCTTCATCATTTTGAGTGTATATGATCTTTATTTGATCATGGAAGAGGATTGAAGTTCATAAAAATCAAGAATTTAGGGTTTTTGCAAATGTTGACTTTTTGGGCATAGTTGACTTTTCAAGAATGCATCATTTTATGTCATTTTTCAAGCCATGATTTTGGATCCAAAAATGCTTCAAATGAAAAATACTTTGGTCATGAAAGTTGTAGATCTCATCTTTCCCTTTTCAAAAAGTACAAGAACATGATCTAATTCATCTTGGATCAAAAGTTATGGTTTGTTAAAGTTGGCAAAAATCACTAAAATTCAAGTTATGCACCAAATGGGAAAACTTGCAAAATCATATACCAAGTCAAATTGCAACCTCTAATTGGTATCAAACCAGCACATAAGCATTCTCTAAGTCCTAAAAGTCAAGTTTGAACCAAGATCACATGTTGTTTAGTTCATGTAACAAGGCATTTTTCATGAAAATCCACAAAGTAACCAAGTTACAAAATTCATGATCATGCTTCACCAACTTGCTGCATTGGTCCTTGAATCAAGCCAGCCTCACACACTCACCATGCTGCGCCAGCCCTAGCCCTTGTACTTTCCTAGAACTAAGCCCATGCCTCTCTTACAACCAAGTTGACATTTTGCAAAAGTAAACATCCCAATCACAGCAGGACATGTCACATCCCCCAGCCACTTGCAATTGTTTATACTATCCAAATGCTGGCCAAAACATAAAGGAAGCAAGGCTGAAACATACATATTCATCACATACACCAAAACACACCACTTTGCATTTTCATTCGAATTTGTTTCCTCAGCCTACAAACACAAAAGCCAAGTCCATAGATCAAATCACCATGCCTCATTAAGCACAAAGCAACAAAGAACCAGGCCTGAAACAAGCCCTAACTCCATTTCACCATTTTCACTCCATAAAGCAAAAGCCTTCGAATCTGCTTCTACAAGCCATAAACACTCAAACAAATTCCACACATCAACTCACCTTGCTTCACTGACCAGAAACCACCCACTACTTTGGCCTGAAACCCTCCATAACTCAAATACGATTTTCATCCTCCCTTGGTCAGAGCTGCTGCAAACTCACTCAGGAGGCTTTCTAAACTCTAACCAAGCATCCAAAGCTTCAAAGGGGGATCATTGTGACTTGTTTGAGCCAAGAAACTAACCAGAAGGTTCCAGAGATCAGAGCTCCAGTTCAGGTGAGCTTCATGAACTTTTTTCCCAGGAGTTGTTTTTTAAGTTCTTAATTGGTTCTCTATGTTCCACTGATCATGTTGGTATGTTTGGTTTCGAAAATCATTGAGTTTTGAGCATGTATGATGTCTCTGAAATTTGTTGACCTAAATCCCTTTTGATTCGATTCAGCCTGAATACGAAAAATAAATGCATTTTGTTTGTTGATTCATGTTGTATGATGCTTGGGGATGAATTCTGGGCAGAAAGATTGTGTTTTAGATACCTAGGGAGTGAGATTGAGATTCTCAGGGGAGAGTGTGGCCGGAGAAGATGACCGGAGGTCACTTCCGGCCACCTGAAAGTCATTAGTCATTAAATTAGGGTTAGGGCAAGTTTTAAACGTGGACCCTTGGATCAGGCTTCCCGCGCGCGTTTGTGTGGTCTGGATCGTTTCATTAAGTTTTAATTATGAATTAATATTTAATTAATCAGGATTAGTTTGGTTTGAATCTGGGCCGTCCAGATGCGCGCCCAGTCAACCCCTTTTAACCCAGCAGCTCATCTCAGCCTCTCATTTAGATTACTTCTCATTTTCATTAATTTTTATTTCATTTTTTTCTCATTTGTTTTGTACAATTATTTAAAATAGTAAAAAACACTTAAAAATTATGAAACTTTTTCTTTAAAGTTTTGTTAATTTTTAAGACACAAAAACATTTTTATTTTATTTTTATCAATTAAAAAAGTATTTTTAAATATTTAAAAGATTATTTTTAATTGATTAATGAGAATTAATTAATTAAAAATACTTTTAGGTATTTAAAAATTACAAAAAAATTCATGAAATGTTCTAAGACATTTAGAAACATTGTCCAACCTTCAAACCAAATTTCTTTTTTGATCTTGATGCATTTTAAGAATTTTTCATTGAATTAAATCATATTTTGTGCATTATTTTGATCATAAGTTCAAAAATTCATTTCTGTCAATTGGTGAAGGTTGAGACATTGATTCTTCTTGCATTGTTTTGTGTTTAGCATGTATTTTCAAGGATAAAAAGGCCATGATTTGTTCTTGCATTTTCAAATTGTTTGGCATTTGTTTTGTTAAGAACCCTAAAAAACCCTAATAACTTAGAAAAATCATAACTTGAGATTGGTTGAGAGTTGAGAGCTCCCCTTTGGGCAGTGGTTCATCATAGGCCTAGGGTTTCTTTGAGTGCCATTTTCCATTTTTACTTTAGGGTTCTGCTTTTGTTTTTGGTTTGTGTTTGATGTTTGATCCATAAACCCTAATTTGGGCTTTCTTTTGCATCCTTCTTGCATTCTCTTGCATAACATGACTTGTCTTTGCATTTGTTGCATTCTTGTGATTCATTTGACATCTTAAGACATGTATAAAGCATCTTTGATCATTGCATTGCATATTTGCCATGTCATTTGTCTTGTATGATTCATAACTTTTCATGTTAGTTCATGCTCCTTAACTTGCATCATTTGCATTCATAACCTTGTATGAACATCTCCATTGTCTTGCCTCATGTTTGCAGCACCTCATAACATCATAATCATCATCAACATGCTTCTGGTCTTGCTTTGCATCATATCATTTCATCTCATCTTGCATTACATTGCATTTCTTTCTAACATTTCAGGTGGTAAGTAAACTTGAGAAGTGGATTTGCCTTCACTTCTCATAACTTTTCTTTTCATCTCTCTTGCATCCATTGCTGCATTTCTATTTGTGTTTGAGTTTGAGCTTGCTCATTCTTCTTCTTCCCACTTTCTTTCTTCAAGTGACTTGACTTCTTGAATAAAGCAAGTCACTTTGCTTCTCTTGATCTTGTTCATCTGCTTCCTGGTGTTTCCTCTGAAGTTTGTTCTTGCAAACCTCACAAACCTTAGGATCATCCAAGCATGACAATGAATTAGGGTTTTGATTAGTCTCCCCTCATAGTTTTACCTTTGTGTCTCTCTTTGAGTCTCCTCTTCTCACCTCATAATCAGAGACTAAACCATAAAGGCTTTAAGACTTTGTGATTAGGGTTATGCCTGCATCCTTCTCTTAGGATGGAGTGTATAACTTTAATCCTAAGTATTAAACCCTTAATGTGTTTAAATCTCTTAATTAATTCACTTAATAAGTATCAAGACATCACACTTGTAACTTGGGCCTTGCATTAGGGTTCTAATTCTTCCTTTATTGGTTAAGAAGGACTAACCCTAGTGTTAATGGACAAGTCCCCCTCAAGTTGTCTTACAAATCATAAAATTCACTTCATCATCTTATCATTAACTAAAATCCACTTAATCAAAGGTTTGTTTTGTCATGGGTTTAATCCCTAATCATGGATTAAGTTGAGGGGTCTTCCTCAGCTTAAACATTCTCATCTATTATCCTTCTTTTAGGATGGTGTAATGAGCCTGTTTAATCCTTGATTATGGCTTAACCTCATTACTCAACACTAAACAAAATCACAAAAACATCTAAATAATCACAAGTAGGTTAATGATCTTAATCCTACATCAAGGGTGATTAAGTGTGAGAATCTGACTTCACACTTAAGGTATTCTCATTACCCCTAATCAGAGGGAAGATGTGATGAGTTTACTAACCCATTGGTTCAGACTTAAGCTCATTATCCTATGACAAACTTCAAAAAGAAATAAAAGACTGAAAACTCAAAAACAAACAATAATCGTCTCCTTCGGGATTCTTTTCTCATCACCTTCACTCATAAACGAGAACTTGCTTCTTCCGTCTAATGCAAGACAGTTTGCACCTGAGCCAGACAGGTCATACACTTGAGCATAGGCAAACAAGCAGTTCATAAGTCAATTCATCTTTCAGTCTCTTTGGGTCGAACTACGGTGTTCTGACTTCCTCATTGCACGAGAGGATACGTAGGCATAACTTAACAGTTATCGAACAAAAGTCTCTGTACATCCCCCCTCCTTCCAGCTCATTTCTTTTAGCCTCATTATCATGAGCATTTCATTCCTGGTCTCACACTGACACTGTATATCTTTTTCCAGCTATTTTATACACAGATTGCACTGACACTACCCCTTTAAAACACAAATCTTTTAAGCGTGGATCCCGTCGAGTACGACGGACAATCTGGGTGCTAATACCTTCCCAGGTTGTAACCAACCCCCTTTCTCAGTCTCTCTGGTTCGCGACCGTCTTATCCGTATCTTTCTAGGTCTATGCAGCATTACCTTTCCTCCGGGATAAAAATGCCTAGCTGGCGACTCTATTCATCTCCAGTGAGTTCACGGCTGTGTGTTCTCATTGTCCCTCTCGCCGACCGTTCGCGTCTGTACCTTCATGTGACCCGTTGTCATTTGTCGGGAGCGACAGCTTGGCGTCTCTGCTGGGGACCCTTATATTGCAACCAGGGCTTCTGGTTCTTTTTGTGGGTTCCTCCTAGCGCTTGTTTGATTTGTGTCTACTGGGGTGTTATGAGCTTGTATGTGCTTGTATTTATTTTTGTTTATTACCTTATGTACAGTTGATTTATTGCTTTCTTTATAGCTTTATATTTTTCATACTGTCATACTGTGCTGGCTGGATCTGGTTTTTCTTTGGTGGGTGGGTGTTCCATTGAGAGTTAAGGTCCTATACCTGGGACCTGAGTGACACCTAGGCTAGAGTGAATCATATTCTTTCCCATTCCATTTCGGTCTGGTGCGGGAATATGAAACACGGTTCAGATATGGGTTTCTTCTTGAGAACTCTGTGTTGCAAATTTCCTGCAATGCTAGGGCTATCTGGGAAGCCTGCTAAGTCTGGATGACCTTTTAGTACTGACCTTCAGAAACTGAGGTGAATTAGAGGAGGAATTGTTATGGTTATTGTAAACACTGTACCTCCGGGTTAGAAGTGTTTACACTTCTCATAACTGATCCAAGTCTGAGGATCCTTGTTCTAGATCACCACCTGTGAGGGGGTTGGGCTGTTTACAGGTTTGCAGGTACCTTGACCTCAGAACACCCTGTTACTTTGACTTTGTTAAGAATGCTCCATGTTGGATAGTTCTTGTGATTCTAAACCCTGGACTTGTGGCTCTTCATTTGAGTCCCCTACCCTGGTTACTGGATTTTTAGACCTCCATCTGGAATTCTTGAACACACATGGATCTATACCAAGGCAGTTAATCAGATCCAGCTCAGTCACAAACCCTTGCATTTCATTTTGCATACATACTCATTGCATCATATTAACATTTGCTTATTTGTGTTTCAGGGTATCCACCTTCATCTCTGGTTTTGGTTTTGACCCCATCTACAGTTTTGACCTATCTCCATCAGCACTTGCTTCAGTTTGTCAGCTATACTTCAGTTACTTGCACTAGCCAGTCAGTGGCCCTCTCCTCAGCATTTTCATCAGCACTTATTCTACTCAGTCATCAGCATCATGGCTCCAAAGAAAAGCAATATCACTTATCATTTCTTCCAACCAGACTTATCAGACATCAGGAGGATCCAAACCCTGATCACTCCAGAGCACATACCTTTGTTCAGGGAGCATTAT
The DNA here is from genome assembly GCA_963966055.1 of Lathyrus aphaca. Classification (NCBI taxonomy): domain Eukaryota; kingdom Viridiplantae; phylum Streptophyta; class Magnoliopsida; order Fabales; family Fabaceae; genus Lathyrus; species Lathyrus aphaca. The sequence continues at coordinate 273,490,953 of OZ014522.1, forward strand.
GGGGATATATTGGACATGGTTATGGATCTGGACCCTTCACAGAGGAGCCTCATCCACACCTGCATTCAGTTCTATGACCCCCCATTAAGATGTTTCACCTTTCAAGACTTTCAGTTGGGTCCTCTCTTGGAAGAATACTCATATTTGGTTGGTTTGCCTGTCAAGAGAGAAATCCCTTTCAACCCTGAAGGTGTGAAGGTGTGAGGGAGATTGAAAGATTGGAGAAATTGAGGGTAGAACACTTGACTAAGATTGAGAAGTCTGGGGAGTATATCAACAAGTCCAAAGCTGGTGAGCAAATTCTGAAGAATGCTTGTAAAGAAGCCCAGTTCCAGAGAGCAAGGACAGACTTGTATTTGAAAGAGAGTCAGGCCAGGTGGGTCCGGATCACTGAGGCCCGTACTCTAGAAGACAAGAGAGCTCAAGACAAGATAGAGCAGATGGAAAAAGCCCTGGCCGCAGCCCAGGAGGAAATATCAGAGCTGAAAATCAAAGCAGGATTGAAGAGGTCTAAGGACCAAAATCAGAGCAAGAAATTGGCTGCAGCTGTTGCAACAAGAAACCTTCTCATCAGAAGTCTCACGGAGCATCCGGCTGATCCTGTGACCGAAGCACTTCTCAAGGAAGTTCGTGAGGATGAGTTTGGCCTTGGAGTTTGATCATTTGCTTGTTGTTGTTCCTTTTTCATGTACTTTTGCTTTTTTGTGATGTATTTTGACCCCTTTGAGGGCTTGTGTTGTAAAAATGAACAAGTTGTATTATTTCACCCTTTGTAATATATTTGTGTTGGTTTCTATCTGGGTTCACATCAAAAGCAACTTCGACAGCATCATCTCCAAGGGTCTGGAAGGGTCAAAACTGAAGGCCAAACCGGATACCTTGAGAACAAATAAGCATAACTGCATTGCATGCTAACCCTTTTGTTTGTTTTGTAGGTTTTTGTTTTGTTGTTGCTAACCTCTGTTGTGATGTTCAGGAATTATTGCTCGCCGCCGAGTATTTCCTCTCAACAGGCCTCACAGGTACCCAACTAGAAACAACCTTCCGGGAATTCAGATGGATCAGATGCAACAAGACCTTACGGAGGTCAGAAACCAGATGGCAAACGAAAGGTTAGAGATGAGAACGCAGATGACGCAGTTCATGGAAGTTATGAACAACATGGCTCAGAGCCAGGAGAGACTGAGGGCCATGGTGGAGAGGCAAAATCAAGAGGAGCCTCATGTAGGAACTGCAGGCACCAGTAATAATGAAAGGGTGCAACCACATGTTACCCCCCCCTGTGTTTGGTCCACATCTACATCCTGAGATTAACATTCCTGCAAATGTTCAAGGAACAGCCACAGCAGCCAGAGTACTTCAAGAAGATCCTCAGGAGGACCAGTATACAGTAATGGGTGCTGGGGAGGAAACTTATGATAGACGGTTGGAAGAGATAGCTGAGAAGTTGAGGTCCTTAGAATCTCAAAATTCTTTGGGTTTCGACGTCATGGACATGGGGCTGGTAGACGGGGTCAGGATCCCCCATAAGTTCAAGCCTCCTTGTTTCGAAAAGTATAATGGGACTTCATGCCCCCGGACTCATTTGCAGTCATTTCTGGGAAGGCTGAAAGCCTATACAATGGATGAGAAATTGTGGATGTTCTACTTTGAAGATAGCTTGACTGGAGCATCAAGGGAATGGTATTCCCATCTGACGAGAGCAACTATTAGATGCTGGAAGGACCTGGCAGAGGCCTTCATCAGACAGTATCAGTATAATCTAGACATGGCGCCCAACAGGACCCTCCTAATGGGAATGTCACAGTCTTCGAGGGAGAGCTTCAGAGAATATGCTCAAAGATGGAGGCAATTGGCTGCTGCCGTTCAACCACCAATGTCTGAGAGAGAAATGGCAGACATGTTCATGAACACTCTTCAGGGAACGTATATTGACAGGTTAGCTGCTTTCTCTTCCACCAGCTTCGCAGATGTTGTCATAGCTGGGGAGAGAATTGAAAGCCTGTTAAAAATGGGAAAGATCTCAGACAACGGTGCAAGCTCGTCCAGTAGTACAAGAAAGCCTTTTACAGGCCCGAGAAGAACTGGCGAGACCAATGCCATTCACACCAATAGGGGTAGGCCCCAATATGTTCAAAGGACAATAGCATCAGTCACTATCCCTGCTCCAGCTCATCCACAGCCAGTCTATCAACCTCCTCAACAAAACTTCCAACAACAACCTCAGTATCATCAGAATCAGTATCCCCCAAGGAACTTCAACAACAACACCAACAACAACAATCAACAGAGGCCGTTCCAACAGAGGCCATCCCAAGCTAACAGAGTGATCGACCCGATCCCAATGCCGTATGCTGCCTTGCTGCCACAACTTCTGAAACTCAACCTGGTTGAGCTAAGAACGTTGTCACCTCCGGATCCCAACAGTCTACCAAGAAACTATGACTCCAACGCTAGGTGTGCTTTTCATTCGAATGCGCCTGGTCACAGTACAGAAAAATGCAGGGCTCTGCATATGAAGGTACAAGACTTGGTAGACTCCAAGGCTCTGAATTTTGCACCTCCGCCCAATGTCAATAAAAACCCAATGCCAAACCATGGTGGTCCCCGAATTAACGCTATTGAAGAAGACCAACCGTCTTATTTAATAACCAGTGTGGATCAGATCAGGACACCATTGGTGGAAATCAAAGCTCAGCTCCGTGAAAACAATATATTTCCGGGGTGTGAACTAGGATGTCCATACTGCAATATTTCATGGAATGGGTGCGAGGACCTAAGGAATGGCATTAACAGCCTTATTCAGAGTGGCCTACTCCAGATCACTACATCATTCCCGACAAATCCGGCAACTTCATCAGCAACGGTTTCAGATCCTCCTACAAATGCAACAACTATTGTACCCGACAATTCATCAGCATCATCAACAAGTACTTCATCAGTCCTTCCAAATGATCAGTTTTCAACAGTTTCTCCTGCTACAACTTCAGCTTCATTCCATTTCGACTCTCCGTCAACAACAACAACAGTCCTTCCAACGGTACCTCCTACAACTCCAGCAATCAATCATGAAGATGTCTCTACCGTCACCATATTCTACGATCCTGAAAGTAATTCTGCCTACCATTCAGAAGGTGCTGCTCCCACCAGAGCACCAGTTACAATCTTTTATGATCCACAAACAATAACAGCCCCTTCAGCAGCAGCAATCAGTCCAGTCACTGTCACGGTGCCTGGACCAGTACCATATGAAAGCAATAGGGCCATCCCTTGGCACTATGGCTCTGACATATACTGCGAAGGAAAAAGAATCACTCTTGAAACATCAACACCTGCACCACAAGTAGATAATGTGGGGGGAGGCGGAGGCTTCACTCGAAGCGGACGTCTCTTCGCTTCACAAGTTCAAAGACCTACTGCCGAAGCAGAAGCTGCTGCCAAGGCAAAGGGTAAAGGCCCGGTGCAGGAAGATCCAGCTGCCAAAGAAGCCCTGAAGACTCCATTTGATCAGGAAGTTGATGAGTTTATGCGGATCATCAAAAAGAGTGACTACAAAATTGTGGATCAGCTTCACCAGACGCCATCCAAAATCTCCATCCTCTCACTGCTTATGTGCTCCGAAGCCCATCGGAATGCACTACTTAAAGTCCTGCACGCAGCTTACGTGCCTGAGGAGATTACTGTCAACCAATTGGAAACCGTGGTTGGAAATGTTACTGCTAGCAATGGGCTAGGGTTTACCAATTCAAACTTGACAGCGGATGGCCGCAATCACAACAAAGCCTTGCACATAACCCTGGAATGCAAAGGAGCTGTCCTTTCTCATGTGCTGGTGGACACAGGTTCTTCCCTGAATGTCTTACCAAAGAAGGCTCTGGTGAAGCTTGAATATGATGGATTGGCATTGAGACCCAGCAACCTGGTAGTAAGAGCCTTTGATGGTTCTAAGAGATCGGTTCTGGGAGAGATTGAGCTGCCCGTGACAATTGGCCCACAGACTTTTAAAACTATCTTTTATGTGATGGACATTCAGCCCGCCTACAGCTGTTTGTTGGGTAGACCCTGGATTCACGCCGCTGGCGCAATAACGTCTACCCTTCACCAAAAGTTAAAATTTGAGTGGGAAGGTCAAGTTGTCACAATCTGTGGGGAGGAGGACATTTTCGTTAGCCATCTGGCTACTTATAAATACATTGAGATGGATGGAGAGATCCATGAAACAATGAGCCAAGGTTTTGAAGCCTTGAACGTCAATGAAGCATCTGCTGTATCTGGTATCTCCATGTCATCTTACCAACAAGCCCGGAAGGTTGTTGAAGAAGGAACTGCCCTAGGCTGGGGCAAGGTCTTAGCTGTGGAGGAGAAGAAGGACAAGTTTGGGTTGGGTTACAAACCAACTCAACATCAAGCAAAGGCTGCTGCAGAGCCTGGTTTTGTCAGTGGGGGGATGCTTACCCCCGATGCTATCAACTGTTTGGAAGACGAGCTGGAAGAGGAGCACAATCTGGAGAATTGGATTCGTCCAAAGATCCCGGGGAGCAGTGTCTCGAACTGGTCTTCCCAGGAAATTATAAGTGTTACTCGAGCAGAGTAATTATTATTTCCTGTATTTTTATATAGCATGCATCCAAGTCTTGCATCTTGCCCAAGATGACAAGACTCATTTTGTAACCAGGGCCATCTGTACTTTTGTGCAAACAAGATCAAATTAATGAAATATCAGACATCTTTTTGCAAACGAGTCTTTTTCTTTTCTGCTCACTGTTTTTTCCATTTTTCTTTTTGTACAAAAATAAATGGCGGTGTTTTCAAAATGATAACTTCATTTCACTTTTTTCTAAAGCAAGATTAAAATCAATCACTAAAATGAACAAACTTAACCCTTGCAGAGAGTGCCTTCCTGACAGCACCGACAATAGCACGGCTATGACATCGTATGACTTTGACAATCCAATCAATCAAGCTGATGAAGGGGTTGATGAAGAATATGAGCTTCCTGAAGAGCTAGCCAGGTTGTTAAGACAGGAGGAAAAGGTTATTACTCCTCATCAGGAGGAAATTGAAGTGATTAATCTTGGTACAAACGAAGACGTGAAAGAGGTCAAAATCGGGGCCTGCCTGCAAAACTCAGTGAAGAGACAACTGATAGGTCTGCTTCAAGAGTATGTTGATGTGTTTGCTTGGTCGTATCAAGACATGCCAGGGTTGGATACCGACATTGTTGTGCACAAGCTGCCTTTGAGAGAAGAATGCCCACCAGTGAAACAGAAGCTGCGCCGAACTCGCCCAGACATGGCTATGAAAATCAAGGAAGAGGTACAAAAGCAATGGGACGCCGGGTTCCTTGCTGTGACTAGCTATCCGCCGTGGGTTGCTAACATAGTACCTGTGCCTAAGAAATATGGCAAAGTAAGGATGTGTGTTGATTACCGGGATCTGAACAGAGCCAGCCCGAAAGATGACTTCCCATTACCTCACATTGACGTATTGGTGGATAACACGGCTCAGTTCTCGGTATTCTCCTTCATGGATGGATTTTCAGGATATAATCAGATCAAGATGTCACCTGAAGACATGGAGAAGACAACATTCATTACACCTTGGGGCACGTTCTGTTACAAAGTGATGCCATTCGGACTGAAGAATGCTGGTGCAACATATCAACGGGCTATGGTGACATTATTCCATGATATGATCCACAAGGAAATAGAATGTTATGTGGATGATATGATCGCCAAGTCCCTTACAGAGGAAGATCACCTGGTAAATCTGCTCAAGTTATTCAAGCGTCTGAGGAAGTATCAACTGAAGTTGAACCCCAACAAATGCACATTCGGGGTGCGATCCGGTAAGCTGCTGGGCTTTATTGTAAGCGAGAAAGGGATTGAGGTTGACCCTGATAAAGTCAAGGCTATACAAGAAATGCCTGCACCGAAAACTGAGAAAGAGGTTCGAGGGTTCTTAGGTCGATTGAACTACATTTCAAGGTTCATATCTCACCTTACTGCAACCTGTGAACCCTTGTTCAAGCTGCTAAGGAAAGAACAAACGGTCAGGTGGAACGAAGACTGCCAGAAGGCTTTTGACAAGATCAAGGAATATCTGCAAGAACCTTCAATCCTTATGCCGCCAGTTGAAGGAAGACCTCTGATCATGTACTTGACAGTATTAGAAGAGTCAATGGGGTGTGTGATGGGCCTGCATGACGAGTCTGGTCGAAAAGAGTATGCAATATACTACCTAAGCAAAAAGTTTACCGACTGTGAACAGCGTTATTCACTGCTCGAGAAAACTTGCTGTGCTTTAGCGTGGGCTACTCGCCGACTGAGACAGTATATGTTGACCCACACTACCTTATTAATCTCAAAAATGGATCCAGTTAAGTACATTTTCGAGAAGCCAGCTCTTACCGGACGGGTTGCGAGATGGCAGATGATTCTCACAGAATACGACATACAGTACACATCTCAGAAAGCCATCAAAGGCAGTGTACTATCTGAATATCTGGCTGAGCAACCCATTGATGACTACCAACCGATGAGGTTTGACTTCCCTGATGAAGACATCATGTTCATTAAAGCAAAAGATCATGAAGAGCCGATTCACACTGAAGGGCCCGACCCAGAAGAAGAATGGATTATGATGTTTGATGGGGCTGTTAACATGAATGGCCGTGGTGTTGGTGCAGTACTCATTACACCTAAAGGAGTTCACATGCCTTTCTCGGCAAAACTCACTTTCAACTGCACTAACAACGAAGCTGAATACGAAGCTTGCATTATGGGTCTTGAGGAAGCCATTGACCTCAGGATCAAAACATTGACCGTATTCGGAGATTCAGCTCTGGTAGTCAATCAAACCAACGGGAAATGGTACACCCACCAAGATCATCTGATACCTTACAGGGATTATACAAGGAGATTACTGACTTTCTTTACAACAGTCAAGCTTGAGTATATCCCTCGGGACGAGAATCAGTTTGTAGATGCTCTTGCCACCATTTCATCCATGATCAAAGTTCAAGCTGCTAACTTTGTACCTCAGATTTCAGTGTCAAGACTTGATAGACCAGCATATGTATTTGCAGCAGATGTTGTAAAAGATGATAAGCCTTGGTTCCACGACATTAAGTGCTTCTTGGAGGACCAAACATACCCGCCTGGGGCATCTTCCAATGACAAGAAAACTTTAAGAAGGCTTGCTGGAAGTTTCTTTCTGAACACTGATGGGTCTTTATACAAAAGGAACTTTGACATGGTACTCCTCAGATGTGTTGACAGGACGGAAGCAGATTTGTTGATGCATGAAGTGCACGAAGGATCTTTTGGTACCCATGCAGGGGGGCATGCCATGGCTAAAAAGTTGTTAAGATCAGGCTATTACTGGATCACAATGGATGCAGACTGTTGTGCCTACGCCAGGAAATGCCATAAATGCCAGATCTACGCGGATAAGGTGCATGTGCCTCCCAATCCTTTGAACATCATGTCTTCACCCTGGCCCTTTGCTATGTGGGGTATTGATATGATTGGCAAGATTGAGCCGACTGCTTCAAATGGCCACAGATTCATCTTGGTCTCCATTGACTATTTCACCAAGTGGGTTGAAGCAGCCTCTTATGCAAATGTTACAAGACAAGTGGTAGCCCGATTTCTGAAAAGAGATATCATCTGTCGATACGGAGTGCCCGAGCGGATCATTACTGACAATGGTTCCAATTTAAACAACAAAATGATGGCAGAGCTGTGCCGGGACTTCAAGATCCAACATCACAATTCTTCCCCTTACAGGCCAAAGATGAATGGCGCTGTTGAGGCAGCAAATAAGAATATCAAGAAGATTGTGCAGAAGATGGTAATCACATACAAAGACTGGCATGAAATGCTACCATTTGCCTTGCATGGGTACCGCACGTCAATCAGAACATCCACTGGGGCAACACCGTATCAACTTGTATATGGTATGGAAGCAGTCCTACCTGTTGAAGTAGAACTACCCTCGTTACGGGTATTGATGGATGTTAAACTGAGTGAAGCAGAATGGGTACGGTCCCGATACGAACAACTGAGTCTGATCGAAGAGAAAAGATTCGCTGCGATCTGCCATGGGCAGTTATATCAGAAGAGAATGAAGAGGGCCTTCGATCAGAAAGTCAGGCACCGAGAGTACCAGGTGGGAGATCTTGTGCTGAAAAGAATCCTCCCTCCTCATACAGACTACAGGGGAAAATGGACTCCAAATTATGAAGGACCATTCGTTGTAAAGAAAGTTTTCTCTGGTGGAGCGCTGATGCTCAGCACCATGGATGGTGAAGATTTCCCATCCCCTGTGAATTCAGATGCAGTTAAAAAATACTTCGCATAAAATGACCCGCTGGACATAAAAACAGAATGTAAGTCCAGGCAAAAATAGGGCATCCCGGCGAGTCAAAAACAGAATAAAAGACTCGGGCAAAAGTAAGGGAAAATGAATAAAAAATGTACACCCGCTGAGTTGAAAAGCCGCATTGGACAACTCAGGCAAAAATGGGTATCCCGATGGATTGAAAACCCGAAAGGGCGATCCATGCAAAATAAGGGAATAAGCGAACAACTGCATTCTGAATTCGTCTGTGTCACCTATAACTTGGTAAGCTTCCAAAGGATCAAGCTTCAATCAGAATCAACTCTCTCTAGAAAGCAAGGCGAGAAGAACGTCATTGTCATACGAGTCATAGCAGGAGGGGAAGCTCCTCAAAGCGTCGTCAACATCGCCAGCACTTTATTTCTCAATTTGTAACAATCTCCTCATTTCAGGAGATTTGTTTCCTTGACTGTATCTCGCCAATTCAGGGCGCATGAATTAATAAAATCAGATTTTCAGTCATGTTTCGTCTTTTACATTTATGTTTTGCAAAGAGTCGTCTGATATCTCTAAAAATACAATTGCATAAGTACAGATGCCTTTCTCTAAGAATAAAAACACATGCTTACAGGGAATATACTTACTAGCGAAAGTACTTATCTCCTATGACGGAATCCGGAAAGGGATACCTCGGGACCTTTTGTACGTTCCATTATCTTTGCAGGATTGCAGGTATCCAGAACGTAACCTGGGGCATGCAGGTTACGTCTCGGCAAGTAGGCGAATCATTATCAACTCGGTCTATCTTCCACATGGCACTAGAGGGTGCCCATTTCCCCAGCGGAGCTGCCAAGTCAGCATACACTCAATCTCAGCATCTGGAATGCTCTATCCCCAGCTGAGTTGCTCCCCATTGCTTCCCCCGGCTGAGTTGCCTCTTGCTGCTCTCCCCAGCTGAGTTGCCTCTCACTTCCCCAGCCGGGTGGCCATTCTTCCTCAACAGAATACAGGAATCAGGGAATCATCTCCCCACAGAGCTTCAGCCTCTCTCCAGAAGAGCAACGCACGAAGAGATCACAACAGAGTGAAGAAAGCTTCTACAAACCCCAGCTGGGTCCCATATTATAAGGTTATGTCAACCAGTGACATATATCCCCGAGCAGATGCATCATTGGATCTACCAGTGATCTCATGCCCAGCTGGGATGTCCATTTCAAGCAGATCATCCAGAGAACTTCGCAGCAACGGGATCCGAATCCCGGATCTGTGCCCCTTTTCATAATCATAGCATTCGCATCATATTCACCCCCAGAGCGTAGCATTCCGTCTAATACGGAGCATTACGGCAAAAATCAAATGCATAGCATAATCATAAGTCATGTTGTGAATTGAACGCTTGTGATTAGTAACCATTCATCAGAATACAGATTACTTTCCCCAAGAGTCCCCATCAGAGTCCCAGCAAAAGCAGTTGCCCCACAATCACAAACACCAGTGTATACACTTTTTGGCACCCGTCCGTGTCATCTTTCCCACAGGTCGCCTGAATACACTCTACAAACAAAATCACCCGTACTACAGATACGTCCTGACACCCGTCCGTGTCATACCCCAGCAGAAAGCCAAAGACATCCTCTTTGCACTCACATATACTTGTATATACACCCTTTTTGACACCCGTCCGTGTCATATCCCCAGCGCAGTCGCTTACACCTTTATCAACTCACACTTGTTAATATTATACTTTTCTCTCTTGACACTCGTCCGTGTCATTCTCCCCAGCAGATAAACACTCATCTATACAATACAATACTCACACTACTCATGGTACACTTATACAGATACTCGTCCGTATCTTGTATGCATCATCACTTATATCCCCAGAAGAGTCCTTTCAGATGCAACACTCGTCCGTGTTCCTTGTTAACCAGTTGATACTCGTCCGTATCATCGGCGCTGAACATGTGTCAGTTTGTTTCTACATGATACTCGTCCGTATCATAGTCTTAGGGATGCTCGTCCGCTTCCTTAATCTATACACAATACCAAACACTTATACCTTTTGTTTCTTGGATGTAAACGCTCGTCCGTGTTTACTACTCCCCAGTAGATCACCAACATTTTTTTCTTTTTATCTAACACTCGTCCTGTGTTATGATACCTCTGAGAGCAGTCGTACCCTGCTGAGTGGTCGTCCTCCACTTCTTGATGGTCGTCCTCCATCATGCTCATCCGATGGCCGTCCCCATCGTTGTTTTTAGCAGCCGTCCCCTGCTAGGTGGTCGTCCTCCACCTTTTGATGATCGTCCTTCATCACTTTATCCAATGGCCGTCCCCATTGTTGATTTTTTTTGGTTATCTAACACTCGTCCTGTGTTATGACAAACCTCGAGAGCAGCCGTCCCCTGCTGAGTGGTCGTCCTCCACTTCTTGATGGTCGTCCTCCATCTTGCTCGTCCGATGGCCGTCCCCATCGTTGACCTTATCTATCCGATGGCCGTCCCCATCGTTGATATTTTCGGCAGCCGTACCCTGCCAGGTGGTCGTCCTCCACCTTTGATGGCCGTCCCCATCATATTTCTTTTATCCCCAACAGAGCAGCCGTCCCCTGCTAGGTGATCGTCCTTCACCTTTGATGGCCGTACCCCATCATCTGTCTATTTCATTCATTCTTTAACCCGATGGCCGTCCCCGTCGTGGTCCCTTTTCCTTTTTAACCCGATGGCCGTCCCCGTCGTGGTCCCTTTTGCTTTTAGCCCGATGGCCGTCCCCATCGTTGGTTGCTTTACCTTTATGAACTTGATGGCCGTCCCCGTCATGTTTCATTAATCCTCAGAATTTTTTTTTACAGTTTTATCGTGATGGCCGTCCCCATCATGATTTTATTTTCCCCAGCTAGTCGGCCGTCCCCGTCTTAGCTTTACCTTTTTATCCCCAGCATATCGGCCGTCCCCGTCATTGCTTTATTTTTATACACTCTCCCCAGCATGTCGGCCGTCCCCGTCATTGCTATTTACCCAGCAGTCTTCCTCTGCTCGACGGTCGTCCTCCGTCGCCCATACTTTACAACATACTTTATTTTGCTTTTACAATCTATATCCCCTTTCTTCTTCATTCTGTGAGTGCAAATTTTGGACTGTCTTTGGTATTCAACCACAAGTTATCTTGTTTGCCTGTTAAGCCGTCGCTTACAACCTGCACAGCTAACTCATGTTTGAATAGGGGCAGCTGTAAACACCCCAAATTTGCCCTCACCCATTCACACCATGACTTGTAGACCATCTCATATGCATAAACACAATCATGTCATCTCACATCTCATTTTTGATTCACTGGATATTTTCTAAGGCATCTGCACCTAGGGTTTGTGATCTGAGCAATCCCAGAGCTTCTTGAGCCATTCCAAAGGTCACCAGTCAACTCAAAGGGGTCCATGTGTGTTCTTATATCATATTTCATCTCCTCAAAGTCAAAAATGCAGAGGAATCACAAGAACTAGGGTTTGAGGTGATGCAGAGCCAGGTTGAACTGCACAGTTGACTGAAAATTAGGGTTTTGGTTTCAGAGGCCATAACCCCAAATTTTTTTGGTCATTCTTGTTTCCATTGATCTCTATATGGTATAGGGAGTATGCATATCAATTTTCATGAAGAAATTCCATGGGGAAGTCATCTGATCAAGGGTTGACTTTTCAGACAAGTCAGTGCAAAATCAGGGCATCTGAGGCCCCCAATGACCCAACCAATGGGTGATCTTCATCATTTTGAGTGTATATGATCTTTATTTGATCATGGAAGAGGATTGAAGTTCATAAAAATCAAGAATTTAGGGTTTTTGCAAATGTTGACTTTTTGGGCATAGTTGACTTTTCAAGAATGCATCATTTTATGTCATTTTTCAAGCCATGATTTTGGATCCAAAAATGCTTCAAATGAAAAAAACTTTGGTCATGAAAGTTGTAGATCTCATCTTTCCCTTTTCAAAAAGTACAAGAACATGATCTAATTCATCTTGGATCAAAAGTTATGGTTTGTTAAAGTTGGCAAAAATCACTAAAATTCAAGTTATGCACCAAATGGGAAAACTTGCAAAATCATATACCAAGTCAAATTGCAACCTCTAATTGGTATCAAACCAGCACATAAGCATTCTCTAAGTCCTAAAAGTCAAGTTTGAACCAAGATCACATGTTGTTTAGTTCATGTAACAAGGCATTTTTCATGAAAATCCACAAAGTAACCAAGTTGCAAAATTCATGATCATGCTTCACCAACTTGCTGCATTGGTCCTTGAATCAAGCCAGCCTCACACACTCACCATGCTGCGCCAGCCCTAGCCCTTGTACTTGCCTAGAACTAAGCCCATGCCTCTCTTACAACCAAGTTGACATTTTGCAAAAGTAAACATCCCAATCACAGCAGGACATGTCACATCCCCCAGCCACTTGCAATTGTTTATACTATCCAAATGCTGGACAAAACATAAAGGAAGCAAGGCTGAAACATACATATTCATCACATACACCAAAACACACCACTTTTCATTTTCATTCGAATTTGTTTCCTCAGCCTACAAACACAAAAGCCAAGTCCATAGATCAAATCACCATGCCTCATTAAGCACAAAGCAACAAAGAACCAGGCCTGAAACAAGCCCTAACTCCATTTCACCATTTTCACTCCATAAAGCAAAAGCCTTCGAATCTGCTTCTACAAGCCATAAACACTCAAACAAATTCCACACATCAACTCACCTTGCTTCACTGACCAGAAACCACCCACTACTTTGGCCTGAAACCCTCCATAACTCAAATACGATTTTCATCCTCCCTTGGTCAGAGCTGCTGCAAACTCACTCAGGAGGCTTTCTAAACTCTAACCAAGCATCCAAAGCTTCAAAGGGGGATCATTGTGACTTGTTTGAGCCAAGAAACTAACCAGAAGGTTCCAGAGATCAGAGCTCCAGTTCAGGTGAGCTTCATGAACTTTTTTCCCAGGAGTTGTTTTTTAAGTTCTTAATTGGTTCTCTATGTTCCACTGATCATGTTGGTATGTTTGGTTTCGAAAATCATTGAGTTTTGAGCATGTATGATGTCTCTGAAATTTGTTGACCTAAATCCCTTTTGATTCGATTCAGCCTGAATACGAAAAATAAATGCATTTTGTTTGTTGATTCATGTTGTATGATGCTTGGGGATGAATTCTGGGCAGAAAGATTGTGTTTTAGATACCTAGGGAGTGAGATTGAGATTCTCAGGGGAGAGTGTGGCCGGAGAAGATGACCGGAGGTCACTTCCGGCCACCTGAAAGTCATTAGTCATTAAATTAGGGTTAGGGCAAGTTTTAAACGTGGACCCTTGGATCAGGCTTCCCGCGCGCGTTTGTGTGGTCTGGATCGTTTCATTAAGTTTTAATTATGAATTAATATTTAATTAATCAGGATTAGTTTGGTTTGAATCTGGGCCGTCCAGATGCGCGCCCAGTCAACCCCTTTTAACCCAGCAGCTCATCTCAGCCTCTCATTTAGATTACTTCTCATTTTCATTAATTTTTATTTCATTTTTTTCTCATTTGTTTTGTACAATTATTTAAAATAGTAAAAAACACTTAAAAATTATGAAACTTTTTCTTTAAAGTTTTGTTAATTTTTAAGACACAAAAACATTTTTATTTTATTTTTATCATTTAAAAAAGTATTTTTAAATATTTAAAAGATTATTTTTAATTGATTAATGAGAATTAATTAATTAAAAATACTTTTAGGTATTTAAAAATTACAAAAAAATTCATGAAATGTTCTAAGACATTTAGAAACATTGTCCAACCTTCAAACCAAATTTCTTTTTTGATCTTGATGCATTTTAAGAATTTTTCATTGAATTAAATCATATTTTGTGCATTATTTTGATCATAAGTTCAAAAATTCATTTCTGTCAATTGGTGAAGGTTGAGACATTGATTCTTCTTGCATTGTTTTGTGTTTAGCATGTATTTTCAAGGATAAAAAGGCCATGATTTGTTCTTGCATTTTCAGATTGTTTGGCATTTGTTTTGTTAAGAACCCTAAAAAACCCTAATAACTTAGAAAAATCATAACTTGAGATTGGTTGAGAGTTGAGAGCTCCCCTTTGGGCAGTGGTTCATCATAGGCCTAGGGTTTCTTTGAGTGCCATTTTCCATTTTTACTTTAGGGTTCTGCTTTTGTTTTTGGTTTGTGTTTGATGTTTGATCCATAAACCCTAATTTGGGCTTTCTTTTGCATCCTTCTTGCATTCTCTTGCATAACATGACTTGTCTTTGCATTTGGTGCATTCTTGTGATTCATTTGACATCTTAAGACATGTATAAAGCATCTTTGATCATTGCATTGCATATTTGCCATGTCATTTGTCTTGTATGATTCATAACTTTTCATGTTAGTTCATGCTCCTTAACTTGCATCATTTGCATTCATAACCTTGTATGAACATCTCCATTGTCTTGCCTCATGTTTGCAGCACCTCATAACATCATAATCATCATCAACATGCTTCTGGTCTTGCTTTGCATCATATCATTTCATCTCATCTTGCATTACATTGCATTTCTTTCTAACATTTCAGGTGGTAAGTAAACTTGAGAAGTGGATTTGCCTTCACTTCTCATAACTTTTCTTTTCATCTCTCTTGCATCCATTGCTGCATTTCTATTTGTGTTTGAGTTTGAGCTTGCTCATTCTTCTTCTTCCCACTTTCTTTCTTCAAGTGACTTGACTTCTTGAATAAAGCAAGTCACTTTGCTTCTCTTGATCTTGTTCATCTGCTTCCTGGTGTTTCCTCTGAAGTTTGTTCTTGCAAACCTCACAAACCTTAGGATCATCCAAGCATGACAATGAATTAGGGTTTTGATTAGTCTCCCCTCATAGTTTTACCTTTGTGTCTCTCTTTGAGTCTCCTCTTCTCACCTCATAATCAGAGACTAAACCATAAAGGCTTTAAGACTTTGTGATTAGGGTTATGCCTGCATCCTTCTCTTAGGATGGAGTGTATAACTTTAATCCTAAGTATTAAACCCTTAATGTGTTTAAATCTCTTAATTAATTCACTTAATAAGTATCAAGACATCACACTTGTAACTTGGGCCTTGCATTAGGGTTCTAATTCTTCCTTTATTGGTTAAGAAGGACTAACCCTAGTGTTAATGGACAAGTCCCCCTCAAGTTGTCTTACAAATCATAAAATTCACTTCATCATCTTATCATTAACTAAAATCCACTTAATCAAAGGTTTGTTTTGTCATGGGTTTAATCCCTAATCATGGATTAAGTTGAGGGGTCTTCCTCAGCTTAAACATTCTCATCTATTATCCTTCTTTTAGGATGGTGTAATGAGCCTGTTTAATCCTTGATTATGGCTTAACCTCATTACTCAACACTAAACAAAATCACAAAAACATCTAAATAATCACAAGTAGGTTAATGATCTTAATCCTACATCAAGGGTGATTAAGTGTGAGAATCTGACTTCACACTTAAGGTATTCTCATTACCCCTAATCAGAGGGAAGATGTGATGAGTTTACTAACCCATTGGTTCAGACTTAAGCTCATTATCCTATGACAAACTTCAAAAAGAAATAAAAGACTGAAAACTCAAAAACAAACAATAATCGTCTCCTTCGGGATTCTTTTCTCATCACCTTCACTCATAAACGAGAACTTGCTTCTTCCGTCTAATGCAAGACAGTTTGCACCTGAGCCAGACAGGTCATACACTTGAGCATAGGCAAACAAGCAGTTCATAAGTCAATTCATCTTTCAGTCTCTTTGGGTCGAACTACGGTGTTCTGACTTCCTCATTGCACGAGAGGATACGTAGGCATAACTTAACAGTTATCGAACAAAAGTCTCTGTACATCCCCCCTCCTTCCAGCTCATTTCTTTTAGCCTCATTATCATGAGCATTTCATTCCTGGTCTCACACTGACACTGTATATCTTTTTCCAGCTATTTTATACACAGATTGCACTGACACTACCCCTTTAAAACACAAATCTTTTAAGCGTGGATCCCGTCGAGTACGACGGACAATCTGGGTGCTAATACCTTCCCAGGTTGTAACCAACCCCCTTTCTCAGTCTCTCTGGTTCGCGACCGTCTTATCCGTATCTTTCTAGGTCTATGCAGCATTACCTTTCCTCCGGGATAAAAATGCCTAGCTGGCGACTCTATTCATCTCCAGTGAGTTCACGGCTGTGTGTTCTCATTGTCCCTCTCGCCGACCGTTCGCGTCTGTACCTTCATGTGACCCGTTGTCATTTGTCGGGAGCGACAGGGACTTGGCAATCATGTCATCCACATAACATTCAATTTCTTTGTGGATCATATCATGGAATAATGTTACCATAGCCCGTTGATAAGTGGCACCAGCATTCTTCAGTCCAAATGGCTTTACTTTATAACAGAATGTGCCCCAAGGTGTGATGAAAGTTGTCTTCTCCATGTCTTCAGGTGACATTTTGATTTGATTATATCCTGAAAATCCGTCCATGAAGGAGAACACCGAGAACTGAGCCGTATTTTCGACCAATACATCAATGTGAGGTAAAGGGAAGTCATCTTTTGGGCTGGCTCTGTTCAGGTCCCGGTAATCCACACACATCCTCACTTTCCCATCTTTCTTAGGCACAGGTACAATGTTAGCGACCCACGGCAGATAACTAGTTACAGCAAGGAAACCGGCATCCCACTATTTTTGTACCTCTTCTTTTATCTTCATTGCCATATCTGGGCGAGTACGGCGCAACTTCTGTTTTACTGGCGGACAGTCTTCTTTCAGAGGCAGCTTGTGCAGAACAATTTCGGTGTCCAACCCTTGCATATCCTGATAAGACCAAGCAAAAACATCCACATACTCCCGAAGCATGCCAATAAGTATCTCTTTTACTGAATCTTGCAGACAGGCACCGATTTTAACTTCTTTCAGGTCTTCTTCTGTACCAAGATTAACCGTCTCAACTTCCTCCTGATGAGGAGTGATAAACCTCTCCTCTTGTCTTAACAACCTGGCTAGTTCTTTAGGTAGCTCATAATCCTCTTCAACCCCTTCATTGGCTTGATTAATCGGATTGTCAAAGTCATACGAAGTCGTAGCAGTGTTGTTGTCGGTGCAATCTGGAAGGCACTCTCTGCAAGGGTTTAGATTTGTTCATTTTAGTGATCAGTTTTATCTTGCTTAGAAAAATTGAAAATGAAGTTATTATTTTGAAAAACATTGCCATTTTATTTTTGTACAAAAAATAAAAAATGAAAAATAGTGAGCGTAGAAGAAAAGACTCATTTGCAAAAGATGTACTGATATTCATTAATTGATCGTTTGCACAAAATACAAGATGGCCCGATTACAAAATGAGTCCTGAAATCTTGGGCAAGATGTAGGACTTGATGCATGCTTTAAAAACAGGAAATAATAATTACTCTGCAGGAGTAACTCTTATAATTTCCTGGGAAGACCAGTTTGAGACATGTTTCCCCGGGATCCTTGGACGTATCCAACTTTCCAGGTTGTGCTCGTCTTCTGACTCATCTTCCAAATTATTCACAGCATCCGGGGTAAGCATCCCCCCGCTGACAAACTGGGGCTCCATTGCAGCCTCTGGTTGATCTTGTCGAGTTGGTCTGTAACCCAACCCGAATCGGTCTTCTTTCTTCTCAACTGGCAGCAGCTTGCCCCAGCCTTGAGCGGTACCTTCCTCAACAACCTTCCGGGCTTGTTGATATGATATGATGGAAGTCCCAGACACAACAGATGCTTCATTAATATTAAGGGCCTCAAACCCTTGACTCATGGTTTCATGGATCTCCCCATCCATTTCAATGTATTTGAAAGTATCCAGCTGGCTAACGAAGATATCCTCCTCCCCACAAATGGTAATGACTTGGCCCTCCCACTCGAATTTTAACTTCTGGTAAAGGGTTGACGTTACGGCGCCAGCGGCGTGTATCCATGGTCTACCCAATAGACAACTGTAGGCAGGCTGTATATCCATCACAAAAAAGATCGTTTTGAAAACCTGTGGGCCAATCATTATTGGCAACTCTATCTCTCCCAGAACCGATCTTTTAGAACCGTCAATGGCTCTCACTACCAAGTTGCTTGGGCGTAGTGCCAATCCATCATTCTCCCGCTTCACAAGGGCTTTCTTGGGTAGGACATTGAGTGATGACCCCGTGTCCACCAATACGTGGGAAAGAACTGCACCCTTACAATCCAAGGTAATGTGCAAAGCCTTGTTGTGATTGTGACCTTCCGTTGTCAGATCAGCGTTGGTAAATCCTAGTCCATGACTAGCGTTGACATTTCCAACCACAGCTTCTAACTGATTGACGGTAATCTCCTCCGGCACATAAGCTGCATGCAAGACTTTTAATAGTGTGTTCCGATGAGCCTCGGAGCACATTAGCAATGATAGTATGGAGATTTTGGAAGGTGTTTGGTGAAGCTGGTCCACCACCTTATAATCGCTCTTCTTGATTATCCGCATGAATTCATCAACCTCTTGATCAAAAGGAGTCTTCAAAGTTTCTTTAGCAACTGGTTCTTCTTGCACCACGCTCTTCCCTTTTGCCTTGGCAGCAGCTTCTGCTTCAGCAATGGGTCTTGGTATTTGCGAGGCAAAGAGACGTCCGCTTCTAGTGAAGCCTCCGCCTCCCCCCACATTGTCTATCTGTGGTGAAGAAGTTGATGATTCTAAAGTGATTTTCTGCCCGTTGCAGTATAGATCTGAGCCATAATGCCAAGGGATGGCATTATTGCTTTCGTAAGGAACTGGCCCAGGCACTGTGATAGTGTCTGGACTGATAGCAGCTACAGAGGGGACCATAATGGTGTGCGGATCATAATATATGGTAACTGGAGCTCTGACAGGAGTAGTATTTTGTTGTGAGTTGTTGGAAGGAACATTCGCGGGATCGTAGTTTATCGTAACCGTTGAGACGTTTTCATTAACTGTTGCTAATGTTGTAGACGGTATTGTTGACTAGACGGGTATTGAAGTTGTAGCAGGAACTGATGGAATAATGGGTGTTGTCGTTGTAGAAGGAATTGTGACTGAACTTGTATCCGTTGAAGTGATTGATTGAGTAATTGTTGGAGTTGTAGCAGAATCTGTCGGAATAATGGTTGCTGACGTTGTAGGAGTATCTGTGATTGTTGATGAAGGAATTGTTGGAGTTGTAGTCGCTGTTGTCGTAATCTGAAGAATGCCATCTCTAATGAGGCCATCTATGCTGTTTCTCAGTCTCTCACATCCATTAACGACAATGTTGCAATATCCACAGTCGACCTCACATCCGGGGAACACTTGGCATTCTAACAGCTGAGCTTTGATTTCAACCAAGGGTGTTCGGATTTGTGCAACACTGTTAATTAATGTGGATGGTTTGCCTTCCTCAATAGCATTGATCCTAGGCCCGTTGTGACTAGGCATTGGATTTCTTGTGACGTTCGGAGGAGGTGCAAAATTGAGAGCTTTTGAGTCCACCAGATCCTGGACTTTCATCTGTAGGGCCCTGCATTTTTCAGTATTATGCCCCGGTGCGTTTGAGTGGAATGCACACCTGGCATTTGCATCATAGTTCTTTGGCATATTGAGAGGATCTGGAGGGGCCAACATCCTTAACTCAACTAGGTTGAGCTTTAAGATTTTTGGCAAGAGTGCAGCATATGGCATTGGGATTGGGTCAATTACCCTGTTTGCTTGTGATGGCTTCTGTTGGAAGGGACGCTGCTGTTGGTTGCTATTGTTGTTGTTGTACGAACTTTGTTGCGGATAATGAGCTTGTTGTTGATATTGTTGTTGTTGTTGTGGATATGATAATTGTTGTGGTATTGGAGCTGGGATGGTAACAGCTGCCACTGACCGGTGAGCATATTGAGGCCTGCCCCTGCTTGCATGAATGGAATTTGTTTCACCTGCCCTTCGGGGTCCCGCAAAAGGTTTTCTGGGATTGCTGGAGGAACTCGCACCACTGTCGGAAATTTTGCCCATCTTCAAGAGACTTTCAATCCTCTCACCAGCTATGACCACATCAGCAAAACTGGTAGAGGAGAAAGCAGCCAGTCTATCAATATAGGTCCCTTGCAATGTGTTCATGAACATGTCAGCCATTTCCCTTTCTGACATGGGTGGTTGGACAGCAGCAACAAGCTGTCTCCACCTTTGAGCATAATCCCGGAAGCTCTCTCTGGAAGACTGGGACATGCCCATTAGAAGGGTTCTATTGGGAGCCATGTCCAGGTTGTACTGATACTGATGGATGAAAGCCTCAGCTAGGTCCTTCCAACATCTTATGGTGGCTCTAGACAAATGCGAATACCATTCTCTCGAAGCTCCAGTCAAACTGTCCTCAAAGTAGAACATCCACAGCTTTTCATCCATAATATAAGCCTTGAGCCTTCCTAAGAAAGACTGCAGATGAGTGCGAGGATAGGAGGTACCATTGTACTTTTCAAAGCAAGGGGTTTGAATTTGTGGGGAATTCTCACCCCATCCACTAGTCCCATATCCATCACATCGAAGCCCAAAGAATTCTGAGATTCCAAAGATCTTAACTTTTCAGCAATCTCGTCCAATCTTCTATCATATACCTCATCCCCTGCCCCAATGACAGTAAACTGTTCTCCCTGGTGATCCTCCTGCAGGATTTGGTCCCCAGTAGCATTACCTTGACCATTTCTTGGGATGTTAACTTCTGGATTTAGGTGAGGTCCATACTCCTGTGGGTCAATATGAGGCTGACCCCGTTCATTGTTGCTAGTTCCTCCTGTTCCTAGATGAGGCTCTTCAGGAGTTTGTCTTTCCACCAGTTCTCTTAACCTTTCTTGACTCTGGGCCAAGCTAGTCATCACTGCCATGAACTGAGACATCTGATTTCTCATCTCCACTCTCTCATTGGCCATCTGATTTCTGACCTCAGTCAGATCCTGTTGTACTTGTTCCATTTGAATGCCGGGAAGATTGTTACGAGTCGGGTACCGGTGCGTGTGGTTGACAGGGAACACTCGGCGACGAGAAATGTTTATTGAGATCACAACAAAGTTAGAAACAAAAATAATAACAAAACCTACAAAACAAACACAAAGTTAGTATGCAATGCAGTATGCTTATTTGTTTTCCAAGGTATCTGATTTGGTTCTTGGTTTTGACCTTTCCAGACCTCGAGGAAGATGCTCGATGTTGTTGAGAGAAAACCCAAATGAAAACAAACTAAAATATATTACAAATGGAGCAAAAGGAAAAGTACATCAAATGGAAACAAACAACAAGCAAAGAATCAGACATCCAGTCCAAACTCATCTTCTCTGACCTCCTTCAGGAGTTCCTCAGTCACTGGACCAGCTGGGTGCTCTGCAATGGTCCTAATGAGGAGGTTCCTGGTAGCAATGGCAGTAGTCAGCTTCTTATGCCTATCCTGGTCCTTTGATCTCTTCAATCCTGCTCTGAGCTTCAACTCTGATATCTCTTTCTGTGCAGCCAACAAAGAATCCTGTTGTTTCTTCTCATTAGCCTCCAGCTGCTCAATCTTGGCTTGAGTCTTCTGGTCTTCTTGTGTACGGGATTCAGTGATCCTGACCCATCTAGCCTGGCTCTCTTGCAGATAGTGCTCAACCTTAGCTTTCTAAATCTTGGCCTCCTTGCAGGCATTCTTCAATATTTGTTCCCCAACCCTTGCTTTCCTTATGTAGTCTTATGTCTTCTCAATTTTGGCAAGATGCTCCACCCTGAGCATTTCCAATCTCTCAATGTCCAGGCGACCATCACTTCTTTCCCAAAGAGTCTTCTTTAAGGCCTAGGATAGCTGCTCATTCCTTTCTTTCAACTTTTCAAACTCCTCCAGGCTAATTGTTGCTGCAGGTTGTACTGTAGATGGCCCAGACATGTCTTCCAAGGTGAAAGGCATTCTGGTAATCTGAGCTCTAGTACGGGACCAGTCTGAGTATTGAGTTGAAGCAACATTGTTACATCTTCCATGAATAGCTACCCCTTTTGTCTGGATGTTGTCCCAAGCCCAGGATGCTTGTCTGACAACAGCTGAATTAGGTTGTACTTCACAATATAGGGTCTAAGCTAAATCCTGTCCTCTAGGAGGGTGGACCAAGGCATATCCCAATTGTCTCTTAAACAGTAAAGGATCGTAGTTGATGCAACTCTTCACTCCTATCAGAGGCACATTTGGGTATTGTCCAAAGCTGGTGATAATGTCCTTGCCTTTGGTGCTCTGGTGCACCATCTAATATCATTTGTAGTCAAGGCAATGAACCTCTTGGCCCAATTCTTCTGCTGGTGGGGATTCAAGAAAGTATCTGACTTAGGCAGGTGTCTGAGCAGCCAAGTGTAAAACAAAGGAGCACAACATCTTACCAACTTCCCCCTTTGTTTCTCATTCCTCTGGTGAATGGAGTAGTAAAAATTTCCTAGCAGTGTAGGTACTGGGTTCTTCAGAAGAAACAGATGGATGGCATTCTTACTGACAAATTTAGGCTCATCTACAAACAATATAGCCCCATATATGCTGAGGGCTAACAGTGCACAGATTGCTCTCCACTCTCCCAATGAAGCCTTCAGGATGGCCTGAGAAATCAAGAAGTCCAAATGCAAACCAGGAATCCCAGCTTTGGTTGTCATACTTTGCTCAATAAGGGCAGGCTCCAAGTACAGTGCTCTTGCTATCTCTTCATTCCTGGGAGCAGTCATCTCTGGGTTGAAAGTGATTCCCCCTCTGATAGGTACTCCAATCAATGAAGAAAACTCCTCCAGTAGAGGCCCTAGCTGAAAGTCTGGAAAGGTGAAACATCTCAATGGAGGGTCATAAAACTGTAGGCATGTGTGGATCATGCTCCTCTGAGAAGGGTCAAGGTCTATAACCATGTCCAGGATACCTCCATAGTGCTCTCTAAATATTGGGATGTGGTCAGGTGTGATAAGTGACTGGACCTGCCTGATACCAGTCAACACAGGCTCAAAAAAGTGGTATGATGTGTTGCTCTTCCTGGGAGTAACCATGAATGCTGCTGAAGAAGCTGAAGATAAGTGCTGATGAAGATCATAGACTGAGATGCTGAAGGTGGACCACTGACAGACTGGTGCTGGTGAGGGTGGAGATAATTGAAGCAGGTAATTGATGAAGACAGCTGAAGCAGAGGTCTATGCAGAAGAAGGGGTCAAAACAAAAACCATGATACAAGGAGGTGGATACCCTGAAAAACAAATTAACAAATGTTAAATGATGCAATGATGATATATGCAAATGATATGCAAGGGTTTGTGATCAAGCTGGATCTGATTTATCTGTCTTGATATAAGGCCCATGTATGTTCAAAAAGTCCGGATGAAGGCTCAGAAATCCAGTAACCAGGGTGGGGGACTCAAATAAAGAGTCACATGTCCAAGGTTAATCACAAGAACTGTCCAAAATGAAGTATTCTTAAACAATACAGTAACAGGGTATGATGTGGCCAAGGGTTCCTGCAAACCTGTAAACAGCCCAACCCCCTTACAGGTAATGTTCTAGAACAAGGATCCTCAGACTTGGATCAGTTATGAGAAGTGTAAACACTTCTAACCCGTAGGTACAGTGTTTACAATAACCATAAAAGATCCTCCTCTAATTCACCTCAATTTCTGATGGTCATAATAAAGGTCATCCAGACTTAGCAAGCTTCCCAGATAGCCCTAGCACCACAGGAAATCTGTAGCACATAGTTCTCAAGAAGAAACCCACATCTGAACCGTGTTTCATATTCCCGCACCAGACCGAAATGGAATGGGAAAGAACATGAACCACTCTAGCCTAGGTGTCACTCAGGTCCCAGGTATAGGACCTTAAACTCTCAATGGAACCCAACCCACCAAAATAGAAAACCAGATCCAGCAATGACAGTATGAAATATGCATAAGACTGTAAAGAAAGCAAAAAATAAAGCTGTACATAGAGCAATAAATAAAGCAAAAATAAAATAAACACACATAGCACATAACACCCCAGTAAACAAAAATTAAACAAGCGCTAGGAGGAACCCACAAAAAGAACCAGAAGCCCTGGTTTCAGTATAAGTCTCCCCAGCAGAGTCGCCAAGCTGTCGCTCCCACTAAATGAGGCTAGGTTAAATAGGGTACAGACACGAACGGTCGGCGAAAGAGGAGAACACAAGGGTGAACTGAAAAGAGTCGCCAGCTAGGCATTTTTATCCCGAAGGAAAGGTAATGCTGGATAGACCTAAGAAAAGATGGATAAGACGGTTGCGAACCAGAGAAACTGAGAAAGGGGGTTGGTTACAACCTGGGAAGGTATTAGCACCCAGATTGTCCGTCGTATTCGACGGGATCCACGCTTGAAAGATTTGTGTTTAAAAGGGGTAGTGTCAGTGCTATTTTGTGTCTAATAAGCTGGAAAAGAATGCAAGTGTCAGTGATGAAGGAATGTGAACTGAAATAAGAGAGTGTCAGTGTAAGGAAAGAATGTGAAGCTCAAGACTATGAGGCTTAAAGGATAATGCTGGAAGAGGGGGAATGTACATAGACTTTTGTTCGATAACTATTAATTTATGCCTACGTATCCTCTCGTGCAATGAGGAAGTCAGAACACCGTAGTTCGACTCAAAGAGACTGAAAGGTAAATTGACTGATGAACTGCTTACTTGTCTATGCTCAAGTGTATGACCTGTCTGGCTCAGGTGCAAACTGTCTTGCATTAGACGGAAGAAGCGAGTTCTCGTTTATGAGTGAATGAGATGAGAAAAGAATCCCGGAGGAGACGATTATTGTTTGTTTTTGTGTTTTCAATCTTTTATTGCTTTTTGAAGTTTGTCATAAGAAAATGAGCTTAAGCCTAAACTAAGGGTTAGTAAACTCATCACATCCTCCCTCTGATTAGGGGTAATGAGAATACCTTAAGTATGAAGTAAACACCTCACACTTAATCACCATGATGTAGGATTAAGATCATTAACCTACTTGCACTTATTTAGATGTTTTTGGAGTTTTTGTTTAGTGTTAAGTAATGAGCTTAAACCATAATCAAGGTTTTAATGAACCCATTACACCATCCTAATAGAAGGATAATAGATGAGGGCATTTAAGCTGAGGAAGGCTCCTCAACTTAATCCATGATTAGGGATTAACTTCGTGACAAAACAAAGCCTTTATTAAAGTGGATTTTAGTTAATGGTAGGATTAAGAAGTGGATTTTATGTTTGGTAAGACAACTTGAGGAGGACTTGTCCATTAACACTAGGGTTAGTCCTTCTTAACCAGTTAAGGAAGAATTAAGAACCCTAATACAAGGCACAAGTTACAAGCTTGATGTCTTAGTGATTATTAGGTGGATTGATTAAAGGATTTAAACACATTAAGGGTTTAACACTTAGGATTAAAGTTATACACTCCATCCTAATAGAAGGATACAGGCATAACCCTAATCACAAAGCCTTAAAACCTTTAAGGTTTAATCCCTGATTAAGAGGTGAGAAGAGAAGACTCAAAGATGACACAAAGGTAAAAATAATGGGGGACGAATCAAACCCTAATTATGGTCATGCTTGGGTGTTCCTAGGGTTAATGAGGCTTGCAAGAAGATCTTCAGAGAAGCCACCAAGGAAGAAGCAGATGAAATGAAAAGAAGATCAAGAAACAAGACAACTTGCTTCACTTAAAAAGAAAAGTTGCTTGAAGAAAGAAGGAGGAGAAAGAGCATGAATGTGCAAGCTCACTCTAATTCACAAGTAAAAATGCACCAAAGATGCATAAAGGGGATGAGAAGAGGTTATGAGAAGTGAAGGCAAATTCACTTCTCAAACACTTACCACCTGAAAAGTTAGCAAAGGGATTGAAATGAAATGATATGGATGCAAGGATGCAAAACAAAATTAGAAGCACAATCATGATGTAAATGATGCTATGAGATGGTATGAAAGCATGTCAAGAGATGAGGATGATCATACAAATAATGTAGATGCAAATGAGACATGAAAGGAAGCATGAAAGTTCATGAAAACTTATGAAATACAATGGATGCATAACATGGTAAATGGATGATGCAATGATCAAACATGATTCTAATGTGTCCTAAGATGTCTTATATGTCATGTGGATGTACAAAATGTCATGGCAAGTTCATATATGCAAGCATATGAAGGATGAATGCAAATGAAGGAAAAAAGTAGGGTTTATGTACAAGATGCAATGCAAAAATCAAAATCAGAAGCAAATGACAAGATAAAAAATTTAAAATGGGGTCAAAGGTACCCTAAACCTATACAAGTTCACTACCCAAAGGGGAAGGTCAGAAGCTAAACCCTAAAGGACTTATGATTTTTCTAAGTTTGCTAGGGTTTTAAGGTATCTTACAAGGAAATATTCAAAACAAATCAAAAATGAAAGATAAATTCATGCCAATTTTATCCTAGAAACTACATGATATGTGAAATGCAATGAGAAAAGAACCATTATCAAACTCTTCATGTTTAGGCAGACAAGATTTTTCTAAATTAGGGTCAAAATATTGATTTTTAAGAACCCTAAATCCAAAGAAAAATGTCAAAATGGATCAAGAACCAAAAATAAATTTGTATGAATGGTTTGATAATGTATCTAAATGTGTTGAGATGCAATGTGATTTTTTTGGTGATTTTTAGAAACTTAAATGGTATTTTAATTAATTAATTTCCATTAATTAATTAAAATAAACATTTAAATATTTTCAAAATACAAATTTTATGCAAAAAATAAAATAAAAATTATTTTCAGAATGAGAAAAATATTTAAAGTCATGGTGCAAAAAATGAAATTTTTTTAATGCATTTTGCTATTTTAAATAAAATGAACAAAGAAATGCAAATAAAATGGAAATAAAATTAATTTAAATGAAAAGTCAACAGATCAAAGGGCCAAAGTTTAAACTAGGGACGCGGGAATTGACTAGCGCGCATCTAGATGGCTGACATTCAAACTTCACTAATTACGCAATTAAACCCTAATCTGAACCCTAATGACTTTCAGGTGACCGGAACAGTGTTCCGGTCATCTTCTCCGGCCATCCATTCTTGCTCTCTTACTCAATCCGTAAAATCAAACCACTAAACTCTCCAGAAATGATCCCCACCCCATTCTAAACAAGATTCAACCATCAAACAACATTTATTTCACATGAACAATGAGATTCGAAGCAAAACGGAAAATCTTTCAGAAATTTCAGAAGCTTCATACATGCTTAAAACTGAATCATTTTCAAAACCAAAAGGTGCAGTGTGATCAGTGAATCATGGAGAACAATCTAAGAACTTAAGAAATCATTTCTAGAAAATTTGTTCTTTAGATTACCTGAACTGAAGCTTTCGAAAATGGCACTGTCTGGCTGCTTCTCTACTTCAAAACCACTCCAATGATATCCCTCAAGAGTTTGCAATACTTGGTTGGAGTTTATGTGGCCTCTATATGCAGTTGGCTGAAGCTTAGGTCAAGGAATGTGAAAATCGTGTTTTTGATATGGGGTGTTTCAAGGCAAAATGAAGGATGGGAAATGATCAGTTATGAATGTGTAGTTGAATGGTGGAAAAAGTTTGGAGATTTGTTGGATGAGCAATGAGTTTCGAAAGCTTTTGCAAGTTGGAGGGATTTTGTGTATGCTGAGAAATCTGAAGTGTTAGGCTGCAATGTTGTGTGTTATGGCTTTCCTTTGGTACACATATCAATCCTTGATAGGTCAGAGAGTGGGTGGTGGCCTATGGTGATTGGTATGGGCAAGTGTCCAAAATGTCAACATGACTTGTACTTGAAGTATGGGCATGTGGAAAGCTTGGATTTGGGTATGGCTGTGCACAGCAAAGATCAAGGAAGGCTTATGGATCAGATTTGATGAGCTGTAACAAGTGGAGGTATGGTTACATGAACTTTTGCAAATTGGTACAACTTTGGCCCCTTTGTGATTTCTTGATGTGTAAGGCATGAAACATTGTGATTCTTGGGCCAATTCTGATCCTTAGACAATACATTATGATGTTAAGACATGTAGAAGTGTGTTTGAGGTCACAAAAATGCTCGGCATGAGAATTTGCAAACTTCCCTCTTTGGTGTAAAAGTGAAATTTATGTGATTTTTCCCAACTTTGACAAACCATAACTTGAGTTCCAAAATGAATTAGGTCAAGTTCTTGTACTTTTTGAAAAGGTAATGATCCAATCTACAACTTTCATGACCAAGAATTTGTCATTTGAAGCATTTTTGAATCAAAAAGGGGAGGTTGAAAAACTTTCCCAAAATGGCAAGTTCACATTACAAGTCACTTTCCCAAAATGGAAACTTTGCAAATGGCTTGAAATTCTTCAATTTTGTGAACTTATAACTTCTTCTAAGATCAAATAAAGATCAAATACACCCAAAATAATGGAGATTCCCCTTTGGTTGGATGATTGGGGGCCTCAGATGCCCTAATTTTACACTGACTTGCTCAAGAAGTCATCTATTAATCAGATGCCTTCCCCATTGAATTTCTTCATGAAAATTGGTATGCATGATCCTTATATCATATAGAGACCAATAGAAACAAGAATGGGCAAAAAAATTGGAGTTATGGCCTCTGAAACCAAAACCCTAATTTTAGGTCATCTGTGCAGTTAAGCTTGGCTCTGCTTCCCTGCCTCCTCAGTTCTTGTGATTTTCTTTGACTTCCTTGATCTTGGGAGGATATAATATGATGCTTGAACATAAATGGATCCTCTTGAGATGATTGGAGACCCTTGGGGTGGCTCAGATAGCTCAGGGATTGCTCAGATCACAAACCCTTGATGCAGATGACTTTGAACCAATGCAGTGAAGCAAAAATGCAATATGAGATGATATGATTGAACTTATGCAAATGAAAAGAATCACAAGCCATGGTGAAATGAGTGAGGGAAAATTTGGGGTGTTTACAAGGATGAATGTCCATAACGTAGAAGATAGTTTTGAAGATCTGTAGGCCAATCACCATAGGCAGCTCAATTTCCCCAAGAACCGACCTTTTAGAACCGTCAAAGGCTCTCACAACCAGGTTACTTGGATGCAGTGCAAGGCCATCATATTCCATCTTGACCAATGATTTCTTTAGAAGAACATTGAGTGAGGACCCTGTGTCAACCAAGACATGAGAGAGAACAACACCCTTACACTCCAAGGTGATATGCAAAGCCTTATTATGGTTACGGCCCTCCGTAGTTAGATCAACATCAGTGAACCCTAGTCCATGACTAGTATTGACATTAGAAACCACCGTCTCTAGCTGATTAACTGTAATCTCTTCTGGAACGTAAGTTGTGTGCAGGACTTTGAGAAGTGCATTCCTGTGAGCTTCGAAACACATTAGCAATGATAGAATAGAGATTTTGGAGGGTGTCTGATGGAGCTGGTCCATAACCTTATAGTCACTCTTCTTGATTATTCTCATGAACTCGTCTACATCCTGGTCAAAGGATGTCTTCTGAGTTTCCTTGGCAATAGGTTCTTCAGGCACTACACTCTTGCCCTTAGCCTTGGCAGCAGTTTCTGCTTCAGCATTAGTTCTTGGGAATTGTGAGGCAAAGAGACGTCCGCTTCGAGTGAAGCCTCCACCTCACCCCACATTATCAATATGTAGTGTAGAAGTGTCAAAAGTGACTTTCTCTCCGTCGCAATATAAATCTGAGCCATAGTGTCAAGGCACGACACTGCTACTGTCATATGGAACTGGTCCTAGTACCGTGATAGTAACCGGACTGATCGTTGCGGAAGAAGAAGTTGAGACAGTTTGAGGTTCATAATAAATTGTAACAGGAGGTATGACCGGAGATGGTGCTGGTGTTGGTGATGAAGGTTGCTGATGTTGATGTGAGTTGTCGAAAGAATCTGGAACGTGGATTGTTGTCGGATCATAGTAAATGGTAACTTTGGAAATGCTTCATTGATGGTTGCTATTATTGTAGAAGGATGTGTTGAACTGACATCTGTTGAAGTTGAAGAAGGGATGGTTGTTGATGTTGTAGAAGAATCTGTTGGAATGATTGTCGTTGAAGTTGTAGGAGTGATATCTGTTACATCTGATGGAATGACATGTGCTGGTGTCGTAGGAGGAATGGTTGTTGATGTTGTAGGAGCTAAAAGTGTTGAAGTGATCTGTAAAGTGCCTTCCTTGATAAGATTGTTGATACCGGTCTTCAAATTTGCACAACCATTAATAGAAATCTTGCAAGCTTCGCAATGGGCCTCACAACCCGGGAACACTTGGAATTTTAAAAGCTGAGCTTTAACCTCGGCCAGAGGTGTTTGAATACTTGCAACATTGTCAATTTGGTTCATTGGTTGATCCTCCTCAATGGCATTTATCCTAGGCCCACCATGGCTAGGCATAGGATTCTTGGTAACACTTAGAGGGGGTGCAAAATTTAGAGCTTCGGAATCAACTAAGTCCTGAACTTTCATGTGTAAGCCTCTGTAATTTTCTGTTGTATGGCCAAGTGCATTGGAGTGGAAGGAACATCTGGCATTAACATCATAGTTTCTTGGAAAATTCTGGGGATCTGGTGGGGCCAGAGTCCTCAATTCAATCAGATTGAGCTTAAACAATTGTGGAAGTAAGGCAGCATAGGGCATCAGAATAGGATCGATAACCCTGTTGATTTGTGAAGTCCTCTGTTGAAATGGACGTTGTTGCTGATTATTATTGTTGTAAGATCTCTGTTGAGGAAAATGTTGTTGCGGTGGGAAGTGTTGTGGTTGTGGAGGATACTATTGTTGAGGTTATGGAGCTGGAATGGTGACAAAAGCCACTGGTCTTGGCATGTATTGAGGCCTACCACTGCCCATGTGTACTGAGTTGGTCTCACCTGTCCTTCGAGGTCCCGAGAAGGGTTTCCTGGCATTGCTAGAACTAGCACCTTTGTTTGAAATTTTTCCCATCTTTAAAAGACTCTCAATTCTCTATCCAGCTATAACTACATCCACAAAGCTGGTGGACGAGAAAGCAACAAGTTTGTCAATGTAAGTTCCTTGCAACGTGCTCATAAACATGTCGGCCATTTCTCTCTCTGACATCGGAGGCTGGACAACAGTAGCGAGTTGTCTCCACCTTTGGGAATATTCCATGAAGATTTCTCTTGAAGACTGAGACATACCCATCAGGAGGGTCCTGTTGGGAGCCATGTCCAAGTTATATTAATACTGGAGTATGAAAGCTTCGGCCAAATCCTTCCAGTTTTTGACTATTGCTCTGGACAGGTGAGAATACCATTCACGGGATGCCCCGGTCAGATTGTCTTCGAAGTAGAACATCCACAACTTTTCATCCATGGTATAAGCTTTCAGTCTCCCCAGAAAGGACTACAGGTGAGTACATGGACAAGAGGTACCATTATATCTCTCAAAGTAAGGATGCTTGAATTTGTGAGGAATCCTGACTCCCTCTACTAAACCCATGTCTATTACATCAAATCCCAAAGAGTTTTGGGACTCCAAAGATCTCATCTTCTCCGCTATTTCGTCCAGACGAAGATCATAGGCTTCATCCCCAACACCAATTATTGTAAATTGTTCCTCTTGAGGGTCCTCTTGCAAGGCACGACCTCCAGTGTTTCCTTGGGTATTTCTGATAGCATTGACTTCAGGATAGAGCTGAGGCCCAAACTCTGGCGCATCTATTCGTGGCTGCCCTTGATCATTGTTACTAATACCTCCTGTACCTGGATGATTCTCTTCTGGAGTTTGCCGCTCGACTAACTCTCTTAATCTTTCTTGGCTTTGAGCCAACCTAGTCATTACTACCATAAACTAGTTCATCTGAGCCCTCATCCCAGTTCTCTCATTAGCCATCTGAGTTCTCACGTCAGTCAAATCTTGTTAACTTGGTCCATCTGTAAGCTCGGAAGGTTGTTTCTTATAGGATACCGGTGAACTCTTTTGATATGGAAAACCCTCCTACGAGCAATGTTTCCTGAGACACAGCAAAATGAGAAAACAATAATAAAAATACCTACAAAACAAAGAATGAGGTTAGTATGCAATGCAGTATGCCTATTTGTCTTCCAAGGGTATCCGGTTTGGTTCTTTGGTTTTGACCTTCCAGACATCTAGGAATGAAGATGTTGAAGAGAAATGAAACCCAAAAGAAAATCCAGGTAATACATAAACCATATATTACAAATGCAAAAGACACATAGTTTATGATTACAACAAGTTCCCATGGTGGGTAAAAATACAATCAAGTCGAGAAATACAACAAAATCACCATGAGAAATAAAGTACAACCAAAAATAAAATAAAAATACAAAGAAATCAAACATCTAGTCCAAAGTCATCCTCCTTGACTTCTTTCAGGAGAGCATCAGTAACTGGTCCACCTGGATGCTCTGTGATGGTCATGATAAGAAGGCTCCTGGTGGCAATGGCACTTGTCAAATTCTGGTACTTATCTTGGTCTTTTGATCTTTTCAACCCCGCCCGGAGTTTCAACTCGGAGATTTCCTTCTGTGCTGCTAACAGGGCTTTCTGACTCTTCTTCTCATTAGCTTCCAACTGCTCTATCTTAGCCTGGATCTTCTGATCTTCTTGCAAACGAGCCTCAGTAATTCTGATCCATCTTGCCTGATTCTCCTCTAGGTAATGCTCAGCTCTAGCCTTCTGAATCTTAGCTTCTTTGCAAGTATTCTTCAATACCAACTCCCCTACTCGGTCTTTTCTGATGAAGTCCTCTGTCTTTTCTATCTTGGACATATGCTCGATCTGGAGCTTCTCTAACCTCTCAATATCCAGATGACCATCATTCCTTTCCCAAAGGGCCTTCTTCAGAGCTTCAAAAAGCTGGGTATTCCTCTCTTTAAGCTTATCAAATTCCTCCAGACTCATTGTGGCTATAGGTTCTACTGATGATGGTCCTGGCGCATCTTCCAGGGTGAATGGCATGTGGGTGATCTGTCCTCTGATGCGAGACAAATCAAAGTACTGAGCTGAAGCTATGTTGCTGCGCTTTCCAAGAATAGCAGTCCCTTTTGTCTGTATGTTATCCCAAGCCCAGGCTGCTTGTCGGACGATGGCATGATTATTCTGAACATCACAGTAAAGGGTATCTGCTAAATATTGCTCTCTTGGTGGATGTACTAAGGCATACCCTAGCTGCCTTTTGAAAAGCAAAGGATTGTAGTTGATGCAACCCTTCACTCCAATAAGAGGTACATTGGGATACTTCCCACAGCTTGTAATCATGTCCCTGCCCTTGGTACTCTGAGTACACCACCTGATGTCTTCTGAAGTGATAGCAATCATTCTCTTAGCCCAATTTCTTGACTGATGAGGATTCATGAAAGCTTCTGTCTTTGGAAGGTGTCACAATAACCAACAGTAGAAAAGAGGTGCACAACATCTGACTAATCTTCCCCTCTGTTTCTCATTTCTCGAATTCAGGAAAGCTTTTGTCTTTGGCAGGTGTCTCATTTCTCTCATTTCAGCAAGAAAATATGGATAGCATTCTTGCTTACAAACTTAGGCTCGTCTGTAAATAAGATGATTCCATATATATCAGAGCCAGGAGAGAACAAACAGTTTCCCACTTCCCTGCTGCAACATGACTGGTGGCCTGAGTGATCAAGAAGTCCAACTGGAGTTCTTGGATTCTAGCCTTGGTGGTCATATGTTGATCAATGATGGTGTTTTCGAAATATAGAGCCTTAACTATGTCTTCATTCCTAGGAGCAATCATCTCAGGGTTGAAAGAGATTCCCCTCCTGATAGGGACACCCAACAACATGGAAAACTTTTCCAACAAAGGACCCATTTGAAAGTCTGGGAATGTGAAACATCTGAGAGGAGGGTCATAGAACTGAAGGCAAGTGTGGATCATGCTCCTCTAGGATGCATCCAAGTCCATGACCATGTCCATGATACTACCATAATGATCCCTAAATAATGGGACATGATCAGGAGTGATAAGTGCCTGAATCTTCGTGATGCCTACTAGAGAGGGCTCAAAGAAATGATAAGTGATGTTGCTCTTCTTGGATGAGTCCATGACAATGGATGCTGATGAAGATAACTGAAGAAAATACGGATGAAGACAACTGGAGAAGATATCAGTTGAAGAAGATCTCTGAGGAAAATAACTGATGAAGATGGTTGAGCAGAAGAACAGTCAAAACCAAACCAAAGATG
This sequence comes from Lathyrus aphaca, assembly GCA_963966055.1. NCBI lineage: Eukaryota > Viridiplantae > Streptophyta > Magnoliopsida > Fabales > Fabaceae > Lathyrus > Lathyrus aphaca. The sequence goes on from OZ014522.1 coordinate 273,525,478, forward strand.
ATGTGGATACCTTGTCAAACAAATAGGCAAATGTTAAAATGATGCAAAATGATGTATACAGAATGATATGCCAGGGTTTGTGATCAGGTGCAGGATTTGTTATCTGCTTTGATAGGGTCCATGAGTGTTCAAAAATCCAGATGAAGGCTAGAGAACTAGTAACCAGGTGGGGGATTCAAATAAAGAGTCACAAGTCCAAGGTTTCATAAGATCAGTCCAAACTAGTGTAACCTTAAAACAATCAAGTAACAGGGTATGTTGAGGCCAAGGGTTCCTGCAAATCTGTAAACATCCCAACCCCCTCACATGTATTATTCTAGAATAAGGATCCTCAGACTTGGATCTATTATGAGAAGTGTAAACACTTCTAACCCGGAGGCATAATGTTTACATTAATCATAAAGGACCCTCCTCTAATTCACCTCAGATGCTGAAGGTCATCTAAAAAGGTCATCCAGACTTACCAGGCTTCCCGGATAGCCCTAGTACTATAGGAAATCTTTAGAACAGAGTTCTCAAGAAGAAACCCATGTTTGAACCATGTTTCATATTCCCGCACCAGACCAAAATGGAATGGGAAAGAATATGAAGCCACTTTAATCCTATGTGTCACTCGGGCTTCCGGTGTGGAACCTTGCTCACTGAGATACCCCTCCCACCAAGGTAAACCAACAAATCCAGCACATGATATGATGATAATAATATGAAATGCATAAAACAGTAAATGAAAGCGATAAATAAATGCAGTAAACAAAGATATACATAAAGCAATAATTAAAGCAATAAACAAAAAGCACACATAACACCCCCATAATCACAAATCAAACAAACGCTGGGAGAAACCCAAAAAAAGAACCAGAAGCCATGGTTGCAAAACTCATCCCCACCAGAGTCGCCAAGTTGTCGCTCCCGGAAAAGACATTAAGTCCCACGGTGCAGACGCGAACGGGCGGCGAAAGAGAAAGGGTTGAAATAGAGTCGCCAGCTAGGCATTTTTATCCCGAAGGAAAGGTAATGCTTCATAAACCTGGAAAGAGATGGATAAGATGGTTGCGAACCAGAGAAATTGAGAAACGAGGTTGGTTACGACCTGAGAAGGTTTTAGCACCCAGATCGTCCATCGTACTCGACGGGATCCACGCTTATAAATTGTGTTTAAAAGGGGTAGGTGTATGTGCTATCTGTGTGCAAAAGCTTAAGGAAAGAAAATGCAGGTGTCAGTGCAAAAGGTGAATTGCTCAGGAACTGAGACTTAGAAAAGAATGCTGAAAGAGGGGGATCACAAAGAGACTTTTGTTCGATAACTGTTAAGTTATGCCTACGTATCCTCTCGTGCAATGAGGAAGTTAGAACACCATTGTTCGACTCAAAGAGACTGAAAATGATTGACTATGAACTGCTTACTTGTCTATGCTCAAGTGTATGGCTCGTCTGGCTCGAGTGCTAACTGTCTTGCATTAGACGGAAGAAGCGAGTTCTCGTTTAAGGAATGAGTGTGATGAGAAAAAGAATCCCGAAGGAGAAGATTATTGTTTGTTTTTGTGTTTTCAGTTTGTCGCTCCCACCAAATGACACATGGCCAAATGGGTACAGACGCGAATGGTCGGCGAGAGAGAGAACATGAAGATGAACTGAAAAGAGTCGCCAGCTAGGAATTTTTATCCCGAAGGAAAGGTAATGCTGCATAAACCTAGAAAAGAGATGGATAAGACGGTTGCGAACCAGAGAAACTGAGAAAGGGGGTTGGTTACAACCTTGGAAGGTATTAGCACCCAGATTGTCCATCGTACTCGACGGGATCCACGCTTGAAAGTTTGTGTTTAAATGGGTAGTGTCAGTGCTATTTTGTGTGTAAAAAGCTTGAAAAGAATACAAGTGTCAGTGCAAAGAAGTTTGAAGTGAAAGAAAGGAGTGTCAGTGCAAGAAAGGAGTGCAAAGCTCAAGATAATGAGGCTTAAAGAATAATGCTGGAAGAATGGGAATATACAGAGACTTTTGTTCGATAACCGTTAAGTTATGCCTACGTATCCTCTCGTGCAATGAGGAAGTCAGAACACCGTAGTTCGACTCAAAGAGACTGGAAGATAAATTGACTGATGAACTGCTTACTTGTCTATGCTCAAGTGTATGACCTGTCTGGCTCAGGTGCTAACTGTCTTTCATTAGACGGAAGAAGCAAGTTCTCGCTTATGAGTGAATGAGGTGAGAAAAGAATCCCGAAGGAGATGATTATTGTTTGTTTTTGGGTTTTCAATCTTTTATTGCCTTTGTGTTTGTCATAAGAAAATGAGCTTAAAACTAAACCAAGGGTTAGTAAACGCATCACATCCTCCCTCTGATTAGGGGTAATGATAATACCTTGAGTATGAAGTAAGCACCTCACCCTTAACCACCATGATGTAGGATTAAGATCATTAACCTACTTGCCATTATTTAGATGTTTTTGGAGTTCTTGTTTAGTGTTAAGTAATTAGTTTAAGCCATAATCAAGGATTTAATGGACTCATTACACCATCCTAATAGAAGGATAATAGATGAGAACATTTAAGCCGAGGAAGATACCTCCACTTAATCCATGATTAGGGATTAACCTCATGACAAAACAAAGCCTTTATTAAAGTGGATTTTAGTTAATGGTAAGGTTAAGAAATGAATTTTATGGTTTGTAAGACAACTTGCGGGGGACTTGTCCATTAACACTAGGGTTAGTCCTTCTTAACCAATTAAGGAAGAATTAGAACCCTAATGCAAGGCCCAAGTTACAAGCTTATTGTCTTAGTAATTATTAGATGGATTGTTTAAGATATTTAAACATATCAAGGGTTTAACACGTAGGATAAAAGTTATACACTCCATCCTAAGAGAAGGATGCAGGCATAACCTTAATCACAAAGCCTTAAAACCTTGAAGGTTTAGTCCCTGATTATGAGTTGAGAAGAGAAGACACAAAAGATGACACAAAGGTAAGACTAATGGGGGGACTAATCACACCCTAATTTTTATCATGCTTGGGTATTCCTAGGGTTTATGAGGCTTGCAAGAGATCTTCAAGAAGAGCCACCAAAGAAGAAGCAGAAGAAAGGAGGAGAAGCAGAAGAAACAAGTCAACTTACTTCACTTAAGAAGATAAGTTGCTTGAAGAAAGAAGGTGAAGAAGGAACATGAATGAGCAATATCACTCTAAGATAAATACAAAATGCAGCAATGAATGCATAATAGAGATGAGGAGAGATTATGAGAAGTGAAGGCATATTCACTTCTCAAGATACTTACCACCTGAAAGTTAGTAAAAGGAAATGAAATGAAATGAGAATGAAATGAATGAAAGGATGCAAACCAAAACCAGAAGCATAATCATGATGCTAAGAGATGACATGAAAGCATGTCAAGAGATGTGAATGATCATACAAGCAATGAGGATGCAAATGAAGCATGAAAGGAGCATGAAAATTGATGAATGCTCATGAAATTAAATGAATCCATAACATGGCAAATGGATGATGAAATGATAAAACATGATTCTAATGTGTCCTAAGATGTCTTATATGTCATGTGAATGCATAAAATGTCATGGCAAGTTCATGAATGCAAGCATATGCAAGAGGAATGTAAATGAAGATGAGAAATTAGGGTTTACATGAAACATGAGATGCAAAACTCAAAAACATAAGCAAATGACAAGATAAAAAATTGAAAATGGACTTAAAGGAACCCTAACCCCATACGATTTCATACCCCAAAGGAGGAGACCTAACTCTCAACCCTAAGGGACTTATGATTTTTCTAAGTTTTCAAGGGTTTTAAGGTACCTAAAGGGAAAAAATGAAAATCAAATCAAAAAGCAGAAGAAATTTATGGAAAAAATATGTTAGAAACTACATTTCAAATGAAGATCAATGCAAAAAGAACCATTGTCATACCATTCTTGGTTAGGCAGAAAATAATTCATGAAGTTAGGGTTCTAAAATGGGATTTTATGCACCCTAAATTCAAAGAAAATATGTCAAAATGATTCAAAACCAAAAAGAAATTTGTGTGGATTGTATGACAATGTCTCTGAATGTTTAAAGATGCAATATGAATTTTTTGGGATTTTTTAGAAACCTAAATGATATTTTAATTAATTAATTTTCATTAATTAATTAAAATAAACAATTAAATGTCTAAAAAATAATTTTTTAATGCAAAAATAAAAATAAAAATATTTTTGGGTTGAGAAAATTATTTGGAATTAAAATGCTGAATAAAAATATTTTTGGGATTTTTAAACTATTTTAAATAAAATGTAGAAAATAAATAAGAAAAATGAATTAAAAAATGAAATAAACAAAAGTATGCAGAATGGATGGCCTGGATTGAAACTGGGTTTGGGTGGGTTAATTGCGCGCCACATCTAAAGGCTGAGATTCAAATCCAGCTAATTTTAATTAACCAATTAATTAATCCTAAAATTAAGTTAATGAACTAATCTGGGCCCTTTATCACACGCGGGAAGACAAGATCCAAAGGCCAAAATTTAAACTAAAACCCTAACCCTAATTAGCCATTAATTACTTTCAGGTGGCCGGAAAAGACCTCTGGTCGTCTTCTCCGGCCACACCTCCCCTGAGCAAAACCAAAACCTCACTTCTAGGTCATTTCTGGAGCTCTAAAGCTCTAGATCAATTCCCCTCATCCCCCTGAACCTAAATCCACCCTCAAACTTCATTTCTTTTCACCCAAAATCAAGATTCGAAGAAGAACATAAATATGTCAAATATTTCAGACAAGCAATACATTCTCATATCTTCATCATTTTCAAAAATAACAAGTTCAGTGTACTCAGGGGAACATGCTTAACCATTTAATAACATAAAATAAAGCTTCTGGAAAAATTAATTCGCATGGCTACCTGAGATGGAGCTTTCAACCCTTGAGCTTTCTGGCTGCTTCCTTGGTGCAAAATGTCTCCAATGACCTCCCTGAAGAAGCTTTGATGCTTGGAGAGATTTGAGGATGGCTGGTTTGTGAGTTTGTGCTGCACTGGTCAGAAAATCGTGTTTGGCTTATGGTGTGTTCTTGGTTGTTTTGGTGGGTGGTTTGTGATCAGTGATTGATTTAAGAATGAATGGTGGTGTTTGTTTGAAGAATGAGCAAGTGTGTTGTGTGTTTCGAAGGACAATGCAAGAGGTATGATTTTTGTGAACTTGGGCAATCTGAGGTTTTCAGCTTGTGTTCTTGTGTGTTATGGCTTGCTTTAGGTTAGTATAAACAAATGCAATTGGTTCAGAGAGTTGTTGTGGCATAGTGTGATTGGTATGGTGTGAAATGAAAAAAGTCAACATTTCTTGTACTTGAGGTATGGGCAAGTGGCAGGCTTGGTACAATGGGGTGTGTAGTGCAACAAGGATCAAGGATGTCCATGCAATTCACTTAGAGGCAATTCAACATGTTTGTGAAAAGTTTTTGGTCATTTTGCAATTTCATAAAACATTGGCCCCTTTGAGATTTCTACATGGGCAAGGCATGAAAACTTGAGATTCTTTGGCCAATTCTGAGTTTTAGGCAATGTGCAATGTTTGTATGATGCTTAGAAGTGTGTTTGTCACAAAATAGCTTGGCAAGACGTTTTGCAAAAATCTCTCTTTGGTGCATTCTTGAAAATTATGTGATTTTTGCCAACTTTGGAGAGCCATAACTTGAGTTCCAAAATGAATTAGATCTTGTTCTTGTACTTTTTGGAAAGGAAATAATCCAATCTACAACTTTCATGACCAATAATTTTTCACTTGAAGCATTTTTGGTTGAGAAAGAGGAGCTTGAAAAACCTTCCCAAAACGGAAAGCTTACATTACAAGTCATTTCCATTTATGGCAACTTTTGGTTTAACTCACTTTTCTTCAATTTTATGAACTTCTAAGCACTTCAATGATCAAATAAAGACCATATAACTTCAATTTGATGAAAACTCCACTTTGGTTCCATGAATGGGGGCCTCAGATGCCCTGATTTTGCTCTGACTTGCTCAGGAAGTTACCAAGTGATCAGATGACTTCCACAATGAATTTCTTCATCAAACTTGGTATGTATGATCCTTATAACATATTAAGACCAATAGAAACAAGAATGACCAAAAAATTTGGAGTTATGTCCTCTGAAACCAAAATCCTAATTTTAGGTCATCTGAGCAGTTAAACCCTAGCTCTGCTTCCATGCTTTGCCAGTTCTTATGATTCTTTGACTTTCTTGATCTTTGGAGGATAAAATAAGATGGTTGAACATACATGGATCCTCTTGAAATGATTGATGGCCTTTGGAGTGGCTCAGATGGATCTTGGATGGCTCAAATCACAAACCCTAGCTGTAGATGATCTTGAACTAATGCAGTGAAGCAAAAATGCACCATGATATGATATGATTGAACTAATGAAAAGATGAAATATCAAAAGCCATCGAGTGAACTTAGTGAGGGCAAATTTGGGGTGTTTACAGCTGCCCATATTCAAGCATGAGTTAACTGTGCAGGATGTAAGCGACGACTTAACAGGCAAACAAGATAACTTGTGGTTGAATACCAAAGACAGTCCAAAATTTGCACTCACAGGGGAGAAGAAGAAAAGGGATATGGATTGTAAAAGAAAGTATAATATGATTATAAAGTGCGGGCGATGGAGGACGACCATCGAGCAGAGGACGACTGTTGGGGATAAAACGGTGACGGGGACGGCCGACATGCTGGAGAAATAAAGAGATCATGACGGGGACGACCATCAAGCAAAGTATCAGGACTCTCTGGGGATAAAAATAAAGGCAATGATGGGGACGGCCATCAGGTTCAGAGAATAAATGAAGTAAATAATGAGGGACGATCATCAAAGGTGAAGGACGATCACCTAGCAGGGGACGTTTGCTCTTTTTCACGACATAGGACGAATGTCGGATAGAAAAGGTCGACGATGGGGACGACCATCGGATAAGCATGATGAAGGACAATCATAAAGAGGTGAAGGACGATCACCTAGCGGGGGACGGCTGCTCTCGTGGTTTTATCATGACATAGGAAGAATGTCAGATAACAAGATCAACGATGGGGACGGCCATCGGATAAAATGATGAAGGACGGTCATTAAGAAGGTGAAGGACGATCATCTAGCAGGGGACGATTGCTCTGTTTGGGGATAAGGATGAGGGACGATCATCCAAAGGTGAAGGACGATCACCTGGCAGGGTACGGCTGCCGAAAGTATCACGACATAGGACAAATGTCAGATAGAAAAGGGTTCCAATAATGGAGACTCCGTTGGGGAAAAGGATGAGGGACAGTCATCCAAAGGAGAAGGACAATCACCTGGCAGGGTACGACTGCCGAAAGTATCATGACATAGGACGAATGTCAGATAGAAAAGAAGTCGTGCAGGGGACTTACTGGGGAATAGTAAACACGGACGAGTGTTTACATCCAAGAAATAAAAGGTATAAGTGTTTGACATTGTGTATAGATCAAAGATGCGGACGAGCATCCATGATATGGACGAGTATTGGTAGAACCAAATTCTGACGCATGTTCAGAGATGATGATACAGACGGGTACCAACTGGTTAACAAAGAACATGAACGAGTGTTGAATCTGAGGTGAAATAAGTGTATATACAAGACGCGGACGAGTATCTGTATGAGTAATAATAAGCATGAGTGAGACACAGATGAGTGTTCAACTTGCTGGGGAGAGTATGACACGGACGGGTGTCATAAAAAGAAACGCATAAGTTATGAACTTATAAGTGTAAAAGATAATCCTGTGATCTGTGGGGATAGGATGACACGGACGGGTGTCAATGAGAGTGTATTATGATAAGTGTTTGGGTAACCGTGCTGGAGAATGGTGATACGGACAGGTGTCGAAAGAGTATGTAAAGTTTTTGTATTCAAAAGAAGGATATTTGTGGCTTATATCTGCAGGGGGCTGATATGACACGGACGAGTGTCGAGTGAGTATATATAAACATGTACTTGTGTTGGAAAGTGCAAAAGGGACGCTTTGGCTTTCTGTGGGGAGGTGGAGATGACACGGACGGGTGTCGGGACAAGCAGGTTATGTATAAGTATCTGTTTGTAGAGAGTGTTCTGGCAACTTTACTGGGAAAAAGGTGACACAGACGAGTGTCGAAAAGAGCATGTATCTGTATTTGAGAGTGCAAAGGGACGCTTTGGCTTTTATGTGCAAGGGATGTATTTTATATATTGTTGAGGAGGTATTGTTGGCATTTCCAGGTGACTGGTTCGAACCTGACTTGTGATTTATGCAATATGTTTGATTTTTGCCGTAATGCTCCGTATTAGACGGAATACTAGGCTCTGAGGGAAATTATGATGTAAATGCTATGATTTATGCAAAAGATACCGATTCGGGATTCGGATCCCGCTGTTGTGAATATCTTCGATTAGTCTTTTTGAAAGGATATCCTAGCTGGGGATGAAATCGTTGGTAAATATGATAATATGTATGACTCTGCTTGGGGAAATAGGTCACTGATAGACCTATCTTTGTAATGAGGAGCCCCGCTGGGAATGAAGAAGCTTTCGTCACTTTGTTGTGAGGGAAATTCAGACATTTCTCTTCAAGAGCTCTGTGGGGAGATGGTTCCCTGTCTAACACTCTGTTGGGAGAGGAAAGACCACTGAACGATCTTTCTAGAGATTTTTGTGGGAATCCTGCTGAGGATGAGGATATCTGACCACTCAGCTGGGGAAATGAGTACCTTCTGACGTTGCTCTGAGGAAAATGTGTTGGACAAATGATGTCTGGCAATTTTGATGGGGAGAAAGCATCTCTGGTGCTGTTTGGAAGATGTGTTGAGGAAATAATGATTTAGCAATTTTGCTGGGGAAAACCTTTCATGCCCCACGTTGCGCTTTGAATACCTACAATCCTATTACAACAAAGAAACGCCAATATCCCGAGGTATCCCTTACTGGATTCCGTCATAGGAGTTAGACATTCCTGGAAGTAAAAAATATTTCCTGCAAGCATGTGATTGGAAAGGCACATCTGTTTTTATGCAAACATTATATCAGGTATATCGAACATTTTTGCAAACGAGATAAAAATGTACAGGACGAGATGTGACTGAAAATTCTGGTTTTATTAATTTGTGTGCCCTGAATTGGCAAATACTGTCAAAGAAACAAATCCCCTGAAATGAGGAGATTGTTACAAATTGAGAAAAATGAAGATGCTGGCAATGTTGACGACGCTTTAGTGAGCTTCCCTTTGCTATGACCCGTATGACATTGACATTCTTCTTATCCTGCTTTCTGAAGAAGGTTGATTATGACCGATGCTTTAACCCTTCGAAGCTTGCCATGTTGCGAGCAATACAGACGAATTTGGAATGCATTTGTTTGCTTATTCCCTTATTTTGCGTCGATCGCCCTTTCGGGTTTTCAATCCACCGGGATACCCATTTTTGCCTGAGCTGTCCAATGTGGCTTTTCAACTCAGCGGGTGTACACACATTTTTTTCCCTTATTTTTTCCCGAGTCTTTTATTCTGTTTTTGACTCGCCGGGATGCCCTATTTTTGCCTGGACTTACATTCTGTTTTCATATTCAGCGGGTCATTTTATGCGAAGTATTTTTTAACTGCATCTGAATTCACAGGGGACAGGAAAGCTTCACCATCCATAGTAGTGAGCATCAGTGTTCCACCAGAGAAAACTTTCTTTACTATGAATGGACCATCGTAGTTTGGAGTCCACTTGCCCATGTGGTCTGTATGAGGAGGGAGGAGTCTTTTCAGCACAAGATCTCCTACTTGGTATTCCCGAAGCCTGACTTTCTGATCGAAGGCTTTCTTCATTCTTTTCTGATATAACTGCCCATGACAGATTGCAGCTAATCTCTTTTCTTTGATCAGATTAAGTTGATCGTACCGAGAATGGACTCATTCTGCTTCATTCAACTTGACATCCATCAGCACCCGCAAAGAGGGTAATTCAACTTCAACAGGTAGGACTTCCTCCATACCATACACAAGCTGATACAGTGTTGCCCCAATGGATGTTCTAATTGAGGTACGGTACCCATGTAAGGCAAATGGTAGCATTTCATGCCAGTCTTTGTAGGTGACCACCATCTTTTGCACAATCTTCTTAATGTTCTTATTAGTTTCCTCAACAACGCCATTCATCTTTGGCCTGTAAGGAGAAGAGTTGTGGTGTTGGATTTTGAAGTCCCGGCACAGTTCTGCCATCAGCTTGTTGTTCAAATTGGAACCATTATCAGTAATGATTCGCTCGGGCACTCTATACCGACAGATGATGTCTCTCTTTAGGAATCGGGCTACCACCTGCCTGGTGACATTTGCATACGAAGCTGCTTCAACCCACTTGGTGAAATAATCAAAGGCTACCAAGATGAATCTGTGGCAATTCGAAGCAGTCGGCTCAATCTTTCCAATCATATCAATGCCCCACATGGCAAAGGGCCAAGGTGAAGACATCACATTAAAAGGATTCAGAGGCACATGCACTTTGTCTGCATAAATCTGGCATTTGTGGCACTTTCTGGCATAGGCACAACAGTCTGCATCCATTGTGATCCAGTAGTAACCTGATCGTAATAATTTCTTAGCCATTGCATGCCCTCCAGCATGGGTACCGAAAGATCGTTCATGCACCTCGTGCATCAGCAAGTCTGCCTCTGCCTTATCAACACATCTGAGAAGTACCATGTCAAAGTTTCTTTTGTACAAGGAACCATCTGCATTCAGGAAGAAACTACTAGCTAGCCTTCTTAATGTCTTCTTATCATTGGATGATGCCCCAGGTGGGTATGTTTGATCCTCTAAGAAGAATTTGATGTCATAGAACCAAGGCTTATCATCTTTTGCAATGTCCACGGAGAACACATATGCTGGTCTGTCAAGTCTGGATACATAAATCCGAGGCACAAAGTTGGTAGCTTGAACTTTGATCATAGAGGAAATGGTAGCCAGAGCATCTGCAAACTGATTTTCATCTCGAGGGATATACTCAAGTTTGACTGTAGTGAAGAAAGTCAGTAATCTCCTCGTGTAATCCCGGTATGGAATCAGATGCTCCAAGTGAGTGTACCATTTACCGTTGGTTTGATTGATTACCAGAGCTGAATCCCCGAATACAGTTAAAGTCTTGATCCTGAGGTCAATGGCTTCCTCAAGACCCATGATACAAGCTTCGTATTCAACTTCGTTGTTAGTGCCGTTAAAGGTGAGTTTTGCCGAGAAAGGCATGTGAACTCCCTTAGGTGTGATGAGCACTGCACCAACTCCACGACCATTCATCTTAACAGCACCATCAAACATCATTGCCCACTTTTCTTCTGGGTCAGGCCCTTCAGTGTGAACAGGCTCTTCAAGATCTTTTGCTTTTAGGAACATGATGTCTTCATCAGGGAAGTCAAATCTCATAGGCTGGTAATCATCAATGGGTTGCTCAGCAAGATAGTCAGACAGTACACTGCCCTTGATGGCCTTTTGAGATGTGTACTGAATGTCATACTCTGTCAGAATCATTTGCCATCTTGCAACCCTTCCGGTAAGTGCTGGCTTCTCAATTATGTACTTGACTGGATCCATCTTGGAGATCAACAAGGTAGTGCGGGTCAATATATACTGCCTTAGTCGGTGAGCAGCCCACGCTAAAGCACATCAAGTTTTCTCAAGCAATGAATAACGTTGTTCACAGTCGGTAAACTTTTTGCTTAGGTAGTATATTGCATACTCTTTTCGACCAGACTCGTCATGTTGACCTAGCACACACCCCATTGACTCTTCTAATACTGTCAAGTACATTATTAGAGGTCTTCCTTCAACTGGCGGCATAAGAATTGGAGGTTCTTGTAAGTACTCCTTGATTTTGTCAAAAGCCTTCTGGCAGTCTTCATTCCACCTGACCGTTTGTTCTTTTCTTAACAACTTGAACAGGGCTCACAGGTTGCAGTAAGGTGAGATATGAACCGTGAAATGTAGTTCAATCTACCTAGAAACCCCCGAACTTTTTTTTCAGTCTTTGGTGCAGGCATTTCTTGAATGGATTTGACTTTGTCAGGGTCAACTTCAATTCCCTTTTCACTTACAATGAACCCCAGCAGCTTACTGGAACGCACCCCAAATTTGCATTTGTTGGGGTTTAGCTTTAGTTGGTACTTCCTCAGACGCTTGAACAGCTTGAACAGATTTACCTTGTGGTTTTCTTCTGTGAGGGACTTGGCAATCATGTCATCCACATAACATTCAATTTCTTTGTGAATCATGTCATGGAATAATGTTACCATAGCCCGTTGATAAGTGGCACCAGCATTCTTCAGTCCAAATGGCATTACCTCATAACAAAATGTGCCCCAGGGTGTGATGAAATTAGTCTTCTCCATGTCTTCAGGTGACATCTTGATTTGATTATATTCTGAAAATCCATCCATGAAGGAGAACACAGAGAACTGAGCCGTATTGTCGACCAATACATCAATGTGAGGTAATGGGAAGTCACCTTTCGGGCTGGCTATGTTCAGATCCTGGTAATCCACACACATCCGCACTTCGCCATCCTTCTTAGGCACAGGTACAATGTTAGCAACCCACGGTGGGTAACTAGTTACAGCAAGGAAACCGGTGTCCCAATGTTTTTGTACCTCTTCTTTTATTTTCATGACCATATCCGGACGAGTACGGTGCAACTTCTGTTTTACTGGAGGATAGTCTTCCTTTAGAGGCAGCTTGTGCATAACAATGTCGGTATCCAGACCAGGCATGACTTGGTAGGACCAAGTAAAAACATCCACGTACTCTCGAAGCATGTCAATAAGTTGTTCCTTCACTGAATCTTGCAGACTGGCCCCGATCTTTACTTCTTTCAAATCTTCTTCTGTACCAAGATTAACTGTCTCAACTTCCTCCTGATAAGGAGTGATAACCTTTTCCTCTTGTCTTAACAGTTTGGCTAGTTCTTCGGGTAGCTCATAATCTTCTTCAACCCCTTCGTCAGCTTGATTAATCGGATTGTCAAAGTCATACGAAGTCATACGAAGTCATAGAAGTGTCGTTGTCGGTGCAGACTGGAGGGTACTCTCTGCAAGGGTTTAGATTGGTTCATTTTAGTGATCAATTTTATCTTGCTTAGAAAAAGTGAAAATGAAGTTATTATTTTGAAAAACATTGTCATTTTATTTTTGTACAAAAAATGAAAAATGAAAAACAGTGAGCAGAAAAAAAGAAGAGACTCATTTGCAAAAGATGTCCTGATATTCATTAATTGATCGTTTGCACAAAATACAAGATGGCCTGATTACAAAATGAGTCCTGACATCTTGGGCAAGATGCAGGACTTGATGCATGTTTAAAGACAGGAAATAATAATTACTCTGCAGGAGTAACTCTTATAATTTCCTGGGAGGACCAGCTTGAGACTTGGTTCCCCGGGATCCTTGGACGTATCCAGTTTTCCAGGTTGCGTTCGTCTTCTTCCTCATCTTACAGACTATTCACAACATCCGGGGTAAACATTCCCCCGCTGACAAATTTGGGCTCCGTTGCAGCCTCTGGTTGATCTTGTCGAGTTGGTATGTATCCCAACCCAAATTTGTCTTCTTTCTTTTCAACTGGCAGCAGCTTGCCCCAGCCTTGAGCGGTACCCTCTTCAACAACCTTCCTGGCTTGTTGATATGAAGTGATGGAAGTTCCTGATATAGCAGTTGCTTCATTGATGTTAAGGGCCTCAAATACCTGACTCAAAGTCTCATGGATCTCCCCATCCATCTCTATATACTTGTATGTAGCTAGCTGGCTAACAAAGATGTCTTCATCTCCGCAGATTGTGATGATCTGGCGTTTCCACTCAAATTTTAACTTCTGGTGAATGCTAGATGTAACAGCGCCAGCGACGTGAATCCAGGGTCTACCCAACAGACAGTTGTAGGCCGGCTGTATGTCCATCACGAAGAAGGTAGTTTTAAAGGTCTGTGGGCCAATCAACACAGGCAGATACATCTCTCCAAGCACTGATCTCTTAGAGCCGTCAAATGCTCTCACCACCAAGTTACTTGGACGCAATGCCAAACCATCATACTCTAACTTCACTAAGGCTTTCTTTGGGAGGACATTGAGCGAAGACCCAGTGACCACCAGCACATGAGACAGAGCAGCACCTTTGCATTCTAAGGTGATATGTAAAGCCTTGTTATGATTGCGTCCCTGCATCATTAAATCAGCATTTGTGAATCCCAGTCCATGACTGGTGTTAACATTTGCTACCACTGTTTCCAACTGATTAACTGTAATCTCTTCCGGCACATATGCTGCGTGCAGGACCTTCAATAATGCATTCCTGTGGGCTTCGGAACACATTAACAGTGATAATATAGAGATTTTGGAGGGTGTCTGATGAAGCTGGTCCACCACTTTGTAATCACTCTTTTTTATTATTCTCATGAACTCGTCCACTTCTTGTTCAAAAGACGTCTTCGAAGTTTCTTTATCAGTTGGCTCTTCCAGTACCACATTCTTCCCTTTTGCCTTAGCAGCAGCTTCTACTTCAGCATTGGGCCTTGGTGTTTGTGAGGCAAAAAGGCGTCCGCTTCTGGTGAAGCCTCCGCCTCCCCCAACATTGTCTACTTGTGGTGAAGATGTTGATGACTCTAGAGTGATTTTCTTCCCGTCGTAGTAGAGATCAAAACCGTAGTGCCAAGGCATGGCTTTACTGCTTTCATAACAAACGGGTCCAGGTACCGTAATGGTGACCGGACTGATTCCTGCAGCGGAAGGAACTGTGATGGTGTGCGGGTCGTAGTAGATTGTGACTAGAGATCTGACAGGAGGTGTTGCAGTTTGTTGTTGGAAATTGTTGTTGGGATGAACATTTGCTGGGTCATACTAGATCGTGACCGTTGAGACATCTTCATTAAGGTTTGCTGGTATTATAAGCGTTTCCATTGATAAAATAGGTGTTGATGTTGTAGAAGTATATGTTGTTGAACTCTGATATGTTGAAATAATGGATGGAGTGATTGCTGGAGTTTTGGACGAATCAGTGGGAACGATAGTTGTTGCTGTTGTAGGAGGATTTGTTGTTGCTGAAGAAAGGATTGTTGATGTTGTAGGAGAATCCATTGTTGCTGAAGAAAGAGTTGCTGAAGGAGCTATTGTGGTAATTTGCAAGATTCCATCTCTGATGAGGCCATCTATGCCAAACCTTAGCTTCTCACAACCTTTAGTAGTAGTTTTGCACAATTCACAGTAGGCCTCACAGCCTGGGAACACCTGGCATCTTAAAAGTTGAGCTTTGACTTCTGCCAGTGGTGTTTGAATTTGTGCAACATTATCAGTTAGTGTAGATAGTTGGTCCTCTTCTATGGCATTAATCTTGGGCCCACCATGATTAGGAATAGGATTTATGTTAACATTCGGAGGAGGTGCGAAATTGAGAGCTTTGGAATCGACCAGATCTTGAACCTTCATTTGCAAGGCTCTACACTTTTCAGTATTGTGACCAGGTGCGTTTGAGTGAAAGGCACACCTGGCATTAGCATCGTAATTCTTTGGGAGGTTGAGAGGATCTGGTGGAGCCAACATCCTTAACTCAACCAGGTTAAGTTTCAGGAGTTGTGGCAGTAAAGCAGCATAAGGCATAGGGATGGGATCAATCACCCTATTTGCCTAAGATGGCCTCTGTTGAAAGGGGCGCTGTTGTTGGTTGTTGTTGTTATTGCTGTAAGTTCTTTGTTGCGGAAAATGAGATTGTTGCTGATAGTGATGTTGTTGTTGTGGTACTGGAGCTGGAATAGTAATGGTTGCTATGGATCTGTGAGAATACTGGGGTCTGCCCCTGCCTGCATGGATAACATTTGTTTCACCTGCCCTTCGGGGTCCTGGAAAAGGTTTTTTAGGGTTGTTGGAGGAACTCGCACCGTTGTAAGAGATTTTGCCCATTTTCAAAAGACTCTCAATTCTCTCACCAGCTATAACTACATCGGCAAAACTGGTGGAAGAGAAAGCAGCAAGTCTATCAATATAAGTTCCCTGCAAGGTGTTCATAAACATGTCAGCCATCTCTCTTTCTGACATGGGTGGCTGGACAGTAGCAGTTAGCTGTCTCCACCTCTGAGCATAATCCCGAAAGCTTTCCCTTGAAGACTGAGACATGCCAATTAGAAGAGTTCTATTGGGGGCCATGTCTAGGTTGTACTGGTATTGCCGGATGAAGGCTTCGGCCAAGTCTTTCCAACATCTTATAGTGGCACTTGTCAGATGTGAATACCATTCTCTGGATTCCCCAGTCAGGCTGTCCTCAAAATAGAACATCCATAACTTCTCGTCCATGGTATAAGCCTTGAGTCTCCCTAAGAAGGATTGCAGATGAGTACGTGGGCAAGAGGTACCATTATATTTCTCAAAGCAAGGGGGTTTGAATTTGTGGGGAATCCTCACCCCATCTACCAACCCCATATTCATTACGTCAAAGCCTAAAGAATTTTTGGATTCCAAGGACCTTAGTTTTTCAGCAATCTCATCTAGCCTTCTGTCGTACACTTCATCCCCAGCCCCAATAATAGTGAATTGTTCTTCTTGGGGATCCTCTTGCAAGATTCTGCCCCTAGCAGCATTACCTTGAACATTCCTTGTGCCATTAACATCTGGATTCAAATGGGGCCCAAACTCAGGTGGGTCGATACGGGGCTGCCCTCGTTCATTATTGTTGGTTCCTCCTGTTCCAAGGTGGGGCTCTTCAGGTGTCTGCCTTTCTACCAACTCTCTCAGCCTCTCTTGGCTCTGAGCCAAGCCAGTCATCACAACCATAAAATGGGATATTTGGTTTCTCATTTCGACCCTCTCGTTTGCCATTTGATTTCTTACTTCATTCAGGTCCTGTTGTACCTGATCCATCTGAATGCCTGGAAGGTTGTTACGCGTTGGGTACCGGTGTGTGCGATTGACAGGGAACACTCTGCGACAAGCAATGTTTCCTGAAAGAACAACAAAGTGAGAAACAAATAATGAACAAAGCCTTACAAAACAAAGAAAAATGTTAGTATGCAATGCAGAATGCTTATTTGTTTTCCAAGGTATCCGGTTTGGTTCTTGGTTTTGACCTTTCCAGACCTCGAGGAGATGCTTGATGATGTTGAGAGAAAATCCACCAAAATAAAACAAAATTATACATTACAAATGATAGAAATACATAGTCTGTTTACAATACATTCCCATGGTGGGTCAAAAATACAACAACCAAAAGAAAAAGTACATCAAAAGAAAAGAAATACAAGCAAAGAGGAATCAGACATCCAGTCCATAGTCATCTTCCCTAACCTCCTTCAGGAGTGCCTCAATCACCGGACTAGCTGGGTGCTCTGTAATGGTCATAATGAGGAGGTTCCTGGTAGCAATGGCATTAGTCAGCTTATTATGCCTGTCCTGGTCCTTTGATCTCTTTAACCCCGCCCAGAGTTTCAATTCTGATATCTCTTTCTGAGCTGCCAACAAAGCTTCCTGCTGCTTCTTCTCATTGGCCTCCAACTGCTCAATCTTGGCCTAAGTCCTCTGGTCTTCTTGTGCACGGGCTTCAGTGATCCTGATCCACCTAGCCTGGCTTTCCTCTAGATAGTGCTCAGCCCTAGCTTTCTGAATCTTTGCCTCCTTGCAGGCATTCTTCAATATCTGTTCTCCTGCTCTTGCTTTCCTTATGTAGTCATATGTCCTCTCAATCTTGGTCAGATGCTCAGTCTTGAGTCTTTCCAATCTTTCAATGTCCAGACGACCGTCATTTCTTTCCCAAAGAGTCTTCTTCAGGGCTTCAGATAGCTGATTATTCCTCTCTTTCAACTTTTCAAATTCCTCCAGGCTAACAGTTGCTGCAGGCTGTACTATAGATGGTCCTGGTGTGTCTTCCAAGGTGAAAGGCATCCTGGTAATCTGAACTCTAGTACGGGACCAGTCAGAATACTGGGCTGAAGCAACATTGTTACATCTTCCAAGGATGGATGTCCCTTTGGTCTAGATGTTGTCCCAAGTCCAGGTAGCTTGTCTGACAATAGCTGAATTAGGTTGCACTTCACAGTATAGGGTCTCAGCTAAATCCTGTCCTCTGGTAGGGTGAACCAAGACATATCCCAATTGTCTCTTAAACAGCAAAGGGTTGTAGTTGATGCAACCTTTTACTCCTATCAGAGGCACATTAGGGTACTGCCCACAGCTGGTAATAATCTCCTTGCCTTTGGTGCTCTGGGTGCACCATCTGATATCATCTGATGTTAAGGCAATGAACCTTTTGGCCCAATTCTTCTGCTGGTGTGGGCTCAAGAAAGCATCTGATTTAGACAGGTGTCTGAGTAGCCAAGAGTAGAACAAGGGAGCACAACATCTAACCAGCTTCCCCCTTTGCTTTTCGTTTCTCTGATGGATGGAGTAGTAAAAATCCCCTAGCAATGTAGGCACTGGGTTCCTCAGCAGAAACAAGTGGATGGCATTCTTACTAACAAATTTAGGCTCATATGCAAACAATATAGCCCCATATATGCTGAGGGCTAAAAGTGCACAGACTGCCCTCCATTCTCCCAATGTGGCCTTCAGGATGGCCTGAGAAATCAAGAAGTTCAGATGTAAACCAGGAATCCCAGCTTTTGTTGTCATGCTTTGCTCAACAAGGGCAGGCTCCAAGTGTAATTCCCTTGCTATCTCTTCACTTCTGGGAGCAGTCATCTCTGGATTAAAAGGGATCCCTCCTCTAATAGGCACTCCAATCAACAAAGAAAACTCTTCCAACAGAGGCCCTATCTGAAAGTCTGGAAAGGTGAAGCATATGAGTGGAGGGTCATAAAACTGCAAGCATGTGTGGATCATGCTTCTCTGAGAAGAATCAAGATCCATGACCATGTCTAAAATACCCCCATAGTGCTCTCTAAACAGTGGGATGTGGTCAGGTGTGATGAGTGATTAGTCCTGCCTGATACCAGTCAATATAGGCTCAAAGAAGTGATAAGATATGTTGCTTTTCCTTGGAATATCCATGAGTATTGATGAATAAGCTGAAGACAAATGCTGGTGAAGATCACAGACTGAGAAGTTGAAGGGGAATCTCTGATAGACTGATGCGGGTGCTGAAGGAGATGCTGAAGAAGATAACTGAAGCAGAGGTCTAAGCAGTAGAAGGGGTCAAAACCAAACCAAATATGATATGATGGATACCCTGAAAAACAAATAAACAAATGTTAAATGATGCAATGATGATATATGCAAATGATATGCAAGGGTTTGTGATCAAGAGTTGGATCTGATTATCTGTCTTGGAATAAGGCCCATGTATGTTCAAAGGTCCGGATGGAGGCTCAGAAATCCAATAACCAGGGTTAATCACAAGAACTGTCCAAAGTGAAGTATTCTTAAACAATGTAGTAACAGGGTATGATGTGGTCAAGGGTTCTTGCAAACCTATAAACAACCCAACCCCCTCACAGGTAATGTTCTAGAACAAGGATCCTCAAACTCGGATCAGTTGTGAGAAGTGTAATCACTTTTAACCTGGAGGTACAGTGTTTACAATAACCATAAAAGATCCTCCTCTAATTCACCCCAGATTCTGAAGGTCAAACTAAAGGTCATCCAGACTTAGCAAGCTTCCCAGATAGCTCTAGCACTACAGGAAATCTGTAGCACAGAGTTCCCAAGAAAAAACCCACATCTGAACCGCGTTTCATATTCCCACACCAGACTGAAATGGAATGGGAAAGAACATGAACCGCTCTAGCCTAGGTGTCACTCAGGTCCCAGGTATAGGACCTTAATCACTTAATGAAACCCCACCCACCAAAACAGAAACCAGATCCAGCAATGATAATAACAGTATGATGTATAAATACTGTAAAGAAAGCAGTAAATAAAGTTGTACATAAAGCAATAAATAAAGCCAATAAATAAACACAATTAGCACATAACACCCCAGTAAACACAAATCAAACAAGCGCTAGGAGGAACCCACAAAAAGAACTAGAAGCCCTGGTTGCAGTATAAGGGTCCCCAGCAGAGTCGCCAAGCTGTCGCTCCCACCAAATGACACATGGCCAGAAGGGGTACAGACGCGAACGGTCGGCGAGAGAGAGAACATGAAGATGAACTGAAAAGAGTCGCCAGCTAGGCATTTTTATCCCGAAGGAAAGGTAATGTTGCATAAACTTAGAAAAGTGATGGATAAGACGGTCGCGAACCAGAGAAACTAAGAAAGGGGGTTGGTTACAACCTGGGAAGGTATTAGCACCCAGATTGTCCGTCGTACTCGATGGGATCCACGCTTGAAAGTTTGTGTTTAAAGGGGTAGTGTCAGTGCTATTTTGTGTGTAAAAAGCTGGAAAAGAATACAAGTGTTAGTGCAAAGAAGTGTGAAGTGAAAGAAAGAAGTGTCAATGCAAGAAAGGAGTGCAAAGCTCAAGATAATGAGGCTTAAAGAATAATGCTGGAAGAGGGGGAATATACAGAGACTTTTGTTCGATAACCATTAAGTTATGCCTACGTATCCTCTCATGCAATGAGAAAGTTAGAACACCGTAGTTCGACTCAAAGAGACTGAAAGATAAATTGACTGATGAACTGCTTACTTTTCTATGCTCAAGTGTATGACCTGTCTGGCTCAGGTGCTAACTGTCTTGCATTAGACGGAAGAAGCAAGTTCTCGCTTATGAGTGAATGAGGTGAGAAAAGAATCCCGAAGGAGACGATTATTGTTTATTTTTGGGTTTTCAATCTTTTATTGCCTTTGTGTTTGTCATAAGAAAATGAGCTTAAACCTAAACCAAGGGTTAGTAAACTCATCATATCCTCCGTCTGATTAGGGGTAATGAGAATACCTTAAGTATGAAGTAAGCACCTCACCCTTAACCACCATGATGTAGGATTAATATCATTAACCTACTTGCCATTATTTAGATGTTTTTGGAGTTCTTGTTTAGTGTTAAGTAATGAGTTTAAGCCATAATCAAGGATTTAATGGACTCATTACACCATCCTAATAGAAGGATAATAGATGAGAACATTTAAGCTGAGGAAGATACATCCACTTAATACATGATTAGGGATTAACCTCATGACAAAACAAAGCCTTTATTAAAGTGGATTTTAGTTAATGGTAAGGTTAAGAAATGAATTTTATGGTTTGTAAGACAACTTGAGGGGGACTTGTCCATTAACACTAGGGTTAGTCCTTCTTAACCAATTAAGGAAGAATTAGAACCCTAATGCAAGGCCCAAGTTACAAGATTATTGTCTTAGTAATTATTAGATGGATTGATTAACAAATTTAAACACATCAAGGGTTTAACACTTAGGATTAAAGTTATACACTTCATCCTAAGAGAAGGATGAAGCCATAACCTTAATCACAAAGCCTTAAAACCTTGAAGGTTTAGTCCCTGATTATGAGATGAGAAGAGAAGACACAAAAGATGAAACAAAGGTAAAACTAATGGGGGTAATAATCACACCCTAATTGTTATCATGCTTGGGTATTACCTAGGGTTTATAAGGCTTGTAAGAGATCTTCAAGAAGAGCCACCAAGGAAGAAGCAGAAGAAAGGAGGAGAAGCAGAAGAAACAAGTCAACTTACTTCACTTAAGAAGATAAGTTGCTTGAAGAAAGAAGGTGAAGAAGGAACATGAATGAGAAAGCTCACTCTAAGATAAATACAAAATGCAGCAATGAATGCAAAAGAGAGATGAGGAGAGATTATGAGAAGTGAAGGAAAATTCACTTCTTAAGATACTTACCACCTGAAAAGTTAGTAAAAGGAAATTAAATGAAATGAAAATGAAATGAATGCAAAGATGCAAACCAAAACCATAAGAACAATCATGATGCAAATGATTCTAAAGATGATATGAAAGCATGTCAAGAGATGCGAATGATCATACAAGCAATGAGGATGCAAATGAAGCATGAAAGGAGCATGAAAATTCATGAATGCTCATGAAATGAAATGAATGCATAACATGGCAAATGGATAATGCAATGATCAAACATGATTCTAATGTGTCCTAAGATGTCTTGTATGTCATGTGAATGCATAAAATGTCATGGTAAGTTCATGAATGCAAGCATATGCAAGAGGTATGTAAATGAAGATAAGAAATTAGGGTTTACATGCAACATGAGATGCAAAACTCAAAAACCGAAGCAAATGACAAGATAAAAAATTGAAAATGGACTTAAAGTAACCCTAACCCCATATAATTTCCTACCCCAAAAGAGAATACCTAACTCTCAACCCTAAGGGACTTATGATTTTTCTATGTTTTCTAGTGTTTTAAGGTACCTAAAGGGAAAAAATGCAAATTAAATCAAAAATGCAGAAGAAATTTATGGAAAAAATATGTTAGAAACTAAATTTCAAATGAAGATCAATGCAAAAAGAACCATTGTCATACCATTCTTGGTTAGGCAGAAAATAATTCTCGAAGTTAAGGTTCTAAAATGGGATTTTATGAACCCTAAATTCAAAGAAAATATGTCAAAATGATTCAAAACCAAAAAGAAATTTGTGTGGATTGAATGACAATGTCTCTAAATGTTAAAAGATGCAATATGAATTTTTTGGGATTTTTCAGAAACCTAAATGATATTTTAATTAATTAATTTTCATTAATTAATTAAAATAAACAATTAAATGTCTAACAAATAATTTTTTAATGCAAAAAATAAAAATAAAAATATTTTTGGGTTGAGAAAATTATTTGGAATTAAAATGCTGAATAAAAATATTTTTGGGATTTTAAACTATTTTAAATAAAATGTACAAAATAAATAAGAAAAATGAATTAAAAAATGAAATAAACAAAAGTATGCAGAATGGATGGCCTGGATTGAAACTGGGTTTGGGTGGGTTGACTGCACGCCACATCTAAAGGCTGAGATTCAAATCCAGCTAATTTTAATTAACCAATTAATTAATCCTAAAATTAAGTTAATGAACTAATCGGGGCCCTTTATCACACGCGGGAAGACAAGATCCAAAGGCCAGAATTTAAACTGAAACCCTAACCCTAATTAGCCATTAATTACCTTCAGGTGGCCGGAAAAGACCTCTGGTCGTCTTCTCCAGCCACACCTCCCCTGAGCAAAACCAAAACCTCACTTCTAGGTCATTTCTGGAGCTCTAAAGCTCCAGATCAATTCCCCTCATCCCCCTGAACCTAAATCCACCCTCAAACTTCATTTCTTTTCACCCAAAATCAAGATTCGAAGATGAACATAAATATGTAAAAAATTTCAAACAAGCAATACATTCTTATTTCTTTATCATTTTCAAAAATAACAAGTTCAGTGTACTCAGGGGAACATGCTAACCCATTTAGTAACATAAAATAAAGGTTCTGGAAAAATTAATTCGCATGGCTACCTGAGATGGAGCTTTCAACCCTTGAGCTTTCTGGCTGCTTCCTTGGTGCAAAATGTCTCCAATGACCTCCCTGAAGAAGCTTTGATGCTTGGAGAGCTTTGAGGATGGCTGGTTTATGAGTTTGTGCTCCACTGGTTAGAAAATCGTGTTTGGCTTATGGTGTGTTCTTGGTTGTTTTGGTGGGTGGTTTGTGATCAGTGATTGATTTAAGAATGAATGGTGGTGTTTGTTTGAAGAATGAGCAAGTGTGTTGTGTGTTTCGAAGGACAATGCAAGAGGGATGATTTTTGTGAACTTGGGCAATCTGAGGTTTTCAGCTTGTGTTCTTGTGTGTTATGGCTTGCTTTAGGTTAGTATAAACAAATGCAATTGGTTCAAAGAGTTGTTGTGGCATAGTGTGATTGGTATGGTGTGAAATGCAAAAAGTCAACATTTCTTGTACTTGAGGTATGTGCAAGTTGCAGGCTTGGTACAATGGGGTGTCTGGTGCAACAAGGTTCAAGGATGTCCAAGGAATTCACTTAGAGGCAATTCAGCATGTTTGTGAAAAGTTCTTGGTCATTTTGCAATTTCATGAAACTTTGGCCCCTTTGAGATTTCTTCATGGGCAAGGCATGAAAACTTGAGATTCTTGGGCCAATTTTGAGTTTTAGGCAATTTGCAATGTTTGTATGATGCTTAGAAGTGTGTTTGAATTCACAAAATAGCTTGGCAAGAGGTTCTGCAAAAATCTCTCTTTGGTGCATTCTTGAAAATTATGTGATTTTTGCCAACTTTGGAAAGCCATAACTTGAGTTCCAAAATGAATTAGATCTTGTTCTTGTACTTTTTGGAAAGGAAATGATCCAATCTACAACTTTCATGACCAATAATTTTTCATTTGAAGCATTTTTGGTTGAGAAAGAGGAGGTTGAAAAACTTTCCCAAAATGGAAAGCTTACATTACAAGTCATTTCCATTTTTGGCAACTTTTGGTTTAGCTCACTTTTCTTCAATTTTATGAACTTCTAAGCACTTCAATGATCAAATAAAGACCATATAACTTCAATTTGATGAAAAATCCACTTTGGTTCCATGAATGGGGGCCTCAGATGCCCTGATTTTGCTCTGACTTACTCAGGAAGTTACCCAGTGATTAGTTGACTTCCACAATGAATTTCTTCATAAAACTTAGTATGTATGATCCTTATAACACATTAAGACCAATAGAAACAAGAATTACCAAAAAATTTGGATTTATGGCCTCTGAAACCTAAATCCTAATTTTAGGTCATCTGAGCAGTTAAACCCTAGCTCTGCTTCCATGCTTTGCCAGTTCTTGTGATTCTTTGACTTTCTTGATCTTTGGAGGATAAAATAAGATGGTTGAACATACCTGGACCCTCTTGAAATGATTGATGGCCTTTGAAGTGGCTCAGATGGATCTTGGATGGCTCAAATCACAAACCCTAGCTGCAGATGATCTTGAACTAATGCAGTGAAGCAAAAATGCAACATGATATGATATGATTGAACTAATGCAAAGATGAAATATCACAAGCCATGAAGTGAACTTAGTGAGGGAAAATTTGGGGTGTTTACACATTTTTTTATTGTTTTTGGTGTTTTGCATAGGAAAATGAGCATAAGCCTAAATCAAGGGTTGTAAACTCATTATATCCTCCCTGATTAGGGATAATGATCCTACTTAAGTATGAGATAAGCATCTCAATTTAATTACCATGATGATGTAGTATTAAGATCATTAACCTTGTGATTATTAAGATTTTTTTGGGTTTTTTTTAGTGTTAAGTAATGAGTTTAATCTCTAATCACAGATTAGTGAACTCATTACACCATCCTAATAGAAGGATGATAGATGGGAACACTTAAGCTGAGGAAGATACCTCAACTTAATCCATGGTTAGGGATTAAATTTATTATATAACAAGCCTTTTTTAAATAGATTTTAATTAAAGGGTGAGATTAAGAAAGTGGATTTTAAGTTTGTAAGACAACTTGAGGGGGACTTGTCCATTAAACACTAGGGTCAGTCCCTCTTAACCATAAGGAAGAGATGGAACCCTAATTTAAGGCCCAAGTTACAAGATAAAGTCTTAGTGATTATTAATGTGTTTTGATTAAGAGGTGTAAACAAACTAAAGGTTTAACACTTAGGATTAAAGTTATACACTCCATCCTAAGATAAGGATGCAGGCATAACCCTAATTCCAAAGTCCTAAAGCTTTAAGATAAGTAACTTAGGAGAAAAGAAACGAGCAAGAGAGACAATAAGTCAAGCAAGTTCACTTCAAAGACAAATAAGAATGCATATGAAAAGGAAAGAAGAAGTGGGAGGTGAAGGCAAACCCACCTCCCAGACAACTTACCAAAGATTCCTTAAATGTTAGTATGAATGCATAAGACATAAAGCAAAAGGAAATGAGATGAATAAAGATGCAAAGATCGAAACCAGAAGTGACTATGCAATGAAAATGTTATATGAGATGATGCAAAATCATACAAGATACATGTCGCTCCCGATAAATGGGAAATGGCCCAGATAAAGGTACAGACGTGAACGGTCGGCGAAAGGAGGTGCGAGAACACACAGGAGTGAACTCACAGGAGATGAAAAGAGTCGCCAGCTAGGCATTTTTATCCCGGAGGAAAGGCAATGCTGCATAGGCCTAGAAAGATATGGATAAGACGGTTGCGAACCAGGGAGACTGAGAAAGGGGGTTAGTTACAACCTGGGAAGGTATTAGCACCCAAATTGTCCGCCGTACTCGACGGGATCCACGCTTAAAAGACTTGTGTTTTAAAGGGGTAGTGTCAGTGCGATTTGTGTATAAAAGAGTTGGAAAAGGATGTACAGGTGTCAGTGTAAGAGAAGTGTGAAGTGTATAAATGATGTGTCAGTGTAAGAACAAAGATGAAGTGCTCATGATAATGAGGCTAAAGAATGAGGCTAGAAGGAGAGGGAATACACAGAGACTTTTGTTCGATAACTGTTAAGTTATGCCTACGTATCCTCTCGTGCAATGAGGAAGTCAGAACACCGTAGTTCGACCCAAAGAGACTGAAAGATGAATTGACTTGATGAACTGCTTACTTGTCTATGCTCAAGTGTATGACCTGTCTGGATCAGGTGCAAACTGTCTTGCATTAGTCGGAAGAAGCAAGTTCTCGTTTATGAGTGAAGATGATGAGAAAAGAATCCCGAAGGAGACGATTATTGTTTGTTTTTGAGTTTTCAGTCTTTTATTGCTTTTGAAAGTTTGTCATAAGTTAATGAGCTTAAGCCTAAACCAATGGGTTAGTAAACTCATCACATCTTCCCTTTGATTAGGGGTAATGAGAATACCTTAAGTGTGAAGTCAGCTTCTCACACTTAATCACCATGGTATAGGATTAAGATCATTAACCTACTTGTGATTATTTAGATGTTTTTGATGTTTTTGTTTAGTGTTGAGTAATGAGATTAAGCCATAATCAGGGATTAAACAGACTCATTACACCATCCTAATAGAAGGATAATAGATGAGAATGTTTAAGCTGAGGAAGGCTCCTCAACTTAATCCATGATTAGGGATTAAACCCATGACAAAACAAAGCCTTTATTAGATGGATTTTAGTTAATGATATGATGAAGAAGTGAGTTTTATGATTTGTAAGACAACTTGAGGGGGACTTGTCCATTAACACTAGGGTTAGTCC
Source organism: Lathyrus aphaca (assembly GCA_963966055.1). Taxonomy (NCBI): domain Eukaryota; kingdom Viridiplantae; phylum Streptophyta; class Magnoliopsida; order Fabales; family Fabaceae; genus Lathyrus; species Lathyrus aphaca. The sequence goes on from OZ014522.1 coordinate 273,552,565, forward strand.
TTCTTAACCAATTAAGGAAGAATTAGAACCCTAATGCAAGGCCCAAGTTACAAGCTTGATGTCTTGGTGATTATTATGTGAATTGATTAGAGGATATAAACACATTAAGGGTTTAACACTTAGGATTAAAGTTATACACTCCATCCTAATAGAAGGATGCAGGCATAAGCTTAATCACAAAGCCTTAAAACCTTTAGGGTTTAGTCTCTGATTATGAGATGAGAAGAGAAAACTCAATGAGACACAAAGGCAAAACTAAGTGGGGGACTAATCAAAACCCTAATCATTGTCATGCTTGGTTGTTCCTAAGGTTTGTGAGGTTTAAGAATGAAATCTTCAGAGGAACCACCAGGAAGCAGATGAATGGAGCAAAGAGAAGCAAAGCAACTTGCTTCATTTGAGAAGACAAGTCACTTGAAGAAAGAAAGTAAGAAGAAGAAAAAAAAGCAAGCTCAATCTCAAACACAAGATAAAATGTAGCAATGATGCATAAGAGGGATGAAAAGAAATTGTGAGAAGTGAAGGCAAATTCACTTCTCAAAGTTACTTACCACCTGAAAAGTTAATGAAAGGAATGCAATACAATGCAAGATGAGATGAATTGACATGATGCAAATCAAAACCAGAAGCATATATGAGATGATAATGATGCTATGAGATGCTGCAAACATGAATCAAAGCATGGGGATGATCATACAAACTTATGGGTGCAAATGAAGCAAGTTAAGAACCATGATCATACATGAAAGGTTATGAAATGCAAATGACATATAACATGGCAAATGAAAGATGAAATGATCAAACATACTTCTAATATGTCTTAAGATGTCTAATGAATCAAATGAATGCATAAAATGTCATGGCAAGTCATGGTATGTAAGCAAATGCAAGATGGATGCATAAGGAAGCCCAAATTAGGGTTTATGATCAATGCACCAAACAAAAATCAAAACCAGAAGCAAACATCATGATAAAAAATTGAAAATGCATTCAAAGGAACCCTAAACCTATACAAACTCACTTCCCAAAGGAGGGGTTCTAACTCTTAACCTAACGAGAATTATGAATTTCTTAAGAATGCTAGGGTTTTATGGTACCTTGTCAAGAAAAATGTCAAACAAATTGAAAATGCAAGATCAATTCATGCCAATTTAATCCTATAAACTACATGCTAAGCAAGATGCAATGCAAAAAGAATCAAAGTCCAACTCTTAAAGGCTTGGCAGAAATGAATTTTTGAATATTGGATCAAAATAATGCCTTAAAATGAAATTAATTCCATGGAAAATTGTCAAAATGCATCAAGATCAGAAAATAAATTTGGTTTGAGGGTTGGACAATGTTTCTAAATGATTTTAAAGGTTTCATGAATTTTTTGGTGATTTTTAAATACATAAAAGTATTTTTAATTAATTAATTCTCATTAATTAATTAAAAATAAACTCTTAAATGATTTAAAAATATTTTTTTAATGCAAAAAATAAAAATAAAAATGTTTTTGGTTTCGGAAAATTAATAAAAGTTTGTACAAAAATTTTCAGAATTTTTAATATTGTTTTGCTATTTTAAATTAAATGGATAAATTAAATGAATAAAAATGAAAATAAAACTGAATAAAATGAAAGTCAACACAATCTAAGGCCAGTATTCAAACTCAGGGTGGAGGGAAAGACTGCGCACGCTCATGGACGGTTGGGATTGCTTCTGGAAAATTTAAACTTAAACCTAATTAATTAAACTAATTAATTTGAATTAGGGTTAAGTGGCAGATCTGGTGCGTTCATTCACGCGGGAGTCAAAGCCAGTCAACTCATCCTACGCTCATTATTCAAACTGAGCCCTAATCCTCATTAATGCCTTAATCACTTTCAGGTCACCGGAGACGAGCTCCGGTCGTCTTCTCCGGTGACCTCCCTCCCTGAAAATCTCTAAAATCCTCCAAACTTCATAAAAATGAAAACTAAAAAACCAGACTTGTGTTGTAGCTGCTTTGGCTTGCTAAAATCCTCCGGTGAGAATGCTGTGATAGAGAGGGCTTCAGGCTTGTGTTGTAGCTGCTTTGGCTTGCTTTTTGCTTGTATAAACAATTGGGATTGGTCAGAAGAAGTGATGTGTGCTTTTGTGATAGGTATGGCTCAAGTTGCCAAAATGTCAAAGTTGTGTAAGAGAAGCATGGGCTACTTTCTAGCCAAGGACAAAAGGTGTGTCCTGCGCAGCATGATGTGGGGAGAACCCTAGGATTGATCAGCAAGTCAGCAAGCAAGTGGATCTTCACTTGAGTGAGTTTTTGCAAGTTGGTTCCCTTTTGCTCCTTATGAGATATCTTGCTTCATAAGCCATAAAAATGTGAGATTTCTTGGCCCATTCTGAATTTTAGGTCTTGTATGATCATGTGGTGAAGTTTAGAAGTCCATTTGATAACTTAATTCGCCTTGAGAAGTGAATTTGCAACTTTGCCTCTTTGGTGGAAAACTTCAAATTTTGTGATTTTTGCCAACTTTTACAAGCCATAACTTTTGATCCAAAATGAATTAGGTCATGTTCTTGTACTTTTTGAAAAGGTAATGATCCATTCTACAACTTTCATGACCAAAGTTTTTCCATTTGAAGCATTTTTGAAACAAAAAGTAAAGGTTGAAAAAGTTTCCTAAAATGGCAATTTCATTAAAAGTCAAACTTTCCCAAAAAGTCAACTTTGCAAAAGACTTGAAATTCTTCAATTTTGTGAACTTCCCACATCTTCCATGATCAAATAAAGATCATATACAATCAAAATGATGAATAACACCCTTTGGTTGGGTCATTGGGGGTCTCAGATGCCCTGATTTTGTACTGACTTGCTTGAAAAGTCAACTCTTGATCAAATGACTTCCCCATGGAATTTCTTCATGAAAATTGATATGCATACTCCCTATACCATATAGAGACAAATAGAAACAAGAATGACCAAAAAATTGGAGTTATGGCCTTTGAAACCAAAACCCTAATTTTAGGTCATCTGTGCAGTCAAGCCTGGCTCTGCTTCCATACCTTCCTCAGTTCTTGTCATTTTTTGACATTCTTGACTTTGAAAGGATATAATATGATATTTGAACACACATGGACCCCTTTGAAGTGATTGATGGCCTTTGGAGTGTCTCAAAAAGCTCTTGGATTGCTCAGATCACAAACCCTAGATGCAGATGACTTTGAATCTATGCAGTGAATCAAAAATGTGGTATGAGATGCTATGATGGTGTTTATGCATATGAAATGATCACAAGCCATGGTGTGAATGGGTGAGGGAAAATTTGGGGTGTTTACAGTTGCCCCTATTCAAACATGAGTTAGTTGTGCAGGATGTAAGCGACGACTTATCAGGCAAACAAGATAACTTGTGGTTGAATACCAAAGACAGTCCAAAATTTGCACTCACAGAATGAAGAAGAAAAGGGATGTAGATTGCAAAAGGAAATAAAGTATATTATAAAGTGCGGGCGACGGAGGACGACCGTCGAGCAGAGGACGACTGTTGGGGAAAGAGCAATGACGGGGACGACCGACATGCTAGGGAGAGTGTGTGAAGTAAAGCAATGACGGGGACGGCCGACATGCTGGGGATAAAAGGGGTTATGATGGGGACGGCCATCAAGTAAAGCTGTAAAATTCTCTGGGGATTAATGAAAAATGATGGGGACGGCCATCAAGTTCATAAAGCGAAGCAACCAACGATGGGGACGGCCATCGGGCTAAAAAGAAAAGGGACCACGACGGGGACGGCCATCGGGTTAAAGAATAAATGAAATAAACAGATGATGAGGTACGGTCATCAAAGGTTAAGGACGATCACCTAGCAGGGGACGACTGCTCTGTTGGGGATAAGATGAGGGACGGTCATCTAAGGTGAAGGACGATCACCTGGCAGGGTACCGCTGCCGAAAATATCGCGACATAGGACGAATGCCGGATAAAAGGTCAACGATGGGGACGGCCATCGGATGAGCATGATGAAGGACGATCATCAAGAGGTGAAGGACGATCACCTAGCAGGGGACGGCTGCTCTCAAGGTTTATCATGACATAGGACGAATGTCAGATAACCAAAATCAACAATGGGGACGACCATTGGATAAAATGATGAAGGACGATCATCAAAAAGGTGAAGGACGATCACCTAGCAGGGGACGGCTGCTCTTAAGGTTTATCATGACATAGGACGAATGTCAGATAACCAAAATCAACAATGGGGACGGCCATTGGATAAAATGATGAAGGACGATCATCAAAAAGGTGAAGGACGATCACCTAGCAGGGGATGGCTGCTAAAATATCATGACATAGGACGAATGTCGGATAGGAAGGATCGACGATGGGGACGGCCATCGGATGAGCATGATGAAAGACGATCATCAAGAGGTGAAGGACGATCACCTAGCAGGGTACGGCTGCTCTCAAGGTTTATCATGACATAGGACGAATATCAGATAGAAAAGAAAATTTTTGCTTTGTTATCTACTGGGGAGTAGTAAACACGGGCAAGTGTTTACATCCAAGAAATAAAAGGTATGAGTGTTTTGACGCTGTGTATAGATTAAAGATGCGGACGAGCATCCTTAAGACTATGATACGGACGAGTATCAGATAGAAACAAAAACTGACACCTTGTTCAACGATGATGATACGGACGAGTATCAACTGGTTAATCAAGGAACACGGACGAGTGCTGATTCTGAGGGGACTCTTCTGGGGAACAGGTAGACACAGACGAGTGTCTAATATCCAAGAAGACGTAAGTGTTTGACACAGTACATGGATTAAAGATGCGGACGAGTATCCTTAAGACTATGATACGGACGAGTATCATGTAGAAACAAACTCTAGACACATGTTCAGAGATGATGGTACGGACGAGTACCAACGGGTTAACAAAGAACACGGACAAGTGTCGAATCTGCGGGGATATAAATGGAGTATACGAGATACGGACGAGCATCTGTATAAAGTAAGTATGAGTAATGTATATTTGAGTGTTCAATCTGCTGGAGAGAGTGACACGGGCGAGTGTCAAGAGGTATATTATAAACAAGTATATGATTTAGGTAAATATGCTGGGGGTGATGACACGGACGGATGTCAAGAAAATTATATATATATGTATCTGTGAGTGCAAAGAGGACGCTTTGGCTTTCTGCTGGGGATATGACACGGACGGGTGCCACAAGGAGTGTGTACTGGTGTTTGTGGGTGTAAGGCAACTGTTTTAGCTTTAGCTCTCTGCTGGGGAATCTGGGGAGCACTTCTGTATATTGGTTGATATTCACAAGTGTTTGATTCATACCATGGCTTATGATTATGCAATATGTTTGATTTTTGTCGTAATGCTCCGTATTAGACGGAATGCTACGCTTTGTGGGGTGAATATGATGTGAATGCTATGATTATGTAAAAATAACGATCCGGGATTCGGATCCCGCTGCTGCAAAGATCTCTGGTTGATCCGCCTGAAATGAGCATCCCAGCTGGGGATAAAATCGTTGGTAGATCTAGTACATATGACTCTGCTTAGGGAAATAGGTCACTGATAGACCTATTCTTGGTAATGAGGGACCCAGCTGGGGTTTGTAGAAGCTTTCGTCACTCTGTTGTGATTCTTTCGCGTGCTGCTCTTCTGGATAGAGGCTGAAACTCTGTGGGGAGATGGTTCCCTGGCTTTCATGTTTGGCTGAGGAGGAAGAATGATTGGCACTTCGGCTGGGGGAAGTAACAAGTGGTAATTCAGCTGGGGAGAAAAAACTTTGAGTGAGTGCTGATTTGTTAGCTTGCTGGGGTGAAGCTTTCACGCCTCATGTTGTGCTTTGGATATCTGCAATCCTGCAAAGATAGAAAAACGTACAAGTAATCCCGAGGTATCCCTTACCGGATTTCATCATAGGAGTTCAGACACTCCCGGGAGTAAGTATATTTCCTGCAAGCACATGTTTTAAGAGAAGCATCTGTATTTATGCAATCAGTATCTTAAGGACATCAGACATTTTGCAAATGAAAATAAAATGTACGAGACAAAACATGACTGAAAATCTGATTTTATTGAATTATATGCCCTGAATTGGCAAGATACAGTCAGAGAGACAGATCCCCTAAAATGAGGAGATTGTTACAAATTGAGAAGCAAAATGTTGGCAATGTTGACGACGCTTCAAGGAGCTTCCCTTGGCTATAACTCGTATGACATTTGACGTTCTTCTCGTCTTACTTTCTGAAGAAGGCTGATTCTGAAAGAGGCTTGATCCTTTCGAAGCCTACCAAGTTGTAAGTGATACAGACGAATTCAGAATGCAGTTGTTTGCTTATTCCCTTATTTTGCATGGATCGCCCTTTCGGGTTTTCAATCCATCGGGATACCCATTTTTTCCCGAGCTGTCCAATGCGGCTTTTCAACTCAGCGGGTGTACAATTTTATTTATTTATTTCCCTTATTTTTGCCCAAGCCTTTTATTCTGTTTTTGACTTGCCGGGATGCCCTGTTTTTGCCTGGACTTACATTCTGTTTTTATGTCCAGCGGGTCATTTTTATGCGAAGTATTTTTTAACTGCATCTGAATTCACGGGTGACGGGAAGTCTTCGCCATCCATGGTGCTGAGCATCAGTGCTCCACCAGAGAAAACTTTCTTTACCACGAATGGTCCTTCATAGTTTGGAGTCCACTTGCCCCTGTGGTCTGTATGAGGAGGGAGGATTCTTTTCAGCACAAGATCTCCTACTTGGTACTCTCGGAGCCTGACTTTCTGATCGAAGGCTTTCTTCATTCTTCTCTGATACAACTGCCCATGACAGATTGCAGCCAATCTTTTCTCTTCAATCAGACTCAGTTGCTCGTATCGGGATCGGACCCATTCTGCTTCGTTCAGCTTAACATCCATCAGTACCCGTAGGGAGGGTAGTTCAACTTCAACTGGTAGGACTGCTTCCATACCATACACAAGCTGATACGGTGTTGCCCTAGTGGATGTTCTGATTGACGTGCGGTACCCATGCAAGGCAAATGGTAGCATCTCATGCCAGTCTTTGTAGGTGACTACCATCTTCTGCACAATCTTCTTGATATTTTTATTAGCCGCCTCAACAACGCCGTTCATCTTTGGCCTGTAAGGAGAAGAAGTGTGGTGTTGGATCTTGAAGTCCCGGCACAGCTCTGCCATCATTTTGTTGTTCAAGTTGGAACCATTATCATTAATGATTCGCTCGGGAACTCCGTATCGACAGATGATATCTCTCTTCAGAAATCTGGCTACCACTTGCCTTGTGACATTTGGATAGGAAGCTGCTTCAACCCACTTGGTAAAATAGCCAATGGCTACCAGGATGAATCTGTGGTCGTTCGAAGCAGTCGGTTCAATCTTGCCAATCATATCAATGCCCCACATAGCAAAGGGCCAGGGTGAAGACATCACATTCAAAGGATTGGGAGGCACATGCACCTTATCCGCATAAATCTGGCATTTATGGCATTTTCTGGCGTAGGCACAACAGTCGGCATCCATTGTGATCCAGTAATAGCCTGATCTTAACAACTTCTTAGCCATGGCATGCCCTCCCGCATGGGTACCAAAGGATCCTTCGTGCACCTCGTGCATCAACAAGTCTGCTTCTGTTCTATCAACGCATCTGAGGAGTACCATATCAAAGTTTCTCTTGTACAGGGAACCATCAGTATTCAGGAAGAAACTACCAGCAAGCCTCCTTATAGTCTTCTTATCATTGGAAGATGCCCCAGGTGGGTATGTTTGATCCTCCAAGAAGCACTTAATGTCATGGAACCAAGGCTTATCATCTTTGACAACGTCTGCTGCGAATACATATGTTGGTCTGTCGAGTCTGGATACTGAAATTTGAGGTACAAAGTTGGCAGCTTGAACTTTGATCATAGATGAGATGGTAGCCAGAGCATCTGCAAACTGATTCTCGTCCCGAGGGATATACTCAAGCTTGACCGTTGTGAAGAAAGTCAATAACCTCCTTGTATAATCCCTGTAAGGTATCAGATGATCCTGGTGGGTGTACCATTTGCCGTTGGTTTGATTAACTACTAGAGCTGAATCTCCGGATACAATCAATGTCTTCATCCTGAGGTCAATGGCTTCCTCAAGACCCATAATGCAAGCTTCGTATTCAGCTTCGTTGTTGGTGCAGTTAAAGGGGAGCTTTGCCGAGAAAGGCATGTGAACTCCCTTAGGTGTAATGAGTACTGCACCAACACCACGACCATTCATATTAACAGCCCCATCAAACATCATAGTCCATTCTTCTTCTGGGTCAGGCCCTTCAGTGTGAATAGGCTCTTCGTGATCTTTTTCTTTTATGAACATGATGTCTTCATCAGGGAAGTCATATCTCATAGGCTGGTAATCATTAATAGTTTGCTCAGCAAGATATTCAGACAATACACTGCCCTTGATGGCTTTCTGAGATGTGTACTGAATGTCATATTCCGTGAGAATCATTTGCCATCTTGCAACCCGTCCGGTAAGAGCTGGCTTCTCGAAAATGTACTTGACTGGGTCCATTTTGGATATCAATAAAGTAGTGTGGGTCAACATATACTGCCTCAGTCGGCGAGCAGCCCACGCTAAAGCACAACAAGTTTTCTCGAGCAGTGAATAACGTTGTTCACAGTCGGTAAACTTTTTGCTCAAGTAGTATATTGCATACTCTTTTCGACCAGACTCGTCTTGCTGGCCCAGCACACACCCCATTGACTCTTCTAATACTGTCAAGTACATTATCAGAGGTCTTCCTTCAACTGGAGGCATAAGGATTGGTGGTTCTTGCAAGTATTCTTTAATCTCGTCAAAAGCCCTCTGGCAGTCTTCATTCCACCTGACCGTCTGCTCTTTTCTTAATAGCTTGAACAAAGGTTCACAAGTGGCTGTAAGGTGGGATATGAACCGTGAAATGTAGTTCAATCTACCTAGAAACCCTCGAACTTCTTTTTCAGACCTCGGTGCAGGCATTTCTTGAATGGCTTTGACTTTATCAGGGTCAACCTCAATCCCTTTCTCGCTTACAATAAAACCCAGCAGCTTACCAGATCGCACCCCGAATGTGCACTTGTTGGGGTTCAGCTTCAGTTGGTACTTCCTCAGACGCTTGAATAACTTCAGCAGATTTACCAGGTGGTCTTCTTCTGTAAGGGACTTGGCAATCATGTCATCCACATAACACTCGATTTCCTTATGGATCATATCATGGAATAATGTTACCATAGCCCGTTGATATGTTGCACCAGCATTCTTCAATCCAAATGGCATCACCTTGTAACAGAACGTGCCCCAGGGGGTGATGAAGGTTGTCTTCTCCATGTATTCCGGTGACATCTTGATCTGATTGTACCCCGAAAATCCGTCCATGAAGGAGAATACCGAGAACTGAGCCGTATTATCAACCAATACATCAATGTGAGGTAATGGGAAGTCATCTTTTGGGCTGGCTCTGTTCAGGTCCCGGTAGTCAACACACATCCTCACTTTGCCGTCTTTCTTAGGCACAGGTACTATATTAGCAACCCACGGTGGATAGCTAGTTACAGCACGGAACCCGGCGTCCCACTGCTTTTGTACCTCTTCTTTGATCTTCATTGCCATGTCTGGGCGAGTGCGGCGCAGTTTCTGTTTAACCGGTGGGCAATCTTCTCTTAAAGGCAGCTTGTGCATAACAATATCGGTATCCAACCCTGGCATATCTTGATAAGACCAGGCAAACACATCCACATATTCCTGAAGCAGGTCAATCAGTTGTTTCTTCAATGAGTCTTGTAAACAGGCCCCGATCTTAACCTCTTTCACGTCTTCAGCTGTACCAAGATTAATCGTTTCAACCTCCTCCTGATGAGGAGTGATAACCTTCTCCTCTTGCCTTAACAACCTGGCTAGCTCTTCAGGAAGCTCAAAATCTTCTTCAACCCCTTCATCGGCTTGATTTATTGGATTTTCAAAGTCATACGAAGCCATAGCTATGCTGTTGTCGGTGCAGTCTGGAAGGCATTCTCTGCAAGGGTTTAGATTGTTCATTTTAGTGATTGATTTTAATCTTGTTTAGAAAAAGTGAAATGAAGTTATCATTTTGAAAACATTGCCATTTTATTTTTGTACAAAAAGAAAAATGGAAAAAACAGTGAGCGGAAAAGAAAAAGACTCATTTGCAAAAGATGTATGATTATAATTAATTGATCTGTTTTGCACAAAATTACAGATGGCCCAATTACAAAATGAGTCTTGTCATCTTGGGCAAGATGCAAGACTTGATGCATGCTTAAAATATACAGGAAATAATAATTACTCTGCAGGAGTAACCCTTATAATTTCCTGGGAAGACCAGTTTGAGATACGGCTTCCCGGGATCCTTGGACGTATCCAGCTCTCCAGGTTGCGCTCATCTTCCGACTCATCTTCCAAGTTGTTTACTGCATCGGGGGTGAGCATCCCCCCACTGACAAAGTTGGGCTTCTTAGCAGCCTCTGCTTGATCTTGTTGAGTTGGTTTGTAACCCAACCCAAATCTATCCTCTTTCTTCTCCACATGCAACAGTTTTCCCCAGCCTTGAGCATTCCCCTCCTCAACAACCTTCCTGGCTTGCTGGTAGGATGTCATGGAAGTCCCAAGTACAGCAGATTCTTCGTTGATGTTTAGGGCTTCAAAACCCTGACTCATGGTCTCGTGGATCTCCCTATCCATCTCAATATATTTGTATGTAGCCAGATGGCTAACAAAAATATCTTCCTCTCCACAAATAGTAACGACTTGGCCCTCCCACTCGAATTTTAACTTCTGGTGAAGGGTTGAGGTCACGGCGCCAGCGGCGTGTATCCATGGCCTACCCAATAGACAGCTGTAGGCAGGCTGTATATCCATCACGAAGAAGGTCGTTTTGAAAGTCTGTGGGCCAATCGTTATAGGCAACTCAATTTCTCCCAGAACTGATCTCTTAGAACCGTCAAAGGCTCTTACTACCAAGTTACTGGGGCGTAATGCCAATCCTTCATACTCCAGCTTCACAAGGGCTTTTTTAGGCAAGACATTGAGGGATGACCCTGTGTCTACCAGCACATGGGAAAGAACTGCACCCTTACACTCCATGGTAATGTGCAAAGCCTTGTTATGATTGCGACCTTCCGTAGTCAAATCAGTGTTGGTAAATCCTAGTCCATGACTAGCGTTAACATTTCCAACTACAGCTTCCAACTGATTGACGGTAATCTCCTCTGGCACATAAGCTGCGTGCAAGACTTTTAGTAGTGCGTTCCGATGAGCTTCGGAGCACATAAGCAATGATAGAATGGAGATCTTGGAAGGTGTCTGGTGAAGCTGGTCCACTATCTTGTAATCACTCTTCTTGATGATTCTCATGAATTCATCAACCTCCTGATCAAAAGGGGTCTTTAAAGCTTCTTTAACAACTTGTTCTTCTTGCACCGTGCTCTTCCCTTTTGCTTTGGCAGCAGCTTCTGCTTCAGCAAAGGATCTTGGAATTTGTGGGGAGAAAAGACGTCCGCTTCGAGTGAAGCCTCCGCCTCCCCCCACATTGTCTATTTGTGGTGAAGAAGTTGATGATTCAAGAGTGATTTTCTGTCCTTCGCAGTATAGATCGGAACCGTAATGCCAAGGGATGGCATTACTTCTTTCATAAGGTACTGGCCCAGGCACCGTGATAGTGACTGGACTGATAGCAGCTGCAGAAGGGACCATGATAGTATGTGGATCATAGTATATTGTGCCTGGTGCTCTGGTAGGAGTGGCATTTTGTGAGTTGTAGGCAGAATCATTTGCAGGATCATAATAAATTGTAACCGTTGAGACACTTTCATTATTTGTCGTTGATGTTGTAGGAGACACTGTTGATTGGATGGATGTTGCTGTTGTAGGAGTTTCTGAATGAAGGGGTGCTGAAGTTGTAGAAGGGATGTTTGTTGATATTTGGTCCGTTGAAGTAACAGATGAAGCATTTGTTGATGAGATTGAAGAGTTGTTTGGAACAATTGTTGTTGCAGTTGTAGAAGATCCTGGAACTGTTGTTAAGGAGATTGCTGGGTTGGTAGGTATTGATGTTGTGATTTGAAGCAGGCCACTCTGGATGAGACCATCTATGCCATCTCTCAAGTTATCACACCCATTCACTGAAATGTTGCAATAAGCACATCCTAGCTCACATCCAGGGAACATTTGACATTCAAGGAGTTGAGCTTTAATCTCCACCAAGGGTGTCTGAATCTGACCCACACTGGTTATCAAGTAAGACGGCTTATCTTCTTCAATAGCATTGATTCTCGGTCCACCGTGGTTGGGCATAGGGTTCTTGTTAACATTTGGCGGGGGTGCAAAGTTTAGACTTTAGAATCTACCAGGTCTTGTACTTTCATGAGCAAAGCTCTGCACTTCTCTGTACTGTGGCCAGGTGCATTCGAGTGAAAAGCACATCTGGCGCTGGCGTCATAATTTCTGGGCAGACTGGTAGGATCTGGAGGTGCCAATGTCCTTAGCTCAACCAGGTTGAGTTTTAGGAGTTGTGGCAATAATGTGGCATAGGGCATAGGGATCGGATCAATCACCCTATTGGCCTGAAAAGGTCTCTGTTGAAATGGTCTTTGCTGATTATTGTCGTTGTTGTTGTTGTAGTTTCTCTGAGGAGGATACTGAGTTTGTTGTTGGTAATTTTGTTGTTGTGGTTGATAAGTTGGCTGAGGATGAATTGGAGCGGGAATGGTGACTGCTGCCACTGACCTATGAACATATTGGGGTCTGCCCCTGCTGGCCTGAATAGCATTGGTCTCACCGGTTCTTCTTGGACCTACAAAAGCTTTTCTGGGGTTGCTGGACGAGCTCGCACCGTTGTCAGAAATCTTACCCATCTTTAATAGGCTTTCAATTCTTTCCCCGGCTATGACCACGTCAGCAAAGCTAGTGGAAGAAAAGGCAGCTAGCCTGTCAATGTATGTCCCTTGGAGGGTGTTCATAAACATATCAGCCATCTCCCTCTCTAACATGGGTGGCTGGACAGCAGCAGCAAGCTGTCTCCACCTCTGAGCGTACTCCCGGAAGCTTTCCCTGGATGACTGTGACATTCCCATCAGGAGGGTCCTGTTGGGAGCCATATCCAAGTTGTACTGGTATTGTCTGATAAAGGCCTCAGCCAGGTCCTTCCAGCATCTAATGGTCGCTCTAGTCAAATGAGAGTACCATTCCCTTGAAGCTCCTGTTAAGCTATCCTCAAAATAAAACATCCATAGCTTTGCGTCCATGGTATATGCCTTCATCCTCCCCAGAAAGGATTGCAAATGGGTTCGGGGACAGGAAGTTCCGTTGTACTTCTCAAAGCACGGAGGTTTAAATTTGTGGGGAATCCTGACCCCGTCCACTAGACCCATGTCCATAACATCAAAGCCCAAAGAATTCTGGGACTCCAGGGATCTCAGTTTCTCAGCAATCTCATCTAGCCTTCTGTCATAGGCTTCATCCCCAGCTCCCATCACTGTAAATTGATCTTCCTGAGGGTCTTCTTGTAGTACTCTGCCTGCAGTGGCAGTCCCTTGCACATTAACAGGGATGTTGATCTCTGGATGAAGGTGGGGTCCATAGACTGGGGGATTAACATGAGGCTGAACCCTCTCATTTTTGCTCGTCCCAGCAGTCCCTAGATGGGGGTCTTCCTGATTCTGCCTCTCTACCAGTGCTCTTTATCTCTCTTGGCTTTGAGCCATATTATTCATCACCTCCATAAACTGAGTCATCTGATTCCTCATTTCTAGTCTCTCATTGGCCATTTGAGTCCTGACCTCTGTAAGGTCCTGCTGTACTTGGTCCATCTGTATACCCGGAAGGTTGTTGCGGGTTGGATATCTGTGTGGACGGTTGAGTGGGAACACCCGACGTCGAGCAATAGTTCCTGAAGCACAACAGAGTTAGTAACAAAATCAAAACAAAACCTACAAAACAAAACAAAAGGTTAGTATGCAATGCAGTATGCTTATTTGTTTCCAAGGTATCCGGCTTGGCACCTGGTTTTGACCTTTCCAGACCCCTGAGGAAGATGCTTTTGATGTTGCTTGGAAGAACTCAGATAAAAACAAACTAGTAAATATATTACAAAAGGAAAAACATATATAGTTTGTTTTTTACAATACATGCCCTCTGAGGGGTCAAAAATACAAAAAAGAAAAAGTACAAAGAAATGAAAGCAACAACAAGCAAAAAGTAAGACACCAAGACCAAACTCATCCTCCTGGACTTCCTTCAGAAGTGCTTCAGTCACAGGGTCAGCTGGATGCTCTGTGAGATTCCTGATGAGAAGATTCCTGGTGGCAATAGCTGCAGTTAGCTTCTTGTGTCTGCCCTGGTCTTTTGACCTCTTCACACCAGCTCTGAGTTTCAATTCTGAGATCTCCCTCTGGGCTGCTACCAGGGCTTCCTGTTGCTCCTTTGCATTAGCCTCCAACTGCTCAATCTTGTCCTGAGTTCTCTTATCCTCCTGAGTGCGAGCTTCAGTGATTCTGACCCACCTAGCTTGGCTCTCCTTCAGATAAAGATCAGTCCTAGCTCTCTGGAACTGGGCCTCTTTGCAGGCATTCTTCAAAATCTGTTCTCCAGCCCTTGACTTCTTGATGTAGTCCTCTGACTTTTCAATCCTGGCTAGATGCTCCACCTTAAGCTTTTCTAACCTTTCAGTGTCCAGACGACCATCACTCCTCTCCCAGAGGGTTCTCTTCAAGGCTTCAGACAAATTCTCATTCCTCTCTTTTAGCTTCTCAAATTCCTCCAGGCTGACAGTTTCCGGAGGTGGTGCTGTGGAGGGTCCAGGCATATCTTCAATGGTGAAGGGCATCCCAGAAATTTGAGCCCTGGCATGAGACCACTCATAATACTGAGCTGAGGCCACATTGTTGCATCTCCCAAGAATGGTTACCCCTTTAGTCTGGACATTGTCCCAAGCCCAGGATGTTTGCCTAACAATAGCCAGATTAGGCTTGCTCTCACAATAAAGGGTCTCAGCTAGATCCTGCGCTTTAGGAGGGTGAACCAATGCATAGCCCAGTTGTCTTTTGAATAGCAGAGGGTTGTAGTTGATGCAACCCTTCACTCCTATCAGAGGTACATTGGGAAATTGCCCACAACTAGTAATGATGTCCCTGTCCTTAGTGCTCTGAGTGCACCACCTGATATCATCTGAGGTCAGAGAAACCAGCCTCCTAGCCCAATTTTTCTGCTGGTGAGGGTTCAAGAATGCATCAGTCTTTGGCAAATGTTTGAGCAGCCAAGTATGGAACAAAGGAGCACAGCATCTCACTAATCTTCCCCTTTGCTTTTCATTCCTTTGGTGGACAGAGTAGTAGAAATCTCCCAGTAAGGTGGGTACTGGGTTCCTCAGAATGAAAAGATGGATTGCATTCTTGCAAATAAACTTAGGCTCATCTGCAAATAATATAATCCCATATATGCTAAGGGCTAATAATGCACAGACTGCCTCCCACTCCCCCAAGGAGGCCTTCAGAATAGCCTGAGAGGTCAAGAAATCCAAGTGTAGGCCGGAGATTCCAGCCTTTGCTGTCATGTTCTGCCCAATCAGTACTGGTTCCAGATACAATGCCTTTGCCACCTCTTCATTACTAGGAAAAGCCATCTCAGGGTTGAAGGGGACTCCATCCCTGATAGGTACACCAATCAGTGATGAATACTCTTCCAACAAGGGTCCCAACTGAAAATTCTGGAAGGTGAAGCACCTCAGAGGGGGATCATAGAACTGCAGGCAAGTATGAATCAAGCTCCTCTGGGAAGGGTCCAAATCCATAACCACATCAAGGATGCCTCCATAATGTTCTCTGAATAGTGGTATATGGTCTGGAGTAATCAGGGCCTGGACCTTCCTGATGCCAGCCAGCTCAGGCTCAAAGAAATGGTAGGAGATGTTGCTTTTCTTGGGTGCCATGTCTGCTGATGAAGAGCTGAGACAGATGCTGATGATGGAGTCTAACACTGGAGATGGGCCACTGACAGGCTGATACTGGTGATGCAGGTGACTGAAGCAGGTAGCTGATGAAGGTAGCTGAAGCAGATAGCTGGTGAACAAAAGGCCTATGCAGATGAAGGGGTCAAAACCAAGCCAAATGTAATATGGATACCCTGAAAAACAAATAAGCAAATGTCAAGTGATGCAATGATGATGTATGCAGATGATATGCAAGGGTTTGTGATCAAGCTGGATCTGATTAACTGCTTTGATATAGGTCCATGTATGTTCAAGAAATCCATATAGAGGTTCATAAGTCCAGTAACCAAGGTGGGGGACTCAAATAAAGAGTCACATGTCCAGGGTTAAAAATCACAAGAACTGTTCCAAAATGGAGCACTCTTAATCAAAACAAAGTAATAGGGTATGCTGAGGTCAAGGGTACCTGCAAACCTGTAAACAACCCAACCCTCTCACAGGTGATGTTCTAAAACAAGGATCCTCAGACTTGGATCAGTTATGAGAAGTGTAAATACTTCTAACCCGGAGGTACAGTGTTTACAATAACCATAAAAGATCCTCCTCTAATTCACCTCAGTTTCTGAAGGCCAATACTAAAGGTCATCCAGACTTAGCAGGCTTCCCAGATAGCCCTAGCACTACAGGAAATCTGTAGCACAGAGTTCTCAAGAAGAAACCCATATCTGAACCGTGTTTCATATTCCCGCACCAGACCGAAATGGAATGGGAAAGAACATGAACCACTCTAGCCTAGGTGTCACTCAGGTCCCAGGTATAGGACCTTAAACTCTCAATAGAACACCCACCCACCAAAGCAAATAAACCAGATCCAGCCAGAATAGTATGACAGTATGATGTATATAAAGCTGTAAAGAAAGCAGTAAACAAACTGTACATAAAGCAATAAATAAAACAAATATACAAACACAAATAGAACATAACACCCCAGTAAACACAAATCAAACAAGCGCTAGGAGGAACCCACAAAAAGAACCAGAAGCCCTGGTTACAGTATAAGGGTCCCCAGCAGAGTCACCAAGCTGTCGCTCCCGATAAATGGGAAATGGCCCAGATAAAGGTACAGACGCGAACGGTCGGCGAAAGGAGGTGCGAGAACACACAGGAGTGAACTCACAGGAGATGAAAAGAGTCGCCAGCTAGGCATTTTTATCCCGGAGGAAAGGCAATGCTGCATAGGGGGTTAGTTATAACCTGGGAAGGTATTAGCACCCAGATTGTCCGCCGTACTCGATGGGATCCACGCTTAAAAGACTTGTGTTTTAAAGGGGTAGTGTCAGTGCGATTTGTGTATAAAAGAGTTGGAAAAGGATGTACAGGTGTCAGTGTAAGAGAAGTGTGAAGTGTATAAATGATGTGTCAGTGTAAGAAAAAAGATGAAGTGCTCATGATAATGAGGCTAAAGAATGAGGCTAGAAGGAGGGGGAATACACAGAGACTTTTGTTCGATAACTGTTAAGTTATGCCTACATATCCTCTCGTGCAATGAGGAAGTCAGAACACCGTAGTTCGACCCAAAGAGACTGAAAGATGAATTGACTTGATGAACTGCTTACTTGTCTATGCTCAAGTGTATGACCTGTCTGGCTCAGGTGCAAACTGTCTTGCATTAGGCGGAAGAAGCAAGTTCTCGTTTATGAGTGAAGATGATGAGAAAAGAATCCTGAAGGAGACGATTATTGTTTGTTTTTGAGTTTTCAGTCTTTTATTGCTTTTGAAAGTTTGTCATAAGTTAATGAGCTTAAGCCTAAACCAATGGGTTAGTAAACTCATCACATCTTCCCTTTGATTAGGGGTAATGAGAATACCTTAAGTGTGAAGTCAGCTTCTCACACTTAATCACCATGGTATAGGATTAAGATCATTAACCTACTTGTGATTATTTAGATGTTTTTGATGTTTTTGTTTAGTGTTAAGTAATGAGATTAAATCATAATCAGGGATTAAACAGACTCATTACACCATCCTAATAGAAGGATAATAGATGAGAATGTTTAAGCTGAGGAAGGCTCCTCAACTTAATCCATGATTAGGGATTAAACCCATGACAAAACAAAGCCTTTATTAGATGGATTTTAGTTAATGATATGATGAAGAAGTGAGTTTTATGATTTGTAAGACAACTTGAGGGGGACTTGTCCATTAACACTAGGGTTAGTCCTTCTTAACCAATTAAGGAAGAATTAGAACCCTAATGCAAGGCCCAAGTTACAAGCTTGATGTCTTGGTGATTATTATGTGAATTTATTAGAGGATTTAAACACATTAAGGGTTAAACACTTAGGATTAAAGTTATACACTCCATCCTAATAGAAGGATGCAGGCATAAGCTTAATCACAAAGCCTTAAAACCTTTAGGGTTTAGTCTCTGATTATGAGATGAGAAGAGAAAACTCAATGAGACACAAAGGCAAAACTAAGTGGGGGACTAATCAAAACCCTAATCATTGTCATGCTTGGTTGTTCCTAAGGTTTGTGAGGTTTAAGAAAGAAATCATCAGAGGAACCACCAGGAAGCAGATGAATGGAGCAAAGAGAAGCAAAGCAACTTGCTTCATTTGAGAAGACAAGTCACTTGAAGAAAGAAAGTAAGAAGAAGAAAAAAAAGCAAGCTCAATCTCAAACACAAGATAAAATGCAGCAATGATGCATAAGAGGGATGAAAAGAAATTGTGAGAAGTGAAGGAAAATTCACTTCTCAAAGTTACTTACCACCTGAAAAGTTAATGAAAGGAATGCAATACAATGCAAGATGAGATGAACTGACATGATGCAAATCAAAACCAGAAGCATATATGAGATGATAATGATGCTATGAGATGCTGCAAACATGAATCAAAGCATGGGGATGATCATACAAACTTATGGGTGCAAATGAAGCAAGTTAAGAACCATGATCATACATGAAAGGTTATGAAATGCAAATGACATATAACATGGCAAATGAAAGATGCAATGATCAAACATACTTCTAATATGTCTTAAGATGTCTAATGAATCAAATGGATGCATAAAATGTCATGGCAAGTCATGGTATGTAAGCAAATGCAAGATGGATGCATAAGGAAGACCAAATTAGGGTTTATGATCAATGCACCAAACAAAAATCAAAACCAGAAGCAAACATCATGATAAAAATTGAAAATGCATTCAAAGGAACCCTAAACCTATACAAACTCACTGCCCAAAGGAGGGGTTCTAACTCTTAACCTAATGAGAATTATGAATTTCTTAAGAATGTTAGGGTTTTATGGTACCTTGTCAAGAAAAATGTCAAACAAATTGAAAATGCAAGATCAATTCATGCCAATTTAATCCTATAAACTACATGCTAAGCAAGATGCAATGCAAAAAGAATCAAAGTCCAACTCTTAAAGGCTAGGCAGAAATGAATTTTTGAATATTGGATCAAAATAATGCCTTAAAATGAAATTAATTCCATGGAAAATTGTCAAAATGCATCAAGATCAAAAAGGAAATTTGGTTTGAGGGTTGGACAATGTTTCTAAATGATTTTAAAGGTTTCATGAATTTTTTGGTGATTTTTAAATACCTAAAAGTATTTTTAATTAATTAATTCTCATTAATTAATTAAAAATAAACTCTTAAATGATTTAAAAATATTTTTTTAATGCAAAAAATAAAAATAAAAATGTTTTTGGTTTCTGAAAATTAATAAAAGTTTGTACAAAAATTTTCAGAATTTTTAAAATTGTTTTGCTATTTTAAATTAAATGGACAAATTAAATGAATAAAAATGAAAATAAAACTGAATAAAATGAAAGTCAACACAATCTAAGGCCAGTATTCAAACTCAGGGTGGAGGGAAAGACTGTGCGCGCTCATGGACGGCTGGGATTGCTTTCTGGAAAATTTAAACTTAAACCTAATTAATTAAACTAATTAATTTGAATTAGGGTTAAGTGGCAGATCTGGTGCGTTCATTCACGCGGGAGTCAAAGCCAGTCAACTCATCCTACGCTCATTATTCAAACTGAGCCCTAATCCTCATTATTGCCTTAATCACTTTCAGGTCACCGAAGACGAGCTCCGGTCGTCTTCTCCGGTGACCTCCCTCCCTGAAAATCTCTAAAATCCTCCAAACTTCATAAAAATGAAAACTAAAAAACCAGAAATCATCCCCACACATCACTGAATCAAAACCCCTAACCAAAACTCATTTCTCATTCATTAATCATGCGAATCGAAGCCAAACATTTTTAGGTCAGAAAAGTTTCAGAACAAGATTAAATGCTTATTTCTCAACCATTTTCAAAACCAAGAACATCAGAGTGATCAGCAAAGCATGAGGAACAAATTAAAAACTTAAAAACTCATTTCTGGAAAAAAAGTTCTTGGTATACCTGAGCTTTGAGCTTTCTCAGTTTGCAACTTTCTGACCCTCTCTCTTTGCGCAAACCACTCCTCTTAGGCCCCTGATGAAGTCCTGATGCTTAGAAGAAGTTTGTGGTGGCTGGTTTGGAAGATGGCAGAGGTTCTGCTCAGGGGAGGGTGGTGATCGTGTTTTTGATTCAGTGGCTTTCAGGCTGTTTTAAGGGTTGGTTTGTGTTCAGTGAAGCATGGTGAGATTGTTTGTGAAGTTGGTTTGTGTGTTTGTGGCTAGTGCAAGCAGTTTCGAATGCTCTTGCAAGATGGTGTGGAAGTGAGAATGCTGTGATAGAGAGGGCTTCAGGCTTGTGTTGTAGCTGCTTTGGCTTGCTTTTTGCTTGTATAAAGAATTGGGATTGGTCAGAAGAAGTGATGTGTGCTTTTGTGATAGGTATGGCTCAAGTTGCCAAAATGTCAAAGTTGTGTAAGAGAAGCATGGGCTACTTTCTAGCCAAGGACAAAAGGTGTGTCATGCGCAGCATGATGTGGGGAGAACCCTAGGATTGATCAGCAAGTCAGCAAGCAAGTGGATCTTCACTTGAGTGAGTTTTTGTAAGTTGGTTCCCTTTTGCTCCTTATGAGATATCTTGCTTCATAAGCCATAAAAATGTGAGATTTCTTGGCCCATTCTGAATTTTAGGTCTTTTATGATCATGTGGTGAAGTTTAGAAGTCCATTTGATAACTTAATTTGCCTTGAGAAGTGAATTTGCAACTTTGCCTCTTTGGTGGAAAACTTCAAATTTTGTGATTTTTGCCAACTTTGACAAGCCATAACTTTTGATCCAAAATGAATTAGGTCATGTTCTTGTACTTTTTGAAAAGGTAATGATCCATTCTACAACTTTCATGACCAAAGTTTTTCCATTTGAAGCATTTTTGAAACAAAAAGTAAAGGTTGAAAAAGTTTCCTAAAATGGCAATTTCATTAAAAGTCAAACTTTCCCAAAAAGTCAACTTTGCAAAAGACTTGAAATTATTCAATTTTGTGAACTTCCCACATCTTCCATGATCAAATAAAGATCATATACAATCAAAATGATGAAGAACACCCTTTGGTTGGGTCATTGGGGGCCTCAGATGCCCTGATTTTGTACTGACTTGCTTGAAAAGTCAACTCTTGATCAGATGACTTCCCCATGGAATTTCTTCATGAATATTGATATGCATACTCCCTATACCATATAGAGACCAATAGAAACAAGAATGACCAAAAAAATTGGAGTTATGGCCTTTGAAACCAAAACCCTAATTTTAGGTCATCTGTGCAGTCAAGCCTGGCTCTGCTTCCATACCTTCCTCAGTTCTTGTGATTTTTTGACATTATTGACTTTGAAAGGATATAATATGATATTTGAACACACATGGACCCCTTTGAAGTGATTGATGGCCTTTGGAGTGGCTCAAAAAGCTCTTGGATTGCTCAGATCACAAACCTTAGATGCAGATGACTTTGAATCTATGCAGTGAATCAAAAATGTGGTATGAGATGCTATGATGGTGTTTATGCATATTAAATGATCACAAGCCATGGTGTGAATGGGTGAGGGCAAATTTGGGGTGTTTACAATACATATGAATGATCATACAAGGATTAGATGCAATGGAAGCATGTTTAAAAGCATGAAAACACATGGATATTCATGAAATGTAATGGATGCAAAGCATATTAAAATGATGCAATAATAATCAAGAAATGTTTCAAACATGTCCTAAGATGTCTAATATGACATACAAAAGAATGGAATGGCATGACAAGTTCACAAGTTCATGAAATGCAAAGGAGAATTCAAATGAAGATGCAAAACTAGGGTTTTAAGACAACATGAGATGCATATGACCAAAATAGAAGCATACATCATGATAAAAAATTTGAAATTGAGCTCAAACAAACCCTATTCCTATACAAGATCACACCCCAAAGGAGAAAGTCAAAAACCAATCTTAGTGAAAGTTATGAAATTTCTAAGTTAGCTAGGGTTTTTGGGTGCTTCTAAAGGGAAAATTCAAATCAAATTGAAAATGAAAGATAAAAATATGAGACAAATAACCTAGAAAATATATGCAATATGTGAAACAATGCAAAAAGAATCAAGTTCAAACTCATCATGCTTAGGCAGAAATAAAAAATTTCAAGTTAGGGTTAAAAAATATGAAATTTAAGAACCCTAATTCAAAGAAAATTGTGAAAATGTAATCAAACCTAAAAAGAAATTTGTATGGTGAGTTTGAAAATTTTTCTAAATGTATTGGGATGCTTCATGAATTTTTTGGTGATTTTTAGAAACCTAAATGCATATTTAATTAATTAAAATCAATTAATTAATTAAATAAAACATTTAAATATTTTAAAAATACTTTTTTAATGCAAAAATTAAAATAAAAAATGTTTTTAGGTTAAGAAAAATATTTGAAACAGAAATGCATAAAATGGGATTTTTTGAATTGTTTTTGCTATTTTAAATAAATTGAACAAAGAAATGCAATAAAAATGAAATAAAAAAGAATTTAATGGAAAGTATGATGATCTGATGGTCAGGATTCAAATGTGAGAGAGATTGGTTGAATGCGTGCACGTTTCATGGGCCTGGATTGCTTCTAATTAAATTAAACTAATTAATTTACTTAAAATTGGATTAGGGTTAATGGACGAATCTGAACCATTCGTATGCTCGGTAAACCTTTAGATCTAAGGGTCGAGTTTCAAACTGGGACTAAACCCTAATTAAGGCCTTAAACACTCTCAGTTGACCTGAGCAAGCTCCGATCATCTTCTCCGGTCACACCTTCAACACAACTTCTTCCCTAGGCTACCCCAAACTCCCAAACTCTCCAGAATCAACCCCCAAACCATCCTAAACAAGAATCAGGCCATGAAAATCATTTATATTGCATTAAAGTGGAGAATCAAAGAAAAACGTTTTTAGGTCAAACTTTTTAGAGCAAGCATACATCCTTGTTTCTCAACCATTTTAAAAAATAATCACATCCCTATGATCAGGGGAGCACATAGAATCATTTAAGAACTTAAAATGGAGTTTCTAGAAAAACGTATTGAGATGGCTACCTGAGATGGAGCTTTCTGATTCTGAGCTTTTTGACCTTTCATTTAGTGTTAATCAACTCCAATGGACCCCCTGGGGATGTTGTGATGCTTAGAACAAGTTTATGGTGGCTGGTTTGTGTGTTCCAGTTCTACTAAGGCAGAAATCGTGTTTGAGATTGAGCGGTTTTTAGGCCATGGCAAGGGGTTGGAAATGATCCTTATGATGTGTGGAGATGATTGGTGGTGAAAGTTTTGAGTTTGAGTGGCTGAGGAGTGAGTTTTGAAAGCTTGAAGGTTTGGGGATTTTTGAGCAATCTGAGTTGTGGGATGATTCAGGCTTGTGTGTGTTATGAAATGGCTTGCATAATGTTAGTGTAGGCCAATGGGAGTGATCAGAAAGTGGGTGGTGGCATAGTGTGATTAGTATGGGCCAAGTTGCAAAAATGTCAACATTGTGTACTTGAGGTATGAGCATGGTTCAAAGTTGTTTCAAGGGGTGTCTTGGCCTTATCTAAGTTCATGGATGGCCCTTGGATCAATAGAGTGCAGCTGGATGGCCTTGATCAAGTTTTTGCAAGCTTTATGCATTTTGACAACTTTGAAATTTCTTGAGAAATTGGCCATGAAAACTTGTGATGAAAGGCATGATTCTGATCCAAATGTGATGCACTATGTTGGTATGATGTTTAGAGGTATATTAGAGGTCATGAAATGGCTTGGCAAGTGAATTTGCAAAATTCCCTCTTTGGTACACACTTGAAAATTATAGGATTTTTGCCAACTTTGAAAGGCCATATCTTGAGTTCTAGGATGAATCAAGACATGTTCTTGTACTTTTTGAAAATGGGAAGACATAATTTATAACTTTCATATCAAAGAATTTTTCGTTTGAAGCATTTTTGGTCATGAAAGAATAGGTTGAATATCTTTCCCAAAATGGAAAGTTTCCATTACAAGTCATTTCCAAAAATAGCAAGTTTGCATTTGGCTCAAAATTCTTCAACTTTGTGACCTTACAACCATTTATAAGATCAAATAAATATTATAGAACATCAAAATGATGATGATGACCCTTTGGTACCCTTGATGGAGGTCTCAGATGCCCTGATTTTGACTTTACTTGCTTAAGAAGTTATCCAATGATCAGATGACTTCCACAGTGAATTTCTTCATCAAACTTGGTACACATGATCCTTATAACATATTAAGACCATTAGAAACAAGAATGAACAAAAAATTTGGGATTAAGTCCTCTGAAACCAAAACCCTAATTTTAGGTCATTTGTGCAGGAAATCTTTAGTATGCCTCTATGCCTTTGCCATGCTTTGTGATCCCTTAACTTTTATGAACTTTGGGGAGCATATTATGATCATGGAACAAAAATGGACCCTCTTGGCAAGCTTCAAGACCATTGGGATGGCTCATATCACTTCTTGGATTGCTCAGATCACAAACCCTAGATGCAAATGAAATGAACTATGCAGTGGGATATGATTTGCTTATGTTAATGTAAAAATGAAAGATCACAAGCCATGGTGTGAGAAAAAGTGAGGGCAAATTTGGGGTGTTTACAACAGGTATGCTGGTATTCTGCTGAGGAAGAAATCGGTTAAGGAATTCCTCAGATACACAATCTTCTACTTGGGGAAGTGGTGCCAATGAGGATTGGACTTTATTTGGCAACTTAAATTGGGGAAAATTGCGAATAATGTTGTGAAAGAAGGAAAACCATCAGGCTTCGCACTATTCTTACCACTGCTAGGGAGTAATGAATCTTCATGTCCTGCTGGGGACAAGAAGACTCTGGTGAGGGATATTTCTTCGTTGAAGGATAACTCTCTGCTTGGGAAAACATTAGTCTTCTATTACCTTGTTGAGGGAGATTTCCATTTCCCAATCTACTAGGGATAGAAAAAAACCTCATGGAGGATACTTCTTGAGTAATCTTGCTCAATAATCTACAGAGAAGGGCTTCCTGAAGTTCTCCGCTTGCAATGGCCTTGCTTGCAACACCCGTACCTACATACACACAATTGATTGTACCTACGAAATAAAGAAATAGTTTGGTCTGCATGCCCTTGGTTTATGGTCCGAATCACCATCCCAGTTACCCAACGCATCAGATGTGTGTCAAATATTTTTACTCTCCTGCATGTGTTATAAGGCGTTCATGTATCCACGCTGCAATATTTATCATAATTTGTTGGACGTTCTTGTAATCAATCAATGACAGATGAAAAACAAAAACATATGGAAATAAATTTGAATGAAATTGCACTTTTATTGATTGAAGATTGGCCATGAATAGGCATTACATGTGGAAGCAATCACTGGAAAGAGGAAATTTCACAAAAGGAAAATAAATTATTCTAATGGCAATGTGAAAACCAAATCTCATCAAGCTCAGACCCGGCTATGACGTGTATATCCTCAAGATTCTCCGCTTGCTTCTCTTTGGAGGAAGACGATTGAATTGATCTTCAACCTTTGGATTTCCTTTGATTGGAAATGACGAATCACAGACCTTACAGATCGCAATTGTTCGTTTTAATACCTCTTTTGCATGGGTCTCCCTTTCGAGTTTTCAATCCACCGAGATACCCCTTTTTGCCTGAGCTATCCGATGTGGTTTTTCAGCTCAGCGGGTGTACATTTTTTCAAATACTTCCCTAATTTTTGCCCAAGCCTTTTATTCTGTTTTTGAATCGTCGAGATGCCCATTTTTGCCTGGATTCTTATTCTGTTTTTGTCCACTGGGTCTCTTTATACGAAGTATTTTCTAATTGCGTCTGCGTTGACAAGGGATTGGAAGTCTTTGCAATCCATGGTTGTTAACATTAAGGCACTGCCCGAGAAGACCTTTTTAACCACGAATGGACCTACATTGTTGGGTGTCCACTTTCCCCTGTAATCTTTGTTAGGAGGAAGAATCCTTTTCAGTATTAAGTCGCCGGGTATGTAGCGTTGAGGCCGTACTTTCTGGTCGAAATCCTGTTTCATTCGTTGTTGATACAATTGTCCATGGCATACAATTGCTAGGCATTTCTCTTCAATGAGGCTCAAATGATTGTATATGGATCGGAGCCACTCAGCTTCATCAAGCTTGACATCCATCATTAATCTCAGCAAAGGGATCTCGACTTCAACTAGTAGGTCTGCCTCCATACCATATACGAGCGAGAACGGGGTTGTCCCTATTGAAGTGCGCACGAATGTACGATACCCATGTAATGCAAATGGTAGCATCTCATGCCAATCTTTGTATGTCACGACCATCTTCTTAATGATTTTCTTGATGTTCTTGTTTGCCGCCTCGACGGTTCCATTCATCTTTGGGCGATACGGCAAAGAGTTGTGATGTTCAATCTTGAAATCCCGACATAGATCTGCCATTATCTTATTGTTGAGATTTGAACCATTGTCAGTAATGATTATTTCAGGAATTCTATATCGGCAGATGATATCCTTTTTAATGAATCGGGCTACCACCTGTTTGGTGACATTGGCATAAGACGCTGCTTCAACCCACTTCGTGAAATAGTCTATGGAAACCAAGATGAAGCGGTGACCGTTAGAAGCATTTGGCTCAATCTTGCCAATCATATTCATGCCCCATATGGCAAAGGGCCATGGTGAAGATATGACACTTAATGGATTTAGAGGTACATGAACCTTATCGGCATAGATTTGGCACTTGTGGCACTTGTGGGAGTACTTACAGCAATCAGATTCCATGGTGATCCATTAATACCCTGACCTGAGAAGTTTCTTTGCCATAGTGTGCCCTACAGCATTGGTACCGAAGGCGCCTTCATGAACATCTTGCATCAATAGGTCTGCTTCGTGTCTATCCACGCTTCTGAGCAAGACCATGTCGAAGTTCAGTTTTTAGAGCACCTCATATTGATTTAAGAAGAACCCGCCTTCCAGCCTCCTAAGGGTCTTCTTATCTTTTCTTGATGCCCTTGCAGGGTATTCCTAAGACTTCAGAAATTGCTTGATATCGTAATACCAGGGTTTGTTATCGATAGTACCGTCAGCTACAAATACATATGTCAGTCTCCTGAGACGAGATATATCGATTCTAGGCACATAGTTCTTTTGATGAACCTGTAAACACCCCAAATTTGCCCTCACCCATTCACACCATGGCTTGTGATCTCTTCATGTGCATAAGTTCAATCATAGCATCTCATATTGCATTTTTGCTTCACTGCATTGTTTCTAAGTCATCTGCATCTAGGGTTTTTGATTTGAGCCATCCCTGAGCCATTTGAGCCACTTCAAAGGTCATCAATCACTTCAAAGGGGTCCATGTATGTTCAAGCATCATATTATATCCTCTCAAGAACAAAAAAGTCAAAGAATCACAAGAACTGAGAAAGGCATAGAAGCAGAGCCAGGCTTAACTGCACAGATAACCTAAAATTAGGGTTTTGGTTTCAGAGGCCATAACTCCAAAAATTTTGTTCATTCTTGTTTCTATTGGTCTCTATATGTTATAAGGATCATGCATATCAATTTTCATGAAGAAATTCAATGGGGAAGGCATCTGATCAAAGGATGACTTCTTGAGCAAGTCAGTGCAAAATCAGGGCTTCTGAGGCCCCCAATGACCCAACCAAAGGGTGTTTTCCATCATTTTAGATGTGTATGATCTTTATTTGGTCATAGAAGATGTAAGAAGTTCACAAAATTGGAAAATTTCAAGCCATTTGCAATGTTGCCTTTTGGGGAAAGTGACTTATAATGTAAACTTGCCATTTTGGGAAAGTTTTTCAACCTCCTCTTTTTGATTCAAAAATGCTTCAAATGAGAAAACTTTGGTCATGAAAGTTTTAGATTGGATCATTCCCTTTTCAAAAAGTACAAGAACTCATTCTGATTCATTTTGGATCAAAAGTTATGGCTTGGCAAAGTTAGCAAAAATCACATAATTTCATGTTTTACACCAAAGAGGCATTTTGCAAAATGGTATGATAAGGCATTCTAAAGGCTTCAAATGTGCAAAAACACTTCACAACATGCTCATGTGACCTCTAAAGATCAGAATTGGCCCAAGAATTATGCATTTTGATACCTTGAACTTAAAGAATTTCCAAAAGGGCCAAAGTTGGACAAATTTGCAAAATCACCCATAAGCTTCAATCCACTTGCTGCATTGCCTCAAATTAATTTCCATGGTTCTCCTTGATCACAGCTGAACCAAGCCATGCCTCTAAACCAGCCTGCCATGACCCATACCTCAAAGGACACCTAACATTGACTTTTGGCAAAATGGACCATACCAATCAACATAGGCCAGCAACAACTCTCTGACCTATCCAACCTTGATACATGGACAAAATGGAACTCAACACAACACACAACACAGCCTGAAACCTCCCACAAGTCAGCATTCTCAAAAATCCCTCTTTGTGCATTTTCTTTCGAAACTCAATACACAAGCCACAAACCTCAAAACAAACTTCATAGAATCACTCACCATGATCCTCGTATCATTTCCCAACCATCATTTGACCCTGAAACCCTTCCAAACAGAAATACGATTTTTCACTCCCCTTGGTCAGAACTTCATCAATCTCTTGAACCAGCCATAAGAAATTCCAAACTAGCATTGCAAACTTCTCAGGAGGTTCATTAAAGGCATCTTGGACCAAAGAAGCAGCCAGAAAGCTCCAAAGTTCAAAGCTCCAGTTCAGGTGAGCTCAAGAACAATTTTTCCAGAAACGTGTTTTTAAGTTACTAATTGATTCTCCATGATTCACTGATAATGCTGATGTGTTTGGTTTTGAAAGTAGTCAAGTATTAAGCATGTATGAGCTCTCTGAAATTTGTTGACCTAGAACTAATTTGCTTCGATTCAGCTTGAATATGTGAAATAAATTTGTTTTAATGGGTGTTTCTTGTTGGGTGATGCGTGGGGATGGATTCTGGGCAGAGAGATAAGGTTTTAGAAGCTTGGGGAGAGAGATAGCAATTTTCAGGGAGGGGTGTGGCCAGAGAAGATGACCGGAGGTCATTTCCGGCTACCTGAAAGTCATTAATGCCTTAATTGTGATTAGGGCTCAGTTTGAATGTGAGCCATAGATCCTGTTGACCCTTGTTGACCCGCGCGCGAATGAGTGGCCCAGATCCATCATTAAAACCCTAATCCTGATTTATTAAATTAATTAATTAGGTTTAATTTAAATTTGGTCAATTTGAATCTCAGCCCTAGGATCTGGCGCGGGTCAACTCCCTCCAAAACCATTTGAATCTCAGCTCTTGGATCAGCATACTTCTCCTTTTAATTAATTTCATTTCATTTTATTTGTATTTAACTTCTACGAATTATTAAAAATAGTAAAAACATATTTAAAAATTCTGAAATTTTTTGTCAAACATTTCATTAATTTTCAAAACCCTAAAATATTTTTATTTTCATTTTTTGCATTAAAAATCATTTTTAAATCATTTAAATGTTTATTTTTAATTAGTTAATGGAAACTAATTAATTAAAAATGCATTTAGGTATTTAAAAATCACAAAAAATTCACATTACATTTAAAAACATTTAGAAACATTATCAAACCCTCAAAACAAATTTCTTTTTGGTCCTTGAGCTATTTTGACCTTTTTCATTGGAATTAAATTCATTTAAAGGCAATATTTTTGTTCAAACTTAGAAAAATTCATTCTGCCTAATCATGAGGAGTTTGATGATGGTTCTTCTTGAATTGCATCCTTCATAGCATGTAGTTTCTAGGGTAAAATTGGTTTGCATTTATCTTCCATTTTCAATTTAATGAGCATTTTTCCTTTTGAGGTACCTTGAAACCCTAGTTGACTTAGAAAAATCATAACTTCCCTTAGGTTAAGATTTAGATCCCCTCCTTTGGGCAGTGAACTTGTGTAGGGTTAGGGTTCCTTTGATCCCATTTTCAATTTTTTATCATGTCATTTGCTTCTGGTTTTGAATTTTGTGTTGCATGTTGTTCATAAACCCTAATTCTTGCCTTCCTTTGCATTCATTCTTCATATGTTTGCATTCAAGGACTTGCCATGACATTTTGTGCATCCACATGATTCATAAGACATCTTAGGACATATTAGAATCATGTTTGATCATTGCATCATTCATTTGACATGTCATACCTTCATTACATTTCATAAGCTTTCATGAACTTTCATGGTTCAAGGCATGCTCCATATGCATCCATTCTCTTGTTTGCTCACATATATGCATCTTGTATGACTTTGCACCATCTCTTGACATCATTTGCATCATGTCTATGTTTCTAACTTTGGCCTTTTCCCATCCATATGCATTGTTTCATCTCATTTCTTCCCTTATGCATCTTGTACTAACTTTTCAGGATTAATGGTAAGTTTGTTTGGGAGGTGGATCTGCCTTCACCTCCTACCTCTTCTCACCTTATCTTTTTACATCCTTGCTGCATTTTTACTTGTCTTTGAGTGAGCTTGCTCACTTGTTCCTCTCTTCCTTCTTTTCTCTTCTCATCCCATCTCTTTTCTATCTTGTTCCTCCTTGGTGGCCTTTGAAGATCTATTTCTTTCTTAAGCCTCACAAACCCTAGGATCTCCAAGTATGATAACATTTTAAGATTGTTTAGTCCCCCTTAGACGCTTTCC
The DNA here is from genome assembly GCA_963966055.1 of Lathyrus aphaca. Classification (NCBI taxonomy): domain Eukaryota; kingdom Viridiplantae; phylum Streptophyta; class Magnoliopsida; order Fabales; family Fabaceae; genus Lathyrus; species Lathyrus aphaca. Next base: position 273,583,647 of record OZ014522.1, read on the forward strand.
TTTGAGTTTTCTTTGAGTCTTCTCTTCTCATCTCATAATCAGGGACTAAACCCTAAAGGTTTTAAGGCTTTGTGATTAAGCTTATGCATGCATCCTTCTATTAGGATGGATTGTATAACTTTAATCCTAAGTGTTAAACCCTTAATGTGTTTAAATCCTTTAATTAATTCATCTAATAATCACTAAGACATCAAGCTTGTAACTTGGGGCTTGCATTAGGGTTCTAATTCTTCCTTAATTGGTTAAGAAGGACTAACCCTAGTGTTAATGGACAGGTCCCCCTCAAGTTGTCTTACAAACCATAAAAATCACTTCTTAATCTTACCATTAACTAAAATCCACTTTAATAAAGGCCTTGTTTTGTCATGAGGTTAATCCCTAATCATGGATTAAGTTGAGGAGCCTTCCTCAGCTTAAATGTTCTCATCTATTATCCTTCTATTAGGATGGTGTAATGAGTCTATTAAATCCCTGATTATGGCTTAAACTCATTACTTAACACTAAACAAAAATCCAAAAACATCTAAATAAATGCAAGTAGGGTAATGATCTTAATCCTACGTCATGGTGATTAAGTGTGAGGTGCTTACTTCATACTTAAGGTATTCTCATTACCCCTAATCAGAGGGAGGATGTGATGAGTTTACTATCCCTTGGTTTAGGCTTAAGCTCATTTTCTTATGACAAACACAAAAATCAATAAAAGATTCAAAACACCAAAAACAAATAATAATAGTCTCCTCCGGGATTCTTTTCTCATCTCATTCACTCACAAACGAGAACTTGCTTCTTCCGTCTAGTGCAAGACAGTAAGCACCTGAGTCAGACAGGTCATACACTTGAGCATAGACAAGTAAGCAGTTCACAGGTCAATTTATCTTTCAGTCTCTATGAGTCGAACTACGGTGTTCTGACTTCCTCATTGCATGAGAGGATACGTAGGCATAACTTAACTGTTATCGAACAAAAGTCTCTGTATATTCCCCCTCTTTCCAGCATTATATTTTAAGCCTCATAGTCTTGAGTATTTCATTCTTGTTCTTACACTGACACTTCTCTTATACACTTCACACTTCTTTTACACTGACACTTGCATTCTTTCCAACTTTGATACACAGATTGCACTAACACTACCCCTTTAAAACACAAATCTTTTAAGCGTGGATCCCGTCGAGTACGGCGGACAATCTGGGTGCTAATACCTTCCCAGGTTGTAACCAACCCCCTTTCTCAGTCTCTCTGGTTCGCAGCCGTCTTATCAGTCTTTTCTAAGGTTTATGCAGCATTACCTTTCCTCCGGGATAAAAATGCCTAGCTGGCGACTCTTGTCTTTTGAGTTCACCCTTGTGTGTTCTCTCTCCTTTCGCCGACCGTTCGCGTCTGTACCCCTTCTGACCAGGTGTCATTTGGCGGGAGCGACAAAACCTTGATCATGGAAGACAAGGTTGCCAAAGCATCAGCAAATTGATTATCGTCTCGTGGTATATAGTGCAGCTTGACTTTCGTGAAGAAAGTTGAAAATCTCCTGGTATAGTCCCTATAAGGAGTCAAATGAGTTTGATGAACCCGCCATTTGTCGTTAACTTGGTTAATAACTAAAGCTGAATTGCCAAAGATTCGAGGTTCTTCATCCTCAAGTTAATTTCTTCCTTGATCCCCATTTTGCATACTTCATACTCTGCTTCAGTGTTAGTGCATTCGAATGTCAGCCAGGCAGTGAAAGGCATATGGATCCCTTCCTTCGAGATAATGACAACACCAACTCCACTACCGTTCATGTTAACGGCCCCGTCAAACATCAGACTCCATTTGGATTCGGGGTCTGGACCCTTCTCCAGGAGAGGTTCTTCACAGTCTTTCGACTTGAGGAACATGATGTCCTCATCCGGGAATTCAAACCTCATTGGTTGGTAATCTTCAATTGGCTGCTAGGATAGATAATCCGACAATACACTTCCCTTGATGGCTTTTTGTGAAGTATAATGGATATCATATTCCGTCAGAATCATTTTCAACTGAGCTACTCTTCCGGTTAGAGCTGGTTTTTCGAAGATGTACTTAACAGGGTCCATCTTGGAAATCAATAGAGTGGTATGTGTCAACATGTACTGTTTTAGTCGGCAAGCATCCCATGCCAAAGCGCAACAAGTTTTCTCGAGCAGGGAGTAGCGTGTCTCATAGTCGGTAAATTTTTTGCTAAGGTAATAAATTGCATCTTCTTTTCGACCATACTCGTCCTGTTGACCCAATACACAGCCCATTGATCCTTCGAGTACTGTGAGGTACATGATTAATTGTCTCCCTAGAACAGGAGGCATGAGAATCAGAGGTTCTTGTAAATACTCCTTGATTCAGTTTAAAGCTTGTTGGCAGTCATCATTCCATTCGATGGACTGATTCTTCCTCAGAAGTTTGAAAATAGGCTCACACGTGGATGTTAGGTGAGAGATGAACCGTGCAATGTAGTTCAACCTCCGTAAGAAGCCCCGTACCTCTTTCTCAATTTTTGGTTCAGGCATCTCCTAAATTTCTTTCACTTTTGCAGGGTCTACCCCGATCCCCCTTTCACTGACGATAAAGCCCAGCAGCTTTCCGGAATGCACCCCGAATTTCATTTGTTCAGGGTCAATCTTAGTCTGAACTTGCAAAGCTTGTCAAATAGCTTGGTTGGATTGACTAAATGTTCTTCTTCTGTTTGTGACTTTGCAATCATGTCATCGACGTAGACCTCGATCTCGTGATGAATCGTGTCTTGGAATAGAGTCATCATTGCATTTTGGTATGTTTCCCCATCATTTTTCAAACCAAATGGCATGACTTTGTAACAGAAGGTGCCCCATAGGGTAATAAATATAGTCTTCCCCATGTCCTCTGGCGACATTTTGATTTCATTGTATCCCGAGAAATAATCCACGAAGGAAAACATAGAGAATTGAGCAGTGTTATCAACTAGCACATCAACATGTGGCAACGGGAAGTCATCTTTGGGGCTTGCTTGATTCAGGTCCCGATAATCCATGAATATTCTGACTTTACCATCCTTTTTAGGGACCAACACGATGTTCGCAACCCATGGTGGATAACTTGTCACGGCCAAGAATCCGGCTTCGAATTGTTTTTAAACCTCTTCCTTGATTTTGATAGCCATGTCAGGTCGAGTTCTTCTTAGTTTATGTTTCACCGGTGGGCATTCTTCTCTGAGTGGAAACTTGTGCACTATAATATCGGTATCCAACTCGGGCATGTCCTGGTAATACCAGGCGAAGACATCGACATATTCTCGGAGCATGGAGATCAAGCGTCTCTTGACAGGTTCTTCCAACGCGGCCACAATCTTCACTTCTTTCTTGTCTTCTTCAGTACCCAGGTTTATCACCTCAATGGATTCCTCGTGTGGCTGAATCATCTTCTCGTCCTGCTTGAGCAAATCTCTCTACTTCTTCGGGTAGTTCATAATCTTCTTCACCTTCCTTGTCGGCTAGGTAAATCAGATTGTCAAAGTCATACTGAGCCATAGAAAGGTCGTCATTGATGAGACCCGATGAGGAATATCTTCATGAGAGATGATTCATGCTAGATTTTAGAAATGGTGGAAGACATGAAAAACATTGCCATTTATTATTATATATATTTTTTCTTTTCAAAACAAAAAGGTAAATATGAAAGACAAGGAACAACATGAATGAATGCAAAAACATCCACTTTATTAATGATTATGATATTGCATCATGAACAACAAACCCTTACAATGAGCTACTACACCCCAGGCAAGGCGTAGAGCTTGCATACAAGGGAAGAGAAACATAAAACTATTACTCTTCTGGTTGAGTGACGGAGATGAGCGCTTCAATTGACCAATTGTTAAGTTGCATCCCTAGGACACATGGCTTTATTCACTCATCCAGTTCGCAATCACTATCCATCGTTTCTTCTTACACCTCACAAACGTTGCCATGATCGATCCATCCCGCATTCTTGAAGGTAATTGGGCCTTTCCCACCTCTAGCGCTTTGTCCTGTTATTGACTAACTAGGTTGATAGCAGAGCCAAAACATATCCTTCTTCTGTGGGACTCAATCATCTTGACCCAACCCTCACTTGCACCAGTTTCTACAACTTTTAAGGCTTTCTTGTAGGAGGTTATGGATGCTCCTTTCTTCGTATCCTCTGACAAGGAAGCTGACGATGATGTACCTACAATCCTGATGGGCTCGAAGGATTGGCAAGGAGTTTCGACAATCTTTCTGTCCATTTCTACGTATTTTAATGAGGCCAAGTGGCTGATGAAGATATCTTATTCCCCGTATATTGTCACAATTTGTCCTTCCCAGACAAATTTAAGCTTCTAATGGAGGGTTGAAGACACTGCCCCTGCTTCATGTTTCCAAGGTCTTCCTAACAAACAACCGTAGGCCGATTGGATATCCATGATGTAAAAGGTAGTATGGAAAACTTGTGGCCCTACCTTGATCGGCAGTTCCACCTCTCCAAATACTGACATTTTCGAGTCGTCGAACGCTCGGATGACCAAATCACTTTGCCTAAGTACAACCCTATTATAATCCTGTTTATTCAATGCTTTCTTAGGAAGTACATTCAAGGATGACCCCGTGTCTACAAGCACATGAGAGAGCACAACTCCTTTACATTCCATGGAAATGTGTAGAGCACGGTTGTGGCTGCGTCCCTCAATTGTCAGGTCCATATTTGTAAATCCCAAACCATGGATGGCATTTACACTTGTTACTACCGTCTCTATCTGATTTAGGGATATGTCTTTTGATACATATGCATTGTTCAAGATCTTCAATAGAGCCTTCCGATGTGAGTCTGAACACATCAACAGGGATAAGATTGAAATCTTAGAGGGAGTTTGTTGTAAGTGATCAACAATTTTGTAATCACTCTTCTTGATTATTCTTAGGAATTCCTCCGCTTCCTTGTCAAATATGGTATCAGGCTCCATAGTTGATGCATGAGCATCACTTGTCATAGGCTGCTTTGCCCTGGCTTGAACCTCTGCATTGTCTTTTGGTGGTAACACATTTTTTCTCAATGCCTCTGGTGCGAACAGTCTACCACCCCTAGTGAATCCTCCGACCCCAACATTCTCAACTTGGTGTAGCGATAAACTGGATGTGGCCATGTTTTGTTTATGTCCATTGTAATAAACCTCTCCCCCATAATTCCAAAAGATAACATTATCACCCTGGTACAAAATTGGTCCATAAGTAGTAATGGTTACCGGTGCCACCCTTGCTGGTGCTGGAACTTGTGCTGGGTTATAGTAAATCATAACAGTTGATACTTCGCCCTATTTCACAATCTTGTCAAACTGTATACTTCCTTCATCCATCATCTTCTATCTCCCCAATCTCAATTGGTCACAACCGTCGTCAGAATTAACACAATCTGAACAACCTTTCTCACAACCTGGGAATACGTTCTTCTTAGCCAGGCAAACCTTTATAGCCAACATTGAATTCTTGAGGGAATTGACATCAGATACTAAGTTCAAACATTCACCACTACCAATAGCTCCTACGGTCCTTCCATGATCAGGCATGGGGTTCTGTAGCACATTATGTGTTGGAGTGAAGTTGATTGCCTTGGAGTCTATTAAGTCTTGAATGACATGCTTGAGGGCTTGACAATTCTTTGTATTATGGCTAGGAGCTCCAAAATGGAACTCGCAATGGGCATTAGCATCATAACCTATTGGGAGCTAACCTGAATTTGGAGGCTGCAAGGTTCTCAACTGGATCATTTGAAGTTGGATGAGGTTTTGTAATAATTGGGAGTACGACATTGGCGGTGTCTCTAAATGCCTATATTTTGGCCTGAGAGGGTAATATTTACGGGGAGCCCTCTATTGTTAGTAGTTCTAATGACGCTATTGTTGAGGTTGTTGAACCTATTGCTAATTAGCATGAGTAGAAATAGTGACAGGAGCAGCCTAATGATAAGTGTTCCGATTCCCTCTCCTATTCTGAGTATATACGGCCCCGGTTTCACCTTGCCTTCGCTTTAAGAAAGGATTCTTGATCCCGGAGGTTGAGGCTCCACTGCTCTGAATTTTCCCTTGTTTCATCCAAATCTCGATTCTTTCGCCCATTAAGATGATATCAGAAAAACCACTATAGGAATAGCCTTCCAGTCATTCCATGAAATGCCTAGGGAGGGTATGCATGAAGAGATCAACCATTTCCCTTTCTAGCAATGGGGGTTGAACTCTGGCTGCAACCTCATGCCACCTCTGCGCATAGTCTTTGAAACTTTCCGAGTTCTTTTGCGACAGGCTTTGTAGTTGATTCCTGCTGGGAGCCATGTCGATGTTATACTAGTAATGCTTGAGCAAATCCTCCCAAATCTCCTTCCAATTACGAACATAGTTTTTCTCCAGTTTCATGTACCACTCTAGTGAGCCCCCAGACAGGTTTTCTTGGAAGTATTACATCCAAAGTTTCTCGTCTTTTGTATGTGCAGCGATCTTGCGATAAAAGGCTTGCAAGTTAGTCTTAGAGCATGAGTTGCCGTTGTACTTGTCGAAACTTGGAGGTCTGAACTTTGGATGGATGACTACCCCTGAAACCAAGCCCATGTCAGAAACGTCGATTCCGGGAGTATCATTGTATTCTAAGGCCCTCACCTTCTTAGCCAACATTTGGAAGTCTTGATTGTTAGTTCCAGTACCAAACCTCATATCTTAGTTGACCAGGGTGAATTGATCTTCCTGAAGGTCCTGTACAAGGACAGGAGTAGGGCAAACGGTCTCTGGAGTTGGAGGTCCATCCCCCTTGTTGTTGTTGATTGGATTTACCTGAGCATCCAAGGTGACCACCGAAGGATCTGTTTGTGGGGGTTAAGCCTTTGCATAACAACCCTCATCTCTTGCTGCCCCAGAGTTATACCTTGCATCATTGTCATGAATTTCTCCATCCTAGTGAGAAGTTCTTTTTGCTTGGTTTGTAATGTATCCATGATGTGCCTTTGATTACAGAGAGTAGCCTACCGGTGTGAAGGGATATCGTTCCTGAGAAGAAGAGTCTTTGAGGTTCTCACAATCTTTCCTAAAAATGCATATAAGTTAAGAAATCCGGAAAACCTGCAAAAGAAGATAATGCAAATGACATGAATGCATGCAATGATATGTTCTTTTCATTCTTAAGGTTTTTTAATTATTTATTTATTTTATATTCCTGTTCCGGTAGTTGAGAATTCAGATAGCCTTTTCAGTTTTTAGGGAAGAAGACCCCGCATAACATTCAGATAAGATGATAATCGTGGACAAATGGTGCTTAGTACCCCGTGTCAGTGCAAGACATAACAACCAGAGATTCAAACCAAGTCGAACATATCATAAACTGAGATCTGAAGATAACAACGTCCCCGAATGGTGCCAATTCCTACATCAAGAGAATAGCAAAGTAAAGTAAAGAGGAATCCCATAACAAGCCTGTGGGTAAGCTAGGTACAAGAGTATGGGACTAAACCCTAGGAAGCTCCATGTCTTGCAGTCTCCACCTAAGACGCTTGACATCCTAGAACAACTGGGCTATATCTGGATGATTCGGCTCCTGGATGAGCTTCTGAATAAGAAGATCCCTTAGATCGAAGGAAGCGTGCAATTCATTAATCTGTTGTAGGAATACCTCTTCCCTTTCTTTTCTAGGGCTCGGCTCAGTCTTGACTTTCTTAACATCGTCCCAAAACTTCAGCTCTTCTACCTCCTTTTGGATTCCTTTAGCTGCTTGTCAACTTTTGGCCATCTTCTGAAGGTAGTCTCTTCGTTGCTTATGGGCTTTCTAGAGCAGATCTCCCTTCTTATCCAGAGCCTATTGAAGGCTTTTAATCTTCAGCTTATACCCCTTCTCCATCTCTTTCTGCTTTCTCAGATGGTATTCCTACTTCTCTTTCCAGAGGGTCACAACTTCGTTGGCTTCGTCTAAGTCTTTCTTTTCCTTCCGGCGCTGACTTGCCTTGTGGGTTGCAGCCAACATTCTCTTCTTGAAGTAGAGCTCTCGTTCTTCGAAGTCCTACTGCTTGAGCCTAACTATCTCTTCAACTTGATGGCCTCTCTCTTCTAGATTTTTATTCTGAATCATCAGCTTCTAGCAAGAATTGTCAGCCTCTTGGTTTTTCAGCTCTAAGTTGTTGGACCAAAGCCTCCATCTTTTGGTAGTCCTCCAATGTCATAGTAGAAGGAGGTGGGATTGGTGCAGAGAAATGGATTAAGGACACCTGAGCTTTCTCCCTTATCCAGGCTTCGAACTCGGGGAACATCTGATTGTTTCTCTTGCCCAAGCATGATATCCCTTTCCTTCTGATCAATTTCCAGGAGCCTACAACCTTCCTAACCGACGAAAGATTATCCTTCACTGGGAAGTAGAAAGTCTGGAATAACTTTGATTCTTCGGGAACCTCTTTGAGTGTATACCCCAATTGTCTTCTCAAGAGAATGGGGTTGTAATTGATGCCCCCTAATACTCCTAATAACAACACGTTAGGATAGTTTCCACAGCTAGCGATAAAGTTCTTCCCCTTCAACCTCGAGGTAAACTATCTAATGCCTTTGGCAGGAAATGTACTTAGTTTTTGTGCCCAAGTTGTATTAGGATTAGTGAAAACCTCAATGGTAGGTAGGTGTCTCATAAACCATGTATAGAATAAAGGAGCACAACACCTACCAGACCACCCCGCTTCTTCTCTTTCTTGTAATGCATTGAATATTATAGATCACCCAGGAAAGTGGGTACCAGATTCTTCAGCACGAACAAATGGATGGCATTTATGTCCACGAATTTATCCATATCGGCAAACAAGATGATTCCATATATAAATAATGCTAAAACAGTACAAACTGAATCCCACTGTTTTGCCATAGCAAGTTCTCCATATCTTCTAACCAGAAACTCTAGAGAAAAGCCAAGTACCCCAGCTTTAGTAGCAATCAGATTATCAGATACCTCTGAAGAGCTCAAATAAAGAGATTTGGTAATGTCGAGATGAGTTGCTCTGGTCATCTCTGAGTTGAAGGGAATCTGATCTTTAGTGGCACCCCCAAAATATCAGAATACTCTTTAAGCAGTGGGCCTAGCTGGAAGTCATGAAAGGCAAAACATCTGAGCAGCAGATCGTAGTACCAATAGGGTATGAATTACACTCTTCTGAGAACTATCCTGATTAACCAACAGATCCATAATATCACCATATTTCTCCTTGAATTATCCCAGATGACTCGGGGTTATAAGAGACACCATTTGGTTGATCTGATCCACTTTGGTATTAAAAAACTTGTAGTACACATTCTTCTTTAGGATGTCTTCCATTTTTGAGACAGAAGTATGACCAGGAACTGGGAATGGTATGAACCCTGAGAATGAAAAAAACACAAATAATTAATGATGTCATGAGGCTTATGCAAGGCAAGGCATGTGATCAGTGATGTGTCTGTGTTGTGCAGATCAAATAATCAAGTGTTTGTGTAAGGTCACAATAGCAATCACAATAACAGTTTCTCTGAACAGACATCCCGGATCTCAGAACCAAAGAATCACAAAACTAGATCATAACACTGAACAATACTAGCAAAGTGGGTATGTTGGAAGTTTTAGGGTTCCTGCAAACGTGTAAACCCCTCCTTCTCATTGGTGTGCTACTCGGATCAACATCATGGACTCTCAAAGCCAAATAGCAATAATACGTTCTCCATTTCCGAGAAATGGCTCATGACCAAATCAGAGAATCGGTTTGGCATTATGTACTACTCAGGGAGGTCTCTGCCGAGTCCAAGGAAATAAGCATCCCTCATAAGTCCTCAGCTTCAAGCACTGAATTGAGAAACAATAGTACATTCAGCCCTTGGGATACATTATTATCGGCATACAAACAGTTTGCCATGACTGGGTTTCTATGAGAGAACTAGGCCATCCTATGCGAGTTCCCAGTAGGCCCTCGGATGCGAGTGGGTTTACCAACAAATATGGTATGCCATTATCATCACTGGAGAGGGTTATTTCCACCAAGGTCCTCGAAGATCGGCCACCTGATGCACATAACTATCATGGTCGTACCCTGAAGTGGGGAAACCCCAACATATAATAGTTCTGAGACGGTCGCAATCTGGGTGTGGAACATATTGCCACTCATCATGTAACCATGAGAGTACAATGTTTGTCCACACTAATCCTATGGTGCACTCAAGCCGGGTAGTTGGCCTATCTCACAGTAACTCCCATCCCATAGAAAATATCAAAACCAACACGATCCAATATATATGATGCATGGAAAATAAATACTGAAAGTGGTAAATAAATGATGTAAAGTAAATAATTGTAAATGAAAATAGTAAAAAAAAACACAGCAACAAACAGATAAGCACGCGAAGAAAAATAAACAAACAGGCGCTAGGATTGACTCTCAAAGGGGAAACCAGAGATTCTGGGTTCGATCCCCAGCAGAGTCGCCAGTTGTCGCTCCTTGGGAATTTCATCCTAGTACAAACGCGAAAGTGGTGCGAAAATGGTAGAGTCGCCAGCCAGACATTTTTATCCTGAATTAATAGGAAAGGTAATATTGCACAAACCTAAGGAAAAAAGGAAAGGACGAGGTCCTGCAAACCAAAGATCTGGGTTCGGGAGTCGGTTATGACCTGGGAAGGTATTTGCACCCCAGATCGACTACCGTACCCGACGGGATCCACACTTGCAAATAAACTGTTTCAAAGGGTGAAGAAATTAAAGCTGCTGCAAAAGAAAGACTGAAACTGGATAAGAAAAGAAAAGAAAGGGGGAAAATGTAGGTAAAATAAAAGAGTGTGCTCGAATGGGGCATACCCCACTCCCTACGTACCTCATTGGGAAAATGAGGATCAGAGTCGACGTAGTTCGCCTAACTAAGGCCGAAACTATTTATTTGTGTTTTTTATGGCTAGAACTACTTATGTCTATGCTCAGGTGTTGCATGGTCGCCTTGAATGAGTGCGTTTACCGTCTTGCAAATGAGACAAGTCATCACAAGTTTGCGTTGAGAGTGAAGAGGTGAGAAAAGAATTCACGTAGGAAAAGACATTTATTGTTTTTTTACTGTCTTTTAAAGAAGTGTTTTTGATTTTGTGGTTTGTGAAACATCCTCATACTAAGACTTTTTCATCATGGTAGATGCCTTGCACCTCGCCCCGAAATAGGACGTGTATAAGTAACCCACGACAATGTCTTCTGTTGTATGAGATAATTCAACCTTTATTAGGTGTTTTATTGTTTTTCTTTGTGAAATGAGAAAGAATGACTCAAATTGCAAAAGGACAAACTAAGGGGACTAAGACACAACCCTAAATTGTTTGTTGCGTGCAAAAGGAGATCCTAATGGTTTGTGTGGTTTTCTAACCCTAATGAGAAAATGGAAAATAAGAAAAGAGATCTTAGAACTCAACTTACTTCATAAGGAAGTTAAGTTGTATCTAAGAAATGGAAAGCCTATACAAGCAAAGCACAATGTGCTAAGGCAAACACATTTAGAAAGCATAAAGAGATGAGGAAGAAGTTATATGAATAAGTCTTACCTCAACCTCCCTACAAAACAAATATTATCTTTACAAAGCATATTGAAAACATAAAGCATGGAAAAAGCTCAAACTAAATCAAATTAGCTAAGGAAAAGCACTAAGGACTTCCTAGAGTTAAGACATATATTTAAAGGATCCTAAATGATTAAATGACTTCTAAAGTCAGTAGCTAAACCCTATTAAAGTATTCTAATTTTGTGAAATCAAACAACTACAATTTATGTCTAATGAGGTATTAAACCCTAATGGAAATCAAGGTGAAGTTAGATGAAGAAGGTTGAATGATTATGCAACATAAACTTGAATTAAGTCAAAGGTGAAAGTTAAAACCATAAACTAAAAGTAAGTGAAAGTTTCTAAAGATTTAAACCAAATTAGGAATAAATAGATTCATGTTAAAGAGATTCATGTATGAGGTTGAATGGAGAAAGGATGAAAGAATTGAACATGTAATCTCTAAAGTTGGAAAAGACTTATAAGAAAAGGTCAAACATGGACTATGGAATGTGAACTTCCCATACAAAAACCAGGGGCTTAATGAAAATTTAAGATGAAGTTTAAATTAAAAAATTATCCACAAAAGAACTATAATGAATTGCATTAGGGTTTAGGAACAAAGAAGTTTGATTTTGAAGTCTTAATGTACTAAAGCAAACTAAATGAAGCACAAAGCCTTATGACTTGAAGTGAAGACATGAAAAATGGATATGGGACACTTATAAGATCTATGAGAATGATACAATATGGTTACCATACTCACAAAGTTGATTTATAAGTGTTAAGATGGAAGGAGAATGAGAAATAGGTCAAATGGAACAAATGTGAATACAAGTGAAGCTTATGGAACAAGTAAACCAAAAATTCAAAGTGTGGTGACCTAAAAGTGGATAAAAGTGATATAAAAACATCCAAGGGGGCTCTAATAAATCAAATTGAGAACCTCAAATGAATGGCATAAATGCCTTATCAAGATTGAATGAAAAGGATGCATGAATGATGTAGAAGCGAGCCTCTCAAATCACATTTTGATGATAACAACAAATTTATCAAGTCTTGAAAGCAAGCAAAAAGGATTGTTTAAATCTCCATTCAAAAAGAGTTCATAAAGACAAAGTTTCTCATTGGAAGGTATAAATCATTTCTCATGAACCAATAATGTCTATTAAGTGTTCAAATTTAGGATGCACTCACACTTGTTATTGTCTACAACTAATCTTTGTGCATGCCTTGTTACTGATCTTAATCTTAAAAGAATTTTTCTGATTTCTGATCAAGTAACCGGTTACCGTGTAGGTAGTAACCGGTTACTTCAACTTTTTTCTCAAAAATAATTTTTGCGTTACAGTAATTAATCGGTTACCCATGGGGTAGTAACCGGTTATCACTTTTCTAAATCCAGAAATTGAATTATTCAAATTTTGAATTTTGTCTTATATTTTTTCAAATTGAAATGAGATATCCTTTCATTTTTTGTTCCTTTTCCAAGAGGTATCTTGTATCATATTTAAACTATTTTGTGCAGAATGTTTAAACATCCTCCTACACAATTTTATGAAACTTTCTCTCACTCAAAAATCTCAAACTTTCTAAAGTGCACTAAATTCATTTTCAATACACTTTAGTGAACACTAATATCCATTGTTTGTGAGTGAGAAATATAAAAGGAGAAGATCAACATTGTTTGATATTAAGGGACTTCAACATTTCTACATTTCATCTAATTCAAAGATTATTTCTTGTATCGACTTGCGATCCAAGATTGTCGGACGTAAGGGTTGTTGCTTGTAAGAGGATTGTTCTTGGACACTGTTGATGTATAGTTGATAGATAGTAGGCCTCACCGGTTTTGGTGTGATAGTTTGTACGATCTGAAACTATAATGAAAATCTCTTACGAGGTATAAGGGGACTGGATGTACATTCAGATTGTGAAGGGAACCAGTATAATTTCTTGTGTCTTTTTACTTTCTGCATTACCGCTTTCTTTTCTTAAACACTTAAAAGAGAAAAACCTATCCACCGATAAAATAACCAAGAAAATTTCAGATAACATAATTCACCCCCCTCTTAGGCTATCTTTGTAACTACAATTGGCATCAGAGCAAGTTATAGGTAACTTGTTCCTTGAAGATCCAGCATGGCTTCCGCAAGTCAAATCCGGTTTTCAAAGACGGTGGAAGTAGCAACAAGCCCCACTCTTCTCCGGGGAATATTTTGATTTCTGGAAACTTTGGATGAAAACACATCTTGAAGCCCAAGGAGAAGGTATATGGGAAGCAATCGAAGAAGGTCCACACAATCCCGTTAACGTGATCAATGGTGTTGGAACCGCGAAGTTGAAAAGCACATATGATGAAGACGATAAAAAAAATTCTAAATGAGAAGAAGGAAATCAACATACTCCAAAGCGCCCTCAGTATGGATGAATTCTTTCGTGTATCACAGTGTAAATCGGAAAAAGAGATTTGGGACTCCTTGGTAGAAACGCATGAAGGAACTATTGAAGTAAAGAGATCGAGGCTAAACACATTGAGTCAAGAATATGAGATGTTCTGTATGCAGCCCGGTGAATCTATTGTTGCCTTGTAGAAAAGATTTGTCCATCTAAAAAACCATTTAATTGCTCTCAGGAAAACCTTCACCAATGATGATCTCAACCTGAAGGTCCTAAGATCTTTAACAAGGGAGTGGCAACCGAAAGTGACCGCTATTTCGGAAAAGAAGAGCCTCTCAACGATGACATCCGCGTCCTTATTTGGTAAACTTCAAGAGCACGAATTGGAACTTGGAAGGCTCGAGAAGTATGAAAGCAAAGAAAAGAAGTCCAAGGGAATTACCTTGAAGGTTGATTCATAAAATGACAAAGATGATGAGACGTCCGAAGATGAGAATTTTACGCTTCTTGTAAAGAAGTTTGGTAAATTTTTTAATAAAAATAAAAATTCCTCTTATCCTAACAAGAATAAACATTTCAGGAAAAAGGAAACATCCACATCAATGCAAGACATCACTTGTTATGAATGTGGAAAGCAAGGTCACATAAAGCCGGATTGTTCGAAACTTCTAAAGAAAGGAGGATTCAAAGGAAAAAAGGATTTCAAGAATAAGATGGCTTATTTTGAGGTTAGTAGCAATTTTTCAATTTATGAGAATGATGCATAAGAAGTTATAGATGAAGTTCTAAAAGAATGCAAGACCTTGTATAAAAGCTTTCATCCCAAAATAAACGAATTTCATCTTTAGAAGAACAAAATATCGCTTTTGAAAAATATATTGAAAGTGAAAAACAAAAATTGATTGATGAAAAACAAATTCTTGTATGCAAAAATTGTGAATCCTTATCCTTTCAACTTGTTCAACTTAAAATAGTTTTAGAAAGATATGAAAAAATTCAAATTGGCTTGGAGGAAATTCTTAGACATCAAAGATATCCTAATGATCAAAGTGGTTTAGGATATTCTAAGTTTTCCAAACCAAGCACAAATGAGACCATTTTTGTGAAATCAAGTGAACAAGTTGTTAAGGAAAAGGCAACCAATTTTAAAAGTGTGCATCAAAGTCATAAAAAGAAAAGAATTGTTAAGAAAAAGAGTTATGTTCCTAGATATAAAAATCACTTTCAACCTACTTGTTTTTATTGTGGAATCAAAGGGCACCAACCTAATGCTTGCTATGTGCGCAATATTGGCGTTTCTAAAGGGCATTATGTGTGGGTTGAAAAGGGTACTAACTATCAAGGACCCAAAGCAATTTGGGTACCTAACAATACTTGAAGACAACTTCTAATCAATGGTATCTTGATAGGGTTGTTCAAAGCATATGACGGGCGATATCAACAAATTTTCAAATTTATCTTTAAAGGCCAAAGGATACGTTACTTACGTTGATGATAATAAAGGAAAGATCCTTGGAGTAGGAACCATTGGTGCATCTCCATTTACAATCATCAAAGACGTTCTTTATGTTGAAGGCCTTAAACACAACCTACTTAACATAAGTCAATTGTGTGACAAAGGGTTCCGAATCAACTTCACAAAGGATGAATGTTTGATAGAACATGAAGTCATGCACGACATTTTCTAAAAGGTAAAAGAATAAATAATATTTTTATGATTTCCTTTGATGACTCTTACTTAAAGGTAAAATGCCTATTGGAAAACAACAACGAGGCGTGGCTATGTCATAAAAGGTTTGCCCACATTCACATGGAGCACTTAAACAAGTTGATAAAGCATGACCTAGTTGTTGTTCTTCCAAAGATAAAGTTCATCAAGGATAAGCTTTGTGACGCATGTCAAAATGGAAAGAAAACCAAGACAACTTTCAAGTCCAAGAAAGTGGTGTCCACATCAAGACCACTTCAATTGTTGCATATGGATCTCTTCGGTCCATCAAGAATGAAAAGCTTCGGTGGTAATCTTTATGCTTTAGTTATTGTTGATGATTTCTCTCGATATACGTGGACATTGTTTTTAGTGCAGAAAAGTGATGCTTTCAAAGCATTCAAAAAGTATGCAAAGCAAATACAAAATGAGAAGTCACCCACTATAGCCTCCATTAGAAGTGATCATGGTGGAGAATTCCACAACTCATCCTTTGAAAAAATTTGCGAGGAGCATGAAATTTCTCACAACTTTTCCGCACCAAGGACTCCTCAACAAAATGGTGTCGTGGAAAGGAAGAATAAGTCATTGGTGGAGCTTACAAGAACAATGCTTAGCGACTCAAATCTTCCTAAGTAAGTTTGGGCGGATGCGGTTAGCACAACTTATTTCGTAAGCAACCGTGTCAACATTCGACCAATACTCAAGAAGACTCTGTATGAGTTGTTCAAGGGTAGGAAACTGACCATATCATTCTTTCACATTTTCGGATACAAATATTTCGTTCTCAACAACGACAAGAAGATCTCGGTAAGTTTGATGAGTTTTCTGACAAAGGTATATTCCTTGGTTATTCCCTCTATAGTAGAGCTTTTAGAATTTTCAATAAAAGAACTCTTACTATTGAAGAATCTATTCATGTTTCGTTTGATGAGACTAACCCCTCGAAAGAGGATAATATTATTGTGGATGATGATGATGATATAGTAGATATGTGTAAACACACCAAATTTTCACTCACTTTTACTCACACCATGGCTTATGATCTTTCATATTGCATTGCATATCATTACATCTCACATTGCATAAACAACTTCATCAAATCATTGCATGACTGCACAATTAGGGTTTGTGATCAGGAGAATCCAAAGAAGTAATCTGAGCCATCTAAAAGGCCTTAAAGCTTGTCAAGAGGGTCCTTGGGTGTCCTATGATGGTCTTTTGCTCCCCAAGGTTCATTAAATTCAAAAAATCACAAAGCATTGCAAAGGCATAGAGGCAGACTGAAGATTTCGTACACAGATGACCTAAAATTAGGGTTCTGGGTTTGAGGCCCTTAATCTCAAAAAATTTGGTCATTCTATATTCCAATGGTCTTAATATGTTATAAGGATCATGTGTACCAAATTTGATGAATAAATTCATTGTGGAAGTCATCTGATCAACTGGTAACTTATTGTGTAAGAAAAGTCAGAATCAGGGCATCTGAGGCCACCACCAATGGTACCAAAGGGTCATCTTCATCATTTTGAGGTTCTATGATCTTTATTTGATCTTATAAGTGGTTATAAGTTCACAATATTGAATAATTTCAAGCCATTTGCAAATTTTCCATTTTTGGACATGACTTGTAATGTAAACTTTCCATTTTGGGAAAGATTTTCAACCTCCTCTTTCTTGATCAAAAAGTCTTCAAATGAAAAATATTTAAACATGAAAGTTGTAGATCGGATCTTCCCATTTTCAAAAAGTACAAGAACTCCTCTTGATTCATCCTAGAACTCAAGATATGATGCTTCAAAGTTGGGAGAAATCTTATTATTTTCAAGTATGTGCCAAAGAGGGATTTTTGCAAAACCAAGTTTGAAGACTTCTAATGACCTCTAATCCACTTCTAAGCTTCATAACATGTTCATACAACATTTCAAGACCAAATTTGTGCCTTGGATCACAAGAAACCATGCCTCATTTTCACAAAAATCTCAAAGAGGGAAAAATGCAAAACCTATGTTATCTCTTGCATCAAGTGTTACAGCTCACAAAATCTCATCCAAGGGCCCTCCTCAAACTTAGCTGAAGCAGATCATGGCTTGAAATCACCTTTGACCACAACCATGCTCTCTATGACACAAACTTTGACTTTTTGTAAAACACACCATACCAGTCATCCTGTGCCACAACAACTCTCTGGCAAATCATAATGACTTATACAAACCTCAAGGTCTCCAAAGAACACAACATTCAAGCCTGAAACATCACACACAGCCTTCAAGTCTTCGAATTGCATCACACCGCCATCAAAACTTAAAACTTTATTCACCATTCATCTCCATATCACTCATAGAACATAAACCACCCTTCACCATGGCCTGAAATCTCTGCAATCAAAAACACGAGTTATGCTTCATCAGAACTGAAACACTCAAACCAGCCAAAACAAACTTGTTCTAAGCTTCTCAATAGCATCAGGGTGATCATTAGAGTGGATTAGCATCAAGGAAAAGGCCAGAAAGCACCAAACTGCAAAGCTTCATCTCAGGTAACCACCTTCAAACATTTTTCCAGAGCTTGCTTTTTAAATTACAAATTTATTCTACATGATATGCTGGTTATTTTGATATGTTTATTTTTGAAAATTGTTGAGAAATGAGAATGTATGAAGCTTCTGAAAGTTTGACCTAAAATATTTTCTTGTTCGATTCTCTCTTTTGATGCAAAATAAATTGTTTTTGTTGCTGGATTTGTGTTTAGTGATGCTTAAAGATTAATTCTGGAGAGTTTGATGCGTTTTCATGGCCTGTGGAGAGAGTTAGGGTGAGAGAGCTGCCGGAGAAGACGACCGGAGTTCTTCTCCGGCCACCTGAGAGTCATTAGGGCTAATCTTCATTAATTATCCAGTTTAAATTAGGACCCTTGGATCTGTTTTACCTGCGTGCGTGATTTGCCAGGATTGAATTAATCAGATTGAATTATGACCATTAGATCATGCGCCAGTTAGAATTTTGAATCCCAGCCTTTGGATGCGCATCTCTGAAGTCTCGTTGACTTCACATCTGGACCATTGGACCTCTCAACTTTAGATCTCAGCCTCTCCTTTTGCATACTTTCTTTTTTATTTTATTTTCTTTGCATTTATTTTCACACATTTATTTAAAATAGCAAAAATACTTATAAAAATATCATTTTCTGCATTTTCATTTCAAATATTTTTCTAAAAACAAAAACATTTTTATTTTTAATTTTTGCATTAAAAATGTATTTTTAAATCATTTAAATGTTTTTTTAATTAATTAATTGATTTTAATTAATTTAAAATACATTTAAGTATTTAAAAATCACCAAAAAATTCATGAAGTATTCTCATACATTTAGAACAATTTACAAACCCATCACACAAATTTCTTTTTAGATTTGATCATATTTTCACAATTTACTTTGAATTAGGGTTTCTAAAATTCACATTTTTCTAACCCTAACTTGAAAAAATCATTTCTGATCAATCATGATGAGTTTGCATTTGGTTATTTTTGCATTATTTCATACTTTGTATCAAGTATCTAGGTTATTTAACTCATAATTTTGCATTGCATTTTCAAATTGTTTTGCATTTTTCATGAAGAACCACCCAAAAACCCTAGCTAACTTAGGAAATTCATAACTTCCTTTAGGTTTAGCTTATGACCTCCATCTTTGGGGAGTGTTATTGAGTGTGTTTAGGGTTTGTTTGATTTCATTTTCAAATTTTTATCATGATGTATGCATCTGTTTTGGTCATGTGCATCTCATACATTCATAAAAACCTAATTTTTCATGTTCATTTACATTCATCTTTGCATATCTCAATCATATGAACTTGTCATGACATTACATGCTCTTATATGCCATCTTAGACATCTTAAGACATGCTTGAACATTTCTTGATCATTTCATCATTCATTTGGTATGCTTTGCACTCATTGCATTTCATGTTTCTTCATGTGTTTTCAAGCTCCTAACATGCTTCCTTTGCAACTCATCCCTTGTATGATCATACATAAGCATCTCACATGTCTTCGCATCATTCCATAACAGATTTGCATAGAACATTCACTTCTGGTCTTGATCGTTTCATCTTCATTTGCTTTATTTCCTTTTGCTTTGCATCTTTTGCATTCACACTTACTTTTCAGGGGCTTATGGTAAGTTGTTTGGGATGTGGATTTGCCTTCACATCCCACCTCTTCTCTCTTGCTTCACTTGTTCTCTAATACTCCTTTTCTTATTTTTTAGGTTACTTATTTTCTTCAGGAAGTAAGTAACCTATTCTTCTTTCTCTTCTCTTTTCATCTGATTCTTCTTCCTTGGTGGCCTCCTGAAGATCCTTCTCTTTAAGCCTCACAAACCATAGGAACATCCAAGCATGATAATTTTAGGGTTATATATAGTCTCCCCTAGTCTTTTACCTTTGATTCTCCTTGAGTCTCTCTTCTCATCTCATAATCAGAGGCTAAACACTTAAAGCTTTAGGACTTTGAATTAGTGTTATGCATGTATCCTTATCTTAGGATGGAGTGTATAACTTTAATCCTTAGTGTTAAATCTTTAATTTGTTTAAACCTCTTAATAAAAACACCTAATATTCATTTAAGACTTAAGCTTGTAACTTGGGCCTTATATTTGGGTTACATCTCTTCCTTTTGGTTAAGAGTGAATAACCCTTGTGTTCAATGGACAAGTCCCCTTCATGCTAAAGTCTTACAAACATAAAATCCACTTCTTAATCTCATACTTTAATTAAAATCCACTTTAATAAAGGCTTTTTATATAATGAATTTAGTCCCTAACCATGGATTAAGTTGAGGTATCTTCCTCAGCTTAAGTATTCTCATCTAGTATCCTTCTCTTAGGATGGTGTAATGAGTTCACTAATCCCTGATTAGAGATTAAACTCATTACTTAACACTAAACAAAAAACCCAAAAACACTTAATAATCACAAGTAGGTCAATGATCTTAATCCTACATCATCATGGTAATTAAATTGAGATGCTTATCTCACACTTAAGTAGGCTCATTATCCCTAATCAAGGAGGATATAATGAGTTTACAACCCTTGATTTAGGCTTAAGCTCATTATCTTACGCAAAACACGAAAAACAATAAAAAAACTGTAAACACAAAAGTAAACAATAATTGTCTCCTCCGCGATTCTTTTCTCATCACACTCATTCTAAAAGCAAGATCTTGCTTCTTCTGTCTAATGCAAGACAGTTAGCACTCGAGCCAAACGAGTCACACACTTGAGCAAAGACAAGCAAGCAGTTCATAACAAAATCAACCAATCTCTTTGAGTCGAACTACGATGTTCTGACTTCCTCATTGCACGAGAGGATACGTAGGCATAATTTAACAGTTATCGAACAAAAGTCGCTTTGTCTCCCCCTCTCCTCCTTCTTTCTCTTTCCTTAGCCTCAGTTTTGAGCACTCACTTTAACTTTGCACTGAAACTTTGTACATCCTTTTCTCCCTAGCTTTTTATGCATAGTTTAGCACATACACTATCCCCTTTTAAACACAATCAAGTAAGCGTGGATCCCGTCGAGTACGATGGACGATCTGGGTGCTAATACCTTCCCAGGTTGTAACCAACCCCCTTACTCAGTTTCTTTGGTTCGCAACCATCTTATCCATACCCTTTCAAGTTTATGAAGCATTCCCTTTCCTTCGGGATAAAAATTCCTAGCTGGCGACTCTATTCAACCTCAACCTCCAACATCGCTGACCGTCCGTGTCTGCACTGGGATGAAAGTCTAGGGAGCGACAACTTGGTGACTCTGCTAGGGACTTATCTTTGCAACCAGGGCTTCTGGTTCTCTTGTGGGTTTCGCCTACCGCTTGTTTGACTTTGTTTACTGTGGGTGTTATGTGCTATGTGTGCTTTTGTTTTTGCTTTATTTATTGCTTTCTGTACAGCTTTATTTACGACATTTACTTTATCGCTTTCATTTACCGCTTTATGCATTTCATTTTATTATCATATCATCTATGCTGGTTAGCTGGTTATCTTGGGTGGGAGGGGTATTCCAGTGAGAAAGGTCCAACACAAAGGCCTGAGTGACAAACATAGGATTAGAGTGGATTCATATTTTTTCCCATTCCATTCCAGTCTGGTGTGGGAATATGAAAACACGGTTCAAACATGGTTTTCTTCTTGAGAACTTTGTTCTACGGATTTCCTGTAGTGTTAGGGCTATCTAGGAAGCCTGCTAAGTCTGGATGACCTTTTTAGATGACCTTCAGCATCTGAGGTGAATTAGAGGAGGATTCTTTATGATTAAGGTAAACACTATACCTCCGGGTTAGAAGTGTTTACACTTCTCATAATAAATCTGAATCTGAGGATCCTTGTTCTAGAACAATACCTGTGAGTGGGTGGGGTTGTTTACAGGTTTGCAGGAACCCTTGGATTCATCATACCCTGTTACTGGATTTTGTTTTAAGGTCACACTATTTTGGACTAGTTCTCTGAAACCCCTGACAAGTGACTCTTTATTTGAGTCCCCCACCTATTTACTGGTTTTCAGACCTTCATCCGGAACTTTGAACACTCATGTGCCCTACCAAGAGCAACTGACAATCCAGCACCTGATCACAAACCCTTGCATATCATTCAGCATATATCATACTGCATCATTTAAAATTTGTCTATTTGTTTTAGAGGGTATCCACATCTTCTTTGGTTTGGTTTTGACCGTTCTTCTGCTCAGATATCTTCTCCAACACTTCTTCAGCTGTCTTCTTCAGCTATCTGCATCAGTTATCTGCTTCGGTTATCTTCATCAGCACCCATTGTCAGTATGGACTCATCCAGGAAGAGCAACATCACTTACCACTTCTTTGAGTACCCTTTAGCACGCATCAGGCAGATACATGCACTTATCACTCCTGGTCATGTTCCCTTATTCAGAGAGCATTATGGTGGTATCCTGAACATGATCATGGACTTGGACACATTACAGAGGAGTATGATTCACACTTGTCTTCAGTTCTATGACCCTCATCTCCGTTGCTTCACTTTCCCAGCCTTTCAGATAGGTCCTCTATTGGAAGAGTATTTTATGTTGTTGGGTGTCCCTATCAGAAGAGGAATATCTTTCAACCCTGAGATGACTTCTCCAAGGATTGAAGACATAGCCAAAGCTTTACATTTGGAAGCCACTATCATTGATGAGCATATGACCACCAAGGTTGGAATCTCATGCCTTCATTTGGACTTCTTAATCACTCAGGCTACCATTCATGGTGCAACAGGGAAGTGGGAAACTGTTTGTGCTCTCTTGGCTCTTAGTATATATGGTATCATCTTGTTTAAGGACGAGCCTAAGTTTATAAGCAAGAATGCCATCCATATATTTCTGCTCAGGAATCCAGTTCCTACCTTGTTGGGAGATTTCTACTATTTAGTTCATCAGAGGAATGAGAAACAGAGAGGGAGACTGGTGAGATGTTGTGCACCTCTCTTCTACAGTTGGTTGATAAGACATATGCCGAAGACGGAAGCTTTCTTGAATCCACACCAGACAAGGAACTGTGCTAAGAGGATGATTGCCCTTACTTCAAAAGACATTAGGTGGTGTACTCAGAACACCAAGGGCTGGGACATAATTACAAGCTGTGGACAATATCCTAATGTACCTCTTATTGGAGTAAAGGGTTTCATCAATTACAATCTTTTGCTATTCAGAAGACAGTTGGGATATGCATTGATACACCCACCTCGAGAGCAGGACTTAGCAGAGTCTCTTTACTGTGCTGTTCAGAATAATCATGCCACCGTCCAACAAGTAGCCTGGGTTTGGGACCACATACAGACAAAAGGGATTGTTATTCTGGGTAAGTGTAACAACATAACTTCAACTCAGTATACTGAATGGTCTCGCATTCCATTCACCCTGGAAGATGTACCAGGGCCATCAATAGTAGAGCTTGTAGCCACAGTGAGCCTGGAGGAATTTGAGAAGCTAAAAGATAGGAATGCCCAACTTTCTGAAGCTCTGAAGAAGACCCTTTGGGAAAGGAATGACAGTCATCTGGACAATGCAAGGTTGGAGAAGCTCCTAATCGAGCATATAACCAAGATTGATAAGACAGAGGATTTCATCAGAAAAGCTCGAGTGGGAGAGTTGCTATTGAAGAATGCTTGCAAAGAAGCCAAGATTCAGAAGGCCAGAGCTGAACACTATCTGGAAGAGAGTCAGGCTAGATGGATCAGAATAACTGAAGCTCGTTTGCAAGAAGATCAGAGGATATAGGCTAAGATAGAGCAGCTGGAAGCCAATGAGAAGAAGAGTCAGGAAGCCCTGTTAGCAGCACATAAGGAAATCTTCAAGCTGAAGCTCCGGGCAGGGTTGAAGAGATCAAAAGAACAAGACAAGTATCAGAAGTTGACAAGTGCCATTGCAACCAGAAACCTTCTTACAGGACCATCACAAAGCATCCAGTTGGACCAGTGACTGATGCTCTCCTGAAAGAAGTCAAGGAGGATGAATTTGGGCTGGATGTTTGATTTCTCTTTTACTTGTATTTTATTTTGGTTGTACTTTAACTCACCATGATGATTTTGTTTGTATTCTTGAATTTATTGTATTCTGACCCACCATGGGAACTTGTTGTAATCATAAACTATATATTTTGGCATTTTGTAATGTTATGGTTTATGTGTTACCTAGATTTTCTCTTAGACTTTGTTCACTTCAGCATCTTCATCATTCCCATAGGAGTGAAAGGTCAAAACCAAGAACCAAACCGGATAACCTCTGAAGACAAATAGACATACTGCATTGCATGCTAACTTCATATTCTTTGTGTTGCAGGAATTTTGTTGTTGTTTTCTCACTCTGTTGATTATTTAAGGAAATATTGCTCGTAGGAGAGTCTTTCCCGTCAATCACATCCACCGGTATCCGACCAGAAACAACCTTCCGAGCTTACAAATGGATCAGTTACAGCAAGATCTGACAGATGTGAGGACCCAAATAACTGATGTGAGTACAGAAGTGAGGACTCAGATGAATCAATTCATGGTTGTGATGACTGGGCTAACACAAACCCAAGAAAGATTAAGGGAGTTAGTCGAGCGGAAGACTCAAGACGAGAACCATGCAGGCACTAGAGGTACTAGTAATAATGCGCGCAATCAGCCACAAACAAATCCACCGGAGTTTGGGCCCCACATCAACCCCGAAGTTAATGTTATTGTAAATACCCAGAGAAACACTGGAGATCGTGTTCTACAGGAGGATCCTCAAGACGAGCAGTTTACAGTGCTAGGTGTTGGGGCTGATGAAGTTTATGATCATCGTCTGGACGAAATATCTGAGAAGTTGAGGTCCTTGGAATCCCAGAACTCTTTAGGATTTGATGTGATGGATATGGGCCTAGTGGAAGGGGTAAGGATTCCTCACAAGTTCAAACCCCCGTGTTTTGAAAAGTATAATGGTACCTCCTGTCCTTGTACCCATTTGCAATCTTTTCTGGGAAGATTGAAAGCATATACCATGGATGAGAAACTGTGGATGTTTTACTTTGAAGACAGTTTAACCGGGACATCCAGAGAGTGGTATTCACACTTGTCAAGGGCTACTGTCATGAATTGGAAAGATTTAGCTAAGGCCTTTATACGCCAATATTAGTACAACCTGGATATGGCTCCCAATAGAACTTTGTTGATGGGTATGTCTCAGTCCTCAAGAGAAAGTTTTCGGGAATATGCCCAAAGGTGGAGACAACATGCTGCTACCGTCCAGCCACCTATGTCTGAAAGGGAAATGGCTGACATGTTTATGAATACATTGCAAGGAACCTACATTGATCGGCTTGCTGCTTTCTCTTCTACCAGTTTTGCTGACGTGGTTATAGCTGGTGAGAGAATTTAAAGTCTTTTGATGATGGGTAAGATCTCTGACAATGGTGCTAGTTACAGTAATGCCAGGAAACCTTTCTCAGGACCTAGAAGAACAGGTGAAACCAACTCAGTACATATGGACAGAGGTAGGCCTCAGTACATGTAAAGATCAGTAGCCGCTGTCACTATCCCTACTCCAGCACCTCAACAACAACACCTCCCACAGCAACACCAATAATAACCAACAACAACGTCCGTTCCAACAAAGGCCTTCTCAGATTAACAGGGTTATCGATCCCATCCCGATGCCCTATGCAGCTCTACTTCCACATCTATTGAAGCTCGACCTGATTGAATTGAGAACCTTGACTCCACCTGATCCTTTGAATCTCCCAAGGAACTATGATGTCAACGCCAGATGTGCCTTCCACTCCAATGCACATGGCCATACAACAGAGAAATGTAGGGCATTGCACATGAAAGTTCAAGATTTGATTGACTCTAAGGCTTTGAATTTAGCACCTCCACAAAATGTCACAAAGAATCCAATACCGAATCACGGTGGACCGAGGATTAATGCCATTGAAGAGGACAAACCATCTGTTCTTATTGATGACATTGCAAGTATTCAAACACCACTGGCCAAAGTTAAAGCTCAGCTATTGAAGTGTCAAGTGTTTCCAGGTTGTGAGTCCTATTGTGAAGCTTGCAAGATTTCAGCCAATGGTTGTGCAAATCCGAAGAAGGGTATCAACAATCTTATCAAGGAAGGCATCTTACAAATCACTTCAACAGTTCCGACTCCTACAACTTAAACAAACATCTCTCCTACAACTGCAACACAAATCTCTTCTACAACACCAGCAAACAATATCTCAACAGAGTCTTCTACAACAACAGCAAACGCCTCCGGTGACGATATCTCAACAGTTACCATTTATTATGATCCAACAATCATTCATGTTCCGGATTCTCTCCACAACAATTTTCAACAACACCCTAATCAACATCAACAATTTCCTGCACCTGCACCATCTTCGATCAAATCTCCCGTCACCATCTACTATGATCCACAAACTGTCATAACTCCTTCTTCCATAGCAATCAGTCTGGTTACCATCACAGTGCCTGGACCAGTTCCCTATGACAGCAGTAGTGTCGTGCCTTGGCATTACAGCTCAGATCTATATTGCAATGGAAAGAAAGTCACTCTTGAATCTTCAACTCCTACACCACAAATTGATAATGTCGGGGGAGGCGGAGGCTTCACTCGAAGCAGACGTCTCTTTGCCTCACAGGTTCCTAGAGTTAATGCTGAAGCAGAAGCTGCTGCTAAAGCAAAAGGCAAGAGTGTGGTGCCAGAAGAACCAGCTATGAAGGAGACTCAGAAGACATCCTTTGATCAGGATGTGGACAAGTTCATGAGGATTATCAAGAAGAGTGATTACAAAGTTGTTGATCAACTCCACCAAACACCCTACAAGATCTCCATTTAATCTCTGCTCATGTGTTCCGAAGCTCACAGGAACGGACTTCTCAAAGTCCTGCACGCAGCTTACGTGCCGGAGGAGATTACAGTCAATCAGTTAGAGGAGGTGGTTTCAAATGTCAACACTAGTCATGGAATAGGTTTTACTGATTCTGATCTGACTACGGAGGTTCATAACCACAATAAGGCTTTACATATCACCTTGGAGTGCAAAGGTGTTGTACTTTCCCATGTCTTGGTTGACACTGGGTCATCTCTCAATGTCCTTCCAAAGAAAGCCTTGGTCAAGATAGAATATGATGGTCTTGCACTACGTCCGAGTAACCTGTTTGTGAGAGCCTTTGATGGTTCTAAGAGATCGGTTCTCGGAGAAATTGAGTTGCCTGTGGTAATTGGCCCACAGATTTTCAAAACTATTTTCTATGTGATGGACATTCAGCCTGCCTACAACTGTTTGTTGGGTAGGCGTTGGATTCATGCCGCTAGCGCAGTAACGTCTACCTTTCACCAGAAGTTAAAATACGAGTGGGAAGGCTAAATTATCACCATATGTGGAGAGGAGGACATCTTTGTCAGTCACTTGGCCACTTACAAGTACATTGAGATGGATGGATAGATCCATGAAAAAATGAGTCAGGGTTTTGAAGCTCTCAATGTCAATGAAGCAACAGCTAAAGTGTCTGGTACTTCAATTGCTTCTTACAAACAAGCTCGGAAGGTTGTTGAAGACAATAATGCCCAGGGCAGGGGCAAGCTGCTACAAGTTCAGATAAAAGAAGACAAATTCGGTTTGGGTTACAGACCATCCTGACAGGTCAAAGATGAGGCTGCTAAAGCTCCCAAGTTCATAAGTCGGGGAATGCTGACCCCAGATGCTATTAACAATGTGGAAGATGAGGCTGAAAGTGACTACAACCTGGAAAGCTGGATTTATCCAAGAGTCCCGGGCCAAAAAGTCCTTAACTGGTCTACCCAGGAAATTATAAGGGTTACTGCTGCAGAGTAATTATTATTTCCCGTTTAAGCATACATCAAGTCCTGCATCTTGCCCAAGGTGTCAGGACTCATTTTGTAATAGGGCCATATATGTATTTTGTGCAAATTGAAATTAATGAACAATGGACATCTTTTGCAAACAATCTTTTCGCTCACTGTCTTTCATTTTTGTTATTTTCGCACAAAACAATAAATGGCAATGTTTTCTTAATAAACTTCATTCACTTTTTATAAATAAGATAAAATCAATCACTAAAATGAACAAATCTCAACCCTTGCAGAGATAGCCCTCCAGATTGCACCGACAACGACACTGCTATAACCTCGTATGATTTCGACAATCCGATTAATAAGCAGATGAATGGGTTGATGAAGACTATGATTTGCCTAAAGAGGTGGCCAGGTTGTTGAGACAAGAGGAAACGGTGATTGCTCCTCATCAGGAGGAGGTTGAGACTATCAATCTTGGTACCGAGGTGTCGCTCCCCGGATTTCCATCCTGGTACAAACGCGAAAGTGGCGCGAAAAAGAATAGAGTCGTCAGCCAGGCATTTTTATCCCGAAGGAACGGGAATGGAAATGCTGCACAAACCAGAAGAAAAGAAAAGGAAGGACACGGGTCTTGCAAACCAAAGAGACTGAGTTCGGGAGTCGGTTATGACCTGGGAAGGTATTAGCACCCAGATCGTCCGCCGTACCCGATGGGATCCACGCTTGCAAAGAAATTTGTTTCAAAGGGTGAAGAAATGAAAGTTGTTGTAAAAGAAAACGAACTAAACTGGAAAAGAAAAGAAAAGGAACCTAAAAAGAAATGAAAAGGAAAAAAATGTAGGGAAAATAAAGATTATGCTCGAACGGGCCCTACCCCGCTGCGTACGTACCTCATCGGGAAAATGAGGATCAGAGACGCCGTTGTTCCCCTAACTAGGAGTAGAAAAGAAATTGCTTGTGTATTAAGGCTTGATCTGCCTATGTCAATGCTCAGGTGTTGCAGGCTCGGACGATGAGTGTGTAACCGTCTTGCAAAATGACAAGTAGTAGCAAGTTCGTGTACGGAGCGAATGAGATGAGAAAAGAATTCCCGAAGGAGAGACGCTTATTGTTCATTTGTGTTTTTTTATGAAGATTTTAGGAGTGTGTCACAAGGAAGTGAACTCAAGCTCTTTTCCATGGAATGTGTACTTGTCACTACATTCCAAGATGGAATAATAGAACAAGCACCCTAAAGTAAGGAGAAGATCCCCAAAACTTGAATCCAGAGATTAGGGCTTAAGCTCACTAACTCATTAACTTATTAAGTATTTTTGGTATTTACAATGAAGAAGTGTGTTTTATGATTTTCTTGGTGAAGATGATATCTTGATCAGACTTGTGCATCACAAGATAAGCTTGTACTATCCCAAGATGGGAAGACTACAAGCATCTCATGGGATAAGGCTATTGCTCAAGGTATCACTCCAAACTTTATTAAGTGTTTTTTTTAGGATTTTGAGATGAGAAGAGAAGAGAAACCAAAAGGATCACAAAGGAAAAAGTCTAATGGGGAACTAATGAATCCTAAGTGTTGTCATGCATGGAAATCCTAGGTTAGTGAGGTTTACTATCCTAAAGAAGAAAGAAAGAAGAAGAGAAGAAGAAGAAAGAAGAATAGGAGAGGAGGGAAGTAAGGCCTAAGCCCAACAATCACAAGGTTAGCACAAGTAAGAATAAGAAGAGAAGAGATGATATTAATTAAGATGAAGAAGAAATAAGATGAGGAAATGAGAATGCATAATGGAGTAACTGAACAATGCATAAACAGAGCCTACACCAGTAGGACTTCCAGATGCAGCAGCATGCAATAAGTAAAAATTGGGCCTCAGTGGTACCTAACGGAGAAGGTCTGTTGCCTCTTCAGTGTGCGCAACATCTCAAAAATAAATATCAAGTCCAAAGAAGATTCAACAGTCAAGCACAAGTGTCCATTATCGGGATATCAGACAAAGGTCAAAATAAACTTCCAGCATCCAAAATTAAAACCAAGAATGGATTCGCGCAAAACCAAAGTATAAGTTCAATTGGTATCCAAAGGTCTCATTAGTCCAGACAAAATTTTGGAACAATTAGCCACAAGGTCATTAACGCTTTATCCTTCATCAAGAAAACTACAAAACATCCACTAGAAAACTAAAACCAAAATTAGACAAAATCTTATACAAACAAAATTAATTGACATTAAAATCTAAATTATATTAAAATTCATAATTAAAACAAATTGCTAAAACAAAATCTCTAAACTTTTAACAAAAATTACCTATAACTAAGAATTAACTATTATCTTAACAAAATTATATAGAAAATCTAATTAGAATAATAGAAAAAAAGACTATAGTTAATGCTAATAAAGAAATTAATTATAACTAAAGAAAATGGGGGAAGGCCTGAGATTGGAAGGTGCTGAGAGAAATTCAGTATGGGCCTAAGGAAGCCCGATCTGGAATCCACAACAATAACAATCAAAACATAAATTAAAAAGAGAAATAAATAAAAAGGAAAAATAATGAAGTCTGGTCCCCTTCTTCTTTCCACAAAAGCCGAAGAAACTTCTCCCCTGTATCACGACTAACATCGCCGACCAAAGGAATGACCCACCATGAGAAACCGCGCTTAGCAATTCCGTTTCTGCGTGAATGAAATTCCACCGCTGCTCATTGCCATCGTCAACATCATATCCAATTCAGTTTGCGGTGATGAATCTCGTTTTCTCTCGCTCTCGCGGTGGTTCTTCATTCGATTCGTCGCAGTTCTCTTTCAATTGATCCTCCTCCTTCACTTTCTCTAACCCAGATTTATTCTTCTTCTATTTTGTTGGGATTGATGTTTCTGAAAATTTGAAGGTGAGGTTGAGCAATGATGGTGGGTTCAGTTCGAAGCAATCACTCTCAAACTTCAAGCTCGGCTTGCGGCGGATTTCGGCGATGGTATTGCGTTCAGACTCTCTGTTTCGAATTGCGGTGGCACGATTTAGGTGACTTTCATGGTTTACGGTTGTGAATGGTTCTCTGAATTTGGAGATTTCTAGATTCAGTTTGTTTATTGGTTTGGTTTTGCAAAGTTGATGAAGAGTTTAATGGAAATGGACGATTTGTGGTTGTGGCTTTGGGTTGTTGAAGAAGAACAGTGAAGGTTATGTTTGAAGGTGGTTTTGGGTTTGTGAGAATGTGGTTGTCGATTATTGTTGGAAAGTTGGGTTTATGAGTTGGAGATTATGCGGGTTGCTGAAGGTTATGCTTTTTGTTCTGGATTTTTTTGTTGTTGCAAAATCAAGGAGGGTTTGGTGTTGTTCGGTTGTTGTTGGTTGTTATGAGGTGGAAGGGTTGGTGGTTTTCAAATTTTGGTTGAAGAAGAGGGGTTTAGAGAAAAATGGTTTTTAGTGTTGTTTTTGTTTTTGCTTATGTTGTAGAAAAGAAATAGCAACGAGGATGGTGTTTTGTATGTGTTGCGTAAAACAGTTTGTTGAAGAATGAAGAGAAAAGTTTGTGTTGATTTTGTTGTGTGAATTCAGTGAATTTGTTGTTGTGTTTATGCCAGTTGAGGAAAGTGTGACAGGAGAGTATTGTGTATTCTGTGACGTTTTTTTTGCTGATGGGAATTGTGTATGAAATTTGTGTGCTGGGAAAGTTGTTGCTTGGTGCATGACGTGTGTGTGTAGTGAGTGAGAAGAAGAGTGAAAATCATGCCATGGCATGTGTTTAGCACGTGAATTTGCAAAACAAAAAAAAGAAAAAGAAATGTGTGATTTTGATGGGGCCCTATGCACGTGAAATTGGTTGTACTTTTCTTAAGAAAACAAAATGAAGGTTGCAAGAAAGAAAGGGTCATGCGCTGAGTTCTCTTTTTTTTTATTTGATGTAAAATAAAGAGTCTATAACCTTGTATTGACTTATGTCTAGAAGCTAAATTTTTGTAAAAGTATAATGGGTTTTATGAATATTGAGGTAGGCTAAAAAAAGAAAATATAGAAAACGTGGAGTAGGATAAACAGAATATGAAATTAAAAGGAAAATAGAAATATATATATGTGGGGAATAATAAAAAATGGTATAATGGATTAATGATAGAAATAAAAATAAATAAAAAAAGGATAAAAAATATGGTTTATGGACTTAGAAAGAAATGGACTTTATGGATTAAATGCACCAAAATGAATATGAAATGGTCTATGAAAAGAATTTGGGCAAAAATGGATAAAGGGAAATGACATGATTCTTATGAAATGAAATGTCTAGCACCAACACACACACCATTATGAATCAACTCGAACTATTTCCACAACCTCTGATAAAAATGAAATTTCTGAACCACGCTGAACAATTGGCAACTGCGTTAATCCTAATAAATCTAATTTTCTGAACCATGCTTGATAACCTGAAGAATTCCACACACCACAATTTGACTTTAATACTGGATGAGAAATAGTCCAATGAAACGAGTAACTTGCACTTGCAGGAATCTCCTGATAGTTCGACCCAGATTAGGCCAAACGTCCATCTAAACTAGACCGCAATTGAATAACCGCACTTGAGCTGAAACTAATGCTTTTGAGATACTGAGAATACATAAATATCCTTACGACTTGATGAAGAAGGAAATCGTCTGATGATGGGCCAAATGCATAGGGAATAGTCCTCAAACGTGAAATCCTTAATCAGGGAAATAAACCCTAACTTTGTGACAAGAGCAATAAGAAAATGATGCCATTGATGCCCGCATAACCAAAGACTTTAATTCTTCTGATAATCTGCAAATTGGACGTGAAACCCTAATCTTCAGGAAATATTGATCCCATGTTTCAAAAGCCTATGCAAATGATATGTCCTAATGGAATATGCTTGCGAATACAAAACGAAAAGATAGAAAACCAGAGGGCAAATTTGGGGTGTTTACACAAGGAAGATGTGAAAGAAGTCAAAATTGGGGCGAGTCTGCAAGCTCAAGTGAAAGAACAAATCATCAGTATGCTTCGGGAATATGTCGATGTGTTCGCTTGGTCTCATCAAGATATACCGGGGTTGGATACAGATATTGTCATGCACAAGCTACCATTGAAGGAGTGTTGCCCACCAGTCAAACAGAAGTTGCGTCGTACTCGCCTAGACATGGCCATGAAAATTAGAGAGGAAGTACAAAAGCAGTGGGACGTCGATTTTCTTGCTGTAACTAGTTACCCACCGTGGGTTGCTAACATTGTACCCGTACCTAAGAAGGATGGCAAGGTGCGCATGTGTGTGGATTACCGGGATCTAAGCAGAGCTAGCCCGAAAGATGATTTCCCATTACCTCATATTGATGTATTGGTAGACAACACAACTCAGTTCTCAGTATTTTCCTTCATGGAAGGATTATTTGGATACAATCAGATTAAGATGTCACTTGAAGACATGGAGAAGACAACCTTCATCACACCTTGGGGCACGTTCTGCTACAAGGTAATGCCGTTTGGTCTAAAGAACGTCGGTGCAACATATCAACGGGCTATGGTAACATTATTCCCTTACAGAGGAAGATCATCTGGTGAATCTGATGAAATTGTTCAAGGGTCTGAAAAAGTGCCAGTTAAGATTGAACCCCAACAAATTCACATTCGGGGTACGTTCTGGTAAGCTACAGGGTTTTATTGTAAGCGGAAAAGGAATTAAGGTTGATCCCGACAAAGTCAAAGCAATTCAAGAAATGCCTGCACCTAAGACTGAGAAAGAAGTTCGAGGGTTCTTAGGTAGACTGAACTACATCTCAAGGTTCATATCTCATCTCACTGCAACCTGCGAACCCTTGTTCAAGCTTTTAAGAAAAGAGCAAACATTCAGGTGGAACGATGACTGTCAGAGAGCTTTTGACAAGATCAAAGAATATCTGCAAGAACCTCTAATTCTCATGCCTCCTGTCGAAGGAAGACCTTTAATCATGTACCTAACAGTATTAGAAGAGTCGATGGGGTGTGTGTTGGGCCAGCATGACGAGTCTGGTCGAAAAGAGTATGCAATATACTACCTAAGCAAAAAGTTTACCAACTGTGAACAACTTTATTCACTGCTCGAGAAAACTTGTTGTACTTTAGAGTGGGCTGCTTGCCGACTAAGATAGTATATGTTGACTCATACTACCTTGTTAATCTCAAAGATGGATCCAATCAAGTACATATTTGAGAAGTCAGCACTTACCGGAAGGGTTGCCAGGTGGCAAATGATTCTAACAGAATATGACATCCAGTACACCTCTCAGAAAGCCATCAAGGGCAGTGTATTGTCCGACTATCTGGCTGAGCAACCCATTGATAATTACCAGCCTATGAGATTTGACTTCCCTGACGAAGACATCATGTTCTTAAAAGCAAAATATTGTGAAGAGCCTATTCACACTGAATGGCCTGACCCAGAAGAAGCATGGACTATGATGTTTGACAGGGTAGTTAATTGCAACGGTCGTGGGGTTGGTGTAGTGCTTATTACACCTTTGCTTGCACTAACAACGAAGCAGAATACGAAGCTTGTATCATGGGTATCGCTCCCACCAAATGAAACCCGGCCAAGAGGGGTACAGACGCGAACAGTCGGTGAAAGAGAGAACATGAAGATGAACTGAAAAGAGTCGCCAGCTAGGCATTTTTATCCCGAAGGAAAGGTAATGCTGCATAAACATAAGAAAGGATGGATAAGACGGTCGCGAACTAGAGAAACTGAGAAACAGGGTTGATTACAACCTGGGAAGGTATTAGCACCCAGATTGTCCGTCGTACTCGACGGGATCCACGCTTAAGAGATTTATGTTTAAAGGGGTAGTGTCAGTGCTATCTGTGTGCAAAGCTGGAAAAGAATACAAGTGTCAGTGCAAAAGAGATGTGAAGTGAATAAAAGGAGTGTTAGTGTAAGAAGAGAGTGTAATGCTCAATACAATGAGACTTAAAAGAATAATGCTAGAAGAGGGGGGAGAGACAGAGACATTTGTTTGATAACTGTTAAGTTATGCCTACGTATCCTCTCGTGCAATGAGGAAGTCAGAACACCGTAGTTGGACTCAAAGAGACTGAAAGATAAATTTACTGATGAACTGCTTACTTGTCTATGCTCAAGTGTATGACCTGTCTGGCTCAGGTGCAAACTGTCTTGCGTTAGACGGAAGAAGCGAGTTCTCGTTTGTGAGCGAAGATGATGAGAAAATAATCCCGGAGGAAACGATTATTGTTTATTTTTGGTATTTTCAATCTTTTATTGCTTTTTGTGTTTGTCATAAGAAAATGAGCTTAAGCTTAAACCAAGGGTTAGTAAACTCATCACATCCTCCCTCTGATTAGGAGTTATGAGAATACCTTAAGTATGAAGTAAGCACCTCACACTTAATCACCATGATGTAGGATTAAGATCATTAACCTACTTGTGATTATTTAAATGTTTTTGGAGTTTTTGTCTAGTGTTAAGTAATGAGTTTAAGCTATAATCAAGGATTTAATGGACTCATTACACAATCCTAATAGAAGGATAATAGTTGAGAACATTTAAGTTGAGGAAGGCTCCTCAACTTAATCCATGATTAGGGATTAACCTCATGACAAAACAAAGCCTTTATTAAAGTGGATTTTAGTTAATGGTAAGATTAAGAAGTGAATTTTATGGTTTTTAAGACAACATGAGGGGGACTTGTCCAATAACACTAGGGTTAGTCCTTCTTAACCAATTAAGGAAGAATTAGAACCCTAATGCAAAGCCCAAGTTAAAAGCTTAATGTCTTAGTGATTATTAGATGGATTGATTAAAGGATTTAAACACATTAAGGGTTTAACACTTAGGATTAAAGTTATACACTCCATCCTAAGAGAAGGATGCAGGCATAACCTTAATCACAAAGCCTTAAAACCTTTAAGGTTTAGTCCCTGATTAAGAGATGAGAGGAGAAGAAACAAAAGATGACACAAAGGTAAAACTAAAAGGGGGACTAATCAAAACCCTAATTATTGTCATGCTTGGATGTTCCTATGGTTTGTAAGGCTTGCAAGAGATCTTCAGAGAAGCCACCAATGGAAGAAGCAGAAGAAAGGAGGAGAAGTAGAAGAAACAAGTCAACTTACTTCACTTAAGAAGATAAGTTGCTTAAAGAAAGAAAGTGAGGAGGAACATGAATGAGCAAGCTCACTCTAATACAAATACAAAATGCGGAAATGAATGCATAAGAGAGATGAGAAGAGATTGTGAGAAGTGAAGGCAAATTCACTTCTCAACGTAACTTACCACTTGAAAAGTTAGCAAAAGGAAATGAAATGAAATGAAAATGAGATGAATGCAAGGATGCAAACCAAAATCAGAAGCATATCATGATTTAAATGATGCAAAGAGATGATGTGAAAGCATGTCAAGAGTTGTGAATGATCATACAAGTAATGAGGATGCAAATGAAGCATGAAAGGAGCATGAAAGTTCATAAATGTACATGAAATGAAATGAATGCATAACATGGCAAATGGATGATGTAATGATCAAACATGATTCTAATGTGTCATAAGATGTCTTAGAAGTCATGTGGATGCAAGAAATGTCATGGCAAATTCATGAATGCAAGCATATGCAAGATGTATGCAAAGGAAGATGAGAAATGAGGGTTTTCATGCAACATGAGATGCAAACCTCAAAATCAGAAGCAAATGACAAAATAAAAAATTGAAAACGCAATCAAAAGAACCCTAAACCTATACTAGGTTACCATCCAAAGGGGGAGGTCAGAAGCTAAACCTAGAAGGAGTTATGAATTTCCTAAGTTTCTAGGGTTTTTTTGGTGATCCTTAATGTAAAATGCCAAATAAATTGAAAATAAAATATAAAAATGAAACAAAAATATTTTTGGATGCTAGAAGCCACGCATAGAACAATGCAAAAAGAACCATTCACAAAATCAACTTGGTTTAAAAGTTATGAATTTTTGAAGTTAGGGTTAGAAAATGAACAATTTTAAGAACCCTAATTCATTGAAAAATGTCAAAACATGATCAAAACCAAAAATAAATTTGTATGGTGAGTTTGTAAATGTTTCTAAATCTCCATGAATGTTCTCTGATTTTTTTGGTGATTTTTAAATACTTAAATGTATTTTTAATTAATTAAAATCAATTAACTAATTAAATAAAACATTTAAATGAATTAAAAATATTTTTTTATGCAAAAAATAAAAATAAAAATAATTTTGGTTTCTGAAAATTAATAAAAGGCTTGACAAAAATTTTCAGATTTTTTTGATCATTTTTACTATTTTTAATAATTCGTACAAAATAAATAAGAAAAATGTGAAATAAAAATGAATTTAATGTAAGTAAGCACATCCAAGGGACATGATTCAAATTTGGAAAGGGAGGGAAAGACCACGCGCGCATCCGGACGGCTGGAATTCAAACTTGCACTAATTACAGGATTAAGCCCTAATCTGAACCCTAATCACTTTCAGATGACCGGAACAGTGTTCCTGTCATCTTCTCCGGCAACCCTCTCACTCTATCTCTCTCAAAACGCCATAAAAACTCACTAAACTCTCCAAAATCAAACATTGAACATCAATAAACACAAATCACAAAACAAAACTCATTTATTTTCCATGAATCATGAGAATCGAATCAAAACATTCAAACGGTAAAAATTTCAGACAACCATAAAATCCTTAATACACAACCATTTTCAAAAAGAAAAACATCAGCATGATCAGCACAACATGAGGAACAATTCTATAACCTAAAATCACGTTTCTGGAAAAAAAATCTTGAGGTTACCTGAAGTGAAGCTTTCGAAACTAGTACTTTTTGGGCTCTTCTTTGGTGCTTTTCCACTCCCCTTGATCCCCTTATGCTTCTGGAATGCTTGAAAGGAATTTATATGAAGTGTTTTGAAGGTTTCAGTTTAGAGGTGATGAAAATCGTATTTTTGTTTGAGGTGGTTTCAGACCAATGTGAGGGGTGGGAAATGATCCTGGGGTTATGTGGAGATGATTAGTGAAAGAATTTTGAAGTTTTCTTAAGTGTGCTGAGAGTTTCGAAAGAAAATGCAAGAGGTATGATTTTTGTGAACTAGAGAATGCTGAGGTTTTCAGGTTGTGTTCTTGTGTGTTATGGCTTGCTTTAGGTTAGTATAAACAAATGAAATTGGTTCAGAGAGTTGTTGTGGCATAGTGTGATTGGTATGGTGTGAAATGCAAAAAGTCAACATTTCTTGTACTTGAGGTATGGGCAAGTGGCAGGCTTAGTACAATGGGGTGTCTGGTGCAGCAAGGATCAAGGATGGCCATGGAATTCAATTAGAGGCAATTCTGAGATTCTTTGGGCAATTCTGAGTTTTAGACATTGCATAATGTTTGTATGATGATTAGAAGTGTGTTTGAAGTCACAAAATGAATTGGCAAGAGGTTTTGCAAAAATCCCTCTTTGGTGCATTCTTGAAAATTATGTGAATTTTGCCAACTTTGACAAGCCATAACTTGAGTTCCAAAATGAATTAGATCTTGTTCTTGTACTTTTTGAAAAGGGAATTATCCAATCTAAACTTTCATGACCTATAATTTTTCATTTGAAGCATTTTTTGTTGAGAAAAAGGAGGTTGTAAAACTTTCGCAAAATGGAAAGTTTATGTTACAAGTCATTTCCATTTTTGGCAACTTTTGGTTTAGCTCATTTTTCTTCAATTTTTTGAACTTCTAAGCACTAAAATGATCAAATAAAGACCATATAACTTCAATTTGATGAAAAATCCACTTTGGGTCCATGTTGGGGGGCCTCAGATTCCCTGATTTTGCTCTGACTTACTCAGGAAGTTACCCAGTGAACAAATGACTTCCACAATGAATTTCTTAATAAAACTTGGTATGCATGATCCTTATATCATATTGAGACCAATAGAAACAATAATGACCAAAAAATTTGGAGTTATGGCCTCTGAAACCAAAACCCTAATTTCAGGTCATCTGTGTAGTTAAACCATAGCTCAGCTTCCATGCTTTGCCAGTTCTTGTGATCCTTTGACTTCCTTGATCTTTGGAGGATAAAATATGATGTTTGAACATACATGGACCCTCTTGAAGTGATTGGAGACCTTTGGGGTGGCTCAGATGAATCCTGGATGGCTCAAGTCACAATCCCTAGATGTAGATGAACTTGAACCAATGTAGTGAAGCAAAAATGCAACATGATATGATATGATTAAACTTATGTAAATGAAAAGATAACAAGCCATGGTGTGAACTTAGTGAGGGAAAATTTGGGGTGTTTACAATGAGTCTTGAGGAAGCCATTGACTTCCTGATCAAAACTTTGAATGTATTCGGAGATTCAACTTTGGTAACCAACCAGACCAACGGTAAGTGGTACACTCATCAGGAGCATCTAATTCCCTACCGTGACTATACGGGGAGATTGTTGGCCTTATTCACAACAGCTAAGCTTGAATACATCCCTCGAGATGAGAATTAATTTGCAGACGCCTTGGCACTATTTTATCCATGATCAAAGTTCAGACTGCTAACTATGTGCCTCGGATTTTAGTATCCAGACTGGACATACCGGCGTATGTATTCTCTGTGGACACTGTTATTGACAACAAGCCTTGGTTCCATGACATCAAATGCTTCTTGGAAACTCAGACATACCCACCTGGGGCATCGTCAAATGATAAGAAGACATTAAGAAGCCTAGCCGACAGTTTCTTCCTCAATATTGATGGTTCTTTGTACATGCAAAACTTTGACATGGTCTTCCTAAGATGTGTTGACAAGAAGGAAGCAGACCTACTGATGCACGAAGTACACGAAGGTTCTTTCGGTACCCATGCTGGAGGACATGCAATGGCAAAGAAGTTATTAAAATCGGCTTACTATTGGATCACAATGGATGCAGACTGTTGTGCCTATTCCACAAAATGCCACAAATGCCAGATCTACGTAGATAAAGTGCATGTGCCTCTGAATCCTTTGAATGTAATGTCTTCACATTGGCCCTTCGCCATGTGGGGCATTGATATGATTGGAAAGATTGAACCGACTGCTTCAAATCGTCACAGATTCATCCTGGTAGCCATTGATTACATCACCAAATGGGTTGAAGCAACTTCGTATGCAAATGTCACCAGGAAAGTGGTAGCTCGATTTCTGCAAAGGGATATCATATGTCGATATGGAGTTCCTGAGTGAATCATTACTGATAATGGTTCCAATTTGAACAACAAGATGATGGCAGAACTTTGTCGGGACATCAAAATTCAACATCACAACTCTTCCCCTTATAGGCCAAAGATGAATGGCGCTGTTGAGGCTGCTAACAAGAACATTAAGAAGATTGTGCAAAATATGGTAGTCACCTACAAATACTAGCACGAAATGCTACCATTTGCCTTGCATTGGTACCGAACCTCTATCATAACATCTACTGGGGCAACACCTTATCAGCTTGTGTATGGTATGGAAGTTGTCCTACCTGTTGAAGTTGAACTACCCTCCTTGCGGGTAATGATGGATGTTGTAAACACCCCAAATTTGCCCTCACTTTTTCTCACACCATGGCTTGTGATCTTTCATATAGCATTGCATAAGCATATCATCTTACATTACATATTTTTTTCATCTGCATAACTGCTTCAAGGGTTTGTGATCTTAGCAATCCGGGAAGTGATTTGAGCCATCTCAAAGGCCTTGAAGCTTGTCAAGAGGGTCCATGTGTGTTCTATGATCATAATATGCTCCCCAAGGTTCATTAAAGTCAAGATATCACAAAGCATTGCACAGATGTCCAGGCCGGCTAGGGTTTTCTACATAGATGACCTAAAATTAGGGTTTTGGGTTTGAGGCCCTTAATCTCAAATTTTTTGGTCATTCTTGATTCCATTGGTATTTATATGTTATAAGGATCACGTGTACCAAATTTGATGAAGAAATTCATTGTGGAAGTCATCTGATCAACTGATAACGTATTGTGCAAGAAAAGTCATCACACAAGCTTAAAAACACAAATCTTTTTCCACCAATCATCTACACATAACCTAAGGATCAAAAAGCACCATTCGCCATGGCCTGAAAACCCCTCAAACACAAACACGATTTATGAGTTGGAAGAACTGAAACACACAAAACAATCCATATAAACTCCATCTAAACCTTTAAGAAGCACAAGGGGATCCATTGGAGTGACTTTGCACAAGAGGAGAGGCCAGAAAGCACCAAACTGAAAAGCTTCAACTCTGGTAGTCATCAAGAACATTTTTTCCAGAACCTTTATTTTAAGTTATAGAATGAATCTACATGCTCCTCTGATCATCATGATGTGTTTGGTTTTGAAAATGAGTGGAAAATAAGCATGTATTGACCTTCTAAAATTTTGCCTGTGAAATGTTCTTGCTTTGATTCTCTCTTTTGATGCATGATAAATGTTTTTGATGGCTTGATTCTTGTTCTATGTTGTTTAACGAGTGATTCTGGAGATTTTGGGAGCTTGGGGTAACCTAGGGAGTAAGTTCAGATGAGGGTGCCAACGGAGAAGACGACCGGAACAGTGTTCCGGTCGCCTGAAAAATATTAGGGTTAATTTAGGGTTAATTAGCCAGGTTCGAATTCTGACCCTAGGATCATGTTTCCTGCGTGCGTGAATGGCCAGGATTGATTCATTAAAACCCTAAACCTAATTAATTAATTTAATTAATTTTAATTAATCAGAGTGAATCTCAGCCACCCAAACACGTGCCAAGTCACCCCAACTTCAAATCCTGGCCTTTGATCTTGCATACTTTTATTTTCTTTTAATTATTTCATATTTCTTTTTATGTATTTATTAAAAATAGCAAAAACATTTATAAAAATCTCATTTTCTGCATTTTCACTTTAAATATTTTTCTAAACTCAAAAACATTTTTATTTTTAATTTTTTCATTAAAAATGTATTTTTAACTCATTTAAATGTATTATTTAATTAATTTATTGATTTTAATTAATTAAAAATACATTTAGGTATCTTAAAATCACAAAAAATTTCAAGATGCATTCTTATACATTTGGAACAATTTACAAACTCACCATACAAATTTCTTTTTAGGTTTGATCATGTTTTCACAATTTCCTTTGAATTAGGGTTCATAAATTCACCTTTTTCTAACCCTAACTTGGAAAAATCATTTCTGATCAACCATGATGAGTTTGAAATTGATTCTTTTTGAATTATTTCACCATTTGCATCTAGTATATAGGTTATTTAACTCATAATTTTGCATTGCATTTTAAAATTGTTTAGCATTTTTCCTTTAGAACCATAAAAAAAACCTAGTTAACTTAGGAAATTCATATCTTTGCCTAGGTTTAGCTTCTGACCTCCACCTTTGGGGAATGATCTTGTGTGTGTTTAAGGTTTGTTTGTGTTCATTTTCAATTTTTTATCATGATGTATGCTTCTGTTTTGGTCATGTGCATCTCGTACATTCATAAAACCCTAATTTCTCATGTTCATTTGCATTCATCTTTGCATATCTCAATCATATGAACTTGTCATAGCATTTCATTCATTTGTATGCCATCTTAGCCATCTTAGAACATTTTTTAACAATGCTTGATCATTTCTTCATTCATTTGGTATTCTTTGCATTTATTACATTTCATGTTCATCCATGTGTTTCATGCTTCTAACATGCTTCTCTTTGCATCTCATCCTTTGTATGAACACTCATAAGCATCTCAAATGTCTTTACATCATTGCATAACAAATTTTCATCATGTTTACACTTTTGTATTTGGTCTTTGCACCTTCATTTTGTCTTATTTCCTTTTGCTTTGCATCTTATGCATTCACACTAACATTTCAGGGGCTTATGGTCAGTTGTTTGGGATGTGGATTTTCCTTCACATCCCACCTCTTCCCATCTTCTCATTTGCATATTTACTTGTCATTGAAGTGAACTTGCTTCACGTGTTCTCTTATTCTCCTATCTCTTTCTTTTAGGTTACTTATCTTCTTTAGGAAGTAAGTAACCTATTCTCCTTCTCGTCTCTTTTCATCTGCTTCTCCTTCCTTGGTGGCCTCCTGAAGATCTTTCTCTTGAGCCTCACAAACCATAGGAACATCCAAACATGATAATTTAGGGTTATATATAGTATCCCCTAGTCTTTTACCTTTGATTCTCCTTGAGTCTCTCTTCTCATCTCATAATCAGAGGCTAAACACTTAAAGCTTTAGGACTTTGAATTAGGGTTATGCATGTATCCTTATCTTAGGATGGAGTGTATAACTTTAATCCATAGTGTTAAACCTTTGATTTTTTTACACCTCTTAATCGAAACACCTAATAATGTTAAGACTTAAGCTTGTA
This sequence comes from Lathyrus aphaca, assembly GCA_963966055.1. Classification (NCBI taxonomy): domain Eukaryota; kingdom Viridiplantae; phylum Streptophyta; class Magnoliopsida; order Fabales; family Fabaceae; genus Lathyrus; species Lathyrus aphaca. The sequence continues at coordinate 273,627,023 of OZ014522.1, forward strand.
ACTTGGGCCCTATATTAGGGTTACATCTCTTCCTTTTGGTTAAGAGGGACTCACCATAGTTTTTAATGGACAAGTCCCCCTCAAGCTAGTCTTACAAACATAAAAAACACTTATTAATCCCATCCTTTAATTAAAATCCATTTAATAAAGGCTCGTTATCTAATTCATTTAATCCCTAACCATGGATTAAGTTCAGGTATCTTCCTCAGCTTAAATGTTCTCATCTATCATCCTTCTCTTAGGATGGTGTAATGAGTTCACTAATCCCTTATTAGAGATTAAACTCATTACATAACACTAAACAAAAATCCAAAAACATCTTAATAATTACCAAAGTAGGTTAATGATCTTAATCCTATATCATCATGGTAATTAAGTTCAGATCTTTATCTCACACTTAAGTAGGCTCATTATCCCTAATCAGGGAGGATATAATGAGTTTACAACCTTTGATTTAGGCTTAAGCTCATTATCCTATGTGAAACACCAAACATAATAAAAAAATAAAAACACAAAACAAACAATAAACGTCTCCTCCGGGATTCTTTTCTCATCACACTCACTCTGAAAACGAGAACTTGCTTCTTCCGTTTCATGCAAGACAGTTAGCACTCGAGCCAGACGAGTCATACACTTGAGCATAAACAAGCAAGCAGTTCACAGCAAATCATCCAGTCTCTTTGAGTCGAACTACGGTGTTCTGACTTCCTCATTGCACAAGAGGATACGTAGGCATAACTTAACAGTTATTGAACAAAAGTCTTTGTGTCTTCCCCCTCTTTCAGCTTTCTTTTCTAAGCCTCATTCTTGAGCATTCACCCTCCTTTTGCACTGACACTCTGTACTTTCCTCCCTAGCTTTTTATACACAGTAAGCACATACACTACCCCCATTTAAACACGATCAAGTAAGCTTGGATCCCGTCGAGTACGACGGACGATCTGGGTGCTAATACCTTCCCAGGTCGTAACCAACCCCCTTTCTCAGTTTCTCTGGTTCACAATCGTCTTATCCATACCATTCCAGGTTTATGCAGCATTACCTTTCCTTCGGGATAAAAATACCTAGTTGGCGATTCTATTCAACCTCAACCTCCAACATCACCGACCGTTTGCGTCTGCACCGGGACGAGAGTCCAGGGAGCGACAGATGTGAAACTAGATGAAGCAGAATGGGTCCGGTCTCGATATAATCAACTGAGTCTGATTGAAGAAAAGAGATTAGCAGCCATCTATCATGGGCAGTTATATCAAAAGCGAATGAAGAAGGCCTTCTATCGGAAAGTCAGACCTCGGGAATACCAAGTGGGAGAGCTTGTTCTTAAAAGACTTTTTCCTCCTCATATAGACCACAGAGGCAAATGGACGCCAAACTACGAAGGCTCATTCATAGTAAAAAAAGTTTTCTCTGGTGGGGCACTAATGCTCACTATTATGGATGACGAGGATTTCTTATCTCCTGTGAATTCAGATGCAGTTAAAAAAATACTTTGCATAAAAGACCCGCTGGACATAAAAACAAAATGTAAGTCCAGGCAAAAATAGGGCATCCCGGCGATTCAAAAACAGAATAAAAGACTCAGGAAAAAATAAGGGAAAAATAAAAAAAATGTACACCCGCTGAGTTGAAAAGCCACATCGGACAGATAAGGCAAAAATGGGTATCCCGGTGGATTGAAAACTCGAAAGGGCGATCCATGCAAAATCATGGAATAAGCGAACAACTGCACTCTGAATTCGTTTGTATCACTCTCACAACATGGAAAGCTTCGAAAGAATAAAGCGTCGGTCAGAATCAACCTTCTTTAGAGAGCAAGATAAGAAGAACGTCAAGGTCATAGAAGAGTAAACTCATTGGAGCATCAACGTTGCCAGCACTTTTATTTTTTCTCAATTTACAGCAATCTCCTCATTTCAGGGATTCGCTTCTTCATTGTACTTGCCCATTCAAGGCACACAATTCAATAAAATCAGAATTTTCAGTCACGCTTTTGTTTCGTCTGAAAAATGTCTAAAGTTCATAATACAACACTTGCATGAAAACATATAAGCCATTTTCAATATATGCTTGCAGGAAATATGCACTCTTGAGCAAATCTAACTCCTATGAAGGAATCCGGTTGAGGATACTGTCACTCCCCCGAAAAGACACCGGGTCTCATAGGGTACATACGCGAACGATCGGCGAAAGGAGAAATGAAATGAAGGTGAATAGAGTCGCCAGCTAGGCATTTTTATCCCGAAGGAAAGGTAATGCTGCATAAACCTGGAAAGAGATGGATAAGACTGTTGCGAACCAGAGAAACTGAGAAAGGGGGTTGGTTACAACCTGGGAAGGTATTAGCACCCAGATTGTCCATCGTACTCGACAGGATCCACGCTTAAAAGATTGTGTTTTAAAAGGGGTAGTGTCTGTGTTATCTGTGTGCAAAAGCTGGAAAAGAATGTACAAGTGTCAGTGCAAGAAAGTGAAGTGAGGTGCTCAGGAATGAGGCTTAAAAAGAGAATGCTGAAAGAGGGGGGAGACACAGAGACTTTTGTTCGATAACAGTTAAGTTATGCATATGTATCCTCTCGTGCAATGAGGAAGTCAGAACACCGTAGTTCGACTCAAAGAGACTGAAAGATAAATTGACTTGTGAACTGCTTGCTTGTCTATGCTAAAGTGTATGACTCGTCTGGCTCGAGTGCTAACTGTTTCGCATTAGACGGAAGAAGCAAGTTCTCGTTTGTGAGTGAATGTGATGAAAAAAGATTCCCGAAGGAGACGATTATTGTTTGTTTTTGTGTTTTCAATCTTTTATTGGTGTTTGTCATAAGTTAATGATCTTAATCCTAAATCAAGGGTTAGTAAACTCATTATATCCTCCCTTTGATTAGGGATAAAGATAATACTTTAAGTATGAGATAAACATCTCAACTTATTAACCATGATGATGTAGGATTAAGATCATTAACCTACTTGTGATTATTTAGATGTTTTTGATTTTTGTTTAGTGTTAAGTAATGTGTTTAAGCCATAATCAAGGATTAGTGAACTCATTACACCATCCTAATAGAAGGATAATAGATGAGCACACTTAAGCTGAGGAAGATACCTCAACTTAATCCATGATTAGGGATTAACCTCATGACAAAAAAATCCTTTATTAAAGTGGATTTTAATTAATGGGATGAGATTAAGAAATGGATTTTATGGTTTGTAAGACAACTTGAGGGGGACTTGTCCATTAAACACTAGGGTTAGTCCTTCTTAACCCTAAAGGAAGAATTAGAACCCTAATGTAAGGCCCAAGTTACAAGTTAATGTCTTAGTGATTATTATATGGATTGATTAAGAGGTTTAAACAAATTAAGGGATTAACACTTAGGATTAAAGTTATACACTCCATCCTAAGAGAAGGATGCAGGCATAACCCTAATTCCAAAGTCCTAAAGCCTTAAAGGTTTAGTCTCTAATGATGAGATGAGAAGAGAGACACCAAGAAGACTCAAAGGTAAAAGCTAAGGGGGGACTAATCACAACCCTAATTATTATCATGCTTGGATGTTCCTATGGTTTGTAAGGCTTCTGAAAGATCTTCAAAGAAGCCACCAATGGAAGAAGCAGAAGAAAGAAGGAAGAAGCAGATGAATAAGTTACTTACTTCACTGAAGAAGGTAAGTAACTTAGAGAAAGAAAGTGAGAGATGAACATGAATGAGCAAGCTCACTCCAAGGACAAAGAAAAATGCAGCAATGATGCATATGAAGAAAATGAAGAAAAATGAGAAGTGAAGGCAAATTCACTTCTCAAGTTAACTTACCACCTGAAAATGTTAGCATAAGGAAAGAAATGAAATGAAATGAAGCATATGCAAAGGTAAAAACCAAAACCAGAAGAAAACACATGATGCAAATGATGCTATGACATGATGCAAAGGCATACCAAATGCTATGAATGTTCATACAAAGAGAATGAATGCACATGAAGCAAATGGGAAACATGAAAACACATGGATGTTATGAAATGAAATGGATGCAAGGCATAACAAATGTATGAAGAAATGACCAATCAATTTTCAAGCAATGTATTAAGATGTATAAGATGGCATACAAGTGCTTAGAATGTCATGGCAAATTCATATGTTCATGCAATGCAATGTAAGATGCAAGTATGGATGCAAAATTAGGGTTACATGAAAGGATGAGATGCAAATGATCAAAACAGAAACAATTCACATGATAAAAATTTGCAAATGAGCTCAAACAAACCCTAACCTCATATGATATCACACCCCAAAGGAGGAGGTATAACTCTTAACCTAAAGGAAGTTATGATTTTTCTAAGTTAACTAGGGTTTTTGGGCACCTTAAAAGGAAAAATGCAAATCAATTTGAAAATGAAGGATAAATTCATGACAAAAATATCCTAGGAACTACATGTTATATGGAGAACAATGCAAAAAGAATCATTGTCAAACCCTTCATAGTTAGGCAGAAAAGAATTTTCAAAGTTAGGGTTCCAAAAAGGGAATTTTATGAACCCTAAATTCAAAGAAAATGCAAAAATTGGATCAAAACCAAAAAGAAATTTGTATGAGTGGTTTGACAATGTTTCTAAATGTCCTAAGATGCAATGTGAATTTTTTTGGGATTTTTGGAAACCTAAATGGTATTTTAATTAATTAATTTCCATTAATTAATTAAAATAAACATTTTAATATTTTTAAAATGATTTTTTTAATGAAAAAATAAAACTAAAAATGTTTTTGGGTGAAGAAAAATATTTGAATCAGAAATGCAAAGTTTGAAATTGTTTTGATAAGTTTTGATATTTTAAAATTATTTGCAAGAAAATGGAATAAAATGAAAAATAAAATCAATTTAAATGTAAAGTAACCAATCTGATGGATATGATTCAAACTAGGGAGAGAACCATTGACTGCGCGTGCAATCTAGTGGTCAGGATTCAAACTGGCTTAATTAGCTAATTAAATTAATTAAATGAAAATTAGAGTTAACTGAAATGATTCAGGCTATACATTCACGCGCTAATCACCATCCTACAGCCAAAATTCAAACTAGACAACTAAACCCTAATTACGGTTCTAATTATTCTCAGGTGACCGGAGCAAGCTCCGGTCATCTTCTCCGGTGACCCCAAACATAAAACTTCTTCCCTAGGCTATTTCCAGAGCTCTAAAGCTCCACATCACATCCCCAGCTCACCCCAAACACGAATCAACCCTCAAAATTCATTTCCCAATCATCATTCTCAAGATTTGAAGAAAAACATAAAAATGACAAAACTTTCAGACAACCATGAAATTCTTAATATGCAACCATTTTTAAAACTAAGCACATCACAATGATCAGGGAGACACAAGGAACAATTTAAGAACTTAAAATAGCATTTCTGGAAAAAACGTTCAAGAGGTATACCTGAGCTTGAGCTTTCTTAGTTTGAGCTATCTGGACCTCTCTCTTGTGCAAATGGCCTCCACTTGATCCCCTGATGTTGTTGCAAGGCTTGGAATGAGTTGAAATGAGCTGGATTGAGAGGTTGCAACTCAACTGGTCCAAAATCGTGTTTGTGTTTGGCTGGATTTTAGGGCTTGGCAATGGTTGGGAAATGATCTGTGGGTGATGGTGAGTTGATCTATGGAAAAATATTGGTGGTTTGATGCTTGTGCAAGGTGTTTCGAAGAGAGGAAAGTCTTGAGTGATTTTGTGAAACTTGGTGTATGAGAGGTTCTGAGCTCCAATGTTATGTGAAGTAGCTTGCTTTGATCAACATTGATCAAGGAGAGCCATGGGATTCATTTTATGCAGCTGGATGGCTTAGAGGCATGGCTTTCATAGGTTTTGCAAGTGTTATGCAATTTGCCCCTTTTGAGAAATCTTGTGATGCAAGCCATAGAAACTTGTGATTCCTTGGGAAATTCTGATCACAATGAGTTGTATTATGTTTGTATGATGCTTAGAGATTGATTAGAGGTCACAAAATGGTTTGGTATGTGAAATTGCAAAAAATCCTCTTTGGTGTGAAAGTGAAAATTATAGGATTTTTGCCAACTTTGCAAGGCCATAACTTTCGTTTTATAATGAATTAGAACATGTTCTTGTACTTTTTGAAAAGGGAATGATCCAATATACAACTTTCATGACCAACAAATTTTCATTTGAAGCATTTTTGGTTGAGAAAGAGGAGGTTGAAGAACTTTCCCAAAATGGAAAGTTTCCATTACAATTCATTTCCATTTTTGGCAACTTTTGGTTTAGCTCAAGTTTCTTCAATTTTGTGAAATTCCAAGCACTTCAATGATCAAATAAATATCATATAACTTCAATTTGATGAAAATATCACTTTGGTTCCGTTGTTGGGGGCCTCAGATGCCCTGATTTTGCTCTGACTTGCTCAAGAAGTTACCCAGTGAACAAATGATTTCCACAATGAATTTCTTCATCAAACTTGGTACACATGATCCTTATAACATATTGAGACTATTAGAAATAAGAATGGCCAAAACAATTGGAGTTATGGCCTCTAAAACCAAAACCCTAATTTCAGGTCATCTGTGCAGTGAAACCCTATCTCTGCTTCCATGCTTTCCAAGTTCTTGTGATTTCTTGACTTCCATGATCTTTGAGGGATGTAATATGATGATAGAACACACATGGACCCTCTTGGAATGATTGGAGACCTTTGGAGTGGCTCAGATGGATCCTTGGATTGCTCAGATCACAAACCCTAGATGCAGATGAATTTGAACTATGCAGATGAAACAAAAATGCAATATGAGATGTTATGCTTATGCTTATGAAAAAATGAAAGATCACAAGCCATGGTGTGAACTTAGTAAGGGAAAATTATGGGTGTTTACAGCTACCCCTATTCAAACATGAGTTAGATGTACAGGATGTAAGCGCCTGGCTTAACAGACAAACAAGATAACTTGTGGTTGAATACCAAAGACAGTCTGAAATTTGCACTCACTGGGGAGAAGAAGAAAAGGGATATAAATTGTAAAAGAAAGTGTAACATGATTATCAAATGAAGGCGAAGGAGGACGACCATCGAGCAGAGGACGACTGCTGGGGATAAAACAATGACGGGGACGGCCGACATGTTGGGGAAACAAAGAGATCATGACGGGGACGACCATCATGCTCGAAAAGTAAAGTAAACAATGATGGGGACGGCCATCGAGTTTGCAGAGTAAGGTAAACAACGATGGGAACGGCCATCAGTTCAAAGAATAAATGAAATAAGTGATGAGGGACGATCATCAATGGTGAAGGACGATCACCTAGCAGGGGACGGCTTCTCTTTACCACGACATAGGACGAATGTCGGATAAAAAAGGTCGACGATGGGGACGGCCATCGGATAAGCATGATGAAGGATGATCATCAAGAGGTGAAGGATGATCACCTAGCAGGGTACGGGTGCTCTCGGGGTTGTTTCATGACATAAGAAGAATGTCAGATAACAAGATCAACAATGGGGACGGCCATCGGATAAATGATGAGGGACGATCATCAAAAGGTGAAGGACGATCACCTAGCAGGGTACGACTGCTAAATATCACGACATAAGACGAATGTCAGATAGAAGGAAGGGGTGTCTGTTGGCGACTTCGCTGGGGAAAGGATGAGGGATGGTCATCCAAAGGTGAAGGACGATCACCTGGCAGGGTACGGCTGCCGAAAGTATCACGACATAGGATGAATGTCGGATAGAAGGAAGGTTGTTCTGTTGTCGACTTACTGGGGAGTAGTAAACACGGACGGGTGCTTACTCCTAAGAAATAAAATGTATAAATGTTTGACGTTGTGTATAGATTAAAGATGCGGACGAGCATCCTTAAGACCATGATATGGACGAGTATTGGTAGAAACAAACGCTGACGCGTGTTCAGAGATGATGATACGGACGAGTACCAACTGGTTAACAAAGAACACAGACGAGTGTCGAATCTTTGGGAGGAATGAATATATATACAAGATACAGACGAGTATCTGTATAAGTATGAACAAGTATTGTGAAGTATGAGCAAGACAGAGACAAGTGTTCAACTTGCTGGGGAGAGTTTGACACGGACGGGTGTCAGAAGAGAAAGTGTATAAGTTATGAACTCATATTTGTATATGTTAGAATAAAAGGTGTTTTGGCGACCTGCGGGGATAGGATGACACGGACGAGTGTCGCAAGGAGTGTGTTATAAACAAGTTTTTTGACAAACATGCTGGGGAAAGGTGACACGGACGAGTATCAGAAGAGTATATAGGTATCCTCATTTGAGAGTGCAAAGAGGGTTTTTGGCTTACATCTATAGGGGAGTAGTATGACACGGACGAGTGTCGAAAGGGTATATATGAACATGTATCTGTGTTGGAGAGTGCAAAGGAGACGCTTTGGCTTTTATTTGCAAGGGATGTGAGTTTTTTTTTTATATACATTACTGGTGGTATTTGCAGGTGACTGGCTCGAACCTGACTTGTGATCATGCAAATGTTTGATTTTGTCCGTAATGCTCCGTATTAGACAGAATGCTACGCTATGTGGGGAAAAATGATGTGAATGCTATGATTATGCAAAAAGAAAACCTATCCAGGATTCGGATCCCGCTATTGTGAAGATCTCTGGCTGATCTGCTTGGAAGGATATCCCAGCTGGGGGAGATCTTTGGTAGATCTGATAAGATATATGGCTCTGCTTAGGGAACTAGGTCATTGATAGACCTATCCTGTAAGGAGAAACCCAGTTGTGGGTAAGGAAACTTCCATCACTTTGTTGTGTAAGGGTTTCAGGCATTTCTCTTCTGGGGAGAGGTTGGAATTATGCGGGGAGATAGTTCTTTTATCTTAGAGAGACCCGGTACTCTGTTTGGGGAAGAAAAAATCACCAAACGATCTTCCTAAAGAACTTTATGGTGATCCCGGCTGGGGAAGCTCCTGTTGAATAGACTTATGTTAGGGATGAGGACGCTTTGAAAACTCCGTTGGGGAAAAAGAATTTCAAATGCTGCTTGGAGGGGGTATGCTGGGGAAGTGATGCTTGGCATGCCCCATGTTGCGTATTTGAATGTCTGAAATCCTGTTAAGACAAAGAAACGCACAAGTATCCCGAGGTATCCCTTACCGGATTCCGTCATAGGAGTTAGATATTTCTGGAAGTAAGATTATTTCCTGCAAGCATTTATTAAGAATGGCTCATTTGTTTTATACAAATATTATATCATGGACATTGGACATTTTGCAAACGAAACAAAAATGTATGAAACGAGGTGTGACTGAAAATCTGATTTTATTAATCTGGGTGCCATGAATTGGCAAATACAGTCAAAGAAACAGATCCCCTGGAATGAGGAAATTGTTATAAATTGAAAAAGTAAAAGTGCTGGCAATGTTGACGACGCTCTGGTGAGCTTCCTTTGCTATGACCCGTATGACCTTGACATTCTTCTCATCTTGCTTTCTGAAGATGGTCGATTATGACCGATGCTTTATCCTTTCGAAGCTTGCCATCTTATGAGTGATATAGACGAATTCAAGATGCAGTTGTCCGCTTATTCCCTAATTTTGCATGGATCGCTCTTTCGGGTTTTCAATCCACCGGGATACCCATTTTTGCCTGAGCTGTCCAATGCGGCTTTTCAACTCAGCGGGTGTACACATTTTTTTTGATTTCCCTTATTTTTGCCCGAGTCTTTTATTCAATTTTTTGACTCGCCGGGATGCCCTATTTTTGCCTGGACTTACATTCTGTTTTTATGTCCAGTGGGTCGTTTTATGCGAAGTATTTTTTAACTGCATCTGTATTCATAGGGGATAAGAAATCTTCACCATCCATAGTAGTGAGCATTAGTGCTCTACCAGAGAAAACCTTCTTTACTATGAATGGACCATCGTAATTCGGAGTCCACTTGCCCCTGTGGTTTGTATGAGGAGGAAGAAGTATTTTCAGCAAAAGATTTCCCACTTGGTATTCCCGAAGCCTGACTTTCTGATCGAAGGCTTTCTTCATTCTTTTCTGATATAGATGTCCATGACAAATTGCAGCTAATCTTTTTTCTTCGATCAGATTCAGTTGATTGTACCGAGATCAGACCCATTCTGCTGCATTCAGCTTGACTTCCATTAGTACCCGTAAGGAGGGTAGCTCAACCTCAATAGGTAGGACAGCTTCCATACCGTACACAAGCTGATAAGGTGTTGCCCCAGTGGACGTTCTGATTGAGGTTCGGTATCCATGCAAGGCAAATGGTAGAATTTCATGCCAGTCTTTGTAAGTAACCACCATCTTTTGCACAATCTTCTTGATATTTTTGTTAGCTGCCTCAACAATGCCATTCATCTTTGGCCTGTAAGGAGAAGAGTTGTGATGTTGGATTTTGAAGTCCCGTCATAATTCTGCCATCATTTTGTTGTTCAGATTGGAACCATTGTTAGTAATGATTCGCTCGGGAACTCCATATCTACAGATGATATCTCTTTTCAGAAATCTGGCTACCACTTATCAGGTGACGTTTGCATACGAAGCTGCCTCAACCCATTTGGTGAGGTAATCAATGGCTACCAAGATGAATCTGTGGCCATTTGAAGCAGTCGGTTCAATATTTCTGATCATGTCAATGCCCCACATGGAAAATGGCCAAGGTGAGGACATCACGTTCAAAGGATTTGGAGGCACATGTACTTTGTCTGCATAGATCTGGCATTTATGGCACCTTCTGACGTAAGCACAATATTCTGCATCCATTGTGATCCAGTAGTAACCTGATCTTTGTAATTTCTTAGCCATTTCATGTCCTCCAGCATGGGTACCAAAAGATCCCTCATGCACCTCGTGCATCAGCAAGTCTGCTTCTCTCTTATCAACACATCTGAGCAGAACCATATCAAAGTTTCGCTTGTATAATGAACCATCAGCATTGAGGAAGAAACTGCCAGCCAGCCTTCTTAGTGTCTTCTTATCATTGGATGATGCCCCTGATGGGTATGTCTGATCCTCTAAGAAGCATTTGATGTCGTGGAACCAAGGCTTGTCATCTTTAGCAATGTCCACGGAGAATATGTATGATGGTCGGTCTAGCCTGGATACAGAAATCCGAGGTAAAAAAATTTGCAGTTTGAACCTTGATCATGGAGGAAATGGTTGCTAAAGCATCTGCGAACTAATTTTTGTCTCGAGGGATATACTCAAGTTTGACTGTTGTGAAGAAAGTCAATAATCTCCTCGTATAATCACGGTATGGGATTAGATGCTCTTGGTGAGTGTACCATTTGTCGTTGGTCTGATTGATTACCAAAGCTGAATCTCCGAATACAGTTAATGTCTTGATACTGAGGTCAATGGCTTCCTCAAGGCCCATGATACCTGCTTCGTATTCAGCTTTGTTGTTAGTGCATGCAAAGATGAGTTTTGCCGAGAAAGGCATATGAACTCCTTTAGGTGTAATGAGCACGGCACCAACTCCTCGACCATTCATATTGACAGCCCCATCAAACATCATTGTCCATTCTTCTTCCGGGTCAGGCCCTTCAGTGTGAACATGCTCTTCATGATCTTTTGCTTTTAGGAACATGATGTCTTCATCAGGGAAATCAAATCTCATTGGTTGGTAATCATCAATGGGTTGCTCAGTTAGATAGTCAGACAATACACTACCTTTGATGGCCCTTTGAGATGTGTACTGAATGTCATACTCTGTCAGAATCATTTGCCATCTTGCAACCCTTCCGGTAAGTGTTGGCTTCTCAAATATGTACTTGACTGGATCCATTTTTGAAATCAACAAAGTAGTGTGAGTCATCATATACTGTCTTAGTTGGCGAGCAGCCCATGCTAAAGCACAACAAGTTTTCTCGAGTAGTGAATAACGTTGTCCATAGTCGGTAAACTTTTTGCTTAGGTAGTATATTGCATACTCTTTTCGACCAGGCTCGTCATGCTGGCACAACACACACCCATTGATCCTTCTAATACTGTCAGGTACATTATTAGAGGTCTTTCTTCAACTGGAGGCATTAGAATTGGAGGTTCTTGTAAGTACCCCTTGATTTTGTCAAAAGCCTTCTGACAATCTTCGTTCCACTCGACCGCTTGTTCCTTTCTTAACAATTTGAACAGGGGCTCGCAGGTTATGGTAAGATGAGATATGAATCTTGATATGTAGTTCAATCTACCTAGAAACCCCCGAACTTCTTTTTTAGTCCTGGGTGCAGGCATCTCCTGAATGGCTTTGACTTTGTCAGGGTCAACTTCAATTCCCTTTTCACTTACGATGAATCCCAGTAATTTACCGGAACGCACCATGAATGTGCATTTGTTGGGGCTTAGCTTCGGCTGATATTTCCTCAGACGCTTGAACAACTTTAGCAGATTTGTCAGATGATCTTCTTCAGTGAGGGACTTGGCAATCATGTCATCCACATAGCATTCAATTTCTTTGTGGATCATATCGTGGAATAATGTCACCATAGCCCGTTGATAAGTTGCGTCGGCATTCTTTAGTCCAAAAGGCATTACCTTATAACAAAATGTGCCCCAAGGTGTGATGAAGGTTGTCTTCTCCATGTCTTCGGGTGACATCCTGATCTGATTATACCCGGAAAACCATCCATGAAGGAAAACACCGAGAACTGAGTTGTGTTGTCGACCAATACATCAATGTGAGGTAATGGGAAATCATCCTTCGGGCTAGCTCTGTTCAGATCTCAGTAATCCACACACATCCTCACTTTGTCGTCCTTCTTAGGCACTGGTACAATGCTAGCGACCCACTGAGGGTAACTAGTCACATCAAGGAAACCGGCGTCCCACTGTTTTTGCACTTCTTCCTAAATCTTCATGGCCATATCTAGACGAGTACGGCGTAGCTTCTATTTCACTGGAGGGAAATCTTCTTTCAAAGGCAGCTTGTGCATAACAATATCAAGCAAAGACGTCGACGTATTCTCGAAGCATGTCAATAAGATGTTCTTTTACTGAATTTTGTAGACCGGCCCCAATCTTCACCTCTTTCAAGTCCTCTTTGGTACCAAGATTAATTGTTTCAACCTCCTCCTGATGAGGAGTAATCACTTTCTCTTCTTGCCTCAACAACCTGGCTAATTATTCAGGTAACTCATAGTCTTCATCAACCCCTTCATCTGCTTGATTTATTGGATTGTCGAAGTCATACAAGGTCATAGCAGTGATGTTGTCGGTGCAATCTGGAGGATTATCTCTGCAAGGTTTGAGATTTGTTCGTTTTAGTGATCAATTTTAATCTTGTTTAGAAAAAGTGAAAATGAAGCTATTTATTTTGAAAACATTCCCATTTTATTGTTTTGTACAAAAGTGAAAAATGAAAAGACAGTGAGCAAAAAAGAGACTCGTTTGCAAAAGATGTCCGATATTTATTGATTAATCATTTGCACAAAATTACAATATGGCCCTATTAAAAAATGAGTCCTGACACCTTGGACAAGATGCAGGACTTGATGCATGCTAAAAAAGACAGGAAATAATAATTACTCTGCAGGAGTAACCCTTATAATTTTCTGGGAAGACCTGTTAAGGACTTGGTGCCCCGGGATCATTGGACGTATCCAGCTCTCCAGGTTGCGGTCGCTTTCCGCCTCGTCTTCCAGATTGTTAACAACATCTGGGGTGAGCATCCCCCCACTGATGAACTTGGGCTCCTTTGTAGCCTTTGATTGATCTTGTCGGAATGGTTTGTAACCCAAACTGAATCTATCTTCCTTTTTCTCCACTGGCAGCAGCTTGCCCCAACCTTGATCATTACCATTTTCAACAACCTTCTGGGCTTGCTGATAGGAGACAATTGAAGTACCCATCCTGTCCTCCTGGGATGCAACAAATACTTCAGTTGTTGCCTCATTGACATTAAGGGCCTCGAACCCTTGGCTCATTGTCTCATGGATTTCACAATCCATCTCAATATACTTGTATGTAGCCAGATGGCTAACAAATATGTCCTCCTCACCACAGATGGTGATAATTTGTCCTTCCCATTCATATTTCAGTTTCTGTTGAAGGGTCGACGTTATTGCGCCTGCGGCGTGAATCCATGGTCGATCGAACAAACAGTTGTAAGCAGGTTGTATGTCCATCATATAGAAAGTGGTCTTAAAAACCTGCGGACCGATTATCACTGGTATCTCCATCTCTCCAAGAACAGATCTCTTGGAGCCATCAAAAGCCCTGACCACAAGATTACTTGGTCGGAGAGCTATCCTGTCATATTTGAGCTTGACAAGAGCTTTCTTGGGTAAGACGTTGAGTGAGGACCCAGTGTCTATAAGAACATGAGATAGTAGAGCTCCCTTGCACTCTAGAGTTATGTGCAAAGCTTTGTTGTGGTGACGTCCTTCTGTGGTCAAATCAGCATCAGTGAAGCCTAGCCCATTGCTAGTATTAACATTAGACACCACTGTCTCGAGCTGATTTACCGTGATCTCCCCATGCACGTAGGCTGCATGCAGGACTTTAAGTAATGCATCCCGATGAGCTTCGGAACACAATAGCAGAGATAAGATTGAGATCTTTGAAGGAGTCTGGTGGAGCTGGTCCACAACTTTATAGTCACTTCTTTTAATTATTCTCATAAATTCATCCACATCCTGATCAAAGGATTATTTATGAGTCACTTTTTGTGCAGATTCTTCAGGTACCACACTCTTCCCTTTGGCTTTGGCAGCAGCCTCTGCCTTAGTATTAATTCTGGGAGCTTGTGACGCGAAGAGACGCCCGCTTTGGGTGAAGCCTCCGCCTCCCTCGACATTGTCCACTTGGGGAGTGAGAACTAGAGAATCAAGAAGGACATTTTCTCCGTCGCAGTAAAGGTCAGAACCATAATTCCATGGTATAGCACTGTCCTTATCATATGGAATTGGCACGGGCACCGTGATAGTGATTGGGCTCACTACAGCAGAAGTTGGAATCATAATTGTTTGTGGATCATAGAAGATGGTGATAGGACTTCTTGCGGATGTTGGAGGTTGTGAATTGAAGCTTGGTTGAAACTGTTGTTGAGATTGTTGAAAGTTGTTGGAGTTCGGGACCGTTGTCGGGTCATAATAAATTGTAACTGTGGAAACATCATTGTTGGTGGTTGCTGGAGTTATAGAAGGAGATGAAATGGAACTGTTGTTTGTTGAAGCGATGGAAGAAATGGTTGCTGAAGTTGTAGATGAATCAGTAGGAACAATGTTTGTTGCAGTTGTAGAAGAATCACTAGGAACAATGGTTGTTGCAGTTGTAGAAGATTCACTTGTTGTTGACAAAAGAGTTATTGGTGTTGTAGAAGCAGTGGTTGTAATTTGCAGAATTCCCTCTCCAATCAAGCTATTAATGCCATTTCTCAAGCTTGCACACCCATTCTCCGAAAGCTTGCAAGATTCACAACAGGCCTCACAACCTGGAAACACATGGCACTTTAAAAGCTGGGATTTAACCTCTGCCAGAGGTGTCTGAATACATGCAATATCTTCTATTAAACTCATGGGTGAGCCTTCCTCTATAGCATTAATCCTTGGTCCACTGTGGCTTGGCATAGGATTTTTCATTACCTTGGGAGGTGGTGCAAAGTTTAGGGCCTTTAAATCTACTAGATCCTGGACCTTCATATGCAAGGCTCTGCATTTTTCCGTAGAGTGACCAGGTGCATTGGAATGAAAAGCACACCTAGCGTTGACATCATAGTTTCTCGGAAGGTTCTGAGGATCATGTGGAGCCAATGTCCTCAACTCAACAAGATTGAGCTTAAGGAGTTGTGGCAGCAATGTAGCATATGGCATTGGGATAGGGTCAATCACCCTGTTGATCTGAGACGGCCGCTGTTGAAAAGGGCGTTGTTGTTGATTGTTGTTATTATTGTTGTTATAAGATCTCTTTTGAGGAAATTGTTGTTGTTGCGGAAAATGCTGTGGTTGTTGAGTATACTGAGGAGGTGGAGCAGGGATAGTAACAACATCAACTGTTATGGGCAGGTATTGGGGTCTCCCTCTTCCCATGTGCACAGAGTTTGTCTCACCAGATCTACGGGGCCCAACAAATGGCTTCCTTGTACTGCTTGAACTAGCACCGTTGTCGGAGATCTTTCCTATTTTCAGTAGGCTCTCTATTCTTTCTCCAGATATCACCACATCTGCAAAGCTGGTAGAAGAAAATGCAGCCATTTTGTCAATATATGTTCCTTGGAGGGTATTCATGAACATGTCTGCCATCTCCCTTTCAGACATAGGGGGTTGAACTGCAGCAGCCAGTTGCCTCCACCTTTGGGCATATTCCATAAAGCTCTCACGGGAAGATTGAGACATTCCCATTAGAAGGGTCCTGTTTGGAGCCATGTCTAGGTTATACTGATACTGTCGGATGAAAGCTTCAGCCAAGTCTTTCCAGTTTCTTACTGTGGCTCTAGTCAAGTGGGAATACCATTCTCGGAATGCCCCTGTCAAGCTATCCTCGAAGTAAAACATCCACAGCTTCTCGTCCATGGTATATGCTTTTAATCTTCCCAAGAATGATTGAAGGTGGGTGCGTGGGCAGGATGTGCCATTATACCTTTCGAAACACGGGGGTTTTAACTTGTGAGGAATTCTCACCCCTTCCACCAATCCCATGTCCATGACATCAAAACCTATAGAGTTTTGGGATTCAAGAGATCTCAGTTTCTCTTCAATTTCATCCAACCGGCGGTCGTAAACTTCGTCTCCAGCCCCGACTAAAGTAAATTGCTCTTCTTGAGGATCTTCCTGCAAGACCCTCCCTCCATTTCTTATGGAATTGATTTCTGGGTTTAGATGAGGCCCAAACTCGGGTGGATCAGTGCGAGGCTGCACGTGATCATTGTTACTGGTACCTCCTGTACCTGAATGGTGTTCTTCAGGAGTTTTTCTCTCAACCAACTCCCTTATTCTTTCCTGGCTCTAAGCTAAACCAGTCATTACAGTCATGAATTGAGTCATTTGATTTCTCATCTCAACCCTTTCATTGGCCATCTGGGCCCTCACTTCATTCAAGTCTTGCTGAACTTGATCCATCTGGAGTCCCAGAAGGTTGTTTCTTGTCGGGTATCGGTGTATTCTGTTGACAGGGAACACTCTTCTGCGAGCAATGTTTCCTAAAACCACAACAAAGTGAGAAACAACAATAAAACAAAAACCTACAAAACAAAGAAAATGTTAGTATGCAATGCAGGATGCCTATTTGTCTTCCAAGGGTATCCAGTTTGGTTTTTTGGTTTTGACCTTTCCAGACCTCGAGGAGATGCTGATGATGTTGTAGAGATAGATAAAGCCCACCAATAATACAAACTGATATATTACAAAGAATGAAAATACATAGTTTGATTACAAATAACATTCCCATGGTGGGTCAAAATACAACAACAAAATCAAAAGTACAACAAAAGGAAAGTACAAGCAAAAAGAGTCAAACATCCAATCCAAAGTCATCCTCTCTGACTTCCTTCAGGAGGGCCTCAGTCACTGGACCAACCGGGTGCTCTGTGATAGTGCTGATGAGGAAGCTCCTGGTAGCAATGGCACTAGTTAACTTCTTATGCTTATCCTAATCCTTTGACCTCTTTAACCCCGCCTGGAGTTTCAATTCAGATATCTCCTTTTGTGCTGCTAATAATACCTCCAGATGCTTCTTCTCACTAGCCTCCAGTTGCTCTATCTTAGCTTGAGTCCTTTGATCTTCTTGTGCACGGGCCTCAGTGATCCTGATCCACCTAGCCTGGCTTTCCTCTAGATAATGCTCTGCCCTAGCCTTCTGAGTCTTTGCTTCCTTGCAAGCGTTCTTCAGTACTAACTCCCCTGCTCTTGCCTTTCTGATGTAGTCATCTGTCTTCTTAATCTTGGTCAAATGCTCAATCCTGAGCCTTTCTAATCTCTCATTATCCAGCCGGCTGTCATTTCTCTCCCAAAGAGTCTTCTTCAAGGCTTCAGAGAGCTAAGTATTCCTCTCTTTCAATTTCTCAAACTCTTCCAGACTGATAGTAGCCGCAGGTTGCACTGTGGAAGATCCAGGTACATCTTCTAATGTGAATGGCATCCGGGTGATCTGAGCTCTGGTACGAGACCAATCAGAATACTGTGTTGAAGCAATATTGTTACACTTGCCAAGGATGGTTGTTCCCTTGTCTGACAACAGCAGAGTTGGGCTGGATTTCACAATAGAGGGTCTCAACCAAATCTTGCCCCCTTGGAGGATGAACCAAAGCATACCCTAATTGTCTCTTAAACAGTAAAGGGTTGTAGTTGATGCAACCTTTCACTCCTATCAAAGGCACATTAGGATATTGCCCACAGCTAGTAATGATGTCCTTGCCCTTGGTGCTCTCAGTGCACCATCTGATGTCTTCTGATGTCAAGGCAATAAATCTCTTAGCCTAGTTCTTTGGCTGATGGGGGTTCAGGAAAGTATCTGACTTTGGCAAATGTCTTAGCAGCCAAGAGTAATAAAGGGGAGCATAACATCTGACTAGTCTTCCCCTTTGCTTCTCATTCCTCTGGTGTACTGAGTAGTAGAAGTCTCCAAGCAAGGTAGGAATTGGGTTCCTCAGTAAGAACAGGTGAATAGAATTCTTGCTTACAAACTTTGGCTCATCTACAAACAAGATAATCCCATATATACTGAGGGCTAGAAGTGCACAGACAACATTCCATTTTCCTGTAGCAGCATGCAAGGTAGCCTGGGAGATCAAGAAGTCTAAGTGAAGGCCTGGAACCCCAGCCTTGGTGGTCATGTTCTGATCAATGAGGGCAGGCTCCAAAGGCAATGCCTTAGCTATGTCTTCATTCTTGGGAGCTACCATCTCAGGGTTGAAAGGAATCCCTCTCCTGATAGGAACTCCTAACAACATGGAAAACTCTTCTAGAGAAGGTCCCAACTGGAAATTCGGGAATGCGAAGCATCTGAGAGGAGGATCATAAAACTGCAAGAAAGTATGGATGATGCTCCTCTGGGATGCATCCAGGTCCATGATCATGTCCAATATGCCTCCATAATGGTCTCTGAATAGTGGGACATGATCAGGAGTAATGAGAGATTGGATCTGCCTGATGCCAGTCTGGGTGGGCTCAAAGAAGTGGTATGTGATGTTGTTCTTCCTGGAAGTGTCCATGCTGATAATGGATGCTGATGATGATAACTGAGGGGAAAAGTTGATGAAGACAACTGGAGGAAGTATCAGCTGAAAGAAGATCTCTGATGAAGATAACTGATGAAGATGGCTGATGCAGATAGCTGAAGGAATCTGAGCAGTAGAACAGGTGAAAACCAAACCAAAGATGATGGATACCCTGTAAAAAAAAATACAAATGCTAAATGATGAAAAATTATGTATGCAAAATGATATGCAAAGGGTTTGTGATCAAGTGCTGGATCTATTTATATGCCTTGGGGTAAAAGTCCATGTATGTTCATAAGCCCGGATGGAGGCCTAGAAATTCAGTAACCAGGTGGGGGACTCAAATAAAGAGTCACAAGTCCAGGGTAATCACAAGAACTGTCCAAATATTACAACCTTAACAAATCTAGTAACAAGGTATGATGAGGCCAAGGGTTCCTGCAAACCTGTAAACATCCCAACCCCCTCACATGTAAGGTTCTAGAACAAGGATCATCAGACTTGGATCAGTTATGAGTTGTGTAAACACTTCTAACCCGGAGGTACAGTGTTTACAATAACCATAAAAGATACTTCTCTAATTCACCTCAGAAGCTGAAGGTCATAAAGAGGTCATCCAGACTTAGCAGGCTTCCGAGATAGCCCTAGTACTACATGAAATCCGTAGCACAAATTTCTCAAGAAGAAACCCATGTATGAACCGTGTTTCATATTCCCGCACCAGACCGAAATGGAATGGGAAAGAATATGAAGCCACTCTAGCCTATGTGTCACTCAGGTCCCAGGTATAGGAACTTACTCACTCAATGATCCCCACCCACCAAGAAAACAGCAGATCCAACACATGATAATGACAGTATGAAATGCATAAAAACTGTAAATGAAAGTAGTAAATAAAGTTGTACAGAAAGCAATAAATAAAGCAATAAAAAAGCACAAGTAGCACATAACACCCCTGTAAACACAAATCAAACAAGAACTAGGAAGAGCCCAAAATAAGAACCCGAAGCCCTGGTTGCAATATAAGGGTCCCCAGCAGAGTCGCTAAGTTGTCGCTCCCCAGAAAAGACACCGGGTCTCATAGGGTACAGACGCGAACGATCGGCGAAAGGAGAAATGAAATGAAGGTGAATAGAGTCGCCAGCTAGGCATTTTTATCCCGAAGGAAAGGTAATACTGCATAAACCTGGAATGAGATGGATAAGACAGTTGCGAACCAGAGAAACTGAGAAAGGGGGTTGGTTACAACCTAGGAAGGTATTAGCACCCAGATTATCCGTCGTACTCGACAGGATCCACTCTTAAAAGATTGTGTTTTAAAAGGGGTAGTGTCTGTGCTATCTGTGTGTAAAAGCTGGAAAAGAATGTACACGTGTCAATGCAAGAAAGTGAAGTGAGGTGCTCAAGAATGAGGCTTAAAAAGAGAATGCTGAAAGAGGGGGGAGACACAAAGACTTTTGTTCGATAACAATTAAGTTATGCCAACGTATCCTCTCGTGCAATGAGGAAGTCAAAACACCGTAGTTCGACTCAAAGAGACTGAAAGATAAATTGACTTGTGAACTTCTTGCTTGTCTATGCTCAAGTGTATGACTCGTCTGGCTCGAGTGCTAAGTGTCTTGCATTAGACGGAAGGAGAAAGTTCTCGTTTGTGAGTGAATGTGATGAGAAAAGAATCCCGAAGGAGACGATTATTGTTTGTTTTTGTGTTTTCAATATTTTATTGGTGTTTGTCATAAGTTAATGAGCTTAAGCCTAAATCAAGGCTTAGTAAACTCATTATATCCTCCCTTTGATTAGGGATAATGAGAATACTTTAAGTATGAGATAAAAATCTCAACTTAATTACCATGATGATGTAGGATTAAGATCATTAACCTACTTGTGATTATTTTGATGTTTTTGATTTTTGTTTAGTGTTAAGTAATAAGTTTAAGCCATAATCAAGGATTAGTGAACTCATTAAACCATCCTAATAGAAGGATAATAGATGAGCACACTTAAGTTGAGGAAGATACCTCAACTTAATCCATGATTAGGGATTAACCTCATGACAAAACAAGCCTTTATTAAAGTGGATTTTAATTAAGGGGATGAGATTAAGAAATGGATTTTATGGTTTGTAAGACAACTAGAGGGGGACTTGACCATTAAACACTAGGGTTAGTCCTTATTAACCCTAAAGGAAGAATTAGAACCCTAATGTAAGGCCCAAGTTACAAGTTAATGTCTTAGTGATTATTAGATGGATTGATTAAGAGGTTTAAAAAAATTAATTGTATAACACTTAGGATTAAAGTTATACACTCCATCCTAAGAGAAGGATGCAGGCATAACCCTAATTCCAAAGTCCTAAAGCCTTAAAGGTTTAGTCTCTAATGATGAGATGAGAAGAGAGACACAAAGAAGACTCAAAGGTAAAAGCTAAGGGGGGACTAATCACAACCCTAATTATTATCATGCTTGGATGTTCCTATGGTTTGTAAGGCTTGAGAAAGATCTTCAAAGAAGCCACCAATGGAAGAAGCAGAAGAAAGAAGGAAGAAGCAGATGAATAAGTTACTTACTTCACTGAAGAAGGTATGTAACTTAGAGAAAGAAAGTGAGAGATGAACATGAATGAGAAAGCTCACTCAAAGGACAAAGAAAAATGCAGCAATGATGCATATGAAGATAAAGAAGAAAATTGAGAAGTGAAGGAAAATTCACTTCTCAAGTTAACTTACCACCTGAAAATGTTAGCATAAGGAAAGAAAGGAAATGAAATGAAGCATATGCAAAGGTAAAAACCAAAACCAGAAGCAAACACATGATGCAAATGATGCTATGACATGATGCAAAGGCATACCAAGTGCTATAAATGTTCATACAAAGAGAATGAATGCAAATGAAGCAAATGGGAAACATGAAAGCACATGGATGTTCTGAAATGAAATGGATGCAAGGCATAACAAATGTATGAATAAATGACAATGAAATGTTCAAGCAATGTCTTAAGATGTCTAAGATGGCATACAAGTTCTTAGAATGTCATGGCAAGTTCATATGTCCATGCAATGCAATGTAAGATGCAAGTATGGATGCAAAATTAGGGTTACATGAAAGGATGAGATGGAAATGATCAAAACAAAAACAATTCACATGCTACAAAATTTCAAATGAGCTTAAACAAACCCTAACCCCATATGATATTACACCCCAAAGGAGGAGGTCTAACTCTTAACCTAAAGGAAGTTATGATTTTTCTAAGTTAACTAGGGTTTTTGGGTACCTTAAAAGGAAAAATGAAAATCAATTTTAAAATGAAGGATAAATTCATGAGAAAAATACCCTAGAAACTACATGTTATATGGAGAACAATTCAAAAAGAATCATTGTCAAACCCTTCATAGTTAGGCAGAAAAGAATTTTCAAAGTTAGGGTTCCAAAAAGGGAATTTTATGAACCCTAAACTCAAAAAAAATGTCAAAATTGGATCAAAACCAAAAAGAAATTTGTATGAGTGGTTTGACAATGTTTCTAAATGTCCTAAGATGCAATGTGAATTTTTTGGGATTTTTGGAAACCTAAATGGTATTTTAATTAATTAATTTCCATTAATTATTAAAATAAACATTTAAATATTTTTAAAATGATTTTTTTAATGCAAAAATAAAAATAAAAATGTTATTTGGGTGAAGAAAAATATTTGAATCAGAAATGCAAAGTTTGAAATTTTTTTTATAAGTTTTGTTATTTTAAAATAATTATGCAAGAAAATGGAATAAAATGAAAAATAAAATCAATTTAAATGGAAAGTAATCCAATCTGATGGATGAGATTCAAACTGGGGAGAGAACCATTGACTGCGCGCGCAATCTAGTGGTCAGGATTCAAACTGGCTTAATTACCTAATTAAATTAATTAAATGAAAATTAGAGTTAACTGAAATGATCCAGGCCATACATTCACGCGCTAATCACCATCCTACAGCCATAATTCAAACTGGATAACTAAACCCTAATTAGGGTTCTAATTATTCTCAAGTGACCGGAGCAAGCTCCAGTCATCTTCTCCGGTGACCCCAAACATCAAACTTCTTCCCTAGGCTATTTCTAGAGCTCTAAAGCTCCAGATCACATCCCCAGCTCACCCCAAACACGAATCAACCCTCAAAATTCATTTCCCATTCATCATTCTCAAGATTCGAAGAAAAACATAAAAATGACAAAACTTTCAGACAGCCATGAAATTCTTAATACGCAACCATTTTTAAAACTAAGCACATCACAATGATCAGGGAGACACAAGGAACAATTTAAGAACTTAAAATAGCATTTTTGAAAAAAAATAGTTCATGAGGTATACCTGAGCTTGAGCTTTCTCAGTTTGAGCTATCTGGACCTCTCTTTTGTGCAAATGGCCTCCACTTGATCCCCTGATGATGTTGCAAGGCTTGGAATGAGTTGAAATGAGCTGGATTGAGAGGTTGCAACTCAACTGGTCCAAAATCGTGTTTGTGTTTGGCTGGCTTTTAGGGCTTGGCAATGGTTGGGAAATGATATGTGGGTGATGGTGAGTTGATCTATGGAAAAATATTGGAGGTTTGATCCTTGTGTAGAGTGTTTCGAAGAGAGGAAAGTCTTGAGTGATTTTTTGAAACTTCGTGTATGAGAGGTTCTGAGCTCCAATGTTATGTGAAGTAACTTGCCTTGAGTCCACATAACATTTCTTGATAGGTCAGAAAGTGGGTAGTGGCCTGTGGTGATTGGTATGGGGTAAGTTGCAAAAAGTCAACAACTTGTGTACTTGAGGTATGGGCTTGTGTAGCAGCTGTTTTATGGCATGTCCTGGTTCAGCATTGATCAAGGAGAGCCATGGGATTCATTTTATGCAGCTGGATGGCTTAGAGGCAGGGCTTTCATAGGTTTTGCAAGTGTTATGCAATTTGCCCCTTTTGAGAAATCTTGTGATGCAAGCCATAAAAAATTGTGATTCCTTGGGAAATTATGATCATAGTGAGTTTTATTATGTTTGTATGATGCTTAGAGGTTGATTAGAGGTCACAAAATGGCTTGGTATGTGAAATTGCAAAAAATCCTCTTTGGTGTGAAAGTGAAAATTATAGGATTTTTGCCAACTTTGCAAGGCCATAACTTGAGTTTCATAATGAATTAGAACATGTTCTTGTACTTTTTGAAAAGGGAATGATCCAATCTACAACTTTCATGACCAACAATTTTTCATTTGAAGCATTTTTGGTTGAGAAAGAGGAGGTTGAAGAACTTTCCCAAAATGGAAAGTTTCCATTACAAGTCATTTCCATTTTTGGCAACTTTTGGTTTAGCTCAAGTTTCTTCAATTTTGTGAACTTCCAAGCACTTAAATGATCAAATCAAGATCATATAACTTCAATTTCATGAAAATATCACTTTGGTTCCATTGTTGGGGGCCTCAGATGCCATGATTTTGCTCTGACTTGCTCAATAAGTTACCCAGTGAACAGATGACTTCCACAATGAATTTCTTCATCAAACTTGGTACACATGATCCTTATAACATATTGAGACTATTAGAAACAAGAATGGCCAAAAAAATTGGAGCTATGGCCTCTGAAACCAAAACCCTAATTTTAGGTCATCTGTGTAGTGAAACCCAGGCTCTGCTTCCATGCTTTCCAAGTTCTTGTGATTTCTTGACTTCCTTGATCTTTGAGGGATGTAATATGATGATAGAACACACATGGACCCTCTTGGGATGATTGGAGACATTTGGAGTGGCTCAGATGGATCCTTGGATTGCTCAGATCACAAACCCTAGATGCAGATGAATTTGAACTATGCAGATGAAACAAAAATGCAATATGAGATGGTATGCTTATGCTTATGAAAAAATGAAAGATCACAAGCCATGGTGTGAACTTAGTGAGGGAAAATTTGGGGTGTTTACAGATACCTCGGGACACTTGTGCGTTTCTTTTTAACAGGTTGCAGGTACTCAAGACAGACAATCTCACAGCATGGGGTATATCAAGCCTCGTATCCCCAGCCAAGTCAGCAATCACCTCATCAGCAGGGTTACTTGACAGGAGATTCCCCCCACGAAGCTGTCATCCCCTCATAGGATCCTTCGAGAAATTCATTAAAACCCCAGCATGTCGCTTAGACGAAGGAGTTGCAACAAATTACTTCCCAAAAGTTCTCTTCTCCCCAAGCAGGATCTCCCGAGCAATGCCTGAACGGCTCTTCCCCAGCGAAGTTTCCAAGGAACTCCTTCTCCCTAACAAAGTCTCCAGGAACTTCTTTTTCCCCAAAGAGTTACCAGAGTCTTCTTTTCCCTAGTGAGGTCGCCAGAGTTTTCCGCAGCTGAGTTGCCAAGATCCTCTCATCTCTAGCAAGTTGCCAAAGTTTTCCTTAGCTAATTGCCAGGACTTTCTTTTCCCCAGTAGATTTTCCAGGATCTTTTTTTCCTCAACGGAGTCGCCAGGATTTTATCATCCTCAACAGAGTGGGAAGGGTCACCTTCCTCATCCAGTCGCCAAGACTTTCTATTCCCTATCAGAGTTGCCAGTTTCTCCCCAGCGGAGTTGCCGAAGCCTCCTCATACCCAACATGAGTCTCTTCAATAGAAGCTTCCCCAACCAAGATCCCCATAAAGTTACCTAGGAAGAACGTTTGGTGATCCTCTCTCCCCACAGATCGGCCAATGATCTCTTTTCCCAGCGGAGTTCTCCCTCCAGACAGATCGCCTAGAGATCTTTCTCCCCGCAGGATCCGGATCTCGGATTGGTTCTATCATTTGCATAATCATAGAATTCGCATCATATTCACCAAATAAAGCGTAGCATTCTGTCTAATATGGAGCATTAGGGAAAAAATCAAACATTTGCATGATCATATGCCAGGTTCGAGCCAATCACCTGCAAACATCAGAATCACTTCACTAGCAATATACAAAAGTTATCCCCCGCAGACAAAGCTAGAATACTTTTTGCACTCTCAATACAGATACTTGTTCATACTTGCACATATTATTTTTGACACTCGCCCGTGTCATACTTCACCGGCAAGTCACACACTCGTCTGTGTCACTTGTACATACTTATACACAATCCTCTAATACTCGTCTGCGTCTTGTATGTATCATCTCCTCAGCAGATCAACACTCGTCTGTGTTCCTTGCTTAACCGATTGATACTCGTCCATATCATCATCCTTAAACATGTGTCAGCATTTGTTTCTATCGATACTCGTCCGTATCGTGGTCCTAAGGATGCTCGTCCGCATCTTTGGTCTATACACACTGTCAAATACTTATATCTTTTATTTTAAAAGCGTAAGCACTCGTTCGTGTTTACCATTCCCCAGTAAGTCACCAACAAAGCAGCTTTTCTATCCGACATTCGTCCTATGTCGTGATATTTTCGGCCGTCGTCCCCTGCCAGGTGATCGTCCCTCATCCTTCCCCCAGTGGAGTCCCCATTGGTTGGAATTTTCTATCCGACATTCGTCCTATGTCGTGATATTTTTAGCAACCGTCCCCTGCTAGTTGATCGTCCTTCACCTTATGATGATCGTCCTTCATCATTTATCCGATGGTCGTCCCCATCGTTGATCCTTTTATCCGACATTCGTCCTATGTCGAGATAATCCCTAAGAGCAGTTGTCCCCTACTAGGTGATCGTCCTTCACCTCTTGATGATCGTCCTTCATCATGCTTATCTGATGGCCGTCCCCATCGTTGATATTTTCTATCTGGCATTCGTCATATGTCGTGATATCTTTAGCAGCCGTCCCCTGCAAGGTGATCGTCCTTCACCTTTTGATGACCGTCCTTCATCATTATTTCATTTATTCTTTTACCCGATGGTCGTCCCCATCGCGGTTTATTTACCCTTTAACCTGATGGTCATCCCCGTCAGTGCTTTCCTCATTTCTTTAATCCCTAGAGAGTTGTATTTCTTTACCCGATGGCCGTCCCCGTCGTGGTCTTTTCCTTTATCCTGATGATCGTCCTTCGTCAGTTTACCCGATGACTGTCCCCGTCGCGGTCTCTTTATTGCCCAGCATGATGGTCGTCCCCGTCATTTCTTTACTTACCGTTTTCATCCCCAATAGTCGTCCTCTGCTCGATGGTCATCCTCCATCGATTTAATTTGATACTCATACTATAATGCCTGTTACAATTTATATCCTTTTTCTTCTTTTAATAAAGAGTGCAAATTTCAGACTGTCTTTGGTATTCAACCACAAGTTATCTTGTTTTTCTGTTAAGCCAGGCGCTTACACCCTGCACAGCTAACTCATGCTTGAATAGGGGAAGCTGTAAACACCCCAAATTTTCCCTCACTTTTTCTCACACCATGGCTTATGATCTTTCATATTGCATTGCATATCATTACATCTCATATTGCATAAACAACTTCATTAAATCATTGCATGACTGCACAATTAGTGTTTGTGATCAGGAGAATCCAAAGAAGTGATATGAGCCATCTCAAAGGCCTTGAAGCTTGTCAAGAGGATCCTTTGGTGTCCTATTATGGTCTTATGCTCCCCAAGGTTCATTAAAGTCAAACAATCACAAAGCATTGCAAAGGCATAGAGGCAGACTGAAGATTTCCTACACAGGTGACCTAAAATTAGGGTTTGGGGTTTGAGGCCCTTAATCTCAAAAATTTTGGTCATTCTTGATTCCATTGTCTTAATATGTTATAAGGATCATGTGTACCAAATTTGATGAAGAAATTCATTGTGGAAGTCATCTGATCAACTGGTAACTTATTGTGCAAGAAAAGTCAGAATCAGGGCATCTGAGGCCACCACCAATGGTACCAAAGGGTCATCTTCATCATTTTGAGGTTATATGATCTTTATTTGATCTTATAAGTGGTTAGAAGTTCACAAGATTGAAGAATTTCAAGCCATTTTCAAACATTCCATTTTTGGAAATGACTTGTAATGAAAACTTTCCATTTTGGGAAAGATTTTCAACCTCCTCTTTCTTGATCAATAATGCTTCAAATGAAAAATTTTTAAACACGAAAGTTGTAGATTGGATCTTCCCATTTTCAAAAAGTACAATAACTCCTATTGATTAATCCTAGAACTCAAGATATGATGTTTCAAAGTTGGGAAAAATCTTATAATTTTCAAGTATGTGCGAAAGAGGGATTTTTGCAAAACCAAGTTTTAAGACTTCTAATGACCTCTAATTCACATCTAAGCTTCATAACATGTTCATACAACATTGAAAGACCAAATTTGTGCCTTGGATCACAAGAAACCATGCCTCATTTTGACAAAAATCTCAAAGAGGGAAAAATGCAAAACCTATGCTATCTCTTGCATCAAGTGTTACAGCTCACAAAATATCATCCAAGGGCCCTCCTCAAACTTAGCTGAAGCAGATCATGGCTTGAAATCACCTTTGACCACAACCATGCTCTCTATGACACAAAGTTTGACTTTTTTCAAAACACAACATAATGTCGCTCCCATCAAATGACACCTGGGTCAAGAGGGGTACAGACGCGGACGGTCGGTGAAAGGAGAACATGAAGATGAACTGAAAAGAGTCTCCAGCTAGGCATTTTTATCCCGAAGGAAAGGTAATGCTGCATAGACCTAGGAAGAAATGGATAAGACGGTCGCAAACCAGAGAAACTGAGAAAGGGGGTTGGTTACAACCTGGGAAGGTATTAGCACCCAGATTGTCCGTCGTACTCGACGGGATCCATGCTTGAAAGTTTGTGTTTAAAGGGGTAGTGTCAGTGTTATTTTGTGTGCAAAAGCTGGAAAAGAATACAAGTGTCAGTGCAAAAGGAATGTGGAGTAAAGGAAAGGAGTGTCAGTGTAAGAAAAAAAGAGTGCAACGCTCAAGACAATGAGGTTTAAGGAATAATGCTGGAAGAGGAGGAATATACAAAGACTTTTGTTCG
This sequence comes from Lathyrus aphaca, assembly GCA_963966055.1. NCBI lineage: Eukaryota > Viridiplantae > Streptophyta > Magnoliopsida > Fabales > Fabaceae > Lathyrus > Lathyrus aphaca. The sequence goes on from OZ014522.1 coordinate 273,656,074, forward strand.
ATAACAGTTAAGTTATGCCTACGTATCCTCTCGTGCAATGAGGAAGTCAGAACACCGTAGTTCGACTCAAAGAGATTGGAAGATAAAATGACTGTGAACTGCTTACTTGACTATGCTCAAGTGTATGACCTGTCTGGCTCAGGTGCAAACTGTCTTGCATTAGATGGAAGAAGTAAGTTCTCGTTTGTGAGTGAATGAGGTGAGAAAAGAATCCCGGAGGAGACGATTATTGTTTGTTTTTGATGTTTTCAATCTTTTATTGCTTTTTGTGTTTGTTATAAGAAAATGAGCTTAAGCCTAAACCAAGGGTTAGTAAACTCATCACATCCTCCCTTTGATTAGGGGAAATGAGAATACCTTAAGTGTGAAGTGAACACCTCACACTTAATCACCATGATGTAGGATTAATATCATTAACATATTTGCAATTATTTATATATTTTTGGTATTTTTGTTTAATGTTAAGTAATGAGTTTAAGCCATAATCAAGGATTTAATGGACCCATTACACCATCCTAATAGAAGGATGATAGATGAGAACATTTAAGCTGAGGAAGGCTCCTCAACTTAAATCATGATTAGGGATTAACCTCATGACAAAACAAAGCCTTTATTAAATTGGATTTTAGTTAAAGATAATATTAAGAAGTGAATTTTATGGTTTGTAAGACAACTTGAGGGGGACTTGTCCATTAACACTAGGGTTAGTCCTTCTTAACCAATTAAGGAAGAATTAGAACCTTAATGCAAGGCCCAAGTTACAAGCTTGATGTCTTAGTGATTATTAGATGGATTGATTAAAGGATTTAAACACATTAAGGGTTTAACATTTAGGATTAAAGTTATACACTCCATCCTAATAGAAGGATGCAGGCATAAGCTTAATCACAAAGCCTTAAAACCTTTAAGGTTTAGTCCCTGATTAAGAGATGAGAAGAGAAGACACAAAGATGACACAAAGGTAAAACTAATGGGGGACTAATCAAACCCTAATTGTTATCATGCTTGGGAATTCCTAGGGTTTATGAAGCTTGCAACAAATCTTCAAGAAGAGCCACCAAGGAAGAAGCAGATGAAAGGAGGAAAAGCCGAAGAAACAAGTCAACTTACTTCACTTAAGAAGATAAGTTGCTTGAAGAAATAAAGTGAAGAGGGAACATGAGCGAGCAAGCTCACTCTAATACACATACAAAATGAAGCAATGAATGCATCAAAGAGATGAGAAGAGATTATGAGAAGTGAAGGCAAATTCACTTCTCAAGGACTTACCACCTGAAAAGTTAGCAAAAAGGAAATGAAATGAAATGAGAATGAAGTGAATGCAATGAGGAAAACCAAAACCAGAAGCATGTTCATGATGCTAATGATGCAAAGAGATGATGCAAATTTATGTCATGAGATATGAATGGTCATACAAGTGATGAAGATGTAAATGAAGCATATAAGAAGCATGAAAGTTCATGGATGCACATGAAATGAAATGAGTGCATAACATGGCAAATGGATGATGCAATGATCAAAAATGGTTCTAATGTGTCCTAAGATGCCTTATATGTCATGTGGATGCAAGAAATGTCATGGAAAGTTCATGGATGCAAGCATATGCAAGATGAATGCAAGTGAAGATGCTAAATTAGGGTTATAGGAACATGTGAGATGCAAAACTCAAAAACAGAAGAAAATCATAAGATAAAAAATTGAAAATGCACTCAAAGGAACCCTAAACCTATACTAGTTTACCATCCAAAGGTGGAGGTCAGAAGCTAAACCTAAGAGGAGTTATGAATTTCCTAAGTTTTTAGGGTTTTAAGGGTGATCCTAAATGCAAAATGCCAAATAAATTGAAAATGAAAGATAAACATGAAACAAAAATGTTTTTAGAAACTAGAAGACATGCATATAAAAATGCAAAAAGAATCATTCACAAACTCAACTTGGTTTAAAAGTTATGAATTTTTGAAGTTAGGGTTAGAAAATAAACAATTTAAGAACCCTAATTCAATGAAAAATAACATAGCATGATCAAAACCAAAAAGAAAATTGTATGGTGAGTTTGTAAATGTTTGTAAATGTTTAAAAATGATCTCTGATTTTTTTGGTGATTTTTAAATACTTAAATGTATTTTTAATTAATTAATTTCCATTAATTAATTAAATAAAAAATTTAAATGATTTAAAAATACTTTTTTAATGCAAAAAATAACAATAAAAATATTTTTGGTTTCTGAAAATTAATAAAAGGTTTGATAAAAATAACAATAAAAATATTTTTTTAAATTCGTACAAACTAAATAAGAAAAAATGAAATAAAATTAAAACAAATGAGAAGTATGCAAGATGGGTGGCCTGGATTAAACTGGGTTTGAATGGGTTGACTGGGCGCGCATCTGGACGGCCCACATTCAAACTTCATTAATTCTGATTAATTAATTAAATAAACCTAATTAAAAACTAATCAGCTAATCCTAACCACACAAATACGCGCGGGAACCCTCATCTAACGGCCTACGTTCAAACCTTGAACCCTAACCCTAATTAGCATTTAATCACTTTCAGATGGCCGGAAATGACCTCTGGTCATCTTCTCCGGCCACACCTCCCCTGAGAATTTTCCAAAACACTCCCTAGGCCATTTCTGGAGCTCTAAAGCTCCAGATTGATTCCTCTCACCCTCCTAATATCAACCCCACCCTCCAAAACCATTTATCTTCACTCATTTTCAAGAATCGAAGCCAAGAACAAAACATGTGAAACTTTCAGACAGACCATACATTCTCATTTCTTCATCATTTTCAAAAATTCAAAGTTCATTGCACTCAGGGGAACAAGCTTAACCATTTAATAACTTAAAATAAAGGTTCTGGAAAAAATGATTCACATGGCTACCTGAGATGGAGCTTTCAACCCAGGAGCTTTCTGGCTGCTTCTTTGCTTCAAAATGCCTCCAATGACCTCCCTGAAGAAGCTTTGATGCTTGGATGAAATTTTTTATGGCTGGTTTGTGAGTTTGTGTTCAACTGGGCAGGAAATCGTGTTTTGTTTGTGAGGGGTTGTTGGCTGTTTTGAGGGGTGGCTTATGATCAGTGATGAATTTGGAGATGAATGGTGGAAGAAGTTTTAAGTTTTGATGTTTTTGCTGAGTGTTTCGAAGGAAAATACAAGAGAGGGAGTTTTTGTGAACTATGGAAATGCTGAAGTGTTAGGCTTGGTTCTTGTTATGTTTGGCTTGCTTTGGATTAGTATAAACAAATGCAATTGGTTCAGAGAGTGGTTGTGGCATAGTGTGATTGGTATGGGTGAAAATGCAAAAACTCAAGATTATGTGTACTTTGAGGTATGGGCTGGTTCAGGCCAAGGACAAAGGGGTGCCTGGTGCAGCAAGATTCAAGGAGGTCCATGAAAATCTCTTTGAGGCAAATCAGCAAGTTGTGACAAAGTTGTGGGATGTTTTGCAAATTTGTGAACCTTTGGCCCTTTTGAGATTTCTTTAGGTGCAAGTCATGAAATTTGAAAATTCTTGGGCCAATTATGAGATTTAGGCAATGTGTTATGTTTGTATGATGCTTAGAAGTCAATTTGAAGTCACAAAATAGCTTGGCATGAGGTTTTGCAAAAATGCCTCTTTGGTATGAAACATGAAATTATGTGATTTTTGACAACTTTGGAAAGCCATAACTTGAGTTACAAAATGAATTAGATCTTGTTCTTGTACTTTTTGAAAAGGGAATGATCCAATATACAACTTTCATGACCAATAAATTTTCATTTGAAGCATTTTTGATTGAGAAAGAGGAGGTTGAAAAACTTTCCCAAAATGGAAAGTTTACATTACAAGTCATTTCCATTTTTTGGCAAGTTTTGGTTTTTCTCACTTTTCTTCAAATTTGTGAACTTACAAACAATTAAATGATCAAATAAAGACCATATAACTTCAATTTGATAAAAAAAATCCACTTTGGGTCCATTGATGGGGGCCTCAGATGCCCTGATTTGGCTCTGACTTGCTCAAGAAGTTACCCAATGATCAAATGACTTCCACAATGAATTTCTTCATCAAACTTGGTATGTATGATCCTTATAACATATAAAGACCAATAGAAACAAGAATGACCAAAAAATTTGGAGTTATGGCCTCTGAAACCAAAACCCTAATTTCAGGTCATCTGTGTAGTTAAACCTGGCTCTGCTTCCATGCTTTGCAAGTTCTTGTGATTTTTTGGCTTCCTTGATCTTTGGATGATAAAATATGATGATTGAACATACATGGACCCTCTTGAGATGATTGAAGACCTTTGAAGTGGCTCAGAAGGATCTTGGATTGCTCAGATCACAAACCCTAGATGTAGATGACTTTGAACCAATGTAGTGAAGCAAAAATGCAATATGAGATGGTATGATTGAACTAATGCAAATGAAAAGATCACAAGCCATGGTGTGAACTTAGTGAGGGAAAATTTGGGGTGTTTACAGCTGCCCCTATTCAAGCATGAGTTAGCTGTGCAGGATGTAAGCGACGGCTTAACAGGCAAACAAGATAACTTGTGGTTGAATACCAAAGACCGTCCAAAATTTGCACTCACTGGGTGAAGAAGAAAAGGGATATAGATTGTAAGAGGAAGTATAGTATGATTATAAAGTGCGGGCGATGGAGGAAGACCATCGAGCAGAGGACGACTGCTGGGGATAAAGCAATGACGGGTACAGCCGACATGCTGGGGAAATAAAGAGATCATGACGGGGACGACCATCAAGTAAAGAACCAAGATTCTCTGGGGATTAAAGGTGAAATCAATGATGGAGACAACCATCAGGTTAATGAAATAAATGATGAGGGACGGTCATCAAAAGGTGAAGGACGATCACCTAGCTGGGGACGACTGCTCTGTTGGGGATAAGGATGAGGGACGGTCATCCAAGGTGAAGGACGATCACCTGGCAGGGTACGGCTGCCAAATGTATCACAACATAGGAATAATGTCAGATAGAAAAGGTTGACGATGGGGACGACCATCAGATAAGCATGATGAAGGACGATCATTAAGAGGTGAAGGACGATCACCTAGCAGGGTATGTCCACTCTCGGGGTTTATCATGACATAGGATGAATTTCAGATAACAAGATCAACGATGGGGACGACCATCGGATAAAAATGATGAGGGACGATCATCAAAAAGGTGAAGGACGATCACCTAGCAGGGGACGGCTGCTAAATATCACGACATAGGACGAATGTCGGATAGGAAAAGGTTCCAATAATGGAGACTCCGCTGGGAGAAAGATGAGGGACGGTCATCCGAAAGGTGAAGGACGATCACCTGGCAAGGTACGGCTGCCGAAAGTATCATGACATATGACGAATGTCAGATAGAAGAAAAGTAATTTTACTAGGGATTTGCTGGGGAATAGTAAACACGGACGAGTGTTTACATCCAAGAAATAAATGGTATAAGTGTTTGACTATGTGTATAGATTAAATATGCGGACGAGCATCCTTAAGACTATGATACATACGAGTATCGGTAGAAACAAACGCTGACGCATGCTCAGAGATGATGATACGGACGAGTACCAACTGGTTAACAAAGAACACGGACGAGTGTTGAATCTGAGGGGAAATAAGTGGTGTATACAAGATACGGACGAGTATCTGTATGAGTGAAAATAGGCATGAGTGAGACACAGACGAGTTTTCAACTTGCTGGGGAATAGTAAACACGTATGAGTGTCAAAGAGAAAGTGTGTAAGTTATAAACTTATAAGTGTAAAAGATATTCTGACGATCAGTGGGGATAAGATGACACGGACGGGTGTCGAAAGAAGTGTATTATAAACAAATGTTTGGTTTACGACAAGTGTTTGGGCAACCACGCTGGGGAGTGGTGACACGGACGGGTGTCAATGAAGTGTATATAGATATCTGTTTGTGGTTTATATCTGCAGGGGAATGCTATGACACGGACGGGTGTCGAAAAGAGTATATATTAACATGTAATTGTGAGTGCAAAGGGGACGCTCTGCCTTTTGCTGGGACTGTGAGTCTTTATATACATTGCTGATGGAATGTTGGTATACACAGGTGACTGATTCAAAACATGACTTGTGATTATGCAGTATGTTTGATTTTTGCCGTAATGCTCCGTATTAGACGGAATGCTACGCTTTGAGGTGAAATGATGTGAATGTTATGATTATGCAAAGATACCGATCCGAGACTCGGATCCCGCTGCCGTGAAGATCTCTGGCTGATTTGCTTGAAGGAGTGTCCCAGCTGGGGATGAGATCTTTGGTAGATCTGATATATAGCTTTTCTTGGGGAGATAGGTCTCTGATAGACCTACTATAATGAGGAGCCCAGCTGGGGCCATGGATGCTTTCATCACTTTGTTGTGCGGGAAGTTCAGATATTGCTCTTCTGGGAGAGGCTGGAGCTTTGTGGGGAGATGGTTCCCTATCTAGCACTCGGCTTGGGGAGGAAAAGATCTCTGAAAAATCTTCCTAGAGATTTCTGTGGATCCTGCTGAGGATGAGGATGCTTGATAACTCAGCTAGGGATATGAGCATCTTCTGGTACTGCTCTAAAAGATGTGTTGGAGGAGTGATTCCCGACAAATCTGGTGGGGAGAGAGCATTCCCGGTGCTGTTTAGAAGATGTGCTGAGGAAATAATGATTTAGCAACTTTGCTGGAGAAGACCTTTCATGCCCCATGTTGCATTTTGAATACCTGCAATTATGTTATGACAAAGAAACGCACAAGTACCCCGAGGTATCCCTTACTGGATTCCGTCATAGGATTTAGATATTCCTGGAAGTAGAAATATATTTCCTGCAAGCATGTGATTAGAAAGGCACATTTGTTTTTATGCAAACATTATATCAAGGATATCAGACATTTTTGTAAATGAAATAAAATGTACAAGACGAAGTATGACTGAAAATTTGATTTTATTAATTTGAATGCCCTGAATTGGCAAATACAGTCAAAGAAACAGATCCCCTGAAATGAGGAGATTGTTACAAAATTGAGAAAAAAAGGTGCTGGCAATGTTGATGACGCTTTTAGTGAGCTTCCCTTTGCTATGACTCGTATGACATTGACTTTCTTCTCATCTTGCTTTCTAAAGAAGGCTGATTTTGACCGATGCTTTAACCTTTCGAAGTTTGCCATGTTTATAAATGATATAGACAAATTCAGAATATAGTTGTTCGCTTATTCCCTTATTTTGCGTGGATTGCCCTTTCGGGTTTTCAATCCACCGGGATACCCATTTTTGCCTGAGTTGTCCAATGCAGCTTTTCAACTCAGTGGGTTTACATTTTTTTTCTTATTTTCCCCTATTTTTGCCCGGATCTTTTATTCTGTTTTTGACTCGCCGGGATGCCCTATTTTTAACCGGACTTACATTCTATTTTTATGTCCAGCGGGTCATTTTATGCGAAGTATTTTTTAACTGCATCTGAATTCACAGGGGACAGGAAATCTTCACCATCCATAGTAGTGAGAATCAGTGCTCCACCAGAGAATACTTTCTTTACTATGAATGGACCATCATAATTCGGAGTCCATTTGCCCCTGTGGTCTGTATGAGGAGGGAGGAGTCTTTTCAGCACAAGATCTCCTATTTGGTATTCCCGAAGCCTGACTTTTTGATCGAAGGCTTTTTTCATTCTTTTCTGGTATAGCTGCCTATGACATATTGCAGCTAACCTCTTTTCTTCGATCAGATTCAGTTGATCGTACCGAGAACGGACCCATTCTGCTTCATTCAACTTGACATCGATCAGTACCCGCAACGAGGGTAATTCAACTTCAACAGGTAGGACTGCCTCCATACCATACACAAGTTGATACAGTGTTGCCCCAGTAGACGTTCTGATTGATGTACGGTACCCATGCAAGGCAAATGGTAGCATTTCATGCCAGTCTTTGTAGGTGACCACCATTTTCTGCACAATCTTCTTAATGTTCTTATTAGCTGCCTCAACAGCGCCATTCATCTTTGGCCTGTAAGGAGAAGAACTGTGGTGTTGGATTTTGAAGTCCCGACAGAGTTCTGCCATCATCTTGTTGTTCAAATTGGAACCATTATCAGTAATGATTCGCTCGGGCACTCCATACCGATAGATGATGTCTCTCTTTAGGAATTGGGCTACCACTTGCTTGGTGACATTTGCATACGAAGCTGCTTCAACCCACTTGGTAAAATAGTCAATGGCTACCAGGACGAATCTGTGGCCATTTGAAGCAGTCGGTTCAATTTTTCCAATCATATCAATGCCCCACATGGTGAAGGTCCAGGGTGAAGACATCACGTTCAAAGGATTCAGAGGCACATGCACTTTGTCTGCATAAATCTGGCATTTATTGCACTTCCTGGCATAAGCACAACAGTCAACATCCATTGTGATCCAGTAGTAACCTGACCGTAGCAATTTCTTAGCCATTTAATGTCCTCCAGCATGGGTACCGAAAGATCCTTCATGCACCTCGTGCATCAACAAGTCTGCTTCCGCCTTATCAACACATCTGAGAAGTACCATGTCAAAGTTACGCTTGTACAATGAACCATCAGTATTCAGGAAGAAACTACCAGCTAGCCTTCTTAATGTCTTCTTATCATTGGATGATGCCCCAGGTGGGTATGTTTGATCCTCCAAGAAGCATTTGATGTCATAGAACCATAGCTTGTCATCCTTAGCAGTGCCTACTGAAAACACGTATGCTGGTCTGTCAAGTCTGGATACTGAAATCTGAGGCACAAAGTTGGTAGCTTGAACTTTGATCATAGATGAAATGGTGGCCAGAGCATCTGCAAACTGGTTTTCATCTCGAGGGATATACTCAAGCTTGACTGTTGTGAAGAAAGTCAGTAATCTCCTCGTATAATCCGGGTAGGGAATCAAATGCTCTTGGTGAGTGTACCATTTGCCGTTGGTTTGATTGATTACCAGAGCTGAATCTCCGAATACAGTTAAAGTCTTGATCCTGAGGTCAATGGCTTCCTCAAGACTCATGATACAGGCTTCGTATTCAACTTTGTTGTTAGTGCAGTTAAAGGTGAGTTTTGACGAGAAAGGCACGTGAACTCCTTTAGGTGTAATGCGTACTGCACCAACTCCACGACCATTCATATTAACAGCCCCATCGAACATCATTGTCCATTCTTCTTCTGGGTCAGGCCCTTCAGTGTGAACAGGCTCTTCTTGATCTTTTGCTTTTATGAACATGATGTCTTCATAAGGGAAGACAAATCTCATTGGCTGGTAATCATCAATGGGTTGCTCAGCAAGATAATCAGACTGTACACTACCCTTGATGGCTTTCTGAGATGTGTATTGAATGTCATATTCTGTGAGAATCATTTGCCATCTTGCAACCCGTCCGGTAAGTGCTGACTTCTCAAATATGTACTTGACAGGGTCCATCTTTGAGATCAACAAGGTAGTGAGGGTCAACATATACTTCCTTAGTCGGAGAGCAGCCCTCGCTAAAGCACAACAAGTTTTCTCGAGCAGTGAATAACGTTGTTCACAGTCGGTAAACGTTTTTCTTAGGTAGTATATTGCATACTCTTTTCGAACAGACTCGTCATGTTACCCCCGTACATACCCCATTGACTCTTCTAATACTGTCAGGTACATTATTATAGGTCTTCCTTCAACTGGCGGCATAAGAATTGGAGGCTCTTGTAAGTATTCCTTGATTTTGTCAAAATCCCTTTGGCAATCTTCATTCCACCTGACCGTTTGTTCTTTTCTTAACAACTTGAACAAGGGTTCACAGGTTGCTGTAAGATGAGATATGAACCGTGAAATGTAGTTCAATCTACCTAGAAACCCCCGAACTTCTTTTTCAGTCCTTGGTGCAGGCATCTCTTGGATGGTTTTGACTATATCAGGGTCAACTTCAATTCCCTTCTCACTTACAATAAATCCCAGCAGCTTACCGGATCGCACCCCGAATGTGCATTTGTTGGGGTTTAACTTCAATTGGTACTTCCTCAGACGCTTGCGCTTGAATAGCTTCAACAGATTTACCAGGTGGTCTTCTTCTGTGAGGGACTTGGCAATCATGTCATCCACATAACATTCAATTTCTTTGTGGATCATGTCATGGAATAATGTCACCATAGCCCGTTGATAAGTAGCACCAACATTCTTCAGTCCGAATGGCATCACCTTATAACAGAATGTGCCCCAGGGTGTGATGAAAGTTGTCTTCTCCATGTCTTCAAGCGACATCTTGATCTGATTATATCCTAAAAATCCATCCATGAAGGAGAACACCGAGAACTGAGCTGTATTGTCGACCAATACATCAATGTGAGGTAATGGGAAATCATCTTTTGGGCTAGCTCTATTCAGATCCCGATAATCCACACACATCCGTACTTTGCCATCCTTTTTAGGCACAGGTACAGTGTTAGCAACCCACGGCGGGTAACTAGTCAAAACAAGGAAACCGGTATCCCACTGTTTCTGCACCTCTTCTTTTATCTTCATGGCCATATCCGGGCGAGTATGGTGCAGCTTCTGTTTTACTAGAGGACAGTCTTCTTTTAGAGGCAGCTTGTGCATAACAATGTCGGTATCCAGACCTGGAATATCTTGATAAGACCAGGCAAAAACATCCACATACTCCCGAAGCATGTCAATAAGTTGTTCCTTCACTGAATCTTGCAGACGGGCCCCTATCTTCACTTCTTTCAAGTCTTCTTCAATACCAAGATTAACCGTCTTAACTTCCTCCTGATGAGGAGTGATAAGCTTCTCCTCTTGCCTTAACAATCTGGCTAGCTCTTCAGGTAGCTCATAATCTTATTCAACCCTTTCGTCGGCTTGATTAATCGGATTGTCAAAGTCATACGAAGTCATAGCAGTGTCGTTGTCGGTGCAGTCTAGAGGGCACTCTCTGCAAGGGTTTAGATTTGTTCATTTTAGTGATCAATTTTATCTTGCTTATAAAAAGTGAAAATGAAGTTATTATTTTGAAAAACATTTCCATTTTATTTTTGTACAAAAAATGAAAAATGAAAAACAGTGAGCGGGAAAAAAGAGTCTCATTTGCAAAAGATGTCCTGATATTCATTAATTGATGGTTTGCACAAAATACAAGATGGACCGATTACAAAATGAGCCCTGACATCTTGGGCAAGATGCAGGACTTGATGCATGCTTAAAGACAGGAAATAATAATTACTCTGCAGGAGTAACTCTTATAATTTCCTGGGAAGACCAGTTTGAGACTTGGTTCCCCAGGATTCTTGGACATATCTAGTTTTCTAGGTTGCGTTCGTCTTCTTCCTCGTCTTCCAAATTGTTCACAGCATCCAGGGTTAGCATTCCCCCGCTGACAAATTTGGGCTCCGTTGCAGCCTCTGGTTGATCTTGTCGAGAGTGTCTGTAACCCAACCCGAATCTGTCATCTTTCTTTTCAACTGGCAGCAGCTTTCCCTAGCCTTGTGTGGTACCCTCCTCAACAACCTTTCGGGCCTGTTGATATGAAGTGATGGAAGTCCCAGACACAACAGATGCTTCATTGATGTTAAGGGCCTCAAACCCCTGACTCATGGTCTCATGGATCTCCCCATCCATTTCTATGTATTTATAAGTAGCCAGCTGGCTAACAAAGATATCCTCCTCCCCGCAAATGGTGATGATCTAGCCCTCCCACTCGAATTTTAACTTCTGGTGAAGGGAAGACGTAACAGTGCCAGCAGCGTGAATCCAGGGTCTACCCAACAGACAGCTGTAGGCCGGTTGTATGTCCATCACAAAGAAGGTAGTTTTAAAGGTCTGCGGGCCAATCAACACAAGTAAATCGATCTCTCCAAGCACCGATCTCTTAGAGCCATCAAATGCTCTTACCACCAAATTACTTGGGCACAATGCCAAGCCATCATACTCCAACTTCACCAGGGCTTTCTTTGGGAGGACATTGAGTGAAGACCCAGTATCCACCAGTACGTGAGAAAGGACAACACCTTTGCATTCCAAGGTGATGTGCAAAGCCTTGTTATTGTTGCGTCCCTCCGTTGTTAAATCAAAATTTGTAAAGCCTAGTCCATGAATGGTGTTGACATTCGCAACCACAGTTTCTAACTGATTAACATTAATCTCCTCCGGCACTTATGCTGCGTGTAGGACCTTCAACAATGCATTCCTGTGGAGGGTGTTTGGTGAAGCTGGTCCACCACCTTATAATCACTCCTTTTTATCATTCTCATGAACTCTTCTACATCTTGTTCAAAAGACGTCTTCTGAGTTTCTTTAGAAGTTGGCTCTTCGGGCACCACACTCTTCCCTTTTGCCTTAGCAGTAGCTTCTGCTTCAGCATTGGGTCTTGGTGTTTGTGAGGCAAAAAGGCGTCCGCTTCTGGTGAAGCCTCCGCCTCCCCCAACATTGTCAATTTGTGGTGAAGAGGTTGATGAATCAAGAGTGATTTTATCCCCATTGCAGTAGAGATCAGAGCTGTAGTGCCAAGGTATGTAATTATTGCTTTCATAAGGAGCATGTCCAGGTACCGTAATGGTGACCGGACTGATTACTGCAATGGAAGGAACTGTGATGGTATGTGGGTGGTAATATATCGTAACCGGAGATCTGATAGAAGGTGTTGCAGTTTGTTGTTGGAAATTGTTGTTGGGATGGACATTTGCTGGGTCATAATAGATCGTGACCGTTGAGACATCTTCATTAGCTTTTGCTGGTGTTGTAGGCGTTTCTGTTGGTAAAATGGGTGCTGATGTTGTAGAAGAAAATGTTGTGGAACTCTGATCTGTTGAAATGATGGATGAAGTGATTGCGGGAGTTGTTGATGAATCAGTGGGAATGATAGTTGTTGTTGTTATAGGAGTATCTATTGTTGCTGAAGAAAGGATTGTTGATGTTGTAGGAGAATCCATTGTTGCTGAAGAAAGAGTTGTTGAAGGAGCCGTTGTAGTAATCTGCAAAATTCCATCTCTGATAAGGCCATCTATGGCAAACTTTAGCTTCTCACAACCATTAATAGCAATGTTGCACAATTCACAGCAGGCCTCACAGCCTGGGAACACTTGGCATCTTAAAAGTTGAACTTTGACTTCTGCCAATTGTTTTGGAATCTGTGCAACATTATCAATCAATACAGATGGTTGGTCCTCTTCAATGGAATTAATCCTGGGCCCACCATGATTAGGCATAGGATTTCTGTTAACATTCGGAGGAGGTGCGAAATTGATAGCTTTGGAATCAACCAAATCCTGAACCTTCATCTGTAAGGCTCTGCACTTCTCGATATTGTGACCAGGTGCGTTGGAATGAAAGGCACACCTGGCATTAGCATCATAATTCTTTGGGAGATTGAGAGGATCTGGTGGAGCCAACGTCCATAACTCAACCAGGTTAAGCTTTAGGAGTTGTGGCAATAAAGCAACATAAGGCATAGGGATAGGGTCAATCACCCTATTTGCCTGAGATGGCCTCTGTTGAAAGGGACGCTGCTGTTGGTTGCTATTGTTGTTGTAAGTTCTTTGTTGCGGAAAATGAGATGGTTGCTGATAGTGACGTGGTTGTTGTTGATGCGGTTGATATGATGGTTGTTGTGGAATTGGAGCCGGAATGGTAACAACTACTATGGATCTGTGAGAATACTGGGGTCTGCCCCTGCTTGCATGGATAGCATTTGTTTCACCGGCCCTTCGGGGTCCTGCAAAAGGTTTTCTGGGGTTGCTGGAGGAACTTGCATCGTTGTCAGAGATTTTAATCATCTTCAAAAGACTCTCAATTCTTTCACCAGCTATAACTACATCGGCAAAACTGGTGGAAGAGAAAGCAGCAAGTCTATCAATATAAGTTCCCTGCAAGGTGTTCATAAACATGTCAGCCATCTCCCTTTCTGACATGGGTGGCTGGACAGCAGCAGCAAGCTGTCTCCACCTCTGAGCATAATCCCGAAAGCTCTCCCTTGAAGACTGGGACATGCCCATTAGAAGAGTTCTATTGGGGGCCATGTCCAGGTTGTACTGGTACTGACGGATAAAGGCCTCGGCCAAGTCTTTCCAACATCTTATGGTGGCCCTTGTCAGATGCGAATACCATTCTCTTGAAGCTCCAGTCAGGCTGTCCTCAAAATAGAACATCCATAACTTCTCATCCATGGTATAAGCCTTGAGTCTACCCAAGAAATATTGCAGATGAGTACGCGGGCAAGAGGTCCCATTATATTTCTCAAAGCATGGGGGTTTGAATTTGTGGGGAATCCTCACCCCATCTACCAGCCCCATATCCATTACGTCAAAGCCCAAAGAATTCTGAGATTCCAAAGATCTTAACTTTTCAGCAATCTCATCCAGTCTTCTGTCATATACCTCATCTCCAGCCCCAATAATAATGAATTGTTCTTCTTGGAGATCCTCTTGCAGGATTCTGCCCCCAGCAGTATTACCTTGAATATTCCTCGGGATGTTGACATCTGGATTCAAATGGGGCCCATACTCTGGTCGGTCAATACGGGGCTGCCCTCGTTCATTATTGTTGGTTCCTCCTGTTCCAAGATGGGGCTCTTCAGGCGTCTGTCTTTCTACCAGCTCTCTCAGCCTCTCTTGACTCTGGGCTATGCCAGTCATCACAGCCATAAACTGAGACATTTGGTTTCTCATTTCGACCCTTTCATTTACCATCTGATTTCTTACTTCATTCAGATCCTGTTGTACCTGCTCCATCTGAATGCCTGGAAGGTTGTTACGAGTTGGGTACCGGTGTGTGCGGTTGACAGGGAACACTCGGCGACGAGCAATGTTTCCTGAAATTACAACAGAGTGAGAAACAAATAATAAACAAAAACCTACAAAACAAAGAAAAATGTTAGTATGCAATGCAGTATGCTTATTTGTTTTCCAAGGTATCCGGTTTAGTTCTTGGTTTTGACCTTTCCAGACCTCGAGGAGATGCTTGATGATGTTGAGAAAAGAAGCCCAATGAAACAAACTAAATATATTACAAATGATGAAAAATACATAGTCTGGTTTACAATACATGCCCATGGTGGGTCAAAAATACAACAAAAAGGAAACATACATCAAAAGAAAGGAAATACAAGCAAAAGGAATCAGACATCCAGTCCATAATAATCTTCCCTCACTTCCTTCAGGAGTGCCTCAGTCACCGGACCAACTGGGTGCTCTATAATGGTCCTAATGAGGAGGTTCCTGGTAGCAATGGCATAAGTCAGCTTCTTATGCCTGTCCCGATCCTTTGATCTCTTTAACCCCGCTCGAAGCTTCCATTCTGATATCTCCTTCTGAGCTGCTAATAAAGCTTCCTGCAGCTTCTTCTCATTGGCTTCCAACTGCTCAATCTTGGCCTGAGTCCTCTGGTCTTCTTGTGTATGGGCTTCGGTGATCCTGATACACCTAGCCTGGCTTTCTTCCAGGTAATGCTCAGCCCTAGCTTTATGAATCTTGGCCTCTTTACATGCATTTTTCAATATTTGTTCCCCAGCCCTTGCTTTTCTTATGTAGTCCTCTGTCCTTTCAATCTTGGTAAGATGCTCAGTCTTGAGTCTTTCCAACCTTTCAATGTCCAGACGACCGTTATTTCTTTCCCAAAGAGTCTTCTTCAGGGCCTCAGATAGCTGATTATTCCTCTCTTTTAGCTTTTCAAATTCCTTCAGGCTAACAGTTGTTGTAGGCTGTACTGTAGATGGTCCAGGTGTGTCTTCCAAGGTGAAAGGCTTTCTGGTAATCTGAGCTCTAGTACGGGACCAGTCAGAGTACTGAGCTGAAGCAACATTATTACATCTTCCAAGAATAGCTATCCCTTTTGTCTGGATGTTGTCCCAAGCCCAGGCAACTTGCCTGACAACAGCTGAAATAGGTTGCACTTCACAGTATAGGGTCTGAGCTAAATCTTGTCCTCTGGGAGGGTGAACCAAGGCATATCCCAATTGTCTCTTAAACAGTAAATGGTTGTAGTTGATGCAACCTTTTACTCCTATCAGAGGCACATTAGGGTACTGTCCAAAGCTGGTAATAATATCTTTGCCTTTGGTGCTCTGGGTGCACCACCTGATGTCATCTGATGTTAAGGCAATGAATCTTTTGGCCCAATTCTTCTACTGGTGTGGATTCAAGAAAGCATCTGATTTAGGCAGGTGTCTGAGTAGCCAATAGTAGAACAAGGGAGCACAACATCTTACCAACTTCCCCCTTTGCTTTTCATTTCTTTGATAGATGGAGTAGTAAAAATCCCCTAGTAATGTAGGCACTGGATTCCTCAGCAGAAACAAGTGGATGGCATTCTTACTTACAAATTTAGGCTCATCTGCAAACAATATAGCCCCATATATGTTGAGGGCTAGAAGTGCACAGACTGCCCTCCATTCTCCCAATGTAGCCTTCAGAATGGCCTGAGAAATCAAAAAGTCCAGATGTAAACCAGGAATCCCAGCTTTTGTTGTCATATTTTTCCCAACAAGGGCAGGCTCCAAGTACAATGCCCTTGTTATTTCTTCACTTCTAGGAGCAGTCATCTCTGGGTTGAAGGGGATCCCTCCTCTGATAGGCACTCCAATCAATAGAGAAAACTCCTCCAACAAAGGCCCTATCTGAAAGTCAGGAAAGGTGAAGCATCTAAATGGAGGGTCATAGAACTGCAAGCATGTGTGGATCATGCTTCTCTGAGAAGAATCAAGATCCATAACCATGTCTAAAATACCTCCATAGTGCTCTCTGAACAGTGGGATGTGGTCAGGTGTGATGAGTGACTGGACCTGTCTGATACCAGTCAATATGGGCTCAAAAAAGTGATAAGATATGTTGCTTTTCCTTGGAATATCCATGAATGCTGAAGAAGCTGGAGTCAAAAGCTGGTGAAGATTGTAGACTGAGAAGCTGAAGGTAAGCCTCTGACAGACTGAAGGAGATAGCTGAAGCAGATGATGAAGAAGATAACTAAAGTAGAGGTCCAAGCAATAGAAAAGGGTCAAAACCAAAACCAAGATATAATGAGGTGGATACCTTGAAAAGCAAATAAACAAATGTTAAATGATGCAATGATGATATATGCAAATGATATGCAAGGGTTTGTGATCAAGAGCTGGATATGATTATCTGTCTTGGTATAAGGTCCATGTATGTTCAAAGATCCGGATGGAGGCTAATAAATCCAGTAACCAGGGTGGGGGACTCAAATAAAGAGTCACTTGTCCAGGTTTAATCTCAAGAACTGTCCAAAGTGGAGTATTCTTAAACAATACAGTAACAAGGTATGATGTGTCCAAGGGTTCCTGCAAACCTGTAAACAACCCAACCCCCTCACATGTAATGTTCTAGAACAAGGATCCTCAGACTTGGATCAGTTATGAGAAGTGTAAACACTTCTAACCCGGAGGTACATTGTTTACAATAACCATAAAAGATCCTCCTCTAATTCACCCCAGATTCTGAAGGTCAAAATAAAGGTCATCCAGACTTAGAAGGCTTCCCAGATAGCCCTAGCACTACAGGAAATCTGTAGCACAGAGTTCTCAAGAAGAAACCCACATCTGAACCGTGTTTCATATTCCCGCACCATAGCGAAATGGAAGGGGAAAGAACATGAACCACTCTAGCCTAGGTGTCACTCAAGTCCCAGGTATAGGACCTTAATCTCTCAATGGAACCCCACCCACCAAAACAGAAAACCAGATCCAGCAATGAAAGTATGAAATATGCATAAGAATGTAAAGAAAGCAATACATAAATTTGTACATAAAGCAATGAATAAAGAAAAATAAATAAACACACATAGCACATCACACCCCAGTAAACACAAATCAAACAAGCGCTAGGAGGAACCCACAAAAAGAACCAGAAGCCCTGGTTGCAGTATAAGGGTCCCCAGCAGAGTTGCCAAGTTGTCTCTCCCACCAAATGACACCTGGGTCAAGAAGGGTACAGACGCGGACGGTCGGTGAAAGGAGAACATGAAGATGAACTGAAAAGAGTCGCCAACTAGGCATTTTTATCCCGAAGGAAAGGTAATGCTGCATAGACCTAGGAAGAAATGGATAAGACGTTCGCGAACCAGAGAAACTGAGAAAGGGGGTTGGTTAAAACCTGGGAAGGTATTAGCACCCAGATTGTCCGTCGTACTCGACGGGATCCACGCTTGAAAGTTTGTGTTTAAAAGGGTAGTGTTAGTGTTATTTTGTGTGCAAAAGCTGTAAAAGAATACAAGTGTCCGTGCAAAAGGAATGTGGAGTGAAGGAAAGGAGTGTCAGGGTAAGAAAAAAAGAGTGCAATGCTCAAGACAATGAGGTTTAAGGAATAATGCTGGAAGAGGAGGAATATACAGAGACTTTTGTTCGATAACAGTTAAGTTATGCCTACGTATTCTATCGTGCAATGAGGAAGTCAGAACACTGTAGTTCGACTCAAAGAGACTGGAAGACAAAATGACTGTGAACTGCTTACTTGACTATGCTCAAGTGCATGACCTGTCTGGCTCAGGTGCAAGCTGTCTTGCATTAGACGGAAGAAGCAAGTTCTCGTTTGTGAGTGAATGAGGTGAGAAAAGAATCCCGGAGGAGACGATTATTGTTTGTTTTTTATTTTTTCAATCTTTTATTGATTTTTGTGTTTGTTATAAGAAAATGAGCTTAAGCCTAAACCAAGGGTTAGTAAACTCATCACATCCTCCCTCTGATTAGGGGTAACGAGAATACCTTAAGTGTGAAGTAAACACCTCACACTTAATCACCATGATGTAGGATTAATATCATTAACCTATTTGAAATTATTTAGATGTTTTTGGTATTTTTGTTTAGTGTTAAGTAATGAGTTTAAACCATAATCAAGGATTTAATGGACCCATTACACCATCCTAATAGAAGGATGATAGATGTGAACATTTAAGCTGAGGAAGGCTCCTTAACTTAATCCATGATTAGGGATTAACCTCATGACAAAACAAAGCCTTTATTAAAGTGGATTTTAGTTAATGATAGTATTAAGAAGTGAATTTTATGGTTTGTAAGACAACTGTAGGGGGACTTGTCCATTAACACTAGGGTTAGTCCTTCTTAACCAATTAAGGAAGAATTAGAACCCTAATGCAAGGCCCAAGTTACAAGCTTGATGTATTAGTGATTATTAGATGGATTGATTAAAGGATTTAAACACATTAAGGGTTTATCACTTAGAATTAAAGTTATACACTCCATCCTAATAGAAGGATGCAGGCATGAGCTTAATCACAAAGCCTTAAAACCTTTAAGGTTTAGTCCCTGATTAAGAGATGAGAAGAGAAGACACAAAGATGACACAAAGGTAAAACTAATGGGGGGACTAATCAAACCCTAATTGTTATCATTCTTGGGTATTCCTAAGGTTTATGAAGCTTGCAAGAAATCTTCAAGAAGAGCCACCAAGGAAGAAGCAGATGAAAGGAGGAGAAGCAGAAGAAACAAGTCAACTTACTGCACTTAAGAAGATAAGTTGCTTGAAGAAAGAAAGTGAAGAGGGAACATGAGTGATCAAGAGCACTCTAATACACATACAAAATGCGGCAATGAATGCATAAGAGAGATGATAAGATATTATGAGAAGTGAAGGTAAATTCACTTCTTAAGCGCTTACCACCTGAAAAGTTAGCAAAAAGGAAATGAAATGAAATGAGAATGAGGTGAATGCAATGAGGCAAACCAAAACCAGAAGCATGTTTATGATGCTAATGATGCAAAGAGATGATGCAAATGTATGTCATGAGATATGAATGGTCATACAAGTGATGAAGATGCAAATGAAGCATATAAGAAGCTTGAAAGTTCATGAATGCACATGAAATGAAATGAGTGCATAACATGGCAAATGGATGCTGCAATGATCAAACATGGTTCTAATGTGTCCTAAGATGCCTTATATGTCATGTGGATGCAAGAAATGTCATGGCAAGTTCATGGATGCAAGCATATGCAAGATGAATGCAAATGAAGATGAGAAATTAGGGTTATATGAACATGTGAGATGCAAAACTCAAAAACAGAAGCAAATCATAAGATAAAAAAATTGAAAATGCACTCAAAGGAACCCTAAACCTATACTAGTTTACCATCCAAAGGGGGAGGTCAGAAGCTAAACCTAAGACGAGTTATGAATTTCCTAAGTTTCTAGAGTTTTAAGGGTGATCCTAAATAAAAAATGCCAAATAAATTGAAAATGAAAGATAAAAATGAAACAAATTTTTTTTAGAAACTAGAAGACATGCATAGAACAATGCAAAAAGAATCATTCACAAACTCAACTTGGTTTAAAAGTTATGAATTTTTGTAGTTAGGGTTAGAAAATGAACAATTTAAGAACCCTAATTCAATGAAAAATAACAAAGCATGATCAAAACCAAAAAGAAATCTATATGGTGAGTTTGTAAATGTTTGTAAATGTTTCAAAATGATCTCTGATTTTTTGGTGATTTTTAAATATTTAAATGTATTTTTAAATAATTAATTTCCATTAATTAATTAAATAAAACATTTAAATGATTTAAAAATAATTTTTTAATGCAAAAAATAAAAATAAAAATATTTTTGGTTTCTGAAAATTAATAAAAGGTATGATAAAAATTTTCAGAATTTTTTAATGTTTTTTACTATTTTTTAAAATTCGTACAAATTAAATAAGAAAAAATGAAATAAAATTAAAACAAATGAGAAGTATGCATGATGGGTGGCCTGGATTAAAACTGGGTTTGAATGGGTTGACTGGGCGCGCATCTGGACGGCCCACATTCAAACTTCATTAATTCTGATTAATTAATTAAATAAACCTAATTAAAAACTAATCAGCTAATCCTAACAACACAAAGACGTGCGGGAACCCTCATCTAACGGCCTACGTTCAAACCTGGAACCCTAACCCTAATTAGCATTTAATCACTTTCAGGTGGCCGGTAATGACCTCCGGTCATCTTCTCCGGCCACACCTCCCCTGAGAATTTTCCAAAACACTCCTTAGGCCATTTCTGGAGCTCTAATGCTCCAGATTGATTCCTCTCACCCTCCTAAGATCAACCCCACCCTCAAAAACCATTTATCTTCATTCATTTTCAAGAATCAAAGCCAAGAAAAAACATGTGAAACTTTCAGACAGACCATACATTCTCATTTCTTCATCATTTTCAAAAATTCAAAGTTCATTGCACTCAGGGGATCAAGCTTAACCATTTAATAACCTAAAATAAAGGTTCTAGAAAAAATGATTCACATGGCTACCTGAGATGGAGCTTTCAACCCAGGAGCTTTCTGACTGCTTCTTTGCTTCAAAATGCCTCCAATGACCTCCCTGAAGAAGCTTTAATGCTTGGATGGAGTTTTTTATGGTTGGTTTGTGAGTTTGTGTTCAACTGGCCAGGAAATCATGTTTTGTTTGTGAGGTGTTGTTGGTTGTTTTGAGGGGTGGCTTATGATCAATGATGAATTTGGAGATGAATGGTGGAAGAAGTTTTAAGTTTTGATGTTTGTGCTGAGTGTTTCGAAGGAAAATGCAAGAGAGGAAGATTTTGTGAACTATGGAAATGCTGAAGTGTTAGGCTTGGTTCTTGTTATGTTTGGCTTGCTTTGGATTAGTATAAACAAATGCAATTGGTTCTGAGAGTGGTTGTGGCATAGTGTGATTGGTATGGGTGAAAATGCAAAAAGTCAAGATTATGTGTACTTTGAGGTATGGGCTTGTTCAGGCCAAGGAAAAAGAGGTGTCTGGTGCAGCAAGATTCAAGGAGGTCCATGGAAATCTCTTTGAGGCAAATCAGCAAGTTGTGACAAAGTTGTTGGAGGTTTTGCAAATTTGTGAACCTTTGGCCCTTTTGAGATTTCTTTAGGTGAAAGTCATGAAATTTGGAAATTCTTGGGCCAATTCTGAGTTTTAGGCAATGTGTTATGTTTGTATGATTCTTAGAAGTCAATTTGAAGTCACAAAATAGCTTGGCATGAGGTTTTGCAAAAATGCCTCTTTGGTATGAAACATGAAATTATGTGATTTTTGTCAACTTTGGAAAGCCATAACTTGAGTTCCAAAATGAATTAGATCTTGTTCTTGTACATTTTGAAAAGGGAATGATCCAATCTACAACTTTCATGACCAAGAATTTTTCATTTGAAGCATTTTTGATTGAGAAAGAGGAGGTTGAAAAACTTTCCCAAAATGGAAAGTTTACATTACAAGTCATTTCCATTTTTGGCAACTTTTGGTTTTGCTCACTTTTCTTCAAATTTGTGAACTTCCAAACACTTCAATGATCAAATAAAGACAATATAACTTCAATTTGATAAAAAAAATACACTTTGGGTCCATTGATGGGGGCCTCAGATGCCCTGATTTGGCTCTGACTTACTCAAGAAGTTACCCAATGATCAGATGACTTCCACAATGAATTTCTTCATCAAATTGTTATGTATGATCCTTATAACATATTAAGACCAATAGAAACAAGAATGACCAAAACATTTGGAGTTATGGCCTCTGAAACCAAAACCCTAATTTCAGGTCATTTGTGAAGTTAAACCTGGCTCTGCTTCCATGCTTTGCAAGTTCTTGTGATTTTTTGGCTTCCTTGATCTAAGGAGGATAAAATATGATGATTGAACATACATGGACCCTCTTGAGATGATTGAAGACCTTTGGAGTGGCTCACAAGGATCTTGGATTGCTCAGATCACAAACCCTAGATGCAGATGACTTTGAACCAATGTAGTGAAGCAAAAATGCAATATGAGATGATATGATTGAACTAATGCAAATGAAAAGATCACAAGCCATGGTGTGAACTTAGTGAGGGCAAATTTGGGGTGTTTACACATACCAATCATCCTGTCCCACAACAACTCTCTGGTCAATCACAATGACTTATACAAACCTCAAGGACTCCAAAGAACACAACATTCAAGCCTGAAACATCACACACAAGCAAAATCACAAAAAACCTCAAAAACCTTCAAGTCTTCGGATTGCGTCACATAGCTATCAAAACTTAAAACTCTCTTCACCATTCATCTCCATATCACTCATAGAACATAAACCACCATTCACCATGGTCTGGAAGCTCCTCAATCAAAAACACGAGTTCAACTTCATCAGAACTGAAACATTCAAACCAGCCAAAACAAACCGTTCTAAGCTTCTCAATAGCATTAGGGTGATCATTGGAGTGGATTAGCATCAAGGAAAAGGCCAAAAAGCACCAAACTGCAAAGCTTCATCTCAGTTAACCACCTTCAAACATTTTTTCTAGAACTTGCTTTTTAAGTTACAAATTGATTCTACATGATATGTTGGTCATTGTGATATGTTTATTTTTTAAAATTGTTGGGAAATGAGAATGTATGAAGCTTCTGAAAGTTTGACCTAAAATATGTTATTGTTCGATTCTCTCTTCTGATGCAAAATAAACTGTTTTTGTTGCTGGATTTTTGTTTAGTGATGTTTAAAGATTGATTCTGGAGAGTTTGATGCGTTTTCATGGCCTTTGGAGAAAGTTAGGGTGAGAGAGCCGCCGGAGAAGACGACCGGAGTTCTTCTCCGGCCACCTGAGAGTTATTAGGGCAAATCCGCATTAATTATCCAGTTTAAATTAGGACCCCTGTGTCGCTCCCACCAAATGACACCTGGCCAAGAGGGGTACAGACGCGAACGGTCGGCGAAAGAGAGAACACAAGGGTGAACTGAAAAGAGTCGCCACCTAGTCATTTTTATCCCGAAGGAAAGGTAATGCTGCATAAACCTAGAAAGATATGGATAAGACGGTCGCGAACCAGAGAAACTGAGAAAGGGGGTTGGTTACAACCTGGGAAGGTATTAGCACCCAGATTGTTCGTCGTACTCGACAGGATCCACGCTTGAATGATTTGTTTTTAAAGGGGTAGTGTCAGTGCTATTCTGTGTGCAAAAGGTGGAAAGGAATGCAAGTGTCAGTGCAAAAGAAGTGTGAAGTGAATAAAAGGAGTGTCAGTGCAAGAAAAGAGTGCAATGCTCAAGACAATGAGGCTTCAAAAAAATAATGCTGAAAGGGGGGGAATATATAGAGACTTTTGTTCAATAACTGTTAAGTTATGCCTACGTATCCTCTCGTGCAATGAGGAAGTCAGAACACTGTAGTTTGACTCAAAGGGACTGAAAGATAAAATTGACTGATGAACTGCTTGCTTGTCTATGATCAAGTGTATGACCTATCTGGCTCAGGTGCAAATTGTCTTGCATTAGGCGGAATAAGCAAGTTCTCGTTTATGAGTGAATGAGGTGAGGAAAGAATCC
Organism: Lathyrus aphaca; assembly: GCA_963966055.1. NCBI lineage: Eukaryota > Viridiplantae > Streptophyta > Magnoliopsida > Fabales > Fabaceae > Lathyrus > Lathyrus aphaca. The sequence continues at coordinate 273,680,336 of OZ014522.1, forward strand.
TGGAGGAGACGGTTATTGTTTGTTTTTGGTGTTTTCAATCTTTTATTGCTTTTTTTTGTGTGTCATAAGAAAATGAGCTTAAGCCTAAACCAAGGTTAGTAAACTCATCACATCCTCCCTCTGATTAGGGGTAATGAGAATACTTTAAGTATGAAGTAAACACCTCACACTTAATCACCATGATATAGGTTTAAGATCATTAACCTACTTGCATTTATTTAAATGTTTTTGGAGTTTTTGTTTAGTGTTAAGTAATGAGCTTAAGCCATAATCAAAGATTTAATGGACTCATTACACCATCCTAATAGAAGGATAATAGATGAGAACATTTAAGTTGAGGAAGATACCTCAACTTAATCCATGATTAGGGATTAACCTCATGACAAAACAAAGCCTTTATTAAAGTGGATTTTAATTAATGATAAGATTAAGAAGTGAATTTTATGGTTTGTAAGACAACTTGAGGGGGACTTGTCCATTAACACTATGGTTAGTCCTTCTTAACCAATTAAGGAAGAATTAGAACCCTAATGCAAGGCCCAAGTTACAAGCTTGATGTCTTAGTGATTTATTAGATGGATTGATTAAAGGATTTAAACACATTAAGGGTTTAACACTTAGGATTAAAGTTATACACTCCATCCTAATAGAAGGATGCAGGCATAACCTTAATCATAAAGCCTTAAAACCTCTAAGGTTTAGTCCTTGATTAAGAGGTGATAAGAGAAGACACAAAGATGACACAAAGACAAAAACTAATGGGGGACTAATCAAACCCTAATTGTTATCATGCTTGGGTATTCCTAGGGTTTATGAGGCTTGCAAGAAGTCTTCAAGATGAGCCACCCAGGAAGAAGAAAGAGGGAAGGAGAAGAAGCAGAAAGAAGCAAGTCAACTTACTTCACTTAAGAAGATAAGTTGCTTGAAGAAAGAAGGTGAGTGGAGAACATGAATGAGAAATCTCACTCTAAGACAAAAGAAAAATTCAGCAATGAATGCATAAGAGAGATGCGAAGAGATTGTGAAAAGTGAAGGCAAATTCACTTCTCAAAGTAACTTACCACCTGAAAAGTTAGTAAAAGGGAATGAAAATGAAATGAAAATGAAAAGTATGAAATGATCTAAACCAAAACCAGAGGCATTTTCATGATTTTAATGATGCTAAGAGATGATGCAAATGTATGTCATGATATGTGAATGATCATACAAGCAATGAAGATGCAAATGAAGCATAAAAGAAGCATGAAAGTTCATGAATGCATATGAAATGTAATGGAAGCATAACATGGCAAATGGATGATGCAATGATCAAACATGATTCTAATGTGTTCTAGGATGTCTTATGAGTCATGTGAATGCACAAAATGTCATAGCAAGTTCATGAATGCAAGCATATGCAAGATGAATGCAAATGAAGGCACAAAATTAGGGTTATATGAACATGTGAGATGCAAAGCTCAAAAACAGAACAAAATCATAAGATAAAAAAATAGAAAATGCACTCAAAGGAACCCTAGACCTATACTAGGTTACCATCCAAAGGGGGAGGTCAGAAGCTAAACCTAGAGGGACTTATGAATTTTCTAAGTTTCTAGGGTTTTAAGGGTGATCCTAAGTGTAAAATGCCAAACAAATTGAAAATGAAAGATAAAAATGAAACAAAAATGTTTTTAGATGCTTGAAACCATGCATAGCACAATGCAAAAGGAATCAATCACAAACTCAACTTGGTTCAAAAGTTATGAATTTTTGAAGTTAGGGTTAAAAATATGCAAATTTAAGAACCCTAATTCATTTGAAAAATGTCAAAGCATGATCAAAACCAAAAATAAATTTGTGTGGTGAGTTTGTAAATGTTTCTAAATTCCTAAGAATGTTCTCTGAATTTTTGTGTGATTTTTAAATACTTAAATGTATATTTAATTAATTAATTCTCATTAACTAATTAAAAATAAAATTTAAATGATTTAAAAATATTTTTTAATGCAAAAAATGAAAATAAAAATATTTTTGGGTTTTGAAAATTAATTAAAGGTTTGATAAAAAATTTCAGAATTTTTTGATGCTTTTTACTATTTTAAATAATTCGTGAAAGATTAAATAAGAAAATGAAATAAAATTAAAATAAAAGGAAAGGTATGCTGAAAGGATGCACATGATTCAATCTGGGTTTAAAATGGTTGACTGGGCGCGCATCTGAACGGCCCAAATTCAAACTCTACCATCTCATAACTAAAGAAACGATTTCTGGAAAAATGTTTCAAGAGGATATCTGAGATGAAGCTTTGGCAATGGAGCTGCCTGGGCCTTCTTCTTGATGCAAACACTCTCCTCTGATCACCCTTGAGCTTCTTTGTTGCTTTGTTGAAGTGTTTGTGACCTCTCTTTGAAGTTCAGTGAAGTTCAGTTCAAAGGGGGGAAAAATCGTAATTGGTGTATGGTGGTTTTTAGGGCAAAGTGAAGGGTGGTTTGTGATCAGTGATGGATTTGAAGATGAATGGTGGAAGAAATTTTAAGTTTTTTTAAATGTGCTGAGAGTTTCGAATGAAAATGCATAAGAGGGAGTTTTTGTGAACTATGGCAATGTTGTGTATTCATGTTGTGTTCTTGTTATGTTTGGCTTGCTTTAGGTTAGTATAAACAAATGCCATTGGTTCAGAGAGTGGTGGTGGCATAGTATGATTGGCATGGTGCAAAATGCAAAAAGTCAACATTTGTTGTCCTTTGAGGTATGGGCTGGTTCAGGCCAAGTACAAAGGGGTGTCTGGTGCAGCAAGATTAAAGGATAGCCATGGAAACCATTTAGAGGCAATTCAGCAAGTTTGTGAGAAGTTGTGGGAGGTTTTGCAAATTTGACAAAGTTTGGCCCCTTTTGGATTTCTTCATGTGCAAGTCATGAAATCTTAAGATTCTTGGGCCAATTCTGAGTTTTAAGTCATGCACTATGATAATATGATGTGTAGAAGTCAATTTGAAGTCACAAAATAGCTTGGCATGAGGTTTTGCAAAAATCCCTCTTTGGCATGAAACATGAAATTATGTGAGTTTTGCCAACTTTGGAAAGCCATAACTTGAGTTCCAAAATGAATTAGATCTTGTTCTTGTACTTTTTGAAAAGGGAATGATCCAATCTACAACTTTCATGAACAATAATTTTTCATTTGAAGCATTTTTGGTTGAGAAAGAGGAGGTTGAAAAACTTTCCCAAAATGGAAAGTTTACATTACAAGTCATTTCCATTTTTGGCAACTTTTGGTTTTGCTCACTTTTCTTCAAATTTGTGAACTTCTAAGCACTTCAATGATCAAATAAAGACCATATAACTTCAATTTTATGAAAATTCCATTTTGGTTCCATTGATGGGGGCCTCAGATGCCCTGATTTGGCTCTGACTGACTCAAGAAGTTACCCAGTGATTAGATGACTTCCACAATGAATTTCTTCATCAAATTGCTATGTATGATCCTTATAACATATTAATACAAATAGAAACAAGAATGACCAAAACATTTGGAGTTATGGCCTCTGAAACCAAAACCCTAATTTCAGGTCATTTGTGAAATTAAACCTGGCTCTGCTTCCATGCTTTGCCTGTTCTTGTGATTCTTTGACTTCCTTGATCTTTGGAGGATATAATATGATGATTGAAAATACATGGGCCCTCTTGAGATGAATGGAGGCCTTGGGAGTGGCTCAGATGGATCCTGGATTGCTCAGATCACAAACCCTAGATGCAGATGAACCTGAACCAATGCAGTGAAGCAAAAATGCAATATGATGTGGTATGATTAAACTAATGTAAATGTGAAAGATCACAAGCCATTGTGTGAACTTAGTGAGGGCAAATTTTGGGTGTTTACACCTTGGATCTGTTTTACCCGCGTGCGTGAATGGCCAGGATTGAATCATTAAACCCTAATCTTTAATTAATTAATTTAATTAGGTTTAATTAATCAGATTGAATTAGGACCATTAGATCACGCGCCAGTTAAAATTTTGAATCCCAGCCTTTGGATGTGCATCCCTGAAGTCTCGCTGACTTCACATATGGATCATTGGATCTCTCAACTTTAGATCTCAGCCTCTCCTTTTGCATACTTTCATTTTTATTTTATTTTCTTTGCATTTATTTTCACACATTTAATTAAAATAGAAAAAAATACTTATAAAAATCTCATTTTCTGCATTTTCATTTCAAATATTTTTCTAAACTCAAAAACATTTATATTTTTAATTTTTGCATTAAAAATGTATTTTTAAATTATTTAAATGTTTTATTTAATTAATTAATTGATTTTAATTAATTAAAAATACATTAAAGTATTTAAAAATCACCAATAAATTCATGAAGTATTCTCATACATTTAGAACAATTTACAAACCCATCACACAAATTTCTTTTTAGGTTTGATCTTATTTTCACAATTTAATTTGAATTAGGGTTTCTAAAATTCACATTTTTCTAACCCTAACTTGAAAAAATCATTTCTGATCAATCATGATGAGTTTGCATTTGGTTCTTTTTGCGTTGTTTAATACTTTGTATCTAGTATCTAGGTTATTTAACTCATAATTTTGCATTGCATTTTCAAATTATTTTGCATTTATCATGAAGAACCACCCAAAAACCTAGCTAACTTAGGAAATTCATAACTTCCTTTAGGTTTAGGTTCTGACCTCCATCTTTAGGGAGTGTTCTTGAGTGTGTTTAGGATTTGTTTTATTTCATTTTCATATTTTTATCATGATGTATGCTTCTGTTTTGGTCATGTGCATCTCATACATTCATAAAACCCTAATTTTTCATGTTCATTTGCATTCATCTTTGCATATCTCAATCATATGAACTTGCTATGACATTCCATGCTCTTGTATGCCATCTTAGACATCTTAAGACATGCTTGAACATTGCTTTATCATTTCTTCATTCATTTGGTACACTTTTCACTCATTGCATTTCATGTTTCTTCATATGTTTTCAAGCTCCTAACATGCTTCCTTTGCATCTCATCCCTTGTATGATCATACATAAGCAGCTCACATGTTTTTGCATCATTCCATAACACATTTGCATAGCACATTCACTTATGGTCTTGATCATTGCATCTTCATTTGCTTTATTTGCGTTTGCTTTGCATCGTTTGCATTCACACTAACTTTTCAGGGGCTTATGGTAAGTTGTTTGGGATGTGGATTTGCCTTCACATCCCACCTCTTCTCATATTTTCATTTGCATATTCTACTTATCTTTTAAGTGAAATCCATTCACTTGTGATCTATTTCTCTTTTTCTTCTTTTTTAGGTTACTTATCTTCTTCAGGAAGTAAGTAACATATTCTTCTTTCTCTTCTCTTTTCATTTGCTTCTTCTTCCTTGGTAGCCTCCTGAAGATCCTTCTCTTTAAGCCTCACAAACCATAGGAACATCCAAGCATAATAATTTTAGGGTTGTATATAGTCTCCCCTAGTCTTTTACCTTTGAGTCTCCTTGAGTCTCTCTTCTCATCTCATAATCAGAGGCTAAACATTTAAAGCTTTAGGACTTTGAATTAGGGTTATGCATGTATCCTTATCTTAGGATGGAGTGTATAACTTTAATCCTTAGTGTTAAATCTTTAATTTGTTTACACCTCTTAATCAAAATACCTAATAATCATTTAAGACTTAAGTTTGTAACTTGGGACTTATATTAGGGTTACATCTCTTCCTTTTGGTTAAGAGGGACTAACCCTAGTGTTCAATGGACAAGTTCCCTCATGCTAAAGTCTTACAAACATAAAATCCAATTCTTAATCTCACACTTTAATTAAAATCCACTTTAATAAAGGCTTGTTATATAATGAATTTAATCCCTAACCATGGATTAAGTTGAGGTATCTTCCTCAGCTTAAGTGTTCTCATCTAGTATCCTTCTCTTAGGATGGTGTAATGAGTTCACTAATCAATGATTAGAGATTAAACTCATTACTTAACACTAAACATAAAACCCAAAAACACTTAATAATCACAAGTAGGTCAATGATCTTAATCCTATATCATCATGGTAATTAAGTTGAGATGCTTATCTCACACTTAAGTAGGCTCATTTTCCCTAATCAGGTAGGATATAATGAGTTTACAACCCTTGATTTAGGCTTAAGCTCATTATCTTACGCAAAAGACCAAAAACAATAAAAAAATGAAAAAACAAAAACAAACAATAATCGTCTCCTCCGGGATTCTTTTCTCATCACACTAATTCTAAAAGCAAGAACTTGCTTCTTCCGTCTAATGCAAGACAGTTAGCACTCGAGCCAGACGAGTCACACACTTGAGCAAAGACAAGCAAGCAGTTCACAACAAAATCAACCAGTCTCTTTGAGTCGAACTACAGTGTTCTGACTTCCTCATTGCATGAGAGGATACGTAGGCATAACTTAACAGTTATCGAACAAAATTCACTTTGTCTCCCCCTCTCCTCCTTCTTTCTTTTTCCTTAGCCTCAATTTTGAGGACTCACTTTCACTTTGCACTGACACTTTGTACATCCTTTTCTCCCTAACTTTTTAGGAAAGTTAGCACATACACTATACCCTTTTAAACACAATCAAGTAAGCGTGGATCCCGTCGAGTACGACGGACGATCTGGGTGCTAATACCTTCCTAGGTCGTAACCAACCCCTTACTCAGTTTCTTTGGTTCGCAACCGTATTATCTATACCCTTTCAGGTTTATGCAGCATTACCTTTCCTTCGGGATAAAAATGCCTAGCTGGCGACTCTATTCAACCTCAACCTTCAATATCACCGACCGTCCGCGTTTGCACCGGGATGAATGTCCGGGGAGCGACAATACGCCACAACAACAAAAGGAGATATCAAAGGATCAAGATATTCTACAAGAAGATGACTCACCAGTCATTAAAGAACATCAAGATCTTCCAAAGGAATGGATAACCCATAGGGATCACCCGATAGATAATGTTATTGGTGATATTAGCCAAGGCGTTGCAACTAGAATAAATCTCAAGGATGCTTGTCTCAACATGGATTTTGTGTCTCAAATTTAACCAACCAAAATCGATGAAGCCTTAGGCGACGATCAATGGATATTAGCAATGTAAGAAGAACTCAACCAATTCGAAAGGAATCAAGTTTGGAGTCTTGTACCAAGACCGAACAACAAGCACATCATAGGAACAAGATGGGTTTTCAAGAACAAACTTGACAAGAATGGAATCATAGTTCGTAACAAAGCAAGATTGGTCGCTCAAGGCTACAACCAAGAAGAAGAAATCGACTTTGATGAAATGTTTGCTCCGGTATCAAGGGTAGAAGCAATTAGATTATTACTTGCTATCGCTTGTTCCATGAATTTTCAGTTATACCAGATGGATGTCAAAAGTGCTTTCTTGAATGGCTACATCAATGAAGAAGTATATGTCAAACAACCTCCGGGATTTGAAGACTTCAAGAATCCCTCTCATGTCTACAAGTTGAAGAAGGCTCTTTATGGTTTAAAGTAAGCACCAAGAGTGTGGTATGACCGCATCAGCAACTTCCTATGTTAGAAGGGTTTTAGGAAAGGAAAGGTTGACAAGACGTTGTTCATAAAGAAGTTCAAGGGTAACACCCTATTGGTTAAAGTCTATGTCGGTGACATCATCTTCGGTTCAACAAACAAAGATCTTTGCAAAGAATTTTCACTTATGATGCAAGGAGAATTCGAGATGTCCATGATGGGAAAAATGAACTATTTCCTTGGACTTCAAATCAAGCAAACAAAGGATGGCATCTTCATCAACCAATCCAAGTATTGCAAGGAATTATTGAAAAGATTCGATATGGATAGTAGCAAGGTGATGTCCACTCCGATGGGATCTGGAACGTATGTTGATCAAGATGAATCTGACACTTCAATTGATATCACAAAGAATCGAGGTATGATCGGTTCATTATTATATTTGACGGCAAGCCGTCCTGACATTATGTTCAGAGTTTGTTTGTGTGCACGCTTTCAAGCAAATCTGAAGGAATCGCATCTCACCGCCGTGAAGAGGATTATGAAGTATCTCAAAGGAACAACGAATGTGGGACTATGGAATCCAGAAGGTAGTACATGTTCTTTAATTGGTTATTCTAACGCTGATTATGTAGGATGTAAGACCGATAGAAAAATCACAAGTGGTACTTGTCACATTCTCAAGAACACACTAGTGTCGTGGGCTTGTAAGAAGAAAGCATGTGTTGCACTTAGCACGGCCGAAGCGGAGTACATCGCAGCAGGAAGTTGTTGTGCACAAATCTTGTGGCTTAAGCAACAACTCCTTGATTTTGGTGTAGACCTTGGTTTCATTCCTCTCCGATGCGACAACACAAGTACCATCAACATCACAAAGAACCCGGTCATGCATTCAAGGACAAAGCACATAGACATCCGACATCATTTTCTTCGAGATCACGTGCTCAACAGATATGTAGATGTTACTTTCGTGGATACACACAACCAACTTGCCGACATATTCACTAAACCTTTGGCGAAATAACCTTTCTTCAAGATCCGGCAAGAACTTGGCATTCTCGATGAAACTTAAAATACGATTATTTTCACTTTTATGTTACAAAATGCTAGCACTCCATTTTCGCCGTTTTTGACTTTTCTCTCTTTCGGATACCCGAAAAGAATCGGTTTCAAAATATTTTTTGATCAAAAGTTGCGAAATATCATGTGCTAACACTTTGTGAAAAGTTTTTGTCAAAACTCATTACCCTTTAAGTGCTACATTGTTTTTGTTTTTGTTTTTTAATTTTTGAAAATTTGAAGCAAGTAACCGGTTACCAAGTAGGTAGTAACCGGTTACCACTGCCATTTTCTGTTTTTTTTTAAAACGCAAACTGCTTTATGAAATGCTACATGTTTTCTTTATGTTTTCTTTATGTTTTTTTATGTTCTTAGATTAATATTTCTATTTAAGTCTTTATGGTGTTAGTTTACTGTTCCCGTACCATTTTGCTTCTTAAAATTCAGATATGCTTACGTTCGTCAAAACTCATGTTTCGTATAATACATGTTTGTTTCTTGTTTCTACATGATTATCTATGTTATGATTCATATTCCTTTTAAAGCTTTCATGTGCTAACTTATTATTAAAGTTCTTTTCCCATCCTTTTTGTGGATGACAAAGGGGGAGAAGTCTTTAGTATACATTCTTGTTTCTCATTATGCAAAATTTCTTTTACAAACGTCCTAGTATCACTTAAAGGGGGAGCACCTTCAAAGGTTTTTTTTTTGAGAAACCAAGAAGCAAACTTCATTCATTTTCACTTTTGGTTGTCATCATCAAAAAGGGGGAGATTGTAGAAGCAAGCCTCTCAAATCACATTTTGATGATAACAACAAATTTATCAAGTCTTGAAAGCATGCAAAAAGGATCGTTCAAAGCTCCATTCAAAAAGAGTTCATAAAGACAAAGTTTCTCAATGGAAGGTATAACTAATTTCTCATGAACCAATAATCTCTATTAAGTTTTCAAATTTAGGATGCACTCACACTTGTTATTGTCTAAAACTAATCTTTGTGCATAACTTGTCCCATTTTGCTTCTTTTTTATCATAAGTCATCTCCTTAGCTTAGAAGGGCACTTGTGCCAACTTCTTCATCTCATTTGGGGTCTCCTTAGGGTATTGATACCTTTCTGATCTTGGTTTAGGGTTTGTATCTTGGAAATTTTGTAATTGGTTTGCCTTTGAAGTTCATCCTTTCTTATGTGCATCCACCTCACTTCTTTGCTTCTTTCCTCTCATAATGTGATTGTGTAGCTTTGTGTTTCTCTTCTCTTCATCTCTCTTGCTTCTTAAGCACTTCTTTAACTTGTATTTGGTTCTGGTCTTGTGCCTTGAGTTGTTTGTTTTGCTTATTTTGCTTTGCATCTTCTTAAGTCTGCTTTGCTTTGCCATGTGTTTCATGTTGCCTCATATTGACTTGTATGCTTCTTTTCTCATTCTTATGGCTTGCATTTTCATTGAGCTTTTGTATGTATGACTTCACTTCTGTTTGCATGATGTTGGGATGTCATTTTCTTCATTTTTCTTTGCTTGTATGCTTATGTTGCTAACCTTTTCAGGGGCTATGGTAAGTGAGAGGTGTGGATGTGATTCCCACATCTCCAAATCTCATCTTTTCTCTTCTTATTCTTACTTGTGCTAACCTTTAATTCTTGGGCTTAGGCCTTACTTCTCTCCTCCCCTCTTCTTCTTTCTTCTTCTTCTCTTCTTCTTTCTTTCTTCTTTAGGATAGTAAACCACACTAACCTAGGATTTCCCAGGCATGATAACACTTAGGATTCATTAGTCCCCCATTAGACTTTTACCTTTGTGATCCTTTTGGTTCTTCTTCTATACTCATCTCAAAATCCTAAAAACACTTAATAAAGTTTGAAGTGATACCTTGAGCAATAGCCTTATCCCATGAGATACTTGTAGTCTTCCCATCTTGGGATAGTACAAGCTTATCTTGTGATGCACAAGTCTGATCAAGATGTCATCTTCACAAAGAAAATCATAAAAAACACTTCTTCATTGTAAATACCAAAAGCACTTAATAAGTTAATGAGTTAGTGAGCTTAAGCCCTAATCTCTGGGTTCAAGTTTTGGGGATCTTCTCCTTACTTGAGTGTGCTTGTTCTATTATTCCATCTTGGAATGTAGTGACAAGTGCACATTCCATGGAAAAGACCTTGGGTTCACTTCCTTGTGACACACTCATAAAAGCTTCATAAAAAAGCACAAACAAACAATAAGCGTCTTTCCTTCGGGAATTCTTTTCTCATCTCCTTCGCTCCGTACGCGAACTTGCTCCTACTTGTCATTTTGCAAGACAGTTACGCACTCGTCGTCCGAGTCTGCAACACCTGAGCATTGGCATAGGCAGTTCAAGCCTTAATTCAAAGGCAATTTCTTTTCTACCCCTAGTTAGGGGAACTACGACGTCTCTGATCCTCATTGTCCATATGAGGTACGTAGGCAGCGGGGTAGGGCCCGTTCGAGCACAATCTTTATTTTCCCTACATTTTTCCTTTTCATTTCTTTTTCGGTTCCCTTTTCATTTCTTTTATCCAGTTCAGTTTCTTTTCTGTTGCAGCAACTTTCATTCTCTCACCCTTTGAAACAGTTTCTTTGCAAGCGTGGATCCCGTCGGGTACGACAGACGATCTGGGTGCTAATACCTTCCTAGGTCGTAACCGACTCCCGAACTCAGTCTCTTTGGTTCGCAGGACCCGTGTCCTTCTTTTTCTTTTCTTCTGGTTTGTGCAGCATTACCATTCCCGTTCATTCGGGATAAAAATGCCTGGCTGGCAACTCTATTCTTTTCCGCGCCACTTTCGCGTTTGTACCAGGATGGAAATCCGGGGAGCGACAGCTGGAGACTCTGATGGGGACTTCCAAACCAGAGTATCTCTGGTTCCCTTGAGAGTCTCTCCTAGCGCTTGTTTGTTTCTGTTTCTTTGGGTGTTGATTATTTGCTGTTGTGTGTTGTATTTTACTGTTGTTTGTTTACAGTTTATTTACAGCTTTATTTACAGTTTTTCAGTATTTATTTTCTGCATCATTTTATTACTGGACTGTCTGGACTGGATTTTCTGTTTGGTGGGTTTGGGTGATACTGTTTCTGAGAGATGAGCTCATTACCACGGCTCGAGTGCACCTTAGGACTTAGAGTGGTTCCACTTTGGCCTCATGAGATCTTGTCATGGGGGTAGTAGTGAGTTCCACGCCCAGATTTGCGACCGTCTTGGAAATGTTTTAATTTGTGGATCTTCCTCTCTCATTTCATAACCTTGACAGTTATGTGCAGCTAGGGACCGATCATTGAGAACCTTGTGGAAACATCCCTCTCTAGTGATGGCAGTGGCAGACCACATTGTGTGGCAAACCCATTCGCATCTGAGGGCCCACCTGGGACTTACATAGGATGACCTTGTTTCCCGGACTCAGCTGAGGCCTCCCTGCGTAGTATATAATGCCAAATCGATTCCCTGATTTGGCCATGAGCTATTTCTCGGAAATGGTGAAAGTATTATTGCTATTCGGCTTTGAGAGTCCGTGATGTTTGACCCGGAGCATACCAGTGAGATTGGGATGGGTTTACAGGTTTGCAGGAACCCTTGGCCTCTACATACCCTCATTATCAATGGTCCTTATGATGATTTTGGTCCTATGGTTCTGGTGTTCTGGTTTTCTTGGTACTGTGGTCCTGAGATTTCTATCAGAGGGTTGTGGCTCAGAGGATTTTGGTTTGCAGTTGATCAGAGGGTCCTTGTGTTTAGTTTCCAGTATCCAGATAGTCCCAGATTGATCATATGCCTACATTGCACTTGCATTTGCATCATTCTTGCATTAACTGTTTATGATTCCATTTTTCAGGTCATTGTTCATAATCAGCTCCCAGTTCTGGTAAATCTTATCTCCAGATGACAGAAATCAGAAGAGTTACTAGGAAAAAGAATGTTCACTATACTTTTCTTCAACCTGAAGTCAGAAGTGTTCAGAAATTAGCAGGTCTGATGAATGACCAAGTCTTGGGAAATTTCAGAAAGAGATATAGCCAAATATTGAAGTATGTGGACAAACCTACTGCAGACTAGAAGGACAGTTTGCATACCTTGCTTCAGTTTTATGATCCTCTGCTGCGTTGCTTTGTGTTTCCAGATTACTGTCGCTCCCACCAAATGATACAGGGCCAAGAGGGGTACAGACACGAACGGTCGGCGAAAGAGAGAGAGAACACACAAGGTTGAACTCAAGAGAAAAGAGTCGCCAGCTAGGCATTTTTATCCCGGAGGAAAGGTAATGCTGCATAGACCTAGAAAGATATGGGTAAGACGGTTGCGAACCAGAGAGACTGAGAAAGGGGGTTGGTTACAATCTGGGAAGGTATTAGCACCCAGATTGTCCTCCGTACTCGACGGGATCCACGCTTAAAAGATTTGTGTTTAAAAGGGGTAGTGTCAGTGCAATCTGTGTATCAAAGCTGGAAAAGAATGCAAGTGTCAGTGTCAAAGAAAAGTGAAGTGTATAAGAGAGGTGTCAGTGTAAGAACAAGAATGAAATGCTCAAGGCTATGAGGCTAAAGAATAAAGCTGAAAAAGGGGGAATATACAGAGACTTTTGTTCGATAACAGTTAAGTTATGCCTACGTATCCTCTCGTGCAATGAGGAAGTCAGAACACCGTAGTTCGACCCAAAGAGACTGAAAGATAAATTGACTTGTGAACTGCTTGCTGGCCTATGCTCAAGTGTATGACCTGTCTGGTTCAGGTGCAAACTGTTTTGCATTAGACGGAAGAAGCAAGTTCTCGTTTGTGAGTGAATGAGATGAAAAAAGAATCCCGGAGGAGACGATTATTGTTTGTTTTTGGTGTTTTCAGTCTTTTATTGCTTTTTTGAAGTTTGTCATAAGTTAATGAGCTTAAGCCTAAACCTAGGGTTTAGTAAACTCATCACATCCCCCCTCAGATTAGGGGTAATGAGAATACCTTAAGTGTGAAGTAAGCACCTCACACTTAATCACCATGATGTAGGATTAAGATCATTAACCTACTTGCTTTTATTTAGATGTTTTTGTTGTTTTTTGTTTAGTGTTAAGTAATGAGTTTAAGCCATAATCAGAGATTTAATGGACCCATTACACCATCCTAATAGAAGGATAATAGATGAGAACATTTAAGCTGAGAAAGACTCCTCAACTTAATCCATGATTAGGGATTAACCTCATGACAAAACAAAGCCTTTATTACATGGATTTTATGGTTAATGATAAGATGAAGAAGTGATTTTTATGATTTGTAAGACAACTTGAGGGGGACTTGTCCATTAACACTAGGGTTAGTCCTTCTTAACCAATTAAGGAAGAATTAGAACCCTAATGCAAGGCCCAAGTTACAAGTTTGATGTCTTGATGATTATTAGATGAATTGATTAAAGGATTTAAACACATTAAGGGTTTAACACTTAGGATTAAAGTTATACACTCCATCCTAATAGAAGGATGCAGGCATGAGCTTAATCACAAAGCCTTAAAACCTTTAGGGTTTAGCCCTTGATTATGAGGTGAGAAGAGAAGACTCAAAGATGACACAAAGGTAAAAATAATGAGGGGACTAATCAAACCCTAATTGTTATCATTCTTGGAGATCCTAGGGTTTGTGAGGCTTAAGAAAGAAATCTTCAAAGAGCCACCAGGGAGAGGAGCAGATGAAAGGAGGAAGAAGCAAAGAGGAGCAAGACAAATTGCTTCACTTAAGAAGACAAGTTGCCTGAAGAAAGAAAGTAAGAGATGAAAATGAATGAGCAAGCTCACTCTAATACACATACAAAATTCAGCAAAGAAGGAATGAAAGAGTTGAAAAGAGATTGTGAGAAGTGAAGGCAAATTCACTTCTCAAACAACTTACCACCTGAAAAGTTAGCAAAAGAAATGAAATGCAATGAGAATGGGATGAAATGCCATGGTGCAAACCAAAACCAGAAGCATGAACATGATGTTAATGATGCTAAGGGATGATGCCAACACAAGACAATAGATGAGAGTGATCAAACAAGCATAAGAATGCAAATGAAGCATGCTTTGAACCATAAAAGTTCATGAAAGTTTATGTAATGCAAAGGATACAAAACATGGTAAATGGATGATGCAATGCTCAACCATAATTCTAATATGTCCTAAGATGTATCATATGTCATGAGGATGCACAAAATGTCATGGCAAGTTCTTGAATGCAAGCAAATGAGAAATGGATGCAAAGGAAGGCACAAATTAGGGTTTACAAACAATATGCAATGCAAAATTCAAAATCAGAAGCAAATGACATGACAAAAAATTGAAAATAGGATCAAAGGAACCCTAACCCTACACAAGTTCACTTCCCAAAGGAGGAGACCTAAATCTAAACCTAATGGAAGTTGTGATTTTTCTAAGTCAACTAGGGTTTCAAAGCATCTCAAAAGGAAAAATGCACAATAAATTGAAAATGAAATATAAATGCAAACCAATTTAACCCTAAAAACTACATGATATGAAGGATGCAATGCAAGAAGAACCATCATCAAACTCTCAAGGGTTAGGCATAATGGATTTTTCAAAGTTTGAACCAAAATATTGCCTTAAACTGAATTTAATTCCAACAAAAAATTGTCAAAATGCATCAAGAACAAAAAAGAAATTTGGTTTGAGAGTTTGATAATGTTTCTAAATGTTTTGAAATGTAATATGAATTTTTTTGTGATTTTTAAATACCTAAATATATTTTTAATTAATTAATTCTCATTAACTAATTAAAAATAAACATTTAAATGATTTAAAAATAATTTTTAATGCAAAAAATAAAAATAAAATTATATTCAGAATGAGAAAAATATTTTAAGTCAGCATGCAAAAAATAAAATTTTTATAATGTGTTTTAATATTTTAAAATAAATGAGAAAGAAAATGCAATAAAAATGAATTTTAAATATGAATTAATAAAGGTAATCCAATCCAGTGGCTGAGATTCAAACAAAAAGGGGAGGGAATTGACCTGCGCGCGCGAATGAACGGTCCAAATTCAAACTTGCCTAATTATGTCATTAGCCCTAATCCTAACCCTAATCACTTTCAGATGACCGGAACAGTGTTCCGGTCATCTTCTCCGGCCAATCAATTTCTCAATCTCACTCAAAACGCATCAAAACCTCACTAAACTCTCCAGAATTAATCTATGAACATCATTAAACATAAATCCTACAACAAACATCATTTATTTTTCGTGAATCAAGAGAAACAAGCAAAATCATTTTCACGGGAAAACATTCAGACAGTCAATACATGCTTGTTTCTTGACCATTTCAAAAACCAAACACATCCAGATGATCAGTGCAACTCATAGAATCATTTTATAACAAGAAATTAAAGTTCTGGAAAAAATGTTCTTGAGCTCACCTGAACTGGAGCTTTCGAAACAAGGACTTTCTGGCTGCTTCTTTGGTCCAAACAAGCTCCAATGATCCTCCCCATAAGTTTGTGATGCTTAGCTGGAGTTTATATGGTCTCTAGAGGAAGTTTTCAGAAGCTCAGGTCAATGGAGGAGGAGAATCGTGTTTTTGATGGGGGGTTTCAGGCCAAAACAATGGTTGGGAAATGATCAGAGGATCATGGTGAGTGATTTGGTGAAGTTTGTTTTGATGTTTGAAGGCTGTGTTTTAAGATTCGAAGAAAAATGCATAAGAGGTCAGTTTTGGGAACTATGGCTTGTGGGATGTTTCAGGCTGTGTTGTGTTTTGTGTTGAGTCTCTCTTGGTACACATATCAATCCTTGATAGGTCAGAGAGTTGTTGTGGAGCAGTGTGATTGGTATGCAGCAAAATGCATAAAGTCAACTTTTTGTGTAAGAGAGGTATGGGCCATTTCAGTCAAGGTACAAGGCATGGCTTGGCTGCAGCTTGAATCAAGGAGAACCATGGAAATGAATTTGAGGCCAACTTGCAAGTGGATTAGGGTTTGTGTGAGTTTTTGCAATTTTCATAATGTTTGGCCCTTTTGAAGTTTCTTAATGCACAAGTCATGAAAATGGACAATTCTTTGGTGCGTTCTGATTTTTAGGTTATGGTTCATGTTTGTGCAAAGGTTAGAAGTCACATTGAAGTCACATTTTGCCTTGGCAAGAGGTTTTGCAACTTTGTCTCTTTGGTGTAAAACTTGAAATTATGTGATTTTGTCCAACTTTGACAAGCCATAACTTTTGATCCATAATGAATTAGAATGAGTTCTTGTACTTTTTGAAAAGGGAATGATCCATTCTACAACTTTCATGACCAAAGTTTTCTCATTTGAAGCATTTTTGAATCAAAAAGAGGAGGTTGAAAAACTTTCCCAAAATGGCAAGTTTCCATTACAAGTCACTTTCCCAAAAAGGCAATTTGTCAAATGGCTTGAAATTCTTCAATTTTGTGAACTTCTAACATCTTCTATGATCAAATAAAGGTCATACAAATTCAAAATGATGGAGAATGCCCTTTGGTTGAGTCATTGGGGGGCCCAGATGCCCTGATTTTGCACTGACTTGCTCAAGAAGTCATCTCTTGATTAGATGCCTTCCCCATGGAATTTCTTCATGAAAATTGATATGCATGATCCTTATAACATGTAGAGACCAATAGAAACAAGAATGACCAAAATATTTGGAGTTATGGCCTCTGAAACCAAAACCCTAATTCTAGGTCATCTGTGCAGTTAAACCTGGCTCTGCTTCCATGCCTTTCTCAGTTCTTGTGATTCTTTGACTTTCTTGACTTTGTGAGGATATAACATGATGCTTAAACCTACATGGACCCTCTTGAAATGATTGATGACTTTGGAGTGGCTCAAATGGCTCAGGGATGGCTCAGATCACAAACCCTAGATGCAGATGACTTAGAAACAATGCAGTGAAGCAAAAGTGCAATATGAGATGCTATGATTGAACTTATGCACATGAAAAGATCACAAGCCATGGTGTGAATGAGTGATGGCTGTAACATCCCGATTTTAGTAATTATTTATTTATTTATATTAATTACGTAATTGTGTGATTTTGTGCCTAATTGATTTAATTGGATTATTGGATATAATTGAATTATTTGATTTATTTGAAATAATTGAATTAATTTTATTAATTGATTTATTTGGTTTATTTGAAATAATTTAATTATTTGATTTGATTGAATTATTTTATTTATTTTATTTGTTGGATTAAAATAGATATTTAGTAAGATTAAAATAATTGGGTCTAGATTAGGAGTGTGAATAGAAATGTGAGAGTGGGTCAATGAGCCCAATTAAAAATAAAAATAAAAATTGTGAGATTGATAAAAGAAGAGAATGAGATAGAATAGGGTTAGAAGTTGGAAGAGGGAAAAAGAGGCTAGAAGAGGAGAAGAGAAGAAAATCAAGTTCAAGAGTTCTAGAAATCCAAGAAAATCAAGGTAAGGGTGAGTTTTCATAAAATTATTGGGATTGTTAGATAGTGTAGAATGAGTAGAAATGTGGTTAGTATAAACACTAATTTTTTTTTCTTATAATTTTATAATTTTTAGGTTTTGCTCATAGTCTTTGATTTGTGATAGTTAATTATGTTTGAAATTGATATTTTGGAGAAAACTATTTGAAAATCTAAATTGTCCATTTCTATTCGTGATCTTAAGAACTCCTTTTTCTTTTACTGGTCTGGTCTATGAATAGTGATTATACCGAGTTAATTCCAATTGCATTAATTTACACTGGTTTATTTAATTAACTGGCATTTCATGAGGTAGCTTACACTGGTATGGCATTTCGTGATGATACTACTTTAGCATTGTACTTACTATATTATTAACTAGTACCCTGTAGTTTCATTTTTTTTACAATTGAAAATTGAAGATGAAATGAATAATATATGTGGTGTTTCTAAATAGACAGTAGCGCACATCAATAGCTAAGCCATAGTGAATTTTATTATTTTGTGAGATTCTTACTGTAGAGTAAGTATATATGTATAAATTATGTGTATTAATTTTGAGACTATGTTTTACTAAGAATTCTTTTAGTTTAAATATATTTTATTTCATTAATTAAAATAATAAAAAAAAAATTTAGTATTATTACATTTTGTTAGAATTTTGAGTTAGAGATAATATTCATGTTAATTGATTAAATTAAATTATTTTTAATTTTATTAGAGTTGTCCATAGAATTGTTAGAGTATCTTGGAAACTCTCTCAAATTATAATTTTGAATGATCATTTTTAATTATATTTTTAATGAGTAATTTTGAGATTAATTTGGTGATTAATTTAGAGATTAATTTGATGATAATTGTGTTGATATCTCGTGTACTACTTGCTTATTGTGATGATAGTACATTTGAGATTGTATTGTAAGATTTGTTGTATACCATTTGAACATGAATTGTATGTGAATAATTCTTGGGCATGTGTGTATGTGCTATTGTGTGGTAATTCAAGTTTGGTGAATTATTGAAGATATGCATGAATATTAAGATTAGGGAACGATCTTAATTGCATATGGTTGTTGTAATTGTACATACATCATTTTGTCAAGAGGCAATGTTTGCTAGTTCCGTGGGAGCTAGTGACTTGTCCCAAACCTAGAGGACGGGTTTGAAAGCTTAGAGGACGGGCTTTTGGTTTGTTATCGGTCTAGAGGACGAACCTGGTTTAAATGTAAAAACCGAAAAATGATAATAAGAGATTGGTACCACATGCATGAGTTGCATTTGAGTCTTATTGTGTCTATGGTTACAATGTGAGATTATATGTGTTATGAGAATTGTTGAATTGGTGAATTATGGATTTGTGAGTATGTACTTGTTAATAGTATGACTACTTAAGTGATATTATGTTGATGAAACTTTTGAAGTGTGAGAATAATTGTGATTATGCTTGTATACCTTAAATTATATATTATCTTATGATTTCAGTAATTATGTGAATTCTCACCCTTCTGATGGAATGATGTTTTATACGACATCGCTCAGGTACTGAAGATTAGAGTTGCTTCTAGCAAGAGAGTAGCTGATGGAGTAACCTATTTTAGTTTCATATTTATTTTGGGTCGAGTCGTGCTCTGATCATGTAACACTGGGAATGTTTGATTCATGTCTTAAGAGATACAATTGTATACTCTATCTATTTTGTTAATTGAATTTGAATTTTATGGTGAAGTGGCTTTTATGCCCAAGTTGATTTAATGAATGAAGTTTATTTGAGACTTGAATGTCATGAGATTCTTAATGAAAGTGATCCGCTGCTACATGCTAATGTGAAAATATATGAAAGCATGAATTTATTTCAAGTGTTATTGAGCATGACAGGTGTATGTGTGATGTTTTGAATTATGCGTGACATCCTTCTTTGATATGCATGATAATTACTCTGATTATTTATATATTTTCCGTGGGGTTTAGAAGGGTGTTACATTAGTGGTATCAGAGCAAAGTCGGTCAGTTGACCAAGTTGTCTGTGTGTTTATTTTGTGTTCCAGTATCGGTATTGTTGTTCTAATGAGGATTTTATTGTGAAATCCAAGAATAATGGTTGCAGGTAGGAATGATAGAGCACTTGCTGAAGCTTTGACATTGTTGGCTGGAGCGATTGGGCAGATTCCTCAAGTCAATGTGAATGCTGTGAACAACAATGATGATGAGTTTCGTGCTTTGGGAAAGTTTCAGAGGAACAACCCACCAAAGTTCATGGGAAGGCATGAACCCGACAAAGCACAAGAATGGTTGGATGCAATTGAAAAGATATTTCGAGTTATGAGTTGTTCAGATGCACAGAAGGTGCAGTTTGGCACCCACATGCTTGAGAAGGAAGCTGAGCACTGGTGGGGTAACACTCGTCGAAGATTTGAAGAAGACGAAGTTGAGATTACTTGGGCTATTTTTAGAGAGTCATTCCTGGAGAAGTACTTTCCGGAAGATGTACGTGGAAAGAAGGAAATTGAGTTTCTTGAATTGAAGCAAGGTAACTTAACTGTGGCTGAGTATGCAGCAAGATTTGAAGAGTTGATTCAGTTTTGTCCTCACTACAACACCACTAATGCTGAGAGATCTAAATGTCTTAAGTATGTGAATGGTTTGAGACCTGAAATCAAGCAAGCCATTGGTTATCAAGAGATTAGGCGATATTCTGAGTTGGTGAACAAAAGTAGGATCTATGATGAAGATAGTAGGGCTCGATCAGCTCACTACAAAAGTATGGGTGATAAGAAAGGAAAAGGCCAATTCAGAGGGAAACCGTATGTGACATCTGGTGACAAAGGGAAGCAAAAAGCTATTTATGGAAAGAAGTTGAGTGGTGGAGGAGCTTCCACTCCAGTGAGGTGTTATCAATGTGGTGTTGAAGGACATCGTGCTTCTGAATGCACAAGTGTTGAGAAGAAATGTTTCAAGTGTGGCAAGCCTGGCCACAAGGCTTTAGAGTGCAGGAGTGGTGCGAGTGTGACTTGCTACAATTGTGGTGAGCAAGGGCACATTAGTACCAAGTGTGACAAACCAAAGAAGGCTCAAACGAAAGGGAAATTGTTTGCTCTGTCTGGATCTGAGACGACTCGTGAAGATCGATTGATCAGAGGTACGTGCTTCATTAATGGTATACCTTTGATAGCTATAATTGATACTGGAGCTACACATTCTTTTATTTCTTTGGATTGTGTTAAAAGATTGAATCTTGAGTTGTCTGTTATGGGTGGCAGTATGGTTATTGATACCCCTGCTATGGGTTCAGTAACTACCCCATATGTGTGTTTGAATTGCCCGTTGAGTATTTTTGGTAAAGACTTTGGCGTTGATTTAGTGTGTCTTAAGTTAGATCAACTTGATGTTATTCTTGGCATGAATTGGTTGGAGTTCAACCATGTCTATATTAATTGTTTTGATAAGTCGGTTGTTTTTCTTAAACCTGAGGACGAAGGAGACTTATTTATGTCTGCCAAGCAAGTGAATGAGTTAGTACAAGATGGTGTCGAGATGTTTATGTTGCTGGCAACTTTGAGTATTGAGGAAAGTGGAGCAGTTGGTGATTTGCCAATTGTTTGTGATTTTCCAGAAGTTTTTCCTGATGAGATAAGTGATTTACCGCCGGATCGCGAGGTGGAGTTTACGATCGACTTAGTTCCTGGAACTAGCCCGGTATCGATGGCTCCATATCGTATGTCCGCATCGGAGTTGAAAGAGTTGAAGAGTCAACTTGAAGACCTACTTGATAAGAGGTTTATTCGTCCGAGTGTATCACCATGGAGTGCACCTGTTTTGTTGGTTAAGAAGAAAGAAGGAACTATGAGGCTTTGTGTGGATTACCGACAATTGAACAAAGTGACTATAAAAAATAAGTATCTACTTCCGAGAATTGATGATTTGATGGATCAGTTGGTTGGTGCAAGTGTGTTCAGTAAGATTGATTTGAGATCTGGGTATCATCAGATTCGTGTGAAAGCTGAAGATATTCAGAAAACTGCTTTTCAGACGAGGTATGGTCATTATGAGTATTCTGTGATGCCATTTGGTGTAACTAATGCACCGGGTGTATTTATGGAGTACATGAATAGGATTTTCCATCCGTATTTGGACAAGTTTGTGGTTGTATTCATTGATGATATTTTGATTTATTCCAAGAGTGAAGAGGATCATGTTGAACATCTAAAGATTGTGTTATCTGTGTTGAAGGAGAAACAATTATATGCTAAACTTTCTAAGTGTGAGTTTTGGTTGAAGAAAGTGAGTTTCCTCGGTCATGTGATTTCAAGTAAAGGAATTGCAGTTGATCCGTCGAAGGTTGAAGCTGTATCGCAATGGGAAGCCCCAAAATCAGTTTTGGAGATTCGAAGTTTTCTTGGTTTGGCAGGTTATTATCGGAAATTTATTGAAGGATTTTCTAAGTTGTCTTTGCCATTGACGCAGTTGACTAGAAAGGGTCAAGCTTTTGTTTGGGATACAAAGTGTGAAGAAAGTTTCCAAGAGCTTAAGAGAAGATTGACGACAGCTCCTGTTTTGATTTTGCCGAATCCAGAAGAACCATTTGTTGTGTATTGTGATGCTTCGTTGATGGGTTTGGGAGGTGTATTGATGCAAAATCAGCAAGTTGTAGCTTATGCTTCAAGGCAACTTAAAGTTCATGAGAGGAATTATCCGACGCATGACTTAGAGTTGGCCGCTGTTATGTTTGTGTTGAAGCTTTGGAGGCATTATTTGTTTGGATCGAGATTTGAGGTCTTTAGTGATCATAAGAGTTTGAAGTATCTCTTTGATCAGAAAGAATTGAATGCAAGGCAAAGAAGATGGTTGGAACTTCTGAAGGATTATGATTTTGGTTTGAATTACCATCCGGGTAAAGCAAACGTGGTAGCTGATGCATTGAGTCGGAAGTCTTTGCATATGTCGATGATGATGGTTAGAGAATTGGAAATGATTGAGCAATTTCGAGACATGAGTTTGGTTTGTGAGGAGACTTCTTATGGAGTTAAACTTGGTATGTTGAAGCTTACAAGTGGTATTTTTGAAGAGATTCGAGAAGGTCAGAAATATGATTTAGGTTTGGTAGATCGATTAACTTTGATCAATCAAGGCCGAGGAGGTGATTTCCGGATTGATGTGAATGGTATCATGAACTGTCGTGATCGAG
Source organism: Lathyrus aphaca (assembly GCA_963966055.1). Taxonomy (NCBI): domain Eukaryota; kingdom Viridiplantae; phylum Streptophyta; class Magnoliopsida; order Fabales; family Fabaceae; genus Lathyrus; species Lathyrus aphaca. The sequence goes on from OZ014522.1 coordinate 273,703,506, forward strand.
TTTGTGTTCCGGATATTGCAGAATTGAAGAAAAGTATTCTTGAAGAAGGTCATCGTAGTGGATTGAGTATTCATCCGGGTGCGACTAAGATGTATCAAGATTTGAGGAAAGTGTTTTGGTGGCCTTGTATGAAGAAGGATATTGCAGAGTTTGTGTAATCTTGTTTGACTTGTCAGAAGTCAAAGATTGAGCATCAGAAACCGTCGGGTTTAATGAAACCATTAGCTATTCCTGAGTGGAAATGGGATAGCATATCTATGGATTTTGTATCTGGTTTACCTAGGACGCCGAGTAATTTTGAGGCTATTTGGGTTATTGTGGACAGGTTGACGAAATCTGCTCACTTTATTCCGATAAGGATGGATTACCCATTGGAGAAGTTAGCAAAGTTGTATATCGAGAGGATTGTGAGTTTGCATGGTATTCCGTCTAGCATTGTGTCAGATAGAGATCCAAGGTTCACATCAAGATTTTGGGAGAGTTTACAAAGTGCTTTGGGTACTAAGTTGCATTTGAGTTCTGCTTATCATCCGCAGACGGATGGTCAGACGGAGAGGACGATTCAATCACTTGAGGATCTTTTGAGAGCTTGTGTTTTGGAAAAGGGAGGAACTTGGGATAACTACTTATCTTTGATTGAGTTTACTTACAATAACAGTTTCCATTCGAGTATTGGTATGGCACCGTTTGAAGCATTGTATGGTAGGAAGTGTAGGATGCCATTATGTTGGTATGAGGCTGGAGAGAGTGCGGTGGTTGGACCTGAGATAGTTCAACAAACTACAGATAAGATTAAGATGATTCAGGAGAAGATGAAGATTTCTCAAAGTCGTCAAAAGAGTTATCATGACAAGAGGAGGAAAGACTTGAGTTCCAAGAGGGAGATCATGTGTTCCTTCGAGTTACTCCAACAACTGGTGTTGGTAGGGCGTTGAAGTCGCGCAAGTTGACACCGCGTTTTATTGGTCCTTATCAGATATTGCAGAGGATAGGAGAGGTAGCCTATCGGATTGCTTTGCCGCTGTCGCTTGCTAATCTCCATGACGTGTTCCATGTATCTCAGTTGAGGAAATACATTGCGGATCCGTCTCATATAGTCCAAGTAGATGATGTACAGGCGAGAGATAACCTGACTGTTGAGACATCACCTATGCGGATAGAAGATCGGGAGTTGAAGAAACTTCGAGGTAAAGAGATTGCTTTGATGAAGGTCGTTTGGGGAGGACCAACTGGTGGAAATGTGACTTGGGAACTCGAGAGTCAAATGAAGGAGTCTTATCCCGGAAATGTGAGGGGAAGAGAAGAAAATCAAGTTCAAGAGTTCTAGAAATCCAAGAAAATCAAGGTAAGGGTGAGTTTTCATAAAATTATTGGGATTGTTAGATAGTGTAGAATGAGTAGAAATGTGGTTAGTATAAACACTAATTTTTTTTTCTTATAATTTTATAATTTTTAGGTTTTGCTCATAGTCTTTGATTTGTGATAGTTAATTATGTTTGAAATTGATATTTTGGAGAAAACTATTTGAAAATCTAAATTGTCCATTTCTATTCGTGATCTTAAGAACTCCTTTTTCTTTTACTGGTCTGGTCTATGAATAGTGATTATACCGAGTTAATTCCAATTGCATTAATTTACACTGGTTTATTTAATTAACTGGCATTTCATGAGGTAGCTTACACTGGTATGGCATTTCGTGATGATACTACTTTAGCATTGTACTTACTATATTATTAACTAGTACCCTGTAGTTTCATTTTTTTTACAATTGAAAATTGAAGATGAAATGAATAATATATGTGGTGTTTCTAAATAGACAGTAGCGCACATCAATAGCTAAGCCATAGTGAATTTTATTATTTTGTGAGATTCTTACTGTAGAGTAAGTATATATGTATAAATTATGTGTATTAATTTTGAGACTATGTTTTACTAAGAATTCTTTTAGTTTAAATATATTTTATTTCATTAATTAAAATAATAATAAAAAAATTTAGTATTATTACATTTTGTTAGAATTTTGAGTTAGAGATAATATTCATGTTAATTGATTAAATTAAATTATTTTTAATTTTATTAGAGTTGTCCATAGATTTGTTAGAGTATCTTGGAAACTCTCTCAAATTATAATTTTGAATGATCATTTTTAATTATATTTTTAATGAGTAATTTTGAGATTAATTTGGTGATTAATTTAGAGATTAATTTGGTGATAATTGTGTTGATATCTCGTGTACTACTTGCTTATTGTGATGATAGTACATTTGAGATTGTATTGTAAGATTTGTTGTATACCATTTGAACATGAATTGTATGTGAATAATTCTTGGGCATGTGTGTATGTGCTATTGTGTGGTAATTCAAGTTTGGTGAATTATTGAAGATATGCATGAATATTAAGATTAGGGAACGATCTTAATTGCATATGGTTGTTGTAATTGTACATACATCATTTTGTCAAGAGGCAATGTTTGCTAGTTCTGTGGGAGCTAGTGACTTGTCCCAAACCTAGAGGACGGGTTTGAAAGCTTAGAGGACGGGCTTTTGGTTTGTTATCGGTCTAGAGGACGGACCCGGTTTAAATGTAAAAACCGAAAAATGATAATAAGAGATTGGTACCACATGCATGAGTTGCATTTGAGTCTTGCATTGAGTCTTATTGTGTCTATGGTTACAATGTGAGATTATATGTGTTATGAGAATTGTTGAATTGGTGAATTATGGATTTGTGAGTATGTACTTGTTAATAGTATGACTACTTGAGTGATATTATGTTTATGAAACTTTTGAAGTGTGAGAATAATTGTGATTATGCTTGTACACCTTAAATTATATATTATCTTATGATTTCAGTAATTATGTGAATTCTCACCCTTCTGTTGGAATGATGTTTTATACGACATCGCTCAGGTACTGAAGATTAGAGTTGCTTCTAGCAAGAGAGTAGCTGATGGAGTAACCTATTTTAGTTTCATATTTATTTTGGGTCGAGTCGTGCTCTGATCATGTAACACTGGGAATGTTTGATTCATGTCTTAAGAGATACAATTGTATACTCTATCTATTTTGTTAATTGAATTTGAATTTTATGGTGAAGTGGCTTTTATGCCCAAGTTGATTTAATGAATGAAGTTTATTTGAGACTTGAATGTCATGAGATTCTTAATGAAAGTGATCCGCTGCTACATGCTAATGTGAAAATATATGAAAGCATGAATTTATTTCAACTGTTATTGAGCATGACAGGTGTATGTGTGATGTTTTGAATTATGCGTGACATCCTTCTTTGATATGCATGATAATTACTCTGATTATTTATATATTTTCTGTGGGGTTTAGAAGGGTGTTACAATGGCAAATTTGGGGTGTTTACAATTACATCTTGGCTCCTACTTTGGAGGAGATTTCCAGCATTCTGAATGTTCCAGTCAGAGAGACCTTGCCTTTCTATGGGTCTGAAGTGGTGCTTAAAGAAGAAGACATAGCCAAAGTTTGTCGTTTGCCAGCTGCTACAGTCAAGAAGGCTCTGAAGGATAGTGAAGGCAAAGGACTCCCTTGGAGTGTGCTCATACCAGAGGCTGGGAGATATGCTAAACAGGGTAAATGGGGTGACTTTGGTGCTTTACTGGCTTTGATGGTGTATGGGTCTAGCTTGTTCCCGGGAGAGAAAGAATTTGTAAGCTTGGAAGTGATCTCTGTCTTTGCTAAAGGCAAACCTCTTCCAACTCTGTTGGGAGACTTATACTACAACATTCATTACAGGAATGAGAAAGGTAGAGGAGGACCAGTAGGTTGCTGTGCTTCTTTGTTTGCTGAGTGGTTTGCCAGACAACTGCCAAAATCAGGAGCTTTCAAGGAAATGAGGGATGAGTGGAGATGGTCTAGAAGGTTGATGGGATTAACTGCTGAAGATATTGCCTGGGGATATGACAGAGATCTGCTAGGAAAAGAGTTGCTGGTCAGTTGTGGAAGATTTGCTGGAGTGCCTTTGCTAGGAAGGAAGGGTGTGATCAGTTATCATCCAACATTACCAAGGAAGAAATTTGGTTATCCTTTGAGAGATCCTCCACAGATGGAAGAGTTTGCTGAGTCTTTGTATTTTCCTGTGGAAGGAAACAAGGAGTTAGTTCTACAGACCTCTAAAGCTTGGGCTCATAGAGTGAGGAAGGGTAAGAAAGACTTTGGCAGAGTAGATCCCAAGACGTACCCTCCTTTTGTTGCATGGTTGCAAAAACATGTAGAAGAAGTTCTCATGCTTTCTCAGTAGAAGCTCCACTTTATCCCAAAGAAGTTCCAAGCCAGAGTACTGTCTCCCTTGAAGAGTACAAGAAATTAGAAGCCCAGCTGCATGAAGTTCGAGTGGAGAATGTTGAAATGGTCAACCTATATCATCTTGCCAACAGGGCCAAAAATGAAGCAGAAGGGAAGCTGCAGAAGATTCAAGCCTCTTTGGAAGCTAAAGAGAAAGACTTTGCTGGAAGAGAAGCTCACTTTCAAAGGTTGGGTATGATGGAGGCAAAAAGAGAAGCTGAACGCAAGAAGACTTTGAAAATTCTCAAGGAAGCTCGCCAATCCATTGTTTGGTTGCAAGGCCAAAGGGAGGAGGAGCAAAAGAAGTTCAAAGAGAATGAAGAGTTTTTCGAGGTGCAAATGGCCTTTAAGAAGGAAGAGGTGGAGCAAGTCCACAACATACGCAGGGAAAAGACTCAGTAGTTAGCACAAAGTCAGTTAGCCTTAGAGGAGGCACGGAAGGAGATTGAAGAGCTCAAGCTGAGAGCCGGTGTAAAGAAGAGCAGAGCAGAGGTGGTTGCAGAAGAGCCTGGGTCTCTAGTTTAGTTTATTTTTCAGACTACCTTCAGACTTGTTGTAGGAGTCTTGCTTTATTTGTTTTGTCTTTTATTCATGTAATGGCTTGTAACCCTTCGGGGAATATTTCTGTTTGTGCTCTAACTTTTGGCCGGCAGTGGTTTGTTCATGATATACAGTGTTAATATGCAAATTATCATTTCTGAATATGCAAGGCTCGTTTGTCTGATACTGCTAATATCTGAACATTCTTCAAAGAGAAAGTCTGAAAGTTAATACTCAAAGTGGCTGTCTGGAGTAAAAACCAGAACTGGGGCACGCAAATGCTTAAAACATGGGAACATGAGCAGTTACATTGCATGCATATGACGTGTTTGTTTGTTTTGTAGGTAGTGCTTCAGTTTCTAACGTTCTTGTTGATTCAGGCACTATAGCTCCCAGGAAAGTTCGAGAACAGCCAGTCGCACAGAGATATCCCACAAGAGTCAACAGAGAAAGAGTCATGGATCAAATGCAGGCTGATTTAGCTGACTTGAGGTTGTGGATGGACAATTTTATGACCCTTATGGCAGGAATAGGTCAGAATCAGGAACGTCTGCGTGAGTTGGTTGCAAATAGTCAAGCCAGGAACAACGGTACTGCTGATGGAGGTAATCGTAACGGTGTGGGCGCCCGTCAAGTTGAAATCCATGTAGCACAGTAAGGGGTTACCATAATCAATGATGGATTGAAGAATGTACAGATGGACGGTCAAGACGAACAATTCACTCTGCTGGACGAAACTAAAGGCCAGGGTGTTGAGATGAATAGGAAGTTTGAGGAGATGGCCGAGCAGATCAAGGCTATTCAATCTCAAAAATCTTTGGGGTTCAACATTACTGACTTGGGCCTGGTTCCAGGGGTTAGAATCCCTTACAAGTTCAAGGTCCCAACTTTCGATAAGTACAACGGCACAGCGTGTCCAAAGACTCACCTTCAGTCCTTTGTAGGAAGAATTGCTGCCCACACTGATGATGAAAAGATATGGATGTACTATTTCCAGGACAACTTGGTTGGGGCCTCCTTGGAATGGTATATGAAGCTAAGTAGAGCCAACATTAAGAGCTGGAAGGACCTGGCAGAGGCTTTCGTGAAGAAATACCAGTATAATTTGGACATGGCTCCAAATCGCACTCAATTGCAACACATGTCTCAAACTGCTAAGGAGGGGTTTAAAGAGTATGCTCAAAGGTGGCGTCAGCTCACTGCCAGAGTGCAACCACCACTGCTGGAGAATGAGATGGCTGATATGTTCATGGGGACATTGCAAGGTGTGTTTATCGAAAGATTGGCATCTTGTTCGGCTACCAAGTTTAATGATATAGTAATTGCTGGAGAGAGAGTCGAGACTCTGTTAAAGATGGGAAAGATTCAGGATACAAGTGCGAGCAATTCTAGTGGAGTAAGAAAAGCTTTCAGCGGACCCTCGAGAAGAAGGGAAGGTGAAACCAATGCTGTGTTTGGCCGAAGACGGGGCCGAGGATATAGAAGATCATATGAGCAAGTGGCAGCTGTCACAATTCCTTCCAATCCTGTGCAGCAGGTGCAGCCTCAACAACAACAGCAACAACATCAGCCACAACGTAACAACTATCAACAAAGACCTTATCAGCCAAGACAAGCTCGTCCGGCTAATAGGGTACTTGAGGCAATTCCCATGACTTACACTGCATTGCTGCAGAGATTGCTGGACCTGAATTTGATACAATTGAGGACTTTGGCACCACCACCTGGAGAGCTTCCAATGGGGTACGATGCCAATGCTAGATGCGCTTTCCATTTAGGGGCACCCGGGCACTCGACTAAGTTGTGCAGGGCGCTATAGCACAAGGTTCAAGATTTGATCGACTCCAAGGAAATTAACTTTGCACCACCACCAAATGTTACTTCAAACCCTATTCTGAATCACGAAGGGGCTAGAATAAATGCTGTTGAGGGTGGTGAGAAGTTAAGTTTGATTCTGAGCATAGAAGAAGTGAAGACTCCGCTGTCGGTAGTGAAGGAGATGCTGTTGAAAGGACAAGTTTTTCCGGGTTGCAGTTTTGATTGTGAGAAGTGTGTGAATTCAATAAACGGTTGTGAAGACATGAAGATGGGGTTGCAGAATATGATTGATGAAGGATCTTTGCAGTTTGACAAAGTTGGTAATGAAGTTGATGATGTGTCCACTATAACCATTTTCTATGATCCATCTGAGATGCCTGCCAGAAGAGAACCTGTGACCATTTATGCTCCTGAAGTTAGTCCTGTGACTATTATTGTGCCTGGGCCTGTTCCTTATACAGATGATAAAGCCATTCCATGTCATTACGGCTCAGATGTGTACGTGGAAGGACATAAGATCGAGAGTAAGTCTGTTGCTATTGACCCGACTATAGTGAATGTCGGAGGGGTTGGAGGTTTTACGAGAAGTGGTCGTCTATTTGCTCCCCCAGTTCTAAGAGAAGATCCTGAGGCCGAGGCTTCGGCAAAGGCTAAAGGGAAGCAAACTGCGACTGAAGAAACAACAACTCCTGCTGCTGGACAGGGTACCTTTGAGAAGGAGGTGGAGGAATTTATGCGTATAATTAAAAAAGAGCGATTATAAGGTGGTCGAACAGTTGAACCAGACGCCGTCCAAAATATCCATTCTGTCTTTGTTGATGTGTTCTCCTGCACATAGAGAGGCCTTGTTGAAAGTGTTACAGATGGCCTATGTTCCTCAAGAAATAACTGTTAATCAACTATAAGCTGTAGTGGGCAGTGTGAATGCAAGCCACGGGCTGGGCTTTACAGACAGAGACCTTACGTCAGAGGGCCGTAACCATAACAAAGCACTACATATTACTATGGAGTGCAAGGGTGCTGTTTTGTCGCATGTCCATGTTGACATAGGCTCTTCTCTTAATGTACTTACGAAGAAAGCATTAATGAATCTCAATGTTGATGGTATCGTCCTATGACCCAGTGATTTGATAGTCAAAGATTTTGATGGGTCCAAAAGGTCAGTGTTTGGAGAAGTTGAGTTACCTGTGAAAATAGGTTCTCAGGTTTTCAAAAGTATCTTCTACGTCATGGACATTCAACCCGTGTACAGCTGCTTGTTGGGGCGCCCATAAATTCATGCTGCCGGAGCTGTAACCTCCACTCTGCATCAAAAGCTCAAATATGTGGTTGATGGCCAAGTAATCACAGTGTGCGGAGAGGAAGACATCTTTGTGAGCCACTTATCAACTTTCAAATATGTAGAGATCGACAGAGAGATCCACGAGACTCTGTGTCAAGCCTTCAAAGCCGTTAATGTCAGTATTTTGACTCCTGTAGAGAGAAGCAGTGAGAAAGAAGGTACCTCCATTCACTACTACAAGTAGGCAAAGGAGGTGGTTCTGTCAGGAAGTGCCCAAGGCTGGGGCAAATTGCTGGAATTTGAGAAGAAAGATGACAAGTTTGGTTTGGGTTATCAGCCTAGTGGATTTGATTGGTCTCCAAGTGGTAAAGCCATTACTTTTACAAGTGCTGGGATTCTCGACCGCAACCAAATCTGTGTGACAAGCCAAGATGGAGACAATGATGGTGACTGGGACAACTGGATTCATCCGTGTGCGCCCGGAGAGGAGCTGAAGAACTGGTCTGCTGAAGACATCGTCCAAGTTACCTGGCACTCAGAGTAATTTATTTGTTTCCTTTTTTCTTATCATGCTGCATTGTCAAATCCAGCATTCTGCCCAAGATGCTAGGATCCATTGTATGGGCCACCATGTTTGTTATGCAATTATTTTACCATGAAATAAAGGACATTTTCAGACAAATTGTTTTCCCTTTCTTTTGTTTTAAATTTTTCACAAAAAAATATTAAAAAATGGCAATGTGTTTTTCTTTTTTGTTTGTGTTTGCGTCTCTTTTAAAAAAATAAACAGATTTTGAAATAAGCACATCATCTGTGCAATGTTGATCATCCGGATTCCATTGATAACGTTCCTGCTATAACCACGCATGACTTTGACAATCCTGTCTACCAAGCTGATGAAGGGGTTGAGGAAGACTGTGAACTCCCTAAAGAATTGGTCAGATTGTTGAAACAAGAGGAACGGGTTATTCAGCCTCATCAGGAAGAAATTGAGATCATCAACATCGACACTGAAGATGTGAAGAAAGAGATCAAGATTAGGGCCAGTCTGCAGGCCGAAATAAAGAAAGAGTTGATTGGTATGCTGCGAGAGTATGTGGATATCTTTTCCTGGTCGTATCAAGATATGCCAGGGTTGGATACCGACATTGTTGTGCATAAGCTACCATTGAGAGAAGTTGTCCTCCTGTGAAACATAAGTTGAGAAGAACTCGTCCTAACATGGCGATGAAGATCAAAGAGGAGGTTCAGAAGCAATGGGATGCCGGGTTCCTTGCTGTAACTAGTTACCCACCTTGGGTAGCTAACATTGTACCTGTACCAAAGAAGGACGGCAAGGTCCGAATGTGTGTTGACTACCGGGATTTGAATAGAGCGAGCCCAAAAGATGACTTTCCTTTGCCACACATTGATGTGTTGGTAGACAATACTGCTCAGTTCTCGGTATTTTCCTTCATGGATGGCTTCTCCGGATATAATCAGATTAAAATGGCACTGGAAGACATGGAGAAAACAACGTTCATTACCCCGTGGGGTACATTCTGCTACAAGGTCATGCCCTTTGGTTTGAAGAACGCCGAGGCAACTTATCAGCGGGCCATGGTCACATTGTTCCACGACATGATACACAAGGAGATAGAGTGTTATGTGGACGATATGATTGCTAAGTCCCGAGACGAAGAAAAGCATCTGGTCAATCTCAAGAAGCTGTTTGATAGACTGATAAAATACAAGTTGAGGTTGAATCCAAACAAGTGCACTTTCGGAGTGCGTTCCGGGAAACTGCTGGGTTTCATTGTTAGTCAGAAAGGAATTGAGGTAGATCCTGCACAAGTAAAAGCAATTCAAGATATGCCTGCACCGAGAACAGAAAAAGAAGTGCGCGGGTTTTTAGGGAGGTTGAACTACATTTCTCGGTTCATATCTCATCTAACTGCCACGTGCGAACCAATATTCAAATTGCTAAGAAAAGAGTAAACGGTCAGGTGGAATGATGATTGTCAAAGAGCTTTTGACAAGATAAAGGAATATTTGCAGGAGCCTCCAATTCTAATGCCTCCAGTTGAAGGAAGACCTTTAATCATGTACTTGACTGTGCTAGAAGGGTCAATGGGGTGTGTTTTAGGCCAACATGACGAGTCTGGTTGAAAAGAGTACGTTATTTATTACCTTAGCAAAAATTTTACCGACTGTGAATCCCGTTACTCACTGCTCGAGAAAACTTGCTGCGCTTTGGTATGGGCTGCTCGCCGACTGAGACAGTACATGTTGACTCATACCACACTGCAAATTTCCAAAATGGATCCTGACAAGTACATCTTTGAGAAACCAGCGTTAACCGGAAGGGTTGCTAGGTGGTAAATGATCTTAACTGAATATGACATACAATATACTTCTAAAAAAGCCATCAAAGGAAGTGTATTGTCAGATTACCTTGCACAGCAACCTCTTGAAGATGATTATCAGCCAATGAAGTTTGATTTCCCTGATCAGGACATCATGTACCTCAAAGCAAACGATTGCGAGGAACCACTTCCGGAGGAGGGGCCAGACCCTGAATCCAAATGGAAGTTGATGTTTGATGGGGCAGTCAATATCAATGGACGCGGAGTTGGTACCGTTCTTATTACTCCTGAAGGTGTTCACTTTCCCTTCGCTGCCAGAATTACTTTTGGTTGCACCAACAATGAAGCGGAATATGAGGCATGCATAATGGGAATAAAGGAGGCTATTAATCTTCGGATTAAGACCCTCGATATATTCAGAGATTCAGCCCTTGTTATTAACCAAGTCACCAGCAAGTGGTATACGCATCAAGAGCATTTAATTCCTTATAGGGATTATGCCAGAAAACTGTTGACGTTCTTCATACCGTCAAGCTTCAGTACATACCACGTGATGAAAACCAATTTGCCGACGTATTGGCCACTCTTTCTTTGAATATAAAAGTCTTGTGTTGGAATTATGTGCCCAGAATTGATATTTCCAGGCTTGACGCTCCAGCGCATGCTTTCTCTGTAGACGCCGTGTCTGACGAGAAACCTTGGTATTTTGATATCAAGCTATTCCTGGAAAAGCAAGAATACCCAGCTGGGGCATCTTCCAATGACAAGAAGACCTTAAGGTGACTTGCTGTTAGCTTCTTCTTGAATACAGACGGGGTTTTGTACAAGAGAAACTTTGACATGGTCTTGCTTAGATGCGTGGATAGACACGAAGCAAGCATGTTAATGCAGGAAGTTCACGAGGGATCTTTCGGTACCCATGCAGGAGGGCATGCTATGGAAAAGAAATTGTTGAGATCGGGGTATTATTAGATGACAATGGATGCAGACTGTTGTTCATTCGCTCGTAAGTGCCACAAGTGCCAAATCTATGCGGACAAAGTGCATGTTCCTCCTAGCCCGCTCAACATCATGTCATCGCCTTGGCCCTTTTCTATGTGGGGCATTGACATGATCGGGAAGATAGAGCCTACTGCTTCAAATGGTCATCGCTTCATCTTGGTCGCGATTGATTACTTCACAAAGTGGGTTGAAGCAGCATCCTATGCCAACGTCACTCGTCAAGTGGTTGCCAGATTTTTGAAAAGAGACATTATCTGCAGATACAGAGTGCCCGAAAGGATCATTACTGACAATGGTTCAATCGTTACAGGAAACTCAATTTCTCCCAGAACTGATCTCTTAGAGCCGTCAAAAGCTCTTACTACCAAGTTACTGGGTCGTAATGCCAATCCTTCATACTCCAGCTTCACAAGGGCTTTTTTAGGCAAGACATTGAGGGATGACCCTGTGTCTACCAGTACATGTGAAAGAACTGCACCCTTACTCTCCATGGTAATGTGCAAAGCCTTATTGTGATTGCGGCCTTCCGTAGTCAAATCAGTGTTGGTGAATCCTAGTCCATTACTAGCATTAACATTTCCAACCACAGCTTCCAACTGATTGACAGTGATCTCTTCTGGCACATAAGCTGCGTGCAAGACTTTGAGTAGTGCGTTCCGATGAGCCTCGGAGCACATAAGCAATGATAAAATGGAGATCTTGGAAGGCGTCTGGTGAAGCTGGTCCACTATCTTGTAATCACTTTTCTTGATGATTCTCATGAATTCATCAACCTCTTGATCAAAAGGGGTTTTCAAAGCTTCTCTAACAACCTGCTCTTCTTGCACCATGCTCTTCCCTTTTGCCTTGGCAGCAGCTTCTACTTCAGCAGTGGGTCTTTGAATTTGCGGGGCAAAGAGACGTCCGCTTCGAGTGAAGCCTCCGCCTCCCCCCACATTGTCTATTTGTGGTGAAGAAGTTGATGATTCGAAAGTGATTTTCTGTCCTTCGCAGTATAAATCGGAGCCGTAATGCCAAGGGATGGCATTACTGCTTTCATAAGGTATTGGCCCAGGCACTGTGACAGTGACTGGACTGATGGCAGCTGCGGAAGGAACCATGATAGTCTGTGGATCATAATATATTGTGACTGGTGTTCTGGTAGGAGTGGCATTTTGTGAGTTGTAGGCGGAATCATTTGCAGGATCATAATAAATTGTAACTGTTGAAACACTTTCATTGTTGGTTGCTGATGTTGTAGGAGACATTGTTGGAAGGATGGGTGTTGTTGTTGCAGGAGACTCTGAATGAAGGGGTGCTGAAGTTGTAGAAGGGATGTTTGCCAATATTTGGTCCGTTGAAGTAACAGATGAAGCATTTGTCGACGAAATTGAGGAGTTGTTTGGAACAATGGTTGTTGCAGTTGTAGGAGGTTCTGGAATTGTTGTTAAGGAGATTGCTGGATTGGTGGGTATTGATGTCGTGATTTGAAGCAGGCCACTCTGGATGAGACCATATATGCCATCCCTCAAGCTATCACAACCATTCACTGAAATGTTGCAATAGGCACACCCTAGCTCGCATCCCGGGAATATTTGACATTCAAGGAGTTGAGCTTTAATCTCCACCAAGGGTGTCCGAATCTGACCCACACTGGTTATCAAGTAAGACGGCTTGTCTTCTTCAATAGCATTGATTCTGGGACCACCATGGTGTGGCATAAGGTTCTTGTTAACATTTGGTGGTGGTGCAAAGTTTAGAGCTTTGGAGTCTACCAAGTCTTGTACCTTCATGTGCAAGGCTCTGCACTTCTCTGTACTGTGGCCAGGTGCAATTGAGTGAAAAGCACATCTGGCGCTGGCTTCATAATTTCTGGGTAGACTGGTAGGATCTGGAGGTGCCAACGTCCTTAGCTCAACTAGGTTGAGTTTCAGGAGTTGTGGCAGTAATGTGGCATAGGGCATAGGGATCGGATCGATCACCCTATTGGCCTGAGAGGGTCTCTGTTGGAATGGTCTCTGCTGATTGTTGTTGTTGGTGTTGCTGTTGTTATAATTTCTCTGAGGAGGATACTGAGTTTGTTGCTGAGGTTGATAAGCTGGTTGAGGATGAACTGGAGCGGGAATGGTGACTGCTGCCACAGACCTATGAACATATTGGGGTCTGCCCCTGCTTGTGTGGATAGCATTGGTTTCACCAGTCCTTCTTGGGCCTACAAAAGGCTTTCTTGGGTTGCTGGATGAGCTGGCACCGTTGTCAGAAATCTTACCCATCTTTAATAGGCTCTCAATCCTTTCCCTGGCTATGACTACATCAGCAAAGCTAGTGGAGGAAAAGGCAGCTAGCCTGTCAATGTATGTTCCTTGGAGGGTGTTCATAAACATATCAGCCGTCTCCCTCTCTGACATGGGTGGCTGGACAGCAGCAGCAAGCTGTCTCCACCTTTGAGCGTACTCCCGGAAGCTTTCCCTGGATGATTGAGACATCCCCATCAGGAGGGTCCTGTTGGGAGCCATATCCAAGTTGTACTGATACTGTCTGATAAAGGCCTCTGCCAGGTCCTTCCAACATCTAATGGTTGCTCTGGTCAGATGAGAGTACCATTCCCTTGAAGCTCCAGTTAAGCTATCCTCAATAAAACATCCATAGCTTTTCGTCCATGGTATAGGCCTTCAGCCTCCCCAGAAAGGATTGTAAATGGGTCCGCGGGCAGGAAGTCCCGTTATACTTCTCAAAGCATGGTGGTTTAAATTTGTGGGGAATCCTGACCCCGTCTACTAGGCCCATGTCCATAACATCAAAGCCCAAAGAATTCTGGGACTCTATGGACCTCAGTTTCTCAACAATCTCTTCTAGCCTTCTATCATAGGCTTCCTCCCCAGCTCCCATCACTGTGAACTGATCTTCCTGGGGGTCTTCTTGCAGTACTCTACCTGCTGTGGCAGTCCCTTGCACATTAGCAGGGATGTTGATCTCTGGATGCAGGTGGGGTCCAAAGACTGGGGGATTAACATGGGGTTGAACTCTTTCATTGTTGCTTGTCCCAGCAGTCCCTGGATGATGGTCTTCCTGATTCCTCCCCTCTACCAGTGCTCTTAACCTCTCTTGGCTTTGAGCCATATTATTCATCACCTCCATAAACTGTGTCATCTGATTCCTCATTTCTAGCCTTTCATTGGCCATTTTAGTCCTGACCTCTATAAGGTCCTGCTGTACTTGGTCCATTTGTATGCCCGGAAGATTGTTGCGGGTGGGATATCTGTGTGGACGGTTGAGTGGAAACCCTCGACGTCGAGCAATAGTTCCTGAAGTCACAACAGAGTTAGTAACAATAAAACAAAAACCTACAAAACAAAACAAAAGGTTAGTATGCAATGCAGTATGCTTATTTGTTTCCAAGGTATCCGGCTTGGCACTTGGTTTTGACCTTTCCAGACCCTTGAAGAAGATGCTTGTGATGTTGCTTTGAAAGAACTCAGATAAACAAACCAACACATACATTACAAAAAGTAAATGATACATAGTTTGTTTTTTACAATACATGCCCTCTGAGGGGTTAAAAATACAACATAAAGAAAAGTACATGAAATGAAAGCAACAACAAGCAAAAGTCAAACACCAAGACCAAACTCATCCTCCTGAACTTCCTTGAGAAGTGCTTTAGTCACAGGATCAGCTGGACGCTCTGTGAGATTCCTGATGAGAAGATTCCTTGTAGTAACAGCTGCAGTTAGCTTCTTGTGTTGACTCTGGTCCTTTGACCTCTTCACACCAGCTCTGATCTTCAACTCTGAGATCTCCCTCTGGGCTGCCGCCAGGGCTTCCTGTTGTTCTCTTGCACTAGCTTCCAGCTGCTCAATCTTATCCTGAGTCCTTTTATCCTCCTGAGTACGGGCTTCGGTGATCCTGACCCACCTAGCCTGACTCTCCTTTAGATACAAATCAGTCCTAGCTCTCTGGAATTGGGCTTCCTTGCAAGCATTCTTCAAAATCTGTTCTCCAGCCCTAGACTTCTTGATGTAATCCTCTGACTTCTCAATTTTGGCCAGATGCTCCACCCTTAGCTTTTCTAATCTTTCAATGTCCAAGCGACCATCACTCCTCTCCCAGAGGGTCTTCTGTAAAGCCTGAGTCAGATTCTCATTTCTCTCTTTCAATTTCTCAAACTCCTCTAAGCTGACAGTTGCTGGGGGTGGTGCTGTGGAAGGTCCAGGCACATCTTCAACAGTGAAGGGCATTCCAGTAATTTGAGCTCTGGCATGAGACCACTCATAGTACTGGGCTGAGGCCACATTATTGCATCTCCCAAGAATGGTTACCCCCTTAGTCTGCACATTGTCCCAGGCCCAGGATGCTTGCCTGACAATAGCCAGATTAGGCTTGATCTCACAATAAAGGGTCTCAGTCAGATCCTGTGCTCTAGGAGGATGGACTAATGCATAGCCCAGTTGTGTTTTGAATAGCAGAGGGTTGTAGTTGATGCAACCCTTCACTCCAATCAGAGGTACATTGGGAAACTGCCCACAACTAGTAATGATGTCTCTGCCCTTGGTGCTCTGAGTGCACCACCTGATGTCATCTGAGGTTAGAGCAACAAGCCTCCTAGCCCAGTTCCTTTGCTGGTGAGGGTTCAAGAATGCATCAGTCTTTGGCAAATGCTTGAGCAGCCAAGTATGGAACAAAGGAGCACAGCATCTTACTAATCTTCCCCTCTGCTTTTCATTCCTTTGATGAACAGAGTAGTAAAGATCTCCCAGTAAGGTGGGCACTGGGTTTCTCAGGATGAAAAGATGGACTGCATTCTTGCTAACAAACCTAGGCTCATCTGCAAAAAGTATGACCCCATATATACTAAGGGCCAACAAAGCACAGACTGCCTTCCACTCCCCCAAAGAGGCCTTCAAAATAGCCTGAGAAGTCAAGAAATCCAGATGAAAACCAGAGACTCCAGCTTTAGCTGTCAAATTCTGCCCAATCAGAATTGGTTCCAGATATAATGCTTTTGCTACCTCCTCATTACTAGGGAAAGCCATCTCAGGGTTGAAGGGGATTCCACCCCTGATAGGTACACCAATCAGTGATGAATACTCTTCCAACAAGGGTCCCAACTGAAAATTCTGGAAGGTGAAGCACCTCAGAGGGGGATCATAGAACTGCAGGCAAGTATGAATCAGGCTCCTCTATGAAGGGTCCAAATCCATAACCACATCAAGAATTCCTCCATAATGTTCTCTGAAAAGTGGTATATGGTCTGGAGTAATCAGGGTCTGAATCTTCCTGATGCTGGCCAACTCAGGCTCAAAGAAATGATAGGAGATGTTACTCTTCTTAGGTGCCATATTGTTGAAGAAGAGCTGGGTCAGATGCTGAGAATAACACTGAAGATAGGCCTCTGACAGGCTGAGACTGGTGATGCAGGTGACTGAAGCAGGGTAGCTGACAGCTGAAGCAAGATACTGATGAAGATAGGTCTAAGCTGTAGAAGGGGTCAAAACCAAGCCAAAATGTAGGATGGATACCCTGAAAATACACATGTATGTAAAGCATTGTTATGGTGACGACCTTCCGTTGTCAAATCAGAGTTGGTGAAGCCTAACCCATGACTAGTATTAACATTGGACACCACTGTCTCGAGCTGATTTAATGTGATCTCCTCCAGCACATAGGTTGCGTGCAGGACTTTAAGTAATGCATCCCGATGAGCTTCGGAACACAATAGAAATGATAGAATGGAGATCTTAGAAGGATTCTGGTGGAGTCGATCCACAACCTTGTAGTTGCTTCTCTTGATTATCCTCATAAATTCATCCACATCTTGATCAAAGGATGTTTTATGGGCTTCTTTCAAAACTGGTTCCTTAGGCACCACATTTTTACCTTTAGCCTTGGCAGTAGCCTCTGCCTCAGTATTAACTCTTGGAACTTTTGACGCAAAGAGGCGTCCGCTTCGGGTGAAGCCTCCGCCTCCCCCGACATTATCCACCTGCGGTGTATAAGCTGAAGAATCAAGAAGGACTCTCTCCACGTTGCATTAGAGGTCTGAACCATAATGCCATGGCACATCATTATCTTTTTCATATGGAATGGGTCCAGGCACCGTGATAGTGACTGGACTGACTGCAGCGGAAATAGGAACTATGATTGTCTATGGATTGTAACATATGGTGACAGGATTTCTGACTGGTGATGGTGGTGAATGACTGAAGCTGGGTTGTTTCTGAGATTGTTGCTAAAAATTGTTGGAATCAGGGACCATTGATGGGTCGTAGTATATGGTGATTGCGGAGACGTCGTTGTTAATAGTTGTTGTAGTTGTAGAAGCAGGTGCGATTGAACTAGTATTTGTTGAAGTGATGGAAGAGATGTGTAAACACCCCAAATTTGCCTTCACCCATTCACACCATGGCTTGTGATCTTTTCATGTGCATAAGTTCAATCATAGCATCTCATATTGCATCTTTTGCTTCACTGCATTGTTTCCAAGTCATATGCATCTAGGGTTTGTGATCTGAGCAATCCAAGAGCCAGTTGAGCCACTCCAAAGGTCATCAATCACTTCAAAGGGGTCCATGTATGTTCAAGCATCATATTATATCCTCAGAAGGTCAAGAAAGTCAAAGAATCACAAGAACTGAGAAAGGCATGGAAGCAGAGCCAGGTTTAACTGCACAGATGACCTAGAATTAGGGTTTTGGTTTCAGGGGCCATAACTCCAATTTTTTTGGTCATTCTTGTTTCTATTGGTCTCTATATGTTATGAGGATCATGCATATCAATTTTCATGAAGAAATTCAATGGGGAAGGCATCTGATCAAGAGATGACTTCTTGAGCAAGTCAGTGCAAAATCAGGGCATCTGAGGCCTCCAATGACCCAACCAAAGGGGTTTCCCCATCATTTTGAATGTGTATGATCTTTATTTGCTCATATAAGATGTTAGAAGTTCACAAAATTGAAGAATTTCAAGCCATTTGCAAAGTTTCCTTTTTGGGAAAGTGACTTGTAATGTAAACTTGCCATTTTGGGAAAGTTTTTCAACCTCCTCTTTTTGATTCAAAAATGCTTCAAATGAGAAAACTTTGGTCATGAAAGTTGTAGAATGGATCCTCCCATTTTCAAAAAGTACAAGAACTCTTTCTAATTCATTTTGGATCAAAAGTTATGGCTTGTCAAAGTTGGGCAAAATCACTTAATTTTCACTTTTGTACCAAAGAGGGAAAGTTGCAAAACCTCATGCCAAGGCAAAATGTGACTTCAAATGGACTTCTAACTATCACACAAACATAAGTCATGACCTAAAATTCAGAATGCACCAAAGAATTGTTCATTTTCATGCCTTGATCATTAAGAAATCACAAATGGGCCAAAGGTTCACCAAGTTGCAAAATGCTTCATAACCCTTCATCCATTTAAGCCAGCTCACAAAATCTGATTTCATGACATTCCTTGAACTTTGCTGCTTAGGACCATGCCCCTATCTCAGCCTCCCACTTGCCCATACCTCAAAGGACACCTAACATTGACTTTTGGCAAAATGGCCCATACCAATCAACATAGGCCAGCAACAACTCTCTGACCTATCCAAACTTGATACATGGACAAAATGGAACTCAACACACCACACAATGCAGCCTGAGCTCTCCCACAAGTCAACATTATCAAAAATCCCTCTTTATGCATTTTTCTTCGAATCTCAATACACAAGACACAAACCTCAAAACAAACTTCATAGAGTCACTCACCATGATCCTCTGATCATTTCCCAACTATTATTTGATCCTGAAACCATCCCAAACAGAAACACGATTTTTCACTCTCCTTGGTCATAACTTCATCAATCTCTTAAACCAACCATAAGAAATTCCAAACAAGCATTGCAAACTTCTCAGGAGGTTCATTAAAGGCATCTTGGACCAAAGAAGCAGCCAGAAAGCTCCAAAGTTCAAAGCTCCAGTTCAGGTGAGCTCAAGAACAATTTTTCCAGAAACGTGTTTTTAAGTTACTAATTGATTCTCCATGATTCACTGATAATACTGATGTGTTTGGTTTTGAAAATAGTCAAGTATTAAGCATGTATTGATCTTCTGAAATTTTTGCCATACTTTCCGTTTTGCTTCAATTCATGATTTTGGGATTGGATAAATGAGTTTTAATGTTTGATTCTTGTTGGGGTTGAGGAAAGGATCATTTCTGGAGCTTTAGGGGTCTTGGGGTTGCGTATTGAGGGAGATGGGGTGAGGAGCTAGCCGGAGAAGATGACCGGAACGCTGTTCCGGTCATCTGAAAGTCATTAGGGCTCAGGATTAGAGTTAATGACATAATTACGTGAGTTTGAATTCCAGCCATCCATTAGCGCGCGTAGTCAACTCCCACCTCCTTGAATTTGAATCCTGGCCTTCAGATCATTTGACTTTCTCATTTTTCTTTTTAAATTCATTTTATTTTATTTGTTTTACATTTAACTTCCACGAATTTTTAAAAATAGGGAAATGCATTGAAAAATTCTGAATTTTTTTGTCAAACATTTCATTAATTTTCAGAACCCAAAAATATTTTTATTTTTTATTTTTTTGCATTAAAAATTATTTTTAAATCATTTAAATGTTTATTTTTAATTAGTTAATGGAAATTAATTAATTAAAAATGCATTTAGGTATTTAAAAATCACAAAAAAAATTCACATTGCATTATAAAACATTTAGAAACATTATCAAACTCTCAAAACAAATTTCTTTTTGGTTCTTGACCTACTTTGACAATTTTCATTGGAATTAAATTTGTTTAAAGGCAATATTTTGATCCTAACCTGAAAAAATCCATTCTGCCTAACCATGAGGAGTTTGATGATGGTTCTTCTTGCATTGCATCCTTCACATCATGTAGTTTCTAGGGTAAAATTGGTTTGAATTTATCTTTCATTTTCAATTTAATGTGCATTTTTCCTTTTGAGGTGCCTTGAAACCCTAGTTGACTTAGAAAGATCATAACTTCCATTAGGTTTAGATTTAGGTCTCCTCCTTTGGGCAGTGAACTTGTGTAGGGTTAGGGTTCCTTTGATCCCATTTTCAATTTTTTGTCATGCCCTTTGCTTCTGATTTTGAATTTTTGTGTTGCATGTTGTTCATAAACCCTAATTCTTGCCTTCCTTTGCATTCATCTCTCATTTGCTTGCATTCAAGAACTTGCCATGACATTTTGTGCATCCACATTATTCATAAGACATCTTAGGACATATTAGGATCATGTTTAGTCATTGCATCATCCATTTGCAATGATATGTATCCATTGCATTTCATAAACTTTCATGAACTTCCATGGTTCAAAGCATGCTCCATATGCATCCATTCTCTTATATGCTTACATGTATGCATCTTGTATGACTTTGCACCATCTCTTGACATCATTTGCATCATATGTATGTTTCTGACTTTGGCATTTGCCCATCCATATGCATTGTTTCATCTCATTTCTCCCCTTATGCATCTTGTGCTAACTTTTCAGGATTAATGGTAAGTTTGTTTGGGAGGTGGATTTGCCTTCACCTCCTACCTCTTCTCACCTTATCATTTTACATCCTTGCTGCATTTTTACTTGTCTTGGAGTGAGCTTGCTCACTTGTGCCTCTCTTCCCTCTTTTCTCTTCTCATTTCATCCCTTTTCTATCTTGCTTCTCCTTGGTGGCTTCCTTGAAGATTTCTCCTCTTAAGCCTCACAAACCCTAGGACTTCAAAGAATGATAACATTTTAGGATTGTTTAGTCCCACTTAGACTCTTTCCTTTGATTTTCTTTGAGTCTTCTCTTCTCATCTCATAATCAAGGACTAAACCTTAAAGGTTTTAAGGCTCTGTGATTAAGCTTATGCCTGCATCCTTCTATTAGGATGGAGTGTATAACTTTAATCCTAAGTGTTAAACCCTTAAAATGTTTAAATTCTTTAATAAAATAATATAATAATCACTAATACATCAAGCTTGTAACTTGGGCCTTGCATTAGGGTTCTAATTCTTCCTTAATTGGTTAAGAAGGACTAACCCTAGTGTTAATGGACAAGTCCCCCTCAAGTTGTCTTACAAATCATAAAATCCACTTCCTAATCTTATCATTAACTAAAATCCATTTTAATAAAGGCTATGTTTTGTCATGAGGTTAATCCCTAATCATGGATTAAGTTGAGGAGCCTTCCTTAGCTTAAATGTTCTCATCTATTATCCTTCTATTAGGATGGTGTAATGTGTCCATTAAATCCCTGATTATGGCTTAAACTCATTACTTAACACTAAACAAAAACACCAAAAACATCTAATAAATGCAAGTAGGTTAATGATCTTAATCCTATACCATGGTGATTAAGTGTGAGGTGCTTACTTCACACTTAAGGTATTCTCATTACCCCTAATCAGAGGGAGGATGTGATGAGTTTACTGACCCCTTGGTTTAGGCTTAAGCTCATTCTCTTATGACAAACACAAAAATCAATAAAAGACTGAAAGCATAAAAAACAAACAATAATCGTCTCCTCCGGGATTCTTTTCTCATCATCTTCACTCACAAACGAGAACTCGCTTCTTCCGTCTAATGCAAGACAGTTTGCACCTGAGCCAGACAGGTCATACACTTGAGCATAGACTAGCAAGCAGTTCATCAGTCAATTTATCTTTCAGTCTCTTTGAGTCGAACTACGGTGTTCTGACATCCTCATTGCACGAGAGGATACGTAGGCATAACTTAACAGTTATCGAACAAAAGTCTCTGTATATTCCCCCCTCTTTCAGCTTTATTCTTTAGCCTCATTCTCTTGAGCATTTCACTTCTGTTCTTACACTGACACTTCACATATTTCACTTCACATTTCTTTTGCACTGACACTTGCATTCTTTCCAGCTTTGATACACAAATTGCACTGACACTATCCCTTTTAAAAACAAATCTCTTGAGCGTGGATCCCGTCGAGTACGACGGACAATCTTGGTGCTAATACCTTCCCAGGTTGTAACCAACCCCCTTTCTCAGTCTCTCTGGTTCGCGACCGTCTTATCCATATTCTTTTCTAGGTTTATGCAGCATTACCTTTCCTTCGAGATAAAAATGCCTAGCTGGCGACTCTATTCATTTCTCTTTTCGCCGACCGTCCGCGTCTGTACCCCTTCTGACCTAGGTGTCATTTGGTGGGAGCGACAAGATGATTTTTGATTTTGTAGACGAGTTTGTCGGAATAATTGTCTTTGAAGTTGTAGGAGAAGTGTTTGTTGTTGCTGTAAGAGGAATTGCTGATTTTGTAGAAAATGTCGACGTTATCTGCAAGATACCTTCTTTGATAAGTCCATTGATGCCACTTCTTAAGTTTGCACACCCATTGACGGAAACTTTGCAAGATTCACAGCAGGCCTCACAACTGGAAACACCCGGCATTTTAAAAGCTGAGCCTTAACCTCTGCCAGAGGTGTTTGAAGGCTTGCAGTATCTTCAATTAAATTCATGGGTTGATCCTCCTCAATTGCATTTATCCTGGACCCACCATGGCTGGGCATAGGATTCTTCGTGACATTAGTAGGTAGTGCAAAATTTAACGCCTTTGAATCAATTAGATCCTGGACCTTCATGTGCAAAGCTCTGCACTTTTCTGTGGTATGACTAGGTGTGTTAGAATGGAAGGCACATCTGGAATTGACGTCGTAATTTTGTGGAAGGTTCTGAGGATCTGGTGGAGCCAGAGTCCTTAATTCAACAAGATTAAGCTTCAGAAGTTGTGGCAACAAAGTGGCATAGGGCATTGGTATATGCTCAATTACCCTGTTGACTTGAGATGGCCTTTGCTAGAAAGGACGTTGTTGTTGGTTGTTGTTGTTGTTATAGGACCTTTGTTGAGGAAAATGTTGTTGAGGGAACTTTTGTGGTTGCGGGGTGTATTGTTGTTGAGGAGGTGGAGTAGGAATTGTGACAACGGCAATTGATCTTGGTATATACTGGGGCCTCCCTCTGCCCATGTGTATTGAGTTTGTTTCACCAGACGTGTGAGGCCCTGCAAATGGTTTCCTTGTGCTGCTTGAGCTGGCGCCGTTATCATAAATCTTTCCCATTTTCAGTAAACTCTCAATCCTTTCTCTAGCTATGACCACATCTGCAAAGCTAGTGGAAGAGAAATAGGCCAACCTATCAATGTATGTCCCCTGGAGGGTGTTCATAAACATATCTTCCATTTCTCTTTCTGACATTGGAGGTTGAACGGCAGCAGCTAATTGCCTCCATCTCTGAGCATATTCTCTGAAGCTTTCCCTGGAGGACTGTGACATACCCATTAGAAGAGTTCTGTTAGGATCCATGTCTAGATTGTATTGGTATTGGAGAATGAAATCCTCAGCCAAATCTTTCCAATTTCTAATGGTTGCCCTAGTCAGATGCGAGTACCACTCACGGGATGCCCCTGTCAAGCTATCCTCAAAATAGAACATCCATAGCTTTTCATCCATAGTGTAGGCCTTTAATCTTCCCAGGAAATATTGGAGATGGGTGCGAGGGTAAGATGTTCCATTATATCTTTCAAAGCAGGGAGGTTTGAATTTGTAAGGAATTCTTACTCCCTCCTGTAACACCCCAAATTTTCCCTCTTCATTTTAAGCATCATATCACATCATATTCATCATGAACATATCGTTTTCTTAGCATCCTAGCATGGAAAGATGAGGCATAACATTCTTCATGACCTAGCATTAGGCATATGATCATCTGTGGAGGTTCTTGAGGCATCACAAGCCATGACCAAATGGTTTTGTACAAGTCCTATGATGAGTCTACATTGCATTTACAAGTTCAAGTCCATGTACAAAAGCTCAGAAGGTTGCATGATCACCAGAGATCTCAGGATAAGGCAAAGCTCCTACACAAGGCACCTAAACTAGGGTTTGAGATTCAAGCATTAAAACTTCACAACTTTGGCCATTTCATTTGGGCAAAGTCTTCTATATGTCAAGAGGATCCTAGGTACCAATTTTCATGAGAAAATTCCATGTGGAAGTCAGGAAATTCTTTAGTTGCTTGCAGATGAAGTAATTGGTCAATTGTGCCCTTAAAAAGTCAACTGTGTGATTTCAAGGGGTATAACCAACTTTTTCTTGCCAAGGGGTGTCCTTACAATGTTATAAGAGGCTTGGGATGTTCAAAGATCAAGAATCATGAAGATTTGAAGGTTTTTGCAAAATTGGTGAAAACTTGGTTTTATGGATTTTCCATTTTTGGCAACTTTTGCCCTAAATTTCAAGTGACCTTAACATGATCAAAAATTCTTCAAATGGACCAAAGTCAAACATGAAAGTGGAGTTTAAGGGCTCCCATTTTCAAAAAGTACAAGTACTTTTTCATGGGATTCATGGTTTGCTCTAGAGGCCCTTCGAAAATTTCACTAAAACTAGGGCAAAACCAAAAATTCCATGCATGCACAAAAGCAAAAAGTTTCAAAACTTAATTTTAGAAATTGGTAGGGATCAATTATGTTTCCAATGTTACAATACAATGCATTTGGCACATTTTTCTCCAAATAATACCCCAAATTCGTGCAAGGCAAGTTTGTTATTCAAAAAGTGGATATTTTGCAAAATCATGGAGAAAGTGTGACAACTTTGATCTAAGAGCCAGGACTTGTTGGATTATAATCAAGGGATGAATTTGTATTGCACATGTGCTGAGAGGCCAAGGAAAGCATGAGGAGTGCATGCTTCCATGACAAATTGCAAAATTTGCTAATTCACCAAAATCTTGTGATTCCCACGTGCAAACTTGACAATCTTTTCAGCATTGGTTTGTGACTTCACATATAAGAAATTAGGGTTTCAGAATTGCACAACTCTCTCTCATTCTCTCATTTCCAAGTTTATGCACAACTTGCATTTTCTCTCATTTCTCATCACACACTTGCTCAATCAGAAAACAAATTGTGGATTCTTGATCAGTGCAAGCTAAGGATCATTAATAACACCATCATTCAAGCTCTCTCTCAAGATCAACAACCTTGCCATTTCAGGGCAGGTGTTGGCAAAGCTTCAGATCCAGCTACATTCAAGGCTTTAGATGCATTTATTTTGCATCTAGAGTGAATTATGAGTGAATTTCATCCATTATCTAGTCTTCTAAAACCTTGAATCAAGATCTGCAACTCAGGTATGGTTCAAAATATTTGGATCTGGAAATGAAAATGTTGATGTGCATATTAATCCTTGATGTTCACTGAGTATGCTGCAAATTTGGTTTCTATTTTAGTGCAATATTAAGTGAGATATTTGGATTTCATTTTTCATGGTGCAAACTGATTTGGTTCGATTTGTAACATCCATTGATCTATTGCAATTTTCAATGTCATATTTGAATTCAGAGCATGTCAATTAGTGGATTTGGAGCTTTTGTTTTATTTTTGTTGTTGTTTGCGCATCTGGTTCGAATTCCGGTGCCGGAGCCCTAGCTCCAGTCACCGGAAACTGCATTCATGAGCTAGGGTTTATGTGAGGTTGAAGATGAACCTTAGCCATCAGATCTGTCCAGCGTGCGTCCAGGATGTTGCCACGCGTGTTGGTCATCCAGCATCCTTCTCACGTGTGTTTCTAATTTCATTTTAATTCACCATGTTTCGCATACAACCATAACAAGTGTGCATCCTCACCTCACATCAAATCACTTCTACACGTCAATTAATGACTGAAGCACAACACGCGTCAGATCCATCCAGCGCCTCTTGTTTTTTTCCTTTTATTTTTCATAAATTCCAACCACATGAGCCAAATACCAGCGCACCCAATGGGCTTAGTTCTACTTTCCACACCCCCTTCACAGCTAAGCCCAACTCGTTTCAACTATTTTTCCTGCTACCAACACCCCCAGCTCTCATTCTCTTTTTATTTTTATTTTTCATTTTATTTCTTTTACTCTATTTTGATTTCTTATTTTTAAAAATAGTTCCATTTATCCAAAAATCCCAAAATAATTCTTGAAAGTCAATTTGAGTTTTCTTTATTTTTCTACATCTTTATTTTTCATTTATTCTCATTATCCACGTGGCAATTAATTCTTCCATCTCTCTAATTCATTTTAAATCCTTTTTTGAGTACACTTCCTTGTTCATTTTCTATAGGTTTCATTATTTGGAGTTTTGTGTTCATTCTTTTTCTCTGGATTCCTAAGATGATGTAGTTTGTGTGTGAGGATCATTTGAAATCCTTTTTTGAGTACACTTCCTTGGTCCTTTGACTTGTGTGAGGATCATTTTAAATCCTTTTTTGAGTACACTTCCTTGGTCCTTTGACTTGTGTTGGAAGTTATTAACCCTAGTTTGTGTTCTTGCCTTCATTTGACCTATTTGGCTTCTGAATTTTTCCAAATCCTTTTGGCTCATTGTTATATCATGTTTGAGGATCATTTGACTTAAGTTGTGGAATTTTTAGATGCATTGTTGAATTGATTTGAATTTTTGTTCTCACCTTGTCCCATTTTGCGTCTTTGTGATCTTAGGCTCTCTTATAAGCTTAGAAGGGCACTTGTGCCAACTTCTTCTTCTCATTTGGGGTCCTTTTGGGGTATGGGTTCCTTCCTGGTCCTAGCTTAGGATTTGTGTCTTAGAAATTTTTGTGTTTGCTTCCCTTTTAAGTCCTTTCATTTCTTAAGTGTATCCATCTCACCTCCTTACTTCTTTCACTTCATCATGTGATTGTTTGGTCTTGTGTGCCTCTTCTCTTCATCTTGCTGGCTTCTTAAGCCTTTCTTAGACTTGTTTTAGTTCTGGTCTTGTGCATTGAGTCCATGTTTTGTGCATTTTGTCTTGCATTTTTCTTAAGTTTGCATTTGTTTACATATGTGTTCCATGTTGCATCATGTTGTCTTGCATGCTTCATTCCCTTATTCTTTTGTCTTGCATATCCATTGTGCATTTGCATATGACTTCACTTCTGTATGTATGATGTTAACATGTCATCTTGTTCATCTTGCTTCACTTATTTGCATGTTACTAACCTTGCAGGGGCTATGGTAAGTGTGAGGTGTGGAAGTTGAGTTCCACATCTCCAAATCTCATCTCTTCTTCTTATTTATTTATTGTGCTAACCCTTTGCTTGTTGGGTTTAGGCCTTTCTCATCTCTTCTCATTCTTCTTCTTCTCTTCTTTTTCTTTTCTTCTTTAGGATAGAAAGCCACACTAACCTTAGGATATCCATGCATGACAACACTTAGGAATCTTTAGTCCCCCATTAGACTTTTACCTTTGTGATCCTTTTGGTTCTTCTTCTCTTCTCATCTCATAACCATAAAAAAAATCTTAATAAATTTTGAAGTAATTCCTTGAGCAATAGTCTTGTCCCATGAGGTGTGCTTGTAGTCTTCCCATCTTGGGATAGTACATGTTTACCTTGTGATGCACAAGTCTGATCAAGGTATCCTTCTTCACAAAGAAAATCACAAAAAACACTTCTTCACTGTAAATACCAAAAACACTTAATAAGTTAAATGAGTTAGTGAGCTTAGGCCCTAATCTTTGGGTTCAAGTTTTGGGGATCTTCTCCTTACTTGAGTGTGCTTGTTCTATTATTCCATCTTGGAATGTAGTGACAAGTGCACATTCGATGGAAAAGAGCTTGAGTTCACTTCCTTGTGACACACTCCTAAAAGCTTCATAAAAAACACAAACAAAGAATAAGCGTCTTTCCTTCGGGAATTATTTTCTCATCTCCTTCGCTCCGTACGCGAACTTGCTCCTACTTGTCACTTTACAAGACGGTTACGCACTCGTCGTCCGAGTCTGCAACACCTGGGCAATGGCATAGGCAGTTCAAGATTTAATTCACAAGTAATTTCCTTGTTACCCCTAGTTATGGGAACTACGGAGTCTCTGATCCTCATGTCCAGTGAGGTACTTAGGCAGCGGGGTAGGGCCCGTTCAAGCACAATCTTTATTTTCCCTACATTTTTGCTCTTTGTTCTCTTATTCAGTTCTTTTCCAGTTCGAGTTTCTTTTCATTTTCATTTCTCTGCAGCAGCTTTTATACCCTCACCCTTTGAAACAGTTTCTTTTGCAAGCGTGGATCCAGTCGGGTGCGGCGGACGATCTGGGTGCTAATACCTTCCACAGCGTAATAACTATCAACAGAGACCTTATCAGCCAAGGCAAACTCGCCCGGCTAATAGGGTGCTTGAGGCAATCCCCATGACTTATGCTGCTTTGCTACCAAGACTGTTAGACCTGAATCTGATTCAATTGAGAACTTTGGCACCACCACCTCCTGGAGATCTTCCAGTGGGTTACGATGTCAATGCAAGATGCGCTTTCCACTCAGGGGCACCCGGGCACTCGACAGAGAAGTGCACGGCGCTACATCACAAAGTACAGGACTTGATAGACTCCAAGGCAATCAACTTCGCACCACCGCCGAATGTTACTTCGAACCCCATTCCGAATCATGGAGGGGCAAGAATCAATGTTGTTGAGGGTGGTGAAAAGTTAAGTCTTATGCTGAGTATTGAAGAAGTGAAGACTCCTTTGTTGGTAGTGAAGGAGAGGTTGCTAAGAGGACAAGTGTTTCCTGGCTGCAATACTGATTGTGAAGAATGTTTGAGTTCAGAGAATGGGTGTGAGAATCTGAAGAT
Source organism: Lathyrus aphaca (assembly GCA_963966055.1). Lineage (NCBI taxonomy): Eukaryota > Viridiplantae > Streptophyta > Magnoliopsida > Fabales > Fabaceae > Lathyrus > Lathyrus aphaca. The sequence goes on from OZ014522.1 coordinate 273,732,399, forward strand.
CAGGTTGCAGGGTTTGATTGATGATGGATCCTTGTAGTTTAACAAGGTTGGTAATGCAGTTGATGATGTGTCAACCATAACCATATTCTATGATGAAGCAGAGATGCCTGCCAGAAGAGAGCCTGTAACCATTTATGCTCCTGAGATTAGTCATGTGACTATTACCATGCCTGGGCCTGTTCCTTACACAGACGATAAAGCCATTCCATGGCATTACGGCTCAGATGTATACGTGGCTGGACAGAAAGTAGAGAGCAAGTCTGTTGCTATTGACCCGACTGTAGAGAATGTCGGAGGAGTTGGAGGCTTTACCAGAAGTGGTCGTTTATTTGCTCCCCCTGTGCTGAGAGGGGATCCTGAGGCTGAGCCTTCGTCAAAAGCCAAAGGAAAACAAGTTGTGGTTGATGAGACAAATACTCCTGTTGCTGGGCAGGGTACATTTGAAAAGGAGGTCGAGGAATTTATGCGGATCATTAAAAAGAGTGACTATAAGGTGGTCAAGCAGTTGAACCAGACACCTTCCAAGATATCCATTTTATCTTTGCTGATGTGTTCTCCCGCACACAGAGAGGCCTTATTGAAAGTGCTACAGATGGCCTATGTTCCTCAAGAAATCACTGTCAATCAACTTGAAGCTGTAGTGGACAGTGTTAATGTAAGCCACGGGCTAGGCTTTACAGACAGAGACCTCACGTCAGAGGGTCGAAACCACAACAAAGCACTACATATTACTGTGGAGTGCAAGGGTGTTGTGTTGTCACATGTTCTTGTTGATACAGGCTCTTCCCTTAATGTGCTTCCGAAGAAGGCATTAATGAAGCTCAATGTTGATGGTATAGTCCTGAGACCAAGTGATTTGATTGTCAAAGCTTTCGATGGGTCTAGAAGATCAGTTTTTGGAGAAGTTGAGTTGCTGGTGAAAATATGTTCTCAAGTATTCAAAAGTATCTTCTACGTCATGGACATTCAGCCTGCGTACAGCTGCTTGTTGGGACGCCCATGGATTCATGCTGCCGGAGCTGTAACTTCAACCCTTCATCAGAAGCTCAAATATGTGGTGGACGGCCAAGTAATCACAGTCTGTGGAGAGGATGACATCTTCGTAAGCCACTTGTCAACATTCAAGTATGTGGAGATGGATGGAGAGATCCATAAGACTCTATGCCAAGCTTTCGAAGCAGTCAACGTCAGCATCTTGACTCCTGTAGAGAAGAGCAGTGAGAAGGAAGGTACTTCAATCCATTCCTACAAGCAGGCAAAGGAGGTCGTTCAGTCAGGAAGTGCCCAAGGCTGGGGCAAATTGCTGGAGCTAGAAAAGAAAGACGACAAGTTTGGATTGGGTTATCAGCCTGGTGGAGCTACTCCAAGTGGTAAAGCCATTACGTTTACAAGCGATGGATTGCTCGACCGCAACCAGATCTATGTGACAAGCCAAGATGGGGACAATGATGGTGACTGGGACAACTGGATTCACCCGTGTGCACCTGGAGAGGAGCTAAAGAACTGGTCTGCTGAAGACATTATCCAAGTTACCTCGCACTCAGAGTAATTCATTTGTTTCCTTTTATTATCATACTGCATTGTCAAATCCAGCATTCTGCCCAAGATGCTAGGATCCATTGTATTGGGCCACCATGTTTTGTATGAATCTTTTTACCATGAAATAAAAGGACATTTTCAGACAAATTGTGTCTCTTTCTTTGTTTTTAAAAACTCTTCACAAAAATATAAAAATGGCAATGTGTTTTTCCTTTTTGTTTTTGTGTTAGCGTCTCTTTTTCAAAATAAGCAGATTTTGAATAAGCACATCATCTGTGCAGTGTTGATCATCCGGATTCCATTGATAACGTTCCTGCTATGACCATGCATGACTTTGACAATCCAGTCTACCAAGCTGATGAAGGGGTTGAGGAAGACTGTGAACTCCCTGAAGAATTGGTCAGATTGTTGAAACAAGAGGAGCGGGTTATTCAGCCTCATCAAAAAGAAATTGAGATCATCAACATTGGCAGTGAAGATGTGAAGAAAGAGATCAAGATTGGGGCCAGTCTGCAGGCCGACGTCAAGAAAGAGCTGATCAGTATGCTGAGAGAGTATGTGGATATCTTTGCTTGGTCATATCAAGATATGCCAGGGTTGGATACCGACATCGTTCTGCATAAGCTACCTTTGAGAGAGGATTGTCCTCCTGTGAAACATAAATTGAGAAGAACTCGTCTTGACATGGCGATGAAGATCAAGGAGGAGGTTCAGAAGCAATGGGATGCTGGTTTCCTTGCCGTAACTAGTTACCCACCTTGGGTAGCTAACATTGTACCTGTACCAAAGAAGGACGGCAAGGTACGGATGTGCGTTGACTACCGGGATTTGAATAGAGCAAGCCCAAGAGATGATTTTCCGTTGCCACACATTGATGTGTTGGTAGACAATACTGCTCAATTCTCGGTATTTTCCTTCATGGATGGCTTCTCCGGATATAATCAGATCAAGATGGCGCCGAAAGACATGGAGAAAACAACGTTCATTACCCCGTGGGGTACATTCTGCTATAAGGTCAGGCCCTTTGGTTTGAAGAACGCCGGGGTAACTTATCAGCGGGCAATGGTCACATTGTTCCATGACATGATACACAAGGAGATTGAGTGTTATGTGGACGATATGATTGCTAAGTCCCGAGACGAAGAAGAGCATCTGGTCAACCTGAAGAAGCTGTTTGATAGACTGATCAAGTACAAGCTGAGGTTGAATCCAAACAAGTTCACTTTCGGAGTGCGTTTCGGGAAATTGTTGGGTTTCATTGTTAGTCAGAGAGGAATTGAGGTAGATCCTGCCAAGGTAAAAGCAATTTAAGACATGCCTGCACCGAGAACAGAAAAAGAAGTGCGTGGTTTTTTAGGGAGGTTGAACTACAATTCTCGGTTCATATCTCATCTAACTACCACGTGCGAACCAATATTAAAATTGCTAAGAAAAGAGCAAACGATCAGGTGGAACGAAGATTGCCAAAGAGCTTTCGACAAGATAAAAGAATATTTGCAGGAGCCTCCAATTCTAATGCCTCCAGTGGAAGGAAGACCATTAATCATGTACTTGACCGTGCTAGAAGGGTCAATGGGGTGTGTTCTAGGCCAACATGACGAGTCTGGTCAAAAAGAGTACGCTATATATTACCTTAGCAAAAGGTTTACCGACTGTGAATCCCGTTACTCACTGCTCGAGAAAACTTGCTGCGCTTTGGTATGGGCTGCTCGCCGATTGAGGCAGTACATGTTGACTCATACCACACTACTCATTTCCAAAATGGATCCTGTCAAGTACATCTTTGAGAAACCAGCGTTAACTGGAAGGGTTGCTAGTTGGCAGATGATTTTAACTGAATATGACATCCAATATACTTCTCAGAAGGCCATCAAGGGAAGTGTATTGTCAGATTACCTTGCACAGCAACCTCTTGAAGATGATTATCAGCCAATGAAGTTTGATTTCCCTGATGAGGACATCATGTACCTCAAAGCAAACGATTGCGAGGAACCACTTCCAGAGGAGGGGCCCGACCCTGAATCCAAATTGAAGTTGATGTTTGATGGGGCAGTCAATATCAATGGACGTGGAGTTGGTGTCGTTCTTATCACTCCCGAAGGTGTTAATTTTCCCTTCGCTGCTAGAATTACTTTTAGCTGCACCAACATTGAAGCGGAATACGAGGCATGCATAATGGGAATAGAGGAGGCTATTAATCTTCGGATTAAGAACCTCGATATATTCGGAGATTCAGCCTTCGTCATTAACCAAGTTACCGACAAGTGGTATACGCATCAAGAGCATCTAATTCCATACAGGGATTATGCTAGAAAACTGTTGACGTTCTTCACGACAGTTAAGCTTCAGTACATACCACATGACGAAAATCAGTTTGCCGATGCATTGGCCACTCTTTCTTCGTCTATCAAAGTCTTGTGTTGGAATTATGTGCCCAGAATTGATATCTCCAGGCTTGACGCTCCAGCTCATGCCTTCTCTGTAGATGCAGTGTCTGACGAGAAATCTTGGTATTTTGATATCAAGTTATTCCTGGAAAAGCAAGAATACCCAACTGGGGCATCTTCCAATGACAAGAAGACCTTAAGGCGACTTGCTGCTAGCTTCTTCTTGAATACATATGGGGTTTTGTACAAGAGAAACTTTGACATGGTCTTGCTCAGATGCGTGGATAGACACGAAGCAAGCCTGTTAATGCAGGAAGTCCACGAGGGATCTTTCGGTACCCATGCAGGAGGGCATGCTATGGCAAAGAAATTGCTGAGATCAGGGTATTACTGGATGAAAATGGATGCAGACTGTTGTTCATTCACTCGTAAGCGCCACAAGTGCCAGATATATGCAGACAAAGTGCATGTTCCTCCAAGCCCGCTCAACGTCATGTCATCTCCTTGGCCCTTTTCTATGTGGGGCATTAACATGATCGGGAAGATAAACCCTACTGCTTCAAATGGTCATCGCTTCATCCTGGTCGCGATTGATTACTTCACAAAGTGGGTTGAAGCAGCATCTTATGCCAATGTCACTCGTCAAGTGGTGGCAAGATTTCTGAAAAGGGGTATCATTTGCAAATACGGAGTGCCCGGAAGGATCATTACTGACAATGGTTCTAATCTCAACAACAAGATGATGGCAGAGTTGTGTCGGGACTTCAAGATACATCATCACAATTCTTCTCCTTACCGACCAAAGATGAATGGTGCGGTAGAGGCAGCAAATAAGAATATCAAGACGATTGTGCAGAAAATGGTTGTCACTTACAAAGATTGGCATGAGATGTTATCATTCGCGCTGCATGGGTACCGAACGTCAGTCAGGACGTCAACTGGGGCAACTCCCTTCTCTCTAGTATATGGTATGGAAGCAGTCTTGCATGTGGAAATAGAGATTCCTTCATTGCGTGTGATAATGGATGTAAAGCTGGATGAGGCTGAATGGGTGCGTGCTCGTTACAATCATCTATGTCTAATTGAGGAAAAGAGATTAGCGGCTATCTGTCATGGTCAGCTTTATCAGAGGGGAATGAAGCGTGCATTCGACCAACGAGTACATACTCGAGAGTATCAAGTGGGAGAGCTTGGTTGAAGAGGATCATTCCTCCAGGTTCAGATCACAGGGGCAAGTGGACCCCGAACTACGAAGGACCATTCATAGTGAAGAAAGTCTTCTCAGGAGGAGCACTAATGCTCACCACTATGGATGGAGATGACTTCTAGTCCCCTGTTAACTCGGACGCAGTTAAAAAATACTTCGCATAAAGAGACCCGCTGGACACAAAAACAGAATTAAAGTCCAGGCAAGAAAAGGGCATCCCGGCGAGCTAAAAACAGAATAAAAAGCTCGGGCAAAAGTTAGGGAAAATAAATATTAAAAAAAAGTACACCCGCTGAGTTAAAAAGCCACATCGGACAACTCAGGCAAAAAAGGGTATCCCGGTGGATTGAAAACCCGAAAGGGCGATCCACACAAAACAAGGGAATAAGCGAAAAACTGCGATCCGAGTAATCTGAACCACATCATCGTTTCGTACAACTTGACAATATCAGAATGATAGGAATCAGTCCCCTCATCTACTCAGAAAGCAAAAGAAGAATGGAGAGTCTTGAAGACATGCTGGTCATAACAGAAATGGAACTCATTGGGATGCCGTGTCCATTGCCATTAGGATAATTTCTTTTATCAATTTTGTGGTGGCTACCTCTTTCCAGGTGGTTGCTTCCTGGTGTACAATATTTGCCTATTCAGAGGATTTTCAATAAAAAGAATATTCAGTCAAAAAGCTGTGTGTGTTTATTATTGTTGGCAAAATGTCCTGAATTTTTGGCAAAAATAGCATTGCATTTAAACATGGTGATAATTTGAAAGAAAATGACATGCAGGGAAACATTTGAAACCCTCTTTGAGTGTCGGGTGATGATGGATGAACATATCATACCATGCAAATCCCCGGGGCATACTTGTGTTTTCTGTTGTTGCAGGTTGCAGGATGGCGTCACATTCTCCCAAGCAGTTTATTCTTCCCCAGCTAAGCTTTGGCAGGTAGCCCAAGTAGTTTATTCTCCTCCAGTGGAGTATGCCTATCAGGAAGCTGAATGCCTGATGTCCTCACAGAGCTGAGAATTAGCAAGAATGCTCTCCCCAGCCAGAGCATTGTTGAAGCATCTTTCCCAGCCAAGTGTGAAGATGATCTTTCCCCACAGAGTTCATATTTGATTTTCACTCTTGTTAGTGAAAAATTCCCCAGCGAAGTTGCCATTTTGTTGGTTAATTTGATGATACAGTCAGGTATTCATCACTCCAGTCAAAGTTAGGGGCCAAGGCCTCTCAACTTGTTCTTCCCCTGCAGAGTTGTAACTCTTGCTGCCAATCAGGCATTTGTCTGTTGCTCGTCTGCAATCTCCAGCACTCGTCTGTGCTATTGCATTTGGTTGTTGCTCGTCTGCATCTTTCCAGCATTCGTCTGTGCTTGATCTTTACTGATTGCTCGTCTGCATCTCTCAACACCCGTTTGTGTTGTCACTTTGGTAGTGCTCGTTTGCTCTCCCCAACAGTGTTCCATGATTACCTTGTTATTACTCGTATGCAATTTCCAACACTCGTCTGTGTAGTATCTAGTATTTCTGATTGCTCGTCTGCAATTTCCAACACTCGTCTGTGTTCGATATTTGATCTTGGCTGATGTTCGTCTGCAATTTCCAACATTCGTCTGTGCTCGGTGTTTGATATTCGATCTTGGTTGTTGCTCGTCTGCAATTTCCAACACTCGTCTGTGTTTTGATGCTCTGATATTTGTAATATTCCTGATTGCTCGTCTGCATTCCCCAACACTCGTCTATGTTGATTATCTGTTTGAAGCTCGTCTGCTTTGTTTGGATACTCGTCTGTATCATCCCCAACACTCGTCTGTGTTGATTATCTGTTTGAAGCTCGTCTGCTTTGTTTGGATACTCGTCTGTATCATCCCCAGCACTCGTTTGTGTTGATTATCTGTTTGAAGCTCGTCTGCTTTGTTTGGATACTCATCTGTATCATCCCCAGCGCTTGTCTGTGTGTTACCTGTTTGAAGCTTGTCTGCTTTGTTTGGATACTCTTCTGTATCTCTCAACACTCATCTATGTTGGCTTATACCTGTATGTGAGGATTTGTTGTTTATCCTGTTATTCTTCTGTATTGCTACTCCAAATGCTCGTCTGTGTTTGAATTTCTAGTATTCGTCTGTACCAGCGGCTGATATTCGTTTGTATCATTGCCTAAAGCGCTCATCTGTGTTTCTTGGATCATTGTCTGATACTCGTCTGTATCATTGACTGGTGGCACTCGTGTGTGTTGTCTTGATGATCATCCAATACTCGTATGTATTGAAGAGGTTTAAAATCATGACTGTGGGAATGAAAGTCAAAATGGTTACCGGTCCTGGCGTAACAGGTATATCCGAAGGAGGCTCGTCTGTCTCAGGAACCAATTATTATTGTTGCACCTGGCGTAACAGGTATATCCGATGGAGACTCGTCTGTCTTGTACCATATATCCATGGATAATATATGAAGAAGGTTCGTCTACCTTGATTATGCATGTATATCCCACAGACTTTAAGTGCATCTCGGTCCTGGCGTAATAGGTATATCCGAAGGAGATTCGTATGTCTCAAGTCATATGTCTTGAAGTGTTTGAGGACTCGTATGTCCAGTTCCTGGCGTAACAGGATTGTTCGAAGAAGACTCGTCTAACAAAGTATTCTTATTCCAGATATCAAGTTTCAACTTAGAAGAAGCTCGTCTGTTTTTTTTCTCCCCTTCAGTCACCAAAGCGTCATGTGGTTGGGTTTATTTCCCAGTTAACATTCTTCGTCAGAGTGCAAATTTCAGGTCTTCTTGTATTCAACCACAGTTTATCTTGAACGGTCGATAGCCCGTGCTACCGTCTTTTTCATATTAACAGTTGTTTGAATAGGGGCAGCTGTAACACCCCAAATTTTCCCTCTTCATTTTAAGCATCATATCACATCATATTCATCATGAACATATCATTTTCTTAGCATCCTAGCATGGAAAGATGAGGCATAACATTTTTCATGACCTAGCATTAGGCATATGATCATCTGTGGAGGTTCTTGAGGCATCACAAGCCATGACCCAATGGTTTTGTACAAGTCCTATGATGAGTCTACATTGCATTTAAAAGTTCAAGTCCATGTACAAAAGCTCATAAGGTTGCATGATCACCAGAGATCTCAGGATAAGGCAAAACTCCTACACAAGGCACCTAAACTAGGGTTTGAGATTCAAGCATCAAAACTTCACAACTTTGGCCATTTCATTTGGGCAAAGTATTCTATATGCCAAGAGGATCCTACGTACCAATTTTCATGAGAAAATTCCATGTGGAAGTCAGGAAATTCTTCAGTTGCTTGCAGATGAAGTAATTGGTCAATTGTGCCCTTAAAAAGTCAACTGTGTGATTTCAAGGGGTCCAACCAACTTTTTCTTCCCAAGGGGTGTCCTTACAATGTTATAAGAGGTTTGGGATGTTCAAAGATCTATAATCATGAAGATTTGAGGGTTTTTGCAAAATTGGTGAAAACTTGGTTTTAAGGATTTTCCATTTTTGGCAACTTTTGCCCTAAATTTCAAGTGACCTTAACATGATCAAAAATTCTTCAAATGGACCAAAGTCAAACATGAAAGTTGGAGATTAAGGGCTCCCATTTTCAAAAAGTACAAGTACTTTTTCATGGGATTCATGGTTTTCTCTAGAGGCCCTTCGAAAAGTTCACTAAAACTAGGGCAAAACCAAAAATTCCATGCATGCACAAAAGCAAAAAGTTTCAAAACTTAATTTTAGAACTTGTTATTAATCAATTATGTTTCCAATGTTACAATACAATGCATTTGGAACAATTTTCTCCAAAGAATACCCCAAATTCTTGCAAGGCAAGTTTGTTATTCAAAAAGTGGATATTTTGCAAAATCATGGAGAAAGTGTGACAACTTTGATCTAAGGGCCAGGACTTGTTGGATTATAATCAAGGGATGGATTTGGATTGCACATGTGCTGAGAGGCCAAGGAAAGCATGAGGAGTGCATGCTTCCATCACAAATTGCAAAATTTTCTAATTCACCAAAATCTTGTGATTCCCACGTGCAAACTTGACAATCTTTTCAGCATTGGTTTGTGACTTCACATATAAGAAATTAGGGTTTCAGAATTGCACAACTCTCTCTCATTCTCTCATTTCCAAGTTTATGCACAACTTGCATTTTCTCTCATTTCTCATCACACACTTGCTCAATCAGAAAACAAATTGTGGATTCTTGATCAGTGCAAGCTAAGGATCATTAATCACACCATCATTCAAGCTCTCTCTCAAGATCAACAACCTTGCCATTTCAGGGCAGGTGTTGGCAAAGCTTCAAATCCAGCTACATTCAAGGCTTTAGATTCATTTATTTTGCATCTAGAGTGAAGTAGGAGTGAATTGCATCCATTATCTGGTCTTGTAACACCTTGAATCAAGATCTGCAACTCAGGTATGGTTCAAAATCTTAGGATCTGGAAATGAAAATGTTGATGTGCATATTAATCCTTGATGTTCACTGAGCATGCTGCAAGTTTTGGTTTATATTTTAGTGCAATATTGAGTGAGATATTTGGATTTCATTTTTCATGGTGCAAATTGGTTTGGTTCGATTTGTAACATCCATTGATCTATTGCAATTTTCAATGTCATATTTGAATTCAGAGCATTTCAATTAGTGGATCTGGAACATTTGGTTTATTTTTGTTGTTGTTTGCACATCTGGTTCGAATTCCGGTGCCGGAGCCCTAGCTCCGGTCACCGGAAACTGCATTCATGAGCTAGGGTTTATGTGAGGTTGAAGATGAACCTCGGCCATAAGATTTGTCCAGCATGCGTCCAGGATGTTGCCTCACGTGTGTTTCTAATTTCATTTTAATTCACCATGTTTCGCGTACCACCATAACAAGTGTGCATCCTCACCTCACAGCAAATCACTTGTACACGTCAATTAATGACTGAAGCACAGCACGCGTCAGATCCATCCAACGCCTCTTGTTTTTTTCCTTTTATTTTTCATAAATTCCCACCACATGAGCCATATACCAGCGCACCCAATGGGCCTGGTTTTGCTTTCCACACCCCCTTCATGGCTAAGCCCAACTCGTTTCAACTGTTTTTCCTGCTACCAACACCCCTAGCTCTCATTCTCTTTTTAGTTTTATTTTTCATTTTATTTCTTTTATTCTATTTTGATTTCTTATTTTTAAAAATAGTTCCAATTATCCAAAAATCCCAAAATAAGTCTTGAAAGTCAATTTGAGTTTTCTTTTATTTTTCTACATCTTTATTTTTCATTTATTCTCATTATCCACGTGGCAATTAATTCTTCCATCTCTTTAATTCATTTTAAATCCTTTTTTGAGTACACTGCCTTGTTCATTTTCCATAGGTTTCATTATTTGGAGTTTTGTGTTCATTCTTTTTGCTCTGGATTCCAAAGATGATGTAGTTTGTGTGTGATTTTTCCCCTAATTTAAAGAAACTTATTAATTGGGTCTTGGTCCTTTGACTTGTGTCGGAAGTTATTAACCCTAGTTTGTGTTCTTGCCTTCATTTGACCTATTTGGCTTCTGAATTTTTCCAAATCCTTTTGTCTCATTGTTATATCATGTTTGAGGATAATTTGACTTAAGTTGTGGAATTTTTAGATGCATTGTTAAATTGATTTGAATTTTTGTTTTCACCTTGTCCCATTTTGCTTCTTTGTGATCTTAGGCTCTCTTATAAGCTTAGAAGGGCACTTGTGCCAACTTCTTCTTCTAATTTGGCGTCCTTTTGGGGTATGGGTTCCTTCCTGGTCCTAGCTTAGGGTTTGTGTCTTAGAAATTTTTGTGTTTGCTTCCCTTTTAAGTCCTTTCATTTCTTAAGTGTATCCATCTCACCTCCTTACTTCTTTCACTTCATCATGTGATTGTTTGGTTTTGTGTGCCTCTTCTCTTCATCTTGCTGGCTTCTTAAGCCTTTCTTAGACTTGTTTTGGTTCTATTCTTGTGCATTGAGTCCATGTTTTGTGCATTTTGTATTGCATTTTTCTTAAGTTTGCATTTGTTTACATATGTGTTCCATGTTGCATCATGTTGTCTTGCATGCTTCATTCCCTTATTCTTTTGTCTTGAATATCCATTGTGCATTTGCATATGACTTCACTTATGTATGTATGATGTTAACATGTCATCTTGATTCACTTATTTGCATGTTACTAAACTTGCAGGGGCTATGGTAAGTGTGAGGTGTGGAAGTTGAGTTCCACATCTCCAAATCTCATCTCTTCTTCTTATTTCTTTATTGTGCTAACCCTTTGCTTGTTGGGCTTAGGACTTTCTCATCTCTTCTCATTCTTCTTCTTCTCTTCTTTTTCTTTTCTTCTTTAGGATAGAAAGCCACACTAACCTTAGGATATCCATGCATGACAACACATAGGAATCTTTAGTACCCCATTAGACTTTTACCTTTGTGATCCTTTTGGTTCTTCTTCTCTTCTCATCTCATAACCATAAAAAACATCTTAATAAAGTTTGAAGTAATGCCTTGAGCAATAGCCTTATCCCATAAAGTGTGCTTGTAGTCTTCCCATCTTGGGATAGTACAAGTTTACCTTTTGATGCACAAGTCTGATCAAGGTATCTTCTTCACAAAGAAAAGCACAAAAAACACTTCTTCACTGTAAATACCAAAAACGCTTAATAAGTTAAATGAGTTAGTGAGCTTAGGCCCTAATCTTTGGGTTCAAGTTTTGGGGATCTTCTCCTTACTTGAGTGTGCTTGTTCTATTATTCCATCTTGGAATGTAGTGACAAGTGCACATTCCATGGAAAAGAGCTTGAGTTCACTTCCTTGTGACACACTCCTAAAAGCTTCATAAAAAACACCAACAAACAATAAGCGTCTTTCCTTCGGGAATTATTTTCTCATCTCCTTCGCTCCGTACGCGAACTTGCTCCTACTAGTCACTTTGCAAGACGGTTACGCACTCGTCGTCCGAGTCTGCAACACCTGAGCAATGGCATAGGCAGTTCAAGCTTTAATTCACAAGCAATTTCCTTGTTACCCCTAGATAGGGGAACTACAGCGTCTCTGATCCTCATGTCTAGTGAGGTACGTAGGCAGAGGGGTAGGGCCCGTTCGAGCATAATCTTTATTTTCCCTACATTTTTGCTCTTTGTTCTCTTATTCGGTTCTTTTCCAGTTCCGGTTTCTTTTCATTTTCATTTCTCTGCAACAGCTTTCATACCCTCACCCTTTGAAACAATTTCTTTTGCAAGTGTGGATCCTGTCGGGTACGGCGGACGATCTGGTTGCTAATACCTTCCCAGGTCGTAACCGACTCCCGAACTCAGTCTCTTTGGTTCGTAGGACCCGTGTCCTTCCTCTTCTTTCTTCTAGTTTGTGCAGCATTACCATTCCCTTTCTTCGGGATAAAAATGCCTGGCTGGCGACTCTATTCTTTTTCCGCGCCACTTTCGCGTTTGTACCAGGATGGAAATTCGGGGAGCGACACCTCCCATATCCCCATATCCATAACATCCAACCCTAAGGAGTTTTGAGACTCCAAAGATCTCAACTTTTCTGCTATCTCGTCCAGCCGACGATCATAGACTTCATCTCCTGCTCCAACTACAGTGAATTGTTCCTCCTAAGGGTCCTCTTGCAAGGCACGCCCTCCAATATTACCCTGGGTATTCCTGATAGCATTAATGTCAGGGTTAAGATGAGGTCCAAACTCCGGGGGATCAGTACGAGGTTGTACATAATCATTATTGCTGGTACCCCCTGTGCCTGGGTGGTTTCTTCAGGAGTTTGCCGCTCGACCAACTCTCTTAATCTTTCTTGGCTTTGGGCCAGCCCAATCATCACTGCCATAAACTGGTTCAACTGAGCCCTCATTTCAGTTCTTTCATTATCCATCTGGGTTCTCACGTCAGTCATATCTTGCTGAACCTGGTCCATCTATAAGCTCAGAAGGTTGTTTCTTGTAGGATACTGGTGAACTCTGTTGATGGGGAAGACCCTCCTACGAGCAATGTTTCCTGAAACCACACTAAGGTGAGAAAACAACAACAAAAACCTACAAAACAAAGAATGAGGTTAGTATGCAATGCAGTATGCCTATTTGTCTTCCAAGGGTATCCGATTTGTTTTATTTTTGGTTTTGACCTTCCAAACCTCGAGGAATGATGATGTTGAAGAGAAATGAAGCCCACAGAATAACATACGAACCATATATTACAAAATGTAAAGATACATAGTTCATGATTACAACAAGTCCACACGGTGGGTCAAAATACAACAAAGTCAACAAAAGTACAAACAAAATGAAATACAAGTACGAAGAAATCAAACATCCATCCCAAAGTCATCCTCTTTGACTTCCTTCAGGAGAGCATCAGTCATTGGTCCAAATGGATGCTCTTTGATGGTCCTGATAAGAAGGTTCCTGGTGGCAATAGAATTTGTCAACTTCTTATACTTGTCTTGGTCCTTTGATCTCTTTAACCCCGCCCGGAGTTTCAACTCAAAGATCTCTTTTTGTGCTGGTAACATGGCTTCCTGTTTCTTCGTCTCATTAGCTTCTAGATGTTCTATCTTAGCCTGGGTCCTCTGATCTTCTTGTGAACGAGCCTTAGTAATTATGATCCATCTATCCTGACTCTCTTCCAAGTAGTGCTCAGCTCCGGCCTTCTGAATCTTGGCTTCCTTGTAAGCATTCTTCAATACCAACTCTCCTGCTCGAGCCCTCCTGATGTAATCATATGTCTTCTCAATCTTTGTCATATGCTCGATTCGGAGCTTCTCTAACCTTTCATTGTCTAGAAGACTATAATTCCTCTCCCAGAGGGTTTTCTTTAGAGCTTCAAAAAGCTGAGTATTCCTCTCTTTCAGCTTCTCAAACTCCTCTAATTTGACTGTAGCTACAGGCTCTACTGCTTATGGTCTAGGCACATCCTCTAAGGTGAATGGAATGCGGGTGATCTGTCCTCTGATACGAGACCAATCAATATACTGAGCTGAAGCTATGTTGTTGCACTTGCCAAGAATGGCAGTCCCTTTTGTCTGAATGTTGTCCCAAGCCTAAGCTGCTTGTCGGGTAATGGCATGGTTATGTTGAATATCACAGTAAAGGGTTTCTGATAAGTCCTGCTCTCTTGGTGGATGTACCAAGGCATACCCTAATTTCCTTTTGAACAACAAAGGATTGTAGTTGATGCAACCCTTTACTCCAATCAGGGGTACATTGGGATACTGCCCACAGCTGGTCATTATGTCTCTGCCCTTGGTGCTCTGTGAGCACCACCTGATGTCTTCTGAAGTGAGAGAAATCATTCTCTTAGTCCAGTTTCTTGACTGATGATGATTCAAGAAAGCTTCTGACTTTGGCACGTGCCTCAATAGCCAACAATAGAAGAGAGGTGCACAACATCTGACTAATCTTCCCCTCTGCTTCTCATTCCTTTGATGCACTGAGTAGTAAGAATCCCCTAGCAAGTTGGGAACTGGATTCTTCAGCAAGAAGAGATGGATAGCATTCTTTCTTACAAACTTAGGTTCATCTGCAAACAAGATGATACCATATATGCTAAGGGCCAAGAGAGCACAAACAGTGTCCCACTTCCCTATTGCAGCATGACTGGTGGCCTGAGTAATCGGGAAGTCCAAGTTGAGGCCTAGGATTCTAGACTTAATGGTCATATTCTGATCAATGATGGTGGTTTCCAAATGCAGAGCCTTAGCTATATCTTCATTCCTGAGAGCAGTCATCTCAGGGTTGAAAGGAATCCTTCTCCTGATGGGGACACCCAACAACATGGAGAACTCCTCTAACAAAGGGCACAACTGAAAGTCTAGAAAGGTAAAACATCTGAGTGGAGGGTCATAGAACTGAAGGCAAGTGTGGATCATACTCCTCAATGATGCATCCAAGTCCATGATCATGTCCATAATGCCACCATAATTTTCTTTGAATAAAGAAGAACCGGACGGAGGTGGTGACTGCTGAAGAGGAGCCTAGATCTTCCTTTTAGCTTAGGGTTTTAGTTTATTGTTATTTGCATTCAGACTACCTACAGGCTTGTTGTAGGAGTCTTGCTTTATCTTCTTGTCTTTTGTACTGAATTGTAACCCTGCGGGGAATGTTGTTTTTGTCTATAACTCTGATTATTGGTTTGTTCCTGTTATGCAATGATACTTTCCAATTACCGTTTCTAAATGAGCAAAGTTGGTTGTCCTAAGCCATCAGGGTCTGAATACTCCTCAAAAGAGTTTGAAAAGTCAATTTTCCGTCAAAATACCAGAACTGGGGCATATTAATGCCTGGACATGGAAACATGAATAGTTACATTGCATGCATATAACGTGTTTGTTGTTTTGCAGGTAGTTCTTCAGTGTTCTAACGTTCATGTCACTTTCAGGCACTATAGCTCCCAAGAAGGTTCAGGGACAGCCAACTGTACACAGATACCCTACAAAGGTGAATAGAGAAAGAGCAATGGAGCAGATGCAAGCAGATCTGGATGATTTAAGGACGAGAATGGACAACTTCATGACCCTCATGGCTGGGATGGGTCAAACTCAAGAGCGTTTGTGTGAGATGGTAGAGAACAATCAAGTCATGAACAATGGGACATTAGATGGAGGTAATCACAATGGGGCTGGCACCCGTCAAGTTGAAATCCCTGTGGTGCAACCAGGGGTCACTATTGTCAACGATGGAGTGAACAATCTGCAGGTGGATGGGAAAAACAAGCAGTTCACTTTGCTGGACGAGGCAGAAGGCCAAGGGGTTGATATGAATAGAAGGTTTGAAGAAAAGGATGAGCAAATTCGTGCTATTCAATCTCAGAGTTCTCTAGGGTTTGACATCGCTGATCTAGGCTTGGTGCCAGGGGTGAGAATTCCCTACAAGTTCAAGGTTCCCACTTTTGAAAAGTACAACGGCACGGCGTGCCCGAAAACTCATCTTCAATCATTTGTGGGAAGGATTGCTGCACATACAGATGATGAGAAGCTGAGGATGTATTACTTCCAGGATAGTCTTGTAGGAACTTCCTTGGAATGGTACATGAAGCTTAGTAGGGTCAATATCCGAAGCTAGAAGGATTTGGCTGAAGATCTCATGAAGCAGTATCAGTATAATTTGGATATGGCTCCAAATCGTACCCAGTTGCAGACATTGTCTCAGAATGCTAAAGAAGGGTTCAAAGAGTACGCCCAGAGGTGGCGTCAGCTTGCTGCTCGAGTGCAACCTCCCTTGTTAGAGAATTAAATGGCAGATATGTTCATGGGAACGCTGCAGGGGGTGTTTATTGAGAGACTGGCGTCTAGTTCGGCAACAAAGTTCAATGACATCGTAATAGCTGGAGAGAGGGTTGAAACTCTTCTAAAAATGGGGAAAATTCAAGACACTAGTGCAAGTAGCTCAAGCGGTGTGAGAAAGGCTTTCAGTGGACCTCCAAGAAGAAGGGAGGAAGAGAATAAGGATGTGTATGGTTGAGGTCGAGGCTGCGGATACAAAGGATCCTATGAGCAGGTGGCAGCTGTCACCATCCCCACAGGTCCTGTACAGCAACAGCAGCAACATGCCGCAACGTAATAACTATCAGCAAAGGCCTTATCAGCAGAGAAAATCTCGTCCAGCTAACATGGTGATTGAAGTCATCCCAATGACGTACACAACTTTGCTCCAGAGATTGTTGGAATTGAACTTGGTGCAGTTGAGGACATTAGCGCCACCTCCACCTGGAGAGCTTCCAGTGGGGTATGATGCTAATGCAAGATGCGCATTTCATTCAGGAGCTCCCGGGCATTCAACAGAAAAGTGCAGGGCATTGCAACATAAGGTCCAGGACTTGATTGATTCGAAGGCGATTAACTTGCACCGCCTCCAAATGTTACATCAAACCCCATTCCAAATCATGGAGGGGTCAGGATAAATGTCGTTGATGGTGGTGATAGGTTGAACCTGATCTTGAACGTGGATGAAGTGAAGACTTCCTTGCTAGTCGTGAAGGACAGATTGTTGAAAGGGTAGGTTTTCCCGGGGTGTGAGTCTGAATGTGAAGGTTGCATGAATTCTGTTAATGGTTGTGGGGATTTGAAAGCTGGGCTGCAGTGTTTGATCGATGAAGGGTCTCTATAGTTCGACAGAGTGGATGATAAAAGTGATTGTGTGTCTACAGTGACAATCTATTTTGATCCTGCTGAAGTTCCCGTCCGAAGAGAGCCGGTTACCATCTATATCCCCAAAGAGAGTCCAGTGACTATTACTGTTCCGGGACCGGTCCCTTATGCTGATGACAAGGCCATCCCTTGGCACTATAGCTCGGACGTGTACATAGAAGGTCAGAAAGTGGAGAGTAAAGCAGTAACAATTGATCCGACTGTCGTAAATGTCGGAGGAGTTGGGGGATTTACAAGGAGTGGGCGTCTCTTTGTTCCTCAAGCTCTTAGAGGTGATCCTGAAGCTGAAGCTGCAAAGGCTAAGGGTAAACAGATAGTGACTGAAGAGGTGACAACTCCTGCTTCCGGTCAGGGTACTTTTGAAAAGGAAGTCGAGGAATTCATGAGGATAATTAAGAAAAGCGACTATAAGGTAGTTGAACAGCTGAATCAGACCCCATCCAAGATATCTATTCTTTCATTGATGATGTGTTCCCAAGCTCACCGAGAGGCTTTGATGAAAGTTTTGCAAATGGCGTATGTACCACAGGAGAAAACTGTCAACCGATTGGAGGCCGTGGTAGGCAGCGTAAACGCCAGTCACGGGTTGAGATTCACAGATAGAGATCTCACTTACGAAGGATGCAATCACAACAAAGCCTTACACATCACCATGGAGTGTAAGGGCGTTGTTCTATCACACGTCCTGGTAGATACATGCTCTTCTCTCAATGTGCTCCCTAAGAAGGCCTTAATGAAGCTGAATGTTAATGGCATCGTCTTGTGACCTAGTGATTTGATTTTAAAAGCCTTTAATGGATCCCAAAGATCTGTGTTTGGGGAGGTGGAGTTACCAGTGAAGATTGGGTCTCAGGTATTCAGGAGCACATTCTACGTTATGGATATTCAACCCTCTTATAGTTGTTTGCTGGGATGTCCTTGGATTCACGCTGTTGGCGCAGTGACATCCACGTTGCATCAGAAGTTGAAGTACGTGGTAGATAGCCAAGTTGTTACCGTGTGCAGAGAAGAGGACATTTTTGTGAGCCATCTGTCAACCTTCAAGTACGTAGAAATGGACGGTGAAATCCATGAGACACTTTGTCAAGCTTTTGAGACGGTCAATGTCAGCGCTTTGTCTCCAGCAGTTCAGAGCAGTGAAAAGTAAGGGACTCCTATCTACTCCTACAAGCAAGCTAGGGAGGTAGTTCAATCCGGAAATGCCCAGGGCCGGGGCAAGCTACTGGAATTGGTAAAGAAGGACGACAAGTTCGGTCTCGGATATCAACCTAGTCAGTACAGCTGGTCTCGTGACGGCAAGCCCATAGCTTTCACAAGCTCCAGAATGCTCGACTACAACCATGTTTGCGCAACAGATGCAGGTGGGGATAGTGACTGCGACTTGGATAATTGGATTCACCCATGTGTACCTGGGGAGGAGCTCCAGAACTAGTCTGCTGAAGA
The DNA here is from genome assembly GCA_963966055.1 of Lathyrus aphaca. Lineage (NCBI taxonomy): Eukaryota > Viridiplantae > Streptophyta > Magnoliopsida > Fabales > Fabaceae > Lathyrus > Lathyrus aphaca. The sequence continues at coordinate 273,751,132 of OZ014522.1, forward strand.
TTTTGTTCAAGTTACTTGGCAGTCAAAGTAATTTTCTTTGTTTCCATTTTATCATACTGCATGTCAAATCCGGCACTCTGCCTAAGGTGTACGGATCCATTTGTAGGGCCACCATGTTTTCAATGCATTGACTTTTTCCATGAAATAAAGGACATTTTTTCAAGCAAATTGTGTTCTCTTTCTTTCGTTTAAATTTTTCACAAATAAAACGGCAATGTTTTTCTTTCCAGTGTTTTTGTGTGTTTGCGTCTCCTATATATTCTGAAATAAGCACATCATTTGTGCAGTGTTGATCATTCGGATTCCCATGATAACGTTCCTGCTATGACTACGCATGCCTTCGACAATCCTATCTACCAAGCTGATGAAGGGGTTGAGGAAGATTGTGAACTCCCAGAAGAATTGGTTAGGTTGTTGAAACAGGAGGAAAGGGTCATTCTGCCTCGTCATGAAGAAATAGAGATCATCAACATCGGATCTGAAGATGTAAAGAAAGAAATCAAGATTGGGGCCAATCTGCAGGTCGAGATCAAGAGAAAGTTGATTGGTATGTGTCGTACCTCGAAAAATACGATCCTCGTAAATGCGGTCGCGGCTGGGCTGACTAGAGAGTCGCCACCTAATTTTGATTTATTCCCAAAGAGGGAAAGGGAAAATATAGATAAAACCCGGGAAGAAAGGATAAAGACAAGGTCATCGTAACCATTATCGGGGTTCGGAAGTCGGTTATGCAGGGGGGAGGTATTAGCACCCCCTACATCCATCGTACTCGATGGGAACCGTCTAAGTTGTCACACGCGAAAGAATGTCTATGCCTAATGAATTACTTACTAAAAGAGGAAAAGGATTTAAATTTTATTATCTTTCTTTAACGAAAGGATTTAGGAGTCGAATTGCACTAAAGACTATGGGTAGCTTATTCTGACCCAACAAGTCAAGCGTCTTGCGACGGAATAATCGGAGCGAATAACGAGAGCTCGTAATCCTCCTTTCTAACACTTAAGGCTCGTGGCGTACAATTTGTCTCATATTATTAAAGTATTTTATTACCTAAGACCACTTGACGTTGGATCAAGGGTTTGGATTTAAAGAAACATTTTGGTAGGTCGATTGCGAGGCATAAAGCGATCGCGAAGGGTGAGTGCAAAATGGAGGTTAAAGGTTAAATGATTACGCATGAACGATTCCTAATACTAAGCTAAGGTGGAGCCGTTGGAGCTCGAATTAAACCGAAAGCTTCGAAATTTTGCTCTTTAACTGTCTTAGAATCGATTCAAATTTAGAATCATTCTATGAGAAGTCAAGCATTACTTTATAATCAAATAATTATTTAAATAAAAGAAATGCGATAAAAATACATTTGGTCTCATATTGATCTAAATGACACCGATTTGTCGAAATTGAACATTTAGATCGTTTGTTATATCATCGACCATAAAAATAAAATAAAGTCGAAATAATAATAAAATAATAGTTTGGCCTCATATTTAATTTAAATAACGTCGATTTATTCGAAATCGAATATTTAAATATTTATTCATCGGCCGAAATAAAATAACTAGAAATAATGAGAAATAATAAAGAAAATAAACGTGTGGCCTCAAATTAGGGGATAACGTCGATTTATTAGAAATCGAATATCACCATTTATCATTGGCCGAATATAAGAATAAATTCGATAATGACAATGGATCTAAAATAATTAGAAACCATAAAATAATGGAAAGAGGGTCTCATATCAATTTGGACAACGTCGGTAAAATCGAATGTCACAAATCAGATAATAATATCATAGACCAAATAATAAATATAAATAAATCGATAAACTGATAAATAAATAGGAAATATAAAAATGACCTCAAATTGGTTTAGACAACGTCGATTAAAAAAATCGAATATCAATAAACCATTAGTTATATCATAGGCCCAAAATAATAAATATAAAATAATGAGAAAATAATGAAATCGGTCTCAATTTATTGGATAACGTCGATTAAATAATCGACTATCACATCTTATTATTAACCGAATAAATCGAATAATCGATTAAATAATAATGAATAATAAAATTGAAAATGGCCTCATAACAACTTTGATAACGCCGATTTAGAATCGAATATCGAAAAGTTTATGACTATATCATTGGCCTAAAAAAAATAAAGATAAATTGAAAAGTAAATATTAATTGTCAAAATGAAAACAACTACATCTTTAACAATCCAAAATCAGTATGAAATTAAAACCTAAAAAATAATGTAAATCTACAAAGCAAATAAATAAACAAACAAGGCTGAGGGGGAGGTAAATCGCCTAAATCAATTGTGTAAATAACAGGATTTAAAACAAAAATGGGCTTAACCCAAAGCATAATTTTATGAAAAAAATAAAAAATAAAATAGATAAAAAAAGGATTGTTGTTTATCACGTTAAAACGCAGTGTTGAAGAAAAAGGGAAAACCCCGCTCAGTTCTTCTTCGAATCAGAGAAAACACAAGTGAAACTCAACCTTCTTTCGTTTGCTTGTCTCGTAAAACGGTTTCTCACGGCGTTTGCTCATATCCGTCAGTTTCTAGCTGCGGTGATGTTCTCAGGATCTCTCAAAAAACGACGCCTTTGTTTTATGTTTCACGAAATCGATTTCGGCGGTCGTGGCTTCATTTTAACGCATCTCACTCATCTCGGTCCGAACTTCGAATGGTGTGCGCCTTCACCGGAAAACTGAGGGTTTCCTGCTGGAAAACTCAACGTTTCTCTCTCTCGATCTCTATGTCTCAATGGTCGATTGGTTTATGGGTTTGCGGTGACGAGTTGGAGGTGATAGTGAAGGGTTCAGTGTCTATTTATGTGAAGAAGATTGAATTTGTGAGGATTTGAAGGTTTATAAAGGTATGTGTCTTGTATCTGTTTCGTTTCTTCTCTATTTGATTTTAGACTTTCAATGTTTCTGTTTTCTGGTTCTGGGAGGTTTAATGGGAGTAAAATTCATAAAGTAATACTAGAGTTTTTCTTTTACTCCTCTTCTAATGAGTGAATGAGTAGTTATTTATAGGGAAAGGTTGAGGCTTAAAATGTGAGATTGAGGAATTTGTGTGAAGAAGTGAGGATAATCATGTGAGGTTGAGTTGTGAAATCAGAAATCCGTTAGAGGGAATTTCTGAGTGGAATTGTGTGGGATTGTGTGGGGTAGGGAGTGATTCACAAATTTTGTTGGTTGTGTGAGCTTGAAATTCTCTATAAGAGGTGGTCACGTACTATTTTCACTGCTGTAATTTTACTTTTACTGCTACTGACTTCTGTTGTGATTGTTAATTTACTTCTCTTTCTGACTTATTGCTTGACTTAATCCTGATTGTGCTTGATGTTGGAACTCTTCAGAGCTATACCTTGATGAGGACGATGTCGAATAAGCTGCCCTGCTGCACCTGGATAATGAGTATGAAAGCTTTGAATTTTTAAACTTTGTTCTACTATCTTCTCATTCCTTGTGCCCTTACTTCCATTTAATTTCAGATGCAACCCTTGGAGCAAAGAGCTGAGTATGATGCTGGATAAACCTGGGGCTTGGAGAAATGAATAAACCTTTGACATGACAAACACGCAAAGCGAAACATCTTGGTACAAACTTGGAATTTACATGATCATTTGGTTCAAGGTTCGTATAATAACGACTTGTTATACTCCTGATATGATAGATTTTGAGCATTGGTTTCTAGTCATGGAAATGATATCATGCTGGCTGCAAAGGTGATGATGATGTTTAGTGCTTGTTCTGATTAAAACTATGTGGATGCCCTGCAGGTCCATCTCATTATCGTGATATTTTGCTCAAAGTTTGGACTGCTTCCTTGACGTGCACACGACAGATTGGTTTGCAACTTGTTATGCACCGACCTTTACTTTTTTGGCATGGGAATGAGAAAATTGAAAACTGCTTGTTATTTGCAGCTTGATGAAAATCTTGAATCAGTTTTTTTATGGTATGAACATTTTCTGATTTTTCTTTCTTTGAAATTTGTATTTTGACATCAGCCCATGAATTTTGATATGTCTTGTGATTCTTGTAATTGTAGTGGTGATTAGCAACATGAGGAAGCTTATGGGTGCTATGGACGAATCCCGAAACGGCTTCAGATGCTGATGAATGCTTCACATTGGTAGCAGCTGGCTTTGAGAAGGTAATTCTCTCGACTTGATTCCTTGAAAAAAACTGATATTATGAAAGGTTGATTAGGATTCCCTTTCGAATTTCATGACTTTTCCTTGGAATTTTCTTTTAGTCTCCAATGTCTTTTATGCTTGTGATGGCCCCTTTTTACTGATGTACTAGTTAATGGATTAAAAACAAACCTTTTCATGTGTGTTCAAAAATTCACACATTTCATGCCCTTCTTTCCTTATTGATCAGTAAACAAGAAACAAACTTAATTTTGAACTTATGATAGCATAAAATGCATGTCTTTCTATTCTTCTGGTGTTTGCAGGAAATATTGGGATGCAAAAATCTCGTTTCATGGCATGGCTTGCTAGGAATGCACAACAAGGTATTGAGGAAGTGAAAGTTCAGTGGCAATACCAGCACCAAGAAAAGCTTGTTGATTTGGCTGGATTTGAGGTACAGAATTATTGTTTGCGCTTAAGGTTTACATCTTTGATATGTTAACATTAAGACCACCAGTTGATGAAACCGTACTACTATATTTCGCAGGCATTGATTTTGTAACAAGGGAGCCCGAGACTTCAGCTGCTCAATTGCCTGCATTCCAACATACAATATAAGGGAGTTGATTAATGGCATATTAAAACAAGTGCCGGCGGAGGCAGCTTCATTTGGTGAGAGTAGCAGCTTCTCTTTTAATTCAGATAAAAGTGGAGAAGGTTGCTCCCCTGTCTGTAGGTATTTATCGATGTCAGCCTACATCTGCTTTGCTTTCGATGCAGCATCAATCTCGGAAAGAATGCATGGTTTTATTTTTTCTTTTAAGGCCATTGGCACTGACTGGTTTTCTGCTTTTAGGAACAAAGGCTGCTTGTGATGCAGAAATTAAAGATGAGGAGGGTGCAGCTTTACCGGTCTGTTGCGAGGGACTTAACGAAGTTTTCCATTTTGAAGTAACTGATGTGAAGCATGTATCAACTATGCTAGTATTGCAAACTATCATTTAAATTCCCCTTGGAAATTTGACAATATTAAATCTGATGCGCATTTGCACTTCTGAATTTGAAAATCATTGATATCCTTTTGTAATTTAGTTTTGGTTGGAAACGTGTATCATAGGTTTAGGTGAGGTCTTTTTGGCTTTTAAATGTGAAGAGTTTAAAAGAATTGATACATTGTGGGACCCGGCACATTAAACTCCTGAAGGATTATGCAGGCATTTAGTTCATGTTATTATTGTTCAACTTTTATTGATTCCTTTGTAACAATCTTGGGCTTTTTCTATAATAGACCTTATTGCCTTTCGGAACTTCCATAATCACTGAATTTTTGCAAACTAAATTGGACTAAGAATTTCCTCAATTTCAAATATTGAAGTATTCTTGGAATGGCGTAAACTTGTAATAAACATCCTCTTATGTAGTACATAACCTAGCTTTATCCCCCATCCTTGCAACTTAAAACGCAAATCCTTTAGTGCACAAAATGCCCACATATGGTGACCATGCAAATTCATGTACCGATTGCATTGCATAAATCTTTTATAATACAAATATCTTAATTAGATATCTTGCATAAATTAAAACATGATCCTCAAACCTTAATCAAGTTTGTGAATCCATTTTAATTTATCATCTAATAAAAACCTCTTCAGAAATTTTAATGGGCATATTAAGAAATGCAAGTAAGTGACCAAGCCTAAAGTAAAGTGATTTATGACTTAATCTTAAATTCACATCACTTAATCTCTAAATGGAATCCCATGAGATCCCACGACCAAATAAAAATAATTATAGGAGAAGTTCAGGTGGCATCTTACAAGAAAAATATGACTTATTAAAATTAGACTAAAGACTAGGTATGCAAATAAATGCAATGATCATGTGATTCGAAAAATGAAAGTAGGACAAATTTGGGGTATGACAGATGCCCCTATCTAATTATCTTAAACTTGAAGTGCACTGCTGCAAGGCATTCGATTCTAAAGTGAAAGTCAATTAGATATAGGAAGACCCAAAATTTGTCTGATGCAGAATGCAATGCAATAATGAAATACAGTATTGCTTATATGGATGCAATTGTCGGGGATTAAATGCAGTTTGAATGCGATATGAAATATGATGACATAAAGTCTGCGGGGATGATGAAATGATCGAATGAAAAGAAAAGATTTGAAAATAGTGAAATACGAAATGGATGGGGAAGACAAGATATTTCTGAAGACTTGTCTGGACAACAGAGGATAATAAGGAATACTTGAGATGAGAGGAATAAACCTTGAGAAGGGTATTAAAGACATCCAATAAATCTATGGATGCACAAACACCAAATTTGGAAATCAACGTCTGAATCATCTAAAAAAGCATTAGATGTGGAATAAGACCAGATTATGAAGGTACAACAAGGAAGACATCAAACTCTTCAACTAGAAAATTAAAAGGGATGTCACTTGAAATAGGGATCCACGTCAAACTTAACATAGTTTGAAGGAAAAAAAAGGCTCCACGCCAAACTTGACACAGTTTGAAGGAAAAAAGGTTCCACGCAAAACTTGACACAGTTTGAAGGAAAAGGGTTCCACGCCAAACTGAACACAGTTTGAAGGAAAAAAGATTCCACGCCAAACTTGACACAGTTTGAAGGAAAAGGGTTCCACGCCAAACTGAACATAGTTTGAAGGAAAAGGGTTCCACGCCAAACTGAACACAGTTTGAAGGAAAAGGGTTCCACGCCAAACTGAACACAGTTTGAAGGAAAAGGGTTCCACGCCAAACTGAACACAGTTTGAAGGAAAAGGGTTCCACGCCAAACTGAACACAGTTTGAAGGAAAAGGGTTCCACACCAAACTGAACACAGTTTGAAGGAAAAAAGATTCCACGCCAAACTTGACACAGTTTGAAGGAAAAAAGGTTCCACGCCAAACTTGACACAGTTTGAAGGAAAAGGGTTCCACGCCAAACTGAACATAGTTTGAAGGAAAAGGGTTCCACGCCAAACTGAACACAGTTTGAAGGAAAATGGTTCCACGCCAAACTGAACACAGTTTGAAGGAAAAGGGTTCCACGCCAAACTGAACACAGTTTGAAGGAAAAAAGATTCCACGCCAAACTTGACACAGTTTGAAGGAAAAAAGGTTCCACGCCAAACTTGACACAGTTTGAAGGAAAAGGGTTCCACGCCAAACTTGACACCGTTTGAAGGAAAAAGGTTCCACGCCAAACTTGACACAGTTTGAAGGAAAAGGGTTCCACGCCAAACTTGACACAGTTTGAAGGAAAAAGATTCCACGCCAAACTTGACACAGTTTGAAGGAAAAGGGTTCCACGCCAAACTTGACACAGTTTGAAGGAAAAAGATTCCACGCTAAACTTGACACAGTTTGAAGGAAAAAAGGGTTCCACGCCAAACTGAACAAAGTTTGAAGGAAAAGGGTTCCACGCCAAATTGAACACAGTTTGAAGGAAAAGGGTTCCACGCCAAACTGAACACGGTTTGAAGGAAAAGGGTTCCACGCCAAACTGAACACATTTTGAAGGAAAAAAGATTCCACGCCAAACTTGACACAGTTTGAAGGAAAAGGGTTCCACGCCAAACTGAACACAGTTTGAAGGAAATGGGTTCCACGCCAAACTGAACACAGTTTGAAGGAAAGGGGTTCCATGCCAAACTGAACACAGTTTGAAGAAAAAAAGATTCCACGCCAAACTTGACACAGTTTGAAGGAAAAGGGTTCCATGCCAAACTTAACTCAGTTTGAAGGAAAAGAAATAAACACGAAAGACAGGGTGACAGACACGACTGCTTTGGTAGGGGCCAAGTGAGTTGGACTTTTATTTATTTTTGGTTTCCAAATAGAAATTGGACTTTAAGGATGCCAGACGAAATTGGACTTTGACCACAAGGTAAGACGACAAGACCTCAGGAAATGCATATGAACATGAAGTAAACTTCGTGCTATGCTTGATATGAAATTGTATGATGCAAATGGTGCAATGATTGCAATGCAAATGCTGAGACCACGAGATAAGACTCTTTTGGAAAGGTGCGGCTGAAACAGCTGGTTCCACAACACAAAGAACGTTGCCAAATTTATCTCTGAAAAATGTTTTGATCACAACTTCTATTACACTTCATTAGACGTATCCGGAAGTTGATCCTTTTGGGAAGGAGTGATAAGCTTTGTTTGGGGATTGCTTGAAGTAGACTGCCCCATGTTGAAGGATTCTGAAGTGACTGCTTAACTGATCTCTTGAAACGTTTGCCCCAGCACGAGTCTTGGAGAGAGTTTCTCTTAATAACACGATCTTTGATTGAAATATGCCCCTGATAGGACCACTGATCAAGTTTCTCAACTGTTTAGAATTCCTTGATAATGAGTACTTATTGTAAATAAAATGTTCATTCAAAAAATGTTAATTTTAATACAATGCTCAAGCACAAATTTTCAAATCAAAATCATTATTGGAATGATATTAGTGTAAAGAAAATGAAATACTGGCAAGAATGCACTATTTTTTAAGTCATGCAAAGTGCACAGTGAAAGGTAATGTAAATTGAAAAATATGAAAAAGGTATGATACCAAAGCAAATGATTGGAAAATCTCTTGGGGAGTCAGCTTACACAACCTTGTTGAGATATGCTTTCGAAACAAACCGAACTTCAATTAGGTCTTTAAAGGGTTGTAACGTGGTTTGGTTCACGGTTTATGAAACAAAGGATATAAGGCTCAAAATTTAATTTTTTACCCAACCCATTCTCCATGATGATCTTCAGTCCTACGCTCAATTAATTCAACCTATACATTCAGGTTATTTGGATTTGTATTGACAATGATGGCTTAAGAGCCAAAGGATCACTGGATAGTAGTCATTGCTTATTCACAACATTTGTTGGTTTATTTGATGAGGATTTTAGATCAGCTCATCTTTGTATTTGTTGAGGATTTTTGGTGACCTCCTTCGACTTGGTTTTTTATTATCCCTAACTCTTGCCTAGACTGTATTTTTGATGTTTTCAGTCCACCGGGATGCTTTTATTTTTGCCTAAGTCGCCTTTTGGGTGTTGACTTAGCGACTTTTTGATTTGGACAATGACTGCCATTAACTTCCTCGACAAATGTGCGAAGGAAAAATTGGACTTGAAATCCTTATTGAAAGGTGCAATGAATAATATTCCTGAAATTGAATGCATATTTGAATTAATTGAGAACTACCCTGCCCCGGGTTAAAATTATGGGTTTTTTCGTGTAGAAAGAAACTCCAACTTCTAGGCTCAAAGGGGTTGACAATGGATTAACTTCCTTATTTCTCCAGTGTTTGGGAGTTGAAACAATGCCTGTATATCATCAGCAAGGTTTTATTTTGAAAGCATACCAATCAACAATTTGTGTATTTTTCGTCATCCTCCCTCCAATCATTGCTTATGCAGTAGATGAATAAGAGAAACAATGGTATATATTGTTTGGAATTTTTGTAAATGAAAAGCATAAATAACACGCAAATATGAAGGTGAATGAATTGATTCAAGACATGCGATGCTCATTTCATTAACATTAACATTAGAGAATAAACAAAGTCTTTGAACAAGTACACATAATACAAACAAGGAAATTAAAACTGAAGAGAAACAAGGCCTAGTGTCTAATCAGTAGCAAGGATGAGCTTTCCCGTCTGATCCACTGGATTTAGGTAGTAACTTGCGATTCTTCGACCAAATCTTCAGTCACTTTGTTCTGGCATGTGATCTTTTCCAACCTGGGGAATCCCTCTCGGTGTGAAGGTAATCACATCTCCTCTAACCAAATCCTGAACTCGAGACTGGAAAGCATAACAACTTTCAATGTCATGACCCGCAACTCCTTTATGGAATGGGCAATGGAGATCAGTTATGAACCCATCTGGAAGAATATTCGGAGGAGTAAGTGCTCTAGTTGTGATAAGGCCTTTCAGAACCAAGTAAGGATATAGCTCAGCATATTTCATGGGAATAGGATCAATCGGAGTTCGAGGCCTGGGATTACGAGTCTGACTCTGACGAGCACTCCTTTATGGGGGAGCCCTACCTTCAGCTTTTGTCACCAACTCCTTCCTCTTTTGAAGCTTTTCAGAGGAATTTCTAGAAGACTCAGCATCATGGTGCAAAAAGTGGGGATTCTCATAAACAACTTGGGAAACAATACCCGTAGGGTTAACATTAATTTGAGGTATGACAATTCTCTGGGACTGAGTTTCCCTAGTCAACAATGTTTGCATCATCTCCATGAGCATATTCACGTTTCCTTTCAACTCATTGAGGTCTTCTCTAACCCTTCTGTTATGCTGCTCTTGATTTTCCATTCTTCTTCTGATGTTGGCTTCAGTTCCGAATCTGTGCTTAGGAATCAGCTTGACCGGTACTCAACAACTGAAGATGAGAACGAATGAACATGAGCGACTATGAATGCAAATATGAATGCAATGATATGCAAATAAAATATGAAAACATGTTAAACATAAAGTCAAGGTATCATAAGTCCAAAGTACGGATGGAGGATACCCGAGTAACTTTCCTCTCAAGGATCTTGCTAGGTAAGCTATAAAGTTAAAGGAATCCCAAAGTTAACAATCCCTATGGTTGTTCATCACACGCGCCATAAGCATGACGGTTGATTGACTCCACCATATGAATCTCTTTTGGGTGAGATCTTCGTACCGAACCACGCGAGAGGGAAGTCTCTCGGTGACCCATAGATCATCGACACGGGGTTTAAAACAAAGTCTCAGAGTTATGGACCTTTCTCAATTGTTTGATGCACGTGTCAGTTTTATATATTCTTGACAGTCAATCAACTCCATTGAGTAAGTCTATTCCAAGTGAGGTTTTCGTATTGAGCCACGCGAGGGCAAACCCTGGTGCCCCATACTACGCAACCATCAACCGATGTTTTAACCAAAAGGTTCTAAAGGTCCTCAAAGTTGATGACCCTAATGCAAACAACTAAGCACACACGCCAAGGACTTGACAGTTGTTAGTATTCTCATTAAAATCTACTCCAAGTGAGGTTTTCGTATCGACAACCCATGAGAGTGGTTCTCTCAGGAGCCCATACTACACAACGTCGCTAACTTATGTTTGCACTCGAAAGCCCAGGTATAAAGCCTTTCACTTAAGTTTCAAAATATCGATCCAAGAACCACAAGGTATAATATGGAAAGCGATAAAGAAAGCGGTAAAACATAAACAAGTAAGACATAAAGGCAAACATACAAACAAGCATGAAGCAACCTAGATTAGGCTTGACTTGCATAGGGGTGAACCAGTCCCCAGCAGAGTCGCCAGTTGTCGTACCTCGAAAAATACGATCCTCGTGAATGCGGTCGCGGCTGGGCTGTATAGAGAGTCGCCACCTAATTTTGATTTATTCCCAAAGAGGGAGAGGGAAAATATAGATAAAACCCGGGATGAAAGGATAAAGACAAGGTCATCGTAACCATTGTCGGGGTTCGGAAGTCGGTTATGCAGGGGGAAGGTATTATCACCCCCTACATCCATCGTACTCGATGGGAACCTTCTAAGTTGTCACGCGCGAAAGAATGTCTATGCCTAATGAATTACTTGCTAAAAGAGGAAAAGGATTTAAATTTTATTATCTTTCTTTAACGAAAGGATTTAGGAGTCGAATTGCACTAAAGACTATGGGTAGCTTATTCCGACCCAACAAGTCAAGCGTCTTGCGACGGAATAATCGGAGCGAATAACGAGAGCTTGTAATCCTCCTTTCTACCACTTAAGGCTCGTGGCGTACAATTTTTCTCATATTATTAAAGTATTTTATTACCTAAGACCACTTGACGTTGGATCAAGGGTTTGGATTTAAAGAAACATTGTGGTAGGTCGATTGCGAGGCATAAAGCGATCGCGAAGGGTGAGTGCGAAATGGAGGTTAAAGGTTAAATGATTACGCAAGAACGATTCCTAATACTAAGCTAAGGTGGAGCCGTTGGAGCTCGAATTAAACCCAAAGCGTCGAAATTTAGCTCTTTAACTGTCTTAGAATCGATTCAAATTTAGAATCATTCTATGAGAAGTCGAGCATTACTTTATAATCAAATAATTATTTAAATAAAAGAAATGCGATAAAAATACATTTGGTCTCATATTGATCTAAATGACACCGATTTGTCGAAATCGAACATTTAGATCGTTTGTTATATCATCGACCATAAAAATAAAATAAAGTCGAAATAATAATAAAATAATAGTTTGGCCTCATATTTAATTTAAATAACGTCGATTTATTCGAAATCGAATATTTAAATATTTATTCATCGACCGAAATAAAATAACTAGAAATAATGAGAAATAATAAAGAAAATAAACGTGTGGCCTCAAATTAGGGGATAACGTCGATTTATTAGAAATCGAATATCACCATTTATCATTGGCCGAATATAAGAATAAAGTCGATAATGACAATGGATCTAAAATAATTAGAAACCATAAAATAATGGAAAAAGGGTCTCATATCAATTTGGACAACGTCGGTAAAATCGAATGTCACAAATCAGATAATAATATCATAGACCAAATAATGAATATAAATAAATCGATAAACCGATAAATAAATAGGAAATATAAAAATGAACTCAAATTGGTTTAGACAACGTCGATTAAAAAAATCGAATATCAATAAACCATTAATTATATCATAGGCCCAAAATAATAAATATAAAATAATGAGAAAATAATGAAATCGGTCTCAATTTAATGGATAACGTCGATTAAATAATCAAATATCACATCTTATCATTAACCGAATAAATCGAATAATCGATTAAATAATAATGAATAATAAAATTGAAAATGGCCTCATAACAACTTTGATAACTCCGATTTAGAATCGAATATCGAAAAGTAAATATTAATTGTCAAAATGAAAACAACTACATCTTCAACAATCCAAAATCAGTATGAAATTAAAACCTAAAAAATAATGTAAATCTACAAAGCAAATAAATAAACAAACAAGGCTGAGGGGGAGGTAAATCGCCTAAATCAATTGTGTAAATAACAGGATTTAAAACAAAAATGGGCTTAACCCAAAGCATAATTTTATGAAAAAAATAAAAAATAAAATAGATAAAAAAAGGATTGTTGTTTATCACGTTAAAACGCAGTGTTGAAGAAAAAGGGAAAACCCCGCTCAGTTCTTCTTCGAATCAGAGAAAACACAAGTGAAACTCAACCTTCTTTCGTTTGCTTGTCTCGTAAAACGGTTTCTCACGGCGTTTGCTCGTATCCGTCAGTTTCTAGCTGCGGTGATGTTCTCAGGATCTCTCAAAAAACAACGCCTTTGTTTTATGTTTCACGAAATCGATTTCGGCGGTCGTGGCTTCATTTTAACGCATCTCACTCATCTCGGTCCGAACTTTGAATGGTGTGCGCCTTCACCGGAAAACTGAGGGTTTCCTGTAGGAAAATTCAACGTTTCTCTCTCTCGATCTCTATGTCTCAATGGTCGATTGGTTTCTGGGTTTGCGGTGACGAGTTGGAGGTGATGGTGAAGGGTTTGGTGTCTATTTATGTGAAGAAGATTGAATTTGTGAGGATTTGAAGGTTTATGAAGGTATGCGTCTTGTATCGGTTTCGTTTCTTCTGTGTTTGATTTCAGACTTTCAATGTTTCCGTTTTCTGGTTCTGTGAGGTTTAATGGGAGTAAAATTCATAAAGTAATACCAGAGTTTTTCTTTTTCTCCTTTTCTAATGAGTGAATGAGTAGTTATTTATAGGGAAAAGTTTAGGCTTAAAATGTGAGATTGAGGAATTTGTGTGAAGAAGTGAGGATAATCATGTGAGGTTGAGTTGTGAAATCAGAAATCCGTTAGAGGGAATTTCTGAGTGGAATTGTGTGGGGTAGGGAGTGATTCACAAATTTTGTTTGTTGTGTGAGCTGGAAATTCTCTAGAAGAGGTGGTCCCGTACTATTTTCACTGCTGTAATTTTACTTTTACTGCTACTGACTTCTGTTGTGATTGTTAATTTACTTCTCTTTCTGACTTATTGCTTGACTTAATCCTGATTGTGCTTGCAGTTGGAACTGTTCCGAGCTATACCTTGATGAGGAGGATGTCGAATAAGCTGCCCTGCTGCACCTAGATAATGAGTATGAAAGCTTTGAATTTTTAAACTTTGTTCTACTATCTTCTCATTCCTTGTGCCCTTACTTCCATTTAATTTCAGATGCAACCCTTGGAGCAAAGAGCTGAGTATGATGCTGGATAAACCTGGGGCTTGGAGAAATGAAGAAACCTTTGACATGACAAACACGCAAAGCGAAACATCTTGGTACAAACTTGGAATTGACATGATCATTTGGTTCAAGGATCGTATAATAACGACTTGTTATGCTCCTGATATGATAGATTTTGAGCATTGGTTTCTAGTCATGGAAATGATATCATGCTGGCTGCAAAGATGATGATGATGTTCAGTGCTTGTTCTGATTAAAACTATGTGGATGCCCTGCAGGTCCATCTCATTATCGTGATATTTGGCTCTAAGTTTGGACTGCTTCCTTGACATGCACACGACAGATTGGTTTGCAACTTGTTATGCACAGGCCTTTACTTCTTTGGCATGGGAATGATAAAATTGAAAACTGCTTGTTATTTGCAGCTTGATGAAAATCTTGAATCAGTTTTTTTCTGGTATGAACATTTTCTGATTTTTCTTTCTTTGAAATTTGTATTTTGACATCAGCCCATGAATTTTGATATGTCTTGTGATTCTTGTAATTGCAGTGGTGATTAGCAACATGAGGAAGCTTATGGGTGCTATGGACGAATCCCGAAACGGCTTCAGATGCTGATGAATGCTTCACATTGGTAGTAGCTGGCTTTGAGAAGGTTATTCTCTCGACTTGATTCCTTGAAAAAAACTGATATTATGAAAGGTTGTTTAGGATTCCCTTTCGAATTTCATGACTTTTCCTTGGAATTTTCTTTTAGTCTCCAATGTCTTTTATGCTTGTGATGGCCCCTTTTTACTGATGTACTAGTTAATGGATTAAAAAAAAAACCTTTTCATGTGTGTTCAAACAATCACACATTTTATGTCCTTCTTTCCTTATTGATCAGTAAACAAGAAACAAACTTAATTTTGAACTTATGATAGCATAAAATGCATGTCTTTCTATTCTTCTGGTGTTTGCAGGCAATATTGGGATGCAAAAATCTCGTTTCATGGCATGGCTTGCTAGGAATGCACAACAAGGTGTTGAGGAAGTGAAAGTTCAGTGGCAATACCAGCACCAAGCAAAGCTTGTTGATTTGGCTGGATTTGAGGTATAGAATTATTGTTTGCGCTTAAGGTCTACATCTTTGATATGTTAACATTAAGACCACCAGTTGATGAAACCGTACTACTATATTTCGCAGGCATTGATTTTGTAACAAGGGAGCCCGAGACTTCAGCTGCTCAATTGCCTTCATTCCAACATACAATATAAGGGAGTTGATTAATGGCATATTAAAACAAGTGCCGGCGGAGGCAGCTTCATTTGGTGAGAGTAGCAGCTTCTCTTTTAATTCAGATAAAAGTGGAGAAGGTTGCTCCCCTGTCTGTAGGTATTTATCGATGTCAGCCTACATCTGCTTTGCTTTCGATGCAGCATCAATCTCAGAAAGAATGCATGGTTTTATTTTTTCTTTTAAGGCCATTGGCACTGACTGGTTTTCTGCTTTTAGGAACAAAGGCTGCTTGTGATGCAGAAATTAAAGATGAGGAGGGTGCATCTTTATCGGTCTGTTGCGAGGGACTTAACGAAGTTTTCCATTTTGAAGTAACTGATGTGAAGCATGTATCAACTATGCTAGTATTGCAAACTGTCATTTAAATTCCCCTTGGAAATTTGACAATATTAAATCTGATGCGCATTTGCACTTCTGAATTTGAAAATCATTGATATCCTTTTGTAATTTTGTTTTGGTTGGAAACGTGTATCATAGGTTTAGGTGAGGTCTTTTTGTCTTTTAAATGTGAAGAGTTTAAAAGAATTGATGCATTGTGGGACCCGACACGTTAAACTCCTGAAGGATTATGCAGGCATTTGGTTCATGTTATTATTGTTCAACTTTTATTGATTCCTTTGTAACAATCTTAGGCTTTTTCTATAATAGACCTTATTGCCTTTCAGCACTTCCCTAATCACTGAATTTTTGCAAACTGAATTGGACTAAGAATTTCCTCAATTTCAAATATTGATGTATTCTTGGAATGGCCTAAACTTGTAATAAACATCCTCTTATGTAGTACATAACCAAGCTTTATCCCCCATCCTTGCAACTTAAAATGCAAACCCTTTAGTGCACAAAATGCCCACATATGGTGACCATGCAAATTCATGTACCAATTGCATTGCATAAATCTTTTATAATACAAATATCTTAATTAGATATCTTGCATAAATTAAAACATGATCCTCAAACCTTAATCAAGTTTGTGAATCCATTTTAATTTATCATCTAATAAAAACCTCTTCAGAAATCTTAATGCACATATTAAGAAATGCAAGTAAGTGACCAAGCCTAAAGTAAAGTGATTTAAGATTTTATCTTAAATTCACATCACTTAATCTCTAAATGGAATCCCATGAGATCCCACGACCAAATAAAAATAATTATAAGAGAAGTTCAGGTGGCATCTTACAAGAAAAATATGACTTATTAAAATTAGACTAAAGACTAGGTATGCAAATAAATGCAATGATCATGTGATTCGAAAAAAGAAAGTAGGACAAATTTGGGGTATGACAGTATGCTATGTGAGTATGTGGATATCTTTGTCTGGTCGTATCAGGATATGCCAGGGTTGGATACTGACATCGTTGTGCACAAGCTGCCACTAAAGGAAGACTGTCCTCCCATGAAACAAAAGCTGAGAAGAACTAGCCCTGATATGGCTATGAAGATCAAGAAGGAAGTTCAGAAGTAGTGGGATGCCGGGTTCCTTGCTGTGACTAGTTACCCACCTTGGGTAGCTAACATCGTGCCTGTACCGAAGAAGGATGGCAAGGTCCGGATGTGCGTCGATTATCGGGATCTAAACAGAGCGAGTCCAAAGGATGAATTTCCATTACCTCACATCGATGTGCTGGTAGATAACACCACTCAGTTCTCGGTATTTTCTTTCATGGATGGCTTCTCCGGGTAGAATCAGATCAAGATGGCATCGGAAGACATGGAGAAAACGACGTTCATTACCCCGTGGGGTACATTCTGTTACAAAGTCATGCCCTTTGGATTGAAGAACGTCGGGACGATGTATCAGCGGGCTATGGTAACATTGTTCCACTCCATGATACATAAAGAAATTGAATGCTATGTGGATGACATGATTGCCAAGTCCCAGGACGAAGAACGGCATCTGCTCAATCTCAAAAAGTTGTTTGATAGATTGATAAAGTACAAATTGAGGTTGAATCCAAGCAAGTGCACATTCGGAGTACGTTCTGGTAAATTGCTGGGTTTCTTTGTTAGTCAGAGAGTAATCGAGGTAGATCCTGCAAAGGTAAAAGCAATACAAGACATGCTTGCACCGAAAACAGAAAAAGAAGTGCGTGGGGTTTTAGGGAGATTGAATTACATTTCGCGGTTTATATCTCATCTAACTGCCACATGCGAGCCAATATTCAAATTGTTAAGAAAAGAACAAATGGTCAAGTGGAATGAGGACTGTCAAAGAGCCTTTGAAAAGATAAAAGAATATTTGCAGGAGCCTCCGATCTTAATGCCTCCAGTTCCAGGATGGCCACTTATCATGTACTTGACTTTGTTAGAAGGGTCGATGGGGCGTGTTCTAGGCGAACATGACGAGTCTGGTCGAAAAGAGCATGCTATTTACTACCTAAGCAAAAAGTTTACCGATTGGGAATCCCATTACTCACTGCTCGAGAAAACCTGTTGCTTTTGGTATGGGCTTATTGCCGACTGAGATAGTACATGTTGTCCCATACCACACTTCTAATCTCAAAAATGGACCCCGTCAAGTACATTTTCGAGAAACCAGCATTAACCGAAAGAGTTGCAAGGTGGCAAATGATCTTAATAGAGTATGACATACAATATACTTCCCAGAAAGCCATCAAAGGAAGTGTATTATCGGATTATCTTGCACATCAACCACTTGAGGACGACTATCAGCCGATGAAGTTTGATTTCCCTGATGAGGACATCGTGTACCTCAAGGAAAGAAATTGCGAGGAACCACTTCCGGAGGAGGGGCCGGACCCTGAATCTAAATGGAAGTTGATGTTTGATGGGGCAGTCAATATCAACGGACGTGGAGTTGGTGTTGTTCTTATCACCCCCGAAGGTGTTCACTTTCCCTTCGCCACCATAATTACTTTTGGATTTACCAACAATGAAGCGGAATACGAGGCATGCATAATGGGAATAGAGGAGGTTATTAATCTTCAGATTAAGACTCTCGATATATTCGGGGATTCAGCCCTCGTCATCAATCAGATTACCGGTAAGTGGTATACACATCAAGAACACTTAATTCCTTATAGGGATTATGCCAGAAGACTGTTGACGTTCTTCACAACGGTTAAGCTTCAGTACATACCACGAGATGAGAACTAATTTGCCGACGCATTGGCTACTCTCTCTTCGTCCATCAAAGTCTTGTGTTTGAACTATGTGCCTAGGATTGACATTTCCAGGCTCAACGCACCAGCCTATGCTTTCTCTGTATATGCAATGTCTGATGAGAAACCTTGGTATTTTGATATCAAGCTTTTCCTGGAAAAACGAGAATACCCAGACGGGGCATCATCCAATGACAAGAAGACCTTGAGAAGAATCGCTGTTAGTTTCTTCTTAAATACAGATGGGGTTTTGTATAAGAGAAACTTTGACATGGTCTTTCTCAGATGCGTGGATAGACACGAGGCAAGCCTGTTAATAGAAGAAGTCCACGAGGAATCTTTCGGTACTCATGCAGGAGGGCGTGCTATGGCTAAGAAGTTGCTGAGATCAGGGTATTATTAGCTAACAATGGATGCATACTATTGTTCGTACGCCCGTAAGTGCCACAAATACCAGATATATGCAGACAAAGTGCATGTTCCTCCGAGCCCGCTCAACGTCATGACATCTCCTTGGCCCTTTTCTATGTGGGGCATTGACATGATCGGGAAGATAGAGCCTACTGCTTCAAATGGTCATCATTTCATTTTGGTTGCGATTGATTACTTCACCAAATGGGTTGAAGCGGCATCTTATGCCAATTTCACTCGTCAAGTGGTAGCCAGATTTCTGAAAAGAGACATCATTTGCAGATACGGAGTGCCTGAGCGAATCATTACTGACAATGGTTCCAATCTGAATAACAAGATGATGTCAGAGCTGTGCCGGGACTTCAAGATTCAACATCAAAATTCTTCTCCTTACTGGCCAAAGATGAATGGCGCGGTAGAGACGGCTATTAAGAATATTAAGAAGATTGTGCAGAAGATGGTTGTCACTTACAAAGATTGGCATGAGATGTTACCATTCGCACTACATGGGTACCAAACGTCGGTCAAGATGTCAACTAGGGAAACTCCTTTCTCCTTAGTGTATGGCATGGAAGCAGTCTTGCCTGTTGAGGTAGAAATTCCTTCATTGCGTGTGATGATGGACGTGAAGCTTGATGAGGCTGAATGGGTACGTGCCCGATACAATCAGTTGTGCCTAATCGAGGAAAAGAGATTAGCGGCTATCTGTCATGGTCAGCTTTATCCGAGGAGAATGAAGCGAGCATTCGACCAATGAGTACGTACTCGGGAGTATCAAGTAGGCGAGCTTGTGCTCAAGAGGACCATTCCTCCAGGTTCAGATCATAGGGGCAAGTGGACCCCAAACTACGAAGGCCCATTCAAAGTGAAGAAAGTTTTCTCAGGTGGAGCGCTGATGCTCACTACTATGGATGGAGAAGATTTCCAGTCTCCTGTTAACTCGGACATAGTTAAAAAATACTTCTCATAAAAAGACCCGCTGGACAAAAAAACAGAATTAAAGTCCAGGCAATAAAAGGGCATCACGGCGAGCTAAAAATAGAATAAAAAGCTCGGGCAAAAGTTAGGGAAATATATAAAAAATGTACACCCGCTGAGTTGAAAAGCCACATCAGACGAGTCAGGCAAAAAAAGGGTATCCCGGTGGATTACCCGAAAGGGCGATCCATGCAAAACAAGGGAATAAGCGAACAACTGCGATCCGGGTAATCTGAACCAAATCACCGTTTAGTACAGTTTGACAATATCAGAAGGATAGGAATCAGTCCCCTCATCTTCTTCAGAAAGCAAAGGCAAGAACAGAAAGTCTCGAAGACATGCTGGTCATAGAAAAAAGGAAACTCATTGGAATGTCGTGTATATTGCCATTAGGATAGTTTCTTTTCTCAATTTTACGGTAGCTACCTCTTTCCAGGTAGTTGCTTCCTGATGTAAAACGTTTCCTGTTCAGAGGCCATTCAATAAATGAATATTCAGTCCAAAGCCGTGTTGTGTTATGTTTACTTTGTTTGCAAAAATGACCTGAATTATTTTGGCAAAAAGAGCATTGCATATGAAACATGTTGATTTTTCTAAAGAAAATTGACATTGCAGGGAAACATTTAAAACAATCTTTGAGTGTCGGGTGATAATGGATGAACAGACCATACCATGCAAATCTCTAGGGCACCTGTGTGTATACTGTTGTTGCAGGTTTTGTAGGGCGATGTTGCACTTCCACAAGCATAGAATGCTCCCAGCTGAGCTATAGCAGTGAAATCCCTAGCAGATGTTCAAATCTAATCAAGGGATGGTGTATCCCCCAAGTGGTTGTTCTTCACGAGAAAGACATAGTCATCCTCAGTAGAGTTCAAATGGAACCGTTACCAGCAGAGCTAGAGCAAGTGGGCTCCTCAGTAGAGTTGCAAACCTAACCGAAGAGGTTCGTCACCAATCGGAGTCTTTATGGACTATCCCAGCGGGAAACTGAACACCTGTTCCCCCACAAAGTTAGAATTGTCAAAATTCTTTCCCCAGCAAGGGCTATTTACAAAGCATCTATCCCAGCAAGCAACTGGATGCTTGTTTCCTCAATGAAGTCTCCAACAAGGGTCTGACTAAGCAGTATCCCCAGCCGGGTTTGAAGATCGTCATTTCCCCGCAGAGTCGTAATCGAGATTCATTTCCACCGTTGGAGTATTCCCCAGAGAAGTTGCCAATCTAATTTCGGCCATGTGATGATACAAACTGTCGTTCATCTCCCCAGTCAGAGTTATGCATCGTCAAAGCCTCTTGACCCGTATCCCCTGCAGAGTCGGGATTATTGTTGCCAATCAAGGTCTTCTGTTTATGCTTTTCTGCATTTCTTGGCACTCGTATGTGCTGAGTAACTGTTTGGTGCTCGTCTGCATGCTCTACGACACTCGTCTGTGTTGGGCATTTCGTTTGGTGCTCGTCTGCATTTCTTGGCACTCGTCTGTGCTGAGTACATGTTTGGTACTCGTATGCATGCTATACGGCACTCTTCCGTGTTTGGTATGTGATATGTGCTCGTCCGCATTCCCAGTGATCGCTCGGTCGTGAATTTTCTCCCCGGAAGAGTTGTGTTTCTCATCAGGCACCTGATACTCGTCCGCATTCTTCAGCATTCGTCTGTGTTTGATACCTACTTGTTGTTCGTCCGCAACACTTAGCACCCGTCTGTGTTTAATGTTTGATAGCTGCTCGTCTGCACTGCCCCAACACTCGTCTGTGTTCACACTTTGTGGAGTTGATAATTGCTCGTTTAGAATCCCCAGCAATCGCCTGTTTGTGGTGTTGTTTGATGCTCGTATTCTTTTCCCAGCAGACGCATATGGATGATTGCTCGTATGCATGCTCCCGAACACTCGTTTGTGCTTGATATCAGCTGGATGTCCGTCCGCACTTCCCAGCACTCGCTCGGTCATGAACTTTTCCTCCCGCAGAGTTGTGTTTCTTATTGGGATGTCGTTGCTCGTATGCATGTTCCTCAGCACTCGTCTGTGTTTGATGTTTGTCCGTCTGCAACACTCATTCGTGTTTGGCATCTGCTAGTTTCTCGTCTGCATCGCCCTAACACTCGTATGTGTTCACATTTTGATATTTGATTGTATGTGTAGTCCCCAGCACTCGTCTGTGTTTGAACTTATGTGATGCTCGTATGCGTTCTCTAGCACTCGTCTGTGTTTTTTTATCTGTTTGAAGCTTGTCTACATTATTGGATACTCGTCTGTATTGCTGCCCTAAACACTCGTCTGTGTTGAATTTTACTCATATGTACTGATACTCGTCTGTGTGGGATTTCTGATACTCGTCTGTATTGCTACTCCAAGTGCTCGTCTGTGTTGGATTTCTGGTATTCATCCGTATCAGTGGTTGATATTCGTCTGTATCCTTGCTTGAAGCGATCGTCCGTGCTTCTTAGATTATCGTCTGATATTCATCCGTATCATTGACTTCTGGCACTCGTCTGTGTTCTCTTGATGATCACCCAATACTCGTCTGTATTGAAGAGGTTTAAAGTCCTGACGGTGGGATTAAATGTCAAAATGGTTACTGGTCCTGGCGTAATAGGTATATCCGAAGGAGGTTCGTCTATCTCAAGCACCGCTCAGCTACGCAAGATTTGTGAAGAGAGTTCGTCAAATCCTAATGTTGCACCTGGCGTAACAGGTTTATCCAAAGAATGCTCGTTTGTCTTAAACCATATATCTACGGATAATATATGAAGAGGGTTCGTGTATCCTGATTATGCATGTCTATCCCACAGACTTAAGTGTATCACCGGTCCTGGCGTAACAGGTATATCCGAAGGAGGTTCGTCTGTCTCAGATCATATATTGCAAAATGTATGAGGGCTCGTATGTCCAGCACCTGGCATAATAGGTTTTTTTGATGAGGGCTCGTATGTCCAGCACCTGGTGTAACAGGTTTGTTCGAAGAAGACTCATTTGTCTAGGTTTTTTCCATCAGAAGTAACAATTCATGTTGGAAGGAGCTCGTCTTCTTTGTTCCCCACTTCAATCACCAAAGCGTCATTTGGTTGGGTTTATTTCCCATTTGCTTGCATTCTCCAGCAGAGTGCAAATTTCAGGTTTTCTTGGTATTCAACCACGGTTCATCTTGAACGGTTGATAGCTCGTGCTACCATCCTCTTCAGATTAACAGTTGCTTGAATAGGGGCAGCTGTAATACCCCAAATTTTCCCTCTCCTGTTTAGCATCATCATCATCATATCATATTCATCATCAGCATGTCATGTCCTTAGCATATTACATAGAAAAATGAAGCATAGCACTTGCATGTTCCAGCATAAGGCATATGATCAATCATTAGGGAAATTCAGAGCTCACAGGGTAGATTACAAGGTTGACATCAGGGTCAAGCATAAAGAAAGGATTAAGGATCAAAATCAGATAAAAAGGTTGGCGCCGGGTAATTCCTGAGGTTTCCCACCAAAAGAAGGGAAAATTCAAAATTCACTGGTGTTAACCGGTTAACGACCACTAATTGTGAATTTCCAGCAACAAATTCAACATGTGTGATTTGGTTCCAATTTCCATTTTTCTGATTTTTATTCATTTTGAATTAATTGGAAAATAAAAGGAAGGATCTAGAGCACTTGTCCAAGCCTAATCCCATTGCTACATCCTAATCTCTTTGCCAAACCATAATTTTTGATTCCAAGCCTAATTTTTGGGCCCCAAACCTAAACCATATTTAAACCATTTCTCTCCAAACCAAAAAAAACCTCTCTCACAATTTTCATTTTCATTCTGAATTTTCACTCTTCTCACTCACAATTCTCTCACTTTTCTTTCCCAATTTTCCAAATCACTCAAAGTTCCACTTTGAAGATCACATAACCTTGCATTGAGGTGTGTAGATCTTGGAACTAGACCTCCATCCATAGCTTCCTTGCATCTTTTGCTAGTTTAATTGGTGATTCAAATCTGGTTTGGGATCTAGAAGTGCTTTTGGATCCAAAATTCTGCATCAAGATCTTGTTCTTGCATTTATTTTGCACGGAGTGTGAAGTTTAGCACCAGATCTTCAAAGTTCATCGCGAGATCTCTCATTTCTAGCTCAATCAACAACTACCAAAGCATACCTCAACTTTGTAGGTTGGATAAATTCAGATCTAGCTCTGTTTTAGCTTATTTGCATGCTTGTGCTTTAGATCCACCATGTGTTTGCATATTTGCTTCTGTTGCTTGATTGATTGATTGTTTGGTAACCGGCTCTATGTATTGATGTTCATGAGCTTGATGATGCCATTTAATGTGAATTGATACACTATTTTCATGCTCAATTACTTGCTGGTCTGGTGCGAGATTAATCGGAAAAGCTGGTTTGAACTGATATTTATGCAGGAAATTGTTGATGTCTTAACAACGTTAACTGGTTAACGGATTGGTTAACCGGTTAACGCACCTGAATTGTGCTGTTTTTATGCAGGTTTTTGACTGGTTAATCGGTTAATGCTTTGGTTAACCGGTTAACAGTGATGCAGTGAGCCATTTTTGGGCTATTTCTAGCATGTTTGATCCCCTTACTTTTTTTAAATGCCATGGATCATTGTATGATCATTGAGTATGATTGTTTGGGTGGTTTTCTTGCTGATTGATGCATGCTTCCGTGTTCTCGACACATAAATGCTTATGTGTGCTATGTTTGGCATGATTGTTTGATCTTGGTTGGTGTGAGCTTTGAGCATGTCATTTCCATGATTTTATTGATGAACATGTGCTGGATTTTAGCTAACTTGCAAGGGAACATGGTAAGAGAAGTGTAGATATTCATCCACATTTCAAATCTTCATCCTTCTCTCTTTTTAAGTGCTTTCTCTTTGTGTTTTGATGTGCCTTATGCCATTATGTAATTCAAATTTTTCCCCCTTTAGGAGCAACTTATCTCCTTTAGAGGAGTAAGTTGCTTGCTAGCTTTTCTCCTCTTCTTTTGCTCCTCTTTGTTTCTTCTTCTTCATTAGGATAGTTGAAACCTCACTAACCTTAGGACCTCTTTTGCATGATAACATTAGGTAGTCTTCCCCCATTAGACTTTTTGCCTTTTTGCTCCTTTGGTTTCTTTCTCTTCTCATCTCAAAATAAAAACCTAAAAAAACATTAATAAAGAAAGAAGTGACTTCTTGTGTAAAAGCCTTATTCCATGGGGCATATGTATTCATTCCATCTTGGAATAGTGCATTTGTCTAGCATGATGCACAAGTCGGATCATGAATTCATCTTCATCAAGAAAAACCCTAAAAAATACTTCTTTATTTTTAATCACTAAAACACTTAATAAATTCAACAAGTCAATGAAATTAGGCCCTTGCCTTTGAAAACAAGTCTTGGATAAGTTCTCTTTGCTTGGTATGCTTGTTCTATTATTCCATCTTCGAATGTAGTAGCAAGTACACATTCCATAGAAAAGAGCTTGAGTTCATTCTCTTGTGCCACACAAATAAAAAGCTCTAAAAACACAAACAAACAATAATCGTCTTTCCTTCGGGGATTCTTTTCTCATCTCCTTTGCTTCGTCTGCGAACTTGCTTCTTCTTGTCATTATGCAAGACGGTAATGCACTCGTCGTCCGAGCCTGCAACACCTGAGCATTGACATAGGAAGTTCAAGCCTTAATTCACAAGCAATCTTTTCCACCCCTAGTTAGGGGAACTACGGCGTCTCTGATCCTCATGTCCAGATGAGGTACGTAGGCAGCAGGGTAGGGCCTGTTAGAGCACAATCTTTATTTTCCCTACATTTTTCCTTTTCAGTTCCTTTTTCAGTTCCCTTTTCATTTTATTTTTCTTTCTTTTCCAGTTTCAGTTTCAGTTTTCAGCAGCTTTCATCCCCTCACCCTTTGAAACATTTTCTTTGCAAGCGTGGATCCCGTCGGGTATGGCAAACGATTTGGGGTGCTAATACCTTCCCAAGTCGTAACCGACTCCCGAACCCAATATCTTTGGTTCGCAGGACCTATGTCCTTCCTTTTCTTTTCTTCTGGTTTGTGCAACATTACCATTCCCGTTCCTTCAGGATAAAAATGTCTAGCTGGCGACTCTACCTCTTTCCACGTCACTTTCGCGTTTGTACCGGGATGGAAATCTGGGGAGCGACACAGTGGTAGCTAACGGAGAAGGTCCGTTGCCTCTTAAATTCGCAAGAGAAACTCAAGAAGAAATATCAAGTCCAAAGCAGATTCAATAGTCAAGCTCAATTGTACGTTATTAGGGTATCAGGCCAAAGTCAAATGTAGGCTTCCAACATCCAGAATTAAAACCAAGAATCAATCCGCGCAAAATCAAAGTCTGAATGCAAATTGCATCCAAAGATCTCATCAGTCCAAACAAAGGTTATGAAAATGATCAATCACAAGGCCATCGTCAAGAAACATCCGCCATCATCAAAATCGAGCAATGAACCTACAAAACATCAAACTAAAACTAAAACCAAGATCAATAAAATTCTACTAGACCGGATTAATTAAAGATAAATATAAATTATATTAATAATCAAAATTAAAAGACAAAATTATAATCTAAAACCTTAACAAAATTAACTAATTAATAAACAAAAATTATAAGAAAAATCTATTTAAAGTAATATATCATAATAAATAAGTAGAAAATAGAATTAACAATTAAAAAAGGGGAAGTTGCTGGATTCAGGGGTGGTGAAGAGAAATCAAACGGGCCTTACGAAACCCAAAAAAAATGATTAAAAACATAACTTAAATAAACAAACTTTAATAAAATAGAAAGTATAGACAAATAAATAAATAAAAATCAGAGAAAAAAAGAAAAAATCAAAGCATCCTCTTATTCTCCAACAAGGGACTCGACGAAATTAATTTCAACGACCCATCCGTCGGCGACATTTTGATCTCTCACGATTCAGTCTCAGTTTGTCCAAGTTGTACCGCCGGTGAACAATAAGGAGGAAACATGATTCATCGCGTCTCGTTCGAATGCATCACCAACGAACAACTCTGTCTCGCTTTCCTTTTCGCGCATCAAGTTGTTATTGTACAGAAAAAACGGTTTCTTTCGCTGATGCTTCTCTCTCAACTTTGAAATTGAGGATCTCGTTCCATTCCTCCTTCTTCTTCTATTTCTGTTGAAGATTGTTGTCATTGTTGTTGAAAGTGGGTGGATGGTATTGTTGAAGGTGAGGTTTGCATAATAGTTTACTGTGATTTTAGTGAGTTGGAGGTTTGAGATTGTTGAAGAAGGTGGTTCGGTGTGTTGAGATTAGTTGGAGGATGATTGAAGTTGTTCTAAAAAATGAATCGAAAGAGGGTGGTGTAACACCCCAAATTCGTTCTCTTCTTTCTAGCATCGTCATCATATCATAATCATCATAAGCATGGCATATCCTTAGCATTTTTGTATAGAAAAATGAAGCATAACATTCTCATGTTCTAGCATTGGGCATATGATCAATCATTGGTGCATTTGAAGCCTTACAAGCCAAAGAAATAGATCAAGTGACTTTGACCAAGTTCCATGAAGTGTCTTTAGGCCATATACAAGCTTAAGATCCTTTACAAGAGCCCAGGAGGTTGGGAGATTATCAGATGATCCAAGAAAGGGCAGGCTCCTACACATATGACTTCAAATTAAGGTTTCATGTTCAAGCAGGGATTCTTTGAGACTTTGGCCATTTCATGTGGGCAAAGTCCTTCATATAATATGTGAATTCTGTGGATGAAATTTGGTGAGAAGATTCATTGAGGAAGGCAGTTATTTCATCAGTTGCTTGCATAAGAAGAAATTGGTCAAACTGATTATTTGAAAAGTCAACTGTGGCAATGCAAGAGGTCCAACCTTATTTTTTAAGCCAAGGGATGTTCTTAAGGTCATAAAAGAGATTTGACAAAGTCAAAAGTCAAGAATTTAGGGTTTTGGCAAGGGTTTCCATTTTTGGCATAAGGCATGTAACTAAACTTTCCAAATTTAGAAAGTTTTGCCCTAATCTTCAAAGCTTTCTTTCACAACCAAGGTTACCTCAAATGAAAATTCCTTGAACATGAAAGTTGTAGAATATGGTCTCTCATTTTCAAAAATTACAAGAACATGATCATAGCCCTCATGGTTTGAAAGTTATGATCATTGGAAGTTTTGGCAATTTTTAGGGTTTACATGAAATGCAAGTTTCTACAACTTTGCAAATTGATTTGTAACTCATTCTTTGGTTATCCCATGTACCGGTTCTGATCATAACATCACATTGCATTCCCTAAGATCATTTGGATCGACAAAAGACATGGAATTCGTGTATGGATGAGTGAATTTTTCATAAAGTGCAAAAATGCATGATCATTCAAAAGCATGACTCAAAATGGCCAGGATTAAATCACTTATGAATTGGTGAATCAAGCATGATCAGAATGTGAAAAGAGAGAGGGAAACGCACGAGCAAATGAGGAGGTCACATTCTTCATGCACAAATGCAAATTCCTCTCATTCACTTCATTCTCACGTGCCATTTTCCTAAAACCCCTGCTGGTGAAATTTCATATGATATACAAGCTAAGAGTGCTCTTGAATCATGGGAATTCACCACCATTTCACCACCTTCAAGTATTTGCTCCAAGTTGCATTTTGCTTCGAATCCTCTAATTCACTCACTCATTGCCAAAAACACTTGCATATTTTTCATCCTTGAGAGCTCAGGATCACAAATCCATACCTCATTCAAGCTGATTCTTGAAATTTCACCAAGTGCAAGAAGTGTGAAGTTGAAGTGGAAAAGCTAGATCCAGGCCAAATTCGTCACTCTCTTGCATTTATTTTCCTAGAGGAAGCTTAAAGAGGAAGATCTGCATCATTTGGAGCTTTCTCTGGATCTATTTCAAGCTCTGCAAATCTCAGGTGAGCTCTAAATTCGTGGATCTGGATCTTGAAATTTTTGTGTGATAAATGATCCTCATGTTTCTCTGAGTTTAATGATATTCTTACTTTTAAAAATGAGTGAGAAATGAACTTGTTATGCTGGTTTTCAGTTTTCAGTTTGATTTTGTTTTTCTTTTATTTGCATTGCTTGTTGACCTATTGGAAATTCTAATGTGATATTTGTGATCTACGTATCTTGATTGTCTGATCTGGAGAGTTTTGTTCATTTTTATGATGATTTGTTCTTGAGGATGAATTTTCTGGTGCCGGAGCTAGGGCTCCGGTCACTGGATTTTGGAATTTGTTACCTGAGTTGAATGAAAAAGAAATAATCCTGGACGTTCATGTTTTGATCTCGACGGATGATACAATGCCAACACATTAAAATAGTTGCCTCCCTCTCATGTGCCCTCTTTTCATGTTTTAATATGAATAATTCATTGTGTTATACACCTCATGGTAACTATTGTGTACACGCACGCTGATTTCTTTGATTTGTTGACCTAAGACTGAATGTTGACTTGATCTGGTGTGTTCATGTGATCCATTTCCTCTCTATTTTCCTACTTTAAATGAATTTCCACCATATGTATTTGTGTAATACGCTGAATCATTGGGCTTTACATGCTAATCGTGCCCCCTCTTTTCCAGCCCATTTCATTTGAACTGGAACCTTTACTGATTGCACCTCTTGCTTGTTGCTTTCAATTTTATTCTTCATTTTATTTTCAGTTAGGTTTTTGATTTTTAAAAATGGTAAAATGCATCCAAAAATTCCAAGAAAATTCAAGTCTGATTCTTTTAATTTTCTTTAATTTTTGACATTTTTATTTTTCCTTTATTTTGATTTTCCACGTAGGAATTAATTTTCACTTTTATTATTTGTTTTTAATCCTTTTTAAATACATGCTGACTTGTGGATTTTCTATCTTGATCATTGATTTGAGTTTTGAGTTGGTTCTTTTTGAATTTGATTCATATTAGGAATTAGTTTGTTGTTGATTTTGCTTCTGATTTTTAGAAGCTTGCATGAATATTTTTGTCAATTCACTTGAGCTTGAAGTTTTAAAACCCTAATTTGTGTTCTTGAGGTCCTTTAACCTAGTTTGCTTTTGATTCTGACTTTTCTCTTTAGGCATGATGTTATCACTTGATTAATGAACATTTGAGTTTAATTGTGGAATTTTTGCATGATTTTTTGATTTGATTTGAATTTTCATGTATGCTTGCCCTAGTTTTTGTTTCTTCTTGTTGCATGTTTAGTTCTTAGGCTAGGAGGGAACTTGTGCCAACTCCTATAGGATGTTTAGAGTTCTTTTTGTATGTGGTTTGATCCCTGGTCCTTGATTAGTGTGTGTACTTTGAAAAGTTTGGTGTTACTTGTCTTTGAAGTTTCTCACAAATGTATGCATGTTCACCTCACCTTCTTTGTTCATCCCCTCTCTTTGATGCTTATGATTGATTTTTTATGCTTCTTCCCCATGCTTGATCATGCTTATTAGGCACATTTTAACATGTTTAGGTCCCTGGTTTTTATATGATTTTTAGGCCTTGATTTGATGACCATTTGTTTGTTCTTACATTTATGCACATATCCACTTCACTTCTCCTTCTTGTGAAGTTCATGATTGAACTTGTATGATCTTTTCCTTGGACTTTTGTGTTGTTGGTACCCATTCTTGTGATGATAAGGTTCTTGTCTTGTGTTGCTTAGTCCTTGTTTAACTTGTTGGATCCTTTGTGTTCCATTTGTGTTTTGTTTCTTCATGAGAGCTTGTGAAACATGGTAATGGTTTGTGTGCCTTAGCTCTTTCTTGTTTTGCTTTGATTGGTGTGTCTTAGTGCAATATATGGGTGCTTTTGTTTCTGGTGTTGTGATTAGAGTTGATGTTGTGGTTTGCTTATCATTTCATTTGGTTCAAGTTGTTTCATCTAAGTGTGTACTAACCATTTCAGGGGCTTATGGTAAGTGAAGTGTGGATGTTATCCACGTTTCAATTCTTCATCTCCTCTATTGCTTTGCTGTCTATTTTTGCAATTTGTTGATGTTCCTTATGCCATCTTGTGTTTCAACTTACTGTCTTCCCCCTTTAGAAACAACTTATCTCCTTTAGAGGAGTAAGTTGTTCTCTAACTTCTTTCCTCCTCTTTTCTTCTTTTCTTTTCTTATTCCTTTCTTAGGAAAGTTTAAACCTCACTAACCTTAAGACCACCTTTGCATGATAACTTTAGGATTAGACTTCCCCTTTAGTTTTTACCTTTGAGATCCTTTTGGCGCTCTCTCTTTCTCACCTTCATACAAAAACCTAAAAAACATTAATAATAGTTGAGATGACTTCTCCCTTTTGCCACTCTCTCATAGAAAATCATAAAAAACATTTCTTCACTTTAATCCACAAAATCATCTAATAATACAAATAAGTTAGTGAATTTAAATCCTAATCTTAGGAAACAAGTTTGAGGATCTTCCTCATTCTTGATGGACTTGTTACTCATTCTATTTTGGGATGTGGTAATAAGGACATGCTCCTTAGAAAAGGATTTACCTTGTGCCACACTCATAAAAAGCTCATAAAAAACATTGGACAAAAAATAAACGTCTTTCCTTTGGGAATTCTCTTCTCACCTTATTCAGTTTTTACGTACGAACTTGTCACTACTTGTCACTTTGCAAGACGGTTACACACTCGCCGTTCGAGCCTGTAACACTTGAGCATTGGCATAGGCAGTTCAAGCCTTAAGACACAAGAAATTCTTTCCACCCCTAGTTAGGGGAGTAAACACCCCAATTTTTCCCTCACTTTTTCTCAAACCATGGCTTGTCATCTTTCATTTTTGTTTTAACATAAGCATTACATCTCATATTGCATGTTTGCTTCACTTCATAGTTCAATTTCATCTGCATCTAGGGTTTGTGATCTGAGCAAACCAAGAATCAATCTGAGCCATCCCAAAGGTCTTAAAGCTTTCCAAGAGGGTCCATGTGTGTTCTATGATCATATTATGCTCCCCAAAGTTCATGAAAGTCAAGGGATCACAAGAATTGGCAAAGGCATGGAAGTAGAGCTAGGGTTTTCACTGCACAGATGACCAAAATTAGGGTATTTGTTTCAGAGACCTTAACTCCAAAAAATTTGGTCATTATTGTTTCTAATGTTATTAATATGTTATAAGGATCATGTGTACCAAGTTTGATGAAGAAATTCAGTGGGGAAGTCATTTGATCATTGGGTAACTTCTTGAGCAAGTTAAGTCAAAATCAGAGCATCTGAGGCCCCCAACAATGGAACCAAAGGGTTATTTTCATCAAATTGAAGTTCAATTATCTTTATTTGATCTTATAAGTGGTTGGAAGTTCACAAGATTGAAGAATTTTGAGTCAATTGCAAACTTTCTATTTTTGGAAATGACTTGAAATGCAAACTTTCCATTTTCGGAAAGATTTCCAACCTCCTCTTTCATGACCAAAAATGCTTCAAATGAAAAATTATTGGGAATGAAAGTTGTAGATTAGGTCTTTCCCTTTTCAAAAAGTACAAGAACATGTCTTGATTCATCCTAGAACTCAATATATGGCCTTTCAAAATTGGCAAAAATCACATAATTTCAAGTTTCATGCCAAAGAGGGAGTTTTGCAAATTCAAGTTCTAAGCACTTTCATGACCTCTAATTGACTTCTAAAAATAATTACATCATCACACAACTTGCCTTGATCAGAATTGGGAATTGGACCTAAGGTTTTCATGGCTTGTGATCCAAGAAATTTCAAAGAGGGAAATTTGCAAAACATGTGATAACTCTTGTATCATGCCATTCAGATCCTCAAATTCCAATCCCATGGCCATCCTTGATGCAAGCTGAGGTAGGACAAGCCCCCATGCCAGCTCTAACCCGTGCCCATACCTCATAGTACACAATCTTGACTTTTTGCAAAAACCTCCCATACATATCAGCCTGTGCCACAACAACTTTCTGATCAATCCCATTGGCATAGACTAACATCATGGACTTCATTACACATAACACACAAGCTTGAATGCAACCCTAAGCTCAGATCGCCAAAAACATGCAATAACTTCAAGTCTTCGAATCTCACTTCCTAGCCACTCAAACTCACTAATTCTTTCACCATTCACCTCAAAATCATCCATAGAACACAAAGCACCCTCCATTTTCCCCTAAAAGCCACTCTAGCAAAAATACGATTTCTGACAAACCAGAAATGTATCTCACAAACCAAGCCATTTAAACTTGTCCTAAGCCTTTCAGAAGCACAAGGGGGTCAAGGGGACTGGATTGCACAAGGGAGAGGCCCAGAAAGCTCAAAAATTGCAGAGCTTCATCTCAGGTATCATGAAGAACAATTTTTCCAGAACTCTTGTTTTATGTTCCTAAATGATTCTACATGTTTAGCTGATCACTCTGATATGTTTAGAATTGAAAATGGTTGAGAAATGAGTATGTATGTTTGTTCTGAAACTTTTTTATCTGAAAATATTTTTCTTCGATTCGTGTGTTTGATGCAAAATAAATGTTGTTTGTGGCCTTATTCTTGTTTAGAATGATTAGGGGGTTGATTCTGGAGAGTTTGGGGGGTTGGGATAGCCTGGGGAAGAAGTTAGCATGAGTGACTCGCCGGAGAAGATGACCGGAGCTTGCTCCGGTCACTTGAAAGTCATTAGGGTTTGGTTAGGGTTTAATCCTGCCAGTTTAAACGTGAGCCATTAGATTTTGCTTAGTGCGTTTTTTAAGGGTCCATATCATTTTAGTTAGCCCTAATTTTCAATTAATTATATTAATCAGTTAATTAACCCATATGCAATCCAGGCCTTCCATCTGCGCGCGCAGTCAACCTAGGTTTAAACCTAACCCTTCAGATGCGTTGACCTCCATTAAATCCATTTTTATTTTCATTTTATTTTATTCCTTTTGCATAATTTATTTAAAATAGTTAAATACATCACAAAAATATTTCCTTTTGCAATTCTAATCCAAATATTTTTCTCAACCCAAAAATGATTTTTATTTTATTTTTTGCATTTAAAAAGTATTTTTAAAATATTTAAATGTTATTTTTAATTAATTAATGGATTTTAGTTAATTAAAAATGCATTTAGGTTTCTAAAAATCACCAAAAAAATCATGAACCATTCCAATGCATTTAGAAACATTTTCAAACTATTCATACAAATTTCTTTTTAGGTTTGATCATAGTTTCCTAATTTTCTTTGAATTAAGGGTCTTTAAAATCACAATTTTTAACCCTAACTTTGAAAAATCATTTCTAGGTTTCTAGGTAATTTTTCTCATGAATTTATCTTGCATTTTCAAATTGATTTGCATTTTTCCTTTTGAATCATCCAAAAACCCTAGCAAACATAGAAAAATCATAACTTTCAATAGGAATAGCTTATGACCTCGTCCTTTGGGGTGTGACCTAATATGGGATTAGGGTTTGGTTGAGCTTGGTTTCAATTTTATATCATATTGTATGCTCCTGTTTTGTTCGTTTTCATCTCATATGTTCATAAAACCCTAATTTCTCATGTTCATTTGCATTCACTTTGAATATTCATCATCATGTGAACTTGCCATGACATTTCAAGCATTCATATGTCATCTTAGACATCTTAAGACATGTTAGAACATTTCTTGATCATTTCTCCATTCATTTTCCATGTCTTGCATTCATTTCATTTCATCAACATCCATGTGTTTTCAAACTTCTAAGCATGCTTTCATGACATCTCATCTTTGTATGATCATTCATATGCACATTGTATGACTTTGCATCATCTCATATGTCATTTGCATTGCATAATCACTTCTGACTTTGGTCATTTCATCTCATTTTAATTCATTTCTTTATGCTTTATACCTTTTGCATTCATACTAACCATTTCAGGAACTTTTGGTAAGTTATTGTGGGAGGTGGATTTGCCTTCACTTCCCACTTCTTCTTATCCCTTTCATATGCATTTTGTATGTCTTTGAAGTGAATCTAATTCACTTATGTTCCATTTTTCTCAATTTCTTCCTTTAAGTCACTTATCTTCTTAGGAAGTAAGTAATTTATTCTTCTGCTCCCTCCTCCTTTCATCTGCTTTTTCCATTGGTGGCCTTGAAGATCTTCTCTCTTAAGCCTAACAAACCATAGGATATCCAAGCATGATAATTTTTAGGGTTGTGTTTAGTCCCCCTTAGCTTTTTAACTTTGAGTCTCCTTGAATCTCTCTTCTCATCTCAATAATCAGAGACTAAAATCTTAAAGTTTTAGGACTTAGGAATTAGGGTTATGCATGTATCCTTCTCTTAGGATGGAGTGTATAACTTTAATCCTAAGTGTTAAACCTTTAATTTGTTTAAACCTCTTAATCAAATCACTAATAATCATTAAGACTTCATCTTGTAACTTGGGCCTTACATTAGGGTTCTAACTCTTCCTTTGGTTAAGAGGCACTAACCCTAGTGTTTAATGGACAAGTCCCCCTCAAGTTGTCTTTCCAACATAAAATTCACTTCTTAATCTCATCCCTTAATTAAAATACACTTAATAAAGGTTGGTTATATAATGAATTTAATCCCTAACCATGTATTAAGTTGAGGTATCTTCCTCAGCTTAAGTGTTCTCATATATTATCCTTCTATTAGGATGGTGTAATGAGTTCACTAATCTGTGATTAAAGATTAAACTCATTACTTAACATTGAACAAAAACCCAAAAACATCTAATTAATCACAAATAGGTTAATGATATTAATCCTACATCAACATGGCAATTAAGTTGAGATGCTTATCTCATACTTAAGTAGGCTCATTATCCCTAATTAGGGAGGATATAATGAGTTTGCAAGCCTTTGATTTAGGCTTAAGCTCATTAACTTATGCAAAACACCAAAAAC
The DNA here is from genome assembly GCA_963966055.1 of Lathyrus aphaca. NCBI lineage: Eukaryota > Viridiplantae > Streptophyta > Magnoliopsida > Fabales > Fabaceae > Lathyrus > Lathyrus aphaca. The sequence continues at coordinate 273,787,127 of OZ014522.1, forward strand.
AATAGCAAAATTGAAAACACAAAAAACAAACAATAATCGTCTCCTCTGGGATTCTTTTCTCATCACACTCATTCACAAATGAGAACTTGCTTCTTCCGTCTAATTTAAGATAATTAGCACTCGAGCCAGACGAGTCATACACTTGAGCATAGATAAGTAAGCAGTTCACAGTCAATTTATTTGTCAGTCTCTTTGAGTCGAACTACGGTGTTCTGACTTCCTCATTTCATAAGAGGATACGTAGGCATAACTTACCAATTATCGAACAAAAGTCTCAGTGTCTTCCCCTCTTCCAGCTTCTTTTCTAAGACTCAGTTCCTGAGCAATTCACCTTTTTGCACTGACACTTGTACTTTCATTCCTAGATTTTACACACAGATACCACATACACCTACCCTTTAAACACAATCTTGTAAGTGTGGATCCCGTCGAGTACGACGGACGATCTGGGTGCTAATACCTTCTCAGGTCGTAACCAACCCCCTTTCTAAACTTATCTGGTTCGCAACCGTCTTATCCATCTTTTTCTAGGTTTATGCAGCATTACCTTTCCTTCGGGATAAAAATGCCTAGCTGGCGACTCTTTTCATTTCATCTTCATTTTCTCTTTTCGCCGACCGTTCGCGTCAGTACCCTGGGACCCTGGTGTCTTATTGGGGGAGCGACAAGGGGAACTACGGCGTCTCTGATCCTCATGTCCAGATGAGGTACGTAGGCAGCGGGGTAGGGCCCGTTCGAGCATAATCCTTATTTTCCCTACTTTTTTTCCTCTTTATTTTATTTCTCAGTTCCTTTTCCAGTTTCAGTCCGTTCTTTTTGCAGCAGCTTTCATTTCCTCACCCTTTGAAACAGTTTCTTTGCAAGCGTGGATCCCGTCAGGTACGGAGGACAATCTGGGGTGCTAATAACTTCCCAGGTCGTAACTGACTCCCGAACCCAGTCTTTTTGGTTCGCAGGACCTGTGTCCTTCCTTTTCTTTCTCCTGGTTTGTGCAACATTACCACTCCCATTCCTTCGGGATACAAATGCCTGGCTGGCGACTCTACCTCTTTCCGCACCACTTTCGCGTTTGTATTAGGATGGAAATCCAGGGAGCGGCAGGTGGTAGTGATAGGGTGAAGGTTAGTAATTGAAGGTGGGTTCGGTTCTGCGATTTGTGTAGGATTGAAGGAGTTGTTTGATGTATTCTCAGTTTTTTGCAGGCAGGATTCAGGGTGAAGGTCAAGAGTGGAGAGTGAAGAATAAAAAGGGTGGAGATTGTTATTATTATGGTTACAACAGGTAATGATATGTGTTGTTTTTGGTGAAGAGTATGAGCAGAGTGGTGAGAGTGTTGTTTTGCAGGTTGTTATCTGTTATGAATTGGCAATGAAGAGGAGTAAAAAATGAGTAATGCGTGAATGTGCAATATGCTGGCGTAAAAAATGTGCGAGGGTGAGTGAGGACGCTTCTTTTGTGTACGTTCCCCTTGTGCATTTCGTTAACGGAAATTTTTTAGTGGAATTGGTAGTGGCCTTGCTGGGTATTGAGTTATGAGAGGGGTCATCCAAATGGTGGAAAAGTCGTGTGTGTACGGATGGAAAATAAACGAGTATGGCTTGTGAATAATGTATTATGTATGGCCACATGAATGCTAGTGTAGCGAATTGGCTTCTGGAAATTAGTTCTTCTTCTTTTTTTTATAACGTGTTGTCTTGATTTTATGCATTATTTCAACAATATAACCCACTGTCAGGATTTGCATCTAGGCATGCACTGTCTTGATTTTGATCTTGGAATCTGCTTCTAGGCACGCATTGCCTTGATTCTGAATATGAAATAACCATTCTAACAAGTAGATATGTATTTCAAATAAAAGATCTACTGGGTTGGATCACTATTAGAATCCGTATAACAATACGATGTCTTGATTCTCATCGTCTTCAAATCTGCATCTAGGCACGCATCGTCTTGATTCGAAAATTAAACCTTAATAGTAAAACTTAACACCTAGATCTCACTTTTTGCGATGTCTTGATCCTCTTCTAGAACCTGTATGTTGTCTTGACTCCGACTTGGAATTCATACCTCTTCAAAGATCTATCCACTAGGATAGACAAAGATTTATTCTTGCAAGGGTAAATTCTTGCTAGAACTCCTCTGGGGATGAAAACATCATGGGCGACATTATGCTGAGGAAATGAGATCACACCTTCTTAATAACCACCTCTTGCTGGGGAATAAAAATGAACACTGAATCAATATCGAAAACCCTGGCTGGAGAAAACCATCTGCTGGGGAGAGATAAGAACAAAAATGCATCTGAGCATGCAATGTCTTGATCTGTCATGTCTGCCAAAAATAAGTTAGCGACCTCCTAGGGAATATTTCAATTGGTTGAATAAGAATATGCCAATGAAAATTGGTTCTTGGCTAAATGAGAATAACTAACTCCTCATGAAGAAACCTTATTGGTTGAAGGAAGATTTTATGCTCGGGGAAGAAATTAACTTCCAAAGCCCTGTTGGGAAAAGAAATACACGACAATCCCTGAGAATTAACTCGGTGTTTCAAGCTTTTGAGCTCAACAATAACATATTAATTGTCATGAGTGAACAAGCATTCCTTTACTCCTCAAACTGTGCCAGACTGCATCATCGATGAAAAGATTATCTTTAGAGGATTTTACAGAAGACATGGTGTCTGAATTCCCCGTGTCTTCAAACTCTCACAGAGGTTGAACAAATCTCGAGATAACTGCCCCAGATTACGTCTTGTAATGATTTTTCTCCCCACATCAGAAATGGAAACACCTGCAATATGAAGATGCAATTAAAATGATGCAAGATGTAGATGTATGATCAGGATGATAAGGATATGAAGATGTGAGCCACGGGATACGATGAAGCAAGGATGGTTGGGCACTAGGTCCAAGTTTATAGTGATTTTTTCGTTTTAGTTGCCAAGCAATTGGAATTTGAAGGTGAATTACCAGACGAGAACCGGTTTATTGAAGGTAGACCAACATACGAGAACTGATGGGCAAAGAATAAGTCGTCAGACGAGAACTGACTCCTTTTTGGGTTCATTGTAAGACGAGAACTGACTCTGAAAAAGAATGACTACCAGACGAGAACTGGAGTCCAATAAGGCTAAATGAAACGGTGACCAGACGAGAACTGGTTAAAAGGTTCGCCTACCAGACGAGAACTAGTATTTGAAGTTGGTTTTCCAGACGAGAACTAGACTTTGAACGGGTTTGCCAGACGAGAACTGGACTTTGAACGAATTTACTAGACGAGAACTGGACTTTGAAATGGTTGGCCAGACGAGAACTGGACTTTGAAGTGTTGAGTGATGTTGTGTTACGAGGCCCTATGGTGTGAGATTGATGTTATGGGGGGTAATGCCAATGCATTTATGATTTGTATGGCTCTAGCAAAGCAACATGCATAATGTATGAAAATGGTTTATGCAATGATCATGAAAGGCTAGAAAAGCTCCTGAGGTGGGAAGAAGGTCTTTTGCGGAAAGGCTTCTTGTTGAGAAAGGTGACATGGCGAGGTGGGTAGCATGATTTCCCAACACTCATCTTGAACTCGGAGATTACTAATATAACTTGCTCTGTGTAGCTGAAGGTCCCTCAGCCTGGTGAATCATATAACAAACTTCCCCTGATTATTCAATTCTTGGAATGGAAGAACTGGATGTTCTCTTGAGGAGAGTTGCACCTATTGGGCTATGGAAGTGTTTTCCCGGTATGCGAATGGAAGAATTCTCCCTTGGTCAACAGAAACTTCGGGTGGCCTTCCCCTGTTTGGTAGATTCAGCTTTGATCAACTGACTCTTGAATGACGTCCCCTCAATCAACTGATGCTTGGGAACTTGCTTTACCCTGACAGATTCCTTGGTCGACAAAACCACTAGATAACATGCCCCTGATACATAAGCCTACAAGATGCTCTTGATTCTGGCTATCATTGATGAATGATCAAATTCTCTCGTGATTGCCCTTTGTAGGAACTCCCCAAATGTCACAGACTGACTTGCAATTAAAACTGTTCATTTATAGATGGTAATTTTAATGCGATGCTCATGCAAGGTTTTGAAATATTATTTACTTGAATGATGTGATAGTGTGTGACGAATGGACCATTAGTCTAAACGTAATGATGAATTAACAAATCTTTAGGAGTCAGTTTACGCAAACTTGTCGTAGTATGCTTTCAGAATTGAACCTGATTCAATTAAGACTTTCAAGGGTTGTAACATGGTCTGGTTCACGGTTTTAGAAAGAAAGATATATGCTCAAAGTTTTTCTGCATCAATCCATTCTCCTTGATGTTCTCTAGTCATACGTTCAGTTAATTTGGCCTTAGCGCTCACCTCTCGATTCCATGTCTTTAGAGCATATGCAAATGTTAATGACTTAGTGGAGATGCAAATGAATGCGAAACAAAACGCAGACTAAAGATAGAAAAACCAGAGGGAAAATTTTGGGGTGTTACATTTATCTCATACTAAAGTAAAGATAATAAAGCACCTCTTAATTATCAAAAAGGATACAATATTAAACATATTTGTAATCTCTCTCTCCCTCGACATTTTGGGCCTCTTCTTCCCAGTTTAACTCTCAAAATCATACTTAAAAATCACTTAACAATACTCAAACCATAACAATGACATACTAAACATGTTCAACACATTCACTGACACATTTATTTGTCTGCATGCATCTTTATCTGTATATATTTGCATCTCTGCTAGAATCTCTAAGTAGTTAGGTTATCTTCATCCAAAAAGATACACCATTCAAACTCAAACTTAGGTTTTTTTTTTTATAACTTTACTAGTGGTTTACAGAAATAAGAAGTTTCCCGGTGAAATGCTTCTTTGTAAACTATCTTTAGCCTCCTCTTGTGCTTTATTCAAGGACCCATTGGCCTCTTAAAAGTAACCTAGCCTCCTCTAGGACTTAAATTCAAGGACCCTCAAAGGCTTCCTAAAAGCATAGGAACATATTTTTAGAATCAAACACATACAATAAACTCCCTCTCAGTGATGGATGACCAAGACAACCTCCTTTTAGGCTCTAAGCAATTGAACCTCCCCAGAGAAAGGAACTTCTGATGACTTCAACAAACAAAACAGAAAAAACACTCTTCTTCAAGAGCCAGTCTCCCATCAAGAGTCAGCCTCTCATCCCGGGCTTCATTCAGGATACAAATAAATCAAGAGTCAGTTTGTCACCAAATAAGCTTCACACCTGGCCTTCCAAATCAAGACATAAATAAATCATTCCCCATAGAGCCAGTTTATTTGTTTAGGTTCAACCTTGGGCTTCAATCAAGGCATATATAAATCAACTTTTCCCTCTATAGAGATGAAAAATTCTCTCTACTAAGTCTTTTAGCTTCAACCTTGGGCTTCAATCAAGGCACAAAAAAATCAAAAACAATCACTCAATTACAATCATAAACTTGGACTCTAAATAAGACATGCTCAATTACAGTCGTAGTCTTAGACTCTAACTAAGATAAATCATTGGAGTCATAGTCTAGGACTCTAACTAAGATAATCTATTTAGTCATACACTTGGCCTATAACTAAGATCACTTTCAACCAGTCATATATCCACCCAAATTTATCCTTTCTTGAGCTATGAAATTCAAGATAGCTATTCAGTCCTCCTTGAGTTATGCAATTCAGGGTACCCATTCATCCTTTCTTGAGCTATGAAAATAAAGATACCAGATTCAGCCTATGCCTATGCAATTCAAGAACCCTATCAGTTATAATAAACTTTTTAGCTTCAATCTTGGGCTTTGATCAAGACACAAAATACAAGCTTTTCAGCTTCAATCTTAGGCTTTGATCAAGACACAAATACAAACCATTTGAGCATCACCATCTTGTGCTTTAACTAAGATATAAATCAACCCTCCTCCTAGCCTTATCCTTTGGAGAACCTATGAAGCCCTTGTCCCTCAATTCTCTTTTTGGGGCTACGTGGGCAAAAGGTCGTAAGATCATGCGAGCACACCAAACAAAAAAATTAAAATTAGGTTCTCAGACCTATCAAACACATCAGAAAATCCTCAAAATACCCAAAACACAAAACTCACTTATCTTACCTCATCTCAACCCACTCATAATCCCATATTCAAAAAACCATCACAGATATCATAAACAACAAATATACTTTTTTTCTAAGCAAAATAACCTAAAAGAGACCCACACTTTTGAAAGCATTTGTAAACCAACAATTTTGACTGTTTAACCTCAGTTTGCAAGCAAGGTTAATTGGAGACATCTATTTCCCTTCCTTAATCAGCTTCATAGAATAAAAAATTAATCGAACTGTAGTACCAGAGCAATAGTGATTTGAAATAAGAAAAGTTGCACTACACATACCTCATCCTAAAAGTCGTCTTCTGAATATCATTTACTTTAACACAAATCGAATGATAACCAAACCTCAAATCAATCTTGCTGAACACACAAGCACCCACTAGTTGATCTATTAAATCGTCGATTCTCAGAAGTGGATATTTATTCTTGATAGTCACTTTATTCAACTATCGATAATCGACACACAACCTCATGCTACCATCTTTCTTCTTAACCAACAACACAGGAGCATCCTGTAACACCCAAAATATCCCCACAAATTTATTAATAAAAATCAGAGTAAATAAAACACACATTTTATTTTGAGTGTCACAATCAATAAAAACATGTGGTTCAATGTGATACGTCTTTCAAATAAAGTGATATTCACAATCCTGTAACCTCAGTTTGCAATCACTAAAATAGTTTAAGTTGCAGCGGAAACTCAAGAGAAACATAAAGTGAGATTCAATTATCAAATTTTTTTCAAATAAATAAGCAAACAAAGAGACAATCATCGTCCCGACACCCCAAAGCATGTATCAGAGCCGAATCTTCTAACTGTGAAGTACACTGACTTCACCGACCACCATTCTACTTATCCATATCACCTATATGTTACCAAGACAAGGGTAACATTGAAACAAAAGGGGTAAGATACTTAAACCAACAAAAGGGGGAAATAATAAGAACAAAAGCAAGTATCATTAAATAGTTCACCACTTCTCATCAACAACAATTAAACACATACACCAACACGCATAACAACATTATGCACACCAACAAAAACTTATGCAATGAGACTCTACCAACTTTATATATATGGTACCATATATCAACCTCTATTTCAAGATCTAGTTCCCGTCAGAACTCTCGACCTTTCTTTCATGGTCCAGTATGATCCATATTTCTTGACCACACCCTTAACCCCTGTTTCATGGTCATATACGATCCTTATTTCATGACCGCACCAACGTCACACTTATCCCATTTGGGATTCAAATGGATATACCCTACATTGGTATACCATTACCAATCACACACACACCATGCACCATCATTGACAAGTTTGCATGTCTACAACAACTACATCATGCAATCAACATCAACAACTAACATACAACGACAACTTACTATAACACCGATTAACATCAAAATCATGCATCTTCGAATACAACAACATACATTAACAACAACGAAAACATATAACAACAACATATCATACATCAATAGTCACATCCATATATATCAACAACTACGTCATGTAACAACATCAACAACCACACATAGTAACAACAATAATAATGTAAATATTAATTCATGTTTATTTCAAGTTATGCTTAGTATTCTTCTAATTAACTCATAAATCACCTCTACTTACCTCTAACAGCTCTACATCACTCCCCATCCCTTAATATATTAATTAAAGAATTTTAGAGAATGTTTTAGAAATAAAACATATTATTTTTCACTCCAGGTCTCGCTAAGCGAGGGGCTTTCTCGCTCAGCGAGTAACTCTCTGTAAAGCACTCTCCAACATTCTCACTTTCTTGCTAAGAGAGCACTGTAATTTCTGCAGTTCTCCCTCTATGAACAACCAAATTCCTGCTACGAAATAATCAGCCAAAAGCCAGTCTAACAACCAGAAAATGCAGAATTTTCACATAAAACAATCTAATTCTTACAACAATCATCCAGTCGACAACTTATAACAACCTAATATAGATTTCCTCCAAAATCACCCAACCCCATATCTTCTACTCAACAACACTATACCTAAATTTCTAATTGTTAAACCCTTAGGAGATGATGAAATCCCACCCTTACCTTAGTTCGATGAGCAATTCCTTCTCCGATCACGAGTTCCTCTTCAAGCCCTTGACCTTTCTCCTTCCTCCTTCCTTTGTGTTACGCTTTCTCTTCCCGTTCACAAAACACGACTGACTTCTCTTCTTTTCCTAATTCCAAAATTATCCCTTATACCTCAACTAAGGTTTTCCTTATTCACCCTCACTAACCTTCCCCCAATTACCTTTCTACCATTTTCTCTTAATATTCCCATTTTATAATTATTCAATATAATATAATTCATTTAAATTAATGTCATACTAAATAATATAATACTTTCTTCCACACACCAAAATACAACAAATCCAATAAAATAAATTAAATAATAATCGGGGCATTACACACTCCATAGAGTAACACTAGGTAGAACAAAATTCTTCTCCAATCATTCTTCTAATTGCTTTTTCAACTCACCCAATTCAGAAGTAGATATCTGATAAGGAGCCATAGACACTTGACTCATACCTGGTACTAATTCCACTGTAAATTCTACTTCACGTTCTGGTGGTAAGTCACTTACGTCGTGTGGAAATACATTAGGAAATTCACAAACAACAGGAAACTCAACACTAGAAGCTTCACGATCAACTTGCAACGATGTAAATATTACAAACATCAAGGTTTCGCCACTAAAAGTTCATTGACTTTCTTAGAAGATAAGAACATCAACTCACCATTATCACCTAACTTAGGAAACTCCACAGTCTTATTGTAACAATTGATATGAACATAGTTGAATTCCAACCAATTCATTCCAAGGATGACATCGATTTGGTGTAAGGGTAATCACACCAAATCCATCACAAAGTTCATCTAAAAAATAGTCAGAGGACACTTTAAACAAACATATGTGGTAGTAACAGAACTGTTAGCAGGCGTTTCTATTACCATGCCACTGTTCATATTAGACAATTTCAAACCCAACATAGTAGCACATTCAAGAAAAATAAATGAATGAGTAGCTTTAGTATCAATATTAGCAACCAAATATACATTGTTAATAAAACAAGTACATCGAATCAAGTTATCCTTCTTGGGGACTTATGAACCACTCAAGGCAAACATTCTACCATTAGTTTGGGCAGTAGTAGCAATATTCTTTGGTTTCTGGAATTGAGTACTGATATGACAATGTTCACCTTAATTGAAACAAGTTGGACCTTTATTCAGTCAATCACCAACTTTATGACCTCTCTTACCATATATGTAACATCTCAACACCTTATTGATGCATACATCAGCACTGTGACCTGTCTTTCCACACTTATAACATTCAACAGGAGCGTGATCTACTCCCCTACTTGTCTTTTTCTTATCTGAAAAGTTTTGTTTCCTATTGTCAGCTGGAGTCACATAAGGTTTTCCTCTGAATTGGCCTTTCTCTTTCTTGTCACTCAAATGTTTGTAGCGAGCAAATCGAGCTTGGTTGTCTTCATCATAGATCCTACTTTTATCCATAAGCTCCACATACCTACAAATATGTTGGCATCCAATCCCTTGTTTGATTTATGGTCTCGGTATATTCTCAAACTTGAGACATTTGGAAAGTTCTGCATCAACACTATTGTAATGAGGACAAAACTTCACTAGCTTCTCAAACTTTGCAACATACTCTGCTACTGTCATGTTTCCTTGCTTCAATTCAAGGAACTCTACTTCCTTCTTACCACGAGAATCTTCAGGAAAATACTTTCCCAATAACTCTGTCTTGAACATAACCCATGTCACTACAGTAATAACATCCTCTAATTGCTGACAGGTATTATCCCATTAGTCCTCAGCTTCCTCTGACAATATTTGAGAACCAAATTGCACTTTCTGAGCATCAGAGTACGCCATCACTCTAAAGACTTTCACAATTTCCTTGAGCAATTTATGGCGCTATTTGGATCATAAGTAACCTCAAAGTTCGGTAATTTATTCCTCTGAAACTTCTCCAAAGGACGAAACTCATAAGGAACGTTGTTCTGAGTCGTAGCTTGAGCAAGCGCTGCCATCGCATCAGCAAGAGCACGATCGTTTCTTCCATCCATTTTGCACACCATTAATAACATTAGAATACAAAATCATCGACAATAAATGTAACACCCTATTTTTAAATTATTTATCGTAATGTATTTTTGGTGATTGTCGGTCTTGTTTAAGGTAGGTGTGCTTAGATGTTTTGGTATAAGTCCTAGTGGGATAGGTAGACTTAATGTGTGGTTAGTAATGGTGAAGTGTAGTAATAATAATATGGCCAATTAAACATTATTATTATTATTATGTTAATAATATTAGTACGATTAGTATTATTATTATTATTATTATTATTTTGACTAAATACCCTTTTTGGTCCTTTAACTTTACCTATGAGTTCATTTTAGTCCCTTAACTTTAAAAAGTGTCATATTGGTCCTTTAACTCTTCAAAACGTTCCATATTTATCCTTTTGTCTTATTAGTGATGAATTTAGTGACCGATATTTAATTTTTCTGTCGCTAATAAGATGAAAAGGACTAATATGGAACATTTTGAAGAGTTAAAGGACCAACATGACACTTTTTAAAGTTAAGGGACCAAAATGAACCCTAAGGTAAAGTTAAAGGACCAAAAAGTGTATTTAGCCTATTATGTGTTTAATTAAAATAAGAGCTGAATTAGTAAAAAAATATAGTGAGGGTATTGTGAGAACTAAGCATTAATTTGAAAATTATAGGAGGTTTAGTCAAAACAACTTTTGGAGATTAAGGGAGAGAGCTAAGAAGAGGAAGAACCCTACTAGGGAAATCTTCATAGAGCAAATTCGCAGAAATTTCATCAATGAATTGAGGTAAGGGGAGAAAATGGTTCATAATTGGTGATGATAACATGATAGGGTAGTGAGGGGTCCTTTCCATCATAGGATTTTCTATTTATGATGTTGATTGGTGAATCTGTTGCTTGTGAAATTATTGTTGTGAAATCGATCTGGTTTAATTGAATATTTTTCTGAATATTGTACAGATTTTATGTTGTTGCAGAATCAGAGTGAATAATCTAGATCTAGAAAAGTTATAAAAGTGGATTTAGTACTATTAGACAAAAGAATAGCATGAATAGGAGTGTAAAACTAGTGTAGAAATCATTCTAGGACTGGTTGAAGTGTTAAAACAAGAACCATAGTGAACAGATTCAGAATGAAGAGGAAATTGTGAGAAACTGGTATCTCTTTGTCCATACGCGTAATAGGGAAGCCATACGCGTATGGAAAGGCATGATTTCACGCCATTACGCATAATGCAAGGGTAGTACGCGTATGGGAGGCTTTTTGGCACGGTCATCAGCCCATTTTTGTAGGATATGCATAGGAAGACTTGATTTTACGTGTATGAGGAGGTCATACATGTATTGAGTTGAGGGTGAGGAGGAATACGCGTATGATAGGCGTATGGGGGCGTATGGGGTGCATGGCAGCTGGTTAATATATGTATGCCCATGTGCATTACGCGTATGACCAGGCTTCTAGGGAAATTTTGGTGTTTCACCATGTTTGTCCTGATTTCGCGTTCGATGTTTATTATCTTGATTTGAGGCATTGATGTAGACCTTAAGACTTAATTAATCGAGTATTAGTGATGGGAAATAAATTAATAATGAAACATAGGTCAATTAACTAGACCATTAATTACTTAAGTCGTGTGAGGAACTTATGGTGATTGTGTGGAACTTATATTTCATATGTGATCAGATGGATCGTGAAAATGTATAGAGAGGCATTTATACATGTTGTGTGCATTATCATTATCATACACACATTAAAGTATTATTGGTGGGATGAATCGTTGTCGGATGGGCATATGTGATCCATTTTTACTCCGTTGTGGAGAATGTTGGAGATAAATCATTGTCGGATAGGTATATGTAATTTATCAGGATTATTTATGAATCAAGTTCGATTGAATGAACTAAGGTGAATTGGTACCACATGCATTGTGTCATTGTTGAGTCACATTGTATTATTATTATGGTTGAATCATGAATCATGTTGCTAATTGTTGTTGTGATGTTGTTGTGTATGTTAATTGTGTGAGATACTATCCTTGAAATGTTTAATGCACCATTAATTATTGAATCTTTTTCTCACCCTTTTGCTATTGTTGTTGTTGTATTTGTGCTTCCTTGGAAGTACAGATAATCCAGGTACTTGAGTGTGGATAGACTGCGTGTTTCATGTTCTAGTCATATGACTACTCTGATACATATCGTATTTTCTTTGTTGACACTTTATGAACCAAAACATGTTGATGAATATTGTTGATGTTGGCATACTGCTATAAGTTGAATAAATTAGATTTTCCGCTATTTTAAATGAGAAGTTTTGTTGTTATTATTGTTGATGTGGTATTCCACTTTAAAAAACTCTGATTTTATGTATTAATTCATTATTTTCTAAATAGGGAAAAATGGGGTGTTACAATTGGTATTAGAGCAGGTCGGTCCAATCGGCCAGATATAGTAGTCGATTCAGTCCTTAAAATAGGAGTTGTTAGTGTGTTCTAACCTTGTGTGTTTGTTGTATTAGTATGGCAGGAAGGAATCATGTTGCTCTTGTTGTTGCTATGAAAGCCATGGCACAGGCTGTAGAGAACTTCGGTCCAGTTGTTGGGAATGCTGAGTTTTGTGACTTAGATTAGTTCAGAAGTAACAAGTCTCCTACGTATGAAGGGGGTATCCTTGATCTATAAAATGCACATAAATGGTTGAAGGCTGTTGAGAAAATCTTTAGGACCATGGGTTGTAGTTATGCTCAGAAGGTGAGGTTTGGTACTCACATGTTGGAGGGCGAAGCTGAAGTCTGGTGGGACGACAGTCGTCAGAGGTTGGAAGTTGCAGGTACTGGTATTACTTGGTTTGTGTTTCGAGATGAGTTTCTGGAGAAGTATTTTCTAGAGGATATTCACAGTTCTAGAGAGTGGAAAGTTTTGAGTTGAAGCAGGGTAGCATGACGGTGGTTGAATATGCTGCTCGGTTTGAGGAGTTGGTACAATATTGTGCTCACTACAATACTGAAGATATTATGACTTCAAAGTTTTTGTAGTTTGAGAACGGGTTGCGTCCCAAGATCAAACATGGCACTACTTGTTAGAAGATCAGAAATTATTGAGAACTGGTGAGGAGAAGCAGAATTTATGACAATGATAACAGGGCTCGGATTGCTCACTACAAGGGTTATGAGTAACCGAAAGGGTAAGTGGAGATTTGGGGGTACTCCTTATAGTGCTCTAGTTGATAAAGAAAAACAGAAACCTTCTACTAAAAAGAAGCCAAGTGAGGGAGGGGTAAATCCCAATCCTGTGAAATGTTTCAGATGTGGGAGCATGGGTCATCGTGCTAATACTTGTCAGAATGAAGTGGAGAAATGCTTCAAGTATGGACAAGCAGGACATGTGGTAGAAGACTGCAGAGCTACTATGCCTACATGTTTCAACTATGGTGAATAGGGTCATATCAATACAACTTGTCAGAAGCCGAAGAAGTCTCAAGGAGCTATTGGGAAGGTGTTTTCCTTGGTGGGAGCCCAATCCACTAATGAGGAGCGTTCCTTCAAAGGTACTTGTTTTATTAATATTACTTAGTTGATTGCTATTATTGTTACAGGTGAAACCCACTCATTTATTTTTGTTGATTGTGTGAAGAGGTTAGGAATTATACCATCTACTTTAGATAGGAGAATGAGGATTGAAAATCCATCTATTGGTTCTTTGGTTACGTCTTTAGTTTGATTGAAGTGTCTGTTGACCATTTTTATAGAGATTTCTAAGTGGACTTGATTTGTTTACCATTCGGTAATCTAGAAGTTATTTTGGGGATGAACTTGTTAGAATTCAACCGGGTCTATATTGATTGTTATAGGAAGAGGTTATTGTTTCTTAATCCTGAAGAGGGAACATTTTCAAATTCCTTATCTACTAAAGAGTTAAGGACATTGTTGGAGGATGAGGTGAAAATGTTTGTAGTGTTTGCATATTTATCTATTGAAAGCAAAATATCAGTTAGTGAGTTGCTAGTAGTGAAGAATTTCTTGATATGTTTCCTAATGATATTACAGAATTACCTCTGACAAGAGAAGTTGAATTTATTATTGATAGTGTTCCTGGTACGATGCATATTTCTATGGCACCGTACAAGATGTCTGCATCAAAGTTTGCTGAATTGAAATCTCAGATGGGAGTGTTGCATGATAAGATGTTTATTATGCCATGTGTGTCGCCGTTGGTAGCTCTAGTGTTGTTAGTATCGCTCCCGGGATTTTCATTCTAGTATAATCGCGAAAGTGGCGCGAAAAAGGTAGAGTCGCCAACCAGGCATTTTTATCCCGAATGAATAGGAAAGGTAATGTTGCACAAAACAAAAAGAAAAGGAAAGGACAAGGTCCTGCGAACCAAAGATCTGGGTTCGGGAGTCGGTTAAGACCTGGGAAGGTATTAGCACCCTAGACCGTCCACCGTATCCGACGGGATCCACACTTGTTTGTCTGTTTCAAAGGGTGAGAAATAAGATGCTGCTGAACAAAAACCACTAACTGGAATTGGAATGAGAAAGGGAACTGGAAAAAAGAGAACGAAAAGGAAGGGGGAAATGTAGGGAAAATAAACCATGTGCTCGCACGGGCCATACCCCGCTGCCTACGTACCTCATCGGGAAAATGAGGATCAGAGTCGACGTAGTTTGCCTAACTAAGGAGGAAACTATTTATGTGTTTTTTAGAGCTGAATTGCGTATGTCTATGCTCAAGTGTTATAGACTCGTCCGATACAAGTGCGTTTACCATCTTACAAATGAGATAATTCATAGCAAGTTCGCATTGAGAGTGAATGAGGTGAGAGAAGAATTCCCGAAGGAAAAGATTATTCTTCTTTGTTGTTTTGTCTTTTAGAGAAGTGTTTTGAATTTGTTTGTGAACCTTCTCATACTAAGACTTGTTCATCATGGTAGATGACTTACATCTCGCCCCAAGACAGGATGTGCATAAGTAACCCACGGAAAAGTCTCATGTCGTACGAGAAGATCAACCTTTATTAGGTGTTTTCTTACTTTTCTGTGAGAGATGAGAAAGAGAAAGCAAAGCGAACCAAAAGGGAAAAAGTCTAATGGGAAGACTAGTATCCTAGTGTTATCATGCATGGATGAACATAGGTTAGTGTGGTTTCTAATCCTAATGAGAAAAGGAAAAGAAGAATTAGAATGCAACTTACTTCGTAAGGAAGATAAGTTGATTCCAACAAAGGGGGAAAAACCTAACAAACACAAGTATGAAAGGTAAGGCAAAATGCACATTAACTGCATAAAGAAAGTAAAAGGAATAAGTTGTGAAGAACTTACCTTAACCTCCCTACAAAACAAGGGTTAGTATTGCATATTATCTAAAATAATAAGGCAAACAAAGTACCAATTAAATCCTAAAGGAACTAGGACCTAAACTAGACTCAATCCTAAGTCTAAAGGTACTAAAAATAATGCAAAGCAAAGTCCAGCAACCTATTACATCTCCTAAATGCACAAACAACAATAAAATTTGATGCACAATACACACAACTATTTATAACTCCTAATCAGCATGCAACACAGGTGTAAAAAGTGAGAAAATGCAACAATCAGCATACACTTTACAGCTACTGTATGAAAAGAAAGCTATGAAATGCAAAAGGCGGATTTTCTTATTTTCATTTTTTAATGCACAATTAACATGGATAAATACAACATGAACGTGGATCAATGAACATGATTAAGTGAACATGATTATGAATAATGAGTACTTATGGAAGAATATACAAAACATTAACATATACAACAAGTATGCATTCAATTATGGAGTATGAACATAATGAACATATATCAAAAATCAACACAATGAATCATGCATCTTAATGCAAAAATCAGAATTGGATTAACATGAAAGTATGATCAGATGCAAACCAAATGCAAACATATACATATTTATGATTATGTATTTTCAAGAATGCAATGTATAATATGCGATGCAATGATGCGTACGAGTTAACAAAACATGCAAAGATCATGCTGGGGATGCGAAAACAGAATATTGAACAATCATTTACATGCTAAATGATGCATTGAACATAGCAACAACATGAACTAAACACTCTATGCACTAATGAACAAATAAGCACAAAATATGAAAAAGTAACGGAAACATGTCGAAACGACTCAAAACGATGGAATGAGATACCAAAAGTGGTCTTGAAAATTCCCTAAATTCATGATCTATCACTACATGAAGTTTAAGACACAATACAATGCAAACACACCATGAAACAAAAATACTTTTCAATTTTTCAACAGTGTTAACCGGTTAATGCTATAGGTTAACCGATTAACACCCTAAAATTTGCAAATCCAGGGGCATTTTTAACGTGTTAACCGGTTAACCAAATGCGTTAACCGGTTAACACTAAAAAAAATGGTGAAAAAGTGTAGAAAAAAGCACTTATGGTCATGAACCTACTTCTAACAACTCCTAACACATACATGAACATGTTAACAAAAATATTTACTTAACTATGGTTCTCTAACACTTATTAGGACCTAGATTAAGCTACACATCTAGCTTCTAACAACAAAAATGCACAAATCGCAACCAAAACGCAAGTGAGCGGTAAGGCGCAATCGAAATGATAAACATGCAAAGAATGTCGTTACGGCGAGATAAAGAGAATAAGTTAAAGCGGATAGTGGTTTTAGATCACTAACCTACAAAGTGGAGGATTGCTTCAGTGATTGTTGCAGTGTATATCGAAGTGCAAGCGAAGAAAAAAATCGAAGATCCATGAACGCGCAAAATAAATGCAGTTGATACTTCTTGGTGAACACATGATTAAACACTTCCAATAAGCTCAAAACCACTCCAAAAACAGAATTTCTTCTTCAAATAAGCTCCAATGTTGATGATTGATGAAGGTTTAGCTTCAAGTTCTTCAAATTCCAATGAAGAATTTGATGAACTTATATGAAGAAGCTTTGAGAAATTTGGTGAAAAAGTGGGAGAATTGAGAGAGAAATGAGAGATTGAAGATGAAAATGGTGATAATGAGATTGGAAATTGAAAAATGAAGTGGAACCCCTTGCTTTGGAGTGATTAAGGCTTATATAGAGATTAGGCATGGCATGAGATTTGGGAATGGAGCTTGCTTAGGCTTTAGGTTAGGCTTGGAGTTAGGTTTGGAGTTAGTTAGGGTTAGTTGGAGTTCTAGAATATTCCTTGGAATATTCCTTGGAATATGCTAGAAGGGTCTAGAAGATGGTAGAAAACTCCAATGTAAATTGAGTGTAGTGAAGTGTGAAAACAAAGTGAAAAAATGTGAAGGAAAAAATAAATGGAGGGAAATGGCACAAACTGATTTTTGAAGCATTTATTCATTTTTCGCGCCCGTTAACCGGATAACCAAATGTGTCAACCAGTTAACAAAATTAAAATTCCAATTCTTATTTTCTTTGGATGCACTTCATGGAATTGTCTTGAATTATTTTTGTAGTGTTATTTTCCTTCACTTGAGCTCCCATACTTGATAAGCCTTGCCCAATCACATGCCTCATGCACATGCAAATGCAAATGCTCATGCTTTATTATTTTATTACTGTTTTTAATGAAATGCAATGCTTGAACAATCCTGTTAAATGACGAAACATAAACCACTTGAGGTTGACAATAATTTAAGAGGGAAAATTTTAGGGTATTACAGTTAGTAAAGAAGAAGGATGGTAGTATATGGTTGTGCATTGATTACCGTCAGTTGAATAAAGTGACCATTAAGAATAAGTATCCACTTCCGAGAATTGATGACTTAATGGATCAACTAGTTAGGGCTCGTATTTTTAGTAAGATTGATCTGAGGTCAGTTTACCATCAGATTTGAGTGAAGAAAGGTGATATTCAGAAGACCGCATTTAGGACTTGTTATGGACATTATGAATATGTTGTGATGCCGTTCGGAGTGTCTAGTGCGTCGGGTGTGTTCATGAAGTATATGAATTGTATCTTTCATTCTTATATGGATCAATTTATTATAGTATTGTAACACGGTGGGAGAACTGACTTGGTGTTTTGTTTGACAAAAACATGTGCGGATAGCAAGAGTCACCATCGACTTTTATTTTATCCAATAGGAAAGGGTATAAAAGAACAGGAAAGACCTTGAAAGATTTTGAGTGAGGGGAGAAGATTATATAAAGGGAAGGTATTAGCACCCTTTATATCCATGGTTATCCATGGGTTCTTAATTACTTAGCTCACTTTAACGTGTTTGAAAAAGGTGTAGTGTGTGTTTAGAACATTTTCATAAGTCTTTGTAATGATCCTCGTATGGATGTATACAAAGTCTTGAGTTTGAAAAGATTTTAAAAGTGGGGTGTGAAAAGAATTTTTTGAAAGTGTGAGTAAGTAATTAAGCGCTACCTATCCTAAGTTGGTCTTTCATGTTTCTTTATTTCCTTTCAAGGGTAAGATTGTCCTTACTATTAAGGAGTAAGTAGTCATTACCTTGGATTTATTAAGGGACGGGCGTAGGGTCATCGTATGGTCAGAGAAAGCAACTTGTAGGGGTGTCTTTAGCAATTCGTAGGGACTATCATCATTTTTTCCATAGGGTCATTGAGTGACGAGATCATTTATACGTAGGTAACTTCGAAGGGACTATGATCTTTTAATATTGAAGGGACTATGATGATTTTTAATCTATAGGGACATTTATTGAGACAGCCCCACGTTCGAGGAACTTGACCATTTGTTTAAGGCAACCAAGAGGGGAACCCTTGAAAGTGCAGATGACAATCGTAGAACGATCGACTTACGTGTGTGAGTGCTATTTTCAAATAATTATCTTGAGAATTAATTTTCTAAGTCCATATTGTTCATTTAATTCTACTCATGCCCTAGATTATTAACCACACAGTAAATATAATAAAATAAAGGCAGAAATTTAAACTTCCTACATTATTACATGGCTTCGGGGCAGTTGCACAATGTAACACCCCAAATTTTCACTCTCTTTTCATAGCATTTAACATATCATTTTCATATTTCGCACTGCATCATTAGCATAGAAAGATGAAGCATAAAATTCATTGTTGATGCATAGCATAAGCTGGCAGTGATATCACTTCGGATGCAGTTGTTCAGTTCGCAATTCAATTGAAATGGACGTTTGACCTAATCCTGGTCAAACTATCAGGAGTTTGTTCCAATTAAGATATTTCCGCCAATGGATATTTCTTTGGCAGCGCGTATTCAGAGTTTGAGTGGTTGTGGTGAATTCATCAGTTCATCAGTAATTTGTTCGTGGATTTATTTTCCTCGGCATGTAGCCGAATAATCAGGGCAAGTTTCAGATGATGCAGGTGGTTGTGGCTTAAGTGGCAAAGTTCAAGTTGTTCAGTGGTTTGTGGTTAACTTTAATCAAGTGGCTCATGGAAGCAGTGCAAGATTGATATCATGGTTATGTGCATGCGATGGTAGTTGGCCCATTTCATAAAAAAATTAGTTCATACATTCTTTTATGATCATTTCCATTAAATCCATTTCGATCTGTTCACCTCCATCTCATAAATCATTATTCATTATTATTCATTTACCATTTATTTTTACCAACTTCCATCTTTTCATACTCAATTTTACATTCATTACCATTTCTTTAATTTTTATCTTTTATTCAATATCCATTTTAAACCCATTTTAAATCAAATTCAAAAAATCATTACAATACTAAATCGAAATTCCTCTTTCTTTTCTAACTCCATATCCATCATTTCTTCTTTTTTATTCTCAATCCATGTCTAAAATATTTTATTCTTAAAGCCCATACATTTAAGTCCATTCATAATATAAAAAAACAATGAAGCTATTTCTTCTTTCCCACCTGAGAATACACACACGCAGCTCCAAGTTACATGCTTTGCTTCAGTTCCACTTTCCATATGTATAAGCCATCACATCAACTTGTAACAAAGGCCTTTTTTCTCAATCAACTCTTCTGAAGCCATATTTGCATGGGAAAACAGCTTCAGCTCATGTCACATCTTTTTTCATGAAGCCATCCACACGCCTCTTTTTCCAGCCATGACTACAAGCAAAAACACACAGTATCACACCCACAACTCATGAATACAAAACGCAGGTGATATCAAACAAAACCCATCCAAGTAATCACGCATTACACACACTCTAAAAACACACGCAATACACTAACAGAAATGGATTTAAAAAAAAGAAAGAAAAGAAGAAGTCAGTTACAAAAAGATTCCCAATGAAAAGCTCATGGTTCATCACTCCTCTTCACAAAAAAAAAAACGAATATCTCAATCATCTTCCTACATCACACAACATTCACTCTCTCACTCATTTGGATGCAAATCCGAAAATCAACCTTCCACTCTTCAAGCAAAAACACACCAATACACAACCCTCACCCTATGCAAAAACGCAGCCACCAACATAACCTCCTTCTCCATTCTCCCTTCATCACCTTTTACATCTTCAACAACAACACAGAAACAGAATAGATGAAGAGAAATGTTCGGAACCAAATCATCGAAACTGCATACGAGAACACGATTTTCAGCGGCATTATATTTGAGTCTCGCTACAACAGCAGAACGCAAACGAAGATTTGAAAGAGAGAACTGTGGCCTGCACACATAAGAGATTCATCACAAAAAGAAATCGAGACTAAATTCTTTCATCAAAAATCAACATCATCAAACGTCAAGCCGAATCGAATTTGTGAAGGAAGGAAGAAGCGTTCAAAGACGATATGAGGTCGAAGCTTACCGAGAGTTCATTATTCTTAACTTCGACTGACAGGTGCACTCTTCTAAATTCTCCTTTAGCCTTGATTATGCTGCATGTTGAGATGTTGCGTATCTCGTGTTTCGGATTGGTCGGTTTGGCTTGTGTTGATTGTTTGAGTCTTTCATTCCCGAATTCGAAATCACCGTGAGATTTTGTTTAGGCCTTGTGGTTTTTTGTCGTGAGAAGAGGATCGGTGAAGCCCTGACGTGTTGACGGTTAGAGGAGATCCGGTGAACGCGACGGTGAGATGTTGAAGGAAGAAGGTGATGTTTGGTTTGGCGGGAGAGGAGAGATTGGAGTGAGTCTGATGGTGGCGTTGTAGCGATCTCCGGTGAAGGCTGGATGACGGCGGCGGCGGCTAGGTCACCAGGTAGAAGAAAAAGAAGCATAGCACGCGGAGAGAGAGAGAGAGAGAGAGAGAGAGAGAGGAATTGTTTAGGTTTTGTGAGTTTTTATTTTTGTTTATAATGAATTTTAATGTGGTGTAGTTTATATCAATGAGATTCAGAAGTGATAATGAAATTGAGGAAAACGAGGTCAAAAGATAAGAGGTGGAGATTTTTGGTATTTTGGTTCACACCGGTGGTGACACTTGTCACCGTCCGGTAGGACCTATTTCTTTTGTTTCCATATGCGTGTATACACCATGTTACCATAAGCCAGCATTTCCGGAACCATTGGATGAGTAGTCTGCAGAAGTCATCAGATCCAACGAATTTTGTGGCCATTGCTTTCGCCACCCCCCTTCTGGCCCATTCTGTTTTGTTTTAACTATTTTATTACTTGTCCCACCCCTCTTCCTTTGCTCTTAGTTTTAATTTCTTTTTCATATAGTTTCATTTTAATTCATTTAAAATACTAAATCGCATTAGAAATTTACATAAATAATATTTTTAGTCTCATAATTCATTTTAAAAGTTTTTCATATTTTTATTTTCTGTTTTTTATTTATTTTCATTTTTCTTTCGAATTTTCTTTTAATTTTCTTTTCATGTAATTTCCATAAATAACGCATTATCTTGTAGAATTTATTTCTTTCGATTCGATTAACATTTTGACTCCGTTCTTTTTTCATTATTTCATAGACTCAGAAAATAATTTTGTCTTATTTTGAATTTCATTTTATCCATAGTTTCGTAAGTCATATTTGTGCGATTTCGTTAATTGTTCCTAAGCGGTTTTGTGTGATTATTTGGTAGAGTTTCATTGTGAATTTTTTAGAGTTATTTTGACACATTATTGATTGCTGGTTGTTGGCTTTAGAGATTTAATTTCATATTTTTCTCGTGTTCATTTCTATTTGTTTGGTGCCTTGCTTCTTAGGTAGCTCTTCGTGCCTCTTTCTTCCCTCCTTCTAACATAGTTTGAGGAAGGCATTTATGCCATCCTATTAGGTTTGCTTGGTCTTTGTCTTAGGTCACCTATAGGGTTTAGGTACTTACTTTTTGATCGACTTGACTTGTGATCTTCGTATTTGGTTTGTGCATTATTTGAATATTCTTATTTTATCGTATGCTTATGCGATTCACTAACCTTTCCTTTCAGGGGCTCATGGTAAGTGAAGTGTGGATGATATCCACATTTCAAATCTTCATCTCATCCTTTATTTTTGCTTTCTCATTTTTCTTTGTGATGTGCCTTATGCCATCTTGTAATTAACTTCATCATTTCCCTTTTAGAAACAACTTAACTTCTTTAGAGAAGTAAGTCGTCTTCTAGCGTTTTCTGCTCCTTTCTTCTTCTTTATTTTCTTTCCTTCTTATTCATTAGGATATAATTCAAACCTCACTAACCTAAGAATCCCATGCATGTTGACATTAGGTGTTAGTCCCCCATTAGACTTTTACCTTTAAGATCTTTGGTTCTCTTCCCTTCTCATCTTAAAACAAAAAGCATTGAAAAAACATTTAATAAGGATTGAAGTGGTCTCCTGTGCAATAGCCTTATTCCATGAAACACTTGTAGTTTTCCCATCTTGGGATAGTACAAGCTTGTTCATCATGATGCACAAGTCTGATCATGAGACCATCTTCACCAAGAAAAACCATAAAATACACTTCTTCATTATAATTACAAAAACACTTAATAAATTCAACGTGTTAGTGAGCTTAGGCCCTAATCTCTGGAACCAAGTTTTGGGGATCTTCTCCTTACTTGAGTGTGCTTGCTCTATTATTCCATCTGGGAATGTAGTAGCAAGTGCACATTCCAAGGAAAAGGACTTGAATTCACTTTCTTGTGCCACACCAATAAAAGCTTCTAAAAAACACTGGACAAACAATAAGCGTCTCTCCTTCGGGAATTCTTTTCTCATCTCCTTCGCTCCGTCGGCGAACTTGCTCCTTCTTGTCATTTTGCAAGACAGTAACGCACTCGTCGTCCGAGCCTGCAACACCTGAGCATTGACATAGGTAGTTCAAGCCTTAAGACACAAGCAACGCTTTCCACCACTAGTTAGGGGAACTACGGCGACTCTGATCCTCATTTTCCAGATGAGGTACGTAGGCAGCGGGGTAGGGCCCGTTCGAGCATAATCTTTATTTTCCCTACATTTTTCCTCTTCATTTATTTTTCAGTTCCCTTCTCGTTTCTTTTATCCAATTCAGTTCCTTTTCTTTGCAGCAGCTTTCATTTCTTCACCCTTTGAAACGATTTCTTTGCAAGCGTGGATCTCATCGGGTACGGCAGACGATCTGGGGTGCTAATACCTTCCCAGGTTGTAACTGACTCCTGAACTCAGTCTCTTTGGTTCGCATGACCTGTGTCCTTCCTTTTCTTTTCTTCGGTTTGTGCAGCATTACCATTCCTGTTCCTTCGGGATAAAAATGCCTGGCTGGCGACTCTACCTCTTCCGCGCCACTTTCGCCTTTGTACCAGGATGGAAATCCAAGGAGCGACAGCTGGCGACTCTGTTGGGGAAAGCATACCAGAGTATATCTGGTTCCATTGAGAGTCTCTCCTAGCGCTTGCGTGTTTCTGTTTCTTTGGGTGTTGGTTGTTTGTTGTTGTGTGTTTTATTTAGTGTTGTTATTTACATTTTATTTATAGCTTTATTTACAGTTTTCAGTATTTTATTTTCATGCATCATATTATTACTGGACTGTCTGGACTGGATTTTCTGTTTGGTGGGACTTGGGTGATACTGTTACTGTGAGATGAGCTCATTACCAAGGCTCGAGTGCACCTTAGGACTCAGAGTGGTTCCACTTTGGCCTCATGAGATCTTATCATGGGGGTAGTAGTGAGTTCCATGCCCAACTTTGCGACCGTCTTGGAAATGTCTTGATTTGGGGATCTTCCTCTTTAATTTCATAACCTTGATAGTTATGTGCAGCTGGGGACCGATTGTCGCTCCCGATAAGTGGGACCAGGCCCAGATAAAGGTACAGACGCGAACGGTCGGCGAGAGGGACAATGAGAACACACAGCCGTGAACTCACTGGAGATGAAAAGAGTCGCCAGCTAGGCATTTTTATCCCGGAGGAAAGGTAATGCTGCATAGACCTAGAAAGAGATGGATAAGACGGTTGCGAACCAGAGAGACTGAGAAAGGGGGTTGGTTACAACCTGGGAAGGTATTAGCACCCAGATTGTCCGTCGTACTCGACGGGATCCACGCTTAAGAGATTTGTGTTTTAAAGGGGTAGTGTCAGTGCAATTTGTGTATAAAGTAGCTAGAAAAGAATGTACAGGTGTCAGTGCAAAAGAAGTGTGAAGTGAAGTATATAAATGAAGTGTCAGTGTAAGAACAAGAATGAAATGCTCAAGATCATGAGGCTAAAAGAATGAGGCTAGAAAGAGGGGGAATATACAGAGACTTTTGTTCGATAACTGTTAAGTTATGCCTACGTATCCTCTCGTGCAATGAGGAAGTCAGAACACCGTAGTTCGACCCAAAGAGACTGAAAGATGAATTGACTTGTGAACTGCTTACTTGTCTATGCTCAAGTGTATGACCTGTCTGGCTCAGGTGCAAACTGTCTTGCATTAGACGGAAGAAACGAGTTCTCGATTGTGAGTGAATGAGATGAGAAAAGAATCCCGGAGGAGACGATTATTGTTTGTTTTTGAGTGTTTTCAGTCTTTTATTGCTTTTTGAAGATTTGTCATAAGTTAATGAGCTTAAGTCTAAACCAATGGATTTAGTAAACTCATCACATCTTCCCTCTGATTAGGGGTAATGAGAATACCTTAAGTGTGAAGTCAGATTCTCACACTTAATCACCTTTGGTGTAGGATTAAGATCATTAACCTACTTGTGACTATTTAGATGTTTTTGGTGTTTTTGTTTAGTGTTGAGTAATGAGATTAAGCCATAATCAAGGATTGAACAGACTCATTACACCATCCTAATAGAAGGATAATAGATGAGAATGTTTAAGCTGAGGAAAGCTCCTCAACTTAATCCATGATTAGGGATTAAACTCATGACAAAACAAGCCTTTGATTAAGTGGATTTTATTTAATGATATGATGAAGAAATGATTTTTAGGGTTTGTAAGACAACTTGAGGGGGACTTGTCCATTAACACTAGGGTTAGTCCTTCTTAACCAATTAAGGAAGAATTAGAACCCTAATGCAAGGCCCAAGTTACAAGTGTGATGTCTTGATGATTTATTAAGTGAATTGATTAAGAGATTTAAACACATTAAGGTTTTAACACTTAGGATTAAAGTTATGCACTCCATCCTAAGAGAAGGATGCAGGCATAAGCTTAATCACAAAGCCTTAAAGCCTTTAGGGTTTAGTCCCTGATTATGAGGTGAGAAGAGAAGACACAAAGAGACACAAAGGTAAAACTAAGAGGGGAGACTAATCAAAACCCTAATCATTGCCATGCTTGGTTGTTCCTAAGGTTTGTGAGGTTTTCAGGAGAAGTCTTCAATGGAACCACCAGGAAGCAGATGAAAGGATCAAGAGAAGCAAAGTAACTTGCTTCATTTAAGAAGTCAAGTCACTTGAAGAAAGAAAGTGGGAAGAAGAAGAATGAGCAAGCTCAAACTCAAACACATATAAAAATGCAGCAATGGATGCAAGAGAGATGAAAAGAAAAGTTGTGAGAAGTGAAGGCAAATTCACTTCTCAAAGTTACTTACCACCTGAAAGGTTAGAAAAGAAATGCAATGCAATGCAAGATGGGATGAGATGACATGATGCAAACCAAAACCAGAAGCAAATACATGATGCTAATGATGTTATGGGATGCTACAAACATGAGGCAGCACATGGAAATGATCATACAAGTTCATGAATGCAAATGAAGCAAACTAGGAAACATGAACATACATGAAAAGTTATGAAGTGCACATGGCATACAACATGGCAAATACATGATGCAATGATCAAACATGCTTTCAATATGTCTTATGATATCAAATGAATCAAATGGATGCTTGAAATGTCATGGCAAGACATGGTATGCAAGAGAATGCAAGAGGGATGCATATGAAAGCCCAAATTAGGGTTTAGGATCCAAACATCAAACAAAAACCAAAAACAGAAACAAACCCTAAGATAAAAAATGGAAAATGCCACTCAAGGGACCCCTAATCCTATACTAAACCAAATGCCCAAGGGAGAGGTTTCAACTCTCAATCAATCTCAAGTTATGAATTTTACAAGTTTTTAGGGTTTTTAGGGTTCCTTAACAAGAAAATTATCAAACAAATTGAAAATGAGGAATCAAATCATGGCCATTTTATCTCAAAAACTACATGCTAGACACAATGCAATGCAAGAAGAATCAATGTCCAACTCCTCATGAATAGGCAGAAATGATTTTTTGAACTATGGATCAAAATAATGCACAAAAATGATTTTAATTCAATGTAAAATTCTCAAAATGCATCAAGATCAAAAAAGAAATTTGGTTTGAAGGTTGGACAATGTTTCTAAATGTCTTAGAACATTTCATGAATTTTTTTGTGATTTTTAAATACCTAAAAGTATTTTTAATAAATTAATTCTCATTAATCAATTAAAAATAATCTTTTAAATATTTAAAAATACTTTTTAAATGCAAAAATGAAAATAAAAATAATTTTTGTGTCATAAAAATTATTAAAACTCTTAAGAAAAAGTTTCATAATTTTTAAACATTTTTTAGTATTTTAAATAAATTATGCAAATTAAATGAAAAGAAATGAAATAAAAATGAATTTTAAATGAAGTCAACAGAAAGTATGGCTGAGATTGATTCTGGATTCAAAAGGGTGGACTGCGCGCGTGAATGGAGGGTCTAGATTCACTCTGGATAAATTAATTTAATTATAATTAATTAAAACTAATTAAGTGGATTAGGGCATAATGACTTGATCTGAGCCATTCACACGCGCGGGAGGTCAATGGAGTCAACTGATCCTACGGCCCAAATTCAAATGGCATTTAATTACAGGATTAGGGCATAATGACTTTCAGGTGGCCGGAGAAGACCTCCGGTCGTCTTCCCCGGTGGGAAGCCCACCTGAAAATCTCCAAACTCTCAAAACCTAACTAAAACGAAATCTAAAACCATGGAAATGATTCCCACTCACTCACGAACCAAAACCCCCAATCAAAACAAATTTATTCTTCCTGGAATTCTTGAATCGATCAAAACAAGTTTTTAGGTCACAGAGTTTCAGAGAGCAATTAAATTCTCATTTCATCACCATTTTCAAAACTAAAAGCACCAGGATAATCAGTGAAGCATGGAGAACAAGTTTAGAACATAAAAAATGATTTCTGGAAAAATATTTCTTGAGCTACCTGAGATTCGAAGCTTTCACTCCAGCAACTTTCAGGCCTCCTCTCCTTATGAAATCCACTCCTTATGACCTCTTGATGATGCTTGAATGCTTGAGAGAAATTTATATTGGCTGGTTGATGAGTTTGGACAGCTTCTGTTCAAGCTCAGTTGGAAATGGCAATGGTGATGCAGGCAGTTTCAGGCCAATGTGAGTGGTTCTTTGTGATCAGGGTGATGTTTTAAGAAGGTTTGTGGTGTTTGTTTGGATGTTTGTGAGATGAGGAATGAGTTTCGAAAGAAACTACAAGTTGGAGTGAAAATTGTGAAGTGATGTTACAGCTTGTTTCAGGCCTGGTTCTTTGTTAGTTTCTACTCAATGGAACATGGTGAGATGATTGGTGAAAATGGTTTGGATGTTTGAAGTTTGTGGAGGCAGATTCGAAGGAAAATGCAAATGGGGTGAGTTTTGTGTATGTGATGCTATGGTGTGTTTCAGCCTTGCTTGTTGAGTGTTATGGCCAGCATTTGGATAGTATTAAATAATCCCATAGGTCAGATGATGTGACCTGGCCTCTATTGATTGGTAAGTTTGCTTTTGCAAAAAAGTCCACTTTGTGTAAGGAAGGCATGGCTTGAGCTCTAGCTTGGTACAAGAGGCATGGGCTGCGCAACAAGATGAGGTGAGAGGGCTAGCAAGGTTCAGCACCCAATGCATCAAGTTGGTGAAGTGTGATCATGAGTTTTGCAAGTTGGCTCTTTTTGGTTATCCATGAAAAATGCCTTGTTACACAAACCATAAACATGTGATCTTTGGTCCAATTCTGACTTTTAGGTCACATAGAATGTTTGTGTCATGGTTTGATGTCAACTAGAGGTTACAAACAGCCTTGGTTCATGATCTTGCAAACTTCTCATTTGGTGCACATCTTGAAAATCAATGATTTTTGCCAACTTTGCCACACCATAACTTTTGATCCAAGAAGAATTTAATCATGTTCTTGTACTTTTTGAAAAGGGAAAGATGTATTCTACAACTTTCATGACCAAAGTTTTTCCATTTGAAGCTTTTTTGAATCAAAAATCAAGGCTTGAAAAATGACCTAAAATGACACATTCTTGAAAAGTCAACTATGCCCAAAAAGTCAACATTTGCAAAAACTCCAAATTCTTGATTTTTTGTGGACTTCAACCTTCTTCCATGATCAAATTAAGATCAAATATACTCAAAATGATGAAGATCACCCCTTGGTTGGGTCATTGGGGGTCTCAGATGCCCTGATTTTGCACTGACTTGTCCAGAAAGTCAACCCTTGATCAGATGACTTCCCCATGGAATTTCTTCATGAAACTTGATATGCATACTCCTTATACCATACAGAGACCAATGGAAACAAGAATGACCAAAAAATTTGGAGTTATGGCCTCTGAAACCAAAACCCTAATTTTAGGTCAATTGTGCAGTCAAACTTGGCTCTGCATCCACACCAATCCCAGTTCTTGTGATTCTTTTGCATTTTTGACTTTGAGAGGATGTAATATAGTATAAGAACACACATGGAACCCTTTGAAGTGATTGGTAGCCTTTGGAGTGGCTCAAGAAGCTCTTGGATTGCTTAGATCACAAACCCTAGGTGCAGATGACTTTGAATCTATGCAGTGAATCAAAAATGAGATATGAGATGATATGATTGTGTTTATGCATATGAGATGATCACAAGCCATGGTGAATGGGTGAGGGCAAATTTGGGGTGTTTACAGCTGCCCCTATTCAATCATGAGTTAGCTGTGCAGGTTGTAAGCGACGGCTTAACAGGCAAACAAGATAACTTGTGGTTGAATACCAAAGACAGTCCAAAATTTGCACTCACAGAATGAAGAAGAAAAGGGATATAGATTGTAAAGGAAAATAAAGTATATTGTAAAGTGGGCGACGGAGGACGACCGTCGAGCAGAGGACGACTGCTGGGTAAAGAGCAATGACGGGGACGGCCGACATGCTGGGGAAAGTGCCGAAAATAAAGCAATGACGGGGACGGCCGACATGCTGGGGATAAAAGGTAAAGCCAAGACGGGGACGGCCGACTAGCTGGGAAAAGTAAGAGATTATGATGGGGACGGCCATCAAGATAAAGTAAGATTCTCTGGGAATTAATGAAACATGACGGGGACGGCCATCAAGTTCATAAAGCAAAGTAAACAACGATGGGGACGGCCATCGGGCTAAAAAGGAAAAGGGACCACGACGGGGACGACCATCGGGTTAAAGAATAAATGAAATAAACAGATGATGGGGACGGCCATCAAAGGTGAAGGACGATCACCTAGCAGGGGACGGCTGCTCTGTTGGGGAATAAAGGAATTATGATGGGGACGGCCATCAAAGGTGGAGGACGACCACCTGGCAGGGTACGGCTGCCGAAAAATATCAACGATGGGGACGGCCATCGGATGAGCAAGATGGAGGACGACCATCAAGAGGTGGAGGACGACCACCTAGCAGGGGACGGCTGCTCTCAGGGTTTATCATGACATAGGACGAATGCCAGATAACCAAAATCAACAATGGGGACGGCCATTGGATAAAATTGATGAAGGACGATCATCAAGAGGTGGAGGACGACCACCTAGCAGGGGATGGCTGCTAAATATCAACGATGGGGACGGCCATCGGATGAGCATGATGGAGGACGACCATCAAGAGGTGGAGGACGACCACCTAGCAGGGTACGGCTGCTCTCAGGGTTTATCATGACACAGGACGAGTGTCAGATAAGAAGGAAAACTTGTTTTGTTGGCGATCTACTGGGGAGTAGTAAACACGGACGAGTGTTTATATCCAAGAAACAAAAGGTATAAGTGTTTGGTATTGTGTATAGATTAAAGATGCGGACGAGCATCCTTAAAACTACGATACGGACGAGTATCGAGTAGAAACAAACTGACATGTGTTCAGAGATGATGATACGGACGAGTATCAACTGGTTAACAAGGAACACGGACGAGTGTTGAATCTGAAAGGACTCCTCTGGTGAATAGTGGACACAGGCGAGTATCTATATTCAAGAAGACAAAAGTATTTGACACAGTGTATGGATTAAAGATGCGGACGAGCATCCTCAAGACTATGATACGGACGAGTATCATGTAGAAACAAACGCTAGACGCATGCTCTGAGATGATGGTACGGACGAGTACCAACTGGTTAACAAAGAACAAGGACCAATGTTGAATCTGTGGGGATAAGTATATACAAGATACGGACGAGTATCTGTATAGGTAGTATGAGTATATATAGATGAGTGTTTATCCGCTGGGGAGAGTGACACGGACGAGTGTCAGAAGGAGAAGAGTGTAATATAAACAAGTATCTGATATATGAAGTGTAGGTGACTGTGCTGGGGATATGACACGGACGGGTGCCAAGAAAGTGTATATAGGTATAGGTGAGTGCAAAGAGGATGTCTTTGGCTTTCTGCTGGTGATTTGACACGGACGGGTGTCAGGACGTATTTGTAATACAGGTGGTGTTGTTTGCAAGGAGTGTTCAGGCGACTTACTGGGGAAAGGTGGCACGGGCG
Organism: Lathyrus aphaca; assembly: GCA_963966055.1. Classification (NCBI taxonomy): domain Eukaryota; kingdom Viridiplantae; phylum Streptophyta; class Magnoliopsida; order Fabales; family Fabaceae; genus Lathyrus; species Lathyrus aphaca. The sequence continues at coordinate 273,818,476 of OZ014522.1, forward strand.
GGTGTCACAAGGAGTGTATACTGGTGTTTGCGATTTGTGAGGCAGCCGCTTTTGCTGGGACTCTGGTGGGGACTCTGGGGGAAAGTATTCTTCATTCTGAAGAATGGTTACTGGTCACAAGTGCTGATTCAAAAACATGGCTTATGATTATGCTATGTGTTGGATTTTTGCCGCAATGCTCCGTTGTTAAAACGGAATGCTACGCTTTGGGGTAAATATGATGCAAATGCTATGATTGTGCAAAGATACCCAAACCGGGACTTGGGTCCCGTTGCTGCGAAGATCTTTGGTAGATCATCCCAGCTGGGGAGGAGATCATTGGTAGATCTGACGAGATGCTATCTGCTTGGGGATTCGGGTCACTGAGAGACCTATCCTTATGAATGAGAGACCCAGCTGGGGTTGGTAGAAGCTTTCTTCACTCTGTTGTGATCTTCATGCACTGCTCTTCTGGATAGAGGCTGGAACTCTGTGGGGAGATGGTTCCCTGACTTGTGCTCCGGCTGAGGATAAAAGGCAACTCGGCTGGGGAGAAAGAGAGATCATTGAGAGACCTTCCTGGGGATTCCGCTGAAGAGGATCCTTAACTCAGCCGGGGATATAGGTGCCTTCTGTGATGCCTGGCAACTCTGATGGGGAGGAGTAACAAGTGGCAAACTCAGCTGGGAGGAGTCATGGAGGGAAACTCAGCTGGGGAGAGAGCCCTTTGGGTGCTGAAATTGGGTGTGGGTTTGCCAGCTTGCTGGGATAGAGTTTTCATGCCCCGAGTTGCGTTCTGGATACCTGTAATCCTGAAAAAGATAGAGAAATGCACAAGATAATCCCGAGGTATCCCTTATTGGATTTCGTCATAGGAGTTAGGATACTTTTGAGAGTAAGTATATTTCCTGCAAGCATGTTTTTTATTTGAAGATAAACATCTGTATTCTTATGCAATCAGTTTTTTAGACATCAAACATTTTTTGCAAATAGAACGTACAAAACGAGACATGACTGAAAACCTAGTTTTATTAATTCATATGCCCTGAATTGGCGAGATACATTCAAAGAAACAAATCCCCTGAAATGAGGAGATTGTCACAAATTGAGAAACAAAATATTGGCAGTGTTGATGACGCTTTGAGGAGCTTCCTCTTCACTATGACCCGTATGACTTTTGACGTTCTTCTCATCTTGCTTTTTGAAGAATGTTGATTCTGATTGAAGCTTGATCCTTTCGAGGTTTACCAAGTTGCAGGTGATACAGACGAATTCAGAATGCAGTTGTTCGCCTATTCCCTTATTTTGCATGGATCGCCCTTCCGGGTTTTCAATCCATCGGGATACCCATTTTTGCCTGAGTCGTCCAATGCGGCTTTTCAACTCAGCGGGTGTACACATTTTTTTTGTTTATTTTTCCCTTATTTTTGCCCGAGTCTTTTATTCTGTTTTTGACTCGCCGGGATGCCCTATTTTTGCCTGGACTTACATTCTGTTTTTATGTCCAGCGGGTCATTTTTATGCGAAGTATTTTTTAACTGCATCTGAATTCACAGGGGACGGGAAATTTTCACCATCCATGGTGCTGAGCATCAGTGCTCCACCAGAGAAAACTTTCTTCACCACGAATGGCCCTTCATAGTTTGGAGTCCACTTGCCCCTGTGGTCCGTATGAGGAGGAAGGATTCTTTTCAGCACAAGATCTCCCACTTGGTACTCTCGGTGCCTGACTTTCTGATCGAAGGCTTTCTTCATTCTTTTCTGATATAACTGCCCATGACAAATTGCAGCCAATCTTTTCTCTTCGATCAGACTCAGTTGTTCAAATCGGGCCCTAACCCATTCTGCCTCACCCAGTTTAACATCCATCAGTACTCGAAGAGAGGGTAATTCAACTTCGACAGGTAGGACTGCTTCCATACCATACACAAGCTGATACGGTGTTGCCCCAGTGGATGTTCTGATTGACGTGCGGTACCCATGCAAGGCAAATGGTAGCATTTCGTGCCAGTCTTTGTAGGTGACTACCATCTTCTGCACAATCTTCTTGATATTCTTATTAGCTGCCTCAACAGCGCCATTCATCTTTGGCCTGTAAGGAGAAGAATTGTGGTGTTGGATCCTGAAGTCCCGGCACAGCTCTGCCATCATTTTGTTGTTGAGATTGGAACCATTATCAGTAATGATCCGCTCGGGAACTCCATACCGACAGATGATATCTCTCTTCAGAAATCTGGCTACCACTTGTCTGGTAACGTTGGCATATGATGCTGCTTCAACCCACTTGGTGAAATAGTCAATGGCGACCAGGATGAATCTGTGGCCATTCGAAGCAGTCGGTTCAATCTTGCCAATCATGTCAATGCCCCACATGGCAAAGGGCCAGGGTGAAGACATTATGTTCAAAGGATTGGGAGGCACATGCACCTTATCTGCGTAGATCTGGCATTTGTGGCATTTTCTGGCATAGGCACAACAGTCAGCATCCATCGTGATCCAGTAATAGCCTGATCTTAGCAACTTCTTAGCCATGGCATGCCCTCCCGCATGGGTACCAAAGGATCCTTCGTGCACTTCATGCATCAACAAATCTGCTTCTGTCTTGTCAACACATCTGAGGAGTACCATATCAAAGTTCCTTTTGTATAGCGAACCATCAGCGTTCAAGAAGAAACTACCAGCAAGCCTTCTCAAAGTCTTCTTATCATTGGAAGATGCCCCAGGTGGGTATGTCTGATCCTCCAAGAAACACTTAATGTCATGGAACCAAGGCTTATCATCTTTGACAATGTCTGCGGCAAATACATATGCTGGCCTGTCAAGTCTGGACACTGAGATTTGAGGTACAAAGTTGGCAGCTTGAACTTTGATCATGGACGAAATGGTAGCCAGGGCATCTGCAAACTGATTCTCGTCCCGAGGGATATACTCAAGCTTGACTGTTGTAAAGAAAGTCAATAACTTCCTTGTATAATCCCTGTAAGGTATCAGATGGTCCTGGTGGGTGTACCATTTGCCGTTGGTCTGATTGATTACCAGAGCTGAATCTCCGAATACAGTCAATGTCTTGATCCTGAGGTCAATGGCTTCCTCGAGACCTATAATGCAAGCTTCGTATTCAGCTTCGTTGTTAGTGCAGTTGAAGGTGAGTTTTGCCGAGAAAGGCATGTGAACTCCTTTGGGTGTAATGAGTACTGCACCAACGCCACGACCATTCATGTTAACAGCCCCATCAAACATCATAGTCCATTCTTCTTCCGGGTCAGGCCCTTCAGTGTGAACAGGCTCTTCATGATCCTTTGCTTTAATGAACATGATGTCTTCATCAGGGAAGTCAAATCTCATAGGCTGGTAATCATCAATAGGTTGCTCAGCAAGATATTCCGATAGTACACTGCCTTTGATGGCTTTCTGAGATGTGTATTGGATGTCATATTCTGTGAGAATCATTTGCCATCTTGCAACCCGTCCGGTAAGTGCTGGCTTCTCAAATATGTACTTGACTGGGTCCATTTTTGAAATCAACAAAGTAGTGTGGGTCAACATATACTGTCTCAGTCGGCGAGCAGCCCACGCTAAAGCACAGCAAGTTTTCTCGAGCAGTGAATAACGCTGTTCACAGTCGGTAAACGTTTTGCTTAGGTAGTATATTGCATACTCTTTTCGACCAGACTCGTCATGCTGGCCCAGCACACACCCCATCGACTCTTCTAATACTGTTAAGTACATTATCAGAGGTCTTCCTTCAACTGGAGGCATAAGGATTGGAGGTTCTTGCAGATACTCTTTGATCTTGTCAAAAGCCTTCTGGCAGTCTTCATTCCACCTGACCGTTTGTTCTTTTCTTAACAGCTTGAACAAGGGTTCGCAGGTTGCTGTGAGGTGAGATATGAACCTTGAGATGTAGTTCAATCTACCTAGGAACCCTCGAACTTCTTTCTCAGTCTTCGGTGCAGGCATCTCTTGGATGGCTTTGACTTTATCAGGGTCCACTTCAATCCCTTTCTCGCTTACAATAAATCCCAGCAGCTTACCGGATCTCACCCCGAATGTGCATTTGTTGGGGTTTAGCTTTAACTGGTACTTCCTCAGACGCTTGAATAACTTCAGTAGATTCACCAGGTGATCTTCCTCTGTAAGGGACTTGGCAATCATGTCATCCACATAACATTCTATCTCCTTATGAATCATATCGTGGAATAATGTTACCATAGCCCGTTGATACGTCGCACCAGCATTCTTGAGCCCAAATGGCATTACCTTGTAGCAGAACGTGCCCCAAGGTGTAATGAATGTTGTCTTCTCCATGTCTTCAGGTGACATCTTGATCTGATTGTATCCTAAAAATCCGTCCATGAAGGAGAATACCGAGAACTGAGCCGTATTATCCACCAATACATCAATGTGAGGTAAAGGGAAATCATCTTTCGGGCTGGCTCTGTTCAGGTCCCGGTAATCAACACACATCCTCACTTTGCCGTCTTTCTTAGGCACAGGCACAATATTAGCAACCCACGGCGGATAACTAGTTACGGCAAGGAACCCGGCGTCCCATTGCTTTTGTACCTCTTCTTTGATTTTCATTGCCATGTCCGGGCGAGTACGGCGCAGTTTCTGCTTAACTGGCGGGCATTCTTCTCTCAAAGGCAGCTTGTGCACGACAATGTTGGTATCCAACCCTGGCATATCTTGGTAAGACCAAGCAAATACGTCCACATACTCTTGAAGCAGGTCAATCAGTTGTCTCTTCACTGAGTCTTGCAGGCAGGCCCCGATCTTGACTTCTTTCACGTCTTCAATGGTACCAAGATTAATCACTTCAACCTCCTCCTGGTGAGGAGTAATAACCTTTTCCTCTTGTCTTAACAACCTGGCTAGCTCTTCAGGAAGCTCATATTCTTCTTCAACCCCTTCATCAGCTTGATTGATCGGATTGTCAAAGTCATACGAAGTCATAGCCGTGCTGTTGTCGGTGTTGTCTGGAAGGCACTCTCTGCAAGGGTTCAGTTTGTTCATTTTAGTGATTTGATTTTAATCTTGTTTTAGAAAAGTGAAATAAAGTTGTCATTTTGAAAACACTGCCATTTATTTTTTTGTACAAAAAGAAAAATGGAAAAACAGTGAACGAAAAGAAAAAGACTCGTTTGCAAAAAGATGTCTGATATTTCATTGATTAATCTTGTTGCACAAAAAGCACAGATGGCCCGATTACAAAATGAGTCTCGTCATCTTGGGCAAGATGCAAGACTTGATGCATGCTATAAAAATACAGGAAATAATAATTACTCTGCATGAGTAACTCTTATAATTTCCTGGGAAGACCAGTTTGAGACACTGCTCCCCGGGATCTTTGGACGAATCCAGCTTTCCAGGTTGCGTTCTACTTCCAGCTCGTCTTCCAGACAGTTGACAGCATCAGGGGTAAGCATCCCCCCACTCACAAAGTTAGGCTCTTTCGCAGCCGCTGCTTGATCTTGTTGAGTTGGTCTGTAACCCAACCCAAATCTGTCCTCTTTCTTCTCCACCGATAGCAGTTTGCCCCAGCCTTGGGCGTTTCCTTCCTCAACAACCTTCCGGGCTTGTTGGTACGATGATATAGAAGTTCCAGGCACAGCAGATGTTTCATTGACATTCAAGGCCTCAAATCCTTGGCTCATTGTTTCATGGATCTCCCCATCCATCTCAATATACTTATAAGTAGCCAGGTGGCTGACAAAAATATCCTCTTCTCCGCAGATTGTAACGATTTGACCCTCCCACTCATATTTTAACTTCTGGTGAAGGGTAGAGGTCACGGCGCCAGCAGCGTGAATCCATGGCCTACCCAACAAACAGCTGTAGGCGGGCTGTATATCCATCACGTAGAAGGTAGTTGTGAAAGTCTGCGGGCCAATCGTTACGGGTAACTCAATCTCTCCCAGAACCGATCTCTTTGAACCATCAAAGGCTCTCACCACCAGGTTGCTGGGTCTCAACGCCAATCCATCATATTCTAGCTTCACCAGGGCCTTCTTAGGTAAGACATTGAGGGATGACCCCGTGTCTACCAGCACATGGGAAAGGACAGCACCTTTGCATTCCATGGTTATGTGCAAGGCTTTGTTGTGGTTGCGGCCTTCCGTTGTCAAATCAGTATTGGTGAACCCTAGTCCGTGACTAGCATTAACATTTCCAACTACAGCTTCCAGCTGATTGACAGTGATCTCTTCAGGCACGTAAGCTGCGTGCAAGACCTTGAGTAGTGCATTCCGATGGGCCTCGGAGCACATAAGCAATGACAGGATTGAGATCTTGGAAGGCGTTTGATGAAGTTGATCCACTATTTTATAATCACTCTTCTTGATGATTCGCATGAACTCATCAACCTCTTGGTCAAAGGGTGTTTTCAAAGCTTCCTTAACAGCTTGGTCTTCCTGCACAGGGCTCTTCCCTTTTGCCTTGGCAGCAGCTTCTGCTTCAGCAGTGGGTCTCTGAATGTGTGGGGCGAAGAGACGTCCGCTTCGGGTGAAGCCTCCGCCTCCTCCCACATTGTCTACTTGTGGTGCAGGGGTTGATGATTCAAAAGTGATTCTTTGTCCTTCACAGTACAAGTCAGAGCCGTAATGCCAGGGGATGGCGTTACTGCTTTCATAAGGCACTGGTCCAGGCACCGTGATAGTGACTGGACTGATTGCAGCTGTTGAAGGAACTGTAATAGTCTGTGAATCATAATAAATCGTGACTGGTGCTCTGATGGGAGCAGCACTTTCTGAATTGTAGGCAGAGTTGCTTTCAGGATCATAAAATATTGTGACAGTAGAGACATCTTCATGATTTGTTGCTGGTGTTGTAGGAGACATTGTCGGGAGAATGGATGTTGTTGTTGTAGGAGCTTCATAATGGAGTGGTGCTGGAGTTGTAGAAGGAACATTCATTGATATCTGATCAGTTGAAATGACAGATGAAGTACTTGTTGATGAAACCGAAGAATTGTCAGGAACAATGGTTGCTGCAGTTGTAGGAGGTTCTGAAACCGTTGCTGATGAGATTGCTGGATTTGTTGGAAATGATGTGGTGATCTGAAGCTGGCCACTCTGAATGAGGCCGTCTATGCCATTCCTCAAATTATCGCACCCATTTACAGAGATATTGCAGTAAGCACAACCCAACTCACACCCCGGGAACATTTGACATTCCAGGAGTTGAGCCTTGATTTCTACCAACGGTGTCCGGATCTGACCCACGCTGGTTATTAAATAAGACGGTTTGTCTTCTTCAATAGCGTTAATTCTAGGACCACCGTGGTTTGGCATTGGGTTCTTATTTACATTGGGTGGTGGTGCGAAATTCAGAGCTTTTGAGTCTACCAGGTCTTGTACCTTCATGTGCAGGGCTCTGCACTTTTCTGTACTGTGGCCAGGTGCATTTGAATGGAAGGCACATCTGGCGTTGGAATCATAATTCCTGGGTAGACTGTTGGGATCTGGAGGTGCCAACGTCCTTAGCTCAACTAGGTTGAGTTTCAGGAGTTGTGGCAGCAAAGTAGCATATGGCATAGGGATCGGATCGATTACCCTATTAGCTTGAGATGGCCTTTGTTGGAATGGCCTTTGCTGGTTGTTGTTGTTGGTGTTGCTGTTGTTGTAATTTCTCGGAGGATACTGATTCTGTTGATGGTACTGAGGTTGTTGCTGAAAGTTTTGTTGCGGAGGTTGATAAACTGGTTGAGGATGAGCTGGAGCGGGAATGGTGACTGCTGCCACTGATCTGTGAACATATTGGGGCCTGCCCCTGTTGGTGTGGATGGCATTGGTCTCGCCAGTTCTTCTTGGGCCTGCAAAAGGCTTTCTTGTATTACTGGACGAGCTTGCACCGTTGTCTGAGATCTTACCCATCTTTAACAGGCTCTCAATTCTCTCCCCAGCTATGACAACATCTGCAAAGCTAGTGGAAGAGAAAGCAGCCAGCCTGTCAATGTAAGTCCCCTGAAGGGTGTTCATGAACATATCAGCCATCTCCCTTTCTGACATAGGTGGCTGGACAGCAGCAGCAAGCTGTCTCCATCTTTGAGCATACTCTCGGAAGCTCTCTCTGGATGACTGTGACATTCCCATTAGGAGGGTCCTGTTGGGTGCCATATCTAAGTTGTACTGATACTGTCTGATAAAGGCTTCCGCCAAATCCTTCCAGCACCTGATAGTTGCCCTGGTCAGGTGAGAGTACCACTCTCTTGAGGCTCCGGTCAAGCTGTCCTCGAAATAGAACATCTAGAGCTTCTCATCCATAGTATAGGCCTTCAGCCTCCCCAGAAATGATTGTAAATGAGTCCGGGGGCATGAAGTCCCGTTGTATTTTTCAAAACAAGGAGGCTTAAACTTATGGGGAATCCTTACCCCGTCTACCAAGCCCATGTCCATGACGTCGAAACCCAGAGAGTTTTGAGACTCTAAGGACCTCAATTTCTCAGCTATCTCATCCAACCTTCTATCATAAGCTTCTTCCCCAGCACCCATTACTGTGAATTGGTCCTCCTGAGGATCTTCTTATAGTACCCTGGCTGCAGTGGCAGTCCCTTGAACATTTGCTGGAATGTTGACCTCAGGATGGAGGTGTGGTCCAAATACCGGGGGGTTGACATGAGGTTGTACCCTTTCATTGTTGCTGGTGCCGGCAGTTCCTATATGTGGATCTTCTTGATTTTGCCTTTCCACCATGGCCCTCAATCTTTCCTGGCTCTGAGCCATGTTGTTCATCACTTCCATGAACTGCGTCATCTGCGTTCTCATTTCCAATCTTTCGTTTGCCATTTGATTTCTAACCTCTGCAAGGTCCTGCTGTACCTGATCCATTTGAATGCCCGGAAGGTTGTTACGGGTCGGATAACGGTGCGGACGATTGAGGGGAAATACCCGGCGCCTAGCAATAGTTCCTGAGCATCACAACAGAGTTAGTGGCAATAAAACAAAAACCTACAAAACAAACAAAAGTGTTAGCATGCAATGCAGTATGCTTATTTGTTTTCAAGGTATCTGGCTTGGCATTCAGTTTTGACCCTTCCAGACCCTTGAAGATGTTGTTGATGTTTCTTTTGAAGTGAAACCCGGATGGAACAAACCAATACATATATTACAAAAATCAAAAGGTACATAGTTTGTTTATAAATACAAGCCCTCCGAGGGGTCAAAATACATTACAAGGAAAAATGAAAAAATACACGGAATGAAAGCAACAACAAACAAATGGTCAAACACCAAGACCAAACTCATCCTCACGAACTTCCTTGAGAAGTGCTTTGGTCACAGGATCAGCCGGACGTTCCGTGAGATTCCTGATGAGGAGATTCCGGATTGTAACAGCTGCTGTTAGCTTCTTGAGTTGACTTTGGTCCTTTGACCTCTTCACTCCTGCTTTGATCTTCAGCTCTGATATCTCTCTCTGGGCTGCTGCCAGGGCTTCTTGCTGTTCTTTTGCACTAGCTTCCAGTTGCTCTATCTTGTCTTGAACTCTCTTGTCCTCTAGAGTACGAGCCTCGGTGATCCTGACCCACCGGGCTTGGCTCTCCTTCAGATACAAGTCTGTCCTTGCTCTCTGGAACTGGGCTTCCTTGCAAGCATTCTTCAGAATTTGTTCTCCAGCCATAGACTTTTTGATGTAATCCCCAGACTTCTCAATCTTAGCCAGATGCTCCACTCTCAACTTCCCTAACCTCTCAATCTCCCTCATACCATCACTCCTCTCCCGGAGGGTCTTCTGCAAAGCTTGAGTTAACTTCTCATTTCTTTCCTTCAAGCTCTCAAACTCCTCCAAACTGATAGTGGCAGGGGGTGGTGCTGAAGATGATTCAGGCACATCTTCTATGGTAAAGGGCATCCCGGAGAATTGAGCCCTGGCATAGGACCACTCATAATATTGTGCTGATGCCACATTGCTGCACTTCCCCAAAATGGTCATTCCCTTGGTTTGAACATTATCCCAGGCCCAGGCAGCCTGCCTAACAGTAGTCAAATTAAGCTTGTTCTCACAATAAAGAGTTTCAACCAAGTTCTGTGCCTTAGGAGTGTGGACCAGTGCATAGCCCAGTTGTCTTCTAAACAGCAGAGGGTTGTAATTGATACTACCCTTAACTCCTATTAGGGGCACATTGGGAAAATGCCCACAGCTGGTGATGATATCCCTGCTCTTGGTGCTCTGAGTGCACCATCTGATATCAGCTGAAGTTAGAGCAGTGAGTCTCTTAGCCCAGTTACTCTGCTGATGAGGATTCATAAATGCATCTGTCCTGGGTAAATGCCTGAGAAGCCAAGTGTGGAACAATGGAGCACAACACCTCACTAATCTTCCCCTCTGTTTTTCATTCCTCTGATGCACTGAGTAATAGAGATCCCCCAATAAAGTGGGTGCTGGGTTCTTCAAGATGAACAGATGGATTGCATTTTTGCTAATGAATCGAGGCTCATCTGCAAACAACACAATTCCATATATGCTCAAAGCCAACAAGGCACAAACAGCTCTCCACTCTCCTAAAGAAGCTTTCAGGGTAGCTTGAGAGATCAAGAAATCCAGATGGAAGCCAGGAATTCCAGCTTTAGAAGTCATATGTTGCTCAATCAGGACAGGTTCCAGATGCAAAGCCTTTGCTACTTCTCCATTACTAGGAAAGACCATCTCAGGGTTGAAAGGGATTCCACCCCTGATAGGCAAACCAACTAATGAGGAGTACTCTTCCAATAAGGGGCCCAACTGAAAGTCTTGAAAAGTAAAACATCTTAGTGGGGGATCATAAAACTGAATGCAAGTGTGGATCAGGCTTCTCTGTGAAGGGTCCAGATCCATAACCATATCAAGTATATCTCCATAATGTTCCCTGAACAATGGTATGTGATCTGGAGTGATCAGGGTCTGAATCCTCCTGATGTCAGATAGTTCTGGCTGGAAAAAGTGATAGGTGATGTTACTCTTTTTAGGAGCCATGATGCTGAAGATGAGTAGAGGTAGGTGCTGATGATAACAATGAAAAATGGGCCACTGATTGGCTGGTGCAAGTGACTGGAATAGATAGCTGATAACTGAAGCAGATGCTGATGAAGGTAGGTCAATACTGAAGATGGGGTCAAAACCAAAACCAAATGAAGATGGATACCCTGAAACACAAATAAGCAAATGTCAATATGATGCAATGATTATGTATGCAAATGATATGCAAGGGTTTGTGACTGAGCTGGTTCTGATCAAGTGCCCTGATATAAGTCCAAGTATGCTCAAGAATCCAGATGGAGGTCTATAAGTCCAGTAACCAAGGTGGGGGGCTCAAATAAAGAGCCACATGTCCAGGGTTTTAGAATCACAAGAACTGTTCCAACATGGAGTATTCTTAATCAAGTCAAAGTAACAGGGTATTCTGAGGTCAAGGTACCTGCAAACCTGTAAACAGCCCAACCCCCTCACAGGTGGTGTTCTAAAACAAGGATCCTCAGACTTGGATCAGTTATGAGAAGTGTAAACACTTCTAACCCGGAGGTACAGTGTTTACAATAACCATAACAATTCCTCCTCTGATTCACCTCAGTTTCTGAAGGTCAATACTAAAGGTCATCCAGACTTAGCAGGCTTCCCAGATAGCCCTAGCATTGCAGGAAATCTGCAACACAGAGTTCTCAAGAAGAAACCCATATCTGAACCGTGTTTCATATTCCCGCACCAGACCGAAATGGAATGGGAAAGAATATGATTCACTCTAGCCTATGTGTCACTCAGGTCCCAGGTATAGGACCTTAACTCTCAATAGAACCCCACCCACCAAAACAAAAACCAGATCCAGCCAGCAGCATGACAGTATGATATATACAAAAGCAATAAAGAAAGCAGTAAACAACTGTACATAAAGCAAAAATAAATACCAATATACAAACACAAATAAGCACATAACACCCCAGTAAACACAAATCAATCAAACGCTAGGAGGAACCCACAAAAAGAACCAGAAGCCCTGGTTGCAATATAAATGACTTCCCCAGCAGAGTCGCCAAGCTGTCGCTCCCGATAAGTGGGACCAGGCCCAGATAAAGGTACAGACGCGAACGGTCGGCGAGAGGGACAATGAGAACACACAGCCGTGAACTCACTGGAGATGAAAAGAGTCGCCAGCTAGGCATTTTTATCCCGGAGGAAAGGTAATGCTGCATAGACCTAGAAAGAGATGGATAAGACGGTTGCGAACCAGAGAGACTGAGAAAGGGGGTTGGTTACAACCTGGGAAGGTATTAGCACCCAGATTGTCCGTCGTACTCGACGGGATCCACGCTTAAGAGATTTGTGTTTTAAAGGGGTAGTGTCAGTGCAATCTGTGTATAAAGTAGCTAGAAAAGAATGTACAGGTGTCAGTGCAAAAGAAGTGTGAAGTGAAGTATATAAATGAAGTGTCAGTGTAAGAACAAGAATGAAATGCTCAAGATCATGAGGCTAAAAGAATGAGGCTAGAAAGAGGGGGAATATACAGAGACTTTTGTTCGATAACTGTTAAGTTATGCCTACGTATCCTCTCGTGCAATGAGGAAGTCAGAACACCGTAGTTCGACCCAAAGAGACTGAAAGATGAATTGACTTGTGAACTGCTTACTTGTCTATGCTCAAGTGTATGACCTGTCTGGCTCAGGTGCAAACTGTCTTGCATTAGACGGAAGAAACGAGTTCTCGATTGTGAGTGAATGAGATGAGAAAAGAATCCCGGAGGAGACGATTATTGTTTGTTTTTGAGTGTTTTCAGTCTTTTATTGCTTTTTGAAGATTTGTCATAAGTTAATGAGCTTAAGTCTAAACCAATGGATTTAGTAAACTCATCACATCTTCCCTCTGATTAGGGGTAATGAGAATACCTTAAGTGTGAAGTCAGATTCTCACACTTAATCACCTTTGGTGTAGGATTAAGATCATTAACCTACTTGTGACTATTTAGATGTTTTTGGTGTTTTTGTTTAGTGTTGAGTAATGAGATTAAGCCATAATCAAGGATTGAACAGACTCATTACACCATCCTAATAGAAGGATAATAGATGAGAATGTTTAAGCTGAGGAAAGCTCCTCAACTTAATCCATGATTAGGGATTAAACTCATGACAAAACAAGCCTTTGATTAAGTGGATTTTATTTAATGATATGATGAAGAAATGATTTTTAGGGTTTGTAAGACAACTTGAGGGGGACTTGTCCATTAACACTAGGGTTAGTCCTTCTTAACCAATTAAGGAAGAATTAGAACCCTAATGCAAGGCCCAAGTTACAAGTGTGATGTCTTGATGATTTATTAAGTGAATTGATTAAGAGATTTAAACACATTAAGGGTTTAACACTTAGGATTAAAGTTATGCACTCCATCCTAAGAGAAGGATGCAGGCATAAGCTTAATCACAAAGCCTTAAAGCCTTTAGGGTTTAGTCCCTGATTATGAGGTGAGAAGAGAAGACACAAAGAGACACAAAGGTAAAACTAAGAGGGGAGACTAATCAAAACCCTAATCATTGTCATGCTTGGTTGTTCCTAAGGTTTGTGAGGTTTTCAGGAGAAGTCTTCAATGGAACCACCAGGAAGCAGATGAAAGGATCAAGAGAAGCAAAGTAACTTGCTTCATTTAAGAAGTCAAGTCACTTGAAGAAAGAAAGTGGGAAGAAGAAGAATGAGCAAGCTCAAACTCAAACACATATAAAAATGCAGCAATGGATGCAAGAGAGATGAAAAGAAAAGTTGTGAGAAGTGAAGGCAAATTCACTTCTCAAAGTTACTTACCACCTGAAAGGTTAGAAAAGAAATGCAATGCAATGCAAGATGGGATGAGATGACATGATGCAAACCAAAACCAGAAGAAAATACATGATGCTAATGATGTTATGGGATGCTACAAACATGAGGCAGCACATGGAAATGATCATACAAGTTCATGAATGCAAATGAAGCAAACTAGGAAACATGAACATACATGAAAAGTTATGAAGTGCACATGGCATACAACATGGCAAATACATGATGCAATGATCAAACATGCTTTCAATATGTCTTATGATATCAAATGAATCAAATGGATGCTTGAAATGTCATGGCAAGACATGGTATGCAAGAGAATGCAAGAGGGATGCATATGAAAGCCCAAATTAGGGTTTAGGATCCAAACATCAAACAAAAACCAAAAACAGAAACAAACCCTAAGATAAAAAATGGAAAATGCCACTCAAGGGACCCCTAATCCTATACTAAACCAAATGCCCAAGGGAGAGGTTTCAACTCTCAATCAATCTCAAGTTATGAATTTTACAAGTTTTTAGGGTTTTTAGGGTTCCTTAACAAGAAAATTATCAAACAAATTGAAAATGAGGAATCAAATCATGGCCATTTTATCTCAAAAACTACATGCTAGACACAATGCAATGCAAGAAGAATCAATGTCCAACTCCTCATGAATAGGCAGAAATGATTTTTTGAACTATGGATCAAAATAATGCACAAAAATGATTTTAATTCAATGGAAAATTCTCAAAATGCATCAAGATCAAAAAAGAAATTTGGTTTGAAGGTTGGACAATGTTTCTAAATGTCTTAGAACATTTCATGAATTTTTTTGTGATTTTTAAATACCTAAAAGTATTTTTAATAAATTAATTCTCATTAATCAATTAAAAATAATCTTTTAAATATTTAAAAATACTTTTTATATGCAAAAATGAAAATAAAAATATTTTTTGTGTCATAAAAATTATTAAAACTCTTAAGAAAAAGTTTCATAATTTTTAAACATTTTTTACTATTTTAAATAAATTATGCAAATTAAATGAAAAGAAATGAAATAAAAATGAATTTTAAATGAAGTCAACAGAAAGGATGGCTGAGATTGATTCTGGATTCAAAAGGGTGGACTGCGCGCGTGAATGGAGGGTCTAGATTCACTCTGGATAAATTAATTTAATTATAATTAATTAAAACTAATTAAGTGGATTAGGGCATAATGACTTGATCTGAGCCATTCACACGCGCGGGAGGTCAATGGAGTCAACTGATCCTACGGCCCAAATTCAAATGGCATTTAATTACAGGATTAGGGCATAATGACTTTCAGGTGGCCGGAGAAGACCTCCGGTCGTCTTCCCCGGTGGGAAGCCCACCTGAAAATCTCCAAACTCTCTCAAAACCTAACTAAAACGAAATCTAAAACCATGGAAATGATTCCCACTCACTCACGAACCAAAACCCCCAATCAAAACAAATTTATTCTTCCTGGAATTCATGAATCGAACAAAACAAGTTTTTAGGTCACAGAGTTTCAGAGAGCAATTAAATTCTCATTTCATCACCATTTTCAAAACTAAAAGCACCAGGATAATCAGTGAAGCATGGAGAACAAGTTTAGAACATAAAAAATGATTTCTGGAAAAATATTTCTTGAGCTACCTGAGATTCGAAGCTTTCACTCCAGCAACTTTCAGGCCTCCTCTCCTTATGAAATCCACTCCTTATGACCTCTTGATGATGCTTGAATGCTTGAGAGAAATTTATATTGGCTGGTTGATGAGTTTGGACAGCTTCTGTTCAAGCTCAGTTGGAAATGGCAATGGTGATGCAGGCAGTTTCAGGCCAATGTGAGTGGTTCTTTGTGATCAGGGTGATGTTTTAAGAAGGTTTGTGGTGTTTGTTTGGATGTTTGTGAGCTGAGGAATGAGTTTCGAAAGAAACTGCAAGTTGGAGTGAAAATGGTGAAGTGATGTTACAGCTTGTTTCAGGCCTGGTTCTTTGTTGGTTTCTACTCAATGGAACATGGTGAGATGATTGGTGAAAATGGTTTGGATGTTTGAAGTTTGTGGAGGCAGATTCGAAGGAAAATGCAAATGGGGTGAGTTTTGTGTATGTGATGCTATGGTGTGTTTCAGCCTTGCTTGTTGAGTGTTATGGCCAGCATTTGGATAGTATTAAATAATCCCATAGGTCAGATGATGTGACCTGGCCTCTATTGATTGGTAAGTTTGCTTTTGCAAAAAAGTCCACTTTGTGTAGGGAAGGCATGGCTTGAGCTCTAGCTTGGTACAAGAGGCATGGGCTGCGCAGCAAGATGAGGTGAGAGGGCTAGCAAGGTTCAGCACCCAATGCATCAAGTTGGTGAAGTGTGATCATGAGTTTTGCAAGTTGGCTCTTTTTGGTTATCCATGAAAAATGCCTTGTTACACAAACCATAAACATGTGATCTTTGGTCCAATTCTGACTTTTAGGTCACATAGAATGTTTGTGTCATGGTTTGATGTCAACTAGAGGTTACAAACAGCCTTGGTTCATGATCTTGCAAACTTCTCATTTGGTGCACATCTTGAAAATCAATGATTTTTGCCAACTTTGCCACACCATAACTTTTGATCCAAGAAGAATTTGATCATGTTCTTGTACTTTTTGAAAAGGGAAAGATGTATTCTACAACTTTCATGACCAAAGTTTTTCCATTTGAAGCTTTTTTGAATCAAAAATCAAGGCTTGAAAAATGACCTAAAATGACACATTCTTGAAAAGTCAACTATGCCCAAAAAGTCAACATTTGCAAAAACTCCAAATTCTTGATTTTTTGTGGACTTCAACCTTCTTCCATGATCAAATTAAGATCAAATATACTCAAAATGATGAAGATCACCCCTTGGTTGGGTCATTGGGGGTCTCAGATGCCCTGATTTTGCACTGACTTGTCCAGAAAGTCAACCCTTGATCAGATGACTTCCCCATGGAATTTCTTCATGAAACTTGATATGCATACTCCTTATACCATACAGAGACCAATGGAAACAAGAATGACCAAAAAATTTGGAGTTATGGCCTCTGAAACCAAAACCCTAATTTTAGGTCAATTGTGCAGTCAAACTTGGCTCTGCATCCACACCAATCCCAGTTCTTGTGATTCTTTTGCATTTTTGACTTTGAGAGGATGTAATATAGTATAAGAACACACATGGAACCCTTTGAAGTGATTTGTAGCCTTTGGAGTGGCTCAAGAAGCTCTTGGATTGCTTAGATCACAAACCCTAGGTGCAGATGACTTTGAATCTATGCAGTGAATCAAAAATGAGATATGAGATGATATGATTGTGTTTATGCATATGAGATGATCACAAGCCATGGTGAATGGGTGAGGGCAAATTTGGGGTGTTTACACCGATCATTGAGAACCTTGTGGAAACATCCCTCTTTAGTGGTGACAGTGGCAGACCACATTCTGTGGCAAACCCATTCGCACCCGAGGGCCCGCTAGGAACTCACATAGGATGACCTTGTTTTCCCGGACTCACACTGAGGCCTCCCTGAGTAGTACATAATGCCAAACCGATTCCCTGATTTGGTCATGAGCTGTTTCTCGGAAATGGTGAACGTATTATTGCTATTCGGCTTTGAGAGTCCGTAATGTTTGACTCGGAGCACACCCGTGAGATTGGGAGGGGTTTACATGTTTGCAGGAACCCTTGACCTCAACATACCCTTCATCATCAATATGATCTTATGTTTTGGTCCGGTTATTATAATATTGGAGTTCTTGATCCTTGGTTTTGAGTTCTTATCAGATGGTTATTATTCAGAGGACATACATCATCATATACTTGGTTCTCAGCTCAATGTTCCGTATCTAGACAGACACCAGTTCTCGATCACCTGCCAGTTGCATACATGTCGTCATAGCATTCTAGCATACATGTTCAGTTATTTTCGAGGATCTCATATCTGAATTATGTTGTTGGATTTTATCAAAATGTGAATCAAAGCAGATAGATTCTTTGGACGTAACCGAACATGGCATCTCATAGCATTTGCATTGCATTTCTGTTCAGCAGGCAGGGCTCATTCGTTCTTTGTTCACCATCTAGAGTTAAGACTCCAGCTCTTGTATCGGACTTGTAGCAACTTTTGGACAAATCATGGACACTGGAGAGAAAAGCCAGTTTGCAAGTGTTGGGTTGACGAGAGATCAGTGGGACCAACATTTAGAGGCTATAATGACTTTGGCAAGGCAAGCTACCGCAATTTCACTCAAGCTCAGCCTGCACAGATCCGTGTTGAGAACCTAGATGTTCAATAGCGTCAGGTCGCCCGGAGTGGACATTCTTCTTCTGTTAATGCTGCAGATTATCACAGTTTTGCTTTCACTATGCCAGGTTCCCAGGAGGCAATCCATGTGGTGAGAATCAAAGATCCACGAGTTGTGGAGAGGGAGGAAATATTTTGTGTGTTGGAGGAAGAGATCAAAGCTCTTCAAAGTCATAATGTCATTGATCTAAGTGATGCGAACATATGTCTGGTACACGGCCTTGTAATACCTCCAGAGTTCAAAATACCGAAGTTTGAAAAGTACAAAGGGGATAGTTGTCCAAGACAACATTTAGTGAAAATTTGCAAAAGGATGACCTCATATGAGCATAATGACAAAATGATGATTCACTGCTTTTAATACAGTCTGAGTGAGGCATCATCAAGTTGGTATGTGCAGTTAGAGAGCAGTCGTATCCAATCATGGTCAGACCTAGCCAATGCCTTTGTGAAGCAGTATGACTACAATCTTGACAGGGCTCTTAGCCGCATTGATTTGCAAGTTTTATCCCAAGGAGATGGTGAATCTTTTAGAGAGTATGCCTAGAGGTGGAGAGAAGTAGCTGCTCGGGTGCAACCCCTGCTATCAGATACAGAATTGGTTGATCTTTTCATAGAGACCTTACAGGGAAAGTACTTAGAAAGGTTCAGTGGCAGTGGAATTTCGAGTTTCTCGGACTTGGTGATAGTTGGAGAATGCATTGAGAGTTTTATCAAGATGGGAAAGATCCAAGGCATTTCAGATAGCTCAGCTAAAGAGAATGAATCTTATATCAGTTCCTAAGGAAAGGATGTGATTGATGCAATCTGGAAAAATCCTCAAACTCCATTGACTTATCCACAGTACCCATGCATCTCAACTGCTCAGAGTCAGTAGCATTCTGAATTCGTATGTCAAATTTCAGTTAACAATGAACCTCTTCAGTATCAACAGCGACCATGCCAACAGCAGCATACTCCACAAAGGTGTTGTTACTACACTAAAAGGACAAAAAGGTATTTTGATCCATTGCCACTACCATAAAGTCAGATACTTCCATGCCTGATCGATAGTGGATTGATAGTGCCTAAGAGACCGGGTCCGGTTCCTTTTCCATACCCACCAAGTTTTGATCCCAGTTTTCGATGTGGTTTCCATGGCAATGCACCAGGACATTCAGCTGAAGAATGCAAGCCTCTCAGGGATAAGGTTCAGGATTTGATTGAGTCTGGGTTGATTTTAGTGATGCCTCAAGGCATTCAAGTTAACAATTCTTCGCTTGGTCATGTGGGTTCATCAGCTCATGTTATGGAGGAAATTATTGAGGATATGTGTGAAGGTGATTCTCAGTTTGATTCTGAAGAGCGACTATGAGGATAGTTAACTTATGTATTTCATTTTCATCCCTATTGGGGGGAACTACGTTGCTCTGATTCTTCATTGGTATTTGGTCAATGGAGATACGTAGGCAGAAGATCGTCAGGTCTTTCCGAGCAAACTTGTGTGTCAACTTCATCTCAGTGTTACTTTTCTTCAGACGTCTCGTGTCAATGTTTAAACGTCGAAGGCTTAAGGTCAGAATAATTGGGAAGGAAATATGATTCTGGGCACATGGCCATATGATTGAAGACTGCAAACTCCATCAGGAAAAGGCTGCTGACTATTGAAAGTATTCAAGATCAACAAGTTTAGACGGAGTTAAGTCTCCTCAATGATGGCAATGCTCAGTTTCTTTATTGCATTCTTATTTGTAGTTTTTATTGTTTGTCTAAACATTTGTATGCTTGCATGAAACTTGTTTTCTTTTTGAATGTTAATCATAATGAAATGCACATGTATTTCTTGAAGTAATGCATTCGTATTTTACTTATAATTTTGTGTGTGCATTGCAATACCAATTGTTGTTCTTAAACTCTGTGATGGAGGATGACGAAATGAAAACACAAAAATCTCCATTTGGGTGCTCTTGAATAAGACCCTATTGACGATGTACAGGCTTTATTTCAAATCCTAAACACCGGAGATAAGGGAGATAAACACTCGCTAACCCCTTTGAGCCTTGAAGTAGGAGTTTCTTTTCGCATGAAAAAACCCTTACATTTAACTCGGAGCAGGGTAGGTGTCAGCTAGTTGGACCAGGCGTTCATGCTTTCATAAAGGAGTGTATATGAGGATCCCTAACATTTCATTGTACTAAATCAAGAGGTCCAAAGACCGGAAACCACCATGGTTATCCTTCATCAACCAAAAAGTGAGACAGTCACAACCCTTACAAAACAGTCAAGACAAACAATGTCACACGATTTGTTCAAAAAAAAAGAAAAAAAAGGAATAAAAAGCCCATTAAGTCGAAACTTGAAATCAGTCGACTTAGGCAAAAGTTAGGGCATCCCGCTGGACTCCAATTACAAACGATTCAAAAGGATCAGTCCAAGAAAAAGTTAGGGATAAACAAAAAATGAAAAAAAAGCGAAAAATGGAAAGGATTACACAAGAAAGATCCTTAAGCAAGAACAAGTCGTGTGATACAGGCACAAAAGACAATAGGGGTGACTATTACTCCAACAACCGTAGTGGTACTTAAACTGTTAGAGTCATTGGTCCCTCAACCATCAGAAAACCCTTTTGAGAGGTGAGCACATGTGAAAACTAGCTGAACATAGGAATGGAAGGACATCACGAAGATGGGTGGGCACATATTAACTTTGAGCCTATATCTTTGTTTCTATAACCGTGAGCCAAGCCACGATACAACCCTTAAAAGTCCTAACTGAAATAGGGTTAATTCGAGAGTGTACTACCACAAGATAACGTTCCTGACTCCCATGAGTTGTGCTAAAAGATCTTTGTTGGTATTGCATATGCATGTTTTCTATCAAAAAATAATAATCCATGTCGTATCTTGACCAATGAGTTGCTCACAGAGGTTTGCGACATCTTTTCAATAAAAGCTTCGGGATTAACATGTGTTGCATTAGAATTTTCATTCTCAGAATAAAACATTTTCTACTTGCATACATTTGTTAGGCATCAAAGAAGTTCACATATGGAACCTCAGTCTAGAAGCTTAATCTTGCCATGTTGAGAAGGCGGAAACTTCTAAAGGAGATTCATGTCAAGGGACTTTTTTCCTAGAAACTTTGTTGAATAGGGGATTTTCCATCCAGTTGGGTTAAATGCAACCATTCCGGTGAAATAACGTCAATCAATATCTTCAATTTCCAGCCAAACCGGGGCAATCACTTCGAGATTTAAATCTCTCACAGAGCAGTTAGCCTGGGCGTTTTCTCCAAAGCAAGGCTCGTACTGGAGCAGGCCACCCTAGAATCACTAGAAGTTACTCTCTCTGGAAGACAGTTAACTAGAGGCACCAACCCCAGGTTTTTTGTAAAATCCTCTTGAGACAATATTACAGTATGCAAGGCAGTTCCCAAAATGAATGTCTGATGATTGATCCCAGTAGGGCGCGGGAAGCATGTTTCCCTGATCAGAGAATTTCTCCTCAGTCCCTATGGTTTCATCATCTGATCATCATACACGACTAAAGTCTAGTAGTCATTGGCCTCTTAAAGGTTAAAGTTCAATCTGTTTTGGCATCTCCTCAACCATGACCAGTTGGCATCTATGTGCGTCCAACCCCTCACTTCAGTTGAGTGTGGCAATCTTCGCTCTGGTCTTCTTCGACCCTTGAGTCGATATTGGTGTTTTCTTCGACCCTTGAGTCGATATCATCGCTTTTATTCCTCGACCCTTGTGTCGATATTGTTGATTTTGTTCCCTCAACCCTCGAGTTGATGTTGTTTTGTTTTCCTCGACCCTCTAGCCGATATTGTCATCTTGTTTCTTCGGCCCTCGAGTCGATATTGTTGATTTCATTCCCTCAACCCTCGAGTTGATGTTGTTTTGTTTTCCTCGACCCTCGAGCCGATATTGTCATCTTGTTTCTTCGGCCCTCGAGTCGATATTGTTGATTTCGTTTCCTCGACCCTTAAGTCGATGATGTTGTTTTGTTTTCCTCGACCCTCGAGTCGATATTGTTGATTTTTTTTCTTCGACCCTTGAGTTGATGATGTTGTTTTGTTTTCCTCGGCCCTCGAGTCGATATTTCTGTTTTCGTTTCCTCGACTATTGAGTCGATATTGTCATTATCGTTCCCTCGACCCTCGAGTCGATATTGCTGCTTTCGTTTCCTCGACCCTCGAGTCGATGTTGTTGCCTTTATTTCCTCGACCCTCGAGTCGATATTGTTTCTTTTATTCGCTTGACCCTCGAGTCGGTATTGTCATTTTATTCCTCGACCCTCGAGTCGATATTGTTGCTTTATTACCTCGGCCTTTGAGTCGACGTTGTTTCTTCTTACGACCCTTGAGTCGATATCATAGTCTTCACTTCTTCAATCCTTGAGTTGATACCCAGTGAGTCTGTCATAAAAACAAAGAAAAATTCAAAATCATATCACCGAGGTTCAACTACACTGGATTCATTTAGGCCCGGGGCAAGTGTGCATATCTTTGTGCTTACAGGTAACAATTTCTTGCTAAACACGAAAGCGAGATTGAAATTTCTTCAGGGTATTGAGACGTTCTTCGATATTGACTATTGATAGACCTATATATGGTTCATAATACCTGGGCACGGTATTTCACAGTGATACGAGGTTTTTCAAGAATCCTCGCGAGACAAATTCTTCCACAGTCTATGCAGTCTGGGGCAATTATGTCAAGATTCGACGAATCTCTAAAGAGTTTGAAGACACTTGGGCATTTTAGATGTCATGTCTTCTGTAAAATCCTCTTGGATTGATCTTAAAGCAATAAATAGTCCAGAAAATGACAGATGTCACTAGATGATATTCCCCTGCAGAGTTGTTACTCTCTTCTCAAATCAACTAATCTTTTATTAATCGCGTCGTCCCGTGTCAACTGACCTATTGTGGATGGATCGCTTGATACCATTCTCCTATCAGATCGCTCAATCTTGTTTGGTTTGCAAATCGCTCGATATTGCAACGCCGTTAAAGTCCACCGTCACTATGGCAAGCCAGTAGTCCGCTGATGCCGTACCAAAAGACATGTTTGAGTTGTAAATCGCTTGATGTTACGTTCTCTTCTTCTTGGTTATGGATCTCTCGATTCCATTTCCTTAGCAAATCACTTGATCTTATCCAACACTTGGTCAGGTTGAAGAGGTTTGAAGTCCTGACGGTGGAATTAAACGTCAAAATGTTTACTGGTTCTGGCATAATAGTTTTCCTGAAGAAGACTCGTCTGTCTCAAGCATCACATATCTACGCAAGATTTGTGAAGAGGGCTCGTTCGTCCTAATCACTTCTCACCTGGCATGACAGGTTTATTTGAGGAAGACTCGTCTGCCTAAGTTATCTCTCCATCTGGTGTAACAGTTTAATTTGGAGAGAGCTCTTCCGCTCTGCTTTACTGCAACCTACACAGAATTTTGGGTTACTTTTTTTCTTGGTTGGGTTTATTTCCCGTCTCTTTTCTTCTCCAGTAGAGTGAAAATTTCAGGGTTATTCTTGGTATTCAACCACAGTTCATCTTGAACGGTCGATAGCCGTGCTACCATCCTTTTCAGATTAACAGTTGCTTGAATAGGGGCAGCTGTAACACCCCAAATTTGCCCTCTCTTTTCATAGCATTTAGCATATCATTTTCATATTTCGCACTGCATCATTAGCATTGAAAGATGAAGCATAACATTCATTGTTGACGTATAGCATAAGCTGGCAGTGATTTCACTTCGGATGCAGTTGTTCAGTTTGCAATTCGATTGAAATGGACGTTTGACCTAATCCTGGTCAAACTATCAGAAGTTTGTTCCAATTAAGCTATTTCCACCAATGGATATTTCTCCAGCAGCGCTTATTCAGAGTTTGAGTGGTTGTGGTGAATTCATCTGTTCATCAGTAATTTGTGCGTGGATTTATTTTCCTCGGCATGTAGCTGAATAATCAGGGCAAGTTTCAGATGATGCAGGTGGTTGTGGCTTAAGTGGCAAAGTTCAAGTTGTTTAGTGGTTTGTGGTTGACTTTAATCGAGTGGCTCGTGGAAGCAGTGCAAGATTCATATCATGGTTGTGTGCGTGCGATGGTAGTTGGCCCATTTCATAAAAAAATTAGTTCATACATTCTTTTATGATCATTTCCTTTAAATCCATTTCGATATGTTCACATCCATCTCATAAATCATTATTCATTATTATTCATTTACCATTTAGTTTTACCAACTTCCAATTTTTCATACTCAATTTTACATTCATTACCATTTCTTTAATTTTATCTTTTATTCAATATCCATTTTAAATCAAATTCAAAAAATCATTACAATACTAAATCGAAATTCCTCTTTCTTTTCTAACTCCATATCCATCATTTCTTCTTTTTTATTCTCAATCCATGTCCAAAATATTTTATTCTTAAAGCCCATACATTTAAGTCCATTCATAATAAAAAAAACAATGAAGCTATTTCTTCTTTCCCACCTGAGAATATACACACGCAGCTCCAAGTTACATGCTTTGCTTCAGTTCCACTTTCCATATGTATAAGCCATCACATCAACTTGTAACAAAGGCCTTTTTTCTCAATCAACTCTTCCGAATCCATATTTGCACGGGAAAACAACTTCAGCTCACGTCACATCTTTTTTCATGAAGCCAGCCACACGCCTCTTTTTCCAGCCATGACTACAAGCAAAAACACACAGTATCACACCCACAACTCATGAATACAAAATGCAGGTGATATCAAACAAAACGCATCCAAGTAATCACGCATTACACACACTCTAAAAACACACGCAATACACTAACAGAAATGGATTTAAAAAAAAGAAAGAAAAGAAGAAGTCAGTTACAAAAAGATTACCAAAAAAAACCTGAATATCTCCATCATCTTCCTGCATCACACAACATTCACTCTCTCACTCATTTGGCTGCAAATCCGAAAATCAGCATTCAACTCTTCAAGCAAAAACACACCAATACACAACCCTCACCCTATGCAAAAACGCAGCCACCAACATAACCTCCCTTCATCACCTTTTACATCTTCAACAACAACACAGAAACAGAATAGATGAAGAGAAAGGTTCGAAACCAAATCATCGAAACTGCATACGAGAACACGATCCGAAAATGTCATCTCTAAAGCGAACCACGACCTCCAACAATCATCAACAACTCAGCGTGTTCATAAGCGACTTGATATGATATTGATTCAAAATCGGATTCGTTTCGCAACCACAACAACAAACGAATACGATTTGCATCGGCATTATATTCGAGTCTCGCTACAACAACAAAACGCAAACGAAGATCTGAAAGAGAGAACTGTGGTCTGCACACAGAAGAGATTCATCACAAAAAGAAATCGAGACTGAATTCTTTCATAAAAAATCAACATCATCAAACGTCAAGTCGAATCGAATTTGTGAAGGAAGGAAGAAGTGTTCAAAGACGATACGAGGTCGAAGCTTACCGATAGTTCATTATTCTTAACTTCGACTGATAGGTGCACTCTTCTAAATTCTCCTTTAGCCTTGATTATGCTGCATGTTGAGATGTTGCGTATCTCGTGTTTCAGATTGGTCGGTTTGGATTGTGTTGATTGTTTGAGTCTTTCACTCCCGAATTCGAAATCACCGTGAGATTTTGTTTAGGCCTTGTGGTTGTTTGTTGTGAGAAGAGAACCGGTGAAGCCCTGACGTGTTGACGGTGAGAGGAGATCAGACGAACTCGACAGTGAGATGTTGAAGGAAGAAGGTGATGTTTGGTTCAGCGGGAGAGGAGAGATTGGAGTGAGTCTGATGGTAGCGTTGTAGCGATCTCCGGTGAAGGCTGGATGACGGCGGCGGCGGCTAGGTCACCAGGTAGAAGAAGATGAAGCATAGCGTGCATAGAGAGAGAGAGGAACTGTTTAGGTTTTGTGAGTTTTTATTTTTGTTTACAATGAATCTTAATATGGTGTAGTTTATATCAATGAGATTCATAAGTGATAAGGAAATTGAGGAAAACAAGGTCAAGAGATAAGAGTGTGAAGATTTTTGGTGTTTTGGTCCTCACCGTCGGTGACACTTGTCACCGTCCGGTAGGACCTATTTATTTTGTTTCCATATGCGTGTATACACCATGTTACCATAAGCCAGCATTTCCATAACCATTGGATGAGTAGTCTGCGGAAGTCATCAGATCCAACGATCCCAAGCGAAGTCAACCGTTGACCAGGCGCATACCATACTCCCTCTTGGCTTTCTGCATTTTGGGCCTTGTGGCAATTGCTTTCGCCACACCCCTTCTGGCCCATTTTGTTTTGTTTTAATTGATTTATTACTTGTCCCACCCTCTCTTCCTTTGCTCTTAGTTTTAATTTCTTTTTCATATAGTTTCATTTTAATTCATTTAAAATACTAAATCGCATTAGAAAATTACATAAAAAATATGTTTAGTCTCATAATTCATTTTAGAAGTTTTTAATATATTTATTTTCTGTTTTTTATTAATTTTCATTTTTATTTCGAATTTTCTTTTAATTTTCTTTTCATGTAATTTCCATAAATAACGCATTATCTTGTAGAATTTATTTCTTTCACTTCGATTAACATTTTGACTCCGTTATTTTTGCATTATTTCATAGACTCAGAAAAGTACAAAAAAATAATTTTGTCTTATTTTTAATTTCATTTTATCCATAGATTTGTAAGTCATATTTGTGCGATTTCGTTAATTGTTCCTAAGCGGTTTTATGCCATCCTATTAGGTTTTCTTGGTCTTTGTCTTAGGTCACCTATAGGGTTTAGGTACTGACTTTTTGATCGACTTGACTTGTGATCTTTGTATTTGGTTTGTGAATTGTTTGAATATTCTTATTTTATCGTATGCTTATGCGATTCACTAACCTTTCCTTTCAGGGGCTCATGGTAAGTGAAGTGTGGTTGATATCCATATTTCAAATCTTCATCTCATCCTTTATTTTTGCTTTCTCATTTGTCTTTGCAATGTGCCTTATGCCATTTTGTAATTAACTTCATCATTTCCCTTTTAGAAACAACTTAACTTCTTTAGAGAAGTAAGTCGTCTTCTAGCGTTTTCTGCTCCTTTCTTCTTCTTTATTTTCTTTCCTTCTTCTTCATTAGGATAGAGTTCAAACCTCACTAACCTAAGAATCCCATGCATGTTGACATTAGGTGTTAGTCCCCCATTAGACTTTTAAATTAAGATCTTTGGTTCTCTTCTCTTCTCATCTCAAAACAAAAAGCATTGAAAAAACATTAAATAAGGATTGAAGTGGTCTCCTGTGCAATAGCCTTATTCCACGAAACACTTGTAGTTTTCCCATCTTGGGATAGTACAAGCTTGTTCATCATGATGCACAAGTCTGATCATGAGACCATCTTCACCAAAAAAACCATAAAATACACTTCTTCATTTTAATTACAAAAACACTTAATAAATTCAAAGAATTAGTGAGCTTAGGCCCTAATCTCTGGAACCAAGTTTTGGGGATCTTCTCCTTACTTGAGTGTGCTTGCTCTATTATTCCATCTTGGAATGTAGTAGCAAGTGCACATTCCAAGGAAAAGGACTTGAATTCACTTTCTTGTGCCACACCAATAAAAGCTTCTAAAAAACACTGGAAAAACAATAAGCGTCTCTCCTTCGGGAATTCTTTTCTCATCTCCTTCGCTCCGTCCGCGAACTTGCTCCTACTTGTCATTTTGCAAGACGGTAACACACTCATCGTTTGAGCCTGCAAGACCTGAGCATTGACATAGGCAGTTCATGCCTTAAGACACAAGCAACCCTTTCCACCCCTAGTTAGGGGAACTACGACAAATTCTGATCCTCATTGTCCAGATGAGGTACGTAGGCAGCGGGGTAGGGCCAATTCGAGCACAATCTTTATTTTCCCTACATTTTTTCCTCTTCATTTATTTTTAAGTTCCCTTCTCGTTTCTTTTATCCAGTTCAATTCCTTTTCTTTGCAGCAGCTTTCATTTCTTCACCCTTTGAAACGATTTCTTTGCAAGCATGGATCCCGTCGGGTACGGCGGGCGATCTGGGGTGCTAATACCTTCCCAGGTCGTAACCGACTCCCGAACTCAGTCTCTTTGGTTCGCAGGACATGTGTCCTTCCTTTTCTTTTCTTCGGTTTGTGCAGCATTACCATTCCCGTTCCTTCGGGATAAAAATGTCTGGCTGGCGACTCTACCTCTTCCGCGCCACTTTCGCGTTTGTACCAGGTTGGAAATCCAGGGAGCGACACACAATAATAATTACGGAAAATAAAACCTAAATTGTTACATCGGGGAAACAGTTACATAATAAGGCGAATAATAAATGAATAACATAAAAATAAATGAAAATAGAAAAATAAGTTTTAAAGAAAAGGTTTGCAAATTAGGTTAAAGAAAACAAATTAGGGTTAAGGTTTTTAAAAAAAATTAGGGTTTATAAAAAATTTTAGGGATTAGGTCATTAGGGTTTATAAAAAATTTTGTGTGGTCCAGATTAGGTCATTAGGATTAATTGTGATTAATTAAATTAATTAATTAGGATTAGTTTTAAAAATTCCAGTTTGAACGTGGACCATAGGATCTGGCGCCAGTCAATTCCCTCCAAATTCATTTCAATGTGAGCCTCAGGATTTGCATACTTCTCCATTTAATCAATTTTATTTCATTTTATTTGCATTAAACTTGTACGAATTTTTAAAAATAGCAAAACATATTAAAAAATTTTGAAATTTTTTGTCAAACCTTTTATTAATTTTCAGAACCCAAAAATATTTTTATTCTTATTTTTTTGCATTAAAAATAATTTTTAAATCATTTAAATTTTTATTTTTAATTAGTTAATGGGAATTAATTAATTAAAAATGCATTTAGGTATTTAAAAATCACCAAAAAATTCACATTGCATTTTAAAACATTTAGAAACATTATCAAATTCTCAAAACAAATTTCTTTTTGGTCCTTGATGTATTTTGACAATTTTCATGGGAATTAAAGTTGTTTAAAGGCAATATTTTGATCCTAACTTAAAAAATTTCATTCTGCCTAATCATGAAGAGTTTGATGATGGTTCTTCTTGCATCGCATCCTTCATATCATGTAGTTTTTAGGGTAAAATTGGTTTGAATTTATCTTCCATTTTCAATTTGGTGTGCATTTTTCCTTTTGAGGTACCTTGAAACCCTTGTTAACTTAGAAAATCATAACTCCTATTAGGTTAAGAGTTAGGTCCCCTCCTTTGGGCAGTCAACTTGTGTAGGGTTAGGGTTCCTTTGATCCCATTTTCAATTTTTTGTCATGTCATTTGCTTCTGGTTTTGAATTTTTGTGTTGCATGTTGTTCATAAACCTTAATTCTTGCCTTCCTTTGCATCCATCTCTCATATGTTTGCATTCATGAACTTACCATGACATTTTGTGCATCAACATGAAATATAAGACATCTTAGGACATATTAGAATCATGTTTGATCATTGCATCTTTCATCTGCCATGTTGTGCATTCATTTCATTTCATAAACTTTCATGGTTCAAAACCTGCTTCATTTGCATCCACACCCTTGTATGATAATCCACAATTCTTGACATGTGTTTGCATCATCTCTTAGCATCATTAACATCATGTTTATGCTTCTGACTTTGGTTTGCATCATTGCATTTCATCTCATTCTCATTACATTTCATCTCCTTTGCTAACTTTTCAGGTGGTAAGTTGTTTTGAGAAGTGAATTTGCCTTCACTTCTCACAATCTCTTCTCATCTCTCTTATGCATCATTTCTGCATTTTTGTATTTGCTTTAGAGTGAGCTTGCTCATTCATGCTCTTTCCCACTTTCTTCCTTCAGGCAACTTGTCTTCTTAAGTGAAGCAAGTTGTCTTGCTTCTCTCTGTTTCTTTCTCCTTTCATCTGCTTCTTTCCTTGGTGGCTCTTTGAAGATTTTTTCTCTCTTAAGCCTCACAAACCCTAGGATCTCCAAGTATGATAACAATTAGGGTTTGATTAGTCCCCCATTTAGCTTTTACCTTTGTGTCATCTTTGAGTCTTCTCTTCTCATCTCATAATCAAGGACTAAACCCTAAAGGTTTTAAGGCTTTGTGATTAAGCTTATGCCTACATCCTTCTATTAGGATGGAGTGTATAACTTTAATCCTAAGTGTTAAACCCTTAATGTGTTTAAACCCTTTAATCAATTCACTTAATAATCACTAAGACATCAAGCTTGTAACTTGGGCCTTGCATTAGGGTTCTAATTCTTCCTTAATTGGTTAAGAAGGACTAACCCTAGTGTTAATGGACAAGTCCCCCTCAAGCTGTCTTACAAACCATAAAAATCATTTCTTCATCTTACCATTAACTAAAATCCATTTTAATAAAGGCTTGTTTTGTCATGAGGTTAATCCCTAATCATGGATTAAGTTGAGGAGCCTTCCTCAGCTTAAATGTTCTCATCTATTATCCTTCTATTAGGATGGTGTAATGAGTCCATTAAATCCCTGATTATGACTTAAACTCATTACTTAACACTAAACAAAAACACCAAAAACATCTAAGTAATTACAAGTAGGTTAAATGATCTTAATCATACATCATGGTGGTTAAGTGTGAGGTGTTTACTTCACACTTAAGGCATTCTCATTACCCCTAATCAGAGGGAAGATGTGATGAGTTTACTAACCCTTAGTTTAGGATTAAGCTCATTTTCCTATGACAAATTCCAAAATCAATAAAAGACTGAAAACACAAAAAAACAAACAATAATCGTCTCCTCCGGGATTCTTTTCTCATCTCATTCACTCACAAACGGGAACTTGCTTCTTCCGTCTAATGCAAGACAGTTAGCACCTGAGCCAAACAGGTCATACACTTGAGCATAGACAAGTAAGCAGTTCACAAGTCAATTTACCCTTTCAGTCTCTTTGAGTCGAATTACGGTGTTCTTACTTCCTCATTGCACGAGAGGATACGTAGGCATAACTTAACAGTTATCGAACAAAAGTCTCTGTATATTCCCCCCTCTTCCATCATTGTTTTTTAAGCCTCATAGTCCTGAGCATTTCACTCTTGTTCTTACACTGACACTTCTCTTATACACTTCACATGTTCTTTTACACTGACACTTGCATTCTTTTCCAGCTTTTGCACATAAAATAGCACTGACACTACCCCTTTAAAACACAAATCTTTTAAGCGTGGATCCCGTCGAGTACGACGGACAATCTGGGTGCTAATACCTTCCCAGGTTGTAACCAACCCCCTTTCTCAGTTTCTCTGGTTCGCAACCGTCTTATCCATCCATTCTTAGGTTTATGCAGCATTACCTTTCCTTCGAGATAAAAATGCCTAGCTGGCGACTCTATTCATTCCTTCTCCTTTCGCCGACTGTTCACATTTGTACCCCTCTTGGCCCTGTGTGTCATCAGGTGGGAGCGAAAATGAGCCAAATGATCAGCTACCACACTTCCTTTAATTGCTTTCTGAGTAGTATATTGTATGTCATATTCTGTCAAAATCATTTTCCATCTTGCTATTCTTTCGGTGAGAGTAGGTTTCTCAAATATGTACTTGATAAGATCCATCTTTGAAATCATCAAAGTGGTATGAGTCAACATATATTGTCTTAGTCGACGAGCAGCCCATGCCAAAGCACATCAAGTTTTCTTGAGCAGTGAGTATCTTGTTTCACAGTCGGTAAAATTTTTTCTAAGGTAGTATAATGCTTGCTCTTTTCGACCAGAATCATCATGTTGCCCCAACACACATCCCATTGAATTGTCTAGCACTATTAAATACATAATCAAGTTTGTAACACGGTGGGAGAACTGACTTCGTGTTTTTGTTTGACAAAACATCTGCGGATAGCAAGAGTCTCCACCGACTTTTATTATATCCAATAGGAAAGGGTATAAAAGAACAGGAAAGACCTTAAAAGATTTTGAGTTCGGGGGGTAGGTTATATAAAGGGAAAGTATTAGCACCCTTTATATCCATGGTTATCCATGGGCTCTTAATTACTTAGCTCACTTTAACTTGTTTGAAAAAGGTGTAATGTGTGTTTAGAACATTTTCATAAGTCTTTGTAATGATCCTCATATGGATGTATACAAAGTCTTGAGTTTGAAAAGATTTTAAAAGTGGGGTGTGAAAAGAATTTTTTGAAAGTGTGAGTAACTAATTAAGCGCTACCTACCCTAAGTTGGTCATTCATGTTTCTTTATTTCCTTTCAAGGGTAAGACTGTCCCTACTATTAAGGAGCAAGTAGTCATTACCTTGGAATTATTAAGCGACGGGCGTAGGGTCATCGTATGGTAAGAGAAAGCAACTTGTAGGGGTGTCTTTAGCAATTCGTAGGGACTATCATCATTTTTTCCGTAGGGTCATCGAGTGACGAGATCATTTATTCGTAGGCAACTTCGAATGGACTATGATCTTTTAATCTTGAAGGGACTGTGATGATTTTTAATCTATAGGGACATTTATTAAGACACCCCCATGTTCGAGGAACTTGACCATTTATTTAAGACAACCAAGAGAGGAACCCTAGAAAGTGCAGATGGCGATCATAGAACGATCGACCTACGTGTGTGAGTGCTATTTTCAAATAATTATCTTGAGAATTAATTTACTAAGTCCATATATTTCATTTAATTCTTTTCACGCCCTAGATTATTAACCATGCAATAAATATAATAAAATAAAGACAGAAATTAAAAGGCAGAAATTTAAACTTCAACACTATTGCATGGTTTCGGGGTAGTTACATAATAATAATTGCGGAAAATAAAACCTAAATTGTTACATCGGGGAAACATTTACATAATAAGGTGAATAACAAATGAATAACATAAAAATAAATAAAAATAGAAAAAGAAGTTTTAAAGAAAATGTTTGTAAATTAGGTTAAAGAAAACAAATTACGGTTAAGGTTTTTAAAAGAAGTTTTAGGGTTTATAAAATATTTTAGGGTTTAAAGGTTTGAGAAAAGTTTTAAGTTTAAAAAAAAATTAGTTTTAGGGTGAAATCAGGGTTTGAGGCAAAAATCAGGGGAGTTAGTTATGATAAACCTAAAGAAACTAATTTATAATTTTTAATAATGAAAAAACTAAATAAAAAATTTTATAATAATTTTCTTAAGAAAAATAAATTGGAAGATAATTAGATTAATTTTAAACTAAAGGTTATATATTAATTATTTTAATAATATTGTTTAATTAATAATAATAATTTAAGAAATATAATAATAAAAGAATGAAATTCGCTCAAAAATAAAGGGGTGGAGGCTGGAATTGAACCCACACCATTTACCTCATACGCCTGTGTTCTTTCCACAAGGCCAACCATGCGCTGGTGATAAAGAATCAACACTAATCAATTTTATTGTGTGTTTTCTCTGCTTCCGGAAACGGCCAATAGCGCCATGCCACGTCTCGTCTTCAATCTCCAGCGCTGCGAGATTTTCTATGTGTTTTGCTATGAATTTTCCTGCGAATTTTTCCACAGCTAACGTTGTGATTTTGTAAACATCAACAAACAACTATTTAAACATATCAAGAATATTTAGTCCTACTAAATTAAGTCTTGTGAGTCCAATGGTGGCGTTATTTTGGCCTGAAAGTGACTGTATCACGTGCATTGAGAAGAAGATGTTTCATGCCCTAACAATGGCATAACTTCGAATCTACATCAAAACTCCAAAACAAATGCTCAAATATGATCGACGTATGATGATGAACAATATTATGAACGAAGAATATGTTAAAGGATGAAGAATGGAAATTTTCGATTTGAAACTTCATGGTTATGGCGGCATGTTCATGTATGTAGTGTTTCATGTGATCTCAACTTTCATATCTTTATGGTATAGGTTCCTGGGATCTTGAGGAATGTGAATGGACGTGTAGAACCGATTAAATCTTGTTGCAAAGTTTTTTTATGTTTTTCCCTAATTTACACAATCTTTTGAAATTTTCCTAAGGTTCTTATGGCATGGAAGTCGTCCCCTTTTCTTATGATCTTGTTATGTATATATAGTAGTGTAAATTAGGGTAAAACGTTGGGCCTTGGTTGTATGTATTTGAGTTACTTACATGTGAAGAAATCTCATTGCCATAATAGTCACAAAATCAAATAATCTCATATCACATTGGTCTTATACGAATTTGGAGATTAGCAATCATTTTGAATAACCAATATTTGATCCAAAAAATAAATTTTAGATCAAATCTTCGATCTTTTATAATTTATTTTATTTAAAAATGATTTTAAATGATTAAAATCAAATATAATATAAAATAATTGATAAAAATCAGAAAATATAGTCATTGGGTCGTGAATGGACTTATCTTCAAGTTTGGATTGAAATATCATGGGCCTATTTGGAAAAAATTGGAGTTATGGCCTTTTTTACTTCATACACCTCTTGAAAATTTCCCATCTTTGACAATGCATAACTTCCTCAATTTGGATCCCATGAAGGTGTTCTAGGAATTTTTAGAAATCTTAGAGTGTCCTCTAATCAACCCTTTTGATGCCATATCCATATCATTTAGAATTTCCAAATTATGAGCTTTGGAAAAAGTTGATTTTTTGTTGACTTTCAAAAAGACCTATAATGTCTTAGCTCATTAATTTCAAATGAAACATTTTTGGACTTGGCTTATGAGACATAAAGTTGTATAGAATTTAATTTCCTTCAAAATGAGATTTGGATGGGAAATATTTGATGAAGTATGTGAAAGTTATGGCTGGTCAAAGTTCAATTGACTTTTCCTACACAAACCCTAATTTTTTAACTCCTGATTCTTGATAATTCTGAGGTTTCCTTGATGAATCATGAACAACACTTGATAAAATGATGAATTTCACTTCATAATATTGATGTTGACCAAAAATCTTGAAGTTTGACTTTATGTTGACCACAATTGACTTGTTGACCAAATTAACTGATTATTAAGTATCTAAGCATCTAACTAACCAAACTTGTGTGGAAGGTCTTGAAGCTTTACATGAAGATTCTTTGAGGTATATGGGATGTGATGAAGTCCACTTGAGTCTTTGGAAGTCCACTTTGCCTAGAGAAACTCAAAACCCTAGTTCAAGATCCATTGCTTAGGAGAAGGCTTTGTCTAATGAAACCTTGAATCCTCTTGAGCAATTGTGAATCTTGTGATTATCAGGAGACCTCTTGAGACATATTGTCTTGAATATGGGAGGGAAAGTTTGGGGTACAACAAGTATTTATTGATGATATTCTGATTTATTATAAGACTGGAGATGATCATAAAGAGCATTTGAGGATTGCATAACAGGTACTGAAGGATAACAAGTTGTTTTCTAAGTTATCAATGTGTGAGTTTTGGATTAAGAATGTGAGTTTCTTGGGTCATGTGATTTATGGTGATGGTATAGAAGTGGATCATTCTAAAGTAAGTGTTGTGTTGCAGTGGGAACCTCTGAAGACCATAACAAAGATTAGAAGCTTTTTGGGATAAGCAGGTTATTACAAAAGATTTATCGAAGGATTTTCTAATTTGGAATTACCATTGACTCAATTGACTAGAAAGAGTCAAGAGTTTATTTGGGATTCAGCTTGTGAGGAAAGTTTTGAAGAATTGAAAAAGAAATTTACTACGACACCAGTGTTGGTTTTGTTAAGTCCTGGTGAACCTTTTGTTATGTATTGTGATGCTTCTAAGATGGGATTAGGCGGAGTATTGATGTAAGGTGGTAAAGTGGTGGCTTATGCTTCAAGACAATTGAGGGTACATAAGAGGAATTATCCTACTCATGATCTTTTATTAGCTGCAGTGGTTTTTGTGTTGAAAATTTGGAGGCACAATTTGTACGGGTCAAGATTTGAAGTATTTAGTGATCATAAGAGTTTGAAGTATTTGTTCGACCAGAAAGAACTGAATATGAGGCAGAAAAGATAGTTGGAATTTCTGAAATATTATGATTTTAATTTAAGCTATCATCCGGGTAAGGCTAATGTAGTAGAAGATGATTTAAGCTTTAAGACAATTCATATGTCGGCATTGATGGTGAAAGAAATAGAGCTAATCAAATAGTTTCGAGATTTGAGCATGGTTTGTAAGATGACACTTGAGAGTGTTAGACTTGGAATGCTAAAAGTGAATAATGACTTTTTGGATGTGATTAAAGAGAACTAGAGGCTTGATGTGAAGTGGTAGATTTGATACCTACAAGAGGAAGTGATCCCGATGGTGATTTCAAGGTAGATAATTTTGGTGTGTTGAGATTCCGGGGCAGAATTTGTGTGCCGGACAATGCTGAACTGAAAAAGGCAATTTTAGAAGAGAGTCACCAGAGTAGTTTGATTAGTCATTCGGGAGCTACGAAAATGTACCAAGACTTGAAGAAGTTGTTTTGGTGGTTTGGTATGAAAAGAGATATATCACAGTTTGTGTATGCTTGTTTGGTATGTCAGAAGTCAAAAATGGAGCATCATAAACCTTCAGGAATGATGCAACCGTTGGAAATTTTAGAATGGAAATGAGACCATATTAATATGGACTTTGTTACTAGTTTTCCGAATATGGCGTGAGGTTTTGACGCTATTTGGGAAGTTGTGGATCGACATACGAAATCTACATATTTTATACCTATTAACATGAGTTTTCTGTTGACGAAGTTGGCAGAGATTTATATACGAATAGTTGTAAGGTTACAAGGTGTTCCGTCGAGTATAGTGCCAGATAGAGATCCAGGGTTTACTTCAGAATTATGGAAGATCTTGCAAAAAGCTTTGGGTTCAAAGTTGAAATTGAGTTCTATAACACCCAAATATCCCCAAGAATTTTAAAATAAAATCATAGTAATTTAATCCACCAACGTCATGGCTCAATAATGATATGTCTTATTAAATACTTTTACATGCAGCGGAAAATTCTAAACTTCATCACAATAGAAAATAATTTTTTAAAACAAGAATAACATATTCTCCTAAAAATAAACAAAGCACATAAAAGATTCATCGTCCCGACACGCAAAGCATGTATCAAGGCCGACTCCTAATCGTGAAGTCCATCGACCTCACTGACCACTCTCTACTTATCCTGCTCATTTCCATGTTACCAACCAAGGGTAATATTTAAACAGAAGGGGTGGGATTCTCAAATCAATCAAAAGGAATAAATGATATTAGTACATGAATATAAATCATCTAGGTAATCATATACATCATAACAACAACATCATCATGCACCCCTACTCATAAGCATACAAATATATCAACAACATTCGACACTATCATATATGCAATGAGACTCAACTTGACTCAATGAAAATGAGGTACCATTCTCCAATCTCTATTTCAAGATTCAGTTCCCGTCGGAACTCTCAACCCCTGTTTCATGGTCACTATGATCCCTATTTCATGATCACACCATCGACCCCTATTTCATGTCCTAATATGATCCCTATTTCATGATCACAACCTCGTATGATCCCTATTTCATGATCGCACCAACATCACTCGATCCTTTTGGATCCGAATGGACATATACCTTACCTTGGCATACCATTCCCAACTATGCACATGCCATGCACCATCAATGACAACCATGCATATCAATGACTACTACATCATGCAATGAATATCAACCACTAAGATACAACAACAACAACTATAACACTAGACAATATAAACCTCATCCATTTTCGAATAACACAACACATATTAATAACAACAAAACACATAATCAACAACAACAAGAACCTACTTCAATAGTTACATCAACATGTATCAACGTCAACATCATGTAACCATAACAACAACTACGCATAGCCAAAACAACAACAAATACACGTACTAGTTCATGTTCATTTCCAAATAATGCACTATATAGTTCATAGAACCATGTTGATAAGCTACTCTATGTCTCTCCAAGGATTTTCATCCTTGTACAAACGCGAAAGTGGCGCGGAAAAGGTAGAATCTCCATCCAGACATTTTTACCCCGAAGGAACGGGAAAGGTAATGCTGCACAAACCTAAGAAAGAAGGAAAGGACAAGGTCCTGTGAACCAAAGATTTGGGTTTGGGAGTCGGTTACGACCTGGGAAGGTATTAGCACCCTAGATCGTCCGCCGTACCCGAAGGGATCCACGCTTGTTAGTCTGTTTCAAAGGGTGATAAATAAGACGCTGCTGAACAAAAGAACTGCTAACTTGAACTGGAATGAGAGAGGGAACTAGAAAAAAGAGAACGAAAATAAAAGGAAAAATGTAGGGAATATAAAGAGTGTGCTCCAACGAGCCCTACCCTGCTTCCCACATACCTCATCGGGAAAATGAGGATCAGAGTCGACGTAGTTCGCCTAACTAAGACAGAAACTATTTTTGCGTTTTTTAGTGTTGAACTGCTTATGTCTATGCTCAGGTGTTGCAGGCTCTTCTGGCACGAGTGCGTAACCGTCTTGCAAATGAGACAAGTCGTCGCAAGTTCGCGTTGAGAGTGAGTGAGGTGAGAAAAGAATTCCTGAAGGAAAAGACTATTCTTCTTTGTTGTTTTGTCTGTTAGAGAAATGTTTTATGAGATTGTTGTTTGTGAATCTTCTCATACAAAGACTTGTTCATCGTGGTAGATGACTTACACCTCGCCCTGAAATAGGACATGCATAAGTAACCCACGACAAAGTCTCGTGTCGTACAATAAGATCAACCTTTATTAGGTGTTTTTTACTTTTCTTTAAGATGAGAAAGAAAGCAAAGTGAACCAAAGGCAAAAATGTCTAAGGGGAAAACTAAGATCCTAGTGTTATCATACATGTATGAACCTAGGTTAGCGTGGCTTTCTAATCCTAATGCGAAAAGGAAAAGTAAAAGGGAAATAGAATACAACTTATTTCCTAATGAAACTAAGTCGATTCTTAAGGGGATTAGCATGAGGTTGTGTAAGTAACAAAAAGAATGCTAAAAGAGGTTAATGTTTAAGGACTTACCTTTACCTTCCTACAAAACAAGGGTTAGTATGATAAACATGAATAAAAAATGAGGTAAACAATTACCAAAAAACTCCTAAGGGATCTAGGAACTAAACTAGACTTAATCCTAAGTTTAAAGGACCTAAAAATAATGCAACACAAAAATCCAGCAGCCTATTATAGCTCCTAAATGCACAAACAACAATGAAATGCAATGCATAATACAAACTTTTTACAGCCAGCACACAACATACAAAACAGGTGTAAAAAGTGTGAAACATCATGAATGCAATATGCTTTTACAGTTACTGCATGGAAATACATTTATGGAAAGTGAGACAGATTTGAATGTTTTTTCATTTATTCACAAAATGAGATTTTAATGCACCAAATGGAATGCAAAATAATGCAAGATTTATGCAATAAAATTCAATGAATTATTATCAATGGAATGCCAAAATCATTATTCAATTGATGCAAGTTAAGTGAGTTTGTGGTTTCTTACATTATGTAAACTTCCAAACATGCACATGATTTAACAAGATGCTAATGCTTCATAATGTAATTCAAAATACAGAGATATGCCATTTATTATTATGCAAGGAATGATGCAAATCAATGCAAACAATGATCACTAAAATGCTATGAACATACATGCAACGTTTATGCACAAAAACAGAAAATAACGAAACGTGTTTCGAAAGCTATCCAAAATACATAATCATGCACCTAAAATATAATACCCAATATAAAAGACATATATCAAGTATATTTTTCATAGATAAATTTAAGTTTGGTATTGAAATACAACAAGTTCTTAGTAACACATTGTATAAATATAGCCACTACAACATAAGGTACTAGCAAAAATGCTATAAATAGTACAAGATGTTCACAAAATAAAAGAGTCTAAGAACTAGATCCGGAGATCTCAAAAGTCTATAGTGGAAGAAACCATCAAACAAGCAAAGATAATCAAGTCGCCTTATCTTTAACCTTTGCGGAACCTGAAGTACCTGAAATAACAACATAAACATGGGGTGAGATAAAACATCTCAGTGAGTTTCCTATCTTAGAGTTCACTCGACTCTAAAAGGTTCGATTCCGAAATCTCAAGCTCTAAACATTCTCACACGAGAAACCGGGATCAAAAAGGAACTAAGATCCATACAAACACTCAAAACATAAAATTAAGTGAAACATCTACGTCAAGTCCTTATGGATGCTCTTGTGAAACACAAAGTAACCACATTGAGAAACACAAAGTAACCTCTAATCTTTACGGATGTTTCACGTGGGGCTAAAGACAACCCACCTCAAGACTTACTCAAGATTAACCCTTAACTAGTATAGCACTCTCTTCAAGTCTTTATGGATGATTCACGTGGGACTAAGGACAACCCACCTTAAGACTTATACAAGACCTGTCGGAAGACTCATAACCTACACATCGTAAATCAATGCCCATGTATATACAATCGGTACCTCAAGTCCTTACGAATGCTCTTGTGAAACACAAAGTAACCACATTGAGACTTACGCAAGACCTTACGGGGGACCTAGAGCGATACAAATCTCAATTCACACTAGCCTAAAGGAAAATCATAGATACCTCACAAGTTGTACCTTTTTATTACCTTTGGTTCACAATTCCTTAACTTAATATTTTTACCGTATAATCGAAAAATCGGATAAACGTCTGGTAAAAATAATCTTTTTCAGCATCATCAAATTGTAAATGTTTTTAGCTTCGAATTGATATGCGGAACATAAAAAACGGATACCCGGATCAAAAGTTATAAGGAAAAACGTAAATTCAGTTGGAAACTACAGTTCGCGGGGCGAACCTTCTTCGCGGGGCGAACACAATAAAATTCCTTCAGTTCGCGGCGCGAACCCTGTTCACGGGGCAAACACAGAGAAATTCAGCTAAAGACAGCTACGGGAAAACCCTTACCAAAACCCCCAATTTCACAAAATTGCATCAAACAGATGAATCCAAACCCAAACATGCCTATAATCATATACCAAACTTTATGCTAAGTTTTAGTCGAGTTTTTAACCACTTAATCTTCCGATTTCAAGCCTTTCTACCAAAATCTCTAAAACTCATAAACCCTAAAACTCAACCAAAAGTCATAACCAAACTATCTAACTACGAACCCACCTCGAGAGATGAAGAAGATTGACAGAAGGAATTAGCCGATTCGACGGATGGATGATGGAGAAAGATGAATTTGAAGCTTAGGGTTTCCTCCTTCTTCTTTTTTTCTCTTCTTTTCCTTTTTCTCTTCTTTTCTTACTAACTTCTTCTTTCTCTTATTTTCTTTCTATATAAACAATTATATAAAAACTTATATTTTACCAATGCATCCAAAAAAATAGAGAGTATCCAAAAATGTCTCTTAATCCTCAAATTAATAGAACCTTCGAAATAGATAATATCAGCTAACTAAATTTAAATTCCATTGACTCTAAATGGTTTTTCATTAAAAATTCTTAGAATAAACCGGAATCCTATTGG
The DNA here is from genome assembly GCA_963966055.1 of Lathyrus aphaca. Classification (NCBI taxonomy): domain Eukaryota; kingdom Viridiplantae; phylum Streptophyta; class Magnoliopsida; order Fabales; family Fabaceae; genus Lathyrus; species Lathyrus aphaca. The sequence goes on from OZ014522.1 coordinate 273,859,998, forward strand.
CCGTCAATAATATTATCCAGAGATTTAAATAAATTACGGGGTGTTACATCCTCCCCCCCCTTAAATAGAAATTCATCCTCGAATTTAAAAGATTACCTGAAGAGGTGAGGATACAATTCCTACATCTCCGATTTCAACTCCCATGTAGCATCTCCCGGATGCATCGCATCCCATTGTACCTTAACAAGTGGGATCTCTTTGTTCCTTAACACCTTTGTTTCTCTTCCCACAATACAGCTCGATTGTGGTTCGAAGATCAAATCTGCTTCAATTTTGATAGAATCTGGAAGAATAGGCTGAAGAGGGTTAAGAACGAACCTACGAAGCTGAGATACATGGAAGACATAATGCATCTCGGATAGTGAGGGTAGTAAGGCCAATCTATAAGCAACTTCACCAATCCTCTACAAGATCTGATACGGTCCTACATATCTCGGACATAATTTGCGCGATTTAAACGGTCCTTTCAATCTCAACCTCGGAGTGACTTTTAGGTAAACATGATCACCTTCCACAAATTCCAAAGATCTTCTTCCGTTGTCAGCATAACTTTTCTGACGATCTTGGTCTTGCTTAATCTTTACGCGAATCATCTGAATATTCTTCGTAGTCTCTTGAATAACTTCCGGTCCCAAAATCCTATCTTCGCCCACTTCCGACCAACACAACGGTGTCCTACACTTTATTTCGTACAAAGCCTCATATGGAGCCATTCAGATGCTCGCATGGTGATTGTTATTGTAAGAAAATTCGATCAACGGCAAAAGCTCCTTCCAATTTCCTTTACTCTCCAACACACAAGCCCTTATCATATCTTCTATTGTTTGAATCGTACGCTCCGTCTGACCATCAGTTTGAGGATGATTAGAAGTGCTCAAACGTAAATTCGTACCCATGGGTTTTTGGAACACCTTCCAAAATATCGAAGTGAACTTAGGATCTCTATCGGATACAATGCTAGATGGGACACCATGCAATCTCACAATTTCCGCAATAAACAACCTCGCAAGGTGACTTGCCTTGTATGTAGTCTTAACGGCTAAGAAATGTGCAAATTTTGTTAACCGGTCCACAATCACCCAAACAGAGTCATAACCACCTTGAGTACTTGGTAAACCTACCGCAAAGTCCATAGAAATACTATCGCACTTCCAAATTAGGATGTCCAAAGGTTGCAACAAACCGCCCGGTCTTTGGTGTTCAATCTTCACTTGTTGACACATCGCACATTCAGACACAAATACCGCAATGACCTTTTTCATTCCGGACCACCAATACTCTTTCTTCAAGTCTTGATACATCTTCGAAGAACCCGAATTTATTGTAAAAGAACCTTTATGGGCTTCCTCTAAAATCTTGTTTTTTCAACATGTCATCATTCAGAATGCAAATCCTTTGGTGGAATAGGATAATCCCATCCAACGCCCTTACAAAACCCGGTTGGAGTAACAACCTTTGCAACTTCTCGTCTAGAACTTGAGCTTGTTGAATCTCATTCCTCAAGGTAGAATTGATATTCAAATTTCCCATGATTACACCATTCGGAGTCCAAAAATACTGAAGATTAAGGTCTCGAAACTTTTCCAACAGTTCATACTCCAACACCATCAGCTCGACACTATGAATCATTTTTCTACTCAAAGCATCCGCCACTTTATTCACGTTTCCTGGATGGTAATTTAATTCAAGGTCATAATCTTTCAAATACTCCATCCATCTTCTTTTCCTCTTATTTAATTCCTTCTGTTCAAAGAGATACTTCAAACTCTTGTGATCACTAAACATCTCAAAACACACACCATACAGATAATGCCGCCACATTTTCAAAGTAAATACCACGGACGCTAGTTCCAGATCATGAGTCGGGTAGTTCTTCTCATGAACTCTTAATTTTCTAGAAGCATAGGCTACAAACTGGCCTTCTTGCATCAGAACACCTCCTAAACCCATCTTAGAAGCATCGCAAAACACTTTGTAAGATTTGTTAGGATCAGGAATGATCAAAACTGGAGTAGTTGTCAATTTCTCTTTCAACCAAACAAAACTTTGCTCACAACTAGAATCCCATTCGTAAGTGAAGTCTTTTCTTGTAAGCTTAGTTAATGATAACACCATCTGAGAAAAACTATTAATGAACCTCCTGTAGTAACCTGCTAAACCTAAGAAACTTCTCACTTCTGAAACATTCTTTGGTCTCTCCCAATTAATCACGACTTTAATCTTTGATGGACCCACTGCTACACCTCCCTGAGATATAACATGACCAAGAAACTTGACTTCTGACATCCAGAACTCACACTTGCTAAACTTGGCAAAAAATTGCTTCTCTTGCAGTACCGATAGAACAATCCTCAAATGTTCTCCGTGCTCTTGTGGAGTACGAGAATAGATAATAATGTCATCGATAAAGATTACCACAAACTGATCCAAGTAATCTTGAAATATTCGATTCATGTAGTACATAAAAACAGCTGGAGCATTTGTCACACCGAAAGGCATCACTAAGAATTCATAATGAACATAACGGGTTCTGAACACAATCTTCGGAACATCAGAACGTTTTACACGAATCTGGTGATAACCAGACCTCAGATCAATCTTCGAGAACATACAGGCTCCTTTCAATTGATCTAGGAGATCATCTATCCTCGTAAAGGGATACTTATTCTTGATAGTAACCTTTTTCAACTTACGGTAATCAATACACAACTGAATACCACCGTCCTTCTTCTTCACCAACAAAACACGAGCTCCCCACGGTGAAACATTTGGTCTAACAAAATGCTTTGCCATCTAATCCTCTAATTGATCCTTCAATTCTTTCAACTCGAGCGGTGCCATATGATAAAGGGAAACATATATAGGATCCTTTCCCGATATCAGGTCAATTGAGAAATCAACTTCTGTTACCGGAGGTAAATAAGTGACATCCTCAGGGAAAACATCAGGAAACTCACAAACAATCGGAATATTCAAAAATAATTGGCCATTACTCTCCTATTTAGTAAGGACAAGCAAAACAAACTTCTCTTGCTCAAACAAAACATTTACCATTCCAACCGTACCTTCTAACATCATTGTCAAAACATCTTTCTGAGGCGCTTCAACAGATGGAATAAGGATCAACTTTTGTTCACATCCAATAAACACAAAATTCGCAGATAACTAGTCCATTCCCAGAATAACATCAACTTTATTAATAGGTAGACAAATGAAGTCAATTTGAAAAACTCTACCATCCACGTACAAGGTACAGTACTCACACCTAAGGTGTGTCTCAACAGTTTCATCCATAGCGGTAGTAAGCACCATCGGAGGAAACAAAGGAAATACTTGCAACACGAGTCATTTCGCACAACTAGCAGATATAAAAGAATGCGTAGCTCCACAATCAAATAAAACCAGAGAAGGATGATTATTAACAAGACAAGTACCCGCAATGAGTGAGTTGTCGTCTTTGGTATTTCTAGCATCCATAGTATTAACCCTCACTTGAATCTGGTTCCTTCTTTGTGGGTAATCTCTAGAAAGATGCCCCTCTTTCTGACAATGGTAACAAATTACACGATTCTGATCACATCTTCCATAATGATTTTTGTGGCACCTGGAGCATACAAGAGGAGCACTAGATCTAGGACTCGACACTTGATTCCCTTTGAAGGGTTGAGGCCTTGGTCTAGAATATTGATTGGTTCTTCCTCGATCACCTTGAACCGCTCTTCCAACACTAGCTTCGATTTGCACTTTCTTCAAACTATGTTTGGCGACATAACACTACCTTAACAACTCGAAAAAGGTAGTTAACTCCCTTTGAGAGAAACTATGAGAGATTTTGGCCCTTAAGCCAAACAAGAACAGGTCAATCTTCCATCTTTCATCTGGAGCATACATGGCTTGTCTAGAGTAAGCCGCCATGTCCTCGAACTTCTCAGCATAACTGCCTACAATCATGCTCCATAAAAATTGTCTTAAATTGTTAGCACACTTTTGGAATTCCTTGCACCGTCATAAGATTTGAAGCACTTTCCCACCACATAGAACCATGACCTTTTAGTAAATGTGACGCAAAAGTCACCTTGTCTTCTTCACCACAAATCAAAATCTGGAAAATTCTCTCCATTCCGGTCATCCATTCATGTGCCTTAACCAGGTTCAATCCACCATGAAACTCCTGAGGGTTCATGCGGAAGAAGTCTCGGAATGTTCCACCTCCAGCTTCAGGAGCAACCAAATGAGGATGAAGGCCCCCATTCATTTGGTACATCATTTCCTGCATGAACTGATGTTGTTGTTGTTGCATCTGTTGCATGAATTGGAACATAAGAGCATTCCCGTCACCACCTACTTGATCACTACCAGGAGGAGTGAAACTGGGCTGAGCACGAGTTCCACGCCTACCAGCCATATTTCCTAAATGTCATCAAAACATGATTAAGTTGATTAGGCTCAATACCATAAACATAACATTTAGTCCTATAGTGATATACGTGTATGAACAGAAAGGAAACACTTATAATATTCAAAGACTAGGTCCATGATACAACCTGCTCTGATACTAACTGTAATACCTATATATAAAAGACATATATCAAGCATATTTTTCATATATAAATTTAAGTTTCGTATAGACATACAACAAGTTCTTAGTAACACATTGTATAAATATAGCCACTACAATATAAGGTACTAGCAAAAAGGCTATAAATAGTACAAGATGTTCACAAAATAAAAGAGTCTAAGAACTAGATATGGAGATCACAAAAGTCTACAGTGGAAGAAACCATCAAACAAGAAAAGATAATCAAGTCGCCTTATCTTTACCCTTTACGGAACCTGAAGTACCTGGAATAAAAACATCAACATGAGGTGAGATAAAACATCTCAGTGAGTTCCCTATCTTAGAGTTCACTCGGCTCTAAAAGGTTCGATTCCGAAATCTCAAGCTCAAAACATTCTCACACGAGAAACCGGGATCTAAAAGGAACTAAGATCCATACAAACTCTCAAAACATAAAATTAAGTGAAACATCAAACTCAATTCCTTACGAATTCTCTTGCTAAACACAAAGTAACCACATTGAGACTTACATAAGACCTTATGGAGGATTCGTTATAACACTTTCTCTAATCTTTACGGATGCTTCACGTGGGACTAAAGACAACCCACCTCAAGACTTACTCAAGATTAACCTTTAACTAGTGTAGCACTCGCTTCAAGTCCTTACAGATGCTTCACGTGGGACTAAGGACAACCCACCTCAAGACTTAGACAAGATCTTACGGAAGAATCATAGCCTACACATCTCAAATCATCAGCCGCGTATATACAACCGGTACCTCAAGTCCTTACGGATGCTCTTGCGAAACACAAAGTAACCACATTGAGATTACACAAGCCTTACGGAGGACCTAAAGCGATACAAATATCAATTCACACTAGCCTAAAGGAAAATCTTAGATACCTCACAAGTTGTACCTTTTTATTACCTTTGGTTTACAATTCCTTAACATAACATTTTTACCGTATAATCTTAAAGTCGGATAAAATTCGGGTAAAAATAATCTTTTTCAGCATCATTAATTTGTAAATGTTTTTAGCTTCGAATCAATATGTGAAACATTTAAAATGGATACTCAGATCAAAAGTTATAAGGAAAAACATAAATTCAACTGGAAACTACAGTTCGCGGGGCGAACCTCGTTCTTGGGGCGAACACAGTAAAATTCATACAGTTCGCGGTGTGAACCCTATTCGCGGGGCGAACATAGAGAAATTCTGCTAAAGACAGCTACGGGAAAACCCTTCCCAAAACCCCCAATTTCACAAAAATGCATTAAACAGAGGAATCCAAACCCAAACATGCCTATAATCATATACTAAACTTCATACATAGTTTTAGTCGAGTTTTTAACCGCTTAGTCTTCCGATTTCAAGCCTTTCTACCAAAATCTCTAAAACTCATAAACCCTAAAACTCAACCAAAAGTAATAACTAAAATATCTAACTACGAACCCACCTCGAGAGATGAAGATTGACGGAAGGAATGAGCCGATTCGACGGACGAATGATGGAGAAAGATGAATTTGAAGCTTAGGGTTTCCCTCCTTCTTCTTTTCTTTTCTCTTCTTTTCTTCTTTTCCTTTTTCTCTTCTTTTCTTACTAACTTCTTCTTTCTCTCATTTTCTTTCTATATAAATAATTATATAAAAACTTATATTTTACCAATGCGTCCAAGAAAATAGAGAGTATCAGTTAACCAAATTTAAATTATGTTTACTCTAAATGGTTTTTCATTAAAAATTCTTAGAATAAACCGGAATCCTATTGGCCGTAAATAATATTATCCAGAGAGTTAAATAAATTATGGGGTGTTACATAAAATGATCCTAACAATTTCCTAAAATCACGATCTATCAAGCTAAAGGGATTAAATGAAGAGAGATGCACAAAAATGTCAAGAACTTGCTCCTTTTTGAAAACCAGAACAACGTTAACTGGATAACAATATAGGTTAATCAGTTAACGCCTTTAAAATTTTAGTTCTGTAATACCCCGTATTTTACTTAAAGCTCTGAATAATATTAATTGGTAATAGCATTATTCCGGATTACTCTAAGAAACATTTTTGGATACTCTCTAATTTTGGACACAATGGTAAAATATATGTTTTTATAATTATTAATAGAAAAGAAATAATAAGAAGAAGTTAGTAAGAAAAGTAATAGAAGGAAGAAGGAAGAAAAGAGAGAGAAGAGAAGAAAAGGAGGAAAAACCCCAAGACTTCAAATTTATCTTACTTCACCATCCGTCCATCGAACCGACTCAATCTTTCCGCCAATCTTCATCTCCCGAGGTGGGTTCTTAGTTAGAAGCTTTTATCTTTGATTTTGGTTGAGTTTTAGAGATTTTATGGTTTAGGGTTTTATTGGAAAATCTAAGAAATTTAAAGTTTAACGGTTAAAACTCGATTAAAACTTAACTATAATACTCACATTATGTCTAAGAACGTATTTGGATATGTTTTTCTGTATTGGTTGATCTTTGGAGTTGAGTTTGGCTTGGAAGAGTTATTTCCCGTAAGCCAGGAATTTCCTGAACTGATATAGCTCGCTCAGCAAGCAGTTCCTCGCTCAACGAGAAATCCATAATTTGTTTCGCTCAGCGAGCTGAGGGCTCGCTCAACGAGGCTTGTATGTTTCAATTTTTGGTATTTAATTCATAACTTTTGATTCGGGTATCCGTTTGTAACGTTCCACATACCGTTGTGAAGCTAAAATTATTCATTTTCTTATGATGTCAAAGAATATTATTTTTACCCGACTTTTTCCTGATTTTCCGACTTAACCGTAAGAACGCGAAATTATGAAAAGTATGAGCTTAAAGAAATGAAATGGTAAGACTTGTGAGGTACCTAGGATTTGCGTAGACTATTAAGAAATGAGAATCGCACTTGATTGTATCCCCCGTTAGCTTGAGGTGGGTATTATATTGAGTCCCATGGGAAGCGAGTGTTAGCTTGAGGTGGGTATTGCATTGAGTCCCACGGGAAGCGATTGTTAGCTTGAGGTGGGTATTACATTGAGTCCCACGGGAAGCGAGTGTTAACTTGAGGAGGGTATTACATTGAGTCCCACGGAAAGTATTCGAGTGGCTTGATATGGGTATTTCATTGAGTCCCATGAGAAGTCTAGTGGTTCATACTTGAGGTGGGTGTTTCAATGTGTGCCACAAGAAGTGTTGTATGAAGTGTTGTTGTATGTTCCATTTCGGCTCGGTTACCTTTGAGAGGAATTTTTCGTATTCTTGGAATTATTTAAGTTCGACCCTTAGAGCCGAGAGAACTCTAAGATAGGGAACTCACTGAGATGTTTTATCTCACCCAATGTGATGTTGTTATTTCAGGTACTTCAGGTTCCATCAAGGGTAAGGATAAGGCGACTTGATTATCCTTACTAGTTGATGGCTTTGTCTTCCGCTGTGGATTTTGAGATCTTCGGATCTAGTTCTTAGACTTTTGTAGTTTGAACATCTTGTATTATTCTATAGACTTATTTTATTACCTTATGTTATAGTGGATATACTTATACAATGTGTTGCTAAGAACTTATTTGTATTTCAGTACCAAATTTTAAATATTTATATATGAAAAATATGCTTTATGTATGTCTTTTGTATATGGGTATTACAATTGGTATCAGAGTAGGTCGTATCCTCGACCTAGCCTTGAAATATTATAAGTGTTTTCACCCGTTCATACACGTTGACTTGCGGTAGGACTAAATGTTATGTTTATGGTATTGAGCCTGATCAACTTAATCATGTTTTGATGACATTTAGGAATATGGCTGGTAGACGTGGAACTCGTGCTTGACCCAGTGTCACTCCTCCCGGTAGCGATCAAGCAGGTGGTGATGGGAATGCTCCAATGTTCTAATTTATGCAGCATATGCAACAACAACAACACCAATTCATGCAAGAAATCATGCATCAGATGAGTGGGGGCCTTCACCCTCACGTGGTTGCTCCTGATGTTGTGGGTGGGACATTTAGAGACTTATTCCGCATAAACTCTTAGGAGTTTCATGGTGGATTGGACCCTGTTAAGGCTCATGAATGGGTGACTGGAATGGAGAGGATATTCCAGATTGTGATTTGTAGTGAAGAAGACAAGGTGACCTTCGCGTCTCATTTACTAAAGGGTCCTGCTGCTAGGTGGTGGGAGAGCGCTTCCAATTTGATGATGGTACAAGGGGTTCCGAGAGTTTGGCAACAATTTAAGACAATTTTTATGGATAAGTATTTCCCGAGTTCCTTGAGGACACAAAAGGAGTTCGAATTTCAACAATTGAGGAAAGGGAGCATGACTATGGCTAGTTATGCTGAGAAGTTTGAGAACATGGAAGCCTATTCTAGGAAAGCTATGTATGCCCCTAATGAAAGATGGAAAATTGACCAGTTCTTATTTGGATTAAAGGCCGAAATCTCGCATAGTGTCTCTCAAAGGGAGTTCACTACCTACTCCGAGATGTTGAGACAGTGCTATGTTGCAGAATATAGTTTGATGAAAGTGCAAACAAAGCAAGTGTCGGAAGGACGGTTCAAGGAGATAGGGGGAGAGCTAGTCAATCTTTATGGAGTTTTGCTATTTTTAATAAACCAAAACGAAAAATGAATTAAATGAGAAAAAGAAAAAAAAGAAAATGAAAGGGACTGAGTTGCATTAGGCCTTGGGGGTGAAAAACAACAACAAAAGTAACTACACTAGGCCTGGTTTATGCGCATGGGAGGTGCCAAGAGAAGACTGAAGAATCCTTCACAAAGTTTTACACATGCAATGCACGTTTTCATTTAATTGTTGGCTAGCTTCTGACCCTAGGATTGAAGATGATCCAACGGACCTCTTATGTTCTAACCATTAAAACCCTAACTGAACCCTTTCCGGTCGGAGAAGATTCCGGTCATCTTCTTCGGCCATCTCGTCGGCGTAACAATTCCATTTTTTCCAGAAACTCAAGAACAACATGTCAATTGAAAGCTACACTCATGGAGGTCAAGAATCTGAACTCAAAACTCTCACACCATGTCTGAATGTCAAGATTCGAAGAGAAAAATTTTGCCCTAATAATCTTCATATGCCTCTACAAGGCCTAATTACTAGCCAAATCAGTTCGTTCTTGCTAATTTCATTGTAAATACACAGCCTAAGGTCATTATTCCATGCTTTTCAAGCTTTAAATCAGAAATGCAAACTTGTATGTGCAGAGCCTTGATTGTTGAGGAAAACCAGAGATGATGACTTTGACTTTTCTCTTGACCTTTCTGAAGTGAAATAAACACTTCAAATCAATCGAATCTTGCTGCAATGTGATGATAGTAGAGCTGATAATAAGCCTATACTTGGAGAATCAACTTCATTCTTCCCTAGATCTTAATCAGAGGATGTTGATGAACAGAATCTTGATGCCAAAACCAGCGTATTTGGTGAAGATTAATAGAAAACTTTAACTGGATTCAGGCTTGTGCAGTAGTGATGCAGAGTTGAATTCTCATAGATTGCACACCAATTGATCCATGGTACTGATGTAGGGATGGATGAACACGGAGGAATGAAGAATCTAGAGCTTGAAATGGTTAAGATGAAGTTGATCAAAACAAAACTGCAATGTAAATCTTCTGCTACACCAGAGGAAAATTCAGAGCATTTTGAGATGTGGTCTATGTGATTTCGAGCAAATGCCAATCCTTAGTGAAATTATGTTAGAGACCAAGCTTATATACCTAGGGTTAAGCCTAACTAACTCTAGTTGATGGTTAGAACTAGAGTTAGTTCTTAACCTGAGGTCAATTGTGTAATTCGAATATGGAGTTCAATGAAGTTGCATTCGCTTGGCTCGAATGATTGTGTATGATGATATGCATGTTGCTTACCATGAGGGTGAGTGTAGTGCTGCATGAAGCTACTCATGAATTCAGTACTTGGAGGATCCTTTGGCTAGTCATTTTATGGAGTACATGGTAGCTTGGGGTGTATGAGCATGTATGAGATGATTGGAACTCCAAATGTATTAAACTCATGATCCATACCAGCTGCATATGGTGCACAACCTGAATTAGCTTGAACTCATCCTGATATTTGATGGCTTGGAATGCAAGAAATCAGTTTCATATGGTGATCTTGCAATGGAGATTTCTTCATGAGCAAGACATCAAATGAGGCAATGTTTGTGATCCAATTGAAGCATATATTTCAGAGAATCTATTTGATGTTCAACCCAAGATGATACATGGCCTCCCAACACCTCAAAAAGACCATTGAAGTTCATGCCATGATGCTGCAAACTTGGCTTGCATTGCCTGCCCTTGGCCTGGCAAGATGCCTTGTGTCTTTGCAGTTTGAAGCCCTACACTTTGCCTCTCAATAACCTTTAAACCATTGATCAAATAAAAAATATTTGAACATCAAAGTTGTTGGAAACATGGCAATGAACAACTTTGTAGTTCAAAGAAAATTCATTTGAGGCCTCTAACATGGAGAGAATTGACTTGCATTGTCACCCACCACCTGCATGAAGAAATGTCTTGCCTGGCGCGCGCAGGAAGCAAGGCCTGCCTTGGCTTTTTGCCTTAGCTTGCCTTGATTTGCACCATCTTTGAATGATCATATCTCACTCAATTTTGATGCTATGAAAGAGTTCCACGTATGGATTTGAATTCCAAAATTCCCTCTTTAATTGGATCAAAGTAGAATTTTCATATCTTTCATATTTTGGGAGAAGGCCTCATTCAAAGTAGCTGCAAAAATGACCAAAACTTGCCATTTTTGGAAACCCTAATTTTCCAAAAATGATATGTTTTGGTTTTTTTTATTTCTCTTGATTCCGCCATCATTTCTTGATCAAATTTGAAACATAGGATCCTTGTAACCCTAATTTCATGATTTTGATCTCAAAATGTCAGGAGTTGACTTTTTCCTCAGTATGGTTGACTTTTCCCCAATCTCCTAATTTTCAATCATCTGACTAATTGAACCCCTTCCAAAATGAATTTGTGGATGAAATTTGAACCCTATACACTTGTTGTCATATAGAACACAATGGAATCCACTTTTTCTCAAAACTTCATGGAGAAGCCCTTCACAATTGAAACCCTAATTTGGATCATTTCCTTAGGAGATGTTGCACTGCTTGCATTCCTTGGAGTCATTCCCTTCTTTCCAAGACTTAAGGCTTCAAATGGAGACTTGTGGGATGTTGTAGACCACTTGCACATGATTGAGGAGCTTTGTGACTCTTTTATTGTCTTTGTATAGCCTTCAGTTGCTTCAGTCATTGACCACATACTTATGCCTCAACTATGATACACATGATGCAATGTTTATGGTTATTTTGTGAACTTATATATGCTAAATTATTTGTAAAATGTTGAGGATGTGAGAGGGCAAATTTTGAGGTATTACAGCAGCCTACGTACCTCATCGGGAAAATGAGGATCAGGGTCGACGTAGTTCTCCTAACTAAGGCGGAAACTATTTTTTATTTTAGAGCTGAACTACTTATGTCTGTGCTCAGGTGTTGTGGGCTCGTTTGGAAAATGAGACAAGTCGTCGCAAGTTCGCGTTGAGAGTGAGTGAGGTGAGAAAAGAATTCTCGAAGGAAAAGACGATTCTTATTTATTGTTTTGTCTTTTAGATAAGTGTTTTCTGAGATTGTTGTTTGTGAACCTTCTCATACTAAGACTTGTTCATCGTGGTAGATGACTTACATCTCGACCCGAAACAGGATGTGCATAAATAACCCACGGCAAAGTCTCGTGTCGTACGAGAAGATCAACCTTTATTAGGTGTTTTTTACTTTTCTTTAAGATGAGAAAGAAAGCAAAGCGAACCAAAGGCAAAATGTCTAAGGGTAATACTAAGATCCTAGTATTATCATACATGGATGAACCTAGGTTAGTGTGGCTTTATAATCCTAATGCAAAAAGGAAAACAAGAAGGGAAATAGAATACAACTTAATTTCTAATGAAACTAAGTCGATTCTAAAGGGGATTAGCATGAGGTTGTGTAACGAGCATAAAAGAATACTAAAGCACACACACTTTGAAAGCATAAAGAATGTAAAAGAGGTTAAGGTTTAGGGACTTACTTTTACCTCCCTACAAAACAAGGTTTAGTATGATAAACATGAATAATAAATGAGGTAAATAATTACCAAACCATTCCTAAGAGATCTTGGACCTAAACTAGACTCAATCCTAAGTTTAAAGGACCTAAAAATAATGCAAAGCAAAAATCCAGTAGCCTATTATAGCTCCTAAATGCACAAACAACAATGAAATGCAATGCACAAAACAAATAGCTTCTTGCAGCCAGCACACAGCATACAAAACAGGTGTAAAAAATGTCAAACAACATGAATGCAATATGTTTTTACAGTTACTGCATGGAAATACAACTATGGAAAGTGAGACAAATTTGTATGTTTTTTCATTTATGCACAAAATGAGATTTTAATGCACCAAATGGAATGAAAAATAATGCAAGATTTATGCAATAAAGTGAAATGAATTATTATCAATGGAATGCCAAAATCATTATGCAATTGATGCAAGTTAAGTGAGTTTGTGGTTTCTTACATTATGTAAACTTCCAAACATGCACATGATTTAACAAAATGCTAATGCTTCATAATGTAATGCAAAATATAGAGATGTGCCATTTATTCTGATGCTAGGAATGATGCAAAGTAATGCATACAATGATCATTAAAATGCTATGAACATACATGCAACTTTTATGCACAAAAATGGTAACTAATGAAACGTGTGTCGAAATACATAATCATGCACCTAAAATGATCCTAACAATTCCCTAAAATCATGACCTGTCAAGCTAAGGGGATTAAATGAAGAGAGATGCACAAAAATGCCAAGAACTTGCTCATTTTTTAAAACCATAACAGCATTAACCTGTTAACGGTATAGGTTAACCGGTTAAAGCCTTTAAAAGTTAAGTTCTGTTGGCAAAAACGCATGTGTTAACCGGTTAATTATATACGTTAACCGGTTAACACTGATAAGTATGCAAAAAATTAGCAATGCAGAAGCACTTCTAGTCACAAACTCACTTAAATGAGGTATTTTAACACCTATTAGGACCTAGAATAAGCTACAATTCTAGCTATGAGTGATCAAAATAAGCAAAACACAATCAAATCGTAAACAAATCGTAGAATGATCAAAATGTAATCGCACACTCGCATAATCAAAGAATTCCATACGGCGAGTTGAAGAGAATAAATTAAACGCGAAGCGGTTTCAAATTACCAACCTACAAAGTGGAGGATTGCTTTGATGAGTGTTTTTATGTCGATCGAAACGCAAGTGAAGAAGAAAAACGAAGATCCGCGAACGTGCAAAATAAATGCGGTCGATGATGCTTCTTGATGAACACTTGCACAATCACTTCCAATAAGCCAAAATTGATCCAAAAACAGAAGCACTTCTTCAGTAAGCTATGGATTTGATGTTTGATGAAGTTTTAGCTTCAATTTCTTTTAGCTTAAATGAAAAACTTGAAGAACTTCTATGGAGAAGCTTTGGATAATTTTGAAATGGAGGAAAATTAAGAGATTTGGAAAGTGAAATGATGAAAATGAAGTTTTTTTTAACCCCTTGCTTTGGAGTGATTAGGACTTATATAGAGGGTAGGCTTGGCATGGGGCTTGGTTTGGAGCTTGCTTGGGCATTAGGTTAGATTTGGACTTAGGTATGGAGTTAGTTAAAGTTGGTTAGGGCTCTATAATATTCCTTGGAATATTCTAGAAGAGTCTAGAAGTTGGTGGAAGGATCCAAGGTGAAATACGGTGTGAAAGTGTAAAAAAATGAAGAAAGAAATATGGAGGGAAGTGGTGAAAGCACCCATTTTTTTCAAAATATTTTGCCCACTTTCGCGCCCGTTAACCAGTTAACCATATGCGTTAACCGGTTAACCATATGCGTTAACCGGTTAACTGATGAAAAAATTGATTTTTTCTTCCTTTTCCATGGGTTAACTTGGAAATGTCTTGGATATTTTTGTAGTATCATTTTTCTTCTCTTGAGCTCCAATGATTGACAAGCTTTTCCCGATCTCATGCCTCATGCACATGCAAAATGGTGATGATTTATTTTATTTTTATTTTTGAATGCGATGCAATGCTTGGACGATCATGCAAAATGAAGAAGCATAAACCACTGTAGGTTGGCAATAAATCAAGAGGGCAAATTTTAGGGTATTACACACTACATAGTTCATTGAACCATGTGGATAACCTGCACTACATAGTTCATCGAACCATGTGGATAAACTGCACTACATAGTGTCGCTCCCACCAAATGACACCCGGGTCAGATAGGGTACAGACGCGAATAGTCGGCGAAAGAGAGAACATGAAGATGAACTGAAAAGAGTCGCCAGCTGGGCATTTTTATCCCAAAGGAAAGGTAATGCTGCATAAACCTAGAAAGAGATGGATAAGACGGTCGCGGACCAGAGAAACTGAGAAAGGGGGTTGGTTACAACCTAGGAAGGTATTAGCACCCAAACTATATGTCGTACTCGACGGGATCCACGCTTGAAAGTTTGTGTTTAAAGGGATAGTATCAGTGCTATCTGTGTGTAAAAGATGGGAAAGAATGTACAAGTGTCAGTGCAAGAAAGTGAAATGAAATGCTCAGGAATGAGGCTTAAAGAATAATGCTAGAGGAGGGGGGGAAGAGACAGAGACTTTTGTTCGATAACAGTTAAGTTATGCCTACGTATCCTCTCGTGCAATGAGGAAGTCAGAACACCGTAGTTCGACTCAAAGAGACTGGAAGATAAATTGACTGATGAACTGCTTGCTTGTCTATGCTCAAGTGTATAACCTGTCTGGCTCAGGTGCTAATTGTCTTGCATTAGACGGAAGAAGCGAGTTCTCGTTTATGAGTGAATGAGATGAGAAAATAAACCTGAAGGAGACGATTATTGTTTGTTTTTTATGTTTTCAATCTTTTATTTCTTTTTGTGTTTGTCATAAGTTAATGAGCTTAAGCCTAAACCAAGGGTTAGTAAACTCATCACATCCTCCCTCTGATTAGGGGTAATGAGGATACCTTAAGTATGAAGTAAGCACCTCACACTTAATCACCATGATGTAGGATTAAGTTCATTAACCCACTTGTGATTATTTAGATGTTTTTAGAGTTTTTGTTTAGTGTTAAGTAATGAGTTTAAGCCATAATCAAGGATTTAATGAACTCATTACACCATCTTAATAGAAGGATAATAGATGAGAGCATTTAAGATGAGGAAGATACCTCAACTTAATCCATGATTAGGGATTAACCTTATGACAAAACAAAGCCTTTATTAAAGTGGATTTAGTTAATGGTAAGGTTAAGAAAATGAATTTTATGGTTTGTAAGACAACTTGAGGGGGACTTGTCCATTAACACTAGGGTTAGTCCTTCTTAACCAATTAAGGAAGAATTAGAACCCTAATGCAAGGCCCAAGTTACAAGCTTATTGTATTAGTGATTATTAGATGGATTGATTAAGAGATTTAAACACATTAAGGATTTAACACTTAGGATTAAAGTTATACACTTCATCCTAAGAGAAGGATGCAGGCATAATCTTAATCACAAAGCCTTAAAACCTTAGAGGTTCAGTCTCTGATTATGAGATGAGAAGAGAGACACAAGAGATGACATAAAGGTAAAACTAATGGGGTATTAATCAAAAACCCTAATTGTTATCATGCTTGGATGTTCCTAGGGTTTATGAGGCTTGCAAGAGATCTTCAATAAAAGCCACCAAGGAAGAAGCAGAAGGAAGGAAGAGAAGCAGAAGAAACAAGCTAACTTACTTCACTTAAGAAGATAAGTTACTTGAAGAAAGAAAGTGAGAGATGAACATGAGTGAGCTAGCTCACTCTAAAGCAAAGATAAAATTCAGCAATGAATGCATAAGAGAGATGAGAAGAGATTGTGAGAAGTGAAGGAAAATTCACTTCTCAAAACACTTACCACCTAAAAAGTTAGCATAAAGAAATGAAATGAAAATGAAAATGAAAAGTATGCAAGGATGCCAACCAAAACCAGAAGCATGTTCATGATGTAAATGATGCTAAGAGATGATGCACATGTATGTCAAGAGCAATGGATGATCATACAAGTGATGAGAATGCAAGTGAAGCATGTAAGAAGCATGAAGGTTCATGAATGTCCATGGAATGTAATGAATGCATAACATGGTAAATGGATGAATAAATGGTCAAGCATGATTCTAATGTGTCCTAAGATGTCTTAGAAGTCATGTGAATGCATAAAACATGAGATGCAAAAACCAAACACAAAAGCAAATGACAAGATAAAAAATTGAAAATGCAATCAAAGGAACCCTAACCCCATATGATATCACACCCCAAAGGAGGAGACCTAACTCTTAACCCTAAGGAAGTTATGATTTTTCTAAGTTATATAGGGTTCTAAGGTACCTAAAGGGAAAAAATGCAAATCAATTCAAAAATGCAGAAGAAATTTGAAAAAGAGGAGGTTGAAAAACTTTCCCAAAATGGAAAGTTTACATTACAAGTCATTTCCATTTTTGGCAACTTTTGGTTTAGCTTACTTTTCTTCAATTTTGTGAACTTCCAAGCACTTCAATGATCAAATAAAGATCATATAACTTCAATTTGATGAAAAATCCACTTTGGTTCCATGTTGGGGGGCCTCAAATGCCCTGATTTTGCTCTAACTTGCTCAAGAAGTTACCCAATGATCAGATGACTTCCACAATGAATTTCTCCATCAAACTTGGTACACATGATCTTTATAACATATTGAGACCAATAGAAACAAGAATGACCAAAAAAATTGGAATTATGGCCTCTGAAACCAAAACCCTAATTTTAGGTCATTTGTGCGTTAAACCCTGGCTCTGCTTCCATGCTTTGCCAGTTCTTGTGATTCTCTGACTTCCTTGATCTTTGGATGATATAATATGATGATTGAACAGACATGGACCTTCTTGAGATGATTGAAGACCTTTGGGGTGGCTCAGATGGATCCTGAATTGCTCAGATCACAAACCCTAGATGCAGATGAACTTGACCTAATGCAGTGAAGCAAAAATGCCATATGAAATGATATGCTTAAACTAATGCAAAGATGAAAGATCACAAGCTACGGTGTGAACTTAATGAGGGAAAATTTGGGGTGTTTACAGCTGCCCCTATTCAAGCATGAGTTAACTGTGCAGGATGTAAGCGACGAGCTTAACAAACGAACAAGATAACTTGTGGTTGAATACCAAAGACAGTCCGAAATTTGCATTCACTGGGGTGAAGAAGAAAAGGGATATAAGTTGTGAAAGGAATGTATATTATGATTCGTAAAGTGCGGGCGATGGAGGTCGACCATAGAGCAGAGGATGACTGCTGGGGACAAAGCAATGACGGGGAAATAAAGGGATCATGACGGGGACGCCCATCAAATAAAATTCTATGGGGATAAAGTAAAAGCAATGATGGGGACGACCATCAGGTTTGCAAAGTAAAGGTAAACAACGACGGGGACGACCATCGGTTCAAAGACTAAATGAAATAATGATGAGGAATGGTTGTCAAAGGTGAAGGACGATCACCTAACAGGGGACGACTGCTCTTTATCAAGACATAGGACGAATGTCGGATAGAAAAGGTCGACGATGGGGACGACCATCGGATAAACATGATGAAGGACGATCATCGGGAGATGAAGGACGATCACCTAGCAGGGTACGGCTGCCCTCAGGGTTTATCATGACATAGGACGAATGTCGGATAACAAGATCAACGATGGGGACGACTATCGGATAAAATGATGAAGGACGATCATCAAAAGGTGAAGGACGATCACCTAGCAGGGGACGGTTGCTCTATTTGGGGAATAAAGATGAGGTACGGTCATCCAAGGTGAAGGACGATCACCTGTCAGGGTATGGCTGCCGAAAGTATCATGACATAGGACGAATTTTGGATAGAAAATGGTTCCAAGAATGGAGACTCCGTTGGGGAAAGGATGAGGGACGATCATCCAAAGGTGAAGGACGATCACCTGGCAGGGTACGTCTGCAGAAAGCATCGCGACATAGGACGAATGTCGGATAGAAAAAAGATGTTTTGTTGGGGATTTGCTGGGGGATGGTAAACACGAACGAGTGCTTACGCTTTCCGAAATTAAAAAGGTATAAGTGCTTTGACACTGTGTATAAATTAAGGATGCAGACGAGCATCCTTAAGACCATGATACGGACGAGTATCGGGAAAGAAAGTGCACAAGTTATGAGTGTATTCTCGCAACCTGTGGGGATAAGATGACACAGACGGGTGTCAAAAGAAGTGTATAATGGACAAGTGTTTAGGCAATTGTGCTGGCGATAGGTGACACGGACGGATGTCAAAAGAGTGTATAAGAATTGGTTTGGTTTATATCTGCAGGGGATGATATGACACGGACGAGTGTCGAAAGTATATGAACATGTGTTTGTGGGTGCAAAGGGGACGCTTTGGCTCTCTGTGGGGAAATATGAGATGACACAGATGAGTGTCGGAAGGAGTGTATATAATAGACAAGTATTTGGGGCAACTGTGTTGGGGATAGGTGGCACAGACGGGTATGAAAAGGAGCATGTATCTGTATTTTGAGAGTGCAAAGGGGACGTGTTGGCTTTTATTTGCTGGAGATGCATTATGTATATTGCTGATGAGGTACTGTTGATATTTACAGGTGACTGATTCAAACCTGACTTGTGATCATGCAATATGTTTGATTTTTGTCGTAATGCTCCCTATTAAACGGAATGCTACACTCTGGGGGAAAAAATGATGCAAATGCTTATGATTATGCAAAAGAAACTGGTCCAGGATTCAGATTCCGCTGCGGTGAAGATCTCTGGCTGATCTGTTTGAAGTGATAACCCAGCTGGGGATGAGATCATTGGTAGATTTGATAAGATCATTAGGTTTAGGGGACTAGGTCACTGATAGACCTATTCGGTGAGGAGATAACCCAGCTGGGGATGAGGAGGCTTCCGTCACTTTGATGTGCGAGAATTTCAGGCATTGCTCCTTGGGAGAGGCTAGAGCTTGGTGAGGAGATGGTTCCCTGTCTTTGCTGAAGATGAGAAAACTGGCAATCTAGGGGAGGAAAGATCACTGAACGATCTTCCTAGGGGCTTCTGTGAGGATCCTGCTGAGGATGACGAGACTTGACAACTCAGGTGGGGAGATGAGCATTTTCTGATGCTGCTCTGAAGAAGATGTGCTGGAGAGGTGATGCCTTGGAAACTTTGTTGGGGAAAAACATTCCAGATACTGTTTGGGGTGAGTATGCTGGGCAAGCCCCACGTTGCGCATTTGAATACCTGTAATCCTTTTAAGACAAAGAAACGCACAAGTATCCCAAGGTATCCCTCACCAGATTCCGTCATAGGAGTTAGATATTCCTGAAAGTAAATACATTTCCTGCAGGCATGTAATTTAGAAAGGCATATCTGTTTTATGCAAGTATTATATTATGGATATTGGACATTTTGCAAACGGAACACCAAAAATATACAAGACAAAATGTGACTGAAAACTCTGATTTTATTAATCTGGGTGCCCTGAATTGGCAAATATAGTCAAAGAAACAAATCCCTGAAATCAGGAGATTGTTACAAAAATTGGGAAAAATAAAGGTGCTGGCAATGTTGACGATGCTTCAGTTAGCTTCTCTTTGCTATGACCCATATGACCTTGACGTTCTTCTTATCTTGCTTTCTGAAGAAGAGTTGATTCTGACCGGTGCTTTACCCTTTCGAAGCTTGCCATGTCGTGAGTGATACAGACGAATTCAGAATGCAGTTGTTCGCTTATTCCCTGATTTTGCGTGGATCACCCTTTCGGGTTTTCAATCCACCGGGATACCCATTTTTGCCTGAGCTGTCCAATGCGGCTTTTCAACTCAGCGGGTGTACATTTTTCCATATTTTTCCCTTATTTTTGCCCGAGTCTTTTATTCTGTTTTTGACTCGCCGGGATGCCCTATTTTTGCTTGGACTTACATTCTGTTTTTATGTCCAGCGGGTCATTTTATGCGAAGTATTTTTTATCTGCATCTGAGTTCACAGGGGATAATAAATCTTCACCGTCCATAGTAGTGATCATCAGTGCTCCACCAGAGAAAAATTTCTTTACTATGAATGGGCCATCGTAATTCGGAGTCCACTTGCCCCTGTTGTCTGTATGAGGAAGAAGGAGTCTTTTCAGCACAAAATCTCCTACTTGGTATTCCTGAAGCCTGACTTTCTGATCGAAGGCTTTCTTCATCCTTTTCTGATATAACTGCCCATGACAGATTGCAACTAATCTCTCTTCCTCGATCAGACTCAATTGATTGTGCCGAGATCGGACCCATTCTGCTTCGTCCAGTTTGACATCCATCAGTACCCGTAAGGAGGATAGCTCAACTTCAACAGGTAGGACTGCCTCCATACCATACACAAGCTGATACGGTGTTGCCCCAGTGGATGTTCTGATTGAGGTACGCTACCCATGCAAGGCAAATGGTAGCATTTCATGCCAGTCTTTGTATGTGACCACCATCTTTTGCACAATCTTCTTGATATTCTTGTTAGCTACCTCAACAGCGCCATTCATCTTTGGCCTATAAGGAGAAAAGTTGTGATGTTGGATCTTGAAGTCCCCGCACAGTTCTGCCATCATTTTATTGTTCAAGTTGGAACCATTATCAGTAATTATTCGCTCGAGTACTCCATACCGACAGATGATGTCTCTTTTCAGGAATCGGGCTACCACTTGTCTGGTGACGTTTGCATACGAAGCTGTTTCAACCCATTTGGTGAAATAATCAATGGCTACCAGGATGAATCTGTGGCCATTTGAAGCAGTCGGTTCGATCTTTCCAATTATGTCAATGCCCCACATGGCAAAGGGCCAAGGTGAAGACATGACGTTCAAAGGATTTGGAGGCACATGCACCTTGTCTGCATAGATCTGGCATTTGTGGCACTTCCTGGAATAAGCATAACAGTCTGCATCCATTGTGATCCAGTAGTAGCCTGATCTTAATAATTTCTTAGCCATTGCATGTCCTCCAGCATGGGTACCGAAAGATCCTTCATGCAACCCGTGCATCAACAAGTCTGCCTCTTTCTTATCAATACATCTGAGAAGCACCATTTCAAAGTTTTTATTGTACAAGGAACCATCATCATTCAGGAAGAAACTACCAGCCAGCCTTCTTAATGTCTTCTTATCATTGGATGATGCCCCAGGTGGGTATGTTTGATCCTCTAAGAAGCATTTGATGTCATGGAACCAAGGCTTGTCATCTTCAGCAATGTCCACAGAGAATACATATGTCGGTCGGTCAAGTTTGGATACTGAAATCCGAGGCACAAAGTTGGCAGCTTGAACTTTGATCATGGAGGAAATGGTAGCCAGAGCATCTGCAAACTGGTTTTCATTTCGAGGGATGTACTTAAGCCTGACTGTTGTGAAGAAAGTCAATAATCTCCTCGTATAGTCTCGGTATGGAATCAGATGTTCCTGGTGGGTCTACCATTTGCCATTGGTCTGATTGATTACCAAAGTTAAATCTCCGAATACAGTTCAAGTTTTAATCCTGAGGTAAATGGCTTCCTCAAGACCCAAGATACAGGCTTCGTATTCAGCTTCGTTGTTAGTGCATGCAAAGGTTATTTTTGCCGAGAAAGGCATATGAACTCCTTTAGGTGTAATAAGCATTGCACCAACTCCACGACCATTCATGTTGACAGCCCCATCAAACATCATAGTCCATTCTTCTTCTGGGTCAGGCCCTTCAGTGTGAACAGGCTTTTCATGATCTTTTGCTTTTAGGAACATGATGTCTTCATCAGGGAAGTCAAATCTCATTGGTTGGTAGTCATTAAAGGGTTGCTCAGCTAGATAGTCAGAAAGTACACTGCCTTTGATGGCTTTTTGAGATGTGTACTGAATGTCATACTCTGTCAGAATCATTTGCCATCTTGCAACCCTTCCGGTAAGTGATAGCTTCTCAAATATGTACTTAACTGGATCCATCTTTGAGATCAATAAGGTAGTGTGAGTCAACATATACTGCCTTAGTCGGCGAGCAGCCCACGCTAAAGCACAACAAGTTTTCTCGAGCAGTGAATAACGTTGTTCACAGTTGGTAAACTTTTTGCTCAGGTAGTATATTGCATACTCTTTTCGACCAGACTCGTCATGCTGGCCCAACACACACCCCATTGATCCTTCTAATACTGTCAGGTACATTATTAGAGGTCTTCCTTCAACTGGAGGCATAAGGATTGGAGATTCTTGTAAGTACTCCTTGATTTTGTCAAAAGCCTTCTGGAAGTCTTCATTCCACCTAACTGTTTGTTCCTTTCTTAACAATTTGAAGAGGGGCTCACAGGTTGCTATAAGGTGAGATATGAACCTTGAAATGTAGTTCAATCTACCTAGAAACCCCCGAACTTCTTTTTCAGTCTTAGGTGCAGGCATCTCTTTAATGGCTTTGACTTTGTCAGGATCAACTTCAATTCCTTTTTCACTTACGATGAACCCCAACAGCTTACCGGAACGCACCCCGAATGTGCATTTGTTGGGGTTTAGCTTCATCTAATATTTTCTCAGATGCTTGAACAACTTCAGCAGATTTACTAGATGATCTTATTCAGTGAGGGACTTGGCAATCATGTCATCCACGTAGCATTCAATTTCTTTGTAGATCATGTCGTAGAATAATGTCACCATAGCCCGTTGATAAGTTTCCCCGACATTCTTCAATCCAAATGGCATTACCTTATAACAGAATGTGCCCCAGGGTGTAATGAAAGTGGTCTTCTCCATGTCTTCAGGTGACATCTTGATCTGATTATATCCTAAAAATCCATCCATGAAGGAAAATACCGAGAACTGAGCAGTGTTGTCGACCAATACATCAATGTGAGGTAATGGGAAGTCATCTTTCAGGATAGCTCTATTCAGATCCCGGTAATCCACAGACATCCGTAATTGCCATCCTTTTTAGGCACTGGCACAATGTTAGCAACCTACGGCGGGTAACTAGTTACAGCAAGGAAACCGGCGTCCCACTGTTTTTGTACCTCTTCTTTTATCTTCATGGCCATATCTGGACGAGTACGGCGTAGCTTCTGTTTCACTGGAGGACAGTCTTCTTTTAGTGGCAGCTTGTGCACAACAATTTCGGTATCCAGACCTAGCATGTCTTGATAGTACCAAGCAAAGACATTAACGTACTCTCGAAGCATGTCAATAAGTTGTTCCTTCACTGAATCTTGCAGACGAGCCCCGATCTTCACTTCTTTCAAGTCTTTTTCGGTACCAAGATTAATTGTCTCAACTTCCTCCTGATTAGGAGTGAAAACCTTCTCCTCTTGCCTTAACAATTTGGCTAGTTCTTCAGGTAGCTCATAATCTTCTTCAACCCCTTCATCGGCTTGATTAATCGGATTGTCGAAGTCATACGAAGTCATAGCAGTGTTGTTGTCAGTGCAATCTGGAGGGCACTCTCTGCAAGGGTTTAGATTGGTTCATTTTAGTGATCAGTTTTATCTTATTTAGAAAAAGTGAAAATGAAGTTATTATTTTGAAAACATTGCCATTTTATTGTTTTGTACAAAAAATGAAAAATGAAAAACAGTGAGCGAAAAAAAAAGACTCGTTTGCAAAAGATGTCCTGATATTCATTAATTAATCATTTTCACAAAATACAAGATGGTCCTATTACAAAATGAGTCCTGACACCTTGGGCAAGATGCAGGACTTGATGCATGCTTAAAAGACAGGAAATAATAATTACTCTGCAGGAGTAACTCTTATAATTTCCTGGGAAGACCAGTTAGAGACTTGGTTCCCCGAGATCTTTGGACGTATCCAGTTTTCCAGGTTGCGGTCGTCTTCTTCCTCGTCTTCCAAATTGTTCACAGCATTCGGGGTAAGCATTCCCCCACTGACAAATTTGGGCTCCATTGCAGCCTCTGGTTGATCTTGTCAAGTTGGTCTGTAACCCAACCTGAATCTGTCTTCTTTCTTTTCTACTGGTAGCAGCTTGCCCCAGCCCTGAGCGGTACCCTCTTCAACAACCTTCTGGGCATGTTGATACGAAGTGATGGAAGTTCCAGACACAGCAGTTGCTTCATTGATGTTAAGGGCCTCAAATCCCTGACTCATAGTCTCGTGGATCTCCCCATCCATCTCTATATACTTGTAAGTAGCCAGCTGGCTAACAAAAATGTCTTCCTCCCCACAAATTGTGATGATCTGGCCTCCCCACTCAAATTTTAATTTCTGGTGAAGGGTAGATGTAACAGCGCCAGCGGCGTGAATCCAGGGTCTAACCAACAAACAACTGTAGGCCGGCTGTATGTCCATCACGAAGAAAATAGTTTTAAAGATTTGTGGGCCAATCATCACAGGTAAATCAATCTCTCCAAGCACTGATCTCTTAGAGCCGTCAAATGCTCTCATCACCAAGTTACTTGGACGCAATGCCAAACCATCATATTCCAGCTTCACCAAGGATTTCTTTGGGAGGACATTGAGCAAGGACCCAGTGTCTACCAGCACATGAGAAAGAACAACACCTTTGCATTCTAAGGTGATATGTAAAGCCTTGTCCATGACTGGTGTTAACATTTGCAACCACTGTTTCCAGCTGATTAACCGTAATCTCTTCCGGCACGTAGGTTGCGTGCAGGACTCTCAACAGTGCATTCCTATGGGCTTCGGAACACATTAACAATGATAAGATAGAGATCTTGGAGGGTGTCTGATGAAGCTTGTGCACCACTTTGTAATCACTCTTTTTTTATTATTCTCATGAACTCGTCCACCTCTTGTTCAAAAGACGTCTTTGGAGTTTCTTTAACACTTGGCTCTTCCAGTACCACATTCTTCCCTTTTGCCTTAGCAGCAGCCTCTGCTTCAGCGTTGGGTCTCGGTGTTTGTGACCCAAAAAGGTGTCCGCTTCTGGTGAAGCCTCTGCCTCCCCCAACATTGTCAACTTGTGGTGAAGAGGTTGATGAATCTATAGTGATCTTCTTTCCGTTGCAGTAGAGATCAGAGCCGTAGTGCCAAGGTATGGCATTACTGCTTTCATAAGGAACGGGTCCAGGCACCGTAATGGTGACCGGACTGATTAATGCAACGGAAGGAACTGTGATGGTATGCGGGTCGTAGTAGATTGTGACTGGAGATCTGACAATAGGTGTTGCAGTTTGTTGTTGAAAGTTGTTGTTGGGATGAACAGTTGTCGGTTCATAATACATCGTGACCGTTGAGACATCTTCGTTAGTGTTTGCTGGTGTTGTATGTGATTCCATTGATATGATGGGTGCTGATGTTATAGAAGTAAGTGTAACCGAACTTTGGTTTGTTGAAATAATGGAAGGAGTGATTGCTGGAGTTGTGGATGAATCAGTGGGAATGATAGTTGTTGCATTTGTAGGAGGATCTGTTGTTGCTGAAGAAAGAGTTGTTGATGTTGTAGGAACCGTTGTGGTAATTTGCAAAATTCCATCTCTGATAAGGCCATCTATGCCAAGCCTTAGCCTCTCACAACCATTAATAGCAGTTTTGCACGATTCGCAGCAGGCCTCACATCCTGGGAACACCTGGCATCTTAAGAGTTGTGCTTTGACTTCTGCCAACGATGTCTGAATCTGTGCAACATTGCCAATCAGTGTAGATGGTTGATCCTCCTCTATGGAATTAATCATGGGCCCACCATGATTAGACATAGGATTTCTGTTAACATTTGGAGGAGGTGCGAAATTGAGAGCTTTGGAATCGACCAGATCTTGAACCTTCATTTGCAAGGCTCTACATTTCTCGGTATTGTGACCGGGTGCGTTGGAATGAAAGGCACACCTGGCATTGGCATCATAATTCTTTGGGAGGTTGAGAGGATCCGGTCGAGCCAACGTCCTTAATTCAACCAGGTTGAGCTTCAGGAGTTGTGGCAGTAGAGCGGCATAAGGCATAGGAATGGGTTCAATCACCCTATTTGCTTGAGATGGCCTCTGTTGAAAGGGGTGCTGCTGCTGGTTGTTGTTGTTATTGATGTACGTTCTTTGTTGCGGAAAATGAGATTGTTGCTGATAGTGATGTTGTTGTTGTTGTTGTTGAGGAAAAAGTGGTTGTTGTGGAACTGGAGCCGGGATAGTAACGGCTGCTATTGATCTGTGAGAATACTGGGGTCTGCCCCTACCTGCATGAATAGCATTTGTTTCACCCGCCCTTCGGGGTCCTGAAAAAGGTTTTCTCGCATTATTGGAGGAACATGCACCGTTGTCAGAGATTTATCCCATCTTCAAAAGACTCTCAATTCTCTAACCTGTTATAACTACATCAGCAAAACTGGTGGAAGAGAAAGCAGCAAGTCTGTCAATATATGTTCCTTGAAGAGTGTTCATAAACATGTCGGCCCTTTCTCTTTCAGACATGGGTAGTTGGACAGCAGCAACAAGCTGTCTCCACCTCTGAGCATAATCCCGAAAGCTTTCCCTTTAAGACTGAGACATGCCCATTAGAAGGGTTCTATTGGGAGACATGTGTAGGTTAGACTGGTATTGACGGATGAAGGTTTCGGCCAAGTCTTTCCAACATCTTATAGTAGCCCTGGTCAGATGCAAATACCATTCTCTTGATGCTCCAGTTAGGCTGTCCTCAAAATAGAACATCCATAACTTCTCGTCCATGGTATAAGCTTTGAGTCTCCCCAAGAAAGATTGCAAATGAGTACGTGGGCAGGAGGTACCATTATATTTTTCAAAGCATGGGGGTTTGAATTTGTGAGGAATTCTCACCCCATCTACCAGCCCCATATCCATTACGTCAAAGCCTATAGAATTCTGGGATTCCAAAGACCTCGGCTTTTCAGCAATCTCATCCAGCCTTCGGTCATACACCTCATCCCCAACCCCAATAACTGTGAACTGTTCTTTCTGAGGATCTTCCTGCAAGATCCTGCCTCCAGCAGTGTTTCCTTGAATATTCCTTGGGACATTAACATATGGGTTCAAATGGGGCCCGAACTCTGGTGGGTCGATGCGAGGCTGCCCGCGTTCATTATTGCTGGTTCCTCCTGTTCCAGGGTGGGGCTCTTCAGGAGTCTGCCTTTCCACCAGCTCTCTCAGCCTTTCCTGGCTCTGAGCTAAGCCATTCATCACAGCCATAAACTGGGTCATTTGATTTCTCATCTCAACCCTTTCGTTCGCCATTTGGTTTCTTACTTTATTCAGGTCTTGTTGTACCTGATCCATTTGAATGCCCAGAAGGTTGTTTCGCGTTGGGTACCGGTGTGCTCGGTTGACAGGGAACACTCGTCTTCGAGCAATGTTTCCTGAAACCACAACAAAGTGAGAAACGAATAACAAACAAAAACCTACAAAACAAAGAAAATGTTAGTATGCAATGCAATATGCTTATTTGTCTTCCAAGGGTATCCGGTTTGGTTCTGGTTTTGACCTTTCCAGACCTCGAGGAAATGCTTGATGATGTTGAGATGAAGCCCACCAATAAAACAAACTGATATATTACAAATGATGAAAATACATAGTTTGTTTACAATACATGCCCAAGATGGGTCAAAAATACAACAAAAAAGAAAAAGTACATCAAAAGAAAAGAAATACAAGCAAAAGGAATCAGACATCCAATCCAAAGTCATCCACCCTGACTTCCTTCAGGAGGGCCTCCGTTACCGGACCAGCTGGGTGCTCTGTAATAGTCCTAATGAGGAGTTCCTTATAGCAATGGCATTAGTCAGCTTCTTATGTCTGTCCTGATCCTTTGATCTCTTTAACCCCGCCCGGAGTTTCAATTCTGATATCTCCTTCTGAGCAGCCAACAAAGCTTCCTGCTGCTTCTTCTCATTGGCCTCCAGCTGCTCAATCTTGGCCTGAGTGCTCTGGTCTTCTTGTGCACGGACTTCGGTGATCCTGATCCACCTAGCCTAGCTTTCCTCCAGATAATGTTCAGCCCTAGCCTTCTGAATTTTGGCCTCCTTGCAGGCATTCTTCAAAACCAACTCTCCTGCTCTTGCTTTCCTTATGTAGTCATCTTTCCTTTCAATCTTAGTCAGATGCTCAGTCTTGAATCTTTCCAATCTCTCAATGTCCAGACGACTGTGATTTCTCTCCCAGAGAGTCTTCTTCAGGGCTTCAGATAGCTGATTATTCCTTTCTTTCAGCTTTTCAAACTCTTCCAGGCTAACAATTGCTGCAGGCTGTACTGTAGAGGGTCCAGGTGTGTCTTCCAAGGTGAAAGGCATCCTGGTTATCTGAGCTCTAGTACGGGACCAGTCAGAGTACTAGGCTGAAGCAATATTGTTGCACCTTCCAAGGATGGTTGTCCCTTTGGTTTGGATGTTGTCCCAAGCCCAGGCAGCTTGTTTGACAATAGCTGAGTTAGGTTGAACTTCACAGTATAGGGTCTCAGCCAAATCTTGTCCTCTGGGAGGATGAACCAAGGCATATCCCAATTGTCTCTTAAACAGTAAAGGGTTGTAGTTGATGCAACCTTTTACCCCTATTAGAGGCACATTAGGGTATTGTCCACATCTAGTAATAATATCCTTTCCTTTGGTGCTCTGGGTGCACCATCTGATATCATCTGATGTTAAGTCAATGAACCTCTTGGCCCAATTCTTCTGCTGATGTGGGTTTAAGAAGGCATCTGATCTTGGCAAGTGTCTGAGCAGCCAAGAGTAGAACAGAGGAGCACAACATCTGACTAGCTTCCCTCTTTGATTTTCATTTCTCTAGTGAAAGGAGTAGTAGAAGTCTCCTAGTAATCTAGGCATTGGGTTCCTCAGCAGGAACAAGTGGATGGCATTCTTACTCAAAAATTTGGTCTCATCTTCAAACAATATAACCCCATATATATTGAGGGATAAAAGTGCACAGATTGCCTTCCATTCTCCCACTGCAGCCTTCAGGGTGGCCTGAGAAATCAAGAAGTCCAGATGTAAGCCAGGAATCCCAACTTTTGTTGTCATGTTTTGCTCAATGAGGGCAGGCTCGAAATTCACTACCCTAGCTATCTCTTCACTTCTGGGAGCAGTCATCTCTGGGTTGAAGGGGATCCCTCTTCTGATAGGCACTCCAATCAACAAGGAAAACTCTTCTAGCAGTGGTCCTATCTGGAAATCTGGAAAGGTGAAGCATCTGAATGGAGGGTCATAAAACTGCAAGCATGTGTGGATCATGCTCCTCTGAGATTGATCAAGATCCATGACCATGTCCATAATACCCTCATAGTGCTATCTAAACAGTGGGATATGGTCAGGTGTGATAAGGGACTGGACCTGCCTGATACCAGTCAAGGTGGGCTCAAAGAAGTGGTAAGATATATTGTTTTTCCTTGGAGTATCCATGAGTGCTGATAAAGAAGCTGAAGACAAATGCTGATGAAGATCACAGACTGAGAAGATGGAGGTAAATCTCTGACAGACTGATGCAGGTGCTGAAGGAGATAACTGAAGCAGAGGCTGAAGAAGATAACTGAAGCAGAGGTCTAAGCAGTAGAAGGGGTCAAAACCAAACCAAATATGAAGATGGATACCCTGTAAAACAAATAAACAAATGTCAAATGATGCAATGATGATATATGAAAATGATAAGCAAGGGTTTGTGATCAAGAGCTTGATCTGATTATCTGTCTTGGTATAAGGGCCATGTATGTTCAAAGGTCTGGATGGAGGCTCAGAAATCTAGTAACCAGGGTGGAGGACTCAAATAAAGAGTCACATGTCCATGGTTAATAACAAGAACTGTCCAAAGTGATGCATTCTTAAAAAAAACAGTAACAGGGTATGATGTGGCTAAGGGTTCCTGCAAACCTATAAACATCCCAACCCCCTCACATGTAATATTCTAGAATAAAGATCCTCATACTTGGATCGGTTATGAGAAGTGTAAACACTTCTAACCCGGAGGTACAGTGTTTATAATAACTGTAAAAGATCCTCCTCTAATTCTCCCCAGATTCTGAAGGTCAAAATAAAGGTCATCCAGACTTAGCAGACTTCCCAGATAGACCTAATCTCTCAATGAAACCCCACCCACCAAAACAGAAGCCAGATCCAGCAATGATAATGACAGTATGATGTATAAAAAACTGTAAAGAAAGCAGTAAATAAAGTTGTACATAAAGCAATAAACAAAGCAAATAAATAAGCACAAGTAGCACATAACACCCTGTAAACACCCCAAATTTGCCCTCACTCATTTTACCATGGCTTGGGATCTCTCATGTTTGCATTAACATAGGCATATTATCTCATATAACATTTTTGCTTCACTGCATTGATTCAAAATCATCTGCATCTAGGGTTTGTGATCTGAGAAATCCAGGTGCCATCTGAGCCACTCCAAAGGTCTTCAATCATCTCAAGAGGGTCCATGTATGTTCATGTATCATATTATATCCTCCCAAGATCAAGAAAGTCAAAAATCACAAGAACTTAGGAAGGCATGGAAGCAGAGCCAAGGTTAACTGCACAGATGACCTAGACTTAGGGTTTTGGTTTCAGAGGCCATAACTCCAAATTTTTTGGTCATTCTTGTTTCTATTCGTCTCTATATGTTATAAGGATCATACATACCAATTTTAGTGAAGAAATTCAATGGGTAAGGCTTCATATCAATAGATGACTTCTTGAGCAAGTCAGTTCAAAATCAGGGCATCTGAGGCCCCCAACCATCCAACCAAAGGGTCTTCTCCATCATTTTGGATGTGTATGATCTTTATTTGATCATAGAAGATATTAGAAGTTCACAAAATTGAAGAATTTCAAGCCATTTGCAAAGTTGCCATTTTGGGAAAGTGACTTGTAATGTAAACTTGCCATTTTAGGAAAGTTTTTCAACCTCCTCTTTTTGATTCACAAATGCTTCAAATGAAAAATTCTTGGTCATGAAAGTTGTAGATTGGATCCTCCCATTTTCAAAAAGTACAAGAACTTGATCTAATTCATTCTAGGACTCAAGTTATGGTCTTGCAAAGTTGGGAAAAATCACAAAAATTCACTTATGTGCCAAAGAGGGAAACTTGCAAATTCTTGTACCAAGGCAATTTGTGACTTCTGATTGATGTCTAAACATTACACAAGCATCATACATGGTCCAAAATTCAGAATTGCCCCAGAGATTTCCCATTTTCAAGCCTTGAATTACAAGTCACCATAAGGCATTTTTCATAAAACTTTAAGAATGGAATTTTTGCAAAAAAGGAACTTCTAGTGTTTGAATTAGTTGTTATGTCATCTCTAAACATCATGATTACTTCATATGGCCCATTTGGCTGCAATTTGCCCAAGAGTTTATAGGTTTCTTTGCCTTGATTCACAAATATTTCCAAAGATGGAAGAGTTGCAAGAGCCATGCTACCACTTGCCCTAGCCATTACAGCTACACAAAAGCAATCTAAGGGCCTTCCTTGATCCATGCTGAGCCCAGCCATGCCCCTAATCTCCCTCTGACCTGAGCCATACCTCAAGTACACAAAGTCATGACTTTTTGCATTTTTTCCCATACCAATCAAACTGTGACATTACCAACCCTCTGCCCAATCAGAACCTCATATGTGGACCTCAAGCAAGCCATTACACACCACAAGCAAAGCTGAAACCTCCAAGAACTCAGCATTCACCAAAGCTACCCTTTTTGCATTTTTCTTCGAAATTGATCACACAAGCTTCAAACATCAAAACAAATTACGTAGAACAACTCACCATGATCCACTGTTCATTTCCCACCCCTTGAAACAACCTGAAACCTCCCACATCAAAAACACGATTTCCCTCCCCCTTTGAACTGAACTGAATCAATCTCACAAATCAGCCATAAGAAACTCCAAACAAGCTTTGCAAACTCTTGAGGGAAGTCAGTAGGGTTGATTTGAAGCAAAGAACTGCCCAGAAAGCTGCAAATTGAAGAAGCTCAAGCTCAGCTACCTCAAGAACTTTTTTTCCAAAAATTGTTTTTTATGCTATAGAATTGTTGCTTATGCTCTACTGATCATTCTGGTGCTTTTACTTTTTGAAATGGTCAAGAAATAAGCCTGTATCGAAGCTCTGAAACTTTTCCAGTTTTTATGTTTTGATCCATATCTTGATATGTAGGTTGTAGAAATTTGTTTTGATGCTTGATTCATCTTCAGGGTAGTTAGGTGATATGATCTGGACCTTTAGAGCTCTTGATTTTGCTTGTAGAAGAAGTTAGTTTTTTGTGTTTGCCGGAGAAGATGACCGGAACCACTGTTCCGGTCATCTGAAAGTGATTAAATTAGGGTTAGGGTTTAGGTGAGTTTGAACGTAGGCCCTTGGATCTAGTTTCCCGCGCGCTATGAACGGCCCAGATTCCTTGATTAAGCCTTAATTCTGGATTAATTAGCTTAAACATAATTAGGAAAAGTCAAATTGCCAGGTTTGATCCCAGCCATCCAAACACGCGCCAGTCAACTCCCGCGCGTTCCATTTGAATCCAGGTCTTTGGATCTGATTACTTTTCATTTAAATTAATTTAGTTTTCATTTTTATTGCATTTCTTTCTACATTTTATTTAAAATAGCAAAATGCATCCAAAAATTCTCATTTTTTGCATCATACCTTAAAATATTTTTCTCTTTCTGAAAATAATTTTTATTTTATTTTTTGCATAATTTTCGTATTTTAAAAATATTTAAATGTTTATTTTAATTAGTTAATGAGAATTAATTAATTAAAATAGCATTTAAGTTTCTAAAAATCACAAAAAAAATCACATTGCATTTCGATACATTTAGAAACATTATCAAACCCTTCAAACAAATTTCTTTGGAATTAAGGTTCTTAAAAGTCAATATTTTTGCCCTAACTTAGAAAAATTCATTCTACCTAACCTTGAAGAGTTTGATGATGGTTCTTTTTGCATTGCCTTCTTCATATCAAGTAGTTTCTAGGATAAAATTGGTTTGAATTTATCTCTCATTTTCAATTTGTTGTGCATTTTTCCTTTTGAAGTGCCTTAAAACCCTAGCTAACTTGAGAAAATCATAACTCCCATTAGGTTAAGAGTTAGATCTCCCCCTTTGGACAATGAACTTGTGTAGGGTTAGGGTTCCTTTGATTCCATTTTTAATTTTTAATCATGTCATTTTCTTTTGATTTTGAGTTTTGTATTGCATGTTATGTATAAACCCTAATTTCTCATGTTCATTTGCATTCATCTTGCATA
Organism: Lathyrus aphaca; assembly: GCA_963966055.1. NCBI lineage: Eukaryota > Viridiplantae > Streptophyta > Magnoliopsida > Fabales > Fabaceae > Lathyrus > Lathyrus aphaca. The sequence goes on from OZ014522.1 coordinate 273,893,814, forward strand.
TGCATCCATACATGAACTTGCCATGACATTTCATGCATTCACATGTCATATTAGACATCTTAGGACATGTTAGAATCATGCTTGATCATTTATTCATTCATTTACCATGATATGCATTCATTTCGTTCCATGAACTTTCATGTGCTTTCATACTTCAAAGCATGCATCCTTTGCATTCCATCTCTTGTATGATCATTCATAACACTTGTCATGTCTTTGCACCATCTCATAGAACCATTCACATCATGTTCATGTTTATGCTTCTGGTTTTGGTTTGCATCTTTGCATACATTCCATTTTCATTTCATTCCTTTCTTTATGCTAACCATTTCAGGAGGTAAGTACTTTAAGAAGTGAATTTGCCTTCACGTCTTATTTCTCATCTCATTCTTCTTATGCATCATTGCTGCATTTTTCTTTGCTTTAGAGTGAGCTTGCTCATTCATGTTCATCTCTCACCTTCTTTCTTCAAGTAACTTATCTTCTTCAATGAAGTAAGTAACTTGTTTCTTCTGCTTCTCCTCCTTTCATCTGCTTCTTCCATGGGTGGCTTCTCTGAAGATCTCTTGCAAGCCTTACAAACCATAGGAACATCCAAGCATGATAATAATTAGGTTTTTGATTAGTCTCCCTTTAGCTTTTACCTTTGTGTCTTCTTTGAATCTTCTCTTCTCATCTCTTAATAAAGGACTAAACCTTAAAGGTTTTAAGGCTTTGTGATTAAGCTTATGCCTGCATCCTTCTATTAGGATGGAGTGTATAACTTTAATCCTAAGTGTTAAAACCTTAATGTGTTTAAATCCTTTAATCAATCCATATAATAATCACTAAGACATCAAGCTTGTAACTTGGGCCTTGCATTAGGGTTCTAATTCTTCCTTAATTGGTTAAGAAGGACTAACCCTAGTGTTAATGGACAAGTCCCCCTCAAGTTGTCTTACAAACCATAAAATTCACTTCTTAATATTACCATTAACTAAAATCCACTTTAATAAAGGCTTGTTTTGTCATGAGGTTAATCCCTAATCATGGATTAAGTTGAGGTATCTTCCTCAGCTTAAATGTTCTCATCTATTATCCTTCTATTAGGATGGTGTAATGGTTCCATTAAATCCCTGATTATGGCTTAAACTCATTACTTAACACTAAACAAAAAACTCCAAAAACATATAAATAATTGCAAGTAGGATAATGATCTTAACCCTACATCATGGTGATTAAATGTGGGGTGTTTACTTCATACCTATGGTATTCTCATTACCCCTAATCAGAGGGAGGATGTGATGAGTTTACTAACCCTTGGTTTAGGCTTAAGCTCATTTTCTTATGACTAACTCAAAAAAGCAATAAAAGATTGAAAACATCAAAAACAAACAATAATCGTCTCCTCCGGGATTCTTTTCTCACCTCATTCACTCACAAACGAGAACTTGCTTCTTCCGTCTAATGCAAGACAGTTTGCACCTGAGCCAGACAGGTCATACACTTGAGCATAGGCAAGTAAGCAGTTCATAAGTCAATTTATCTTTCAGCCTCTTTGAGTCGAACTACGGTGTTCTGACTTCCTCATTGCACGAGAGGATACGTAGGCATAACTTAACAGTTATCGAACAAAAGTCTTTGTACATTCCCTCCTCTTCCAGTTTTATTCTTTAAGCCTCATAGTCTTGAGCTTCACATTCTTTCCTTACACTGACACTCTTCCATCTCACTTCACATTTCCTTTTGCACTGACACTTACATTCTTTTCCAGCTTTTTGCTCACAAATAGCACTGACACTACCCCTTTAAAACACAAATCTTTCAAGCGTGGATCCCGTCGAGTACGGCGGACAATCTGGGTGCTAATACCTTCCCAGGTTGTAACCAACCCCCTTTCTCAGTTTATCTGGTTCGCGACCGTCTTATCCATATCTCTCTAGGTTTATGCAGCATTACCTTTCCTTCGGGATAAAAATGCCTAGCTGGCGACTCTTTTCATTATTTCCCTTTTGCCGACCGTTCGCGTCTGTACCCTGTCTGACCAGGTGTCATTTGGTAGGAGCGACACACCCCCGTAAACACAAATCAAACAAGCGCTAGGAGGAACCCTCAAAAAGAACCAGAAGCCCTGCTTGTAGTATAATATTCCCCAGCAGAGTCGCCAAGTTGTCGCTCCCACCAAATGACACCCGGATCAGATAGGGTCTCAGACGCGAACGGTCGGCGAAAGAGAGAACATGAAGATGAACTGAAAAGAGTCGCCAGCTGGGCATTTTTATCCCGAGGGAAAGGTAATGCTGCATAAACCTAGAAAGAGATGGATACGACAGTCGTGAACCAGAGAAATTGAGAAAGGGGGTTGGTTACAACCTGGGAAGCTATTAGCACCCAGATCGTCCGTCATACTCGACGGGATCCACGCTTGAAAGTTTGTGTTTAAAGGGGAAAGTGTATGTGCTATCTGTGTGCAAAAGATAAAGAAAAGAATGTATAAGTGTTAGTGCAAGAAAGTGAAATGAAATGCTCAGGAATGAGGCTTAAAGAATAATTCTAGAAGAGGGGGGGAAGAGACAGAGACTTTTGTTCGATAACAGTTAAGTTATGCCTACATATCCTCTCGTGCAATGAGGAAGTCAGAACACCGTAGTTCGACTCAAAGAGACTGAAAGATAAATTGACTGATGAACTGTTTGCTTGTCTATCCTCAATTGTATGACATGTCTGGATCAAGTGCTAACTGTCTTGCATTAGACGGAAGAAGCGAGTTCTTGTTTGTGAGTGAATGATATGAGAAAAGAAACCCGAAGGAGACGATTATTGTTTGTTTTTGATGTTTTCAATTTTTTATTGCCTTTTGTGTTTGTCATAAGTTAATGAGCTTAAGCCTAAACCAAGGGTTAGTAAACTCATCACATCCTCCCTCTGATTAGGGATTATGAGGATACCTTAAGTATGAAGTAAGCACCTCACATTTGATCACCATGATGTAGGATAAGATCATTAACCTACTTGTGATTATTTAGATGTTTTTGTAGTTTTTGTTTAGTGTTAAGTAATGAGTTTAAGCCATAATCAAGGATTTAATGAACTCATTACACCATCCTAATAGAAGGATAATAGATAAGAGCATTTAAGCTGAGGAAGATACCTTAACTTAATCCATGATTAGGGATTAACCTCATGACAAAACAAAGCCTTTATTAAAGTGGATTTTAGTTAATGGTAAGGTTAAGAAAATGAATTTTATGGTTTGTAAGACAACTTGAGGGGGACTTGTCCATTAACACTAGGGTTAGTCCTTCTTAACCAATTAAGGAAGAATTAGAACCCTAATGCAAGGCCCAAGTTACAAGCTTATTTTCTTAGTGATTATTAGATGGATTGATTAAGAGATCGAAACACATTAAGGATTTAACACTTAGGATTAAATTTATACACTCCATCCTAAGAGAAGGATGCAGGCATAATCTTAATCACAAAGCCTTAAAACCTTAGAGGTTTAGTCTCTGATTATGAGATGAGAAGAGAGACATAAGAGATTACACAAAGGTAAAACTAATGGGGGATTAATAAAAAACCCTAATTGTTATCATGCTTGGATGTTCCTAGGGTTTATGAGGCTTGCAAGAGATCTTCAAGAAAAGCCACCAAGGAAGAAGTAGAAGGAAGGAAGAGAAGCAGAAGAAACAAGCTAACTTACTTCACTTAAGAAGATAAGTTACTTGAAGAAATAAAGTGAGAGATGAACATGAGTGAGCAAGCTCACTCTAAAGCAAAGATAAAATGCAGCAATTAATGCATAAGAGAGATGAGAAGAGATTGTGAGAAGTGAAGGCAAATTCACTTCTCAAAACACTTACCACCTGAAAAGTTAGCATAAAGAAATGAAATGAAAATGAAAATGAAAAGTATGCAAGGATGCCAACCAAAACCAGAAGCATGTTCATGATGTAAATGATGCTAAAAGATGATGCAAATGTATGTTAAGAGCAATGGATGATCATACAAGTGATGAGAATTCAAGTGAAGTATGTAAGAAGCATGAAGGTTCATGAATGTTCATGGAATGTAATGAATGCATAACATGGTAAATGGATGAATAAATGGTCAAGCATGATTCTAATGTGTCCTAAGATGTCTTATAAGTCATGTGAATGCATAAAATGTCATGGCAAGTTCTTATATGAATGCTTATGCAAGATGTATGCAAAGGAAGATGGGAAATTAGGGCTTTCATACAACATGAGATGCAAAAACCAAACACAGAAGCAAATGACAAGATAAAAAATTGAAAAATGCAATCAAAGTAACCCTAACCCCATATGATATCACACCCCAAAGGAGGAGACCTAACTCTTAATCCTAAGGAAGTTATGATTTTTCTAAGTTATCTAGGGTTCTAAGGTACCTAAAGGGAAAAAATGCAAATCAATTCAAAAATGCAGAAGAAATTTGTGACAAAATTATGCTAGATACTACATGTCAAATGAAGATCAATGCAAAAAGAATCATTGTCATACAATTCTTGGTTAGGCAGAAAAGAATTCTTGAAGTTAGGGTTCCAAAATGTGAATTTTATGAACCTTAAATTCAAGAAAATTATCAAAGATTGTTCAGAACCAAAAAGAAATTTGTGTGGATGGTATGATAATGTTTCTAAATGTTTAAAGATGCAATGTGAATTGTTTTGGGATTTTTAGAAACCTAAATATACATTTAAATATTTTAAAAATGATTTTTAAATGCAAAAAATAAAAAATAAAAATATTTTTGTGTTAAGAAAATTATTTGAAATAAAAATGCAGAACAAAATATTTTTAGGAATGTTCTAGCTATTTTAAATAAAATGTGCAAAATAAAATAAGAAAAATGAATTAAAAACTGAATAAATGAAAAAGTATGCAAATCTAAGGGACCACATTCAAATTAGGGAAAGGAGGGAAAGACTCTGCGCGCATCTGGACGGCCAAAATTCAAACTCTCACTAATTACAGGATTAAGCCCTAATCTGAACCCTAAAGACTTTCAGGTGACCGGAACAGTGTTCTAGTCATCTTCTCCGACCAACTCAAAATCAAACTCCTTCCCTAGGTTATTTCTGGAGCTCTAAAGCTCCAGATCAACTCTTCTTACTTCCCTAAACATGAATCCACCCTCAAAACGAATTTATTCTTCATCAATCATGTGAATCGAAGCAAAACATATTTCACGGGCAAAGTTTCAGAGGTTCATAAAATGTTCATTTTTCCACCATTTTCAAAAATAAACACATCAGTGTGACCAGCATAACATGTAGAATCATATTGCAACAAAAAGAAAGAGTTCTGGAAAAAAGTTTTGGGATGACTACCTGAGATGAAGTTTTCCAAACTTGAGCTTCCTGGCCACTTCCTTTGTGCAAAATGACTCCCTTTGACCTCCTGATGAAGCTTTAATGCTTGGAAGACCATGAGAATGGCTGGTTTATGAGATTACACTTCAACTGGCTGTGAATCGTGTTTTGTGTATGGGGTGTTCTTGGCTGGTTTAATGGTTTCTTTGTGGTCAGTGAGTGATTTTGAGATCAATGGTGAAATTGGTTTGAGGATTGAGTGAGTGAGCTGAGAGATTCGAAGGGTTTTGCAAGTTGGAGAGTTTTTTGCATATGATGAGTTCTTGGAGTGTTAGGCTTGTGTGTCTTATGAAAATGAGTCCTTAGAGCATGCTTGTAGAGTCTGGATTTGGCAGAGAGTGGGTGGTGGACTGTTGTGATTGGTATGGGTGTTTTTGCCCAAAAGTCAAAAGTGTTGTACTTGAGGTATGGGCAATGGTGTAGCTGGCTCATTGGCTTGTCCATGTGCAGCTGAGTTCAAGGATGTCCACAAAATCAGTCTTGAGGCAATTCAACAAGTGGGAGCAAAGTTATGTGGTGTTTTGCAATTATGTGAAGTTTTGGCCCCTTTGAGAATTCTTGATGTTCAAGGCATGGAATGATGCAATTCTTTGGGCAATTCTGATCTTAAAGCAATGCATTATGATTTTATGATACATAGAAGTGTGTTTGAAGTCACAAAATTCCTTGGCAAGTGGTTTTGCAAAGAATCCCTTTTGGTGCATTTTTGAAAATTATGGGATTTTTGCCAACTTTGACAAGCCATATCTTGAGTTCCAAAATGAATTAGATCTTGTTCTTGTACTTTTTGAAAATGGAATGATCCAATCTACAACTTTCATGACCAACAATTTTTCATTTGAAGCATTTTTGGTTGAAAAAGAGGAGGTTGAAAAACTTTCCCAAAATGGAAAGTTTACATTACAAGTCATTCCCATTTTTGGCAACTTTTGGTTTAGCTTACTTTTCTTCAATTTTGTGAACTTCCAAGCACTTCAATGATCAAATAAAGATCATATAACTTCAATTTGATGAAAAATCCACTTTGGTTCCATGTTAGGGGGCCTCAGATGCCCTGATTTTGCTCTAACTTGCTCAAGAAGTTACCCAATGATTAGATGACTTCCACAATGAATTTCTCCATCAAACTTGGTACACATGATCTTTATAACATATTGAGACCAATAGAAACAAGAGTGACCAAACAAATTGGAATTATGGCCTCTGAAACCAAAACCCTAATTTTAGGTCATTTGTGTAGTTAAACCCTGGCTCTGCTTCCATGCTTTGTCAGTTCTTGTGATTCTCTGACTTCCTTGATCTTTGGATGATATAATATGATGATTGAACATATATGGACCCTCTTGAGATGATTGAAGACCTTTGGGGTGGCTCAGATGGATCCTGGATTGCTCAGATCACAAACCCTAGATGCAGATGAACTTGACCTAATGCAGTGAAGAAAAAATGCCATATGAAATGATATGCTTAAACTAATGCAAAGATGAAAGATCACAAGCCATGGTGTGAACTTAATGAGGGCAAATTTGGGGTGTTTACACATAGTTCATTGAACCATGTGGATAACCTGCACTTCATAGTTCATTGAACCATGTGGATAAACTGGCACTTCATAGTTCATTGAACCATGTGGATAAACTGCACTACATAGTTCATATAAGCAATTTTATATAAACAATGTGGTTATTCAATCTCAGCCCAACATAGCCACTCATATTGAAACATAGAGGCAATAGTATAACACCAATGAGCCTATTAAACAACAACAACAACTATACCACATTTTTTCATGAATAATGTAAGAAAACTTAGAACATGTCAAAAATCCCCAAACTTTTATATGAAAGTTTTCCAATTTCGATTCCAAATCAAACCAATTGAAAATACAAGCATTGGTAAGTGACCCCACATATATTAAACTCATGGTGTCAATATTATAACACATTTCAACTGATTGATTTACTGATTTATCCAAAAATAAACCATTTTCACATAATCTCTCTAAACCTTAAAACCCAACAAAAACGTACATCTAAGTTTCTAACTAAATCCACTCAACCTACATACATCATTCAACCCTTATGAGATGAAAGAACCCCACCCTTACCTTGATGACGAACTCTTTCCTCTCTAAAGGAATCTCCTCTTATTGCCCTAGCCTCTTTCTCCTCTGCTCCTCTTTCTCCCTTTCATGGCCGTGTTCCCAAAAAAACCCTTTTCTCTTTTTTCTATTCCTCGTATAACCCTTAGACCCTTAAACTTCTAATTCCCACTTCATCCTTAATAACCTTCACTAAAACTCTTTTATGCCCTCCTTAACTAATTCAATAATCTTTTTATTTAATTATTCTTTCAATTATTATATCACTCAATATAATTAAATTTTATTCCAATAATATCATATTGAACACTATAATATTTTCACCACACACCAACATACAACAACGATTTCCATTTCAATTGATAAACAAAATTGGGGCGTTACAACTCTCCCCTACTAAAAAAATGTTTTCGTCCTCTAAAATTTACCTCATACGGACAAACTCAGTTACGAAACTCGCATCTTGCTCTCCAACTCCCAATTCATGCTCCCACTGGCAGCTCCTCCCTAAACCACTTTTACGAGGACAATCTATTTTCCTCTCAATTTCTTTACTTCTCTTACCTCAACTTCATCCATTGGTATTACATGTAACGAATTTGGAACATACTTCCAAAGCTACGAAACATGGAATATGTCATGCAAATTTGACAAACTATGTGGAAACACCTCCCTATAAGCAACAGGTCCAACTCTTGCAGAAATCTGATATGAACCAATAAATTTAGGAGTAAGCTTTCTCAACTTCAAAGCTCTTCCAACACCAGTCACCAGAGTAATTCTCAAAAACACATGATCTCCTTCTTGAAATTCAAGGTCTTTCTTCCTCTTATCATGGTAACCCTTATGTCTACTCTGTGAAGTTCTCATCTTATCTCGAATTAGCTTCACCATCTTAGTAGTTTACTTCACACTATCAGGTCCAAGTACAACACTTTCACCTTACTCGTGCCAACACAACAGCGTCAGACATCTTCGACCATACAATGCTTCAAACGGTGCCACTCCGATACTAGAATGATAATTTTTATTATAAGTAAACTCAATCAATGGAAAATGACTATCCCAAGCCCTTCCTTGTTCAAGTACACAAGCCCTCAAGAAATCCTCAAAAGATTGTATTGTCCTCTCTGTCTGCCCATCAGTCTGAGGATGATAAGTTGAACTCAGCTTCAACTTCGATCCTAATGCCTCTTGCAAACTTTCCCAAAATCTAGAAGTAAAATGCAGATCTCTGTCTGACACAATACTCAAGGGGATTCCATGCAACTTCACAATCACACCTATATATATCTCTGCCAATCTCTACAAAGAATAAGAAATACCAATCGTAATAAAGTGTGCGGACTTTGTCAACCTATCAATAATCACCCAAATAGGATCATGCACTCTCGGAGTATTAGGAAACCCTGTAACAAAATCCACGGATATACTATCCCATTTCCACTCGGTAATTTCCAATGGTTGCATCAAACCAGTAGGTTTATGATGTTCTACTTTCGACTTCTGGCAAGTCAAACATGCATAAACAAACTGAGCCACATTCTGCTTCATACTAGGCAACCAAAATATCTTCTTCAAATCCTAATACATTTTCGTCTCTCCTGGATGAATACTCAAACCACTTCTATTCCCTTATTCTAGAATAATTTTCTTCAGTTCAAGATCATCAGGAATACAAATACGATCTCGAAACCTGAGTACTCCCTGTTTATCAACTCGAAACTCGTTACCTTCAACCTAATCATCACTAATCATCAAATCCACTAATTTCACATATGACTTCTGACTTTCCCTTATACGATCCATAAAATCATTATTGACCTTCAACATTCCCAACATCACACCATGAGGTATCCGCTCATAATCTAGACTCACGTCTCTGAATTTCTCGATCAATTCTAATTCCTTAGCCATCATGATCGACATATGAAATGGCTTCCAACTTAAGGCATTGGCAACCACGTTTGCTTTATCGGGATGATAGTTCTAACTAAAATCATAGTCCTTCAAATACTCCAACCAACGTCTCTGCCTCATATTTAATCCTTTCTGATAAAATAAATCTTTCAAACTCTTATGATCAGTGTACACTTCATACCTCGAGCCATACAAATAGTGCCTCAAAATCTTCAATACAAAAACCAAAGCTGCTAGTTCCAAATCATGGGTAGGATAATTCCTCTCATGAATTCTCAATTGTCGCGAAGCATATGCCACCACTTGTCCATCATGCATTAATACTGCACCCAAACCTATCAATGAAGCATCACAATAGACTATGAACAGTTCATCTGCTTTTGGCAAGGTCAAAATCGGAGTAGTAGTTAAATACTTCTTTAGTTCAAAAAAACTCTGCTCACATTGGGCATCCCACCCAAACGCTTTACTCTTACACGTCAGTTGAGTCAATGGAAGTGCCAACTTTGAGAAACCTTCAATGAATCTTCGATAATAACTAGCTAACCCCAAGAAACGTCTAATCTATGTCACTGACTTCGGAGCCTCCCATTGTAACATTGCATCTACTTTGGATGGATCCACAAAAATCCTTTTCTCTGAAATTACATGACCAAGAAAACTCACCTCTTTCATCCAAAAATCGCACTTAGATAACTTAGCAAACAACTTCTTCTCTTTCAACACTTACATCACAATTCATAGATGTTCAACATGCTCTTCTTCTAACTTAGAGTAAATCAGAATATCATCAATAAAGACAACCACAAATTGATCCAAATACTCATGGAAAATCCAATTCAAATATTCCATAAACACTTCAGGTGCATTAGTAACTCCAAATGGAATCACTGCATATTCATAGTGTCCATACCGAGTCTAAAAGTGGTCTTTTACACGTCTTCATCCTTCACCCTTATCTGGTGATAACCCAATCGCAGATCAATCTTATTAAATACACGAGCACCAACCAAATGATCCATCAGATCATCTATCCTTGGAAATGGATACTTATTTTTAATTGTCACCTTATTTAGTTGCCTGTAGTCAATACACAACCTCATACTACTGTCATACCCCAAATTTGTCCTACCCGCGCCAATTTATTTTACTGTCTAACCATTGTTTCAAAAATCCAAAAAAATATGTATTACTTTATTATTCTGTCTGATATTAAAAGAAAATTCAAAAAATGCATTTTGTTCCTTTTCTAAAAAAAAAAACCTCCTTTTAGTTTTATAATTTATTCATTTCATTATCAAAAATAAAATAAAAAATATCTTCCTTCTAATCTACTTTCATTTTATTTCTTAAAAGACCATTATATACATAAAATTGCAAAAAAAATCTCATTATCTATTTTTTGTTATCATCATTTTGCTTTTATCTCATTTTTAGACTGAAACTTTTATCTCATTTTTATTTCATTTTTAGATTGAAACTTTTATCTCATTTTGCTTATTTTTATATTACTTTTTTTTTCTTTTCTTTATTATTTGTTGGTGTAGTTTTTATGTTTTGTTTTGGTCCATTTATTACACAGATTCCACATCTCCAAGGCCCCACTAACGCACAACCAGTACAAACAAATTGCCATTCCACCACTCAGGGGATTGCGTCGTACGCATTTTTTATGCCAGCTACACAAGCTGGTACAACAACAGATACGGGGGGATCACAAGTAACAAAAACTTCATAACGGATACCTCTCTGATGACACTCATACAATAGTTGACAAATTGGTAGTAACAGAAAGCATTTTTTTCACTCTCTTCATTCTCATAAACACATAACAACAATAAATATCCCACACTGAAAATCTCTTTACAACCTACATAAAACCCTCAATCTTACAATCTCAAACAAAAACCAAAACACAGAAAAGAAATAGAAAACAAAACCATTCTTCCTCAACACCCTCAGCCACCACCTTCTGCACCATCAACCTGAAGCAAAACCCTTCGCCGAACACTCAAACACCTCACCCGACCTTCACACAGAACCACCAACCAACTTCTATCACCAACAAGCTTCAAACCATTTCCTCAAATCATCATCACCTTCATACAAACCATGGACACCTATTAATAAACCACTGAAAACGCAGAACCTTACCACCACTTGAAACTGAAATCTTCATAACCGTGAACCACCGAGCGAACTTACAGCGAAAAAACAACACAAATTTCAAATCACCACCAAAACCAGATCGCAGAAAAAGCCAAAACACATACAAACACCCTCTAAAAACCGCCACCAAGAGCCAAACTTATTTGAAAATAGATCCGTGCGATAGCCGAAATCTTGAAACCAAACCCCTTGAAAACCACCAACAATCCGCCGCGAGATACCACCGGCCACCACCCCTTTCACAACCCACAAACACCGCCTCAACCATGCCGTAAAACAACCCTTTCCTCTTCTTCAAACACCACCACAACTCAGCATAAACGAAAAAACAAAGGAAGAAAACAGAGCCACACAAAACCGAACAACCAAATCGCAACCACCGATTTCAACCTCAGACCGTCACCGTCGCAATATCTCGAAATCTGAACCATCAAGAACCCAGTGAAATCCGTGAAATCCTTCAAGCCGCGAAAAACAATACGATCTCGCGAGCAAAACCAAACCCGAAACTGAGTTGAGCGAGTGATCTGGTTCAGAAACCGGAACCGTGGAATCTGATCCGAAAAAGCTTGAGCGTGAGATTCCCTATGAGCGTGAGAGAGAGACGTTTGGAGAGGGCATAAATCAAAAGCAGAAGCAAGAAAAGCACGTGGAGGAGAGGCGAAGGGCTTTCGCAGAGAAACCAGGGGGAGTTCCTCCAGAGCAAGCGTTTGAGAGGGTAAGAGAGTAAACGCGTTTTCTTCTATTTTGGGGCAGATTTTATCTAATTCTTTATTTCTCATTTTCTTTTCTTTTAATTATATAAACATGTTAATGTTCTTAGGTTAATTAGTAATTGTTAAATTTCATTTTTCAAAACTCAATCTTTGAAGTTTGTGTTCATTTTCGGTCTGGGCTTTGTTTTTTAATCTGTTTTTTCTCTCTCTATATGTATATATATATATATGTAATAAATTAATATTTTTTAAGAATCTCTCTTCCTATTTTAGTGTTAATTTCAATTTTAGTGATATTAGCTTATATATTATTTATTTTTTTATCTTATTTTATTTTTTTAGAATTCTTTCTTAATAAAATAGCTGAATTAGTGAATAGTTTTCTTTTAATTTCCTTATTTGGGCCAATGATATAATAAAAGGCCAATTTTTCGCCCGATTTTAATCGGTGATATTTGGTCAATATGAGGCCCTCCTTGTAATTAATTTTTTATTATTTTATTATTTCGACAAACAAACATGTAATTTAATTTAATTTATTTAATTTATTCTTGATATTATTTAATTTATTTATTATTTATATTCATTATTTTATTTTTAATTCTAGAAATTCAATTTAATTTATTCATTTATTATCGCATTTAAAAAATTACGTTTCGACTCCTTATAGAATGATTCCAATTTTGAATCGATTATAAGGTAGTTCACGAACTAAATTTCGACGCGTCCCAAAAAGGTCCAACGCCTTCGAATAGTTGTTCTCGATTAAAAGGTCCAATGCCTTCGAATAGTTGTTTCCGATTAAAAAGGCCGAACGCCTTCGAACCGTTCAAAACACTGCACACACGCTTCCTCTGGGGCAAATTACAATGAGACCTCTTTATTTCTCGCAATCCCCTGTATTTATTTTGTATCCCTCTCCCATTACTTTGTACGCACTTTATTTTCCGTATTTTATTTAATTCTGAATCCTTGGTCCAACGCCAAGCGAATGCACTTGCACACTCGCACCTTTTTATTTTGTTTCGTTTATTAGGATTCACCTTACTTTGCGAGCCAAGCGCTTCGTGCCTCGCTAACAAACCACAAAATAAACTTCCACTTGCATTTACCCTTTAACCTCAAAAACCGAAACGTTTCGATTAGATCCAAACCCTTGATCCAACGTCAAGCGGTCTTAGGAAATAAAACATTATAATAATACGAGAATATTTGTACGCCACGAGCCTTAAGCGGTAGAAAGGAGGATAACGAGCTCTCGTTACTCGCTCCGATTATTTCGACGCAGGACGCTCGTCTTGTTGGGAGAGATAAACTATCCATAGTCTTTAGTGCATTTCAACTCCTAAACCCTTTCATCGACGAAAGGTAATAAAATCAACATCCAATACCCTTAGTAGGCCGAACTACGAGGCTCTGACTTTCCCATTGCAGACGGGAGTACGTAGGCACGAGGATCTCAATCCTTTCCGAGCACCTAGGATCAATCTAACTTATAATTCAACTCATTTCCCTCTAGCAAGCAATTCATTTAAGCATAGACATCCTTTCGCGCGTGATAACTTAGATGGTTCCCATCGAGTACGATGGATGTAGGGGGTGCTAATACCTCCCCCCTGCATAACCGACTCCCGAACCCAGGCAATGGTTCCGCTGACCTTTGTCCTCATCCCTTTCCTCCCGGGTTGTATCTATATCTCCCCTTTCCCTCTTCGGGAATAAATAGAATTAGGTGGCGACTCTTCAGTCCGTCCGGCGCACGACTCCATCCTTTCGGATCGCGTGAGGTCGTATTTTTCGGGGTACGACAGCTGGCGACTCTGCTGGGGAAAGGTTCACCCCTATGCGAGTCAAGCCTAGTCTAGGTTCCCGCGTTTGTTTGGTTGTTTGCTTTTATGCCTTGCATGTTTATCGCTTTCTTTATCGCATTCCATCTTATATATCTTGTGGCTCCTTGGTACTATAACTTGGATCAATACTTTGCAAAAGAAACTTGAGGGAAAAGCTCTATACCCGGGCTTTCGAGTACAAACTTAAGTTAGCGAGGTTGTGTAGTATGGGCTCCCGAGAGAACCACTCTCGTGGGTTGTCGATACGAAAACCTCACTTGGAGTAGATTCTGATGAGAATACTGACAACCGTCAAATCCTTGGCGTGTGTGCTCAGTTGCTTTCATTAGGGTCATTAACTCTGAGGACCTTTAGAACCTTTTGGTTAAAACATCGGTTGATGGTTGCGTAGTATTAGGCACCAGGGTTCACCCTCGCGTGGCTCGATACGAAAACCTCACTTGGAATAGACTTACTCAATGGAGTTGATTGACTGTCAAGAATGTATGAAATTGACATGTGCATCAAACAGCTGAGAAAGTTCCATAACTCCAGGACTTTGTTTTAAACCTCGTGTCGATGATCACGTAGTATGGACTCCCGAGAAATTTGCTCTTGTGGGTGTCGATACGAAGATCTCACGCAAAATAGATTCATATGGCGGAGTCAATCAACCGTCATGCTTATGGCGTGTGTGATGAACAGCCATATGAATTGATAACTTTGGGATCCCTAAAACTTTAGAGTCTACCCAGTGAGTTCTTGATCTGAGTATCCTCCATCTGTACCTTGGACTCGTGAGACCCGGGTCTTGTGATCCTGGATTCTGACATTGCATATCATCTCATCCGCATTATTTATTCATCTTGAATTTCATTCCAAAATCTGAGAACTCATTTCATGTTCCTCCATCTTCAGTAAATCAAGCTGGTTTCCCGACGCCCGTATCGAGCTAGACGACCGTATTCAACTAGATCCAACACTAGAAGACTGATGGACGTGATTCAGGAAGAACAAGTTGCTACGAGGGAAGAGATTGACTCGGTTAAGAGCAAGATTGACCAGATTTATGAGACTTTGCAAGCTTTGGCAAGAATGGAAGAACGTCGCGAAGCTGCTGCCGCATTGAACAATGCTCAAGTGCAAGGATCTACATCACGAGCAATGCCTTCAGTTCCAGATCCAAATCCTTTGGTCTTTGGTTTGCCTCCAGGTTTCACTCCTGCTGTTGAAGAGGTCACTTCCCAACCAATGCCTGCTTCTGGTGTTACTGTTGGTGCTATTCCTCAAGCTCAACCTATTCCAACTCAAGTCCAGTTTCCTCAAACTGAAGAGAATCATCAAGTTGAGTATGAGATGCATACTGCTGTTCCAATCATCAGTCCTCATGCCGTTCAAGAGTCCGAAGCTATGAAGATGTGCCGCGAGTTAGCTAAAAAACTCTGAATCATGGAAGGACACAACTCAACTTCTCTGAGTGCCTTAGACATGTGCTTAGTTCCAGATGTTGTGATCCCTATTAAGTTCAAACTGCCAGAGTTCGAAAAATACAAAGGCCTCAGCTGTCCTGAGCTTCATTTGAGGATGTACTGCAGAAAAATGGCCGCTCATGCCAAAGATGATAAGCTTATGATCCATTGCTTCCAAGACAGCCTGTCTGGAGTGTCTCTAGAATGGTACATGTAACTTGAGCGCAACAATGTTCGTACTTGGCTCGATCTATCTGATTCATTCAAAAAGCAATATAAGTACAACACTGACTTAGCTCCTAACCGTACTCAGCTTCAGAGTATGTCTCAAAAGGAGAGCAAATCCTTTAAGGAGTATGCCCAACGCTGGAGAGAGCTAGTCGCCAGAGTGCATCCTCCATTGGTTGACCGTGAATTGATCGATATCTTCATGGGTACCCTACAGGGGCAATACTACGAGAAGCTGATCAGCAGCGTGTCTTCTGGATTTTCGGACATGGTGATGGTAGGAGAAAGAATTGAAGAGGGTTTGAAAAGTGGAAAGATCCAAGGAGGTTCTAGCAGCCAAAACAATGCCAAGAAACCTTTCAACGGGTATAAAAAGGGTGACACAAATGCCATTTCTGCTGCAAATGGGAATTTTCAACAGAGTGCACCTGCACCAGTTCCCTACTATCAATATCCCTATGTTGCTGCTACGCAATATGCTCCTATGCCATATCAGCCAGTTCCTCCAATGCCTTATCAGCAGGCCTTTCAAGCTCTATTGCCGCCTCAGATGGCTCATCAACCACGTCCACCTCCAATGGTTGCAGCCGCGCAATATGCGCCCAATCTATACCAGCAACCGGCTTATCCACAACGGCCTGGTCAACAGCAACAACGCGCTCCTCAACAACGTCCACCATATCAACCAAGAGGATATGATAGGCATATTGATCCCCTGCCTATGACATACACCGAAATCTTTAAACAGCTGATGGCAAAAGGACCTCTTGGTTTGAGAGATATGCCACCCCAGACTGGCAATGCCCGAAATTATGATTCCAATGCTCGCTGTGAGTATCACAAAGGCGCTCCAGGTCACACAATCGAGAACTACCATGCCTTCAAACACTTGATTCAGGATATGACCAATTCTAAGGACCTCACTCTCACTCCGAGAAATCCAAATGTCCAGAACGATCCAATGCCGTCACACGGTGCCAACAAGTGAAGACATTTGAAGGGGTTGTTGAAAACCAAGCTGAGTAGTCTCCTAGTTTGAAGCATTCAATCAAGAGAAGTTCAATTCCTCAAATCAAGGCAGCCAATGCCATTTATGATTTCTGCATTCCTGTTGTTTTGTACTGTTTGTTAAGTACTATTTGCTCTGAACGTTATTATATGTACTTGGTTTTGTTAATGTTATGTTTATGCATGTTTTGAATCAATTTATTCGCATTTGCTCATTATTTATCATTTATCGCAAAAGTTACAAAAATATTCCCTCACTTCACTTTAGCAAATATTTGAGGGAGGATGATGAAAACTAAATACCCATAACTGTTGCGGTATGCTTTCGGATAAAAACCTCGTCAATGATGTACATGCATTCTTTCAAATCCCCAAACACTAGAGATATAAGGAGTTAATCCCTAGTCAACCACTTCGAGCCTAGAAGTAGGAGTTTCTTTCGGATACAACCCTTACATTTAACCCAGGAGACTTAGTCGGAAAAAAAGAAATCAAAAGAGGAACTCAAATCCTCAGCAAAAACAAAACAAATATCAGTGACCACCAAATCAAGAATCAAAGGGTCACCAACAAAATAGATGATTGCCACTTCAAGCAAACTTTAAAGCTTCATTTTCACTCTTGCAACGTCAAAACAAATACATGTGTAGAGTTAACTGAACGTAGGACTGGAGAGCAATATGAAGAAGGGTTGGGTACAAATCAAACTTTGAGCCTTATACCTTTGTTTCTCAAACCTTAACCAGACCACGTTACAACCCTCAAAAGTCCTAATTGAGACGCGGTTTATTCTGAAAGCATGCTACCAACAAGGTTGCGTAAATTGACTCCCATATATTTGCTAATTTTCAAATCTCGATTGCACATTATGCTTGCTGCATCTTTCACGCAATTTCTAAATCAGCACCTCGTTTGGAACAACGGTCCATTCGTCACACTATCACAACATTCAAATAAATTGACTCTTTCAAAACTTACATGAAATTTACATTAACGCTACCATTTATGTATGAACAAATCAGTTGCAATTTAGTGCTTGACATCAGTGCAATCCCGACAAGGGGCAATCAAAAGAGAAATATGAACTTCGTTGGTGCCAACATAAATCAAGACTACTTCAACAGCCCAATCAGGGGCAAATTATCTTCCAACAGCTCAATCAGGGGCAGACACTTATCAAATCCAGACTCTGAGGCAGATCATGCCATGGTCATTATCAAAGCTTCCCCACCAGATTTATTTCAAATACCCTACAAACAGGGGCAAGCAAACCAGGGGAAAATCTTCCTATCTCTCCTCCCCAGCTAAACAGGAAGTTCTTGCTAGACGTTGGCAATCGTTCAAAGCAAATCAGTCTTCATGTGTCGATTAAGTCGCTTCGCTCATCAGCAGATAACCCAACTTAGAGCTTTCAGATCCATCTTCTAACCATACATCGTCGAAGATCGAGTGTCGGGGAATCAAGCCCTCCACCCACCCAAAGTCCAATCGTTATTGGCAACTACCAAACCAAAAGTCCACCAAGTTGGCACCTTTCGATTGCTCATATGCATCATTATGCATCATCAACGTCATACGCATCATTTACATCAGTCATTTACAACATGTGCATCATATGCATACCTAAATAAGTCAGATTTTTATTTTCCCCAACATTTTTAACTTACATCTCAATGCATAAACATTTTCATCGTATCTCCATCTTTATGGAATACCTTATCAAACAATCGAACATAGTTGCATAGTTCAGGATCCAGGATCACCACAGGTTTCCAGTCCTTTCCCCAGCGGAAGTCGGGATCATATCAAACGAAGATTCCAGGCATCCTCTTGGCGGATTCAGTGGTCGTATTTAAATTTTATTCGCCTTATCTTCCTCTGTTGATAAGTGATTTTATTTTTCAGTCTTTCGCCTATCATCCTCTGTTGATAGTGATTTTTATTTTCAATCATTTGCCTTATCATCCTTTGTTGATAAGTGATTTTATTTTCTGTTTATTGCCTTATCATCCTTTGTTGATAAGTGATTTTATTTTCCGTCTATTTCCTTATCATCCTTTGTTGATAAGTGATTTTATTTTCAGTCTGTTGCCTTATCATCCTTTGTTGATAAGTGGGTTTATTTTTCTGTCTATTGCCTTATCATCCTCTGTTGATAAGTGAGTTTATTTTTTCAGTCTGTTGCCTTATCATCCTCTGTTGATAAGTGAGTTTATTTTCAGTTATTTGCCTTATCATCCTCTGTTGATAAGTGAGTTTATTTTCAGTCCTTTGCCTTATCATCCTCTGGAGATAAGTTATTTTATTTTTCAGTCTTTTGCCTTGTCATCCTCTGTTGATAAGTGATTTTATTTTTCAGTTGTTTGCCTTATCATCCTCTGTTGATAAGTGATTTTATTTTTCAGTTATTTGCCTTATCATCCTCTGGTGATAAGTGATTTTATTTTTCAGTCGTTTGCCTTATCATCCTCTGGTGATAAGTGATTTATTTTGTCAATTGTTTCTTGCTGTGTCACCATTCATTTCCAATTTTAATCATCTGCTTGTTTTACAATTTCTTTCTTTGTCGGACAAATTAGGAGTCTGTTAATATCTAATTATCTTATACCTTGAAAGATTGAACGCGAACCAGTTCATCTTATTCGGTCTAAGCCAATTCGATAGGGGCATCTGTCATACCCCAAATTTGTCCTACCCGCGCCAATTTATTTTACTGTCTAACCATTGTTTCAAAAATCCAAAAAAATATGTATTACTTTATTATTCTGTCTGATATTAAAAGAAAATTCAAAAAATGCATTTTGTTCCTTTTCTATAAAAAAAAACCTCCTTTTACTTTTATAATTTATTCATTTCATTATCAAAAATACAAAAAAAATAAATATCTTCACTTCTAATTTACTTTCATTTTATTTCTTAAAAGACCATTATATACATAAAATTGCAAAAAAAATCTCATTATCTATTTTTTGTTATCATCCCATTTTTTTTATATACACATCAAAACTAGTTTCTACTATTATTATTATCATTAATTTTTATTTTTTTTTATTTATCATTGTTATTATATTTTTCCATTATTATTCACTTTTTTTATTATTTCTATTATTATTATTATACCTTTATTTCTATATACTTTTTATTATTATTATTATTATTATTATTATTATTTTTCTTATTATTATTATTATTCCCTTTGTTTTCGATTATTTCATTTTTAGATTGAAACTTTTATCTCATTTTGCTTATTTTTATATTACCTTTTTTTTCTTTTCTTTATTATTTGTTGGTATAGTTTTTACGTTTTGTTTTGGTCCATTTATTACACAGATTCCACATCTCCAAGGCCCCACTAACGCACAACCAGTACAAACAAATTGCCATTCCACCACTCAGGGGATTGCGTCGTACGCATTTTTTATGCCAGCTACACAAGCTGGTACAGCAACAGATACGGGGGGATCACAAGCAACAAAAATTTCATAACGGATACCTCTCTGATGACACTCATACAATAGTTGGCAAATTGGTAGTAACAGAAAGCAATTTTCACTCTCTTCATTCTCATAAACACATAACAACAATAAATATCCCACACTGAAAATCTCTTTACAACCTGCATAAAACCCTCAATCTTACAATCTCAAACAAAAACCAAAACACAGAAAAGAAATAGAAAACAAAACCATTCTTCCTCAACACCCTCAGCCACCACCTTCCGCACCATCAACCTGAAGCAAAACCCTTTGCCGAACACTCAAACACCTCACCCGACCTTCACACAGAACCAGCAACCAACTTCTATCACCAACAAGCTTCAAACCATTTCCTCAAATTATCATCACCTTCATACAAACCATGGACACCTATTAATAAACCACTGAAAACGCAGAACTTTACCACCAATTGAAACTAAAATCTTCATAACCGTGAACCACCGAGCGAACTTACAGCGAAAAAACAACACAAATTTCAAATCACCACCAAAACCAGATCGCAGAAAAAGCCAAAACACATACAAACACCCTCTAAAAACCGCCACCGAGAGCCAAACTGAGTTGAAAATAGATCTGTGCGATAGACGAAATCTTGATCAAACTCAGAAACCAAACCACTTGAAAACCACCAACAATCCGCCGCGAGATACCACCGGCCACCACCCCTTTTACAACCCACAAACACCGCCTCAACCATGCCGTAAAACAACCCTTTCCTCTTCTTCAAACACCACCACAACTCAGCATAAACGAAAAAACAAAGAAGGAAGAAAACAGAGCCACACAAAACCGAACAACCAAATCGCAACCACCGATTTCAACCTCAGACCGTCACCGTCGCAATATCTCGAAATCTGAACCATCAAGAACCCAGTGAAATCCGTGAAATCCTTCAAGCCGCGAAAAACAATACGATCCCGCGAGCAAAACCAAACCCGAAACTGAGTTGAGCGAGTGATCTAGTTCAGAAACCGGAACCGTGGAATCTGATCCGAAAAAGCTTGAGCGTGAGATTCCCTATGAGCGTGAGAGAGAGACGTTTGGAGAGGGCATAAATCAAAAGCAGAAGCAAGAGAAGCACGTGGAGGAGAGGCGAAGGGCTTTCGCAGAGAAACCAGGGGGAGTTCCTCCAGAGCAAGCGTTTGAGAGGGTAAGAGAGTAAACGCGTTTTCTTCTATTTTGGGGCAGATTTTATCTAATTCTTTATTTCTCATTTTCTTTTCTTTTAATTATATAAACATGTTAATGTTCTTAGGTTAATTAGTAATTGTTAAATTTCATTTTTCAAAACTCAATCTTTGAAGTTTGTGTTCATTTTCGGTTTGGGCTTTGTTTTTTAATCTGTTTTTTTTCTCTATATGTATATATATATATATATGTAATAAATTAATATTTTTTAAGAATCTCTCTTCCTATTTTAGTGTTAATTTCAATTTTAGTGATATTAGCTTAGATATTTTTTTTTATCTTATTTTATTTTTTTAGAATTCTTTCTTAATAAAATAACTGAATTAGTGAACAGTTTTCTTTTAATTTTCTTATTTGGGCCAATGATATAATAAAAGGCCAATTTTTTGCCCGATTTTAATCGGTGATATTTGGTCAATATGAGGCCCTCCTTGTAATTAATTTTTTATTATTTTATTATTTCGACAAACAAACATGTAATTTAATTTAATTTATTTAATTTATTCTTGATATTATTTAATTTATTTATTATTTATATTCATTATTTTATTTTTAATTCTAGCAATTCAATTTAATTTATTCATTTATTATCGCATTAAAAAAGTTACGTTTCGACTCCTTATAGAATGATTCCGATTTTGAATCGATTCTAAGGTAGTTCACGAACTAAATTTCGACGCGTCCCAAAAAGGTCCAACGCCTTCGAATAGTTGTTCTCGATTAAAAGGTCCAACGCCTTCGAATAGTTGTTTCAGATTAAAAAGTCTGAACGCCTTGGAACCGTTCAAAACACTGCACACACGCTTCCTCTTGGGCAAATTACAATGAGACCTCTTTATTTCTCGGAATCCCCTGTATTTATTTTGTATCCCTCTCCCATTACTTTGTACGCACTTTATTTTCCGTATTTTATTTAATTCTGAATCCTTGGTCCAACGCCAAGCGATTGCACTTGCACACTCGCACCTTTTTATTTTGTTTCGTTTATTAGGATTCACCTTACTTTGCGAGCCGAGCGCTTCGTGCCTCGCTAACAAACCACAAAATAAACTTCCACTTTCATTTACCCTTTAACCTCAAAAACCGAAACGTTTCGATTAGATCCAAACCCTTGATCCAACGTCAAGCGGTCTTAGGAAATAAAACATTCTAATAATACGAGAATATTTGTACGCCACGAGCCATAAGCGGTAGAAAGGAGGATAACGAGCTCTCGTTACTCGCTCCGATTATTTCGACGCAGGACGCTCGTCTTGTTGGGCGAGATAAACTATCCATAGTCTTTAGTGCATTTCAACTCCTAAACCCTTTCATCGACGAAAGGTAATAAAATCAACAACCAATACCCTTAGTAGGCCGAACTACGAGGCTCTGACTTTCCCATTGCAGACGGGAGTACATAGGCACGAGGATCTCAATCCTTGCCGAGCCCCTAGGATCAATCTAACTTATAATTCAACTCATTTCCCTATAGCAAGCAATTCGTTTAAGCATAGACATCCTTCCGCGCGTGATAACTTAGATGGTTCCCATCGAGTACGATGGATGTAGGGGGTGCTAATACCTTCCCCCTGCATAACCGACTCCCGAACCCAGGCAATGGTTCCGTTGACCTTTGTCCTCATCCCTTTCCTCCCGGGTTGTATCTATATCTCCCCTTTCCCTCTTCGGGAATAAATAGAATTAGGTGGCGACTCTTCAGTCCGTCCGGCGCGCGACTCCCTCCTTTCGGATCGCGTGATGTCGTATTTTTCGGGGTACGACAACTACCATCTTTCTTTTTCAATAGCAATACAGGATCTCCCCAAGGTTACACACTCGGCCTTACAAACTCCCTTTCTAACAGTTCTTATTGTTTCTTCAATTCAAATAACTCAGAAGCTAACATACGATAAGGTGACATTGAAATCAGTCTATATCTTGGAACAAGATCAGTACTGAATTCCACTTCTCTTTCTGGTGGAACATCTACAATATCATCTGGAAACACTTCCAGAAAATCTCTCACCACCAGTAATTCATTGATTTCCATTCCACTTTCCATTGATAAGGATGCAAACAATTCCAACACATGTGCTTCTTCCTTCAAAAGGTCTTTCAACTCTCGAGCAGACAAATAACCAGCTTCTTCTTCCTCTTCATCAGGAGTGAGAAACAGAACCAACTTCCTAAAAAAATTAATGTGAGCATGATTGAACTCTAAGCAATTCATCCCCGAGATCATATCCATACCTCCCAACGGCGAACAAATCAAGCCCACTCCAAAGTCCTTACCATATATCGATATAGGACAATTCAAACAAATGAGAGAAGCAATTAACGACCCATCAACAAGAGTCTCAATAACCATCTCTCCTAACATAGGGGAAACAACCAAACCTAGCCTTCTCACACAGTCAATAGAAATAAAATAGTGTGTAACGTCTGTGTCAATCATAGAAATCAAAGTAATATTATTAATATAGCAAGTACCTTTGATCAAACGATCCTCAATGGAAGTATGTGTTCCTATTAGAGAAAACAATTTTCCTCCAATTAAAACTTTCTTCGTCTTCTGACACTGAGTGCTGATACGACCCTGCTCTCCATAGTTGTAGCAAGTAACCAGATTAGCCTTGCACTCTGCAATCATATGTCCTGGTTGACCACACTTGAAACATTTTTTCATGTCACTCGTACACTCACTAATATGATGACCCAACTCACCACACTTATAGTACTTCATAGAAGCGGGAGTGTAACACCCCAATTCTACCCGGTGGAAATTCATAAATCAGAGTTTCAAAATTCACCTTTTAAAATACGATGTCACATTTTCAACTTTAAAACAACAATTAACATTTATCGCATATTCAACATGGATACATAACACTTAAACATCGGGAGACAAATAACAACTTTATTTATTCATTAAACCAAAACATCTTTTACAACTTCGCAGGGGATTTCATATTATTCAACTAAAAAAGGTATAGCATGTTATTTAACTTATAACATCTTAGCAACAACATAATCATACTGAAACAACTTAAAAATAACGACTAAAATAACTAAGCATCCATTCCTCAAGTGTTACGTATCAAAGCACCGACACCGACTCGGACTAATGAAGATAACCATCTTCCTGCATGCTACATGCACGTTACTAACATAGGGGCAAAATTCAAACAGAAGGGGTGAGATTTCGATAATTATAAACGGCATATGATAAACAATACTTAGATAAGGATTATAAATAATTCACCACTTCATAACATTAACCACAAAACAACTACTTAATAATCATCCACCTAGTATCAACTTACTTTACTACTATTATATCCATCAACGTTTTCCACATAAATCACATAGTCATATATTTAACAAGAACTACTTAATCAGCCTATTCAACATATTTCAATTAATTAACTTAAAACAACATTACAACTTATCAACTTGAGCGACATATACAACTTATCTACTTAGACAACCTAAACAACTTATCAACTTTAACAGCATAAACAACTTATCAACATCAATAATGCAACACAATGCGACTCAACTATGCATATGCATGTGGTACCATTGGAGTAAAACTCCCAACTTAAAATATACCAGGTTATTGAGGTATCTGCAAGGAATAAGCCTTCAACTTAATAATGTTTCCAATTTACCGAGGCATCAAGGCATAAGCCTTCAACTTTCAACTTAATTTCCAATCCAGGCCAATGTGGTGTGAGCAACGACTCCGACTTAGAAATGTACATATGATATGTGACATGTACAACTCAACAACATAAACAATACAAAATTATCAACACCGACAGTATAAACAACATATAGGACATGAACAACTTAAATCAACGTTGGCTAATAAGCCTTCAACTTGAACAACACAACAACTTCAGCAACACAAAATAACATGGACAACATGAGAAACTCATACTACATAAACAAGCAACACAAACAACTTATACGACAAGGGAGCTTAAAATCAACTTTGGCTTATAAAACCTTCAACATAACAACTTTAGAATTATTTTGTAAACCGGAAACATATAACAACTTAACTGTATCTGCAAATCGACTATACAACATATTTTCGACAAAACAACATAACCAAAATAACCTATTAATTTTCCCGACTTACCCCGATAATATTTTAAATTCTGGGCAAATACCTTTTTCGCCTAATTCGGCTAAACCGACTAAACCGACACAGTTTCTAACTTTCTGCGACTTATCACAAATTTATTACAAATATAAAAAATTTGGTGTCCTGATAAATGTTTCTGTCTTAGAAACCCGCCTGCTACTAGTTCTACTAGAATTACTAGTTCTATTATTTTTATGTCAAAGTTCCATCACAGTAAGAAAATTCGTTTAGTGTTCTAACATTACTCAGCTACTACTTCTTGTCGCTCCCTGGATTTCCATCCTGGTACAAACGCGAAAGTGGCGCGGAAAAAGGTAGAGTCGCCAACCAGGATTTTTTATCCCGAAGGAACGGGAATGGTAATGCTGCACAAACCAGGGAAAGAAAGGAAAGGACAAGGTCCTGCGAACCAAAGAATTGGGTTCGGGAGTCGGTTACAACCTGGGAAGGTATTAGCCCGCCAGATCGTCTGTCGTACCCGACGGGATCCATGCTTGCAAATAAACTGTTTCAAAGGGTGAAGGAATGAAAGTTACTACAAAAAGAAATACTGGAACTGGATAAGAAAAGAAAAGAAAGGGGGAAAATGTAGGGAAAATAAAAGAGTGCTCGAACAGGCCCTACCCCACTGCCTGCGTACCTCATCTGGACATGAGGATCAGAGTCGACGTAGTTCCTCTAACTAGGGGTGGAAAGATTGCTTGTGTTTTAAAGCTTGAAATTTTTATGTCAATGCGCAAGTGTTTTAGGCTCGTTTGGCACGAGTGTTTTACCGTCTTGCAAAGCGACAAGTAGGAACAAGTTCGTACGATGAGAGTGAGTAAGATGAGAAAAGAAGTCCCAAAGGAGAGACATTTATTCTTTTTCCGGTGTTTTTTATGAGTGTGGCACAAGAAAGTGAACTCAAACTCTTTTCCATGGAATGTGTACTTGCTACTACATTCCAAGATGGAATAATAGAAAAAGCACACCAAGTAAGGAGAATTTATCCAAGACTTGGTTCCAAGGGTTAGGGTCTAAGCTCACTAACTTGTTAAAATTATTAGATGTTTTGTAACTTGTGAAGAAGTGTTTTTTATGATTTTCTTTGTGAAAGTAGTCTCATTATTAGACTTGTACATCATGCCATACACACAAGACTATCTCAACCATTATTAAGTGTTTTTTAGATTTTTGTTTGAAGATGAGAAAGAGAGAACACCAAAAGGATCTCAAAGGTAAAAAACTAAGGGGGACTTACAATCCTAAGTGTTATCATGCATGGAAGTCCTAGGTTAGTGAGGTTTGAAGTTTATCCTAATGAAAAAGAAGGAAAGAAAAGAAAGAAAGAAAGAAGAAGAAGAGAAGAAGAAGGATATAGAAGACAACTTACTTCTCTAAAGAAGCTAAGTTGTTTCTAAAGCGGGAGTTGTGATGTTAAGCAAACAAAGCATAATGCTAAAGCAATCACAACATGAAAGCATAAAGATATGAAGGAAGAAGTTATATGTGGGATACCCTCCCACACATATGACTTACCATAACCCCCTACAAATACAAGATTAGCTAAACAACTGAATATTGAAAGCATATGGAAATAAAAAGAAATGTAATGGTCAAAGAAAGGGAAAATAACATAGGGAAAAGAAAGTGTAATGCTCGGATGGGCCCTACCCCACTGCCTACTTATCCCTTTTGAGGAATCAGAGTTAACGTAGTTCGATTAACTACATTTGTTTGTTTTTGTTTTTAGTTGAACAATATTAAGTTCATGTTCTACCGGCTTCTCGACCTTTGGAGACTCACGCACCTAGAGTAGAAGGAATTAACATGTTCTTATGAAAAGAAAAAAAAGAGTTTGATTTATGTTTTAGGAATTCTCATGCAAAAAAGGTAGTCCTAGACGAAGGAACCGTGCTACCTAAGTTAACATGCAAACGAGAGACTATACAAAGCCTAGCAATACTATGGGGAAACGATTGCATCACACAAATAAACAAACAAGCTCGAGGAGTATCCACATCACTCGAGTAGCAAACATCCACCTATGGATTATGTCTTCACAATGGCAAAGAGAGGGCCTAGCAACGATATAGAGGATCGAAGCAGGACAAAAGAAGGGGTGACACCTAACCATGATATCGAGGATCAGGCAGGATGGGTACACGAAGCAAGGAGATTTCCTCGAGCTCGTGACTGTGGGAAAAAATATGTATATACATGGTATCATCTCACCAAGTAAGAACGGAACGGGCGAAATATCATGTGTGTACGAGCACAAAGCGTCAATGTCAACGGACATGAGCTACACGAAGCGTGGGGATCTAGAAAGTGAGATCTTATTCCATAGACTGACCGGACAAGAGCATGATGAACTTTATCCAAAAGAATCAACACGGAGTGCGAGCTAATGAAAGTCTCAATGATATTGAGGGGCAGATTACGATCCCTTTTCGCTTGCTTTCTTCGAGGTCTTATTAATGGGAATGGGGCGCCTCTTTGGAGGTCTTGGCACAAAAGTAAAAAAACACATACAGAGCCTCTGAAGGAGGACTTCCAGAAAATACCCGCCAAAAAGAAACGATTGGGACTCTAGCCTATGTAAGTGATAAAGTGCGGAAATAGTAAATCAGATAAGAAATTAGACCGCATGGATGTAAATCTGAAGTACCAACAAGCTAAACAGAAAAAAGAAACCCAAAGGTCCATTCGAACAAGCTATCATCCACAAACAAAGCAAGTCGGACATCGCATTTACCATATAAGCTCAAATCATCAAAGTGAAAATAAATAAATCAAGATGTGCAAGTCGGATGCAACCACATAAATGCCCTGCACACAACACAATCTAGACCAAAACAACAACACAAAATATCATTTGAATCTAAATGTATCCCAAAAATAAAGTGGAATACCAACCAAGAGACCATCGTCAAGATCCTTGCAAGAACCTTGCGTGAACTCAACAAATGCATTGAAATGTATGTTTTAAAATGGGACAACACCTATGCACTAACATAAACAACATGCAAACTCAAACCGGAATCGAGCAAATTTACATGCAATGAATGGAAAATGATCAACAAGCATAAGTACAAGTCAAAATAAGATCAATGCATCAAAATTTCACTAAATCGAACTTAAAAAGCCTTAAAATGGAAAAATAAAACGCGTCAAAAATCACCGTCTTGGGATTGAACAAAAATCGCATGGTAACTTGCAAACGTGCCAATGAATTCAAATATGCAATCGGTTTTTGAAAATTCTGTTCGGAAGTGGGACTTCTTGACCTATTTCGTCGGCTGGCAATAGCGAAATGATGAAAAAAAGTTGTCTGAAATCAACTAAAAAGTTCACCAATGGTTCTGGAATCATCAACAAAGTCAATTTACACTATTCACATTCGCGAAAACGCGCTACGGTTAGGAAGTTATGACCAAAACATATTCTCGACACGCGACACATGAACAACTTCAACAATTAAGCCTCAACCTATCCTATTCCGAATTTACACATTGAAATAAGCATGAATTTAAAAGTCAAGCACTTCAATCAATATCAAGTTACAACTATTAGCTCTCCTAGGAATTTTGTCAAACACCATACATGCACCGATTATTCTATGTCAATTTTAACAAGCATTTTCACTTATGCACCACAATGATTATTATGATCAATTAATCAAGCATCAATCAACAATCAAATCAACAATCAATGCACATAATCTCCACAATATTAAATGAACTTTAAAATTCAATTCAAGAAACAATTCAACAATTATTCATGAATTAAAGTTTAAGAAGATAACCGAATGAAGAATCCACGAAGAAATTGTGAATCTGGAGGGAGTGAGGCGCAATTGCAAACGGAGGAGAGGTCGCGCAACTGCCGTTGGCAGAAAATGGTGGTCGTGTGGTGGTGGAGTTGATCGGAGGTGGTGGTTTGCGGTGGTTCGGCTACCGGAAGCTTGATCGAAATTGTAGTGTTCTTGAATTCTTGATGAAGTTGTTGTTGTGTTCTTGAGAAAAAGTTGAGAGAATGAACTTTGATCCTTTAGAGAGAGTTTTTAAGAGTTTTTGGTGTTTGTGAATTATGATTGAAGTTATGAGACAAATTGTGGGTTAAAAGAATACATAGTGGAGTGTAAAATGAAAGGGAAAAGGTAGAATTTCGGCTTAAGTGAAAATAACATTGTCTTTGGAAAGAAATTGTGACTCTGAGCCTTCCATAACATCGTCCACCTCTGAATCACCATTACAACACAAAAATAAAGGACGTCATACGATCAAAATCGAGTGCGATCAATACGTTTAAGTTGCAAGACGTCACTAAATAAGTTATTTTTTTGACTTATTTGGTGTTCGCTACTTGAAAACGTGACGAGGTCAACTTTTTCGGGGCATAATCTCGACTCGACTTTTTTAGAAAAGTTGTAGATCTATGAGTCAGTAACCTCGTGTTAAAATGTGAGCTCAACCAGACAAATGATGAGGGAGATATGAATTTTCTCGTGAAACCACTTTCATCTTTTTTCTTCGGTTCAGCACTTCAGTTTTGCGAAATAAACCAAAACGACAATCTTCGGAGCACCGTTCGAACTCGCGTTTGTCTTTGAACTTGAAGAGGATAAATGTTTTGAACCAACGCTTCTAGAATGGATGCAATCCGATGAAAATTGACCGAGTTATGAATTTTACAAAATCTTACAGACAATGTACGACACCAAAGAACCCCACTGGTAATTTGCATTTTCGGGATCCTTCCAATAGGACCTTGTCGCTCCCTGGATTTCCATCCTGGTACAAACGCAAAAGTGGCGCGGGAAAGGTTAGAGTCGCCAGCCAAGCATTTTTATCCCGAAGGAACGTGAATGGTAATGCTGCACAAACCAGAAGAAAAGAAAGGAAGGACAAAGGTCCTGCGAACAAAAGAAACTGGGTTCGGGAGTCGGTTACGACCTAGGAAGGTATTAGCACCCCAAATCATCCGTCGTACCTGATGGGATCCATGCTTGCAAAGAAACAGCTTCAAAGGGTGAAGGAAATGAAAGCTGCTGCAAAAAGAAAGACTGGAACTGGATAAGAAAATAAAAGAACGGGGGAAAATATAGGGAAAATAAGGATTGTGCTCGAATGGGCACTACCCCGCTGCCTACGTACCTCATTGGACATGAGGATCAGAGTCATCGTAGTTCCCCTAACTAGGGGTGGAAAGGATTTCTTGTGAATTATGGCTTGAACTTCCTATGTCAATGCTCAGGTGTTGCAGGCTCGGATGACGAGTGCGTAACCGTCTTGCAAAATGACAAGTAGTGACAAGTTCTTACGTAAAGAGTGAATGAGGTGAGAAGAGAATTACCAAAGGAAAGACGTTTATTGTTTGTTTGTGTTTTTTAGAAGTCTTTTAAAGTGTGGCTCAAGGAAGTGAAGGCAAATCTCTCTCTAAGGACATGTCCTTATTACCACATCCCAAAATAGAATGAGTAACATGTCCATCAAGAATGAGAAAGATCCTCAAACTTATTTCCTAAGATTAGGATTTAAATTCACTAACTTGTTTGTATTATTAAGTGTTTTTTGGTGGATTAAAGTGAAGATGTGTTCTTTTATGATTTTCTTTGAGAGGATGACAAAAGGGGAGATGGCATCTCAACTGTTATTAATGTTTTTTATGCTTTTGTTTGAAGATGAGAGAGAGAGAGCACCAAAAGGATCTCAAAAGGTAAAAACTAAAGGGGAAGTATAATCCTAAAGTTATCATGCAAATGTGGTCCTAGGGTTAGTGTGGTTCAAACTATCCTAAGAAAGAAAAGACGGAAAACAAAAGGAAGAGAAGAAAGTGGAGGAAAGAAGTTAGAGAACAACTTACTCCTCTAAAGGAGACAAGTTGTTTCTAAAGGGGAAAGATAACAAGTTGAAACACAAGATGGCATAAGGAACATCAATAAATGCAAAATAGAAAGTAAAGCACAAGAGAAGATGAAGAATTGAGATGTGGATAACCTCCACACTTCACTTACCATGAGCCCCTAAAATGGTTAGAACTAAACACATATGATAAGATAAAATTAAACAAACTCAAGTGAAGTATAAAGAAGCAAAAGATCAACTATAAACACCACAACCAAAAGTGAAAGCAGCCATTTATTGCACTACGACCTATTCAATCATCAAGGCAAAACAAGCAAGAGGTAAAGCATACAAACTATTACCAAGTTTCTCAAGCTCTTATGAAGAAAGAAAAACACTAATGAACTAAACATGCTAGCAAGAAGAAGCAAAATTAAGGCACAAGTGCCCTCCTAGCCTAAGAACTAAACATGCTAGCAAGAAGAAGCAAAATTAAGGCAATCTCACATGGAAATTCAAATCAAATCAAAGACTTATGCAAAAATTCTAAAATTAAACTCAAATGTTCAATAAACAAGTGATAATGTCATGCCAAAAGATCCAAGTCATAATCAAAAGCAAACTAAGTCAAAGGACCTCAAGAACACCAATTAGGGTTTTGAAACATCATGTTCAAGTCAATGGCCAAAAATATTCATGCATGCTTCTAAAAATCAGAATAAAAATCATCAACCAACTACATCCTAATATGAATCAAATGCAAAAAGAACCAACTCAAAACTCAAATTGATGATCAAGATAGAAAATCCACAACTCAACATGTATTTAAAATGAATTAAAAAACAATTAATAAAAGTGAAAATTAATTTCTACGTGGAAAATAAAAATAAATGAAAAATAAAAATGTCAAAAATTAAAGAAAATTAAAAGAATTAGTCATGAATTATTTCTAAATTTTTGGATACATTTAACTATTTTTAAAAATCAAAAAGTAAACAAATAATAAAAATAGAAAAAAAAACGCAATGAAGGAAGGGTGTAGTCAGTAAAGAACTCAGTTCAAAATGGTCGGGCTTAATGACAATGGGATATGATTAGTAGGGGAGGCCCAATGGTCAGCGCAGGTTCACACATAATTATGGTGGAAAATCAATTAAATTCAGGAAAATAGAGAACCATTAGATCTCACATGCGTATGCGATGTAGTCAATGGATCAAGCAAAGTTAACAGATCAACAAACCAGCGTGTGAGTGCATGCGATCTATGGTGTGGTGCGCAACACAAAGATCAATTCAGAATTAAAACATAAAATGAGATCACGTGAGAGGGAATGTATCTTTTTAATGCGTTGGCAACTCAAGAACCGTCCAGATGCAAGATCTTGTGGCTATAGCATCATCTTCCTCATTTCAAATTTCCAGAATCCGGTGACGGAGCCCTAGCTCCGGACACCGGAAAATTCATAGCCAAGAACAAATCAACATAGAAATGCACCAAAGTTTCCAGATCAAATAATTAAGACAAGCTGATTCCAAATATGGCAATGGATTTTCAAATAGATCATCACACACAGCAAATCGAAGCAAAACATGTTCATACATAAAACTGAAATTCAACAATACATGCTCATTTCTCACTCACTTTTAAAAGAAAATACATCATGGAACTCAGGAAAGCAAGTGGATCATTTATCACACCACAAAAACAAGATCCAGATCTAAGATTTGAGTGCCTACCTGAAACTTGCAGTGCTCGAATTAGCTTGAAAGAAACCTCCAGAAGATGCAGATCTTCCTCTTTAAGCTTCCTCTTGCAAAATAAATGCAAGAGAGTGATGGATTTGGCCTGGTGTAACACCCCAAATTTTCCCTCTTCTTTCTAGCATCATTATCATGTCATAATCATCATAAGCATGGCATATCCTTAGCATCTTTGCATAGAAAAATGAAGCATAACATTCTCATGTTCTAGCATTGGGCATATGATCAATCATTGGTGCATTTGAAGCCTTACAAGTCAAAGAAATAAGTCAAGTGACCTTATCCAAGTCCCATGAAGTGTCTCTAGGTCATGTTCAAGCTCAATATCCTCTACAAGAGCCCAGAAAGTTGGGAGATTATCAGATGATCCAAGATGGAACAATTTCCTACACAAATGACCTCAAATTAGGGTTTCATTTTCAAGCAGGGATTCTTTGTGAATTTGTCCATTTCATGTGGGCAAAGTCCTCCATATGATATGAGAATGCTATGGATGAAATTTGGTGAGAAGATTCATTGAGGAAGGCAGTTATTTCATTAGTTGCTTGCATAAGAAGAAATTGGTTAAACTGATTATTTGAAAAGTCAACTGTGGCAATTCAAGGGTTTCAACACCATTTTTCAAGCCATGGGATGTTCTTAAGGTCATAAAAGAGGTTTGGCAAAGTCAAAGATCAAGTATCAAGAGGTTTTGAGAGACTTTCCATTTTTGGCATGTGACTTGTAATGAAAGTTGCTATTTTTGGCAAGTTTTGCCATAATCTTCAAAGCTTTCTTTCATGACCAAAATTACTCCAAATGAATTTTCCTTGAACATAAAAGTTGTAGAAAATTATCTCCCGTTTCCAAAAAGTACAAGAACATGTTCATAGCCTTCATGGTTTGAAAGTTATGGTCATTTGAAGTTCACTTGCTTTTAGGGTTTCACATGAAATATCACTTTCCACCAAGTTGCATATTGTCATGTAACTTACTTTCAAGCTATTTTATGGGTCATTTGTGACCATAATATTCAAAAGCAATGCATGAAAGCTACCTTTTTCCAAAGAAGCAAGAAAATTCGTGGCTTGATACATATGCATTTCATAAAATGCAATTTTTGCAATTTCATCCAAAGGGCATGGTCCACTTAATTATAAGTTGCAAGGTTAATCCAAGGGTGATGAGGGCATCATAGAGAATCAGTGTGTGTGTGTACATGGGCCAGGCTTTGCACGCATGAATGAGGGTATCACACTTTTCTTGCAAAATTGCATTTTCACTCCCATCACACTTTCCATGTTGTTATTTGATCAAAAACCCTAATCAGTATTCTAAAGGCATGATATATAAGCAACATACATGAATTTGGCAGCTACCTCTCTTCCATTCTCTCACTCTCAATTTTCTTGCACAACTGCATTTTGCTTCGAATTGCTTCACACAACCACACATATCCAAAACCAACCATAGGTTCTTGATCCTTGAGCTCTAAGGATCATAAATATACCATCAATTCAGGCTGAAAGCAAGGTTTTCTCCCATTGCCATTCAAGTGCAACTCTGTTAGAAACTCAAGATCTAGGAAGATTCAGGCTCTCTTTTGCATTTATTTTGCAAAGAGAGGTTAGAAGGAGTGGATCTGCAGCTGTAGGATCATTTTCTTGGAGGTTTAAAGGATCTTCAACCTCAGGTATGCTCTGGAACTTTTGGACCTGGATTTGAAATTAAATGCTTGCAATGTGATCTATATGCTTCACTGATCATCCTGATATGTTTTGTTTTGAAAATACTTGAGAAACGAGTGTGTATGCTTAATCTGAAATTTGAATGTCAAAACTGATTTGCTTCGATCTGTGAATGTTTGTGTTTGTTTGCGATTTTTGATTGCATATTCTTGTTTACCATGAGGAACTGATTGGATCTGGAGGTTTATATGCATTTTTATGGATGTGTGTTCTTGAGCATGAAGTTTTCGGTGACCGGAGCTAGGGCTCCGTCACCGGAATCTGGAGATTTTGAATTCTCAGGTGAATGAAGAAGATGATCTTGTAGCCACACGATTTTTTGATCTAGACGGTTTTGGTGGTGATAGAACATTAAAAAGGGAGTATCTCCCTCACGTGTTTTTTAATTTCATAATAATGCTGGATGTGTGCCAGTCCATAGTGGTTATTATGTGCGTGCATCTGAGTTGTTGGTTTGTTGACCTTTTACATTTTGTTGACTAGATCTAGTGTGTGAGGTTGATCTGTTGGTCTATTATTTTCCCAGTTTTTATTGAATTTCCATTGTAATTTTCATAAACCTGCGCTGAATCATTGGGCCTCTCCTGCTGTTCGCACCCCCTTATTTGTTAAGCCCAGTTTATTTGAACTGAATAGTTTGCTGACTGCACCCCTCTTCCATTTGCCTTTTATTTTTATTTCATTTATTTTCAATTTGGTTTTTTATTTTTAAAAATAGTAGAATGCATCTAAAAATTCTGAAATAATTCCTGACTAATTCTTTTAAATTTCTTTAATTTTTTATATTTTTATTTTCCATTTATTTTTTTATTTTCCACGTAGGATTTAATTTTCACTATTATTAATTATTTTTAATTCATTTTAAATACATTCTGACTTGTGGATTTTATATCTTGATCATCAATTTGAATTTTGAGTTGGTTCTTTTGGCATTTGATTCATATTAAGGTTTAGTATGTGGATGATTTTTCTTCTGATTTTTAGAATCTTGTGTGAATATTTTGGTAGTTAACTTGAGCTTGAAGTTTCAAAACCCTAATTGGCGTTCTTGAGGTCCTTTGACCTAGTTTTCTTATGATTCTGACTTTGCTCTTTTGGTATGATATTATCACTTGATTAATGAACACTTGTGCTTATTTGCATAATTTTTGCATGAGTTTGTGATTTGATTTGTATTTTCATGAGAGATTGTTTTAATTTTGCTTCTTCTTTCTAGCATGCTTAGTTCTTAGGCTAGGAGGGCACTTGTGCCAACTCCTATAGGATGTTTAGAGGTCTTTTTATATGAGGTTTGATTCCTGGTCCTTTCTTAGTATGTGTGCTTTGAGATGTTTATTTGTTACTTGTCTTTAAAGTTTCTCACAAGTGTATGCATGTTCACCTCACCTCCTTTGTTCATCCCTTCTCTTTGATGCTTATGATTTAGTTTGTGTGCTTCTTCCCCATGGTTGCTCATGCTTCTTAGGCACATCTTAACATGATTAGGTCCCTGGTTTTTCGCATGATGCTTATGCCTTTATTTGGTTTGTGTTTGTTTGTCCTTACACTTGTGCACATGTTCATTTCACTTACCATACTTATATTGTTTGTGTTTGAACTTGTATGAACCTTTCTTTGGTCTCTTGAGTTGTTTGTGCACATTCTTGTGTTGATGTGATTCTGGTCTTGATGATTTAGAAGCATGTGTAGCTTGTGTGATCTTTTCTATTTCATGTTTGCTTTTGTTTCTTTCATGGTAGCTTATGTTGATTTGTTGTGATTTGATTGATCCACTTATCATCTTATGTTGTATGCTTGATCTTGACACTTGAGAGTGACATTTAAATTCTGGTTGTGATGTCTTGGCATGATCTTTTGGGCATTTGTATCTCATTTGATTTTATTTGCTTGTGTCTTACTCTTTGTTTATGCTACTAACCATTTCAGGGGCTCATGGTAAATGAAGTGTGGATGTTATCCATATTTCAATTATTTATCTCCTCTTTTACTTTGTTTTCTATCTTGTGATTGTTGATATGCCTTATGCCATCTTGTGTTTCAATTCTTCATCTTTCCCCCCTTTAGAAGCAACTTATCTCCTTTATAGGAGTAAGTTGTTCTCTAACCTTCTTTCCTCCTCTTCCTTATCTTCCTCTTCTTTCCTTCTTCTTCATTAGGATAGACTTCAAACCACACTAACCTAGGATTATCCAAGCATGCTAATATTAGGATTAGTCTTTCCCCATTAGTCTTTTACCTTTACTCATTTGGTCTCTTCTCTTTCTCAACTTCATACAAAAACCTAAAAAAACACTTTAATAAAGTTTGAAGTGGTCTCTTGTGTATAGCCTTATTCCATGGGGCACTCATATTCATTCCATCTTGGAATAGTGTGGGCTTGTCTAGCATGATGTACAAGTCTGATCATGAGACCATCTTCATCAAGAAAATCATAGAAAACACTTCTTCACCTAACCACTAAGACACTTAATAACTTCAACAAGTTAGTGAGCTTAGGCCTTGGCCTTTGGAAACAAGTCTTGGATAAATTCTCCTTACTTGGTGTGCTTGTTCTATTATTCCATCTTGGAATGTAGTAGCAATTACACATTCCATGGAAAAGAGCTTGAGTTCACTTCCTTGTGCCACACTCATAGAAAACTCATAAAAAACACTGGACAAACAATAAGCGTCTCCTTCGGGACTTCTCTTCTCATCACCCTCACTCCTTACGTACGAACTTACTACTACTTGTCAATTTGCAAGACGGTAATGCACTCGTCTTCCGAGCTTGCAACACCAAAGCATTGACATAGGCAGTTCAAGCCTTAAGACACAAGCAATCTTTCCACCCCTAGTTAGGGGAACTATGGCGGCTCTGATCCTCATTGTCCAGTGAGGTACGTAGGCAACGGGGTAGGGCCTGTTCGAGCACAGTCCTTATTTTCCCTACATTTTTCCTCTTTGTTTTCTTTCTCAGTTCCTTTTCCAGATCAGTTCCTTTTCTTTGCAGCAGCTTTCAGTTCTTTTACCCTTTGAAATAGTTTCTTTGCAAGTGTGGATCCCGTCGGGTACGGCAGACGATTTGGGGTGCTAATACCTTCCCAGGTCATAACCGACTCCCCAACTCAGTCTCTTTGGTTCGCAGGACCGGTGTCCTTCCTTTCTTTTCTTCTGGTTTATGCAGAATTACCATTCCCGTTCCTTCGGGAAAAAATGTCTGGCTGGCGACTCTACCTCTTTCCGTGCCACTTTCGCGTTTGTACCAGGATGGAAATCCAGGGAGCGACAGCTGGCGACTCTGCAGGGGATCGAACCCAGAATCTCTGGTTCCCCCTTGAGAGTCTCTCCTAGCGCTTGCGTGTTTCTTCTTCTTTGGGTTTTGATTGTTTGTTGTTGCATGTGTATTTTACTGTTTTTTATTTACAGTTTTATTTACAACTTTATCTACAGTTTTCAGTATTTATATTCATGCATCATATATTATTATTGGACTGTCTGGCTGCTGGTTTTCTGTTTGGTGGGTTGGGGATTGTTACTGTGAGATGAGCTCGTAACCGGGGCTCGAGTGCACCCTAGGACTTAGCATGGACAATCACTTTGGCTTCATGGCATCTTGTTATGTTGGTAGTAGTGAGTTCCACACCCAGACTTGCGACCGTCTTGGAAATGTTTTGATGCAGGAATCTTTCTTGGATCATTACACGACCTCGATAGTTCTGTGTATCTGGTGACCGATCATTGAGAACCTTTGTGGAAACATCCCTCTCCAATGGTGACAGTAGCAGACCACATTCTGTGGCAAATCCACTCGCACCCGAGGGCCCACTGGGAACTTGCATAGGATGGCCTGGTTCTTTTATAGGAACTCAGTCAAAGCATCTGGTCGTATGACGATAGTATTATACCCTTCGGGATAAATGTACTATTATTTCTCGATTTTAGCGCTCGAAGCTGGGAACTTATAAGGGATGCTTGTTTTCCCGGACTCACGCTGAGACCCCCCTGAGTAGTACATAATGCCAAACTGATTCCCTGATTTGCTATTCGGCTTTGAGAGTCCGTGATGTTTTACCCGGAGCACACCTGTGAGATTGGGACGAGTTTACAGGTTTGCAAGAACCCTTGACCTCATCATACCTCATTACCATTACAGTCCTGTGATTTGATATGGCTACATGGATTTTGGAGTTCTTAAGTCATCTGTTATCTGATTTGGGGTTATTTGAGACATAATTCTTGTTCATGGGGCTTTATTCAGAGGATCTTGGTTCTTGGTCACTTGGGTCCAGTATTCCATATCCAGAAAGTCCCAGTTGTTGATCATATGCCTGCATTGCATTTGCATCGCATCATACTTGCATTAACTGTTTGTGTTTCTATTTAAGGTTATCATTTATCCT
Organism: Lathyrus aphaca; assembly: GCA_963966055.1. Taxonomy (NCBI): domain Eukaryota; kingdom Viridiplantae; phylum Streptophyta; class Magnoliopsida; order Fabales; family Fabaceae; genus Lathyrus; species Lathyrus aphaca. Next base: position 273,933,146 of record OZ014522.1, read on the forward strand.
TTGTACCTAGTTCTGGTATTCATTATTTCTCCAGATGACAGAAGTCCAAGAGATACCCAGAAAAAGGAATGCTCATTACACTTTCCCGCAACCAGAAATTGAGGGTATTCAGAAACTGGTGGGCTTGATGAGTGACAAGGTTTCAGATGATTTCAGAATCCGGTATGGGAAGATCTTGGGTTACATGAGCAAATCTACTGTTGATCAGAGAGATAGCCTTCACTCTTTGTTGCAGTTTTATGATCCTCAGTTGAGAATTTTTGTATTTCTTGACTATGTCTTGGCTCCTACTATGGAAGAGATTTCTGACATCCTGAAGATTCCTATCAGGAATGGTATTCCCTATTATGATTCAGAGAAGTGTCCCCCGTACAAGGACATTGCAGGTGCCTGTCATTTGAGTATACTTAGAGTAAAGATGGGGTTGGAAGCTAGTAAGGGGAAGGGATTTATTCTCAATTTTCTTATCACAGAAGCTCATGTGTTTGCTTTGGGAGGGAAGTGGTTAGAATCCAGTGCACTGTTAGCATTAATGGTATATGGGATAAGTCTATTCCCAGGAGAGAACGGTTGGGTAAGCTTGGAGGCTATCACCCTGTTTATTAAAGAGAACCCATTGCATATGTTTTGGGAGACTTTTAATTTGGTGTACATCATAGAAATGAGAAAAGAAAAGGATACGTAAATTGTTGTGCTCCATTGTTTGTTGAGTGGTTTTCTAAGAAGCTTCCAAAGTCAGGACCGTTCAAAGATCTTAAGCAAGATTGGAAGTGGGCTAGAAGATTGATGGGGTTAACATCTGATGATATAGCTTGGGGATGTAGCAGAAACTTAGTGGAGAAGGAGTTTATTACAGGGTGTGGTGAATTTCCCTATGTGCCTTTGTTGGGTAGGAAAGGAGTGATAAGTCATAACCTTGTGCTGTCTAGAAAACAATTTGGCTATCCACTGAAGGATCCTCCATCAGATGAAGAAATAGTTGAGACTTTGTATCTTCCGGCTGAATATAATGAGCAGTTGATTATTCAAGTATCTCAAGCTTGGGAAACAAAGGTTAGGGAGGGTAAGAAAGAATTTGGATAGGTGGACCCTAAGACTTATCCCCCTTTTGCTGCTTGGATACAAGGTAGGGTTGACACCTTCTTCCTTCCGTTTTTAGTTAAGGCTCCACTATATCCAAAAGAAGTACCGGTACAAACTACTATTTCTCTTAAAGATTATAAGAAGTTGGAAGCTCAGTTGCATGAGGTTCGGGTAGAGAATTCTGAAATGACTAGCTTGTACCACCGTGCCAATCATGCTAAAAAGAATCAGAAGAAAAGCTACAGAGGATGCAGGCAACCTTAGAAGCTAAAGAAAAGGAGTTTACTGGGAGAGAAGCGCATTTTCAGAGATTGGGTTTAACAGAGTCAAAAAGAGAAGCGAAGCGTAAGAAGACTTTGAAGACTCTTGGAGAAGATTGTCAATCCATTACCTGGTTACAGGGCCAAAGAGAACAGGAGCAAAAAAAGTACAAAGAAAAGGAAGAGTTCTGTGAGGTGCAAATGGCACTCAAGAAAGAAGAAGTAGAACAAGTTCACAAAATACGAAGGGAAAAGACTCAGCAATTGGTATAGAGCCAGCTAGCATTGGAGAAAGCAATGAAGGAGATTGTAGATCTTAAGCTGAGAGCAGGCGTCAAGAAGAACTGGACAGGGGTGGTGAATGCAGAAGAGGAGCCTGGAGTTTTAGTTTATTGTTGTTTGTATCCAGACTACCTACAGGCTTGTTGTAGGAGTCTTGCTTTATCTTTTTGTTTTTGTATTGAATTGTAACCCTTTGGGAATTATGTGTATGTCTATGACTCTGGTTGTTGGTAGTTTGTTCATGTTATACAATGATACTTTCCGGTTACCATTTCTGAATGAGCAAAGTTATTTGTCCGAAGCCATCAGGGTCTGAATACTCCTCAAAAGAGTTTGAAAAGCTAGTTTCCAAAAGGAGGTCTGGAGTATTTTCTGTCAAAAAAATACGATAACTGGAGCATATTAATGCCTAGACATGGAAACATGAATAGTTACATTGCATGCATATAACGTGTTTGTTGTTTTGCAGGTAATTCATCAGTTTTCTAATATTTATGTCAGTTTCAGGCACTATAGCTCCTAAGAAGGTTCAGAGACAACCAACTATACATAGATACCCTAAAAAGGTAAATAGAGAGCAATGGATCAGATGTAAGCGGATTTGGATGACCTAAGGACAAGAATGGACAACTTCATGACCCTCATGGTTGGGATGGGTCAAACTCAAGAGCGTTTTCACGAAATGGTAGAGAATAATCAAGCCAGGAACAATGGGACGACAGATGGAGGTAATCGCAATGGGGTTGGCGCTTGTCATGTTGACATCCTTGTGGTGCGACTAGGGGTCACTATTATCAATGATGGAGTGCATAACATGCAATTGGATGGGCAGGACGAGCAGTTCACTTTGCTGGATGAGGCGGAAGGCCAGGGAATTGACATAAATAGGAGATTTGAAGAAATGGCTGAGAAAATTCGCGCCATTCAGTCTCAGAGTTCTCTAGGGTTTGACATCACTGATCTGGGCTTAGTGCCAAGGGTGATAATTCCCTACAAGTTCAAGGTCCCTACTTTTGATAAGTACAAAGGAACAATTTTCCCGAAAACTCATCTTCCGTATTTTGTGGGAAGGATTGTTGCACATACAGATGATGAGAAGTTGTGGATGTATTACTTCCAGGATAGTCTTGTAGGAGCTTCCTTGGAATGGTACATGAAACTGAGTAGGGTTAATATTCGAAGCTGGAAGGAATTAGCTAAGGCGTTTGTGAAACAGTATCAGTATAATTTGGATATGGCTCCAAATCATACCCAATTGCAAACAATGTCTCAGAGTGCTAAAGAAGGATTCAAAGAGTACGCCCAGAGGTGGCGTCAGATTGTTGCTCGAGTACAACCTCCCTTGTTAGAGAATGAAATGGCAGACATGTTTATGGGAACATTACAGGGGGTGTTTATTGAGAAACGGGTGTCTTGTTCAGCAACAAAGTTTAATGATATTGTGATAGTTGGAGAAAGGGTTGAAACTCTGCTGAAAATGGGGAAGATCCAAGACAGTGGTGCAGGTAGCTCAAGTGGTGTTAGAAAAGCTTTCAATGGACCTCCAAGAAGAAGGGAGGGAGAAACTAATGATGTGTACGGTCGAGGCCGGGGCCGTGGATACAGGGGATCTTATGAGCAGGTGGCAACTATCACCATTCCAACAAGTCATGTTCAATAACCACAACAACAGAAACAACAGCAACAGCTGCAGCGCAATAACTATCAGCAAAGACCCTATCAATAGAGACAAACTCGTCCAACTAACAGGGTGCTTGAGGCCATCCCAATGACATACACAACACTACTCCAGAGATTGTTAGATTTGAATTTGGTTCAGTTGAGGACATTAGCACCACCACCTGGAGAGCTTCCAGTGGGGTATGATGCTAATGCAAGATGTGCATTCCATTTAGGAGCTCACGGGCACTCAACAGAGAAGTGCAGGGCATTACAACATAAGGTCCAAGACTTGATTGACTCGAAAGCAATTAACTTCGCACCGCCTCCAAATGTTACATCAAACCCCATTCCAAATCATGGAGGGCCAGGATATACGTTGTTGATGGTGGCAAAAGGTTGAACTTGATTTTGAATGTGGATGAAGTGAAGACTTCGTTGTTAGTGGTGAAAGACAGATTGTTGAAAGGGAAGGTTTTTCCAGGTTGCGATTTTGACTGCGAGGGTTGCATGAATTCAGTTAATGGTTGCGGGGATTTGAAAGCTGGGTTGCAGTGTTTGATTGATAAGGGTTATCTACAGTTTGATAGGGTTGACAATAGAGATGATTGTGTGGCTACAGTGACAATTTACTTTGATCCTGCCGAAGTTCCTGCACGGAGAGAATCAGTGACTATCTATGTTCCAGAGGTTAGTCCAGTTACCATTACTGTTCTGGGACCAGTTCCCTATGTTGATGACAAGGCCATCCCTTGGCACTATGGCTCAGACGTGTACGTAGTGTTAGAACAATTATGGGTCTAAGCCTCTAAGATTTTTGATGATAACAAATATTATTATGCAAGAATAGAAGTTCTAATGACTCTCTTTATTATATGTGTAGAAGAGGAAGTTATTTAAAGAAGATGTGCTTTATTAGAAGATACATTGAGCCGTATATAGAAGATACACTTATTGAACATCCATCATTTAATGACTTGGTTTAATAGTTGCGCATCAAGACTTTATTATCTCTGATTTATGTCTAGAAGATGATGATCCTCATAATGAAGGCATTAATTAAAGAATATATTAATTATGATGAAGACAAGTATCTCTGATTATGGAAGGAGTTTATGGTATTAACTAATATCCTAAATTAGTTCAAGATGTCTCCAACAGCTACAATATTCAAGAACTATATAAAGGAATCAAATTGAAGATTTGATACACCACACTTACGAGAAAAAAGACTGATTCATTTGTGCTAAAATATTGTAACATTCACTTAGTGATCATAGCTTTATTAGAAGCAAAATAGTTACTTTATTTTTATTATTGTAAAAGTTAAGTAAAATCCCTTGAGTGACTAGTTTCAGTCAGAAGACTCAAGAGGACATTGACTGTAGGTCAGTGTGTGTATTCAATTATTGAATAGTGGATTAAGACCTCAGTGATAGAGGCAAAATCACCTTGGCGGGTGGACTGGACGTAGTTTGAGTTAAAACGAACCAGGATAAATTAACTTGTCATAGAAGTAAGTTTTAAGTTGTTAAGAAAACCCAATTCCAACCCCCTTCCTTGTGTTTTACGCACCTTCAATTGGCATCAGAGCGCTACGTTCTGAGAAATACACTTAACCGTGTCAGTAAAAGATCCAAAAGTTAAAACACATGACAGACGCTGGCAATAACAACAATGACTACCAAAATGACAAGATCAATGCAAAACCTCCAGTGTTCAATGGTGACAACTTTGACTACTGGAAGGATGTGTAAACACCCCAAATTTGCCCTCACCCATTCACACCATGGCTTGTGATCTTTTCATATGCATAAACACAATCATGCCATCTCATATCCCATTTTTGATTCACTACATTGGTTCAAAGTCATCTGCATCTAGGGTTTGTGATCTGAACAATCCAAGAGCTTCTTGAGCCACTCCAAAGGCCATCAACCACTTCAAAGGGGTCCATGTATGTTCTTATATCATATTACATCCTCTCAAAGTCAAAAATGTCAAAGAATCACAAGAACTGGGAATGGTATAGAAGCAGAGCCAGGTTTGACTACACAGATGACCTAAAATTAGGGTTTTGGTTTCAGAGGCCATAACTCCAATTTTTTTGGTCATTCTTGTTTCTATTGGTCTCTATATGGTATAGGGAGTATGCATATCAATTTTCATGAAGAAATTCCATGGGGAAGTCATCTGATCAAGAGTTGACTTTTCAAGCAAGTCAGTGCAAAATCAGGGCATCTGAGGCCCCCAATGACCCAACCAAGGGGTGATCTTCATCACTTTGAGTGTATATGATCTTTATTTGATCATAGAAGAAGTTGGAAGTTCACAAAATTCAAGAATTTCAAGTCTTTTGCAAAGTTGACTTTTTGGGCAAGTTTGACTTTTAATGAAAATGTCATTTTATGCAACTTTTTCAACCCTTACTTTTTGATTCAAGAAAGCTTCAAATGGAAAAACTTTGGTCATGAAAGTTGTAGAATAGATCTTTCCCTTTTAAAAAAGTACAAGAACATGACCTAATTCATTTTGGATCAAAAGTTATGGCTCATCAAAGTTGGCAAAAATCACTAAAATTCAAGTTATGCACCAAATGGAAAAACTTGCAAATTCTTGTACCAAGGCAATTTGTGACTTCTAATTGATGTCTAACCCTTATACAAACATCACACATGCCCTAAAAACAGAATTGGCCCAAGGGATTTTGCATTGTTTGCTTTGGTTTTCAAAGATCCTTAAGTCATTTTTCATTACAAGTGCAAAAGGGGGGATTCTTGGCAAAATCATTTTCCAAAGGGTCATGTGATCACTAGCTGATTTCTATGCATTGCCATGACTAAATGAAGTTCTATGCACCAAAATTCAGCAAGAATCATATCACATACATAACACAAAATCATGAGAAAACACCAAGTGGGCAAGTTGCAAAAGCTAGCATAGCTCATGATCCACATGTTGCAGTCACTCACAAGCAATCTAAGGGTCATCCTTGACCCAAGCTGAAGCAGGACATGCCCTTAGACAGCTGCTGCCATAGCCCATGCTGCAAGTACCAATCACATTGACTTTTTGGCCAAAACCTCCATACTCTTGGAACAGTGAGCAGCCACCTCTACTGACCTGCTCCACAGGCTACTCATACATTGTTGGAATGTTATAGCATTGCATTGGCCATTGAAACAAGCCAGAACACAGCCTTCACAAAAACTGTCAAAGAACTTCCCTTCTTCGAATCCTCTTCCACAGCCATCAAACACCCCATTTCTCTTCACCAACAAATCAAACACACTCAAAGGAACCAGAATCAACCATTGGTAGAGCCTGAAACATCATATACACAGACCTCATTTTCTGATACACCAGAATTGAACCTCTCAAAATAGCCTGTTTAAACTCCATCCAAGCTTGTCATTAGCACCAGGGGGATCATTGGAGTGAGTTTGCATCAAAGAACAGCCCAGAAAGCCCAGAACCAAAAGCTTCCACCTCAGGTATGGCCATGAACGTTTTCTCACAGAGCTTACATTTTATGTTATAAATTGATTGTGTATGTCTTGCTAGTCATGAGGATGTGCTTAGAATTGAAAATGAGTGAGAAATGAGTTTGTACTGATGCTCTGAAATTTCACCCGTGAAAAATGATTTCTTCGATTTGCCTGATTCTTGAAGTTTAAATGTTGTTTGAGGGATGATTTGTGTTCTAGGATGTTAGAGGATCATTTTGCTGTGTTTAATTTGAAGTGTGGTAGCCTGAATCATGATCTAGGGTTTTGGTTCGCCGGAGAAGACGACCGAAAGTCTTCTCCGGCCACCTGAGAACCATTAACCCTAATCCCTGTAATTAATTGGTGTTTGAATCTGGCGCGCGTTTGTGTGGCCCAGATGCATCCATTTTGCCCTAATCTCAATTAGTTTAATTAAATCCAATTAATTAATTCGTAAAACCTAATTAAGTCAGAGTCCATCCTGACCCTTGTTTCACGCGCCAAGTCAATGGTCTCCTCCCAGCTTTGAATCTGATGTGTTGGATCAGATTACTTTTCATTTTATTAATTTTATTTCATTTCTTTTATATTTCTTTTGTTCATTTATTTTAAAATAGTAAAACAATTTCAAAAATTCTGAAATTTTTTATACAAACTTTTATTTAATTTCAGAAACCCAAAATATTTTTATTTTTATTTTTTGCATTCAAAAAATATTTTTTAAATATTTAAAAGTTTATTTTTAATTAATTAATGAGGATTAATCAATTAAAAATAATTTTAGGCATTTAAAAATCACAAAAAATTCATGAAACATTTAAAAACATTTAGAAACATTGTCCAACCCTCAAACCAAATTTCTTTTTTGATCTTGATGCATTTTGAGAATTTTTCATGGAATTAAAATCATTTTAATGCATTATTTTGATCCAAACTTCCAAAAATCATTTCTGCCTAACCATTGAGAGTGGGACCTTGATTCTTTTTGCATTGCATTTTGTTTAGCATGTAGTTTGTGAGATTAAATGGCCATGATTTGATCTTTCATTTTCAATTTGTTTGGAAATTTTCTTGTTAAGGAACCCTAAAACCCTAGAAAACTTAGGAAAATCATAACTTGAATTAGGTTAAGAGTTGGAACCTCTCCTTTGGGCAGTGAGTTAGTATAGGTTTAGGGACCCTTTGAGTGCATTTTCAATTTTTCATCTTGATGTTTGCTTCTGATTTTGGTTTTTGTTTGATGCATTGATCATAAACCCTAATTTGGGCTTCCATATGCATCCATCTTGCATTTGCATTCATACCTTGACTTGCCATAGCATTTTGTGTATCCATTTGATTCATTTAACATCTTAAGACATATTGAAAGCATGTTTGATCATTGCATCTTGCATTTGCCATGTTGTATGCCATGTGCATCTCATAACCTTTCATGTATGTTCATGTGTTTTAACTTGCTTCATTTGCATCCATAAGCTTGTATGATCATCACCATGCCTTGTTTCATGTTTGCATCATCTAATAGCATCATTATCATCCCATATATGCTTCTGGTTTTGGTTTGACTCATGTCATTTCATCCCATTTTGCATTGCATTGCATTTCTTTCCCTAACTTTTCAGGTGGTAAGTTATCTTGAGAAGTGAATTTGCCTTCACTTCTCATAACTTCTCTTCATCTCTTTTTATGCATCCTTGCTGCATTTTTTGTTTGTGTTTGGGATTGAGCTTGCTCATTCTTTTTCTCCATCCTTTCTTTCCTCAAGTGACTTGTCTTCTTCAATGAAGCAAGTTACTTTGCTTCTCCTGATCCTTTCATCTGCTTCCTGGTGGTTCCATTGAAGATTTCTCTTGTAAACTTCACAAACCTTAGGAACAACCAAGCATGACAATAATTAGGGTTTTGATTAGTCCCCCACTTAGTTTTTACCTTTGTGTCTCATTGAGTCTTCTCTTCTCACCTCATAATCAGGGACTAAACCCTAAAGGCTTTAAGGCTTTGTGATTAAGCTTATGCCTGCATCCTTCTATTAGGATGGAGTGTATAACTTTAATCCTAAGTGTTAAACCCTTAATGTGTTTAAATCCTTTAATCAATCCATCTAATAATCATCAAGACATCACACTTGTAACTTGGGCCTTGCATTAGGGTTCTAATTCTTCCTTAATGGGTTAAGAAGGACTAACCCTAGTGTTAATGGACAAGTCCCCCTCAAGTTGTCTTATAAACCCTAAAAATCATTTCATCATCATACCATTAATTAAAATCCACTTAATCAAAGGCATGTTTTGTCATGAGTTTAATCCCTAATCATGGATTAAGTTGAGGAGCTTTCCTCAGCTTAAACATTCTCATCTATTATCCTTCTATTAGGATGGTGTAATGAGTTTGTTTAATCCCTGATTATGGCTTAACCTCATTACTCAACACTAAACAAAAACACCAAAAACATTTAAATAATCACAAGTAGGTTAATGATCTTAATCCTACATCAAAAGGTGATTAAGTGTGAGACCCTGACTTCACACTTAAGGTATTCTCATTACCCCTAATCAGAGGGAAGATGTGATGAGTTTACTAAATCCATTGGTTTAGGCTTAAGCTCATTAACTTATGACAAACTTCAAAAAGCAATAAAAGACTGAAAACACAAAAACAAACAATAATCGTCTCCTCCGGGATTCTTTTCTCATCATCTTAACTCACAAACGAGAACTTGCTTCTTCTGTCTAATGCAAGACAGTTTCCATCTGTGCCAGACAGATCATACACTTGAGCATAGGCAAGTAAGCAGTTCACAAGTCAATTCATCTTTCAGTCTCTTTGGGTCGAACTACGGTGTTCTGACTTCCTCATTGCACGAGAGGATACGTAGGCATAACTTAACAAGTTATCGAACAAAAGTCTCTGTATATCCCCCCTCTTTCCAGCCTTATTTTCTTAGCCTCATTATCATGAGCATCTCACTCTTTGTTCTCACACTGACACTGTACATATCACACTTCACTTTCTTTTACACTGACACCTGTACATCCTTTTCCAGCTTTTTTATACACAAATTGCACTGACACTACCCCTTTAAAACACAAATCTTTTAAGCGTGGATCCCGTCGAGTACGACGGACAATCTGGGTGCTAATACCTTCCCAGGTTGTAACCAACCCCCTTTCTCAGTCTCTCTGGTTCGCAACCGTCTTATCCATCCTTTTTCTAGGTCTATGCAGCATTGCCTTTCCTCCGGGATAAAAAATGCCTAGCTGGCGAATCTTTTCATTCCCTGTGAGTTCACTCCTGTGTGTTCTCACACCCCTCTTTCGCCGATCGTTCGCGTCTGTACCTTTATTTGGGCCAGTCTCATTTATCAGGAGCGACAGCTTGGCGACTCTGCTGGGGAGCCTTATGCTGTAACCAGGGCTTCTGGTTCTTTTTGTGGGTTCCTCCTAGCGCTTGATTGATTTGTGTTTACTGGGGTGTTATGTGCTATTTGTGCTTGTATTTGTATTTATTTTTGCTTCATGTACAGTTGTTTTATTGCTTTCTTTATGGCTTAACATATATCATACTGTCATACTTTGCTGGCTGGATCTGTTTTGTTGCTTTGGTGGGTGGGTGTTCCATTGAGAGTTGAGGTCCTATACCTGGGACCTGAGTGACACCTAGGCTAGAGTGGTTCATGTTCTTTCCCATTCCATTTCGGTCTGGTGCGGGAATATGAAACACAGTTCAGATATGGGTTTCTTCTTGAGAACTCTGTGCTACAGATTTCCTGTAGTGCTAGGGCTATCTGGGAAGCCTGCTAAGTCTGGATGACCTTTAGTATTGACTTTCAGAAGCTGAGGTGAATTAGAGGAGGATCTTTTATGGTTATTGTAAACACTGTACCTCCGGGTTAGAAGTGTTTACACTTCTCATAACTGATCCAAGTCTGAGGATCCTTGTTTTAGAACATCACCTGTGAGGGGTTTGGGTTGTTTACAGGTTTGCAGGTACCCTTGACCTCAGCATATCATGTTACTTTGTTTTGATTAAGAGTGCTCCATGTTGGAACAGTTCTTGTGATTTTTAACCCTGGACATGTGACTCTTTATTTGAGTCCCCCACCTTGGTTACTGGACTTATGAACCTCCATCTGGACTTCTTGAACATATATGGACTCATATCAGAGCACTCGATCAGATCCAGCTCAGTCACAAACCCTTGCATATCATTTGCATACATCCTCATTGCATCATTTTAACATGTGTTTATTTGTTTTTCAGGGTATCCATCATACATTTTGGCTTGGTTTTGACCCCTTCTTCAGCATAGACCTATCTTCATCAGTACTTGCTTCAGTTATCAGCTACCTGCTTCAGTCACCTGCATCACCAGTCTCAGCCTGTCAGAGGCCTGTCTTCAGTGTTATTCTCAGCACCTGTCTCAGTTCTCTTCCAGCAGCATGGCACCTAAAAAGAGTAACATCTCTTATCATCTCTTTGAGCCAGAGTTGGCTAGCATCAGGAAGATTCAGACCCTGATTACTCCAGACCATATACCACTTTTCAGAGAACATTATGGAGGAATCCTTGATGTGGTTATGGATTTGGACCCTTCACAGAGGAGCTTGATTCATACTTGCTTACAGTTCTATGATCCCCCTCTAAGGTGCTTCACCTTCCAGAATTTTCAGTTGGGACCCTTGTTGGAAGAGTATTCATCATTGGTGGGTGTACCTATCAGGGGTGGAATCCCTTTCAACCCTGAGATGGCTTTCCCTAGTAATTAGGAGATAGCAAAAGCATTATATCTGGAACCAGTTCTGATTGGGCAGAATTTGACAGCCAAAGCTGGAGTCTCTAGTTTTCATCTGGATTTCTTGACTTCTCAGGCTATTCTGAAGGCTTCCTTGGGGGAGTGGAAGGCAGTCTGTGCTCTGTTGGCCCTTAGCATATATGGGGTCATACTTTTTGCAGATGAGCCTAGGTTTGTTAGCAAGAATGCAATCCATCTTTTCATCCTGAGAAACCCAGTGCCCACCTTACTGGGAGATCTTTACTACTCTATTCATCAAAGGAATGAAAAGCAAAGGGGAAGATTAGTGAGATGCTGTGCTCCTTTGTTTCACACTTGGTTGCTCAAGCATTTGCCAAAGACTGATGCATTCTTAAACCCTCACCAGCAGAAGAACTGGGCTAGGAGGCTTGTTGCTCTAACCTCAGATGACATCAGGTGGTGCACTCAGAGCACCAAGGGCAGAGACATCATTACAAGTTGTGGGCAATTTCCCAATGTACCTCTGATTGGAGTGAAGGGTTGCATCAATTACAACCCTCTGCTATTCAAAAGACAACTGGGCTATGCATTAGTCCATCCTCCTAGAGCACAGGATCTGACTGAGACCCTTTATTGTGAAATCAAGCCTAATCTGGCTGTTGTCAGGCAGGCATCCTGGGCCTGGGACAATGTGCAGACTAAGGGGGTAACCATTCTTGGGAGATGCAATAATGTGGCCTCAGCCCAGTACTATGAGTGGTCTCATGCCAAGGCTCAGGTCTCTGGGATGCCCTTCACTATTGAAGATGTGCCTGGACCTTCCACAGCACCACCTCCAGCAACTGTCAGCTTAGAGGAGTTTGAGAAATTGAAAGAGAGAAATGAGAAGCTGACTCAAGCTCTACAGAGGACCCTCTGGGAGAGGAGTGATGGTAGGTTGGATATTGAGAGGTTAGAAAAGCTGAAAGTGGAGCATTTGTCTAGAATTGAGAAGTCAGAGGATTACATTAAGAAGTCTAGGGCTGGAGAACAGATCTTGAAGAATGCATGCAAAGAGGCCCAATTCCAGAGAGCTAGGACTGATTTGTATCTGAAGGAGAGCCAGGCTAGGTGGGTCAGGATCACCGAAGCCCGTACTTAGGAGGACAAAAGGACTCAGGATAAGATTGAGCAGTTGGAAGCTAGTGCAAGAGAGCAACAGGAAGCCCTGGCAGCAGCCCAGAGAGAGATCTCAGAGTTGAAGAGTAGAGCCGGTGTAAAGAGGTCAAAGGACCAGAGTCAACACAAGAGGCTAACTGCAGCTGTTACTACAAGGAATCTTCTCATCAGGAACCTTACAGAGCGTCCAGCTGATCCTGTGACTGAAGCACTTCTCAAGGAAGTTCAGGAGGATGAGTTTGGTCTTGGTGTTTGACTTTTGCTTGTTGCTGCTTTCATTTTATGTACTTTTCTTTATGTTGTATTTTTGACCCCTCAGAGGGCATGTATTGTAAAAAAACAAACTATGTATCATTTAATTTTTAATATATGTGTGGATTTGTTTATATGAATTCTTCCAAAGCAACATCACAAGCATCTTCTCAAGGGTCTGGAAAGGTCAAAACCAAGTGCCAAGCCGGATACCTTGGAAACAAATAAGCATACTGCATTGCATGCTGACCCTTTGTTTTGTTTTGTAGGTTTTTGTTTTATTGTTACTAACTCTGTTGTGACCTCAGGAACTATTGCTCGACGTCGAGGGTTTCCACTCAACCGTCCACACAGATATCCCACCCGCAACAATCTTCCGGGCATACAGATGGACCAAGTACAGCAGGACCTTACAGAGGTCAGGAATCAAATGGCCAACGAGAGGTTGGAAATGAGGAATCAGATGACACAGTTTATGGAGGTGATGAACAATATGTCTCAAAGCCAGGAGAGGTTAAGAGCACTGGTAGAGGGGAGGAATCAGGAAGACCATCATCCAGGGACTGCTGGGACAAGCAACAATGAGAGAGTCCAGCCTCATGTTAATCCCCCAGTCTTTGGACCCCACCAGCATCCAGAGATCAACATCCCTGTCAATGTGCAAGGGACTGCCACAGCAGGTAGAGTACTGCAAGAAGACCCCTAGGAAGATCAGTTCACAGTGATGGGAGTTGGGGAGGAAGCCTATGACAGAAGGCTAGAGGAGATTGCTGAGAAACTGAGATCTTTGGAGTCCCAGAATTCTTTGGGATTTGATGTTATGGACATGGGCCTAGTGGACGGGGTCAGGATTCCCCACAAATTTAAACCACCATGCTTTGAGAAGTATAATGGGACTTCCTGCCCACGGACCCATTTATAATCCTTTCTGGGGAGGTTGAAGGCATATACCATGGACGAAAAGCTATGGATGTTTTATTTTGAGGATAGCTTAACTGGAGCTTTGAGGGAATGGTACTCTCATCTGACTAGAGCAACCATTAGATGCTGGAAGGACCTGGCAGAGGCCTTTATCAGACAGTATCAGTACAACTTAGATATGGCTCCCAACAGGACCCTCCTGATGGGGATGTCACAATCATCCAGGGAAAGTTTCCGAGAGTACGCTCAAAGGTGGAGACAGCTTGCTGCTGCTGTCCAGCCACCTATGTCAGAGAGGGAGATGACAGATATGTTTATGAACACCCTCCAAGGAACATACATTGACAGGTTGGCTGCCTTTTCTTCCACTAGCTTTGCTGATGTAGTCATAGCCGGGGAAAGGATTGAAAGCCTATTAAAGATGGGTAAGATTTCTGACAACGGTGCCAGCTCATCCAGCAACCCAAGAAAGCCTTTTGTAGGCCCAAGAAGAACTGGTGAGACCAATGCTATCCATACTAGCAGGGGCAGACCCCAACATGTTCATAGGTCTGTGGCAGCAGTCACCATTCCCGCTCCAATTCATCCTCAACCAGCTTATCAACCTCAGCAACAAAATTATCAGCAACAAACTCAGTATCCTCCTCAAAGAAATTACAACAATCAGCAGAGACCATACCAACAGAGGCCCTCTCAGGCCAATAGGGTGATTGATCCGATCCCTATGCCCTATGCCACATTACTGCCACAACTCCTGAAACTCAACCTAGTTGAGCTAAGGACGTTGGCACCTCCAGATCCTACCAGTCTACCCAGAAATTACGACGCCAGCGCCAGATGTGCTTTTCACTCAAATGCACCTGGTCATAGTACGGAAAAGTGCAGAGCTTTGCACATGAAAGTGCAGGATCTAGTGGATTCCAAGGCTTTAAACTTTGCACCACCACCAAATGTCAACAAGAACCCTATGCCACATCATGGTGGTCCCAGAATCAATGCTATTGAAGAAGACAAGCCGTCTTACTTGATAACCAGTGTGGGTCATATTCGGACACCCTTGTTGGAGATCAAAGCTCAACTCCTCGAATGTCAAATATTCCCGGGATGTGAGCTAGGGTGTGCTTATTGCAACATTTCAGTGAATGGTTGTGATAACTTGAGGGATGGCATAGATGGTCTCATCCAGAGTGGCCTGCTTCAAATCACAACATCGATACCTGCCAATCCAGCAATCTCCTTAACAACAGCTCCAGAATCTCCTACAACTGCAACAACCATTGTTCCAAACAACTTTTCAGTTTCATCAACAAATGTTTCATCTGTTACGTCAACAGACCAAATATCAGGAAACGTCCCTTCTACAACTTCAGCACCCCTTCATTCGGAAACTCCTACAACAACAACACCCATCCTTCCAACATTGTCTCCTACAACATCAGCAACCAACAATGAAAGTGTCTCAACAGTCACAATTTATTATGATCCTGAAAATGACTCTGCCTACAATTCACAAAATGCCACTCCTACCAGGGCACCAGTCACAATATATTATGATCCACAGACTATCATGGTTCCTTCCGCAGCTGCCATCAGTCCAGTCACTGTCACAGTGCCTGGGCCAGTACCTTATGAAAGCAGTAATGCCATCCCTTGGCATTACGGCTCTGATTTATACTGCGAAGGAAAGAAAATCACTTTTGACTCATCAACTTCTCCACCACAAATAGACAATGTGGGTGGAGGCGGAGGCTTCACTCGAAGCGGACGTCTCTTTGCCCCGCAAATTCAAAGACCCACTGCTGAGGCAGAAGCTGCTGCCAAGGCAAAAGGGAAGAGCATGGTGCAAGAAGAGCAGATTATTAAAGAGGCTCTGAAAACACCTTTTGATCAAGAAGTTGATGAGTTCATGAGAATCATCAAGAAAAGTGATTACAAGATAGTGGACCAGCTTCACCAGACGCCTTCCAAGATCTCCATTCTATCATTGCTTATGTGCTCCGAGGCTCACCGGAATGCACTACTCAAAGTCTTGCACGCAACTTATGTGCCAGAAGAGATCACCGTCAATCAGTTGGAAGCTGTGGTTGGAAATGTTAATGCTAGTAATGGACTAGGATTTACCAACACTGATTTGACTTCGGAAGGCCGCAATCACAACAAGGCTTTGCACATTACCATGGAATGTAAAGGTGCAGTTCTTTCCCATGTGCTGGTAGACACAGGGTCATCCCTCAATGTCTTACCTAAAAAAGCCCTTGTGAAGCTGGAATATGAAGGATTGGCATTACGCCCCAGCAACTTAGTGGTGAGAGCCTTTGACGGCTCTAAGAGATCAGTTCTGGGGGAAATTAAGTTGCCTATAACGATTGGCCCACAAACTTTCAAAATGACCTTCTACGTGATGGACATTCAGCCTGCCTACAGCTGTTTGTTGGGTAGACCATGGATTCATGCCGCTGGCGCAGTAACGTCTACCCTTCACCAGAAGTTAAAATTTGAGTGGGAAGGCCAAGTCGTCTACGCTTCAGTCGTTACAAATACATTGAGATGGATGGGGAGATCCATGAAACGATGAGTCAGGGGTTTGAGGCCCTGAATATTAATGAAACGTCTGCTGTACTTGGGACTTCCATGACATCCTACCAGCAAGCCCGGAGGGTTGTTGAGGAAGGGAATGCTCAAGGTTGGGGCAAACTGTTGCCTGTGGAGAAGAAAGAAGATAGATTTGGGTTGGGTTACAAACCAACTCAAGAAGATCAAGCAGAGGCTGCTAAAAAGCCCAACTTTGTTAGTGGGGGGATGCTCACCCCCGATGTTGTCAACAACTTGGAAGATGAGTCGGAAGATGAACGCAACCTGGAAAGCTGGATTCGTCCAAAGATCCCGGGGAGCAGTATCTCAAACTGGTCTTCCCAGGAAATTATAAGAGTTACTCCTGCAGAGTAATTATTATTTCCTGTATATTTTAAGCATGCATCAAGTCTCGCATCTTGCCCAAGATGACGAGACTCATTTTGTAATCGGGCCATCTGTAATTTTTGTGCAACAAGATTAATCAATGAAAATCAGACATCTTTTGCAAATGAGTCTTTTTCCTTTTCCGCTCACTGTTTTTCCATTTTTCTTTTTGTACAAAAAATAAATGGCAATGTTTTCAAAATGAAAACTTTATTTCACTTTTCTAAACAAGATTAAAATCAATCACTAAAATGAACAAGCTGAACCCTTGCAGAGAGTGCCTTCCAGACAGCACCGACAACAACACGGCTATGACTTCGTATGACTCTGACAATCCGATCAACCAAGCTGGTGAAGGAGTTGAAGAAGATTATGAGCTTCCTGAAGAGCTAGCCAGATTGTTGAGACAAGAGGAGAAGGTTATCACTCCTCATCAGGAGGAGGTGGAAACGATTAATCTTGGTACAGATGAAGATGTGAAAGAGGTTAAAATCGGGGCCTGCTTACAAGACTCAGTGAAGAAACAGCTGATTGACCTGCTTCAAGAGTATGTGGATGTGTTCGCTTGGTCTTATCAGGATATGCCAGGATTGGACACCGATATCGTCATGCACAAGCTGCCTTTAAGAGAAGAATGCCCGCCGGTTAAACAGAAATTGCGCCGCACTCGCCCAGACATGGCAATGAAAATCAAAGAAGAGGTACAAAAGCAGTGGGACGCCGGGTTCCTTGCTGTAAATAGCTATCCACCGTGGGTTGCTAATATAGTACCTGTGCCTAAGAAAGACGGTAAGGTAAGGATGTGTGTCGACTACCGGGACCTGAACAGAGCCAGCCCGAAAGATGATTTTCCATTACCTCACATTGACGTATTGGTTGATAATACGGCTCAGTTCTCGGTATTCTCCTTCATGGACGGATTTTCAGGATACAATCAGATTAAGATGTCACCTGAAGACATGGAGAAGACAACATTCATCACACCCTGGGGCACATTCTGTTACAAGGTGATGCCATTCGGATTGAAGAATGCTGGTGCAACATATCAACGGGCTATGGTGACATTATTCCACGATATGATCCATAAAGAAATCGAGTGTTATGTGGATGACATGATTGCCAAGTCCCTTACAGAGGAAGACCACCTGGTAAATCTGCTGAAGTTATTCAAGCGTCTGAGGAAGTACCAACTGAAGCTGAACCCCAACAAGTGCACATTCGGGGTGCGATCTGGTAAGTTGCTAGGTTTTATTGTAAGCGAGAAAGGGATTGAAGTGGACCCTGATAAAGTGAAAGCCATTCAAGAGATGCCTGCACCGAAAACTGAGAAAGAGGTTCGAGGGTTTCTGGGTAGATTGAACTACATTTAAAGGTTCATATCTCACCTTACTGCAACCTGTGAACCTTTGTTCAAGCTGTTAAGAAAGGAACAGACGGTCAGGTGGAATGAAGACTGCCAGAAGGCTTTTGACAAGATCAAAGGATATCTGCAAGAACCACCAATCCTTATGCCTCCAGTTGAAGGAAGACCTCTGATAATGTACTTGACAGTATTAGAAGAGTCAATGGGGTGTGTGCTGGGCCAGCATGACGAGTCTGGTCGAAAAGAGTATGCAATATACTACCTGAGCAAAAAGTTTACCGAATGTGAACAACGTTATTCACTGCTCGAGAAAACTTGCTGTGCTTTAGCGTGGGCTGCTCGCCGGCTGAGACAGTATATGTTGACCCACACTACTTTATTGATATCCAAAATGGACCCAGTCAAGTACATTTTCGAGAAGCCAGCTCTTACCGGACGGGTTGCAAGATGGAAAATGATTCTCACGGAATATGACATCCAGTACACCTCTCAGAAAACCATCAAGGGCAGTGTACTGTCTGAATATCTTGCTGAGCAACCTATTGATGACTACCAGCCTATGAGATTTGATTTCCCTGATGAAGACATCATTGTCATAAAAGCGAAAGATCATGAAGAGCCTATTCACACTGAAGGGCCTGACCCGGAGGAAGAATGGACTATGATGTTTGATGGGGCTGTTAACATGAATGGTCGTGGTGTTGGTGCAGTGCTCATTACACCTAAAGGAGTTCACATGCCTTTCTCGGCAAAACTCACTTTCAACTGCACTAACAACGAAGCTGAATACGAAGCTTGCATTATGGGTCTTGAGGAAGCCATTGACCTCAGGATCAAGACATTGACTGTATTCGGAGATTCAGCTCTGGTGGTTAATCAGAACAACGGCAAATGGTACACACACCAGGATCATCTGATACCTTACAGGGATTATACAAGAAGGTTATTGACTTTCTTCACAATGGTCAAGCTTGAGTATATCCCTCGGGACGAGAATCAGTTTGCAGATGCCCTGGCTACCATTTCATCCATGATCAAAGTTCAAGCTGCCAACTTTGTACCTCAGATTTCAGTGTCCAGACTTGACAGACCAGCCTATGTATTTGCAGCAGATATTGTCAAAGATGATAAGCCTTGGTTCCATGACATTAAGTGCTTCTTGGAGGATCGAACATACCCACCTGGGTCATCTTCCAATGACAAGAAGACTTTGAGAAGGCTTGCTGGTAGTTTCTTCCTGAACACTGATGGTTCCCTTTACAAGAGAAACTTTGATATGGTACTCCTCAGATGCGTTGATAGAGCAGAAGCAGACTTGTTGATGCATGAAGTGCACGAAGGATCCTTTGGTACCCATGCGGGAGGGCATGCCATGGCTAAGAAATTGCTAAGATCAGGTTATTACTGGATCACAATGGATGCCGACTGTTGTGCCTATGCCAGAAAATGCCATAAATGCCAGATCTATGCGGATAAGGTGCATGTGCCTCCCAATCCTTTGAATATAATGTCTTCACCCTGGCCCTTTGCTATGTGGGGCATTGATATGATCGGCAAGATTGAACCGATTGCTTCGAATGGCCACAGATTCATCCTGGTAGCCATTGACTATTTTACCAAGTGGGTTGAAGCAGCTTCCTATGCAAATGTCACAAGGCAAGTGGTAGCCCGATTTCTGAAGAGAGATATCATCTGTCGATACGGAGTTCCCGAGCGAATCATTACTGATAATGGTTCTAACTTGAACAATAAAATGATGGCTGAGCTATGCCGGGACTTCAAGATCCAACACCACAATTCTTCTCCTTACAGGCCAAAGATGAATGGCGCTGTTGAGGCAGCTAATAAGAATATCAAAAAGATTGTGCAGAAGATGGTAGTTACGTACAAAGACTGGCATGAAATGCTGCCATTTGCCTTGCATGGGTACCGCACGTCAATCAGAACATCCACTGGGGCAACGCCGTATCAGCTTGTATATGGCATGGAGGCAGTCCTACCTGTTGAAGTTGAATTACCCTCCTTGCGAGTACTGATGGATGTTAAGCTGAACGAAGCAGAATGGGTTCGGTCCCGATACGAACAACTGAGTCTGATTGAAGAGAAAAGATTGGCTGCAATCTGTCATGGGCAGTTGTATCAGAAAAGAATGAAAAGGGCCTTCGATCAGAAAGTCAGACATCGAGAGTACCAAGTAGGAGATCTTGTGCTGAAAAGAATCCTCCCTCCTCATACAGACCACAGGGGAAAATGGACTCCAAACTATGAAGGACCATTTGTAGTAAAGAAAGTTTTCTCTGGTGGAGCACTGATGCTCAGCACCATGGATGGTGAAGATTTCCCGTCCCCTGTGAATTCAGATGCAGTTAAAAAATACTTCGCATAAAAAGACCCGCTGGACATAAAAACAGAATGTAAGTCCAGGCAAAAATAGGGCATCCCGGCGAGTCAAAAACAGAATAAAAGACTCGGGCAAAAATAAGGGAAAATAAACAAAAAATGTACACCCGCTGAGTTGAAAAGCCGCATTGGACAGCTCAGGCAAAAATGGGTATCCCGATGGATTGAAAACCTGAAAGGGCGATCCATGCAAAATAAGGGAATGAGCGAACAACTGCACTCTGAATTCGTCTGTATCACCTACAACTTGGTAAACCTCGAAAAGGATCGAGCCTCTTTCAGGATCAGCCTTCTTCAGAAAGCGAGACGAGAAGAACGTCAAAAGTCATACGAGTCATAGCAAAAGAGGAAGCTCCTTAAAGCGCCGTCAACATTGCCAGCATTTTGTTTCTCAATTTGTAACAATTTCCTCATTTCAGGAGATATGTTTCTTTGACTGTATCTTGCCAATTCAGGGCACATGAATTAATAGAAACAGATTTTTCAGTCACACAATGTCCCGTATATTTTCATTTGCAAAAATGTCTGATATCTTAAAAGAAACTGATTGCATGAATACAGATGTTTATCTTTAAAAATAAAACACGTGCTTACAAGGAATATACTTACTCTCAGAAGTGTCTCACTCCTATGACGGGATCCGGTAAGGGATGCCTCGGGATTACTTGTGCGTTTCTATGTCTTTGCAGGGTTGCAGGTATTCAAAAGCGAAACATGGGGCATGAAAGCTTCACCCCAGCAAGCCGGCAAGTCAACACTCACTCAGTCTTAGCACTCAAGGTGTGTTCTTCCCCAGCCGAGTTGACCGATCATTCTTCCTCAGCCGAGCACAAAAAGACAGGGAACCCTCCCCCCACAGAGTTCCAGCCTCTATTCAGAAGAGCAACGCACGAAGGAGTCATAACGGAGTGACGAAAGCTTCTACAAACCCCAGCTGGGTCCCTCATTTCCAGGAATAGGTCTGCCATTGACCCATTCCCCAAGCAGAATCATTTCATCAAATCTACCAACGATCTCATCCCCAGCTGGGATGTTCACTTCAAGCGAGATCGACCAGAGATCTTCACAACATTGGGATCCGAATCCCGGATCGGTATCTTTTTGCATAATCATAGCATTCGCATCATATTCACCCACAAAGCGTAGCATTCCGTTTAATACGGAGCATTACGGCAAAAAAATCAAACATATAGCATAATCATAAGCCATGTTTTGAATCAAACACTTGTGAGTGTTTGAAATTCACCAACAATATACAGAAAACTTCCCCAGATTCCCCAGCAAAAGCAGTTACCTCACATTCAAACACCGGTATACACTCATTTTGACACCCGTCCGTGTCATCATTCCCCAGTAAGGTCGCCTAAACACTCTTTACAAACAAGACCACCCGTATTACAGATACTTCCTGACACCCGTCCGTGTCATACACCCAGCAGAAAGCCAAAGACATCCTCTTTGCACTCACATATACTTATATACAATTCCTTGACATCCGTCTGTGTCACTTTCCCAGTACAGTAACATAAACACTTTGTACATCAGGTACTTGTTTATACTATACTCCGCTTGACGCTCGTCCGTGTCACTCTCCCCAGCAGTTAAAATAATCATCTATACATCACTCATACTCGCTACTCATGTTACTCTTATACAGATACTCGTCCGTATCTTGTATACACCTTTTATATCCCCGCAGATTCGACACTTGTCCGTGTTCTTTGTTAACCCGTTGGTACTCGTCCGTACCATCAACTTAGAACATGCGTCAAGCGTTTGTTTCTACCTGATACTCGTCTGTATCATAGTCTTAAGGATGCTCGTCCGCATCTTTAATCCACACACTGTGTCAAACACTCACGTCTTCTTGAATATAGACACTCGTCTGTGCCTACTATTCCCCAGAAGAGTCCTTTCAGATTCAACACTCGTCCGTGTTCTCTATTAACCAGTTGATACTCGTCAGTATCATCATCTCTGAACATGTATCAGCGTTTGTTTCTACCCGATACTCGTCCGTATCGTAGTCTTAGGGATGCTCGTCCGCATCTCTAATCTATACACGAACATCTAAACACTTATACCTTTTATTTCTTGGATATAAACGCTCGTCCGTGTTTACTATTCCCCAGTAGATCGCCAATAAAGCAAATTTTCCCTTTCTATCTGACACTCGTCCTGTGTCATGATAAACCTTGAGAGCAGCCGTACCCTGTTAGGTGGTCGTCCTCCACCTCTTGATGGTCGTCCTCCATCATGCTCATCCGATGGCCGTCCCCATCGTTGATTTTCTATCCGACATTCGTCCTATGTCGTGATATTTAGCAGCCGTCCCCTGCTAGGTGGTCGTCCTCCACCTCTTGATGATCGTCCTTCATCATTTTATCCAATGGCCGTCCCCATTGTTGATTTTTGGTTATCTGACATTCGTCCTATGTCATGATAAACCTCGAGAGCAGCCATCCCCTGCTAGGTGGTCGTCCTCCACCTCTTGATGGTCGTCCTCCATCATGCTCGTCCGATGGCCGTCCCCATCGTTGACCTTTTATCCGGCATTCGTCCTATGTCGCGATATTTTCGGCAGCCGTACCCTGCCAGGTGATCGTCCTTCACCTTTGATGACCGTACCTCATCATCTGTTTATTTCATTTATTCTTTAACCCGATGGCCGTCCCCGTCGTGGTCCCTTTTCTTTTTAGCCCGATGGCCGTCCCCATCGTTGATTGCTTTACTTTATGAACTTGATGGCCGTCCCCGTCATGCTTCATTGATCCCCAGAGAATCTTATAGCTACTTGATGGCCGTCCCCATCATGATACCTTTTATCCCCAGCATGTCGGCCGTTGCTTACACCCTGCACAGCTAACTCATGTTTGAATAGGGGCAGCTGTAAACACCCCAAATTTTCCCTCACCCATTCACACCATGGCTTGTGATCTTTTCATATGCATAAACACAATCATGCCATCTCATATCCCATTTTTGATTCACTGCATTGGTTCAAAGTCATCTGCATCTAGGGTTTGTGATCTGAACAGTCCAAGAGCTTCTTGAGCCACTCCAAAGGACATCAACCACTTCAAAGGGGTCCATGTATGTTCTTATATCATATTACATCCTCTCAAAGTCAAAAATGTCAAAGAATCACAAGAACTGGGAATGGTATAGAAGCAGAGCCAGGTTTGACTGCACAGATGACCTAAAATTAGGGTTTTGGTTTCAGAGGCCATAACTCCAATTTTTTTGGTCATTCTTGTTTCTATTGGTCTCTATATGGTATAGGGAGTATGCATATCAATTTTCGTGAAGAAATTCCATGGGGAAGTCATCTGATCAAGAGTTGACTTTTCAAGCAAGTCAGTGCAAAATCAGGGCATCTGAGGCCCCCAATGACCCAACCAAGGGGTGATCTTCATCACTTTGAGTGTATATGATCTTTATTTGATCATAGAAGAAGTTGGAAGTTCACAAAATTCAAGAATTTCAGGTCTTTTGCAAAGTTGACTTTTTGGGCAAGTTTGACTTTTAATGAAAATGTCATTTTATGCAACTTTTTCAACCCTTACTTTTTGATTCAAGAAAGCTTCAAATGGAAAAACTTTGGTCATGAAAGTTGTAGAATAGATCTTTCCCTTTTCAAAAAGTACAAGAACATGACCTAATTCATTTTGGATCAAAAGTTATGGCTCATCAAAGTTGGCAAAAATCACTAAAATTCAAGTTATGCACCAAATGGAAAAACTTGCAAATTCTTGTACCAAGGCAATTTGTGACTTCTAATTGATGTCTAACCCTTATACAAACATCACACATGCCCTAAAAACAGAATTGGCCCAAGGGATTTTGCATTGTTTGCTTTGGTTTTCAAAGATCCTTAAGTCATTTTTCATTACAAGTGCAAAAGGGGGGATTCTTGGCAAAATCATTTTCCAAAGGGTCATGTGATCACTAGCTGATTTCTATGCATTGCCATGACTAAATGAAGTTCTATGCACCAAAATTCAGCAAGAATCATATCACATACATAGCACAAAATCATGAGAAAACACCAAGTGGGCAAGTTGCAAAAGCTAGCATAGCTCATGATCCACATGTTGCAGTCACTCACAAGCAATCTAAGGGTCATCCTTGACCCAAGCTGAAGCAGGACATGCCCTTAGACAGCTGCTGCCATAGCCCATGCTGCAAGTACCAATCACATTGACTTTTTGGCCAAAACCTCCATACTCTTGGAACAGTGAGCAGCCACCTCTACTGACCTGCTCCACAGGCTACTCATACATTGTTGGAATGTTATAGCATTGCATTGGCCATTGAAACAAGCCAGAACACAGCCTTCACAAAAACTGTCAAAGAACTTCCCTTCTTCGAATCCTCTTCCACAGCCATCAAACACCCCATTTCTCTTCACCAACAAATCAAACACACTCAAAGGAACCAGAATCAACCATTGGTAGAGCCTGAAACATCATATACACAGACCTCATTTTCTGATACACCAGAATTGAACCTCTCAAAATAGCCTGTTTAAACTCCATCCAAGCTTGCCATTAGCACCAAGGGGATCATTGGAGTGAGTCTGCATCAAAGAACAGCCCAGAAAGCCCAGAACCAGAAGCTTCCACCTCAGGTATGGCCATGAACTTTTTCTCACAGAGCTTGCATTTTATGTTATAAATTGATTGTGTATGTCTTGCTGGTCATGAGGATGTGCTTAGAATTGAAAATGAGTGAGAAATGAGTTTGTACTGATGCTCTAAAATTTCACCCGTGAAAAATGATTTCTTCGATTTGCCTGATTCTTGAAGTTTAAATGTTGTTTGAGGGATGATTTGTGTTCTAGGATGTTAGAGGATCATTTTGCTGTGTTTAATTTGAAGTGTGGTAGCCTGAATCATGATCTAGGGTTTTGGTTCGCCGGAGAAGACGACCGGAAGTCTTCTCCGGCCACCTGAGAACCATTAACCCTAATCCCTGTAATTAATTGGTGTTTGAATCTGATGCGTTGGATCCTTTGACTTAGTTGACCTGGCGCGCGTTTGTGTGGCCCAGATGCATCCATTTTGCCCTAATCTCAATTAGTTTAATTAAATCCAATTAATTAATTCGTAAAACCTAATTAAGTCAGAGTCCATCCTGACCCTTGTTTCACGCGCCAAGTCAATGGTCTCCTCCCAGCTTTGAATCTAATGCGTTGGATCAGATTACTTTTCATTTTATTAATTTTATTTCATTTCTTTTATATTTCTTTTGTTCATTTATTTTAAAATAGTAAAACAATTTCAAAAATTCTGAAATTCTTTATACAAACTTTTATTTAATTTCAGAAACCCAAAATATTTTTATTTTTATTTTTTGCATTCAAAAAAATATTTTTTAAATATTTAAAAGTTTATTTTTAATTAATTAATGAGGATTAATCAATTAAAAATACTTTTAGGCATTTAAAAATCACCAAAAAATTCATGAAACATTTAAAAACATTTAGAAACATTTTCCAACCCTCAAACCAAATTTCTATTTTGATCTTGATGCATTTTGAGAATTTTTCATGGAATTAAAATCATTTTAATGCATTATTTTGATCCAAACTTCCAAAAATCATTTCTGCCTAACCATTGAGAGTGGGACCTTGATTCTTTTTGCATTGCATTGTGTTTAGCATGTAGTTTGTGAGATTAAATGGCCATGATTTGATCTTTCATTTTCAATTTGTTTGGCAATTTTCTTGTTAAGGAACCCTAAAACCCTAGAAAAATTAGGAAAATCATAACTTGAATTAGGTTAAGAGTTGGAACCTCTCCTTTGGGCAGTGAGTTAGTATAGGTTTAGGGACCCTTTGAGTGCATTTTCAATTTTTCATCTTGATGTTTGCTTCTGATTTTGGTTTTTGTTTGATGCATTGATCATAAACCCTAATTTGGGCTTCCATATGCATCCATCTTGCATTTGCATTCATACCTTGACTTGCCATAACATTTTGTGTATCCATTTGATTCATTTAACATCTTAAGACATATTGAAAGCATGTTTGATCATTGCATCTTGCATTTGCCATGTTGTATGCCATGTGCATCTCATAACTTTTCATGTATGTTCATGTGTTTTAACTTGCTTCATTTGCATCCATAAGCTTGTATGATCATCACCATGCCTTGTTTCATGTTTGCATAATCTAATAGCATCATTATCATTCCATATATGCTTCTGGTTTTGGTTTGACTCATGTCATTTCATCCCATTTTGCATTGCATTGCATTTCTTTCACTAACTTTTCAGGTGGTAAGTTATCTTGAGAAGTGAATTTGCCTTCACTTATCATAACTTCTCTTCATCTATTTTTATGCATCCTTGCTGCATTTTTTGTTTGTGTTTGGGATTGAGCTTGCTCATTCTTTTTCTCCATCCTTTCTTTCCTCAAGTGACTTGTCTTCTTCAATGAAGCAAGTTACTTTGCTTCTCCTGATCCTTTCATCTGCTTCCTGGTGGTTCCATTGAAGATTTCTCTTGTAAACTTCACAAACCTTAGGAACAACCAAGCATGACAATAATTAGGGTTTTGATTAGTCCCCCACTTAGTTTTTACCTTTGTGTCTCATTGAGTCTTCTCTTCTCACCTCATAATCAGGGACTAAACCCTAAAGGCTTTAAGGCTTTGTGATTAAGCTTATGCCTGCATCCTTCTATTAGGATGGAGTGTATAACTTTAATCCTAAGTGTTAAACCCTTAATGTGTTTAAATCCTTTAATCAATCCATCTAATAATCATCAAGACATCACACTTGTAACTTGGGCCTTGCATTAGGGTTCTAATTCTTCCTTAATGGGTTAAGAAGGACTAACCCTAGTGTTAATGGACAAGTCCCCCTCAAGTTGTCTTATAAACCCTAAAAATCATTTCATCATCATACCATTAATTAAAATCCACTTAATCAAAGGCATGTTTTGTCATGAGTTTAATCCCTAATCATGGATTAAGTTGAGGAGCTTTCCTCAGCTTAAACATTCTCATCTATTATCCTTCTATTAGGATGGTGTAATGAGTCTGTTTAATCCCTGATTATGGCTTAACCTCATTACTCAACACTAAACAAAAACACCAAAAACATTTAAATAATCACAAGTAGGTTAATGATCTTAATCCTACATCAAAAGGTGATTAAGTGTGAGACCCTAACTTCACACTTAAGGTATTCTCATTACCCCTAATCAGAGGGAAGATGTGATGAGTTTACTAAATCCATTGGTTTAGGCTTAAGCTCATTAACTTATGACAAACTTCAAAAAGCAATAAAAGACTGAAAACACAAAAACAAACAATAATCGTCTCCTCCGGGATTCTTTTCTCATCATCTTCACTCACAAACGAGAAGTTGCTTCTTCCGTCTAATGCAAGACAGTTTCCATCTGTGCCAGACAGATCATACACTTGAGCATAGGCAAGTAAGCAGTTCACAAGTCAATTCATCTTTCAGTCTCTTTGGGTCGAACTACGGTGTTCTGACTTCCTCATTGCACGAGAGGATACGTAGGCATAACTTAACAAGTTATCGAACAAAAGTCTCTGTATATCCCCCCTCTTTCCAGCCTTATTTTCTTAGCCTCATTATCATGAGCATCTCACTCTTTGTTCTCACACTGACACTGTACATATCACACTTCACTTTCTTTTACACTGACACCTGTACATCCTTTTCCAGCTTTTTTATACACAAATTGCACTGACACTACCCCTTTAAAACACAAATCTTTTAAGCATGGATCCCGTCGAGTACGACGGACAATCTGGGTGCTAATACCTTCCCAGGTTGTAACCAACCCCCTTTCTCAGTCTCTCTGGTTCGCAACCGTCTTATCCATCCTTTTTCTAGGTCTATGCAGCATTGCCTTTCCTCCGGGATAAAAAATGCCTAGCTGGCGACTCTTTTCATTCCCTGTGAGTTCACTCCTGTGTGTTCTCACACCCCTCTTTCATCGATCGTTCGCGTCTGTACCTTTATTTGGGCCAGTCTCATTTATCGGGAGCGACAGGATGTTCTGGAAAGTTTCTTTCTAGCTCTGGATGGAGATCTTTGGGACATGGTGACAGATGGATACACTCATCCTATTGGAGCAGATGGTCAGAAGATTGAAAGAAAAAATATGACAGCTCAACAGAAGAAGGAATTCAAAAATCATCACAAAGCTAGAACCATACTTCTGAGTGCTATCTCATATACAGAATATGAGAAAATTACAAACAGAGACTCAGCCAAACA
Source organism: Lathyrus aphaca (assembly GCA_963966055.1). Lineage (NCBI taxonomy): Eukaryota > Viridiplantae > Streptophyta > Magnoliopsida > Fabales > Fabaceae > Lathyrus > Lathyrus aphaca. Next base: position 273,961,980 of record OZ014522.1, read on the forward strand.
CATGTTTGATTCTCTGAGGATGACACATAAAGGTAATACTCAAGTCAAGGAGACTAAAGATCTATCCCTCATCCATAAGTATGAAGCATTCAAAATGGAAGAAGATGAGACAATTGAAAAAATGTTCTCAAGGTTCCAAATTCTGGTAGCTGGACTGAAATTTTTGGACAAAGGCTACTCAACAGCAGATCATGTAAAGAAGATCATCAGAAGCTTGCCAAAGGCTTGGAGGCCCATGGTCACTGCTCTAAAGCTATCAAAAAATCTGAATGAAATATCTTTAGAAGAACTGATCAGCTCCTTGAGAAGTCATGAGATAGAACTAGAAGAAGATGAACCCCAGAAGAAAGGTAAGTATGTAGCTCTTAAATCTAACAAATCTGTTTCTAAAGCTTTACAGGTAGAAGAAGAAGAAAGTTCTGGATGCTCATCAGAAGAAGATTAATTATCTCTTCTATCCAGAAGAGTCCAACAACTCTGGAAGCATCGTCAGAAGAAGTCCAGAAATACCAGAAGAACAAGTAATCACTCTGAAGCAACATCTGGTCACAAGAAACCCAGAAGCAAAGAAGTTGTGTGCTATGAATGCAAAGAACCAGGACACTACAAGAGTGAATGTCAAAAACTCCAGAAAGAGAAACCCAGAAAGAAATTCAACAGAGAAAAGAAAAAGAGTCTCATGGCAACATGGGATGATTCTGAATCATCTGAAGCAGAGTCAGATTCAGAAGATGAACATGCTAACATTTCACTAATGGCAAAAATACCAGAAGATGATCACTCATCAGAATCAGAATCAGACTCAGATACAGAAGAGGTATTCTCTAAACTTTCTAGATCTCAATTAGAAGCTAGCCTCTCAGAAATTCTTGAAAAATATCAGAAGCTTCAATTCAAATACAAAGACATGAAACAAAGTCTGGTATCTGAATTAGAAGAAGTTAGAAAACTAAAAACAGAAAACTCTGAGCTGAAAGAAAATATTTTTGAATGCAAAAACTCTTTTGAAAAACTTAAAGCTTAGAAGGAATCTGAATTAGAAGATCTAATCAATTCTGATAGGATCATAAAACAATATGACTATGGTTTTCAAAAATTCCTAGCTAAAAGCATAGATAGAAGCAAAATTGCATCTATGATCTATGGAGTTAGCAGAAATGATAGAAGAGGCATAGGCTATGTGAAAACTAAAGAAACTCTGAAGTTTAAAAAGATTGATGACATTGTCATAAAAACTAATACTCCTCTAAGTTCTCATTTTACCTATGGTCATAACCATGACTTAATATATACTAGTGAGTCATCTTGTTCCACAAGTTCTGATTTGAAACCTAAAATAAATCAGAAGTTTGTGAAAACTAACAAACATGGACCCAGAAAAATATGGGTACCCAAAGATAAAATTGTGTATGTTGCAGATGTCTTTAACAGCAAAACTGAAACACCAATCATGGTACCTGGACTCTGGATGCTCACGACACATGACGGGAAGAAAGCATATGTTCCAAAGTATTGAATTAAAAGATGGAGGCCACGTAGGTTTTGGAGGTAACCAAAAAGGAAAAATAATTGGCTCTGGAACTATTGGTAATGGAAACCTTCCTTCTATCTCTAATGTTCTATTAGTAGAAGGATTAATGCATAATCTATTATCCATAAGTCAATTAAGTGATAATGGCTATGACATAATCTTTAATCAAAAGTTCTGTAAAGCTGTTAGTCAGAAAGATGGAACAATCCTCTTCAGTGGAAAGAGAAAGAACAACATATATAAAATAAAACTTTCAGAATTAAAAAATCAGAATGTAAAATGTCTAATGTCTGTGGAAACTGAGCAATGGGTCTGGCACAGAAGATTGGGACATGTTAATATGAGAAGATTATCTCAACTTAACAAACTCAATCTGGTCAGAGGACTTCCAAATTTGAAGTTCAACTCAGAAGCTCTGTGTGAAGCATGTCAGAAAGGCAAATTTTCAAAACCTGCTTTTAAAGCTAAAAATGTTGTATCTTCCTCTAGACCACTAAAATTTCTGCACATTGACTTGTTTGGACCAGTGAAAACTGCTTCAGCCAGTGGCAAGAAGTATGGATTGGTGATTGTAGATGACTTCAACATATGGACATGGGTAAAGTTCCTTAGACACAAGGATGAGTCAATTGCTGTATTTTCTAACTTCTGCAAACAAGTTCAAAATGAAAATGAATTTAAAATTATTAAAGTCAGAAGTGATCATGGTGGAGAATTTGAAAACAAAAAATTATAATCATTTTTTAATGAAAATGGCATCTCTCATGATTTTTCTTGTCCTAGAACTCCACAACAAAATGGGGTTGTAGAACGTAAGAATAGAACATTGCAAGAGATGGCCAGAACCATGATCAATGAGACTAACATGGCTAAACATTTTTGGGCAGAAGCAGTAAATACAGCATGCTATATTCAGAGTAGAATCTCTATAAGACCTATTCTTGAAAAGACTCCTTATGAATTGTGGAAGAACAAAAAGCCTAACATTTCATATTTTCATCCTTTTGGGTGCAAATGTTTTATTCTGAATACTAATGATCCTCTGAATAAATTTGATTCTAAGGCACAAAAGTGTTATATGTTAGGATACTTTGAACGTTCAAAGGGATACAGAGTATACAACACAGAAACACGTATTGTCATAGAATCTATTTATGTCAGATTTGATGATAAGCTTGGTTCTGAAAAACCAAAGCAGAATGAATCTCTTGCAGATATAGAAGTTGAAATTTCCACAAACAGAACATCTGAAGAACAATCACCTACAGAACAAAACAAGACAATCACTCCAACAAGCTCTGAAGAACCCACTCAGAAGAAACTATCCAGAAGCAAGTTAAATCATCCAGAAGATAAAATCTTGGGAAAGAAGGATGAACCAATCAGAACAAGATCATCATTCAGAAACTCTGAAGAATCTCTAATGGGACTAGTCTCCCTGATTGAACCAACTTCTGTAGAAGAAGCTCTCTCAGAAAATGATTGGATTCTGGCTATGCAAGAAGAACTTAATCAATTCACCAGAAATGATGTATGGGATCTAGTTCCTAGGCCCAGAGGATTCAACATCATTGGCACCAAGTGGGTATTCAGAAACAAGCTAAATGAGCAAGGAGAAGTTGTCAGAAACAAAGCAAGACTGGTTGCACAAGGTTATAGTCAACAGGAAGGAATTGACTACACAGAAACCTATGCCCCAGTCGCCAGGTTAGAATCAATCAGACTTCTAATTTCATTTGTTGTAAACCATGATATCATTGTATATCAAATGGATGTCAAGAGTGCATTTTTAAATGGTTATATTAATGAAGAAGTGTATGTACACCAACCCACTGGCTTTGAAAATACAAAATTTCCAGAACATGTTTTCAAACTCAAAAAATCTTTATATGGTCTGAAGCAAGCTCCCAGAGCTTGGTATGAAAGACTAAGCACTTTTCTTCTGGAAAATTATTTCATCAGAGGGAAAGTGGATACAACACTTTTCAGTAAAAACATTAAAAATGACATTCTGATATGCCAGATTTATGTAGATGATATAATATTTGGTTCTACTAAAAGTGCTTTGGGAAAGAAATTTGCTAAGTCTATGCAGGCAGAATTTGAAATGAGCATGATGGGAGAATTAAAGTTCTTTCTGGGAATCCAAATAAATCAAACATCAGAAGGAACATATATCCATCAAAGCAAATATGTCAAAGAACTTCTGAAGAAATTTGACTTATCAGAAAGTATCATCTCTAAAACTCCTATGCATCCTACATGTATTCTGGAGAAAGAAGAGGTAAGTAAGAAAGTAGATCAGAAACTCTACAGAGGTATGATTGGCTCTTTCCTCTATCTAACTGCTTCTATGCCAGATATTCTATACAGTGTATGTTTATGTGCTAGATTCCAATCAGATCCTAGAGAAACTCACTTAACAGTAGTTAAGAGAATTTTTAGGTATCTGAAAGGTACTACTAATCTTGGTCTATATTACAGAAGATCCAAAGATTACAAACCTGTAGGATACTGTGATGCTGATTTTGCTGGAGACAGAACAGAAAGAAAAAGTACTTCTGGAAGTTGTCAATTTCTGGGAGATAATCTAATTTCTTGGTCTAGCAAAAGGCAGTCAACCATAGCATTATCAACTGCAGAAGCTGAATACATTGCAGCAGCTGGATGCAGTACTCAGATGCTCTAGATGAAAAATCAGCTTGAGGATTTCAACATTTATGAGAGTAACATTCCCATCCTCTGTGATAATACTTCTGCTATATGTCTCTCTAAAAATCCATACATTCTAGAGCTAAACACATAGAAGTTAAACATCATTTCATTATGGACTATACTCATAAGGGAATTTTAATGTTAAAATTCATAGATACAAATCACCAATTGGCTGATATTTTTACAAAACCCCTTCCTAAAGATAGATTTAATTTCATTCTAACCAACATTAGCATGAAATTATGTCCAGAATGAAAATGCTTTAATTATATGTCTTTAACTCTCAGAAGTTCTGAACTTAATCCTCTATTTCATTCTTTCAGAAGATATTATTTTCTAACTGTTTCATTCTGAGAACTTTTGTTCAAAGGAATAACATGCAGACCTTTACATCAACAAGTGTCAACAAGGCTCTAAAGAATCCTATCAGAATTAGAACAAGTGTCCAAATTCTGAAGAGTGACAGAACATGCATTGGACAACTGTCCTCTACAGAAGGACATCTGTTAAAATTCTGGGAACCTGAAACGTCTGACTTGACACCATAAAGGCAAATATCTTTTTGGTAACTGTTCCAGAATCTTTTACGCCTTCCCCTATATCTGCTGCATTAATTACATATCATCATTATGTTTTTAAATTTAATTTTTCCCACAAATTTCTCGTATTATTAAATGAAATTTTTTTATATATAAACAACTTTTTACCTTCATTGTCTTTTTACTGCAAAAATTTTCACTTTCACATTT